>OZ014560.1:4154822-5477634 GCA_963966155.1 Clivina fossor
AGAAAGTAAGCAATACATACTTATTAGGTTATTTTTACTTACTTTATGTGATTATTATGAATTATGTAAAAATTACGGAATTTTGAGGTAGAAATAAAGAATATTTATAGTAAAATGAAATTACAGATTTTTTCTGTAATTTCGCTATATATTTTTTACAGTGTATACTGTGCAATATTTTCATAATTTTGAAAACTTTTAATAAAAACGATATTAATCAATTTATAGTTTAATTACTGCTATTTCAGAAAGTTATTAAAATTTTACTATTATTTTTTTGTAATTTCGCTATTTTTTTTACAATGTATGTATGTATATTCCTAAATCAACCTTCTGATCGATTTGTGAATATACAAAAAATGCGTAATATGCTAAATTACAAGCTTAAAAATAGTATACTAACTGATTCCAAACTTATTTGATGATTAATTAGAATAGATTAACCAGTTATTTCTTAAAATACCGATCTACGGTAGTTATATTATAAGATAAAATAAAACTGCTTTAAATATTAATTTTATTATTTGAACTACATCTAAATTTTAGAAGCATATTAATCTTTTTAAAGCTTAAAAATTTTCTTTGCACGTTTTAATTTTCCTTCAATGTTTTTAGATATATTTTTATAGTATACTAACTGATCCCAAACTAATTTGATGGTTGATTAGAATTGCTATTCCATGAAATAACTAGTTATTTTAGAAAAGGTCAAATTTACGGTAGTTATACTATAAAATAAAATAAAACGGCTTTATATTCTAATTTAGTATTAATATTTTTTAATAATCGACGTTTCGACGAACACAACATACGCAGGGACGGATCTACATATGGGCTAATAGGGCTATAGCCCTGGGCCCCAGATCCGCAAGGGGCCCCCAACCTCTCGGACATATACCTATTATATACTATACTAAGCACGACTTATAAGAGAAAAGATCGAAACACAAAAAATTTAAAGATTGTACTTAATATATGTTTAATGAAAATGCAATAAATAATTGTGATTGTACTTTAATATCCTTGTGTGTACTTCTTTATACATATACGAGTATTTAATAAAAATGTAATAAATAATAATTATAACCTTTAATACTGTCTTTTATTTTTTTAAAGTTTTTTATAGTCAGTGGCGAAGGCGTGAGTCAAAGCCAATAAAGAAAAAGAAAACAATTTTTTTTTGAAACGTGTAGGGCCCCTTGGTATTTTTAAGCCCTGGGCCCCCAAAAAGCTAGATCCGTCCCTGAACATACGTCGTCATCAGTAAAAAAAATACTAATGACATTTACAGTAGATAAACAGAACATAGAAACAAGTTACTAGGTAACCAAAATAAGTAACTAGATTATGAAATTTATAATTTTTAATAAAAGGAAGCCAAATTTTATTTAAACTAGTAACTTGTTACTAAGTTGAAGACGGACATTGAGTTCGTCGGAACGTCGATTATAAATTAATATTAATACAGAATTTTAGCCTAAAGTAGTTTTATTTTAATATAATGAGTTCTGAAAGATTTTTTACTATGTTAAATATATTTTGTTTATATTTTGTAACCTGACATTGCTATATATCTAAAATGAACTCGCCAGCTAACACAGAGGCATTGAATTAAATATAAACAAAACTTCTCCGTTTTATTATTATAAGAAAACATTGTGTTATGTTCCGCATCTATGTTATGATTGATCTAATGTACGCCAGCCGTTGGTCAAAACTGTTATCAGGACGTACATGTCGGCTTGCGCTCGGATCTTCGTTTATTTAGCGGAACTCAATTAACTGATCTACCCTCCTCATTGAGGGGGTTGGAGGGTGGGAATGACTATCACCGGATACGTACGACATGCTTCCGGTTCTAACGATCGCCATCTTGGTCTGAATTTTGGGGCACCGTTATAAATGTTACTATACGGTACTAGAAGAATTACTACCCCCCCCCCTCCAAAATTGTAAAGTTTTTATAGTTTTCTTGCTAATTATGAAAGGGAGTGTGTTTTGTTTTATTGCATATAATTTTGTTAATGATGAACGAGGATTATAGCTAAAATGAAATTTTAGTTGGTATTTAGTTACACAAGAATATATATATTCTTCTAGAATATATATTATTTTTACAGAAAACTTATATACATATAAACCATCTGTATTGCTGAAATAATATATAATTTTTTTACTATTGTTTTTATATAAAATGGCAACTTTTTTGTTACAGTGGGCACTATTAAAAAGAAAATCGGTAATTTTTACATAAAAGCCTAAGTTATTTACTTTTTCGGTAAGAAAACACTATACCTATATAATATGGAAAATTACATACATACATACACAATTACGCCATGTACCCAAAAGGGTGTGGCACAAACTCTTTTTATCATCCCGAAATCAGTCGCCTCCAAACATTCCTATCCAAGCAAGCAACTTTCGCTTCATCCACATTCATAATTTCTCTCATACATGCTCTTTTATTCCTACTACTTGGAAACTTTTGCTCACCCAAAACATTCTTAATCATACCACTCCAACTACTTATCGGACGTCCACCTGCAAACGTATACCATCAAAATCATTCAAATAAATCTTTTTAACCAAACGTTCATTAGACATTCGCTCAATATGGTAAATTAATACTTTTAATTAAAATTAAATTATTTTAACAGAAAATTTATCGTTTTTCTGAAACAATATGTAATTTTTTTTGTACGTTTTTTATGTAAAATAGCAACTTTTTTACAGTGGAGCTACAGTTACAGATACCAACAAATGTAGTTAAACTAGTATCTAAGCTATTAAAATAGCTACACTGTAAAAAAAAAATAGCGAAATTACAGAAAAATAATAGTACAGTTTTACTATAAAAAAATCTTTAATTTTATTTTACTATAAATATTCTGTAATTCTATTTCAAGATTCTGTAATTTTGACATAATTTATAATAATCACATAAAATAAGTAAAAATGATCTAATAAGTATGTAAAATTGCTTATTTCTGCGAATTACATCATATACTTAATGTAGAATTACATATTTTTGGTATAACTTCTTAAATTATATGTAAAAATACATTCTGTATGTAAATTTCCAAATGTATGTAATTATACCAACAATAATATTATAGAACTAAACAAATTTTACCTATTTATGGAAAGTTCTCAACAGCAAATTTACTGAAGTTCTGTAAATTTACTAAAAGAGATTTTACTAAAAACTGTTAATATTACATACATATGTACTTTTCCATCCCGTTGGTAATATCATATTACATAATGTTTGTAATAGTTCTAATATTAAGTATTTTTAAACAATTATGTATAAAATTGCAGCAGTTGAATATTATACTTAGAAATACTGGGCATTATAATGTCTCATGATTTTTAGCTAAAATTACATAATTTTTTTAGAGTGTAGCTACTACCCAGCTCTGATTTAGTTTTACTTGAAGAAATAATGCATCATATTTTCTTTTAACATTTGCAAAGTATTAAATTTCAAAATCTGCAACACACCATTTCATTTCAAGCAGAAATTGAATATGAACAAATGCAAATAAAACTATTCAAAATAATTGTTGACAAATTTCGTAACGCGAAAAACACCCACTATAGATTATTTTTCATATATGTATACAGTCAAAAAATGTTCGAACGTAGAAAAACGTTCCATATACATATATTTTTAATTCCATTCGCAATGCACTTTTTTAAATGAAAACGAATTGCTCGAACGTGTATCACATGTTTTTTTTCCTGCACCCATCTAGTATGTGTATGTGTGACATCCTCTAATAATAGAAATGATTTATTGTACGTCATATTTCTTTATTTTGCAGTCAGTAGCGTTTTATATATATACATAGAGCGTATGAAGCGTTCTGAAAATCATTTAACTTCATAAAATTCTAGTTGCACATGTACTACACTGGGGTTGGTTATGCAATTTGTCCGAATAGAATATGTGTTGGTTTGAAAAGCGCTATTATTCTGATTATTTTGTTTTTATATTTTTACGAACGCAATTGCGGAATACAGAAAACTGTTAAGTATTTGAAAAAAAAAAATTATTTCAATTAAAATTTTCTGATAATAATAAAACTTAGAAAAAAATGAACACAAATTTATTATTAATATTACAAGTTTATATTTCATATTTTTATAAAGAAATATTAAATGAAATTAATACTGAAAACTGGCGTAGTCATCTGTGGTTTAACAAGCAAGGGGCTCGACCGAAGATCGAGAATTTGTGGGTTCGATTCCCGCCAGATGACGTAATTTTGTCATTTAATATTTAGACTTTAAAAAATATATTAAATATAAACTTGTAATATTAATAACATTAATTAATGTAACATTAATGTGTACGGAGCCTTTACAAATTATGAGATAATATTGTTTTTGACGATTCTTTGCAATTTAAAAAAAATATACCTATAAAAATATAAACTACACTGTAAAATTTTACTTATTTATGGAAAATTACTCACAGCAAATTTACTGAAGTTCTGTAAATTTACTAAAAGAGACTTAACTAAAAAACCTGTAATATTACATACATATGTACGTTTCCATCCCGTTGGTAATATTATTACATAATGTTTGTAATAGTTTTGATATTATGTATTTTTAAACAATTATAAAGAATTACAGCAGTTGAGTAATTATATCTAGAAATACTGGACATCATAGAGTCTCATGGTTTGTAAGTAAAATTACATATTTTTTTTTTTATAGTGTAACATTTAGTTGTTATTTACTTTAACTAGTTTTAATTTAAATTGTTGACAATTAAGCTGGTTTGGTCATCTTGAGCGAATGTCTATAGAACATCTTGGTTAAAAGAATATATGTGAATGTATCATAGATGGAGTGATATCATGAGAGTGTTTCGCATGAATGAAGCTAAAGTTGCTTGTCTGTATAGAATTAGAAGAAACTAATTTTGGGATAGTGGAAAGAGTTTGTACCAAACCCTCTTTGGGTATATGGTGTGATTGTGTAAGATAAGAACTTTGACAAAATAAACAGTATTATAACACTAGAACTAGCAACATAAAATATATTTAGATATATGTGAACAAATCATTAAAATTAAAAAATATACATTAGAAAATAAGAATGTCTAATGAACGTTTGGTTAAAAAGATTTATTTAAATGATTTTGATGGTATACGTTTGCGTGGACGTCCGATGAGTAGTTGGAGTGGTATGATTGAGAGTATTTTGCGTGAGCGAAAGTTTCCAAGTAGTAGGAATAAAAGAGCATGTATGAGAAGAATTATGAATGTGGATAAAGCGAAAGTTGCTTGTTTGGATAGGAATGTATGGAGGCGACTGATTTTGGGATGATGAAAAGAGTTTCTGCCACACCCATATGGGTACATGGCGTGATTGTGTATGTATGTATGTATGTATGTAGAAAATATACCTATATCGCTTTTCTATCGTATACTTTGAAAGCAAATATTTTATTTCTCTTATTTTGACGGAGTTGAAAATTTCAAAATTTTCATTGACACTATTGTTTTTTTTTTCTTAATATTTATACATAATAATATCTTTTTTGAAATAATTAAAATTTAATTTTCAAAAAAAAACCAAGGTTTAAATAAAATTACCTAATTAAAATTTAGTAGCTAAATTACTGCTAACGAAACTCAAATTGATATCGCTGACAAAATACTAATATACGATTATAATATGTTTACGTTAAACTTTATTAAAGTTGACATAAAATTTTTCCACCAACGAAATTACCTTCCCCGAACATAAAATAAATATTTTTGTTTGGCGCGCGCACGCGAGGATATAAAACAAACACAAATAACCCCCTCGCAAATAACAAGTGAGAACTTCATTTAATAACAAAAGACAAACGTGACAAGTGACAGCCGACGTATATATATAATAAACATTGTTATATGTTGTACCATCACCGTCGGGGGTTATAACATAAACAGATGCGGTTAACAATTTAGGTTAATAAACGAATGCTAACTTCACACCGGATACGTATATAAGGTTTGCGGGGTACTTTATGGGTCTGCGCATGCGGGCCTATAGATGTTTTACCTCCCCATCATTACGCAGAGAACGTGGCACGTAATCCCGGTTAATGGAATTACGTACTCATTGGACTGTCAACTTGCATCATAAACAGTCAAGACAAATTATTACTCTGTAAAAGTTTTGTTCGTGTACTCATTTTCCTCTAGGAGGAACTAGTAACTTTCTTAGATATATGCAAATTGCTATGGACGTTTTTGCTAGCTTCGATAAGTTTCATAACATAAAAAGACTTCTCTAACTACTTGTAACGAAACTATCTATAAGATTTATATTTAAACTTTATACTGCCATGTATTTAATAAAACGTAATTTTAATTTGTTAATTAGGAAATTTTGAGTTCATATGGTTATATGTTGTAACCAAGCTGGCAGTGCAATTAACTTATTTAAAATATTTTACGTTATTTGATTTTATTTTGATTATACCTATGTACATATATAGTTTCAGGAATTCACGCTTAAAAATATGAATTATTTTCACCTAATTTTTAAAAGTAGTTTTTTTTATTTATTATAAACATTTATTTAATATTATACGACTGAATGTAATGTATTAGTTGATGGTGCATGTTTAGAGCAGGTAGATGAATTTGTGTATTTAGTTTATTGTCTAAAGATGGTCGTTTTGATCGTGAAATTGAAAGAAGAATTACTGCTGATTGTAAGGTTTTGGATGCTTTGAGTACATTTGCTAGAAACGTAAATGTTTCCAAAGAGGCCCGTTTAAGTATATACAATGCTGTTTTGGTATCTATTTTGATGTATGTTGGTGAATGTTGCATAAAAGAAAAATGACTACCGTGGAAATGAGATTTTTAGATGACGTATGTGATGGAACTAGAAGGAATCGTGTACGAAATATGTAGATTAGTGTATGATAGAAATGTAAAATTGTTGCAAAAGTAGGTATTAGTCAATTAAGACGGTTTGATCATCTTGAGCGAATGTCTAATGAACGTTTTGTTAAAAGAATATATTTTAATGATTTTGATTGTATACGTTTGTGTGGACTTCCGAGTAATAGGTGGAGTGAAGTGTTTTTTCATTATAAATTTCTATTGCTTCTCTTATTAATCTGCTATTAATATTAATTGGTCTTACAATAATTACAATCACTGTAAAGGCACAGATTCATATAAAATTTGGCTTTCATTAATTAAAAATTTATAAAAAAATATGATTTAGTTACTTATTATTTGTTACCTAGTAACTAAGTTCTGTCATTTGTATCAGTTTTCCTGATGAAGACGTACGTTGAATTAGTTTAAACTTTGATTATTAATAAATATTAATACAGAACTTAAACTTAAAGCCATTTTATTTTATATTATGTGTTCTGAAAAATTTTTTTACTATGTTAATAAATGTTTGACTTACTATAAAGGAACATAATTTAATTGATCGATGCCTCAAAAACAGCTGATCGAGGCAAACGATTTCTTTCAATGTTTCAATATAGGCATAACCTGTTTCCTTTCTATACCTACTATATAGATGTAGTCTTATTAGGACCCCTTTTGTAATGGTTCGGGGGGGGGGGGAGGTGCCAAGCGGGCGTCTTCGTTTCTGACCTGACACCCGCAGACATCGACGCCGGTACAACGACGCCACAACGCGCGCTGCCGGAGAACGGACCGATGTAACCGGGCTGCGTCTCACCGCCGACAACTATATCAATCAAATTGATTAATAGTATTTTCTTTAAGCGGTAAATTGGTTTTTATGTTCCGGATTTACAAGATACACACTTGATTTGCGATATCCAAACTGTCAACAGAGAAATCCCCCTTCCCGCACCCGCTGACAACCAGACAATATAATTAAATTTTTTTAAACCATCTCCCCCAGCCCCTGATTTAAATTGTTTTGAAATAATCGCGTGTTATTTTTTTTCTTCAAGCGTATTAAAATATTGATATTAACATTACCATATTGCCTATGTAGAATTAGGTCATTATATTACTAGTACAATAATGAGAACATTATTATAGAGTAGTTACTTACTATGTACACCAAACATGACTGTACACGGTCAAGTGTATTTAATCTGACATCTCCGGTTGCTATTTTGAAAATTATATAGTGACAATTGCATTTTTTATTTTTGCTTAAATTTGGATATAATTATTGAAAATGAGTGAAACAGTGCAAAAAATGCAATGTATTTGTCAGAAATGGGGAATTTTAGCGTATTTTTTTATTTCTCTATTTGGTTGGACCTGGCTTAAAAAGTGATGTTTAATTTATTATTTTTCTCGAAGATGTTCAGATTTCTTAAAACATGTCGTGATGACGTCTGTAATGTCATTGCAAAACTTATGTCGATTTCTGAATCAGACGCACATGTATTGCCATGGTTACCGATACAAGCTATTGGCTGGGCGTAACCGAATCAACAATAATCAACATTTACTATGACATACGTTTTCAAAATTATATCTCACCAACTCTTCTGCGCTTGCGCACAATAGGCAGTAATGTCCTTACAAAAATTGTTAATAACAAATAAATGAAACAATTATCAAAAATTTTAATGACAGTTTCTGTTATTATTTTATATATATATATATATATATATATATATATATATATATATATATATATATTTGAGAAAAATTAATTTTACACGCAACTTCAATCACGCTAAACTTCCCCATTGCACATTAATTCTTACAAATCACGTAACAAATATAAATAATATACTGTTTTACAAATGTTAGTAAGGTTACTTAGTATTAGTAGGTATTAAACCAGCATTGTATATACTCAAAAGAGATTCTTTGGAAACATTTACGTTTCTAACAAAAATACCCGAAAACCCAAAACCTTACAACCAACATTAACTGTCTTTCCAATTTTACGATGAAACCGACTATCCTTAGACAATAAACTACTTAAATACACAAATTCATCTACTTGCTCTAAACATGCACCGTCAACAGATAGGTACCTTACATTTAGTAGTAACACAAAAAATAAGGTGAAAATAATCCATATTTTTAAGCGTGCGTTCTTGAAACTATAAACATAAATAATTTAAATCAAATTTTAACTATAAACATCATAAATTCAAAATCTACCAATAGATGTCAGCAAGAAATACACTTTGAAACTAAAAACTAAATTTTATTTTGAAAGAATTACTACTACACAAGTATACAGTCTAAAATTTTATATCTTCATTTACTATTTTAGCACAAGTACTTCATTATTATAACAGTAAGATATAAAAATATAATTTGCAATTTTTTTCTTACAATAAAATATTAAATTTAGGTAATACAAAGTATTACATAATATAATATTATAAAATCTTTACGCAGGTTTTTTATTTAACATAAAACCAGAATTATTATGTATGTAAATACATTAAATGAAAATAAAATAAATAAAATATCAAAAGTTAAAGTTAATTCCGTGGTTTAATTATGAAATAAAAAATGTATTTTACGAGAGTTAAAATTATACCATACAAAGTAGATAAATTTTTCATTGTTAAGTTTAAACAAAATTTTTATAAAAATGCCCTAGATATAAAAAAATTTGCCGAACAAAAAATATAATTAAAAGTAAATATTAATTAAATATTTAACTTTTTAAATTAATTTATGTTTGTGAACTTTGAGAATTATTAACGTTTCCAAATTATAAATTATTAAAATACAACCAAAAAGAAAAAAATTATATTTTATTCATGTGTTAAAAAAATTTAATTATAATATTTATTAAAATAAAACTGCTTTACGTTAAAGTTCTGTATTAATATTTATTTATAATCGACGTTTCGACGAACTCAACGTCTGCCTTTTTTTTATCATTTTTTCTTTTGAAAACTGACGTTGAGTTCGTCGAAACATCGATTATAAATAAATATTAATACAGAATTTTAATCTAAAGCAGTTTTATTTTGATTTAATGAGTTCTGAAAGAATTTTTACTAAATTATAATATTTATATACAATAAAATTTTTATACTTATCAATGCGTGAGGTAAGAAGATTATTTTAATAGTTTTATAACACAAACTTGTGTTTATTATGGAAAACTATACGGAATATAAATAAAATAACGAATAATTCCTATAACTTTTTTATTTACTATTTTACAAAAAATAATTAAGTAAATCAGTGTGAATGTATCAGTATGAAAGCACTGATTTAAATAAAATTTGGCTTCTTTTAATCAAAAATTTATAAATTTTATGATCAAGTTACTTATTTTGTTACCTGTTAACTTGTTTCCGTGTTCTGTTTATTTACTATAAATGTCATTTTTATCTCTTTTCCTGATGAAGACGCACGTTCAGTTCGTCGAAACGTTAATTTATTAATAAATTATTATAGAACTAGAACTTGAAACCGTTTTATTCTAAAAAAAATTATTGAATTGTTAACAATTAGTAGTTTGACAAGTTGACAAAGAAACCTCTTTTTATTGGCAGTAATAATAATGTCGATAAAATTTTAAAACGATGCTTTTTTGTTAGCTTAAGTCGACAAATATTAATGAAATTTACGTCCAATTTTATAATAAGCACTTTTAACTAAAATCGCCTTAAAATCGACAACAAATATTATTTTATTCAAAGTAATAATAATTTGGTCATTATAAATGTGATAATTCGACAAAAAGAAAATTATTTTATTGATTGCTATAATTATTATGTCATTAAAACTCTAAAATCGATTTATCTTGTCAATTTAAAACCGACTTTATTTAAAATTCCTGATGAATACGCACGTTCAGTTCATCGAAACGTCGATTTGATAATAAATTATTACAGAACTAGAACCTACAATCGGTTTCATTCTAATATAATGAGTTCTGAAAATTTTTTTACTAATGTTAATAATTTTTCTTCTTAGCCGAAAAACAAATTTTTTTAGCACTATTTTTAAATGAATTTTTAATCAATTTTTTCAAAATTATAATTTTCAAAATTACTTTGTATGTGGTTATAACTTGATTTAAGTTCATTGACTTTAATTGTAAACGAAAATGCTTTATTTATTTAGATAAAATAAAAATAAAAGTATATCATTAAAAATTCAATTTTAAATACACAAACACAAACATTCGTAATTATAATTTTTTGTTAAGTTGTAATAATTATATCTGTGTGTCAGCATTTTGTGTTGTCGTTGTGGCTTTGCTAATTTACTTTTTGAATTTTATAAAATGGTAGTACACATTCGTAGAAACAAAAGTTTTATACGTTTTAATTTATATTCATGAGTCTGGTCCCAAAATAACAATAAAATTAGAATAGCTTGTTAGACAGCTCCTATATTATATTTTACAGTTAAAAAAATTTTGCAAGTAAATGTCGTCGTTTTGGATTACCTACTACATATGGAACTAACTGTATTACAAAGTTTATACTATACGAGAATTAATTAAAAAACTTTTTTATAATAATTCTTATACTGTAAATTAAACACAATTGTAGAAATTCGGATTTGTAAATGTAAATATATTTTTCTGCGACTCTACTGACATTTTTGTCAGTTATGAATTGGTTAGTATATTATGGTAGTACAGATTTTTACTACTTTGACTGCAAGGAATAAGTAGTATAGCGTTTGGTACGGTGTCTGTAACATTTTCAAAAAAAAAAAATTGTATAGAAATTCTTCATATAGCCTGTAGATGACGAATCTGAACTTAGTTTATGTGGGTGTATGGATGTGCGTCGTCAGCTCGCTCGGTCGTAAGTCAAAATTTTGTGACCGCAACTCCTCCTAGATGGTTCAACCGATTTTCATGAAATTTTCAGGATAAATTTGTCTAGTACTAAAGATGGTCATGTGGTTTTATTTTTTCCAGTGATGCCAACTTTCCAAGAAAAAAATTACTAAAGTTTTTAAAAATTCATATTGGCTACGTTATTTATCCGATTTTAATCAAATTTTCAGAAAAGATTTATCTAATGCTCCCATTAATTACATAATTTTATTAATAGTCAGTGTTGCCAACTTTCCGAGAAAAGAATTACTAAAGTTTTAAAAATTTTATTATGGCCATGTTATTCAACCGATTTTACTCAAATTTTCACAAAAGATTTTCCTAGTATTCATATAATTTATGTAATTTTAACAAAATATAGTGTTGCCAACTTTCCGAGAAAAAAATTAGAAAAATTTTTAAAAATTTATTATGACCATTTTATTTAACCGATTTTAATCAAATTTTCATAAAAGTTTTTCCTAGTGCCTAAATAAATTATGCAATTTTAAAAAAATACAGTGTTGCCAACTTATCGAGAAAAAAATCACAAAATTTTTTAAAAATTCATTGTGGCTACATTATTTATTCGATTTTGATCAAATTTTCAGAAAAGTATCTACTAATGCCCACATAAATTATAATATTATTAAAATACAGTGTTGCCAACTTTCCGAGAAATGTCAAAGTAGTCTATATATGGGTTTACCCATATACTTCTAATCTTGTTCATTGTAGTTTTGTTGATTTATGTGAGGTAACAAGTTGCTATGACAACGTATAATATGCAGTTTCGCCACTAGAGTGACGTACTGTCACTAATTGCCTACTAATTGCTAGTAACATAATGAAACTGCTACATAAAACTAGTCAACATAAGATCTACTGTCGCTTGACACACAAAAATGATTGAAATACTTTTAAGACATGATAATATTTTATTTTATTCGATGCTAATGAATTATGTACGTTATAGAAAAAAATGATATTTAATAATTGTAATAATTTTACATTTAACATTGTTAATAAATAACATAAAAATTGCAAATTCTTTTTGTTTGTATATAGATATAGAATCGTAGGAAAAAATATTGCATTTAAAATATCTGATGAGTCAGCGTTGTTGCTAGAATTTCGTGTTTTATAGTCATAGAAAAAATGTAGTGTAGAATTCGCACAAAATATCAATTTCTTGCGCGTATGAATTGCCATACTCGTGAGAAATAAGTACCATTATGTGCTCGTTGTACTATTCTATCCTTTTTTTACAAAAAATTTTAATTTTAAGCTATAAAAATTATCATAAACAAAATAACGGAGATATATTGACTTGATGCATAATTAACAGACATTTTTTTAAACAATATTTTTTATGAAAAAAGAAACATTTTATTAACAAATAACCCGCCTACAAAAACTTCTGATAATTATACACCAACCCTAAAATATAATGAAAAAGATATGATATATATACAGTGTGTTGACTTGGACCGTCGTACATAGGGATTTAGCATGTAAAATCAGACATGTGCGATTTCCTGCTTCCCAAATTATTTTACAAAAAAAACCTTATGATAAATGTTTTAGGGCATACTTTTCTGCATATAAATCTATTACTAAAATTTTTTTTGGAACCTTCCTAACGTCAAGAATTAGGTCTAAAGTTGTTAAGAAATTGACTGGAAAATGGCAGTAGCCGTGAAAAATCAAACAAATGCTAATGCACGGCCGACTAATGCCATTTTCAGTCAATTTCTTGACATCTTTAGGGCTAATTTCTGACGTTGGGATGGTTCCAAAAAAAATTTTGTTGATTGATTTACATGTAAAAAAGTGTTTCCTAAAACATTTATCCCAAAGTTTTTTTTTGTAAAATAATTTGGGAAGCAGGAAATCGCACATGTTTGATTTTTCATACTAAATTCCTATGTACGACAGTCCAAGTCAACACACGGTATATACCGGGTGTAGAAATGAAATGTGAACCATAGGGATTTCAATGTTATTTTTTAAATACGGCTGTATCTCTTTCCCTATTGACTTTAGAGCAATTATTTAAATACAAAACTTGTTCAAAATGTGAAAATGCATGATATAAACTCATTTTTGTTACATAAATATTAATATTTTACGATATACAGAGTTAACCACTAAAAAATGAGCCATAACATTGGGAAACGGGAATGGTATCGAAAAATGCGGAATAATGAGTTCTATAAAATTTTTGGACTAAATTTTGTAAAAAAGTCTTATTCTAAGGGGGGACCCCTTATCAACTTTTCGGAAAATCAGAAAAACGTGAATAAAAAATTAAAGAAGAACAGGAAAAAAAAAATGTCTGGTACAAAGAGTAGGATAAAAGAGTAGACAACGAAAGCCAGTGTTAAAATATCCAAAATCCTTTTTTTTTTTTAAACAAAACACAAGGGTACCCCCTTACGAAATTTTTCAAAAATCAGTTTTTAATTTTTTTCTCCTAAACGAAGTATCGTAGAACAATGATTTTTTCCCCGAATTATAGAACTCATTATTCCGCATTTTTGGATACCATTTCCGTTTCCCAATGTTATAGCTCATTTTTTAGTGGTTAACCCTGTATATCGTAAAATATTAATATTTATGTAAAAAAAATGACTTTATACCATGCATTTTCACATTTTGAACAAGTTTTGTATTTAAATATTTGCTCTAAAGTCAATAGGGAAAGAGATACAGCCGTATTTAAAAAATAACATTGAAATCCCTATGGTTCACATTTCATTTCTACACCCGGTATATATATATGAACATTTTAACATGTCAATGAACTCCAGATAATAAAAATTGCAATTTAGGCTATTTGCACGTCACGTTATGCAAATTAACGCTAGATGTAATAAATACACATTAGATTTGGTAAGGTTTTATTTGTTAGGTTGTTTAATTTTATATATTAATGTTTAATATGCTATTTTAATGTGCATATCAAATAACAGTTGTGAATTATGAAAAATGTGTTTATATTATCAGAAAAAAAAATTTAATATGTCAATATTAAAAAAAAAACAAAGTTATTAATAAAAATTACAATAGAAAAAGTTGTATTTCAGTTATATATCAATCTTTTAGATATTTGCAAAAAATAAAATTATTGTTTACTTGTTTAATTGCTAAATCATGCTGATATATACATATAGTCACATATACTTTTTTTGCGAATTTATTATCATCATTTTTTTGTATTATTTTCTTTTTCTCATCTCGTTCGATACTTTTACCTTCGGAGAAGGGATTAGCATTAATCTCGCTCAGAAAATAAATGAACGGTATTTCGGTTTATGGAATCATTAGTTATCTGCTAATAAGTTTCTTATCCTTATTAATTACTGTAATTATTTATTAATCTATCGGTAAAAATAAATAATAATACTATATGACCTAATTTTATCTTTTATATCTTTTATACAATCATTAATATTCAAAAAATATTAGGGTTTTTTTTTCTCATTTACATACTTAAAAATCTTTTGTTTTTTGATTGTAATATTTTAACAGATTTTGAAACTAATACAACAAATAAGTTTTGGAATATTTTTTAATTATTTTTCAACAAATTTTATAAATTTGCTTTAGCGGCAGAAACAGAATTAAATTTTCTGGGCTGGTATGTCGTGGTCGATTTATTCACGTCGCAGATGTTACGCAATACATCGTAGATAGCATCTTTAGTGCTTGCTGACTGAATGACAGTTTCTGTTCCGTAATCTGGTATTACAGTTGCCGTTACACCATAGGTCCACTCTGGTTGGCCTGGATGGCCCAACCTTTTCAATCGGGCTGTACTTAGCAAAACCTAAAACGGTAACTGGGGCGGGGGCTGAAGATATATATATATATATATATATATATATATATATATATATATACAAGATTGCGGAGTAGAAACTATTATTCAGTCACCAAGCACTGAGGATGCCATTCACGAAGTATGACGAAATGTCTGCGATGAGGATAAATTGACCACGACATACCAACCCAAAAAAATTCTATAAATTCAAATTTTTCCTTAATCATTTTAAAATTATGCTTAAATTTATGTACTGTAGCAGAATAGATATTTAAATCCTAATACATATCGAAGGTATTTTTTTATCAAACTGTTCAAGTTTACTTAAAGATAACCAAAAAAAAATAATATTTTTTTATAGTTTTGTTGATGATATATTTATGAATGAAGAACATAGATGAAGGAAATACCAAATAACACATCAAAATACATACTTTTTAGATTTGATCGAATTCTCATTGCTATTACAATAAAAATCGAACACAAATACATATCGAAAAAGAAGACGAAGAAGATCTACGGCGAAAAAAAACTAAAATAAAAAGAAAAATAAACGAAGAATCAGAAAAATTCGAAGTTTTTCGATGACGGCATCCATCACATCGGATGATGAACGTAAAAAATACGTGACGTTGATTTCGGGAAAAGAGTAACGGTAGCACAAAATCGTACGTACATAGAGAGAGTTGGTAGAGGCACTTTTCCAACGGGACAAATAAGCCACCGGAACCGTTTCCCGGATAACCTCATTTCCGCTTTTGCAACACCCTGTCTGTGTATGTGTGCTGTATGCGTTTTACCGTTACCGTTAGCTTGGCTTGGCTTGGCGAAGTCGTACGAATCAAATGGTCGAATAAAAACCTATAATCTTGGTTACGCCTTTGGTTTATCTTGTTGAAATTTTAACTATGTTGTTTGCGGCTGCCGTTCAAGGAAATGCTACCGATTTTTTGTTTACATTCCGAAACAATATCTGTTTAATAAGTTTATTTATTTAGCATATCGTCGTTGTCAAGTCAAAATCTGCTATGTGGAGAATTTAAATATCCTTTTCAAATAATAAAAATTACATAGTTTTTTCCAATTCCTGAAAAATTGTTGAAAAATCACATAGCAGATTTTAACTTTCGTCGTTGTCAAGTCAAAATCTGTTATGTGGAGAATTTAAATGTCCTTTTTAAATAAAAAAAATTACAGTTTTTTGCAGCTCCTGAAATATTGTTGAAAAACCACATAGCAGATTTTAACTTGACAGCGACGATATGCTAATAATGGTATTACATAATTAAACAAATTATTATTGATAAATACAAAAAAAGAATATACAATTAATAAATTTATAAGATTTCTTTCAACTTTCGTTTGAAATATAGCAAACAAGTCAGCATTTTTTATATCTGTTGATAAGTTATTATATATATTTAAACTACTAACAAATATAGACTGACTTGTCAAAGCCTTATTAGTTTTCGATATATATATATATATATATATATAATTAAATTAAGAATTAGCGAACATTCTATTTATTGTGTTATAACCAATATTTCGCCAATAGTTTGTTGGCTTCATCAAATTTTACAAATATATATTTTTTGTACGGTGGTTTCTCAGTGTTCAAAATAACAGACATTTACGAAATTTTCAAAACTTATTTATTATGGTATTCACTGAATACAAATTTACATTTTTATTATTTGACAACGAAAACTTTAAATTCTAACAACAACATACATTCAATTCTAACATGTAAGTCTCAAATTGTGTATTACAACTTATAATTACATTTCACTTGATGTGTACTTGAGTCTAATTATTGTATATATTTGTAAAATTATCTCTAATTAAATTATAAATTATCTCTAACATTTGCTTGTCACACATTACCGCACTTCAAAATTATTCTTATATTTTTACTCTAAAAAAAAAACAAGAAAATAAAATTATATTCCATTCCAAATTATATAACATTTCAGCGCGCTAAATGTTTACGAATGTTTCAAATTAACTTCATTAACTTAAATTATTCTTAATGAAATTCAGAACATAAACATTTTATAATCGTAATTTAGTTTCTTATTCTCTAAAATATTTTTATCATATTTTTCAATCAAGAAATTCTTCTAGATAAAAACAAAAGTTTGAAAGCATTTGCCAAACTCAAAGTCGAAATTTTTGCGATAAAACTAAGTTCGGTTGGTAGGCTCTTATTCTTTATAAATAATATACGAACTTATCGTAAGTGACTGGAAAAAAAAAGATTACAAAGATCGTTGGGCATGTGTGTTTTTGTATGTATCTCTTTTATTTATAGGCAAATTGAAATGCTGTATGGATCACTCCATGGACTAGTGTGTTCCGATAACAGTGTAAAAGGTCCCCTTTGTGGAATTTGTCAAAATCACAGTCTTTTGTCAGTGGTCTCATGAGACTCTGATCATGTTTTATCATGTTTTGTTACTTGCCGAGAGAAAAAAAGCTTTCAATGGAAATTTGTATATTGCATTTTTCCTCCTCCAACGTGGTAAATTGAATTTTTGACATTTTCTTATTGGCTTTTTATTTCAGTCTTATCAACAAGCATTATATATAAATAATATAAATTTACTAAAAGACATTTAATTTAATTTTTTTTAATTAAAGATTTTTATAAATTTATCCTTTGATCTAAAAAAGTTGTAGACCAGTGATAGCAAATCTATTAGCATCCTAAATATAGTTTTTTCTTTTTCATAAATCATATTGAATATATTATATATTGTTACAAGTTTGGAGGAGGCTGATTTCGGAATAATGGAAAGAGTTTATGCCACACCCTTTTGGGTATATATGTATTGTGTATGTATGTATGTTACAAGTTTGTTTTTTTTGTTATTTTTGAATAAGAACACAGTTTCAAACACACATTTAAATTCTAACTAAGATATTGTCTCAATAACATTTGACAGTTAAAAATAAAAACATAATTTTGCAAAATTTTATTTGTCATAACATAGTAAAAAATCTTTCAGAATTCATTATATTAAAATTAAAAAACTTTAGGATTAAGTTCTCTATATATTTTATCGGATTCATTATAAATTAAATATTCATTTTCATCATTTAAGATGTTAATAAATATGTTCGATTTTCTTGAAAAAATTTAATTACTCATATTTTAAATTGTTTTTTTTTAATATTTATGTATAATTTTCTATAAATTAAATTTGTCATTAATTCAAAAGTTTTATTAAGATCTAACCAATAAACGTCATTATTATATAAATATAATCATTCAATGCATATCGATGTTTATGGGATAATTCTTAAATTTTTGTAAAACTCAGAGATCTGTTTTAATTTTTTGACAATCGTCGGTCACGGCCCATAATGATAACGGTCCACAATGATAACGTCTCACCAGGGAAAGCCCGGTGCCCCGATGGGCCAGTCTAACCCTGGTTGTAGCATCTATTTATTTAATCACACGACTAGTTGCGATTATCGCCGTTAAATTGCTTTTAGTAGCGAGACTAAACTGCCAATTCTGTTCGCATTTCGTAAGAGTCGTAGCATAACGAGATAGTTTGTCTTTTTCTATCAAAAAAAGAATTCCATTTACTAGAAACAAGACAACATATTTCGTAATGCTACGAGTCGTACGAGATGTGAATATAATTGACAGTTGACAGAAGCTGCCATCCATTAATTTTTAGTAAATGTCTGTTAAATTTTTTTTATGTAAAGTTGATGTATGAACTGTATTGTAATTTGCTTAAATGAGCAACATATGTATATGCTAAAAATACGTCAAATATGTAGAAAATTCTAAAATTTAAAAACAACGAAAAGTCGAGGAAAAACTCAAAAATCCAGCTTCATACCCCATAAGCATAAACAACGTTAGCTTCTTCATACCTTAAACCCGTTGCTGCAGACGAAAATAAACAAAACCTAAGCGAGCCAGAAAAACAACGACGTCAAATAAAAAAGCGAGACAGCGCTAGTGACGTAAGCATGGGTCAAACAAGAAGACAAAATTCAATACAAGATCGTGATTTTACATTTAAGGGATTTGGCCCCACCGAAAGCCGAGGCTAGCGAAATAGCCAACGGACACACAGAACTGGGGTGCGTATACAATAGTATCGGACCTAAGTTGATACCTTGCGGCACACCGGATACTGCGATTTTAGCATTGGGAAATGATGCCAAATCGACTTGTGTTCATTGATTGAGTAGCACTGCTATGATAAGGGATAGTAGCTATTGAAGATGGATCACTTCTTGTCGAAGTATTTTTGCATTGGTTGTCACAATAATGTTTAATATTTTTTCCATTTTACTTTTTTTTTTGTTTTAATAGAAAACTAGATTATTTTGTGATTTGTGTCGGAACAGATTGAAAACAGTTTTTCAGTAAACTTTTGACATTTTATTTATAATACAGATGTTGAGATTTTTGTAGATTTACATTTGTGGAAAATAAAAAATAAGAACTTTTTATTTAACATAGCAAAAGATCTTTCAGAACTCATTGTATAAAATAAAACGGCTTTAGGTTTAAGTTCTGGTATTAATTTTTATTATTAATCGTCCGTCTTCATCAAGAAAACCGATACAAATGACATTTACAGTAAATAACAGAACATAGAAACAAGTTACTAAGTAACAAATAAGTAACTAGTAACTTGTTTTCGTTACTACTTCTATCATCATAATTATGCACCTCTCACAAATTTCAGACTACCACTTAAATACATAGGAAGCAAATCATGCTGGATTTTAAATATAAAAATCATTGCAAAAATTTTTAAGAAAAAATTTTATTGACATAAACGCAGCATTACTATCGAAGCTCTATTTTCAATTATTGAATATTATTGAATTTATTAATACTTAAAAATGTACGTAGCCGTAGGTCGATGATAACATATCGAACTAGGACTCCAAAGGTCCCTAATTCGCTACCAAAATTTAAAATAAAAATATTACTTCTGGTATTAAAGAACTTTGTATCAATTAACTGATTTCAGCTTTGTCTGAATCTGTAATCTGTAGATCAATAGATCCTTTACTTGACTATAGACTGACGACCTATATCATTGGCAATACGAGTAAATATTGTTAAGAAACTATATAGTCAATTAGTCGAGCATATAGCTTGACCTACAAATTTTTAGTCACAATCAGGGCCTAGCTTAGGGTATATACTACCAGTGAGCGAGAATAATTTTGCCACCCTACCCCATATTTATTAATTGAAATTTCTGTGCAATATTTATTTCTTAAGGGGGCTTTTACCTTTTTGAGGCCTAAAAATGCATGTTTTTTGGAATTTTTTTTCTCGGGCTGGGTAAGAAATATCGAAGCCAGGTTTGACCACTTTGTTTATTGATACTTAAACTACAAATTGCTTTTTTTCTGGCTCCGAATCTCAAACTGTCCAGCTTGCAGCGACGAAAATGCAAACAAAAATTTGCGTGCAGGCCTCCACGCGCGGTATTCCCGCGGTCACTCGGATCATCTTAAATCAAAAACAAGTCCCAAACCTTAAAATATATAAGATTATCGAGGAATCTAACTAGGACTAAGTCAATCGGTCAATAAGTAACAAAATGGCAGCCATTTTAATAAAAAGGGCATTTTTTCGGGTGTTTTTTTCGAATTTACAGGGCCTAAAAAATATTTATTATTTATCGATTGAAAAGATTCTAGTTTGGTTCCTCGAGAATTTAATTAGCTATAAGTTTCGCCAAAAATCATTCGAATCGGTTAAAAAGAATTTGAGTTACGTTACTGCACGATTTTAAAAATCTGATTTCGAGAAAAACGCGATTAAAGTTTTGAAACTTACGGTTAGTCTGCGTTCCCAGGACCATAGATTAGAGAAAAAAAATATTTCCGTTTCTAATTCGGAAAAACGGTTCCAGGGGTGAATACTAGACACTTCAAGGTATCAAAAAATGCAATAAAAAAATCGATTTTTTCGAAAAAAAAAAGGTAAAAGCCCCCTTAAATAAAATGCACAAATATAAAAAATATACATTTTAGATTTTATTTAATAAAAACATAAATTTTAAGTGACCTACCGGCTATCGCCGCCCCTTTGGCTTGTGCAGCGCATGCCTATACTGTAAAAAATATTTCTTAAATTTATGTAAGTTTACATAGGTTTTAACAGTAAAAATAACAATATTTTGTAATTTTACTGTAATAATTAACGTAATATTACATTCTTTTATGAAAAATTACATTTACAAAACATGTAAAATTACCTGAATTTTTTACATTGTAGCAATAATAAATTGATCAATATTTAAACCATAAATCAGTAAAAATATGAAAATGTTAGAAAATTTATTCAATGTTTTTTTTTGTTTTTTTATTTTAAATAAAAATATTCAACATATACGATATACCTAAATTTTAATTAGATATAAAAATAAATTGCAGCTTTAATATTTAACACATTATTTTAAAAATACGAAAATTCTCATTGCGAATTTTATTAAAAACTGAAATGAATTTAGCACATAAAAGGCATATTCCAAATTCCAGGAATGTTTCAGCAAAAATTACGAAATTATTATTCTTAAATTATTACACAGAGTAGTATTATATTCCATATATTAAATTAAAATATAACTAACCATTCAAAAACTAGCAAAGATTCGTACAAATTCACGATTAAAAAGTATCATATTTACCGTCAGCAAAAAATAAAAGAACTCGCCGTTAACGAAAAATGTGAAAATCACAATGAGCTGAGGCACTTCTTTCATCCATTTGCCTGCATCATACATGAAACGACAAAACCGCAAAAAAAGGGCATAAAAGGGAAAATAAAAAAAATGTTCGCTCGCGCTTTATATGAAAGCGGTTTCAAAGCGGGATAAATTTTTTAGGCTACACCCAGACTGATTGTGAGTTTGGCCACCGCGTGTGTGGCGCTAGTAGCGATTCGACGGTGGCGCGCGGTCTCTGGTGTGTTAATATATGGAAACGACGAATACAAGTATAATTTCTGGGTCTTTATAAGGAAGTAGGCTGGCTGTTGGAATACCAAATAGGCAAAGGCTGATTTCATTTCTTTGTCTTGCTCATTTCTTTGCAGGACTTCGACGGTGTTTCTTCTATCTATGCTACACACTCGTTGCACGAAAGATATAGATACGAAATATTAAAAGTCAGAGACGGATTAAGTACCAATTTTTGTTTTTGTTAAATCAAAAATTATTTGGAATGTTTGAAAAGGCAGATCAAAGATATAGAATGACAATATAACTGAGTTGCTAAAGAAAAGGGGCATTACTAAGGGTGCGTTTCAAAATAATACCTTAAGAGTACAGAGGAAATTATTGGATGGTGATCACGTGATTAAAAATTTTGTTTAGTTTTTGAACGGCTCAGAGCATAGTTTGACATTTAGTTTTTAAGAAGTTTTTTAGTTTCTAAAAATATAAATACATTTAATCTGTAATTTATATATTTCATAATCTACACGCCATAATATCTTTATTTTCCTATTTTTCATCTTTTAAAATATATAGTAAATTAAAATTATTTACATTTATTTCTGTCATAAATGTGTCCATTTTTATATGCTTTATAATAAAGTTATAAATAGTTATAAATACAAGCTATTAGCTGGGCGTAACTGAATCAACAAAAATCAACATTTGCTATGACATACGTTTTCAAAATTATATCTTACCAACTCTTCTGCGCTTGCGCATAATGGCCTTGTGACGTTAGTAATGTCCTTACAAAAATTGTTAATAACAAATAAATGAAACAATTATTAAAAATTTTAATGACAGTTTCTGTTATTATTTCATATATATATATTTGAGAAAAAATAATTTTACACGCTAAACTGCGTCATTGAAAGTATTATCAATGATAACAACTGAATGCGGCTCTGTCTTAGCAAACTTTTATTTTAGTTTCGTTGACAGCACAATGATCTACATTTTTTCTTTTGTTTCAATATATTTCTTCCACTGATATATAAAAAAAATGATTGCACAACCTTACAAGCAATAATTTAGGACAGCTATAAATTTCCGCGGAGGCGAAATTTTTGTTTTTAGCCACAAAATTCAATATATGAATGAGAATAAATATCTTCGGTGGGCTATAGTAGAGGTACCTAGTGCGGCGATTGCATGATGATCGTTTTGTGGGCAATCACTCTTTTGCAAATACCGGATTTTGGCGCGTCGCGTCGGCAATGCGCGCTGCGCCGTGATGCGTATAAATCGAACACTATAAATGTGAACTTTGACCTGTAGTCTTTGCACTCGCATCTATCAAGCTTCTTTGCGCGCGTAGTTTTCGCTGCTGGCCCATTAAAGACGAACAATTTGTCAACTCTCTCTCTCTCTCCAGCCGTGGGAGAGATCGTTTTGAAGATTTTTGCAGCCACTGCGAGAAAACCGAGTGGGAAAATGCATTTCCAAATGACACCACGCTAGGTTTTAGTCGACAAATTTTTCTCTACTTTGCACGATTTTTCTTTTCGAATTACTTTTAAATAAGTTTTCTTATTGTGTTTTAAAGAAGTAAAAACAAATCGTTGATAAATGTTCAATTCTTTAAGGAAATATTAAATAAACACAAAACTAAAAATATATTTTAAACAGATAAATATCATTAATTCTACAAAAAAGTTCTAATGGGCCCATCCAGTAAATTTGAGTAAATTTTTGTATATTAAACCAGAGTCAACGAAAAAATAATATATTTGAAATTAATATTGAAACAAACATATACATATTTATTTATTAATTGAAAAACAAAATATATTTATAAAAAATAAACAAATTGTGTTATGTAATATAATAATAAAAACTATATTTACTGTTCAATATTTTTTTATAAAAAAATATCAAATTTTATTACGATATGTATAAATAATAATTTACAATATTTATATATTCTAATGAAAATATATACGATAAACTTTTTTACAAAAATAATTTCATTTAAATAAAAAATATAATGTCAAGTTTGAAATATAAGACTGCTTTTACTTTGAACTTATAATTAAAAATATTGTTTTTGTTAAAGGTATACATATTACAAATACCATTTAAAAATAAATACAGAAACATTTATATTTTTAATAAAAATATTAAATTATATAAAAGTTAAAAAGTTTATATATATATATATATATATATATATATATATATATATATACCGGGTGTAGAAATGAAATGTGAACCATAGGGATTTCAATGTTATTTTTTAAATACGGCTGTATCTCTTTCCCTATTGACTTTAGAGCAAATATTTAAATACAAAACTTGTTCAAAATGTGAAAATGCATGGTATAAAGTCATTTTTTTTTACATAAATATTAATATTTTACGATATACAGGGTTAACCACTAAAAAATGAGCTATAACATTGGGAAACGGGAATGGTATCGAAAAATGCGGAATAATGAGTTCTATAATTCGGTGAAAAAATCATTGTTCTACGATACTTCGTTTAGGAGAAAAAAATTAAAAACTGATTTTTGAAAATTTTTGTAAGGGGGTACCCTTGTGTTTTGTTTTTAAAAAAAAAAGATTTTGGATATTTTAACATTGGCTTTCGTTGTCTACTCTTTTATCCTACTCTTTGTACCCGACACTTTTTTTTCCTGTTCTTCTTTAATTTTTTATTCTCGTTTTTCTGATTTTTCGAAAAGTTGATAAGGGGGGACCATTGGCAAAAATCAGTTTTTAATTTTTTTTTCCTAAACGAAGTATCGTAGAACAATGATTTTTCACCGAATTATAGAACTCATTATTCCGCATTTTTCGATACCATTTCCGTTTCCCAATGTTATAGCTCATTTTTTAGTGGTTAACCCTGTATATCGTAAAATATTAATATTTATGTAAAAAAAATGACTTTATACCATGCATTTTTACATTTTGAACAAGTTTTTTATTTAAATATTTGCTCTAAAGTCAATAGGGAAAGAGATACAGCCGTATTTAAAAAATAACATTGAAATCCCTATGGTTCACATTTCATTTCTACACCCGGTATATATATATATATATATATATATATATATATATATATATATATATGTATAAACTGTGATGTATATTAAAGAAATTTCATTATGTTAAAATAACCTTTGAACTAACTAAAATAAAATATCTTGTGAAAAAGAAACGTAGATATATTAAATGAAAACCACAAAAAATTACTGAAACGTTAAATTGTAAAATAGTAATTTAGAAAAAAGGTTTTTACGTTTCTAGTTGAAACAACTTATTAACTTTTTGAGTTTAGATTAACGTATAATTCTTTTAATTTTGTTTTCAAAAACAGATACATATTGTAAGCATATGGGTAAACCCATATATAGATCAATTTAACATAAACTTATAAATTCTAAAAAAAATAAAAATGAAATATTTGTTTACTCACTGTGTTTTGGTATCATTATATAATTTATGTGGTCACTAAGAAAATCCTTTGTAAAATTTTGATTAAAGTCGGATTGCCAAAGGCAATGATTTAAATAAAATTTGACTTCAATTAATTAAAAATTTATGAATTGTATGATCTGATTACTTATTTTGTTATCTAGTAACTTGTTTCTATGTTCTGTTATTTACTGTACTGTCAGTTGTATCATTTTTTCTGATAAAGACGTACGTTCAGTTTATCAAAACGTAGATTATTAATAAATATGAATACAGAACTATAACCTAAAGCCGTTTTATTTTAGTATATTTTTTGACAATTTAAAGCATGATAATTAGGCTGTGAGGAGATTTTTTGAAAATTTAGCGTAAATAGCATAATTAGCGTAAATATGATCGAATTGGCTGAATACCGAATAATTTTTGGTTTCGGTAACCTTTCCCAACCCCGGTAAATAAATACTTGAAGCATCCAATTTCTTGAAACAAAACAAAACAACCCCACTTTGTTGGTAAACCAAATTGTTTTTATTGAAAAGATTTTGCCAACGTTCACAGAAGAACATAATAAAACAAAAATAAAGGCTGAAAACACAGAAGGAAAGAAAAAACAACACAATCGTAGTGAAAAATGAATGTGTACAAAGTGAAACAAAAATTGGTTTAATTAAATATCACACCTTGTTCGGTAAAGGTAACTTCCTCTTCTAAAAAATTTACAATTTTACACAATTTATCTTTTGACTGTATTACATTTACTTTATCTTGTTTAGAACCATAAATTTTCTTGTACGTTACATGTTTTTCCTTTCTTTTTTTTCATTTTTCGTAATGTAATTTAATTATATATAAATAATTATTGTATGTACTGTGCACATGCAACGAGCATTATTACAAGCGAACATGCAACATTGTTTTTGCTTTTAGTAAAATATACATTTTTATATTAAAATATTTTGAAATGTAAATGTTATTATATTGATAATGTTTGTGTTATATTTTATGATTTATTAAATGAAATACCTGGAAGGAATAAAAATATTTAAAAATATCAACATTTTAATATTTATATTTATGAATTGATTTTATACATTAATAATATATTCTGAAATAAAACCGAATAGGATACAATTTGCAGAATATTCTTTAAATTTTATAATTGCTGTACCATTTATGTATTTGTTTCTGAATATTCTAAAAGTAAAAGTCGTCTCATAAGCGAGTTAATAATTGTTTTAATTTTTACATTAAACGATTAATTTGTTTTAAACTATGAGAGACATCTTTAATGTGGATGAAGCTAAAGTTACTTATCTGGACAGGGATGTTTGGGAAAAAAGATTTCAGGATAGTGAAAAGAGTTTATGCCACACCCTTTTGGGTAAATGGCGTGATTAAGTATGTATATATATATATATATATATATATATATATATATATATATATCATATATAAAAAATGAATTTAGAAAATATTTATTTAGGTTTATTCTAATTATAGCAAGAAAACAAAATTTTAATCTAACGTGGTAATATGAAAGATAAATACTTTTTATAATTTTTGCATATTCATGAGGCAATCCAAAAATTTTCACGTGAAAATTTTAGATGTTTTTCTTGAAATTTTGATTTCTGGGATCAGATTATTTTTGTACCCCAAAGAGAAAATACTTCTGTTCGTTCTGTTACGTTATATTATTTTAAACCATAAAATAATCCAAGTTGTTTGTAACTAAATTTTGTTTTCATTATTATTTAAATTATTCTGATTTAAAGTAAACGGTTTTTTTTTGTGTTAACATACAAACTTTAGTAAAAATAATAACTTTTAGAAAAATCAAACTATATTCATGTGAGACATATTGTTTTAGAAATAATTTATATTTGCTTATACTTTATTTGTTTTTTCTTTCAGCCAAAAATAAATAAAAAATATAGTTTATATACAAAAGACGAACTGTATTTAAAACAGTGCAATAGAAATTTACAAAAAAAGAAGATAACATCAATCAGTTTGAAGGCATTAATTTAAATAAATTAATTTAATTAATAGTTTATAACATAGTAAAAATCTTTCGGAACTCATTATATTAAAATAAAACAGCGTTAAGTTGTAGTTCTCTATTAATATTTATTAACGATCGACTTACGAGTACTCAGCGTACATCTTCATCAGGAAAAATGATACAAATGCCATTCACATAACAAAATAAGTAAAAAAAATATTTAATATTATTAATCAGGGTGAAAGCACTGATTTAAATAAAATTTGTCTTTCTTCAATTAAAAATTTATAAATTTTTTGATCTATAATTACTTATTTTGTTACCAAGTAGCTATGTTGCTTAGTAGTTTCTATGTTCTGTTTATTTACTGTAAATGTCATTTGTATCATTTTTCCCGATTAAGATGTACATTGAGTACATCAAAACGTCGATTATTAATAAATATTAATACAGAACTTTAGCTTAAAACAGTTTTATGTTAAAAAAATTAGTAATTTTATTATATTTGGTACGACAGCCCTAAAAGAGCTTCAACTACGAAGTACTTGTTCCGTGATCATTCATTCAGACACTATTCAAAACTGCAAGTCGTGCGTTTGCATAGACCAACGACGAGTTTCGGGCCAGTCATCTAAACTACTAAACTACTGCAAATGTCATTTGTATCATTTTTTCTACTGAAAATGTACGTTGAGTACGTCGAAACGTTGATTATTAATAAATATTAATACAGAACTGCAATCTAAAGTCGTTTTATTTTAATAATTTATAAATTTTATAATCTTTTATTTTATTACCTAGTAACTTGTTTCTATGTTTCGTTTGTTTATTATTTTTGTCATTTGTAAATTTTTTCTTGGTGATGATATACATGGAGTATATATATCGAAACGTCGAATTTTAATTACAAATTATACAAAAGTTAATTCCAAAGGCTTTTATATTTTATTTTATTAAAAATTGATGTACAATTTTATTTTAAATACATGTATACATACATAGCATAAAAATTTACAGGTATACGTATTTATATCGAAAATTGAATAGTTTATATATCGTAAAATACAGTATATTCCTTTACATTTCCAGAAGAAAAACTCAAACAAACTAATAAAATACCGTATTTACAATTTATCTAAAACATATCAAAATATACATATATATACAGATCAAAATTCTTTTATTTATCTGAGCAAAAACTTTTTCTACATTTCTGATCACCTGTGTAGCTTGTATGCAGTTTTTATTTCTCTCTCTCGAATACTCAAGCATTTTCCGAACTCTGTAGTGTAGCCGAAGTATTTGCAAAGAAACAGTAAGAATCAAGACGAAAAGTTTTTCGTCTCGAAGATATCACTTGCTAGATTTTCAATATCGCGTCGTCTCAACGTAACGGTAAATTTCAAACACTTGCGGGCGTTCGGTTAAAAACACATTTGAGGCAATGCAGTTCTCCATCGAATAGAATGTTTTTCCTCTCGCCCAGAAAGAGGGAAATCTTTATTTCGAATTGCGAATAACGATATCGTTTCCTCTCTGCTCGCACATGGCAGATGCTAGAAATTGTTTTAAAACAAACGTTTCAACTTATAAATTAGTTCTTTTTAGTTTTGAGGTTAGTTTCTTTCTTTCTTTATTTTTTACTTTTTTAAGCTAGTCAATTTATATTAAATTACATGTTTTAATATTAGGTTGGTGCATAATTATCAGGAGTTTTTTTAAATAGTTTTTTTAGAATAATATTTTTATTAAAAAAATTAAACAAAACAGCAATTTTTTTTAACAAATAACCTGTCTACAAAATACGCCTGATAATTATGCAGCAACCAAATATTAAATTTTTATTTGATGAATTGATGAAAAAAAGACCGCCAAATTTCTCTGACTTCATTTACTTATCTTATTTATCAGAATTAATTTTATTAATAGTTATATTTGCGGATCAGTTAATTTAGTTTATACAAATGAAATTTGTATAAAGATTTGTTATGAAAAGATTTACCAATACATGACACCAGCTTGAAGCAGATCTAGTTTATTTTCAACAGAGTAGAAAATCTTTCAAAACTTATTATATTACAGTAAAAATGCTTTACTCTATCAATATCATCATCAGAAAAAATAAGCAAATGTTAATATTAATATTTTTTGCTGATGATGATATACGTATACAGAATTATACAGAATTTAATCCTAAAGCATTTTTATTTTAGCCTATTTTTATTTTTTGTTTATTGAGATATTTATATACAAAATATCATAAAGACATATATTTTTATTACAGAACAAGTTCCATTTTCTATCACTATTTAAATCACTCAAAATATTTTTCCATATAAACACTGATAAAATGAAAACTAAACCACTGTAACTCGAAACTCAAAAAATAAATATAGGTAGTTCTGCTCCAAGTCGACAATATAAAAATTCCAATATTATACTCACAGAAATAAGACACTAATTTTTATTAAATATTGAAATATTAAGCTGGTATGCCGTGATCGATCTATCGTCGTGAAAGCCTAAAGATTTTAATTTTTATTTGACTAATTTTATAAAAATATTGTATCATTTGTCGAAATTTTAACTCATATTACAAAATTTTCATTATCATAGTAAAAAACCTTGCAGAACTTTTACTTTAAGTTGTTATATTTCATTAGAATTTTTTTTTTTCAAAAAATGTTAAATAGTAATTCAAATATTAACTGATATTAGTTATCAAGAAACACTTATATAATGAGTCTATTGTTAAACAAGAATAGAAACCGAAGCTATTTCATTAAAAATAATAATTTGAAATATCATCAAAATTAAACTTCTCACCTTTATTTGTCTATTTACACCAATTTCAAATTAAAAAAAAAAAACTCATTTCCAATAATATGATTGATCATCCATCAACCAGATAAAACAACAGATAACCGAAAAATAAAAAACTGTGGGTAAGCGATTGCTATCACATTAATTTTGCTTTGGTATATAATGACATCTATTGCGCATGCGCAAAAACAAAACAGCAACAATGGTCATAGTGATCGGTGGGCACGTGTCGCGTTCTACATTAATCACTTTTAAGTTGGATAAAAAACCGTATGCCCACACCCACTTGCTGGATTGTGTGATTGCAATTGGGATTATCATCGCTAGGGCGCCAAGCACGTGTACGTGTCAATTTACCAATTCCCCGAATCGAATAACATCAATCATGGATTTGCCAAAGAACATTGAGGTGAGGTGAAGGGAGATATTAGAGCGTTCGAGTTAGATAGTAATTCATTTCAAAGAAAAATAGTTTGCGGAGTTGTCGATGTAATACTAGTGAAAATTATGATTGAATTGGAATATGGTTGTAGGTGTGATTTATTTTTAAATATGAATACCTACTTTTATCGTAATTTCTATTTTATGATTTATGGAAAAGAAACATGTTTTTTACTGAAAGTAAAAATTAATTATCAATAGATTTTTGTAAGTCCAAAATATAGTGGAGATTATTATTATTCATATATTATATATATTCTCAAGTACACATGGCGTATTATATATTAGGTTTTTGCTTAAATCGCCATTAATTTATTTTGATGAACTAATTAAATCATTAGTTGATTTTTTAAATGAAGAAAAATGCATTAACCTTGCAATGCATTTGTCTCTCATTTGAAAATTAACTAGATTTAATTATGTGGTTCATCAAAATAAATTATTGACGATAAAAAAAAAACAAAATACTAGAACATATTATTATTCATATTTTTTTTATTTTCATGAAGATATTCTTACGTGCGTTAGAATATCTTCATGATGTAAAATTTGAAGATACTGTAATAATTGCAAGACCAATAAATATTAACAGCAGATTGATAAGAGAAGCAATAGAAATTTATAAGGAAAAGGTTGACATCAATTACTGTAAAGGGACACTGAGTTAAATAAAATTTATGAGTACTTATTTTGTTACCTAGTAACTTGTTTCCATGTTCTGTTTATTTACTATAAATATCATTTATATTTTTTTATTATTAATAGTATTAATAAAAATTAACACAGAACTAAAACCTATACCCGTTTTATTTTAATATAATGAGTTCTGAAAGATTTTTACTATGTTATATAAAAAAATATATATCGGTTAATACAATCTTACTTTCTAAGTTAGTTGTCGTTTTTTTTTTTTCATTTTCGAGGTCTCGTAGTGCATTCGCAAGTCGCAACTTCTCCTACGCGAAAGAGTATTTGGTTTGTTTTTTAAAAATGAAACTGGGGATCACTTTGAGGAAGGTGTATTTTTTGATAATAATTTTGCTTTTAATAATTTTTAAATTGTTGAAAGTGGCTATTTATACATACGGCATGTATACGCAATTGGCTATTTATGCATACAGTATGTTTACGCAATTGGCTATTTAGGTTAGATTAGGTTAGTAGGTTAGGTTAAGTTTGGTTACATACAGTATGTGTAAATAGCCAATTGCGTATACATACCGTATGTATAAATAGCCTCATCCTAAACCGGAACGAAAAATAAAACGATTCAAAGTCCTGTAAAATAATCAGGTAGTATTCTTAAAAACACTTTATAACTATTTTAATTGATTATATTTTAATGGATAACAAACAAACAATCTTCACATTGTAAAGGGAATATATCTAATATTTGTCTGCAACAACCAAACATATAGCGTATATCCAGTTCATATATGTTCATTTCGAATTTGGAACGACAAAAGCAGTAAACAGAAAGCAGAGCAATATTTAGCTTTTCCACTAATTGCTCTCGGTTGACCTGGACCAGAAGGGGGTTGAGGGGCGGGGGGACGGGGGGTGAGCGCACCGCGTTCATCATACGTGCGAAGCCAAACAATTGTGGCCTAGGAGTTGTGGCTATCGTCGCGACCGGAACCATTGTGCGGTGCAATGAATGTACGTTCATTTGTTACTTGACATTAACCTCACCACCACGCGCTGACTCTAACACTCGCCACTTCCGTTTGCTGCCACCATCCTCCCTCCACCCCCCCACCCCCAACAAACCAACTAACAAATGTTTCACTGGGAGCTTTTTAAAGTGCAAGTGCCATCGGAGAAAAATCTTCAAATGTTTCTTAAGAAAAGGAGTGTTAACGATAATGAGCTAAAAAAGACTTTATTATTATTGGTTGGTGGTTTAAGAAAAAGTTTGTTTTTGTATTATTTAATAAATGGTGGCGACTCCACTATAATATTTTTTGGTGGAGGTACGAAATATATGTTCTTAACGTTAGTTCACCCGGTTCTAATTGCTATATTCAGACAGGTAGCTCAAATACAAAACATGTTGAAGTTAATATTGAATTTATTCGTTTAATACAACTTATTTATTGTAACTGACTGTTCGGAAAATTACATAATGAATCTTGAATTAATAATTCAATAATAAATTTAATATTATTAATTGATTCATATAAAATAAAAAATAGTATGTTTTTTAACTGGCTCTATTATCTACAAAAACGATAATTAATGTACCGAAAAAATACCTGAGATATAATATCCTATGTAGAATAATATATATTTTTTTGTATTTTAGAAAATAGAGAAAAAAAATTTTTTTTCAAAAAAAACAATTTTTTTGGTTTTTTTGGCCAAATTATAAATATGAAAAAATTCAAAAAAATGTATATTATTTTACATAGGATAATATATATTTTTTTGTATTTTGGAAAATAGAGAAAAAATTTTTTTTTTTAAAAAAAACATATTTTTTGGTTTTTTTTTGCCAAATTATAAATATGAAAAAATATCTCAGGTATTTTTTCGGTACATTAATTATCGTTTTTGTAGAAAATAGAGCCAGTTAAAAATATACTATTTTTTATTTTATATAAATCAATTAATAATATTAAATTTATTATTGAATTATTAATTCAACATTCATTATGTAATTTTTAGAACAGTCAGTTACAATAAATAAGTTGTATTAAACGAATAAATTCAATATTAACTTCAACATGTTTTGTATTTGAGCTACGTGTCTGAATACAGCAATTAGAACCGTGTGAATTAACGTTAATATATTTTAATTGAAATATTTTTATCTTATTATTAATATAAAATGGATACATTCTACCATTCTACATTTTTATATAATTATTAATATATTATAATAAAATATTACAGGTAGCCGTAGTTCAGTGGTAGCGTGTTGTACTTGAACCCCACAGGTCCCTGATTTATACCTTGTAATGTATTTGTCACTAAGGTCCACTGTCCACTAAAGTTTCTATAGTGTGATATTTGATTTAATTTCATACTTATTTATCTGTGACATCATATTATTGTTTTAGAAACCGCAAACTAGTATATTTGCAGATGAATATTTCGAAGTTTAAATCAAATATTATTTCATTGAATCAAATAATAGAATTTTACCAAGTTTTTTCTAAACTTTATTACAAAACTTTTCATCAATTTTATTGAAACAAAATTTTTAGATTGGAATTTCACTATATAATGTGAATAATAAAGGGGGGAGGGGAAATGCAATTTAAATTCAATCAGTCAACGTAAAAGAACGAATCATAACAAAAACCAGGTCTCTAACCGCATCGGAGTGAAATTATCAAATCCATTTCTGCAAAAAAATTTCATTATTAAATTTTAAAAGTATTAAAATCCGTATGCACACCACCGATTCGCCTTCCAGTTCCCGCCAATATATAATAACAAAAAAAGAATCTACGTATATCTAAATTAGGCGCGGGCTTGCGTTACGAAATAAAAATCGCAAATTAAATTTTATATTTCAACGGGGAAGGAATCTAATAAAAAGGAAAAGAGTCGGTCGGTCGGTCGCATCGCGTTGCCCTAAAATAAACCAGCAGCCAATATAATGCATACGCCATACGAATAAATTGAATTCGAGCTAAATTATCATAAATAAACAGTTTCTGCGACTTTTTCGCGAATTGCATTGTTCGTTCTGCTGTTAGTATTTACTTGTTTATTTCTTATTTCGAAATATGTTATCGCGTATATGAGGCGTATAGATGCAAAACTCACTATTCGACAAAAAGTGAAAAATGAGATTTTGCGCGATTTGGATGTAGAATTTTACAAGGAATACGATATTTAGGTTAGTTAGAAAAAAAACTCAGTATTTAATATGAGAAACACTCTTTAAAGTTTAGTGTTGGATGCAAAACTCACTACTTGCGTTGATAGTTTAGATGCAAAAGTAACTGTTTGCTTTCCACCAATAAAAATTTTATTGGTGGAAAGCAAACAGTTACTTTGTATGAATTAATGATGTATAAAACAAATGATTCACAATTTTAAATAAGTATTGCCATCTAGTAACAAGATTTTATCATTAAAATACAATTACACTTAGCTATAACAGTTTTTTGCAATTATCTCAGAACTTAAAATTTGCAAATAGTGAGTTTTGCATCTATACGACTAGTATATAACAAATATTATTTTTTATTGCTTTATAGATCTATAGAATATCTATATAAATAAAGGAACAGCTTATTATATATATATATATATATATATATATATATATATATATATATACCGGGTGTCTACTTTTTTTTTGTTACATAGGGAATACAATGCTAAAATTTTCATTTGGTGATAAATTTTCCCCTAATTATTATAGAACAAAAGTACAAATACAAAAGTTGTTTAGAATTCAAAAATGCATCAAATGATGCCAAATTTATCAATATAGGATGTTCCGATCAAGAATTAGAAGCAAATTAAAATTTCCATTTTTGCGCTCTTTACATCAAAGTGCCATGGAAATTAAACAAATAATTTCATTTCTTCTGGAGTTTGAGTTTGACAGATCGTATTTATTTTATTGTTACGTTCTGTATTATTATTATTATTATTATTATTATTATTATTATTATTATTGAAAATAATGAATAAACTTAATGTAAATGAAAAGCTATTAAGTATAAAAAGTATTAAGTATTTATTATTTATTACAATGAAAGGGTATTTTACACGGCTGTACACTACGTACTAGCTGTGGTTTTAAATTGTGAATGTCTCCATTATAATTTTAAGTAATTGTTTAATTTATTTATTAACTTCAAGTTATAAAAACAATACATTTGAATTAGATGACTGGCATTATGCCTAATATATTTATTATAATAATTTAAACTTATCCCTGAGGATGCTGTAAGTTGTGCAGTGAAACGTCGGATAAGAGTTTAATAAATAGTAAATAGCTGAACTCCGTAAAACTTTCTTTATTTATTACAATATTCAATATACCTATAAAACAGAAAAATTCATGAATACAAGATATAGGAGAACAAAAACGAAACTAACAATTTAAATTAAATGTTCAAATAAATCGCCATTAACTGCCAAACAATAACCTAATCTGTTATAAAATTCGTGACGTACAGAGCTTAATTGTGTTTGTGTTATATTATTGCACTCTTCAACAATGACATTTTTCAAATCAACAAGATTTTTGATATGTCGTTTATAAATTTTCTCCTTCAAATATGGCCATAAAAAGAAATCGCACGGTGCTAAATCGGGCGATCTAGCTGGCCAATTAATTGGACCACCTCTACCAATCCATGAATTTGGAAAACATTGATCCAAATATAATTTAATGTTGCAGCTGTAATGTGCCGGACATCCGTCTTGTTGATACCAGACAACATTATCTTGAGTTGCACACTCTTCTAACTGCGGACCAATATGATTTTGCAACATATCCAAATATTTTTCGTTGTTTAAATTATTTTCAATAAAAAATGGCCCAATTATACACCTGCCAAAAATTCCAGCCCATACATTAACTTTTTCTGGATATTGGGTACGTGTTGCTACCATTAAATGAGGATTTGTTTGGCTCCATATTCTAAAGTTTTGTGTATTAGGTTCGCCGTGTAAAGTAAACGTAGACTCGTCAGTAAAACAAATAGATTTCAAGAAGTTTCTGTCTAAATTGGATTTTTCCATAATAATGTTACTAAATTCGCTTCTAGCCATTTTATCCGCTTCAAATATCTCTTGGTGCGTGGAATATTTATAAGAATGATATTTTTCATTTTTTAGTACCTTATGTATTGTTGAAGGATGCAAATTTAATTCAGCACCAAGTTGACGCACACTAACATTTGGGTTTTCCGTTACACACAAAAGTATATTCAATGTATTTTCTTTAATTGCATTTTGATTTAAATTCTCCTCCTGATCTTCTGCGTTGATTTTTCTACAATTTTTACAACGTTTTAACACACTTCCAGTTTCTTCGAATTGTTTAATTATCCTACGAATAGTCATAGCGGAAGGTATGGGACGGTTTTCAAAGAAAGCGCTGAATAAATCTCTTACTCGTCGTATCGAATTTCCAGTAAAATACCATTTTACGCACTGAACTTTTTCATTTACCTTAAGTTTATTCATTATTTTCAATAATAATGATAATAATACAGAACGTAACAATAAAATAAATACGATCTGTCAAACTCAAACTCCAGAAGAAATGAAATTATTTGTTTAATTTCCATGGCACTTTGATGTAAAGAGCGCAAAAATGGAAATTTTAATTTGCTTCTAATTCTTGATCGGAACATCCTATATTGATAAATTTGGCATCATTTGATGCATTTTTGAATTCTAAACAACTTTTGTATTTGTACTTTTGTTCTATAATAATTAGGGGAAAATTTATCACCAAATGAAAATTTTAGCATTGTATTCCCTATGTAACAAAAAAAAAGTAGACACCCGGTATATATATATATAGAATTGAATTTGTCTTGACTGGATAACAATAATTAAAGATAAAAAAATTTGTGGGTTAGTAGTCTGTTAGGGCTTTTAATAAATAAAACGATTGAAATACTACAGTATAAAAAAACATAGCGAAATTACAGAAATATAATAAAAAAATTTGTAATCTGTAATTTCATTTTACTATAAATATTCTGTATTTCTACCTCAAAAATCTGTAATTTTAACATAATTCATAATAATCACGTAAAGTAAGTGAAAAATAACTTAATAAATATGTAAAATTGCTTACTCTCTGCAAATTACATCACATACTTAATATCGAATTACATATTGTTGATATAACTTTCATAAATTATGTAAAATTACAGCTTGCATATTAATATTACTTAGTTAAAATAATTTGTTGTCTAGAGATGGCTGTTTTGATCGTGAAATTGAAAGGAGAGTAAATGCTGGTTGTAAGGTTTTGGGTGCTTTGGGAACTTTTGCTAGGAATGTAAATGTTTCCAAAGTGAATGTTGGGTTTGGTTGCAAAAGCATAAACGGAAAATGACTACTGTGGAAATGAGATTTTTACATGGGGTGTGTGGTGTAAATAGGAGAAATCGAGTACAAAATAAATTAGTGTTATGATGTGTGTGAAATTGAAAAAAAATGTTGTAGCAAAAGTTGCCGTGTTAGTCAGTTAAGATGGTTCGGTCAAATTGAGCGAATGTCTAATGAACGTTTAGTTAAATAGATTTATTTGAATAATTTTGATAGTACACGTTTGCGTGGACGTCCGATGAGTAGTTGGAGTGATATGATTGAGAGTGTTTTGCGTGAGCGAAAGTTTCCAAGTAGTAAGAATAAAAGAGCATGTATGAGAGGAATTATGAATGTGGATGAAGCGAAATTTGCTTGTTTGGATAGGAATGTTTGGAGGCGATTGATTTCGGGATGATGAAAACAGTTTGTGCCACACCTTTTTTGGTACATGGCGTGATTGTGTATGTATGTATGTATAAATTATTTTAAGTGTAATTTATTCATTTCAAAATACATCTTTTATGTAAATTTAGAAATGTATATAATTATATCAATAATAATATTACAAAACTAAACAAAGCTATTTATGGAAAATTCCTAACAGCAAATTTACTGAAGTTCTGTAAATTTACTAAAAGAGACTTTACTAAATAACTGTAATATTACATAATGTATGTACTTTTCCATTCCGTTGGTAATATCATATTACATAATGTTTGTAATAGTTCTGATATTATGTATTTTTAAACAATTATGTAAAATTAAAACACTTGGGTAATTATACCTAGAAATACTAGTCTTCATAGTGTTTCATGGTTTATCGGTAAAATTACAAAATGTTTTTAAGAGTGTATTCAAACTTTAAATATATATTATATCATCATCAGGGAGCTACAATAGCACATATGTAATTAATATAACATTCTTTTAACACATGTTTAACTTACAATAAAGATCGCTTTCTGCTTCTCGTAACATAATATATGTATTATGTACTATTATAGCAAATAATTCTGAAAATATATTTTAGTTATTCTTGTCATTTGTTATTTGTCTTGTTTTCTGTTGTGTTGTGTTCATGACACACTTTTCAACTCTCCCACTTTTTTCCACAACTAGCATTAAGGCTGTCAGCATACGTCAAGAAATCTGTGTTTCAGCAAACTACCACCACCAGAGCACAGCATTGCCATCGTCCATTTCCTCTCGTTCCATTCAACTCTGGCTGGTTTCACCACCCCTTCTCCAAGAAACCCGTTTGCATCTAACGAGTGCGTTTCGTTTTCGTACACATAAAACGAATGTGAATTTAACGACCTGTTTTTGTTCCCCTTCTCTTCTCCTTCTTCTAATGTTTGTTTTGTTTTTCCCTTTTCCATTTTTCACGTAGTTTGTTGAACAAACAGACGCAAAGACGCCACCGCACACCCCCAGCTCAGCTGAGGAGGCGAGCGTGTCTTTGATATCGGCCCACCCCTATGTAAATATATGAAAATACACACAAATGCTTACTGCTTTGTATCACTCAGCCGACGACCACGGAATTGACAATTTTCCCGGAAAAAATAATGAAGTACACAACATTCAACAGCGGTTTTGGGAAAAAATTCGCATAGTATTATGTCAATATAAGAAGATTTTGTCATTTTCTTGTTTCGCATTTATTAAAATAACTCCAGCGTTTTAAGGTAATGGAAGTCAATTTCATACACAAAATATTATTTATATTTAGAATGTTTCATATTAGTTAATGCTGTCAATATCTGAAAAAAATTGATCTGGATCTTATATCCGGATTTAACATTCGGATCCAAATTGGACTGGATAAAAAATTAGGCCCGGGGGAAGTTGCAGAATAAGCCCACCTTACATTTCAAAAATGTTCAAATAAGTTATGTTTTTATATTTTTTTATTCTAATTTACATGGAAATGACATTATACTAAAAAATAAAGATGCATTACACATATAAAATTAAATATAATTCTTTATTTAAATCTAAGGTAAAAGACGATTATATAATTGACTCTTTTCACAAATTGATGTTTTTTAAGATAATCAATTTGTAAATTTTTACAAAACTCAGAGATCAGTTTTAATTTTTTGCATATTTATATATAAAAACATATTGTATATAAAATTCTTGAGACACATTGAATATATGTGATTCTTTTAGACATATCGTATATAATTGCCGTCGCTCACTTATTTCGCATTTCGATGAAATAATACAACTTGTAAAATGCCATTTTCATATTCTTTCCATTTAACAACCATTTAAAATAATATTCTAAAGTTGAGACATTTTCTCAAAATTTCACAAGTTACTCAGTCATTGAATCGGCTGTTAAGCTATGCATCAATGACTGGCCAGATTATTAACCATAGACCATAGACCAATGACTGAGTAACTTGTGAAATTTTGAGAAAAAGTCTCAACTTTAGAATATTATTATATTAATTTCACCAAGTGGCATTCATGAACAATTTTGTTCGATGTTAACCATTTAAAAATATACTATTTCTTTAAACGTATGATATTTTAAACAAGAAATAGATCTTTCATAACCTCCCCGTACACTTATTTTAATTATACAGCTTGCTTATATTGACATATTAAAAAAAGAAATATGCATAAATATTTGTATAATGCGTAAAAAAACTGTATAAAAATATAAAACACATAGATTCGAATAGATTCGGATCTGAAATCCGAATCTGAAACCCGGATCTGAGACTCAGATTCCAGATTCGGTTCTGAGATTCAAATCCGAGATTCGGATCCGAAATTCGGATTCTAGATCCGGATATCTAAATTTAAGACCCGTATATCCGAAAACCCAATTATCCGAATTTTCGAATAATAGTGTTTCTTGTAGTTTTAATATTTATTATTAAAATTTTTTAGATCTTTTGATATTATTAAAATATATGTATTTATTAAATACTAATAGATGTAGTTGCTCGATTAGGCCCAATTAACGCCATTAATCGCACATAGTCGGGACGACTAAGTTGGTAGATGCTACCACTTATTATATTTATATCTGTATAAGATACAATACATTAATAAGTACTGGGATGTCCCATTTAAATCTGCCACCACGAGAAACTCAAAAAATATGTATCTAATCACAAAACGTCGCCAATCAAAAGTTTGATGGTTTGGAGGAATGGGACATCTGATTTTGTCAAAAAAATTTATCACCCACCCCCAGGGGATAATACTAAATTACGATCTATGTATATTAAATATATCAGTTCTTTTATATGTGACAAGTGATAAAAATAAAATTGAAAAAATCGGAGCTTTTCAGTTTCACATTGAGAAAGCTGGAAAACTGTCCCTTTTCGTTTATTTACACGTTTATGCACTCGTTCCAAGAATAAATGCAACAAGAATACGGAGTATAAAAGTAGAATATTGCACTAACATTTTGTTGCACTTAAGAATCTTACGTTTACACTTTATAGGTAATTGCTGTTGTTGCAAAAGCTCGTAAGCTTTCTTTCCATCTCTCTCTTTCTCACACACACACACATATACACACATACATGTGCACAATTACGTACTACTACTTGATTATATACAGCATGATTACGTTGTACGAAAACCGAAAATATATCAAAAAATATTTATTTATTAATTTTATTTTTAATAAATAAATATGTTTATTATATATGCTTTTATATTTCACTAACATACATAAATACATACGCAATTACGCTATGTACCCAGAAGGGTGTGGCATAAACTCTTTCCATTATCCCGAAATCAGTTTCCTCCAAACATCCCTATCCAAACAAGCAACTTTAGCTTTATCCACATTCATAATTCCTCTTCTATTCCTACTACTTGGATACTTCCGCTCACGCAAAACAATCTCAATCATACCACTCCAACTACTCATCAGACTTCCACACAAACATATAGCTTCAAAATCATTCATATAAACTTTTTTAACATTCATTAGACATTCGCTCATGATGTCATTATTATTAAAATAAAAAATAAAACGGCTTTCAGTTTAAGTTCTGTATAAATATTTATTAATAATTGACGTTTCGACGAACTCAACGTCTGTCTTCATCAAGAAAACTAATAGAAATGATATTTACAGTAAATAACGGAACATAGAAAAAAGTTACTAGGTAACTAGATCATAAAAATTTATAAATTTTTATAGATTTTGCCTTCACAGTGTTTGATGTTATCTTATTCTTTATAAATTTCTATTGCTTCTCTTATCAATCTGCTGTTTATATTGATTAGTCTTGCAATAATTACAGTATCTTCAAATTTCACTTCATGAAGATATTCTAACGCATGTTAAGCAATAGCAGATTTATACGTTTACATGTTTAGCCAATCAAAATTTTGTGAGTTTATTACTCAACAGTTTATAACCAACCAAAATATTGGATTTTAAATATCTGATAAGTTATCGCTATTGCCATAATACAGTGCAAAAACAACTAAAATATTAGAAAATTCATTAAAAATAAACAATTCATCTATCACCTTTGTAGCAATCATACCGTATAGCCTCATAAAATGCACTCTTCTAAGCCGAGATGCACATTCTTGTGCACATTTACATCTCGCTCGGCTGGCGTTCTGCGGCCGTTTAAAGAAGCCGGAAGGATAATAAAAAGGATTACATTCGGTCCCTTGCAGCGCGTAAATAATTCTTATCTAGCCCCGAAGAAACTTGAATACAGGCAACAGCGCATAGTAAATATACTAAGACTATAAACTTTGGCTCCAGCTGGACGACGTCTACGCTGTTAGCGAAATCAATGGTAGACAATTAAAATACAGTTTTGTTTTTGCTACTGTAATTGTTACAAAGAATAAAGGGTTTTTTTTTCATCTTTTCGTGGTGCATTTTAAAGTTTTTTTTTTAATATTTTTCAGTGCTAATTGTGCAATCTTTTGCGTTGTAAAAAGTATCTTTTGAGTTGGAAATCTTAATGGAAAAAATAATTAATACGAAAGGAAATATGAAATAAATGTAGAAAAGAAATGTTTTTAATGTAAATTTTTTCAAATAATAATAAATTTATGTTGAATAAACAATGTTTTTATATAAATAGATTTCGTGATTTCTATATTTGACATTTCTAGGTTAATAGATTAGAAATTTTATTTTTGAGTTTTACTCATTCTACATAAATCCAGCAACAAAATTTTATTATACATTCTGGTAGACGGTACTTTTTACCTAAAGTTTAACACATAACAACATCATATTCCAGCATTTCATTATCATCAATATCCGATTATCATTTCAAGCGAGAAAATAACATAGTAAAAAATCTTTTAGAACTCATTATATAAAATAAAATAGCTTTAGGTTTAAGTTCTATATTAATATTTATTAATAATCGACGTTTCGGCGAGTGGCGAGACCTCAACGTCCGTCTTAGAAAAACTGATACAAATGACATTCACAGTAATTAACAGAACATAGAAACACAAGACACGGAATGGAAAAGTACATATGTATGTAACATTAACAGTTTTTTTAGTAAAGTCTCTATTAGTATATTTACAGAACTTCAGTAAATTTACTGTCAGAAATTCTCCATAAATAGGTAAAATTTGTGTAGTTCTGCAACATTATTGTTGATATAATTAAATACATTTGGAAATTTACATAAACGATGTATTTTACAATTATTACAATATGTAATTCTACATTAAGTATGTGATGCAATTTGCAGAAAGTAAGCACTTTTACATATTTATTAAGTGATTTTTACTTACTTTATGTGAATATTATAAATTATGTAAAAATTACAAAATTTTGAGGTAGAAATACAGAATATTTATAGTAAAATGAAATTACAGATATTTTATAGTAGTATTATTTTTCTGTAATTTCGCTAATTTTTTTTACTGTGTATACTGTGCAATATTTTCATAATTTTTAAAACTTTTAATAAAAACGATATTAATCAATTTATAATTTAAAAACTGCTTTTCCAGAAAATTATTTTGAATCTGTGTGAATTGTGTATTATTGGAAATAAATGAAAAAGTATTGATATTATTGCAAAGTCATTTTTAATATCGATTTATATATTAATTAATTATTTGATGTATTAATTAATATTATCATTTTTTTTTCTAGATGTTTTTCAACAATGCGAATGGATTAAATGGATTTTTCGTTTTCCACAAAAACATTACCGAACTAATAATTCATTGCATATAATCATATAATACATAATACAAGCCAACCACCACCCCCTATAGTTTTGAATTTGTGCTTTTTATCGCGTTTTTCACATGGATTAAGCGAAATTGCGAGCTGAGATGGAGATGCAAGCCAACATAGCCGTACCCAAAAAGTGCAACTAATATTAAAACAATTGAAGAATTACCAAGGATTTTATGCCCGAATTAAGGGAACGTGTTCGAAGATAGAATGATTCCTCTTCTGGGTTGGAGGAGGGGGTCCAGGAGAGGTCTTTTTCTACAAGAAGCTGAGAGGTCAAGACTTAAAGGATTCATTGGTAAGAAAATGTACCATGGTTTATTATTGATTTATATTAAAAGCTTTTACGAATATATTTCAGATACTTTTATTTACTTTTTACTAATGAATGAAGTGGGGAGAATATAGAGTAGGTGATCGGTTAACGAACAGTTTCAGTTCGAACTGCGAACAATTCGGACAACTAACACTTAGATAATTTTGTGTTCCTGACAACAAACATTTATGTTTCTGATAATGAACTTTACATAAAAAAAATATAAATTAAAATAAAAATATTTAGAAATTTTGGCAATATTATTTAAGGATGATGATTTTGTATTCGGACAACAAACATATATGTTTCAGATAACGAACTTTTCTTACAAAAAAATATAAATTAAAATAAAAATATTTAGAAATTTTGGCAATATTATTTAGGGATGATGATTTTGTGTTTGGACAACAAACATATATGTTCCAGATAACGAACCTTTCTTTCAAAAAAAAGTGAATTAAAATAAAAATATTAGAAATTTTGGCAATATTATGAGGGAATGATGATTTTCTGTTCGGACAACAAACATATATGTTCCGAATAACAAACTTTTCTTACAAAAAATATAAAAAATATTAGAAAATCTGGCAATATTATTGAGGGGACGTTAACTAACGAACATTTCGGATTACAAACATAGTTTTTGGAAACGAATTATGTTCGTAAACCGTGATCACTCACTGTGTATACTTTTCTCGATCTAAAAGAAGATCAATTAAATTTAAGAATTATTTGTTTGCTACGAAACCATAAACATTTTCCAACCGCGATTTCTTGGTGGTGAAAGAATAAACTTTGAACTTATTTCGGGTAATTTTTATTTCTATTTTTGTTGTAAATCGTCCTGACTTTTAACCTTTTTTCTTCGGACGGCTGTGCTGGTAACAATGATAACTTCTTCTCCTGTTTTATCTGAAACAAAAATTAAGTCTAGGGTTAAATTACTTAGCCTTAGGTTACTCTAGTTTAACTTTAAAAGGCATTCCTTATAGTATGATTTATCTGGTTTTTGGTCCAGTTTTTTCAAGAAACATTGATTCGGGTATAAAATGACGATCTTTAGAAAAAAAGTGTTTATCCCCAAAGGTCTCGAATGAATATTATTATATTATTCAAATATTAAATTGATTTTCTCCTACAATTTCACAAGTTCCACAATCATTGAATTCAATGATTGATAAAACTTGTGAAATCGTAGAGAAAATCAATTTAATATTTGGAATATTTGATTAACAATTTCACAAATGTACACAATTTTGAACTTTGTTCAATATTGTATAAGTTATGTTATTGTTATCCCCGGGCACAATCGCGTCTGGTTTTTGGCAAAAAAGGGGTTTTTAACCTTTTCCAGGACGGGGATTTCCAAACAAAAGTAATAAATAAAAATACATCGAAAAAAGTTCAAAGTTGATTCATTCAATCCCAAAACAATCGCGATTTGATTACTTTTATGAGTTTTGCAGCAGCAAAAAAAATCTTAAAATTAGTCCGATAATTTTTTTACTGTTATTATATTTTTTTGTTAATTCCAAGTAATGTTTTAATTTCAGTTGAGTTATTTTACACGGTGATGCCCAAAAGAAACATAGGTCCTTCAGGGGGACAATGCAGGAGGATCCACAAGGATTTATTCGTATTTCCAGGATTAAGGAACATGTCTGAAGCAGAAAGTGCCCTCTTCTGGGTTGGTGGAGAGCCAAGAAGGAGGATAATGAAGAAGCCGATTTATTATATTGTATAATTTTGTTGAAAATGTTTAACTGCCAATTTAAATATATTTAACCTAACCCTTAACCTAAACTTAAACCTATTAAAATTATAACTTATGATGTTGGAATGTAAATTAATCACGTGATTAAAATAAAAAAATTATATTTTAGACATATATATATATATATATATATATATATATATATATATATATATATTGCATAGTTAATTATATTGTTCAGATAATTAAATGTGTTTTGAGACAATTTAATCACATAGTTAATCATGTGATTAAGTTAGTAAATTTGTGTATTTTATATTTTTATTTTTATCAAAATTTATACATTGTTAATTATTTAATTATTGCAGTGTGTTTTGACAATTTAATTACATTGTTAAGTTAACAAGATGATTAAGTGTGTTTTGACAACTTAATCACATATTTAATCTTGTGATTAAGTTACTAAGTTTGTATTTTTATATCAGAAATTTTTTAATGTTTTTATTTGTTTAATCGAATGTTTTAACATTTTATTAACTTATTAAAGTTAACCAAGTTAATTATGTGTGTATTTTGACATTTTAATCACATAGTTAAACTCGCGATTAAATTATTAATTAATCAATTATTAAATTATTAAAATTTTCCGCGTTTTACAAATACTGGTCAATTATGGCCGTACTGCAACATATCCAAAAATCAGCCCCCTACGACACCCCCTTATTAATTAAGTCAAGCCCCCAACAAAACTGATGAAATTATTGAAATTGAAATTTTGGTGAAATGTATTTTTTTTTATTGTTGAATAAAGTTCGTTAAAAACAGATGCTGTGTTGTATTTATTTATTTCCCAATTTTCTCCCTTAAAATTAGTTAAAATCTTTAATTGCAAATATCTCGAAAACGGCTGGAAATTTCGCAAAAATAAGAAAATTTGCACCCCCCTTAACAGACCAGCACCCCTATAAAACAGGTACGTACTACAACATATCCAAAAATCAGCCCCCTACGACACCCCCTTATTAATTAAGTCAAGCCCCCAACAAAACTGATGAAATTATTGAAATTGAAATTTTGGTGAAATGTATGTTTTCTTATTGTTGAATAAAGCTCGTTAAAAACAGATGATGTGTTCTATTTATTTTTTTCCCAATTTGATACATTTTGATACATTGATACATTTTGATACATTGTATAACAACTGTGATAAAATTTCGTTAAAATGTTTCATTTTACGCTTTCCTGATACAAATCTTGCATTTTACGCTTTCCTGATACAAATTTCGTTAAAACCCCTTATTTTATACAGTTCCGCAATGCATCATGTAAAACTGGTTGCCTACATGCTTATTCAGCAAGGGGTTACTGCATTTTACGCTTTCCTGATACAAATCTTTCATTTTACGCTTTCCTGATACAAATTTTGTTGAAACCCCTTATTTTATACAGTTCTACAATGCATCATGTAAAACTGGTTGCCTATAGGCAAGTGTTAAAAAAGCAAATGTGTATTGCAAACAACGCTGTTCTACTGATACAACTTTTGATTTTTTCGCAAGAAATAAAACATTTGGAAAAACAAGTTATGTTTGCAAACGACCATGTTCTCCTGATACTATTTTTGATTTTTCGCAACAAATGAAACATTTGGAGAAAAATAGAAATTTTTCTTATATTTTTATCACAGTTTTGGGGGTTGGCTTAATTAATAAGAGGGTGTCCTAGGGGGTTGATTTTTGAATATGTTGTAGTACGTACCTGGTTTATCTTACAGTTTGTAAGGGGACGGCAAATTTTGTTATTTTTGCGAAATTCCCAGCCGTTTTCGAGATATTTCCGATTAAAGATTTTAAAGTTTTGGGGGTTGGCTTAATTAATAAGGGGGTGTCGTAGGGGGTTGATTTTTGGATATGTTGTAGTACGTAGCTGGTTTATCACGGAATTCGTAAGGGGGACGGCAAATTTTGTTATTTTTGCGAAATTCCCAGCCGTTTTCGAGATATTCGCGAATAAAGATTTTTTTTTGCAAACATTAATAATTAATAACCGATTGCTCGTACGGGGTTGGGGGTTGAAAATATTATAGCAACACTAGTGTTGCGGAGTAGATTTCGTTATTTTTGCGAAATTTGCAGTCGTTTGCAAAATACTTGCAATTTCAATTTTTGAATTTTTATACACAAATTTGTTAACTTTTTATCACAGTTTTGGAGGTTGACTTAATTAATAAGGGGGTGTCCTAGGGGGTTGATTTTTGAATATGTTGTAGTACGTACCTGGTTTATCTTCTTTGTAAGGGGACGGCAAATTTTGTTATTTTTGCGAAATTCCCAGCCGTTTTCGAGATATTTCCGATTATAGATTTTAAAGCTTTGGGGGTTGGCTTAATTAATAAGGGGGTGTCCTAGGCGGTTGATTTTTGGATTTGTTGTAGTACGTACCTGGTTTATCTGAGGGGTTCGTAAAGGGACGGCAAATTTTGTTATTTTTGCGAAATTCCCAGCCGTTTTCAAGATATTTGCGATTGAAGATAACTAATTTTAAGGGATAAAATTGGGAAAAAAATAAATACAACACAGCATCTGTTTTTAACAAACTCTATTCAACAATAAGAAAAAATACATTTCACCAAAATTTCAAAATATTTCCTTCAAAATTAATTATGTGTCTACTTTGATAACTTAATCACATAGTTAAACACGCGTTTTAATTATTAATTATGCATATATTATATTAAAGTATTGTGTTTTTTTTTGAGATAATCTAAAAACACACTTGTTTTAAAATAATTTTTTTTTCTATTAATAATTTATTCTATTTAATAATTGTATAAATAATTACTTAATCGCGTATTTAACTATGTGATTACATTGTTAAAACACACTTAATTATCTTGTTAACCTAGCAATGTAATTTAGTTTATCAAAACAGACTTTAATAATTACATAATTAACAATGTAAAAATTTCATAAAAATATAATATATAAAATACAAATTTACTAACTTAATCACATTGTTAACTATGTGATTAAATTATCGAAAATACACTTATTTACTTTTATATATATATAGTATATATTAAAAATTCTCTTTATGATATCTAGTAACTTATTTTCTTATGTTATGGAATTTTTTATTATATTCAATAAAACTGGTTATTTATACATTAAAGATATTACAATAGATTTGATAATAACAAGTATTATAACTTACTTGTTCTTGTTAGAAAATAAAGAAACATAAAATTAAACATAAATGCTACAGCAATCATAAAAAAGTACCAAGGAAAGCGAAAAATGAAACATTTTAACAATACACACCTTGTTTTCTTGATCCAAATGTTGCATTTCTTGTTTTCTTGAATAAAATTTTTAAATTACTTTTTTTCGAAATGATTTTGAACGGATTTAAAATGTACGATGTATTTAATATATAGTGAGTGTGAGTGAGTTGTTTTCCTATTCATTTCAAATTTCAATAGAATATTTAAATTGAAATATGTTCAGGCGTTGAAAAATATTGATTATAAAATAGTTCTGTCGTTTTGTAATTACATAATTGCAAAAAAAATGTTTGATTTTTAGACAGTTCAACGCTGCTGTATTATATTTTAAATTTTTATAAAAATTGTTTATTTGTTTTGTTGATTTGTTAAAATCCTTTCACATTTTTACTCAGATTATACGCATTTATAATAGAAAATACAATTATAAACAATAAAATATTTTAAACTGTATTAATATTCTGTAAAATATCACTTAAATATGTCCAGAACTTATTAGAATTAGTCACAAATTGTTGAGTATAATAAACTTTATAAGGTTTATAAAAATAATAATAGTAATAATAACAATAATAAATTTATTTCTTTATATTTTATACATTCTTAATTACACATGGCGTATTATATTAGGTTATAGTAATTAGTTTTTTTTGCTTAAATCGCCATTAATTTATTTTGATGAATTAATTAAATCATTAGCTATTTTTTTTTTTTTAATGAAGAAAAAGCATTGACCTTGTTGTGGTTTGAACCTGAAGTCATCACCTGAACTCATCAGTATTAACAGCAGATTGATAAGAGAAGCAATAGAAATTTATAAAGAAAAAGATAACATCAATCACTGTGAAGGGGCACTGAGTTAAATTAAATTTCGCTTCTATTAATTAAACATTTATAAATTTTATGATATACTTATTTGTATCTTTTTCCCTGATGAAGACGGACGTTGAATTCGTCGAAACGTCGATTATTAATAAATATTAATACCGAACTATAATCTAAAGCTTTAGGTAAAAAAACATCTATGGTGAAACGTCTACGGTGAGGATAGATCGACCACAGTATATCAGCTCAGAAAATTCTATAAATTCAATGGATACCGCAACGACCGTGAAAGCCTGAAGATTATTAATTTTACAATAAAAATCAATTTCAATAATTTTGCAATATTCGAATCAATAGAGTTTTCCGTTGAAGCATAATCATTTTGAAAAAAATAAATGAATGAAATATGTCAATAATACAGCTAGTTAGGTTCATTGGCACAAATGTCAGCAGCAGACAAATTCAGTGAAACAAATTGTAAATTTGTTCCGTGCAGATATATATATATATATATATATATATATATATATATATATATATATATATATATATTGTGCGAAATCTGTTAGCACAGTGTGTCCGGTATGGGGTTGATGTAAGCGGTAACCGGTAACCAGTTACGTCGGTTACGGTTACGACCGGTTCGAGAAACCGCGACCGACAGACATTTCCGCTACCGTGGCGCTACCGACTGTTAACGGACGTCCAGGATTTAAAGACAAAATAGACGAAAGGTCATTTATTATTCTACATTTCTATTGTTTTATGGATGAATATATGTATGTATATGTACGACTGTATGAAAATGTTAAAACTTAACTTTGGGACTGTGATTAATTTATTTACATTTTACAATTGTGGATCAAAAAAATTTACTTTTTCTTCAAGCATAGAAAAGTATTCATATTATGTTACTATATTCCCTATATGGGACAAAGTAATCATATTAGTAGTAGCGTAATGTACCATTATTGTACTAGTAATTAATTACTATACATTGTAAAAAAATGTAGGAAAATTACAGAAAAATTGAAGTAAGATTTTACTATAAAAAATCTGTAATTTCATTTTACCATAAATATTCAGTATTTCTACCTTAAAATCATGTAATTTTTACATAATTCATAATAATCACATAAAGTAAGTAAAAATAACCAAATAAGTATGTAAAATTGCTTATTTTCTGCAAAATGAATCACATACTTAATGTAGAATTACATATTGGCTGTATAACTTCTTAAATTATGTAAAATTACAGCTTGCATATTAATATCTGTAATAAATCATCAAAATAATGAGACTTTCTAACATATTTTGTGTAATAATACTAATAAAATATGTTAAGTTCAAAATACATCCTTTATATAAATTTAGAAATGTATGTGATTATGTAAATTTAAAAAAAAATGTAATATACCATGTTTTAAAATCGGACTAAAAAGTATAAAATAATTTCTCCTAACCCCATACAGACTTTTAGTCCCATACAGATTCCTGACCCACGTATAGATTGTCCTGAAAATTTGTGATTGTGAATTTTTGATAGCTATTATAATTTAGGTGACCAATCGTCCTCCTTTAGGGAGGACAGTCCTTCTTTTGTAGGTTCTGTCCTTCCTCGAAAAGTGTCCTCCTTCCTGTCTTCCTTTTCGATATTTTAAAACTAATCTGTTAATATCTGTTTTCAGAGATGCCGCTTACCGTAAAATTCAATATGAAAAATATTTTTTGCTTCGAAATTTCCAATATATTGTTAGAAAATGATATATTGACAAAAAAATATTAATTCAATGGAAAAATACTCGTTTACTTAAATAATTAAAAGGGATGTAAGAATAATTAATGTATTTTTTTGTTTGAATTAATAAAATGTTTCATTTATTTACGTTGTATTTTTTTTTTAATTTTTTCGTTCTTCTTTTCATTGTAAAAAAATTGGTCACCTTATGATAATACTTGTAAGATTTAAAACGAAAAATGTGGGGCGCATGCAATAAATAATAGTAAGGAGTGTAGGGAGTAGCTGTCGTTGCGCCCCACGTTTTTCATTTTAAATCTTACAAATATTGTCATAGCTATTAAAAATTTACAATCACAAATTTTCAAGACAATCTACATGGGGTCAAGAATCTGTATGGTCCGTCTAAAAAACGTGGTACATTAAATTTTTTTTTTTATTTAAAAAATAATTATTTTCTGCTTCTTAATTTTGTGTGTGTGTATTTGTGTGTGTTCTGTAATTTCTGTAGTTATTTTCTGTAGTTTCTGTATTTTGAAAAAAATATTTGATAAGATAAAAATTAATATTTCTAATACTATTAATTAATTAGTTAATATTGTATTGTCATCCAGTTTTGAGCTATATTTAAAGTTTCAAGTCTCTAGGTCAGTGATGGCAAACCTTTTGAGCTCAGTGTGTAAAAATTTTGAAAAATCGAAACATAATTTTCGTGGCGTGTCACACATCACAAAAGTAAAGACTAGTTTCAGAATTAAATTATTAATTATTATTAACGTATGTAATAATATTATTATTAATAACCAACTCTGGCCGTTATGAGAGACAAATATTTGAATTATGAAATTTTTTTATCTTTGAAGATGCGTGTCACCAAAAATGAGCTCGCGTGTCAGCACTGACACGGGTGTCATAGGTTCGCCATCACTGCACTAGGTCATCGGAAAATTAGTTTAAAATCGATTTCAAAATTTCCAGTTCTGAGCTATGTTTCAAATCAGAATAAATTAACCGCTATATTGAAAAAACAAAGACTATATAGATAAGTTATATTAAAAAATGTCGTTGCTATAATGAAAATACAAGCGCTATAAATAAGCAACCAACGCTATATATAAATAACAAATGCTATATAAAGTAACACACATATAAATGACATATGCTATACAGAATTAACAATCGCTATATATAAGTAACATATGCTATACAGAATTAACAAACGTTATATATAAGTACACATGCTATATTAAAATTACAAATGCTATATTAAATATTACTTAGATTTGCAAAATAACCTCAACATCAATAAAAAAATTTAAGAAGACGGATTTAAAATTATAGGGGAAATGAACAATAATCAAACGGATACAAATAAACATTCTGTATTTAAACTTTATAACCAAATATGAATAAGATAAAACAATAATAAGATAAAATAATAATAAGATAAAATTCATTGAACAATTAAAGCCTTCTTCGCCTTGGATGGGCGACCCACATTTCTTTATTTTTTCCTATTGAAATATTTTTAGCCTCACTGGAGGAACAATTAATTCCACATTGCACATATAGTTTTTAAGAAATGCTGGACAATCACAAGTACTTTCTAAATAATTTTCTGTATTTAGCACAACTTTATATTGATCGCAACACGAATTTTTCTATTGATCGAATGTTAAGATATACGTCATACATTTATTTTCCGATAGATATTTCAATTTTTTACCGGGTACAAGATAATTAGTTGCATTTACTAATTTAAAGTCTGTTTTGCTTTATTTTCACTTAATGCGTGTGAGTGTTCAGAACTTGATGTGTACAATAGTACAGTTCATTGCTTGATGAAATATAAAACAAGCGAACTCTGCCAGCACACTGCTCTCCTTTAAATTTTACCTTTTGCATCTATATATTACTATTACATTTCCATCACTGTCTTTATAATTTGTCCATCGCAGGTGCTTCGATTCAGAGAGTCGAATGTTTATATGAATATAGCAGAAATCTATAAGTTTAATAAAAGTGTATATATAGCAGAATTGTTTTACATATATAGTAATATGTATTTCAATTTATTATTGAAGATTTATAGCAAATTGTTTTAATTTTTATAGTGTTTATCATTTCATAATATAGTATTTGTAAATTTCTTATATAGCGATTTTATATATTATATATAGCGTTCGTAATTCTTAATATAGCGTTTGGAATTTGCATATATAGCGGTTTATTGGTACCCGTTTCAAATTTCAAGTCTCAACAAACAAATAAACAAACAAATAAATAAACAAACAGACAGACAGGAATAAGGAAAGCGAGTGAATAAAAACGTGTTAATAAATTTTCCGAACATAATGAATTTGTTACAGATATAGCAAATAGCTGTTCAAAGACGTATAACAGATGTTTTCTGTCCGGTTAAGATATTATTTACAAGCGATCTAAGATGTCAGCCATTTGTTCGCGTATATACCCAGTAATTACTTAAAGTTTTTACGAGTTCTCTCTGCAAGAGTTTGAAAAATATTGCTCTATTATTTTATTACAGTTGCTGTCTCATACTCTCGGCAGCCACTACCGAAACATATAGAGGTATACATACCTACTTGGTTTTTTCCAATGAAAAAAAAAATCATCTACTACTAGTTGCCCCCATTATTTTCGCCAATCTGCTGCAGAACAATAAAATTCGAATTTATGTAACTACCCTATTTAATGATTATAAATATTTACAACGCTTTTCATAATTCATATCGATCGTAATAAGTAAAAAATAAAATTTAAAACCCAATTGTATGATATATTGTTAACTGCTTTAGAAACGGTGTGATTGATTGGTTTTTTTTTAAAACTTAATCACGCTCTTAGCTGACAAATGTTTTAACAAGGTTTTATACAAGTAGCCTTTATGATTTCGTGGAAAGTAAAAGAAGTAATAATTTTTTTCTTTATATGTTAGGGTGTCCGTAAAAAATTAAAAAAATTTCCAGTAAGGCTAAAATCGATAATTTTACATCGAAAAAACATCAGCAATAATATTTTTTACTTGTTTCTATGAAAGTAACAGGTAACTCTACACAATTGAAATTTTCGAAAAACTCGTGTTAATACATACGCGATATAAAGTTTATATCGCGTTTTTCGAAAATTTCAATTGTGTAGAAAACCTTGTTACTTCCTTAAAAAAAAAACAAGCAAAAAATATTATTACTGATGTTTTTTCGATATACTATAAAAAATATATCATAAATTTATGTAATTAAATTTTGTTATTTTACTATGATAATTAACGTAATATTACAATTTTTATAAAAAATTAAATTTACAATATATATTCACTGGTAAAATGTTCGTTTTTGTGATTTAACAAATATAATAAATTATTTTCTCTGCCTGTTACAAAACAACAAACATATGTATAATAAGTTTTGCCCTTTAAAATATAGTTTATTCTTGCATTCAGCGTTGGCCGACAAACTCATCTAAACTAGTTCAGTTCGTATATATACGTATATGTTAGTTCGTACTGTCTGTTTAATATGTTGCGGATTTGCTGCGAAAAATTAGGTTATACGATTTTGCAAAGTTTCCGCTAAAAGCATATCACTCAAAGTTGGTTGCATCGCGCGGCGTTCCACATCTCAGTCCAAATAAATAAAACGCCGAAAGAAATTCATTCGTTAAAAAGTCTAGTCCGATTTAAATTCCTTGTCGACGGCGGCCTGGTGATTTTTCATTAGAAACTAAAAAGTTTTTATCGCGAAATTTCCGTAAATAACGCGCGCCTGGTACGAATACGATGGGGCGTCGGGAGGGGGGAGGGGGATTCACCACTCGTTCGCAGACGATTCGCTGCTAAAAGCCCAAAAGGCAATTTTCCGAATCAACGGCTCGCTTTATCTCCTAGACACACTATTCAAATTGAATGTAGCGTCGAAAACAAAGAGTTGTCATGATGATGATCGGACGATCCTTGTCGTACGCACTGTCTCACGGCCAGCGCGTTTGCTCTTCGTCATGCTTGTTTGTAAGTAGTTTGCCGCGTCGCGTCGCGTCGGGTCGTTGTGATGGCCAAGCTCAGAGCTAGAGCTCATGATAAAATATCCACTCAGATGTGAGCAACGTTCCCAGTCAGTCAGTGTTTCTGTTGCGGTTTGTTAATAAAGCAATTCAACTGATAAAGTAATTTGAAACTGTCTCACTAAATTCCCCGCCATGTTGAGGTTGTTGCGTTCAAGTGGTTTCTGGTATTCCGGCGCGGCGCCCCGCCCCCGCCCCCCGTTATAACGTTCGTTGTGCTTTTCGGTTTTATGCATGATCAACATTGACACATTATATGTACATATGTATTTTGCAAATTTCATACGATAATAAAAGTAACAGACAGTGAAAGATAATTGAGAAAGGCAAACATGACAAAAATGTAAAATTTGTTATAATTGTGAATTTTCAAGTGACATACTCATTTGAAAAACTTCGTACTGGAAATGATTTTTAAGAAAAATAATATATTATGTTACGAGGAATAGAAAGCGCTGATTTTTGTGTTGATTTCAGATATTTGTGGCCGAAGCCAAGTAATCAGGACGAAATACAAACATACAGTGGAACCTTGCTTAACGAGCACCTCGCACAACGAGTAATTCGCATAACGAGCAAAGTAAATTGTAAAAAAATTACTCGCTTGACGAGCGACGTTTCGCATAACGAGTGACATGGATAGGGGAATTTCCGAATTGTGCGACGGAACTTTCCGTGCCATTGCTAAAAAAATGTAACAAAAACAAATGTCTCTAAACAGCTTTTGTAGTAAAAAGGAATTAGGTATGTTACTAATTATTTCGATTTTTTTGTTTTCTGCAAACCGAATTCTCATTCCAAGTTTAGTTATTCCGCGATAAAAGAAAAAATGAAGATGAATCACGCTCCTGAATAATTTATATGTAATTTTCTTTGAATAAAGGTTACATATAACGTTTTTTTGAGTATTTTTTTTTTAAATTTCATTTTTTGAGTATTTTTTCGGCATGGAATGCATTATCGTATTTTACATTAATTTAAATGGTAAAAATTGTTTCGCTTAACGAGTGTTTCGCATTAAGAGTAAGACTCCGGAACGAATTATGCTCGTTATGCGAGGTTCCACTGTATAGATTTTTTCTTCAAATGTTCTAATCAAAACTAAACTAAAAATAAATAAAAATACATACCCTTAAAAATATACACTCGTAACCTTACTAATAGTTGTAGAATAGTATGACAAGTATATATAATTTATATTTGTTACGTTATTTGTGTGAAATAATCTTTCTTTGGCCGAATACGAATATAAAATTTCTGCCAAATTTGGCAGTATACATTACATTTCTTGCACTTCTTCACACATTTTTAATAATCAAATTCAAGCGAAAATAAACAACGCCATTATCAGTTAACTTAACTTGATTAATAATTTTTTATATGGCACTTGTAGATATCAAATTAAATATGCTTGACCGTGTTTTGACTCCTGTTTAGTAATATACATTATTGTACTAGTATTATAATGACCTCCTTATACATAAGCATTATAATATCGTAATTTCACTAGTTTACTTACTTAACATCAATTTAAAAAGTGAATGAAACCATGCAGAAGATTTTTTGATTGTCTTTTGTGTCAGGCGCTATCAACGCGACGAATTTGCAAATTAATATATTATTTCCTTTGTTTTTTTATCGACATCGAGGCATCATGGCGGCGCAAGTGGTGAAACCTCATAATTCCGGCATTCTTATTGAGTGAATATGGAAATAAGATAATTCTTTCCATCTGTTCACTCCATAACTTTCTCCCTTCGCCCAAAACTGCTTTGGATCATAAACGAAAAGACGTGACTAAGTTAGTGTGCGAGCGCGATAGACGCGCGTTGCGCACACTGATGCTTTTGCCAAGTTTAAAATTATTTTTTCTTACCCCCAGAGTTCTACGAACTTTTGTTTTCGGCTGGAAATGTGCCGTGATTCTATTGAGGTAATAAAAGTAATTTTGTTAAGTATTTCCGTGGCATATATATTTAAAACTTTTTTTTTTTAATTCAAATTTTAATACTTGAGTTTTATATATATATATATATATATATATATATATATATATATATATACTGTAAAAAGTTTATGTAATTTTACATGTACTCGTATTGTGAACAGCTTTCCCCGGTGACCGACGATTGTCAAAAAATTAAATCTGATCTCTGAGTTTTACAAAAATTTAAGAACAGATTATCCCAAAAACATCGATATGTATTTAATGAGGGTATATATATATATATATATATATATATATATATATATATAATGTCGTTTATTAGTTAGATAATCTAACTTAGATCCTAACAACTTTCCCAAAATCAATAGTGGTAATATTTCCCGATAAAACTTTCGAAATAATGACAAATTTAATTAATAGAAAATTAAACATAAATATTAAAAAGAACAATTTAAAATCTGAGTTATTAAATTTTTCAAGAAAATGGGACACATTTATTAACATCCTAAATGATAAAAATGAATATTTTATTTATAGTGAATCCGATCACGAACAACCTGAAACCGGAGAAGAAGATGAAATCAATGTAGCAAACTGTAGTAATACAGTTGTAGTAATTGCATTGTTTGTTGTTTTTCAGTTTTACGCAAAAATTTAATCTCCACACAATTACATACGTTAATTTATTCATTGATTATAAATTAGTACTAATGTTATCTTCCACTCAAGTATCATGCGAATGAACATTTTTTAAAATTAAAGTACATACATTGTAAACAGATTGCGAAATTGTTTATCAGGGTAATTTCGAATATTTTATGCTCATATCATGCGAGAAGGATATTTTGGAAAAATTAGATAATGAAGATACATATCATTAAAAAAAATTCCGAAAAGAGTCATTTATTAAAACTTTAAATAAAAAATTATATTTAATTTTATATGTGTCATTTTTTATAATTCATCTTTATTTTTCTGTAATGTCATTTTCATGTATACTAGAATAAAAAAAATATAAAAACAAAACGTATTTGAACAATTTTGGAATGTAAGGTGGACCTATCCTGCAACTTTTCCCGGGCCTAATTTTTATCCAGTCTAACTTTAAATATATTTTATACAAAAGGAGAGGAATAATATTTTTATCACAAACTAAATATGTATATTTTTTTTGTATTTAAAAACTGTGTATCCATTATTTTTTTTTTTATTAATTTAAATATTTAATTTTTGTGTTTGCTGGATTACAATAGCTTATATATTTATTTTTGAGTAGTATGAAACAATATTGCCAATATTTAATAAACATTTTTATTCGATTTTGTCTTGAAAAAAATTGATAATAATACGAAAATAATGAAAATACTACTGGATTGATAAAACATAAAACCATCTAAACTATTTCGATTAATCAGCTATTGCGCAATATCTTCATGATATAAAATTCAAAGAATACTGTAATAATTGCAAGACCTATCAATATTAAAGGCAGATTGATAAGAGGTGAAGGCATCTAGTTAAATAAAATTTGGCTTCCATTAATTAAAAATTTATAAAAAAAAATTATAATCTAATTACTTATTTGTTACCTAGTAACTAACTTGTTTCTACGTTCTGTTTATTTACTGTGAATGTCATTTGTACGTCGAAACGTCGACGATCAATAAATATTAATACAGAACTTAAACCTGAAGCCATTTTATTTTATATAATGAGTTCTAAAAGATTTTTTAGTATGTTAATAAACAGGTTGTTTGACGACCGAGATGATTTTTATGATTTCTAAAAAATGTAAAATTTGAAATTCAGCACACGGATACAATAAAACCGCATCAGAAGAAATTTCCTTAAAAGTACCGGCTCCGATATTAACCCGACAACATGCTGCCACAGCTCGAGCAAAAACAGAAACATAATGCCTTGTTTTATATTTACAATTAGATTCACGTTCCTGCACTTTCAACTATATTACTCATCTTTTATTTCAATATCCTTAACAAATATACCGTTCGAAAAATTATTATTTTATCAAATATTCTAATGTTGGGATTTTTTTCCCAAAAATTTCACAACTCCGTGAAATAATATAGCTTATGTAGAAAGAGAGAGAGAGAGAGAGAAATAATAGAGTAGAGAATAAAATAGAAAAGAGAATAGTGGGTAGCTTTGAAAAAAAATAAATAATGTTTTTTCACTGAAATATTTAAGTTTGTCTTCTGAAAAATGTCAGAATGATATGAAAATGATAAAAATACCTCTTGTACAGCATTCTCGCAGTAAAATCTATTTATTCAGCTGTTGGGGGGTACACTTAGTTACAGTTTAATGTGCACCAACATAATATTTGCCACTTTTTACCTTAAGAAATTCCTATTTCAATTTTAAATGGCAAAGGTCCACTCGGAGTTGAGTTATACATAGCATATAGCTAAATACAACGCATATTCATATATAAAAACACATGTAAAATTAAATATAATTTTTTATTTAAATCTAAGTTAAAGGCGATTTAATAAATGATTCTTTCCGGAAATTTTTTAATGATATCTTTATTATCTAATTATTCTAAAATATTCTTGTCGCATGGCATGAGCATGAAAGCCTCGAAATTACCCTGACAAACAATTTCGCAATCTGTTTACAATGTACTTTAATTTTGAAAATGTTCGTTCGCATGACACTTGAGTGGAAGATAAAATGTTCGCACTAATTTATAAGCAATGAATAAATTAGCGTATGTCAATGTGTGGAGATTAAATTTTTGTAAAACTAAAAAAACAACAGACAATGCAAGTTTTATAAGAATTACTACAGTTTGCTACATTGATTTCATCTTCTCCGATTTCAGTTTGTTCTTCATCGGATTCACTATAAATAAAATATTCATTTATATAAAATTGCATATATAAAATGAGTAAAAATATCGCATTAATAAATATAAATAGTAGATAGCTTTGAAAAAATTAATGTTTTTTTTTCCACTGAAATATTGAATTTCGTCTTTTGGAAAATGTCAAAATCAAATGAAAATGATGAAAATACCTCTCATACAGCATTCCCTCAGTAAAAATCTATTTATTCAGCGGTTAGGGGGGGTACGCTTAGCTACATTTTAATGTGTGCCAACATAATATTCGCTACTTTCTACCTTATGAAATGCCTAATTCAATTTTAATTAATTAATTTTAATTTTATTCATTGAATCGGCATATTTAGGTCTCTACATCAATGACTGGCCAGTTAACCATAAACACGTGTTTCGCTTAATTTCATAGATACATTTATCAACTTTTGTTCAGTATTTTATTATTATTGTATTGTATAGAATGGAGTGGTATCGTTTTCTATTTCAAGTATCAAATTTTCTTTAAATTTTTTTTTTGTAAGAGTAAAAGGAAAATGTTATGAGTTGTAACATCTATCTACTTAATCGCTCGACTAAATAGATAGATGCTACCATCCAAAATATTAATTATTAAAGAAATAATTTGAGACCAAACGTGCATCAAGCCAATAATTTGAAAAAACAATGAATACAAAATAATATGTATATGTATATTGAAATTCTATAAGAAAGCTTAAGTTTATAGCAACACCGATAACTTAACTAGTAATAAATATTTATCAAAATGTATATTATCAGATTAATTTTAAATATTTTCTATTTTTTGCTAGTTAGTAATACAAAGCTTAATTTTAGTTTTAAAAAAAAATAAATAGCTTTCAATATTTGTAAATGTCAAACATTAATATTCTATTAATAATAAAAAATTAATGTGCTTTATATATATTTTGTTTTTAAATTCAAACTTTTTTTATGAAAACGAAAATATAATTTAATTTAAACGATCCAAGTAAAGTCATCTACTGAGTGTTAGGTAAACTAATATTCATTTTATAAATAAAATAATTTTTAAAATTGATACAACTAGAACCATCTATTGATCTTTATATTAACTAGTTCGTTTCAACTGTACAATATGTAAATGCTCTATTATTATTATTATTAGTTATTATTTTCATTTATGAGGTCTATTGTTTGCGAAATAATTAAAATTGTTTGCAAAAATTTCAAGATCAAATATTTCGTGTATCTATGATAACTTTTGTATTGAATCTCATAGATTTTGAAATCTTTAATTGCAAATATCTCAAAAACGGCTGGAAATTTTGCCGTCCCATATAAACCAGGTATGTATTAAAATATTAAAAAATCAGCCTAATAGGACATCTCCTTATTAATTAAACTCGAAATTGTAATAAAAATATTGTTAGTTAACAAATTCAAAATATATTTTTGAATATCTGAGAAAAGTATCAGAACATTGGGAAAAATCATATGAAAAAATTCAATTTCAATTTGCCAATAACACACATGTTCTCATAACGTAATTTCAATAAAAAAAGTTTACTTATTCAAAAAATTTAAAATATATTCTTGTTTGTTTGAGAAAAGTTATTTATCAGGCGAACATGAAGAAAAATCATAAGAAAAATTCAATTTTAATTTACCAATACACAATTTTGTTAAAAAAAAGATCAATTATTCAAAAAAAATTAAAATATATTCTTGTTTAACTCATGCTATAACATACAATTAAAATATTTTACATAAAGTACAACACTACCACATTTATTTATTATTTATTTTAAAAAAAGCGTTAAACTGAACAAATATACAAAAATTGTAACATTTTTATTTAAGTCAAAGGAATGATAAATAACAAAACTCACTAATAATTAATTAAACTTTGTGCACAAAGTATTATATATATTTTAAATGAAATTAATAATTTGTCAACGACTATATTTTAATATAAATATAATTAGTATAAAACATTATAAATAATTATTATAAACTATTAAGGCAGTATTTAGCACCAAAATGTACATAGGCACATTTTCTAACATTTCATTATTATTTTTTTGAATTATTAACAACACTTAAATATTGTAATACAAATCGAATTGATATTCAGAAACATTTAATTCTACTGTTATTAAATTCCCTATTAGGTTCGTTATTGGTTTTTAACTATGACGCGTTTCGACTTTTCAGTCATCTTCAGATTTTCTGAGTTTGGTTCGTGTTTGTGGTTCGAGTGAGCGTTCATTCGAACAATAAACACCAACCAAACTCAGAAAATCTGAAGATAACTGAAAAGTCGAAACGCGTCATTGTTAAAAACCAATAATGAACCTAATAGGGAATTTAATTTAATTTAAAACAGTAGAATTAATCATAATGCAGATTCAGGACTCCTGATCTTCAGGACCTTTTGACATTAATATTGATTACATTTAACGTATGCGACATATTTTTTTACTTTTATCGATGCAGCTTGCAGGTGGCGGAGGTTTACTAGACATATGTCTATTATACAATCTAAAAACAAATATAAATATATATATATATATATATATATATACATATATATATATATATATATATATATATATATATATATATATATATATACATATATATATATATATATATATATATATATATACATATATATATATATATATATATATATATATATATATATATATATATATATATAAGTAAATAACACAAAAATTGGAGAAAAACAAAACTTACATTCGATATGTTTCTGTGCGTAGATAATCGGCTAGATGTCCAATGCCCACTTGCAGCTGATCAGCGATGGGTGTTACCCATTCGTTACCTTCAAATTTAAATACAGCTTTCTGGCTGGTCATATCCAGATTGCCCAGTTCTGGCGGCAAAATTGTCAGCCGATTGCCTTGTACATGCAACTCACGTAAACGCGTCAATTCACCGATCTCTTTCGGTAATTCGATCAGATCGTTTTCTCGTAAAACTAGAATTTGCAAATTCTTCAGATTACCAATCTCTGACGGTAGATAATCAAAGTCGTTATCGCCTAAATATAGAGCACGTAATGTTTCCATCATAAAGAAATTGCCAGGCAGATTCTTCTCGCTTAAATTATTATAAGTCAAATCTAATACTTCTAAAACTGGAAACGCACCAAAACCGCGCGGAAGACCATATAATCTATTTATAGAAACATTCAAAATTCGCAGTTTTGGCATCGATGATAAAGATAATGGTAACTCTTCAATTTGGTTGTTTGTTAAATTTAATATCTCCAAATTGATTAAGTTTGCTAAACCAGGTGGAACAACTTTTAATTTGTTGTGGCTTAATGTAAGTCTCGTTATATTTACCATGTTTACTGAAATGAAAAAAATATTGTAATAACCTAACATATTAGATTGAAATTTAATGTTAATTGAAATCATGTTTATATTTGATTTTATAATTATAAAAATACATAATTTAAAATAAAAAGTTTTCCTTGTAATTTGACAGGATGTCCATGATATAGTCGTGGTACACGCCTCTTTTAATATACAGGTTTGACAAGTTGCCAAATTTGGTCACAGTTAGCGTAGAGAAGAAGAAAAAAATGTACTTACATAAACCAGGCATTTCTTCGAAAGTCGAAATGCTCTTGTCAGCCAAATCCAGCTCTGGATTTTGTATTTCTTTGGCTTCATCAATAACTTTCTTTGCTTTTGACATCTTGCTTGTGTTTGGAATACAAGAAACTGGTGCCTGATTCATTGCGCGCGCAGCTTTTTTCACACTTGCGAGATGGCGACTTTTATCTCTACTCACAACAAGCGCCAACACTTGAATGACTTGAATGAATCAAACTTCTCGCATCCGACCACGTTTACGTCCAAGAATAGACCGCACCTACTTTTACAAAAACTAAATTGCTACTGTAGGCGTCTTAAACACAAACCATATTAAATAGAAATCAAACTATGTATCCAAATTCAATTTTATTACCACTTAAAAGAAATAAGCAATATATTTTATAAAAAAATACTAATTGTGCTAATTCAAAATGTTTTCATATTTTTTATGGTCAATCAAAATATTCTTACGTAATACCTTTATTAAGATTAAAGAAAAATATTTATATATTTATACTTACATAAATAAAATAACCCATCGTGAAATTATCTTACAAATCTACATAAATTATGTAGAATATTTTTGTAACAGTTAAATATTTTATTAAAAGTGTTTTGCAACAAATTATTTTTAAACTATATGCACAAACATTTGTTAAGTGCCGAATCCATTCTATAAAAATTTAAAAATAAATAATATAATAGAGCAAAAATTCTAAAATTTTACAATTTAGAACAATTAGGTAGTTACATAACAGTGAACCTCATAAATTATAGAATTTTTTCAACAGTATCTATAAATGTTTTCAATTCTTTGTATATTACAAGTATTTTGTTATTTAAATTTTCACATAAAATAATTGAAACATCTATTTCAATGTTTTTTTTTTTTAGTATTACAAAAATGGAAAGTTTATTTTGCCCGAGAAGCAAAATTTGCACGAGTTACAGAATGTGCTTTGAAGCCCGAATAATTCGTTTTAAGGAAACGTATAGAAATAAAAAGTGTGTTTTTTTTTTTCAAATATTTAATGCATTTTCCTTTTACATAAACATAATAACTACCTATAAAAATGACGATGATACTGGTATGTTCCACGGCTATGACCACGGGCCACCCTTTGACTGAAACTTAAAAAAGCACTCATTTATCAATAAGTGTCAAAATATACTGTACAATATATATATACAAGAAATGAAAAATAATAAGAAATGCTATATATTTGGAACGATACAATCACAACTACCTATACATACTTAACCAAAGCAAAGATGTGCCTTCTTAAAGGTTTAGATTAGGATAGGAAAAATCTCAACTGAAATCAGAATCATACGCATTTAAAACACCAACTGTTTGTTTTGTAAGCGCTTCTCTGAAACAAACTATCTCATTTCTATCTATGTATCGAAAGAAAAACCACTACAATCTTGTGCGCAAATTAATTAAAAATCTTAGTAAAATCCTTTAAAATCATGATAAAATCAATCTTAAAGTGAAATTCCTATATATTTTTTTACGAAAAATCACTATTTGAGGAAGTGGTTTCCCCCTCGGTATGTATACAATATTATTAAATAAATAGAAATAAGATATTTGCTCAGAATCAATTTGCATTTTTGTAAGCGCACCTTTGTTGTTGGTGACGAGCGTGGAAGGTGGAAACTGCAAACCTTCCCTTTCTGCTGAACAACGATCTCACAATATTCAAGCCTCGAGCCTGCAAATCCAAATTAAAACCCTAATTTCACAATTTACAATATCTTACGAGCTAATATATTAATAAGGAAAATGCTCTTTTGTTTTTGAAACAACATAATTGATTAAACTTATAAAACAAAACTTTATAAATATTTCAGTTCATTTGAATTGTATATAAAAGAAAATTTAACCAAATTAGTTAGACACTGACATTGAAATGTGCATGTGTTTCTTCAGTCTTGACTCCAAGCGGACGCTGCATTATCACTACAAGCCGAACAGAATTCGAGCGAAACTTTGTGCTGTTTTATATGCAAACAGACGCCAACATCAGCTCCGTCTTCCAGTCCCACTAGACTCGTATAGTTATGCTCTTCCTGATGTAGGGATGACGAATTCAAATCGCATTCGGAAAATAAATCATTCCAAACTGAATCATTTTCGAAATCGGGCAATGAGCACGTTGCTAACTCACCATTTAATTCATCATCAGCCAATACGCTTAATTTATCGTCCTGTTCTTCAGCCCAAGGATGACATGTTGTTGATTTTTTCTGCATTCTAATATTATTGTTTAATGATGTGGCCACTGGCATTCCCGTATTTTGATTTATACACTTTAACAACTTTCCGATATCGGTACTATTTGCGACAACATTTCGAAGATACTTGATTTCTTTTCTTAAGTCAGCTACCATAGTTGACTGATTTTCCAATATGGATGACAACTGCTTGTTTTCGACTCGATATTTCTCAACGCTTTTCTCTAAATTTTCTATGTACATTTTTTTCTTAATACGATTTTCACGTGCCATTAAAGCATTTTTCGAGAAACATTTTTGCTTTTTCCCACCTTTGTAGCTGTAGTCATCTGATCGTTTCCTGTTTCCAATTTGTAAATAATCAACTTCTTGCCCAAATAATTTACTCTGAAATTGTTCAGTCACACTGGATGTAATATTAATTTTACTTTGATTTTCGGTTTTACTTATCTTGTTAGGTATTTCATAATCGCTGTCTTCATTAAAATTATCGGACGATGTTTCATCAGCATAAACGTTATTACAACGTTTCTGTCTCAAGGACACCATTTTGTATATTGTAATTTTTCTCGTAAAATACTCACTTTCTGTTTAAATTCTTTTTTAGATACTACTACACAAACTTTATATTTAATAATTAAATATTATATATATTATTATTTTAAAAAAATCAACTATTTCAATAAATACTTCAAACAAATATTTATATGACGTATCACATGTGAAGTGGCCTACCTGGCATAAAAGTGAAGTTAGTAATATTAGAAACAAAGCAGCACACTCAAAAGTAATTTGCAATTAAGGTACAAGATGGCGTTGGTAATATAAATATAAATAATTATAAAATTATAAACAAATTCTCTCAATAATATATAGAAAGTATATTCATATCCTTGTTCATATCCTCTTTTACATTTAGATTTAACTTAACTAGTGTTCTCAGACGTCCCGGAAAACCAAAATCAGTGTCTATTTGTCCCAGATATGGGACAATAAATTTTCATATAATTTTTACAAAATTAAAAATTATCTAATTTAGTTACATCTAATATTGAGATATTATAAATAATATCTAAGAAATAAATAAAATATAATATGTTAATTCTAGTTTAGACAATACGCCGATGGCCGCGAAGGGCGGTACAGTCTGAGTGGTCATTCTTAAGTGCAGGTAATTTAATAATGAAAATTATATTAAAATAAGGTAATTCTGAGCACCCACATCGGGTCCTACGCTCTCGGGTTATTGTTTTCCAAATTTAAAAAATAAAAAAACTATTTATAATTACATCTCAAGCAAGATGTTTGTTTTCATGTTTGTCTATCTTCTAGCGTTCTAGCACACGCGCCGAGCGTGCAAAAGATGTATGATATCTATAAAATATATATCATATAATGATAATGCAGTTTTAATTGATTGTTTTGTTATATAATTTTTGTTATCGATTATATCTTAAATATAAAATCTTGTTATAATATATTTACATTTTTTATCTGAATTCATTATTACCTATAAACTAAAAATTAAAAAAAAATATTTCATAGATCCTGTACAGACATTTTACACCGGTCCCAGCAAATTTTCTGGCCGGCTGTGCTTACACCTTTCGGTCTTGCATATTAATAACAATTTTAATTTAAAAAATTTATTAACTAACCTTCCCTGTTCATCTTGTCTCGTTTTTTGCTCTGTCTACAATCTGAAAATTCTAAACTTAACAAAAAGAAAGACAACAGTGAGAACGCATTATGTAATTCAAAATAAATAATAGTTTAATGTAAATATAACAGAAAATGTGTGTTTTCTTTTTAAACTCAAAATACATATACTTATATTATGTAGTAAGAGCAGCAAAATTAAATAAATCCTCAGTAACTCTTAACGGAAACGGAAATTACATCTTAACTAATATAAATAAATATCTAATTCAATTTACAGCTTTACAGTAAGTTTTATCAAATTTGATGTTATAATTTTAAAAATGTAACAACAAAAAAATTAATATTGTATTGTATAAAATTAATTTTCCAATCTCAATGACCTAAGTGACCCTAATTATCATAGTTTTAATTTTTTTTATATAATTTCTATTTATACAATATATTTTATTACAAAAACTCAAACATTGAAAACATGTTTACCGTAATATTTATATTTTTTTTTCATAGAAAAAAATATGTTTAATTTATAATTAAAAATGTATCTTTTTATTATCTGCATATTCGGAATATCTTCTTAGAATTTTATATTTTTTTTACGAAATAATTATCTTATCTTTAAAAATGATTAATCATAATTGTATCGTTATCATATGTACCAGTGCAGAATATAAAAGAGAGCTGCCGATGTATACTGGTGCAGTTTCTGTCGAACTGATCTGGAGAGAAGAACACAGCAACCATGCGTCTAGGACAAACAATTCCCAACTTCAAAGCCACCACTACCCATGGCCCAATGCAATTCTACGATTGGCAAGGCAACTCGTAAGTCAAAAACAATTTACTAATTAAGTAACAATAGGATAATAATGATCTGATGATTATGGTTTGAATATAATAACAGTTGGGTGCTTCTGTTCTCTCATCCCGCCGATTTCACACCAGTATGCACGACCGAATTGGGCCGTATTGCCGTGCACGATCCCTACTTTAAGAAACGTAACGTAAAGATCTTGGCACATTCGTGCGACAAATTGCAATCGCACACCGATTGGGTCAATGACATCAAATCATACTGTCGCGACATACCCGGCGATTTTCCCTATCCGATCATCGGCGATGAAAAACGCGAATTGGCCGTAATGCTCGATATGATTGACGAAGCCAGTAAGAATAATGAGGAAGCAGCAACAACCGTTCGTGCTCTGTACATTATTGACCCTCAACACAAATTACGTCTCTCGATGCATTATCCCCAATCAACGGGAAGAAATGTCGAGTAAGCTAGATTCTATAAACACTTTCACATACACATAACGTATCACTTATATTTTCTCTTTTAAATTGTTTACAGCGAAATTTTACGTGTGATTGACTCTCTTCAACTGGTCGACAGAAATCCAAATATTGCCACTCCCGCTAACTGGACCGTAAGTTTCACTTTTTAATTTTAACCGGCTTTTTTAATCATTCTGTTACAAAATATATATCAATTATTGCAGTATATTATAATTAATTAAAATTTGTACTTCTTTTAATTCTTAAATTATTTCTAAAAAGATTAATAATAATTTCAATATATATTATTATCTTTAATTTTCCACAAACAATTGTGGTAATTTCGGTAAAATAATTATCACAAATTAGAAAAATTATTATTGCGAGTTCATGGTAATTAGAACTAGGAATTGGCGATTCTGAATCAATTTTTTATATTACATTTTCTATTTTTATATCGATTTTCTGCAGTCGAATCCATCTTTTTTCTGTTTTCACGGATCGTTAAAAACAGTTTCATATTCTTCTTATATTTTTATGTATATGTTTAGTAAACTAATTGCAATTTAATTAATTTACAAATATTATTTTGTAAAATAAAGTTGACAGTTAATTAATTTAGACTCTTGGTATAATTTAAATTAGTTTTAATAATCAAGTCATTGATGTAACAGCGAAATTCAGCTGTGTTCAAACACTTAGACCGCACTCCCCCCTTATTCAATAATTATATTTAAAAAAAAAATGCACCGGCAAAACACAATTTATTTTACACTTTTTATTATTACAAAAGTAGAAATATCTAAGTACCTATATAGTATGTAAAACTAAACAAAACAAAAACAAGAAACTAGGTACATAATTTTTTTCATGCTTGGCGAAAATCGTTATTATTTCAAATAAGTTAAGATTTTGGACAACTTCATTTTCAGTTGAAATAATTGCTAGAAAGATTTATTTACGTGTTTTTTTATTTAATTATTTTTATCGATTGTTTTCGGGCCTCTAGAGCCTCCGGGCCCCTAGAGCCTCCGGGCCGTGTTCCACGGAACACTACGAACAGCGGTAGTTACGTCACCGGAGAAAATCGATCTCTTGCATCTCGATTCAGGTAAATTTTCAAAATTTCGACTTGTATCGATTTGCCAGATCGATATTTATTTAGTTTTTACCCATTCCTAATCTAAATCTAAAATTTTAGAACTCACAGTAATTTTTCAAATATGTGAAAATTTCTCAACATTTTTTTCTTTACATTTAAAAAATTCTTCTGACTCAATCACTTCATACAGTATACAATAATAAATTGATTAATATACCAATAACAATATTTTAAGAAATTATATTGATTTTATATGAATCTGCATTTTTAAAAACTTTAAATAAGACGTTGAGTTTGTCGAAACGTCGATTATAAATACAGAACTTTAACCAAAAGCAGTTTAATTTTAAGCAAATAGTAATTGTATAATTTTTTGTGTAGCCTGGTGAAAAGGTAATGATTTTACCAAATGTAAAAGATGAAGATTTGCCAAAATTATTCCCAAAAGGTGTCGATAAGGTATCTATGCCATCTGGTATCACCTATGTCCGTACAACAACTGATTACAAATGAATAATATAATATAAGTAATTGTAAAATAATAAAACAAAATAAATATCATTTCAAATGTTATCAGATGTCTATTTATGTGTTCCCTCTTTGTATAAACATTGCATAATATAAGAAATTTTATTTTGTAATTTATAATATTTATCTATAAAACTATATCCAAATAAGTGCTGTATCATTATTTTGTTTATTTTTAGAATAAAAACAACATTTTGAGATAAGAATTTAATTTATACGAAAATTTAGTAATTACATTATTTATTACGATAATAATGGTACAATTTGCTTTCTAAAAATATTCTATCAATTTCGAATATAAATAATTATAAAATTAATTTTACATAACAGATTCTGTACATGTTTTATTTATATACACTTATTATGTATTACGGTGCATTTTATAATTATAATTAAATTTATACTTTACAAGTTATTAAATAATTTAATTTGAAAAAAATCATATATCGGCTGACACAAATTAATTATAATAATAATTAATACCATACTTTGATGTGATTTGTTATATACATGAGCCTACGTGACTAGAAATCAGAAAGAAAGAAAAAAACGAAACAGTATTTTTATTCGAATAATAGAAGAACAAGTAAATATAGTAAAGATAAATGAATCTGCTTCTGATTAGATTAATGAACGAGTAAATAGTAAAGATAAACGAGTCTGTTTCTGACTAAATTAATTACTTAAGAAAAAAATTATAAATTTAGATGTATTTAAAATTTGTGTCTAGTCATTATTGATAGTATATTACGAAATTAAAAGAAATGAACCGGTTAGTTAGCTCTGGTTTTTACTGGTAAAACTGAAGTGTGGTTTGTTTTTGAAACACGTTGACGGTTAAATTATAAATAAATATATATATATATATATATATATATATATATATATATATATATATATATATATATTTATTTATTTATAAATCTATAATTTACACAATAATATACAAAACTATCTAATGCAATATATATGACTTTCTATTAATATTTTCAATAACTTGTAATAAATATAATTTTTTTAAATAGAATTTGAACTAATATTGATAAGATTATATATATATTTATTAATATTATTTCATTTTGCTAGATTAAAATTTCAAAATGTATTAACAACGAGCTGTAATTTCACAAACATATCAAATTTAAATTCGCGCGTTAAAGGACCGGGCAAACTGCAGGATAGAGGTGCGCGGTTTGAATCGAAACGTCAATTTTGTGAAGTGTCCCATTCCATTCAAGGTCACGAAGCACGACTACCCGGCAAACTTGAGTGTAAAGCTGGATAATGAGAACGAAAAGAAAGTTTGTTCACTCATTTCTATAAAAAAAATTGATTTACAATAATTATGTAAACGTAAAATAAAATGTTATCCCTGATCTAGAATAGTATAGGTGCTCAAAATTCAACTTTTACTTTGCAGGTATTAGTCGTTTACATTCTCGTTCTCGTTACCAGTTCCGTTCTCGATTGATTATGAAGCCAGCTCGAATGGCAAGGGCCAAGTACGCTTGAATCTTTTTTCAAACATACATTTCGGGTCAATCCGCGCACCTCTATTGTAGGATTCTACACGATTAAAGTGGTACACCGAGAGGCAAACCACTTTCTCAAATTTTGTACACCAGGTTGTAAAAATTTTAAGTATGATTGTTGAGTAATTTTTCGTTAATTTTACAATTTTATACGAAATTTTTACGACTTGAAATAATTTTACCAAGACTTTAAAGGATTTTTACTAAGATTTTAAGGAATTTTAGATGATTTTACAAAGATTTTAATTAATTGGTACACCAGATTATACAAGTGGTTTCCCCCTTGTGGTAAACCAAACGTTAAGGAACCGTGTATCGAAATGTAACTGGTTTTCTTGAAAAAAGACCAATCAGTTCATTTGGTTCAATTTCGAAATACACTATAGGCGTTTTTCGGTTCGCTTTGGTTTCTTGTTTTGGTTTGTCAAACACTTTCGGCTCGCAAACTGTAACGACACATAGCGTTTTGGTTTCCGATCAAAAGCAAACCAAGCTCCAAGCACGGTTCGTGACTTTGGTACCCCTCTGTTTTTTTCTATTAATTGATGTTGCCTTTCTAATAACAATTATTTGTTGATATAACCTATTTTTTATGTGGTCTTGTGCTTGCGTTTATATTTAAGTTTTTGAATAGATGTTGTATATATTCACTTCTTTTTATATTTATAAACTGATTTATAAATAAGAACATTGTTAATGCTTCATTTTTTCTTTGAAACGTCTTAAGAATACCTATTTTAAAAATCAATGTTTTTTTCTGTTTTACCAAACATAAAACCAAAACATTCGGTTGAAAATAAACTGTGACGTCATTATTATGACATTTGCAAACCGCTCGGCAAACCAAAATCAAACCAATCAAAGCGAACCGAAAACGCCTTATAAGATCATTGAATGGAACTCTCCTTCCCCCGCGCACTTTTTATATACTAAGTACAAAATAACGATCGAGTATTCCTGTTATTGTCTTTCCAACACAAAATACTCTCTGTAAATAAAATATGGAAACGAATACATTGCATAGAATTTACGTTTTCAATTTCATTTTATCAAATGCCTTTTTCATTTTCAACGAAACTGGTACACCAGTGTGTAAAGGTTTCTTTCGCAGCAATTGACTTTTATTTGGCAAAGACGACGATGTCGATATGGTTTTCACTAGTTGTCGATTCGTAAACGATTTATTTTTATTTTTATGTGCAACCGAATGATGAATTTGCAGACTTCGCATTGTTGGAAACACTTGCTGACAGTTATCGCATTTAAAGGTTTGCTTATTGGTAGAATTAATTTGCGGTTTTCTTCTCGGCGATGATAATTTAACACAGTTCTTACGCATGTGATCGTCGAGTAGAAGTTTCGCGGTAAATGTCGTATTGCAATTCGGGCACGGGAACGTTTTATGCGTGTTACGATGCACGCTCAATTGTGTGCGTTGCGCGAACATTTGTCCGCAGTACTCGCATTTGAATGTCTCTTTCGCCGGACTTGTCTTTCGATTACCGTTCTGTTTCAGCGTATGAACTGTCTGATGACGTTTGTATTGACTTTCCAATAAGAATGTTAACTTGCATTTCACGCAATTGAATTTCACTATTTGTTTCACTTTTTTCACCTCCTTTTCGGATTGCTGTTGTTGTTGTTGTTTTGTTTGCAAAAGATCTTTGCTAACTTCACTATTTGTCGTAGAAGTGGTCATTATGCTCGTTTGCGATCGTAGATTTCTGCGCGTGGTGTGAATATTCATATGACGTTTCAAAGTAATCTGTCGAGGAAATGTTTTTGGACACATTGGACATTTATTCTTTTTCGGACTAATCGTTTTCTTAGCTGCTTCTTTTTTAGTCTGTTTTTCTTCAGTCTGTTGTATTTTTGTATCATCATAATCATCTTCATCATCGTCGTCATCATTTTTATAATCTTCGTCGTCATCATTTTTATAATCTTCGTCGTCAACATCATCATTATCATCGTCTTCGTCATCATCTTGCTTTTCTTCAACTGAATCTGAATCTATACTGCTTCTTCGTTGTACCGATTGAGTTTCCTCCATATTTGCTTCACTCTGTTTGTCTTCTTGTTCTTCATCCGTAAGCACTTCAATAACACTATTATTACTATCGCTAATCGACTCCTCTTCATCATCACTATCATCGATAGTGATCTCGATAGGTTTCTTACGTCGCGCATATTTATTTCGCTTAAATTTTCGTTTCTTGATCGGTTTCAACGTGAACTCTGGATCAGATTCGTCGCTTACCTGAAACAATATTTTCAATATTTTTAATTTAGTTTATCATCAATTTCACTACGTTTCAAAATACAAAATATATATTTTTCAATATAAAAATTAAATAAAATAAAAATATAATGTACATTATACAAAATCTTACTTTTTATCCAAAAATGTGCAAATAAAATAAATATTGATTAAATGATTATTTGATCAAAACAGACATCATTGACACCAAGGTCACACATAAGTATTTGCTTAATTAATTAAAATATTTGTGTTTCAAAACAAAATATGTTTATCATATGTTTATGTAGATAATTATAATTTATAATTTCTATTTGACCACGCCTACTTAAGTTTGACAAGTAAATAAATCTCATGATAATTCAAGTTAATTATAAATTTATCACATTTTATGTAATTGTAAATGTTAAATTATTTCAATCCCCATAATACAATATCTTTATATTAAGATAATTTTCAAATTATTTAATTAAATTTTATTTTACATATTTTTACAGTAATATTCAACCTGCGCCAATATTTTTGAGTTAAGACTGGTTTGATGCACATTGCAAACTTGCGCCTTAACCCTAACCCTAGCATTAGAACAAATAGACCGGTTTATGCCTATTTCTACGGCTGACCAATGAGAACAAGCCGCTAAAGTAATTTACTATAAAACAGATATATATTACTGTTAAAATTTTGTTGACTTATACCAAATAAGTGTTTATACTGTTCCACTAACTGAATTACTTGAAATGTTTTTCACTCCGTTTGTCATAATTTACACACAAAAAATAAACATATATCGTTTATATCATGTATGTATTAACACGCGTTTTTCGAAAACTTCAGTTTTGTAGAGGGAACTGTTACTTTCGTAAAAATAGGCAAAAAATATTATTTTCGATTTTTTTTCGATGTAAAATTATCGATTTTAGCATTTTTGTTTATTTATGGACACCCAAATATATATATATATATATATATATATATTAAATACTTCCCACACTATATGTAACGGGTCGATAAAAACAGTTTATAAATTATTATTTAAATAATTTTTTTTTATTTTAATGTACCACGTTTTTAAAAAAAGAAAAAATACAGACCTGATAGATTTCTCGCACGACACGTTTTCGTCGTCCCGGTCCCGTCACCGGCGGTTCACTTGCTTCATTCGGTACTGTTCCATCGAGCGAGTAGATTAATGGCTGAACGATAATTTCCGATCCGACTCGATCGATTGGTTTAATAGTTTGCTTTCTCGGTTGCCGAACACTTTTAGCGACAACATCGTCTTCAATCTGTTGCTGCTGTTGCTGCTGCTGCTGCTTACCACCATCTTTCTGCTGCACATGCATTTTCACTTCCTTATTCGTTATAATCGTCGGTAGAATATTCACATGTTTCGCTTGTTGTATACTTAACGAATTTTTCAATTTATTCGTCGGATAATTCGACTTTAATATGCTGCGTAAATTCGTTTTATTATTCACAATCGATATGTTTTCCTTCTCTTTCGTCTTAACAACTAGATACGATAAATGTTTATCGTCTTTAAAAATGGTTACATTGCAATTATCGGTGACTTGCGGTTGATTGATTTCTTTAACAGGTTCGCGAAACGTAACGTTATTCGATAGATTCGCTTCTTTATGCTGTAGTATTTGCGATACTTGTTCGTCGTCCTCCGGTGATTTCTCGTAGAATTCGTCCTGAAAATCTTCGTCTAACGCTTCAATCTCGTATTCGCTTTCGCTGGTTTCTTCAGCCTTGTATTGTGTTTTGATAAACACCGGTTCAAGAAGATTATTGTCGTTCGGTTGTTGCTGTTGTTGTTGTTCGGTTATCGATTCGGAATCACCTGTAATATGAACACCTTCGACGGTTTGATAATCTTCCTCGTCCTGATCCTGATCGTATGAGCTTTGTTGCAATAAATACTCTGAATCGATTGCGTTCAATTCGTTTGCTGTATTCATATAGAAATTTGAAGCTGTTTCCATATTCGCCTCTTCGTCTTCTTCTTCTTCTTCTTCGGCGGTATTGAAAATAGTTGATAGACCTGGAATTGGTTTAATATCAATTAATTCTTCTTCTTCTTCTTGTTCTTCTTGTATTTCTTCCTCTGGTTCTTCGTCTTCTTGCGATTCTAACACATTTGTATCGGCAGATTGGATTTCTATTGACCCTGGAACTGCTTCTAGCTGACCATCTTCAGTTTGTCTGTTACAAATAAATAATTAAAATTATAATTTTTTTATAAATATTATAATACATAAAAACCATAAAACTATGAACACCAAGGAAGTGATATATATATATATATATATATATATATATATATATATATATATATATATATATAGGTTGCGGAAATTATAGCAGGATGGGAACGGACGTAGAATGCTAATTTCGTCAAGTTTAAATACACTTGGAATGAGGGATATATAAAAGTTGATTTTGACGTTTGTAAACACTTTTAGAGCAGGTGGATGAATTTGTGTATTTGGGTTGTTTATTATCTAAAGATGGTCGTTTTGATCGTGAATTTGAAAATATTGTTAATGCAGGTTGTAAGGTTTTGGGTGCTTTGAATATTTTTGCTAGGAATGTAAATGTTTCCAAAGAAACCCCCTCCCGTTTGAGTATATACAATGCTGTTTTGGTGCCTATGTGAATGTTGGATTTGGCTGCAAAAGCATAAAAAAAATGACTGCTGTTGAAATAAGATTTTTACGTGGAATATATGGTATAACTAGGAGGAATCGGGTACGATATAGATTAATGTATGATGAGTGTGAAATTGAAAAAATATTGTAGCAAAAGTTAGTGCAGTTAAGAGATTTCGGTCTAATAAACGTTTGATTAAAAGAATATATGTGAAAGATTTTGAAGTTATACGTTTGCGTGGACGTCCGATGAGCAGTTGAAGTGGTATGATTGAGAGAGTGGCTTGCGTGACCGAAAGTTTTCAAGTAGTAGAAAGAGCATATACATGCTCATAATTCCTGGCATGCGAGAGCAATAATTGCTTGTTTGGATAGGGATGTTTGAAGGAAACTGATTTCGAAATAGTGGAAAGAGTTTGTGCCACACCAATTTGGGTACATAGCGTGATTGTGTGTGTGTGTATGTATGTATGTATGTAAACACTTTTGAGTTGAAATGAAAAAGCTTAAATAATTTCGACTAAGTATAGAAACTCATTTACCTGACTTTATATTGATATTTCTGAAGATTTCCATTACCATCGTCTGCAATTTGAACAGCATATAAATCATCGGAACCTTCCATCCTATACAGAATCACTTGTTCATTGCTTATTTTATCGTTATCAATCGTCTCATGCTCATGTTGATCATCTTCGATTTTATTGGTTATATCGGGTAAAATCACTTCTTCTTTGCCAATTTCAACATTGACAACACATTTGGCATTCGATGTATTGACAGTTGTAAATGCATTATTAACACTCTGTTCATCTGCTTCAACATCTGCTTCTGTATCATCACAGCTGCTATTTAAAATCGAAAAATATTGCGATGTTTCGCTACTATCGTCCGGATTTGCCGATAGATAGCTATCGTTTTCTGTTAACGTGTCATCAACTGCATTCTCCGAATAATCGACAGTTATTTCCGGGCCATCTTCTTGCCAATTCAATCCATTATTTTCGATTAAAACTGTATTGCCCAGCCATTCACTGTTACCATTGTCAATTATATGAGCACTATCTGAATAGTAAATATCATTACTCGAATCCATTATAACCTGTAAATCAATTCAGTCTTTAATTATTTACATCTTTTCTTCTTAACATGTCCAAATTATTACATTATATAACAGTGAAATATCATAATCTTATTACTTACTTATTAAAATAATGCATTTCACATAAACTACACTATTAAAAATAGATAATTAGCAAGTTTCAATTCTATAGTGATTTAACTATTTCATAATTCATTATCAAATGGAAAATATTGTAGTGGTATTCATTTCACTACAATTTTAAACATTTTTCAATATTGTGTTATTCTCAAAAAAATATTTTTTTCATATGTAATAAACAAACAATGACAAGCTAACCCAAAGTTTTCATTTTATGCTTATATATGATGCTTTATGATTATGCGCGTCAGTTGAGATAATTTACTTTTAGAAGACTTTTAAATTTTTAAGTTGCCCATAACGTAACCGTTTCAGAGAAACCCAACTTCATACATGTTACTAAAATTATAGCTAGTGCAATAAAATAATTATTATTATCCACAAACATAATTAATTATAATATTGATTATTAAAATGTATTTCTATTATTTAAATTTTAAATAATGAAAATACTTAAAAATTTTATAATATTTTACAAAAGTAAAATATACAAAAATAATAATTTTCAAAAGCACATGAGTACAATTTTATTGACTGCTGTTCATCTGTTGTCTTTTGCTGTCAATCCTGTCAATATACTATATTATTTATGCTGTCAATTTCTGTCAACAAAACTGTTTGATTATAAATATATTTATGCAAATAAAGAAAAACTTGAATAATTGCTCGTTTTTATACAATTTCAACTAAATGGAATACAAAAACGCATGTAGAATATGTTTAGATAGTAATAAAAAATTAAATCCGTTATTTAATAGTGATATTCCGAAAATGATAATGGAATGCACATCAATAATGCTATTGCAAGGTGATGGTTTACCTGATTTAATTTGTGTTCAGTGCACATTAATGGCAAGTCGTGCACATCGATTCAAACAGTTATGTGAAAAATCGGATGCCACCCTTAGAACAAAATTAACTAGTCAAATTTCCAATATAAAACAAGACTTTTTGCTAGTTGATCATAATAATTTAGTTGATGAACATTGTTCAGTATACGCCGATATATTTATGAAAAATGACAATGAATTGCCAGATCCCTTAGCTTCATTTTCAGCAGGTAAAATATATATGTCAGAATATATTTCTAAAATTTTACGAAAATTAATTTTGTTTCATTTAGATGCAGCAGTATTAGACATGCAAATGATAACTGAACAATGTTTACCGTCATTATGGGATATGAAAACAAGTCAGACAAGTTTCTGTGACAGTAGTTTGCAAAATATCCAATTAAATAAACAAGTTAAAGGTAAATTGATTATAAATATTTGCATAAAAAATAGATAAATTTTCAAAAGATAATTTCTATTAGATGACTGGAATATAGAAATGGAAAACGATCTACAAGATTTAGATTCATCAACATACAATAAATCTTATATCGATCTAGATCATTCATCGCGATTAATACAAGAAGATCGACTGAAAAAACAAAATAAAGCATTTAAATGCGAGGTATGCTATAGCCCTGTTTGATTTGCACACTTGCAACTACTGTTTACTGCTGCGTCAATGTTTGTTGTTTCTATTCACTTTGAAGCTATATGTCGCTGCATCTTTTACAACGGTATTTTGCAGTAAAATGCAATCAAGCAAACCTAATATATACACAATGGTTCAGCTAATTGACACATATTTATTTCTCTAAGACTATTAAGTAAAGTTCATATTTATGCTCTCAGTTGTCAACGTAAAGTTAAAGTACTTTGTCGCTCGCTTAGAAAAATACAAATTTTGAACTAAAGGTGCGCGGTTTGATCTAAAATATCAATTTTGTGAATAGTGCAACTGTACACTGTCATATTTTTTATAGTTTTTTTGTATTTTAGAAAGTAAAGTCGTAGAAAAAATTATGTGTGCATCTCAAACGTAAAGTATCTTTATTGATTTGGCTCTATTACTGAGCATTCTTGTTACATAAATAATTATTTTAATTTTTTTTTTAAATTAGCAATGATATGCTACGTAGCTTGTTCAACCTGTATTAATAACTCATTTTTTATTTCTTAAACTAAATATAAAATCTTTTTAGATATGTGGCGAAACATTTTTGAATAACAAAACTTTAAAGAAACACCAACAAATTCATCCGAATGCAGAAAGAAAATTTATGTGCAATATTTGTGGCAAAAGGTACCTATTTAATTATGACGTGTTGTTAAGCTTTAACTTAAAATTATTTTTGTTTTAGATACAAGGAGAATAAATTATTAATATTGCATATGCGTTCGCATACGGGTGAACGTCCATTAAAATGCGACATATGTTCGAAATCATTTTCGTTGCCGAGTTGCTTGAATCGTCACCGTGCGATTCATTCCGGCGAAAAGAAGTACAAATGCAATGTGTGCGAGAAAGCATTCCATCAACTCTCCAATTACAATACACATATGCGAACACATAGCGGCGAGAAACCATTCATGTGCTCAATCTGTCTGAAGAGCTTCGTAACCAAATCGAAACTGTCGAATCACGCGCGTTGTCACACAGGCGACAAACCATTCTTATGCGTCGTATGCAATGCGACATTCACGAGCAGCAGCCAATTGAACAAGCACAAAACAAAGCATACGGGCGAAAAGAAATACATTTGTTCGCATTGTGGTGCGGCATTTCGGCAGAAAGATACACGCGATGCCCATCAACGTTATCATACGGGCGAACGTCCTTACATCTGTCACTTGTGTCCGAAAAGTTTCGTGACGCGCTCGCATCTTCATCGACATAAAATGTCGCATTTAGGTGAACGAAGATTCCAATGTTCCATATGCAATAAACTGTTCTTGCAGAAACGGCATCTAAGTTCGCATATGTATACGCATACGGGATTGAAACCATATTGCTGTACAATTTGCGGACGATCATTTGCACATTCTGGGTCACTTACTACCCATATCAAAATACATAATAAAATTCCCTAAACATTTTTTCCCCTCCATCGATTGAAAAAAATGATTATTTGCTCTCTATGTAACTTATTTATATATAAATAAAACATTAATTCTTAATTGTTATTTAATAAATCTATTTTATTCTTGTTTTATTTTTTATTTGTATTTAGTATTATGATTTTAGATTTTAATCATAAATTAAACAAAGAATATTTTTTCATAAATACGCACACAATCACGCCATGTACCCAAAAGGGTATGTAACTCGTATATCAAAGCAATAAAAAATTATATTTTAATTTTTTTTCGTGTGCTAGTATTCTGTATTACGCTATAACCACTGTAACTCTAGATAATTTTTAGTTTCTTTTTACTTAAATAGAAAATGTACATACGTACACAATCACGCCATGTACGCAAAGAGGATGTGGCACAAACTCATTCCACTATCTCTAAATCAGTCTCCTCCAAAAATCCCTATCCAGACAAGCAACTTTAGCTTCATCAATATTCATAATTCGTATCATACATGCTCTTCTGTTCCTACTACTTGGAAACTTTTGCTCACGCAAAACACTCAATCATACCGATCCAACGGACGTCCACGCAAACGTACAGCCTTAAAATCATTTATATAAATTTTTTTAATCAAAATGTTAATGTTACAAAATATGCGGTTATGTATATAAATTGATAAAAAGTAAATAAAACGGTATTTCCGTATGGATTGTCATATCCACAATAGAGTTTATTTGTAAAAGATAACAAACATCTTTATCAGTAGAAAATGATTAACATACGTTTAGTCAGTGAATGATAAAAATTGTGTCCTTTAATTAATTTTATTTTGGAGTAATTAGAAAAAAAATGTCAGCAACAAACACAGAATATATTAAAATCGCTCTCAATGTGGGCGATCAAAGAATGCTCTACGAATTTCATAAAACGAATACTTTACAAAATGTTATAGATAATATCTGTAAAAAATTTGAGGTATGTTATGTTTATTTCTATTTTTTATGATAATCTTTAATAATAAGAAACTTTTGATAATATAATACATAATAATATATAGAAAACTAATAGTCAACTGTGGGCACTACAATTTACGGATGGCGAATTGAAAGGCAAATACGTAACAGAAAATAATTTTGATCAAGTTATAAATGGCGTTTTTCTTCGTTTAGTTGGCTCGATAAATTATATATTAGAATGGATTTTCGAAAATAAAAATCCGGAAACTTTTTCGGAAAAGCTAACATATCTTCCAAATTTATGTAACGATTCTTCGGTTATTGAAAAAATTCGTAAGATACTTTATTTTCATTAAATTTCCAAATCGAATTAATCAAATTGATTTTATTTCAGAAAAATGTAATTACCATAATCAAATCGCAGTTTTTATGTTGAAAGCAAAATCTGATCATGATTTACAATCTTGTTTTAAATCGCTAATCAATCTTTTTAATCACCAAATCATACCGGATATTGAAGAAAAATTTATTTTTTATTTAATAAATATTATCAAAAAGGCTGAACCATTATTAGCTATATCAAGCTGTTTAGAATTATTAAATAAAATGTTACATGTGAAAAATATCAAGTATATTATTATGGAACAATTGAAGATTGATGATCTAATAACGTATTGTTGGCGAGACGAAGATATTGATTTACAATTAAAAACTTTAGCTTTATTAAACAGTGTTGTTCGAGAAAACAACGTAAATCAACAAAATCTTATCGATGAATTAAAAAGTCCTAAAAATAAAAATATAATCGCAAAATATGTAATACAAAATGCAGCTAAATCGAAAAATATTGCCCATGAACTTTGTATTTATCAAACATTTATTCTCAAGTATTTATCTACCAATTAAAGTTTAATGAATTTGTTTTTAACTTTTCTTATGATTTTTAGTTCGTATCATAAATTATTTATAGAAGAGGCTTCTTTATCCTATTCTAATTATTCAAATAATATGATGATCAATTCCGATTATATGAACGAAAGTCGTCGAACAACTATAATTGATTTTGAAGAAAAAGAAATTCGAAGTCGAACTAATACGTACACTTCTCAATCATCACAATCAGATAGGTTGACTGAAATAATAAAAATGTATTTTTGTTTCCGATTAATATACTTATAAAATTATATTTTGAATAGATACAGCAGAAGTAGTAGTTTAGATGATCAAATTGATTCAATTACATTAAGAAGTAAAAGTCAATCTTTAGAATCACTTTATTCGCCTGTTCCAATTAAAAAACTCACTTCCAAATGTATAGGTATAATTCTTTAATTAAATCAATTCTTAATTATCAATTATCTACTAGTAGACAAACAGGGGTAGTATATCTAAAGATTACCAACAAACCTATAAAATTTATTATATGATTTTTAAATATTATAACATTTTTTTTAAAGTTACATATGAAAATAAATACATACATACACAATCGCGCCATGTACCCAAAAGGATGTGGCACAAACTATTTCCACTATCCCGAAATCAGTCTCCTCCAAATATCCCTCTATTCGGACAAGCAGCTTTAGCTTCATCCATATTCATAATACCTCTTATACATACTCTTCTGTTCCTACTACTTAGAAACTTTCGCTCATGCAAAACACTTTCAATCATAGCACTCCAGCTACATATGAAAATGAAATGCAAAATATTAAATTACAGAATTTTTCAAAAAGAAATATGAGAAAAATTACATGATGACTGTTTTGGAGAATCAATATTTTCCTGGATATTATGCAATTTGTGATCAGTAAGTTCTCTTTATCCATTTTCATTATTAATATAGGTTTATAAAAATCGTTTTATTATTTATTTAGAATAATTCATATCTTATGCGAAATACTCTATATAAATAATGAACCTGATGAACATGCTGATTTATTCGTACCCATCATATTTTATCGCGATGATTTTTTTGAAGAATTATTTTGCCGTACGACATGGTTATTAGCGAAAACTAGAAGAGAAATGAGAGCCAAAGCTGATGAAGATCACGAAAAGGTACAGTTGATTTTCATTTTGTTTCTTTCAAATTAATTCTAGAGAATGATATCATTTTAGGTACTCGCTGTATTAAAAGAACAAATCTTAATAGCTTTAACTTCACGACCAATCAAACTACTTGAATTAACTGAAGAATTAAAAAAAATATCCTATTTAGAAGTTTTTGAAAATTGGGAGGTATGTATTGATTTTATAACTACAAATTATTTATATACATTATATATATAAATCTGTATAACAGAAAAAACGTAATGAACAATGGGAAACGTTTTTGGCTCGGTCATCGAATATAAGAGAAGTTCAAAACAAATTTCAAACGGATGTTGAGAAATTAATTCGCGACCAACGATTGCAAATGTTGAAGCAAGGTACATGTTTCCCGAAAATACAGAAAGGAAAAACGCGATATTGGTTCGTGTATTTAACAGCGAATTATCGAAAATTTGTATATGGTGATTATGATCCAGACACCGGAAATTTTACATCGGCCAAATCAGAAATTTCGGTTAGCGATATTACGCATGTTGTGATTGGTAAAGCGAGTCGTCATGTGAAAGACAATCGCATTAAGAAACCAGAAGACATCACCCGCTGTTTTTCGTTGTTATTAAATAATGAGAATGCGTTAAATTTTCTAGCAGACAACGATGTCACGGCACAATATTGGATTGATGGTTTACAATTACTTCTAGGTAAACCAGCCGGAAGTAAGAAATACAAAGAAGAAATGCAAGCAATCTTGTGGATGGAACTAAATTTGCATCTAATCGAACTACAGAATATTCCAATATCTTTGACTGCACCTGTTGTACCTCCTTTACCACCCGAATTAAGAGAAAAGCCAATTGTACCGCCAAAATCAATTAATATTCGTCAATCGGTTGCGAGGAAGACTATGACAATACCTCATTCTTCAACTAATTCAGATTAACGTGAGGGAGACTAGATAATGCTTCACCGAATACAAAAAAAAAAAACTGAATTGAATTTATTCATTTAATAAAAATTACATGTTCAATAAATTATTCAATAACAATTCTTAATTGCGAAATTTAACGTAATAAAAATTAATTAAATATATAATTGTTAATATTGATATTTTTTTGAATATTATTATTTCAGTTACAAAAAATATATGTGTCATTTATTGTTATAAAGATTGTTCATAATTTTCATAAATAAAAAATATGTAAGAAATTAAAGAATTAACCGTAATTTTCCGGTGAACCGTAACTGGAACAATATTTATATCGATTTATAAATTTTGATTCAATTTACTTATTGTTATTTTATTACACAATTCTAAACTTTTACCCATAATTCTGACGATGAGATAAAATTATCTTTTTCAAAACCTTTTGACCTGCTCCAGTACTGTACGCAAATCAAATTACCTATTCGAATTTACTCTTCCTATAATTTTTTAAATGTATTACATTTTTTTTTACAATAAATTTTTTTAATATAAATCAAAATTTATTAAAAATTTCTTTTTAAATGACATATTTCCCATCAAATATTTTCAGCGCAATAAATTTGAAAGTGTAAAGTTTGAAATGTGGAAATTAAGTAAATCTGTCTCTGATATTGTTATCAAATGATGTAATGATGTAATGTAGAAAAATATATATTAGTTAAATTAGTTGAATATCGGCATTGGCATGAATATGGAGACGGTAATTTTGGCATATTCTGGCGGTTTAGATACGAGTTGCATATTGAAATGGCTTCTCGAAAAAGGCTACAAAGTTATATGTTATATGGCTAATATTGGCCAAGATGAAGATTTTGAAGTCGCTAGAAAAAAGGCATTAAAAATTGGAGCTGCCGATGTAAGTTTTTTTTTTACATTTACAACTATATTAACATTTATCTTAAGACAATTCAATTATATGTATATCTAGGTAGTAATAGAAGATTTAAGGGAAGAATTTGTCACGAAATATGTATGGCCTGCTATTCAGATGGGATTGATTTACGAACAGAGATATTTGTTAGGAACATCATTAGCACGACCCTGCATCTCTGTCGGTCTGATAAACTGCCTCAAAACCTACACGGCTCAATACATTTCGCACGGTGCAACAGGAAAAGGCAACGATCAAGTGCGATTCGAACTTAGCTGTTACGCGCTCTGTCCAACTGTTAAAGTACTTACTAATACATTTCAAAATTATCGATAATACTTAAATTAAAATCATTTAGATATTAGCTCCATGGCGAATGGAAGAATTTACAACAAAATTCCAAGGTCGCCAAGATTTATTGAAGTATGCCGATATGCACAGTATACCAGTGTCTGTAACACCAAAAGCACCATGGAGTATGGATGCGAATTATATGCATATTAGTTATGAATCTGGTATATTGGAGAATCCGGCTAATGCCCCGCCTGAAGACCTATTCCAAATGACTGTTAGTCCAACAAAAGCACCCGATAGCCCCTATCATATTAACATTCTCTTCGAAAACGGTGCACCGATTTACATGAAAACACAAGACGGCAAACAATTTGAAACACCAGTTACAATTTTCGATTTCCTTAATCAAATTGGTGGACAATATGGTATTGGGCGCATTGACATTGTTGAAAATAGATTTATCGGCTTAAAAGTATGTTATTGAAATAAACTATCTTCTGTGATATAAATTCAGTAGCTACTATTTTAACAAAACGGAATGTTTTATCATCTTCTATCGAATAAAAAATTTCATTTACTAGAAAATGACAAAACATTCTGTTACATAATTATTATTTAATTTTTTATTGCTAATAATTTATAATGAAATACTTATTTGAATTTATTTGCTTTTTAAACAGAGTCGTGGAGTATACGAGACTCCAGCCGGTCACATTTTACACACAGCTCATGTTGATTTGGAAGTATTTTGTTTGGACAAAGAAGTATTGCGCTTAAAACAATATTTAAGAGATCGTATGGCAGATTTCGTCTACAATGGTTTCTGGTTTTCTCCTGAAGGCGACTATACAAAAAAATGTTTAACTCTTTCGCAACAAAGCGTTACAGGAACTGTTTCTTTGCAACTCTATAAAGGAAATGTAATTGTTTTGGGAAGAAAATCTGAAGTATCCTTGTATAATGAAGATTTGGTCTCCATGGATAAGCATGCCGATTTTAGTCCAGCTGATGCCACTGGTTTCATAAACATTCAAGCTATACGACTAAAAGAATTTCATAGATTTCAAGATCAAACAAAAAAATGTAATAACATAGTTTAAATTTTCTTTTGCTGAAAATAAATCTATGATATTAAACTGATTTTTTATTTATTTATTTATTTAAAATATGACCTTTAGAATTTTTAATTTTTTTACAGAAATATTAATTTATTTTACCTTTTCAAGATTTGAAACTTTTTGAAAAGCACTGATTTTTACAACTTGTTTAGAATCACTGTGGAATAAATAAATTATTTCGTAATTACCATAGCAACCACAATAGCAACGAAGACGCGTGACCTTACATGTAGTCAATAGAGGTGTTATTTGTTCCAAATAGTCTTAAAAACAAATTTAAATACTAATCATTCAACTTATTGCATGTTAATTATGTTTGTAAACATGTCAGTGTAATAGAGCAGTAGAGAGAAGAGTTTTTCTTTGCATGTTGGTAAATAAATTTGGTGTTGTTCAGTGTCGCTAACTTTACGATCATGTTTCGGGATGCGTCGCTACGGTTACGGTAATTTTAAGCAGCAGTGGCAACAGTGTGTGTAGTTGGGTGCGTGTGATGCCATCAAAGTTATGTTATTATAAACAAAATAAAACGACATAAATGTCAAACATTATCCCATGATATTAAACGTATATTGAAAGGGTTAAAAGTATCTGTCTCTTTACTATGGCTTCTACCCAAGAAAGAAATCAAAAACTAGAACAACAGGTAAGTTTTCTTAAAAACGTTTGTAATTATACATTGTTTGCAATATAATAATCTATAATTGTTTTTATAATAGCGACAAATAATGGAACAGAAAATGCGTCAAAAACGGCAAACAGTAGGAATGATTCAAGCATCAGATTTAAGAAGTAAATCAGCCAAATCAAAATCTGCAAGCGGAAATCGAAGAGAACTGCACGGTATGTTAGAAAAACCTTCATCTAAATACATATAGTAAACTATAATGAACGTTAAATTTGAAGGTTACGATGGACCAATGCAATATTCAATGTCAGATGACAATCCCGATCAAGTAATTTCAATAATTCCATCGACAACCACAATTGACAATGACGGTATGAATACTGATTTCTAAAATATACATACAAATCAAATACTATTAAAATTCATGTTTTAGAAGTGACCGAAATCAAATCCCAAATTCAAGAGCTTTTAGATGTAGAAGATGAGGAATCAACGCCGGTGCCTTTATCGCCCGACAACGGCTTGAACGCATCAATTGTACCAGCAAGCGATCATCCTATTACACCAGCTATGAACAATCAGACATCAATAATTGAAACGGAAGGCGACGTCGAAGGCAATGTAGAGAAATTCGTGCTGGAACCGGCACAGCAAAAAGTCTTATATAAGTGTAGAATTACGCGTGACCGTAAAGGTATGGATCGAGGACTGTATCCGACGTATTTCCTTCACTTGGAACGCGATTACGGCAAGAAAGTATTTCTACTGGCGGGCAGGAAGCGGAAGAAAAGTGCAACGAGCAATTACTTAATCTCAACCGATCCGACCGATCTGTCGCGTACCGCCGACTCGTACGTGGGAAAACTGCGCTCCAATTTATTGGGTACACAGTTCACCGTATACGACAATGGCTACTCACACCGACGAGGTTCTGCACATGCCACCAAAACACAACGCCAGGAATTAGCTTCTGTTGTTTACGACACGAACGTTTTAGGCTTCAAAGTAAGATGCATTTCCGTTTAACATTTTTATTTGGAAAATTTTATTTTTTCATTATTAAACTAGTATCAGTTAAATCAATTAAGAGTTGCTTAATATGAAATTAATTTAAGATTACCAGGTTTTGGGAAACCCATAGACAGACAGTCACAATTTTCAGATGATATGTTTTGTAAAATTCAATGCCATTTATCAACAGATGTATAATTTTTTCAAAAAGTTTGTTCATACTTAAATTGGAAATATTTAATACCGCAAGATTTGTTTTTATAACTTTTTAAAATAATTACATAGATTAAACATTTTCAATTTCCATAACTTCAATATGTAAATGTAGGACATTAAAGCTTAAATATGTAGTACAGAAGACACATATTTGCAATTACAGGACTGTCCTATCAAAAGTAGGACACCTGGCAATCCTAAGTTAATTATAATTATATTGGATTTTATATTAAAATTTAAGCTTTTTTTTCAAATCGAATAAGGGTGTACTGTTGTTGAAGGGCCCGCGTAAGATGACCGTGATTTTACCAGGAATGACGCAAGAACATCAACGCGTACAGATTTGTCCGCAGGACGATAGCGACACGCTATTGGAGTCGTGGAAGAGTAAGCAGATGGATAACTTAGTGGAGCTGCATAACAAGACGCCCGTGTGGAACGACGATACACAATCGTACGTTCTAAACTTTCACGGGCGCGTAACGCAAGCGTCCGTGAAGAACTTTCAGGTCGTGCACGATAGCGACAACGAGTACATCGTGATGCAGTTCGGTCGCATCGCTGAGGACGTGTTCACGATGGACTATCGTTATCCGATGTGCGCGCTGCAAGCGTTCGCCATTGCACTTAGCAGTTTCGACAGTAAAATCGCTTGCGAATAATATTTGATTGCACTACACTTACTTCATCATCAACGTCTACGTGTGCCTACTTCAATCCAATTCAAGTATGTTACAGATATGTTCAAATACAACTACTTTATTATATAACCGCACATTCTTTATAACTAACTGTATTTAACTGTAACATATACGGTACAGTGTGACCACTTATTTTTCTTCTTGTCATTGATTTGACACAACTACCGCCATGTCAGATCAATAATTCAAAAATTTTAATCAATCACACTGTACTTGATTTATGTATATTTATAGAAACATACAAAAAAAAAGATCGAGCTTAATCATCCAAAGTAATGAAAAGCAGTCACATTATGATGTTAATGGTGTGTGAATGCAAAACGGTTTTTATCTTAATTATCCAGTTTGTATTTATTTTTCTAGTCGTGTTTGTAAATGTATAAATGTAGGTTATGTCACATCACACAGATGAGATTAAGGTACAATTAGTTTTGTAAGTTTTATTCCGTTGCATTTTTACGATAACTTTTCCAAATGAAGAAAACCAACCCAAGTGATGCCATTTTTTTAACATACGAATGCCTAAATATACATACATATATTATAATATGATAATAATTTTTATATAATATATATAGTAGCATTTATCGCAAACCAGTAAATGAATGGATTATAATGAATGATCAAAATCGATATTTGTTGTTGTTAATACATCACATCAATTTATGCTCAATATTTTTTATTTTAATTGGTAGGTAAAAGGGGTAAAAAGAAAACGACACGACATATTGCTCATGATCGTATCAGCTCTACATTATATATATATACTTTTATATACAATCAATCAGTATTAACAATACGATATATTTTCAATAATTATCTACAGCAAGTCATTTCCATGACAAATTTATTTCAAATTCAATTCTCGAATATTATTATGTGTATATATATTATAGAAATATTTATGTGATAATTGAATTTTATTGGCCTTAAATTTAAACATTTCATTCATTTGCCAATGGAATTGAAATACACAGGGATTTTTTTTTTCTTTTCAAATAACCAGTATTGTGACAGTATCATTTCAAAAAAAAGATCTAGATCAAGGATCTACACAATTAATATGTTCTAAATCAGATCATAGATCAATTTATATGATCGGATCTTTTTAGATCCTTATATATTTTTAATTACAATTTATTTATTATATTTTTATTTAAATTAAAAGATAATTATATTTTTAACTTTACAAAACAAAAAATTTCAAATAAATTATTTATTTATATAATTAATGTGAAATTATTATCTCAAATTATAACGTCTTTTTATAACATCAAGTATCTTACATTTTTTATCTACAGTCACAACACTGCAAATAACATTGTAATTGGTATAGTACATATTTTGCTTATTTCGAAAAGTGAATCCAAAGAAACATTTTGAAATAGAAGATACAAGCTAAATTTGACATTGGCAATAACGACTTTATAAATATCAACTATACTGCTTCATTTCTCTTTTACATACATTGTATATTTACATATCTTAACAATGTAAAAAAAATTTATATATGTGTATATTTAGATTGTATCTTTTATTGCTAATGACATATAATTTTTTTTGTATTCTTTTGTAAACGGGAAAGAAACGCATTTTGATAATTAAAAATTATATTAATAATGGCCTAATATGTGAGATATATATTAAATAAAAAAATATATACATATTTTATTTAATATCTATCTTGAATAATTCCGTTAAAACATTGTCCATTAATTATATAAAATCAAAATTGTTAATTAGTATGTAGATTGTTTGCATTTTGATATTTATTGTACAATTACACTTATAAAACAATGTATGTTTTTTAAAAAAAAATCACTGTACTACCACAGTAAGTCTATGTTTTACGGCATGGGATGTACTGAAATCAAATTCAGTTTAAAAAATGAAAAGTATTTGTTATTTTCTAATAATGAACGGCAACTGTGTTAATAATTTGTACACTTTTTAAATTATTTTAATAAATTTGTGTATTTCACTATAAACTTGTTTTTCTATCCTGTTGTTTAAACTAACCATTAGATAAATTATATATATTCAACTGAATGTCACTTAAAATTTATGAAACATCTAATTATGATAGGAATTAAATTTTTTTTTTCTATTTTTAGTTATATTACATGTGTAGTTTGTCGTCATATTTAATAATTGCGCGAAACTATTAGATAACTTTTTTTACAGTTTTATACAAAATAATGAACGGAAATAATTAAAATTACTGCTAAACTAAATTTGCATATACATTGATTTAATCTAGTAAAAAAATTCTCAAGAGAACATTTCTTATGTAAACTTTTTTCAAAACAGCATCTATCTATTTGAAAAAATAAATTCAAGTACAAGAATATTAAAACAATACTCATTGTTACAGAAGAACTATGAATTAACTGAAACAACTTTATTTGAATTTAAATATTTGGTTTATTATCGCTTTATTTTATTGTAAATGCATTATTATTATTAGACGTTTCCTTTAACTGACGTGTATTTATAACATCTGGCATTAATTTGCTTAACCTGACGTTCATTGATATATGTATATAAATGTTCATTTATGTATACCCCTATTTATTTATACCCCCATATGGTCGAAATTGATAGTCAAACATAATATTACAAATAGAAAACATTGGTCCGTATTGTTACATTACTTTTAAAACTATTTTTTTGACAAAAGTTCTTTCGATGTTAATTTAAAATAGTTTATTTAAATTTTATATCATGTATAATAAAAAAAATATCTGTAATATAAATACTATCTATACATGATTAAAAAAAATTATTTTGAAATATGATAAACACTTTTTTGCAAAAAAAAGTGAGATGAAACTACGGGTCATTATTTTTAGGTTAAAAAGCGCTAAAATTACACTGCCCGAGATAATTCGAGTTTGTGTAATGTGTAATTTTACCAATTGTACTTACACGAGTTATCTCGGAATTATGCGTTAAGAAATTTATTAATGTACATTTTATATATTTTTTTTTATAAATTACAAAACACTCTGTATATTTTAAATTAAAACAAAAAAGCAACATATTTTTTTTTTGTTTATCAATAATTCAAGGCTATATGAATACATGTATAAAATCTAAAAATAATGACTTATTTTTATAAAATTTAATTGTTTTCCTAACTATTTAACTATTAATATAATATAAAATATGCATTGTAACATGCAAGGTGCATTGTTGCATCATGAACAGTAATTCTTGCCGTATATTTTCCTGACATAATATTTTCTTCATATAATTCTTTCGGTATAAGAAATTGTTTGGGTAATGTGTAATTGCCCTATAATAAATCAGTAAATATTTGATTATTCAATACGTAATAATTAGGTAGTTATTTATGTTTAGATAGCACACCTTTTCAATAGGACATCTACAAGGTATATTATTTTCTATAAATTTCTTTGGGCAAGCGTGATTATCTGGAATACCATAACTACAGACATCACCGTACGTACACGATCCTACATTATCTATACAAGGTACCGTGATCCATATGCCTAGTATTTTCCTTTTCATATTCACGGAAATCTATTGCTCACCCAAAACCAAATCAGACGCAATGAGGTCATCAAATAAATTATATAAGCAAGTAATATATTTTATATTGATTTTGTTCTCTAACCTGTATGGGCGATTCTAGGTTAACCGATGAAAATAATGTCCCAGATACATTCAAATCGCCGTTACTTGCTGTTGATACACTTACATTTTCAACTTGAATTGGCTCAATATTATCGCTACATTTTCGAAGTGAAAAATTCTTGACTTTGTAGGTATACTATAAACATTATTTCATATAATTTATTTTCATCTATGTGTTTTTATAAAATAAATAAATTAAGAAAAACATATATACAAAATTTGGGAATAATTGCATAAATTTGCAAACTAAAAATAGTTTTTATTTTTGTTGTTGCGTTAAATGTTAATGAATGCTAATTAAAACCCACCTGATTTCTGTTGATAAGAACTGTGGTAATATTTCTTATATAAAATACAAAGAATAAACAGAACGAATATTTTAGTTTCATTGTATTTATTCCACTTGATTTTTTTTTTCAATGATTCAATAAAAATTGTATATCCGTACAAGATTTATTAACATAATATGTATATTTATAATATACAGTTGAATAAAAATGTCTGATTACGATAATATAATATTTTTTTTCTTCTTATCAAAGGATATGACGAAATATACATATATATTTTTACACAATTTATCTTAATGAGATAGATTTAAAAATAGTAATAACGCTGATTTTCAACGAGGAAAATAAAACTTGCTAATTGCAATTACGACTTAGAATGACGTCAATGTTGTTGTAGGCTGTAAGTCAAGCCACACACCAGCACCAGAGAAACTAGAAACGTGAAATATGAAATAATACAAAGCTGAAAATATGAAACTCGAAAGAAACGTTACTGGGTGTAGCCGTATAATGGTATAAATCTTAAACACCAGTTCCTGTGTAGTGTCAAGAGAACTAAGTGATCATCCAGACAAATTTAAATCATTTTATAGAATGTCCTGTAATTTTCAATAGAATTATAAAGTGCTTCATATTTCTCAACCACTAGCACAAACATCACATCAAAATCATGGTCGTCATTCATTTTATTATCGAATGACTGAAATCACGTGAAATATGAAACAAAAATATAGAACAGGCTCTATTTCCTGTCCACCACGGATGAAATCCATTTAAAACAATGTGTTATTTTATGAAACATGTTTCCTGTTTCTTTGATGTGTGGCCTGCCTAAGCATTCGCAAATACATTAAATCATAAAAAACAAACTAAATTACTTTAATATTCGTTTATATTTAAAATATACACAATAATAATAATAAAATAAAAATGAGCGATACCAATGTTTGGCACACATTTTTCAGTCTACCCAACTCATTTAATTTTTCGTATAATTCGTTAGATGTTATTATTGCACATAACCTAATCCAGTAAAATCAATTTAAGAAGAAAAGCATGTTGTGTTTATGTGTACCATATACCACCATAATAGATAAAAAAAAAGACAATCATTCAGTTTTTAGATGAAAAATAGGGAATGTAAAATAATAACACAAATCAATCAACATATGAATGCAACCTATTCACACATTTGAAGCAGTGAATTGACTGTACCATCTTTATTACCCCGGTTTGCTTCCGAAACTGATTTAATCACTTCTTTATCGATATTGGGAAACATTTCTTCAATCTGAAAAAAAAAAATATTTAGTAAGTTAATTGTCAGTAGCAGAATGCAGAGCTGGGAAAAAGTATTTTAATATTAAATACTTTTAAAAAGGTATTCTAAATACAAGTACCAGCATACTTTTTCTCAATCAAATTTACAATGGCAGTAAAAAAAAAATATTTATAAATAATAATAATAGATTCAATAATTATATTTATTATTCAAATAATTTTATTTTTAAATATCAATTTAAAAAAATGTTAATAATTCCCTAATTTTATCGTATCTTTGCAATTTACATTCTAATTTTCAGCAAAAGTAGCTTGTTTGTAGCAAAAGTTTGTGCCACATCGTTATGGATACAGGGCGTGATTGTGTATATATGTAAAGTTTGACTGTATTTTAAATTAAATAATATATTTTTTAAAACATAACATTTAATAATTTTTTCATTTATATAGGTACTAAAAAAAAGAAGAAAAAATTAGAAACACAAATAATTATAATTTGGAGTATTTTAAATATTTCAAAGTATAAAATTATTATTATTAGACTTATGGAAAAAGTATTTAAAATATTTTTATTGTAAATACTACCCAGCTCTGCAAGTATATAATAGGATAAGTTACTTGTTTCAATTCTTCTTCAGTGAGTGGTTGTGGTAACTGTGTTTGGGGCGATGATGGTGCAGGTTGTCCAGTTCCGGGCGGTGTTGTGTATACGGGTATCGAAGGCTGACCCCGCATTGTACTACTCACATTCGGTACCATCACCATTGGTGCACCCTGATACAGAAAAGGCGACACTGCTGGGTTGCTCTAACAATTCAAAATTAAAAATAAAACACTGGGCTCAAATACAAATCGAATGTGATAAACTTACCGCATAACTTAATACTAAATTCACCATTCCTTCTAATCCATCACCTTGTTTACCGCTGAGTGGATACCAGTTCTCAATGGTTTCGCCGCCGAAAACTGGCTGTGGAATGTTAATATGCGTCCACGCAATTAATTCGTCCAATGTAAACGAGCACTCATCGTAAATTTCTAAATAGACAGTGTTTACGCCTTGAGGTAAAAGACACTGTATCACTTTATTCCATCGTGGATTCTTGCCACCGTTTGGATCGGTATGAGTCTCATATACGCAGTGACCGACACGGATACGAGCATAAGGATCCATACGTGTCATTCCATAATTTTTCACCAGTTTTGCTTGCGCTACGGTAATATTTAGACGACCGACTGCATTCTGTACATAAGGCGTTCCTACTAATTGTTGTTGTAATGCTAATGCTGCTTGTTGATCAGCAGCTACTTGTTGTTGTTGATCCGTTGCAGTTATACGTAAAAAATCCAATGGTAAAGTACCGAGAAAAACCTACAATATAAAAGTTTAATTCGTACACTTTTCTAAATATATTATCAATAATACAATAAACAAACCCTTTTTCGTCTTTCAATATTTGCTTCTGTAATTGTTTCAGCCATTTTTATGAAAATGACAGCTGCTGTCAAACCCACACATCAAAATGAAATTAGCTGCGTCATAAGGAATTTATACAAACACACAGATCAGAATCATGATAAGAAAATTGATAAAAAAAAATAAACATTATTCAAACAAATAAACATTTTTTTAAATTTATAACTATTGAAAAAAAAACAACATATTTAATACATTTTGTGTTATTTTTGTATTATTTGTTTTCAAATTTAAACATGTTGGTAAAATCAGTGGTAAACAGTCAACTGGTGGTAAAATAGACTAAATGCAAAATATTTACCGTAAATTATTTTTACGGCAAATATGTAAAATAATAAAAATTTCTATTTTATAAATTATATAAATATATTTGGTATTATAAATTTATCAATTTTTTTGTTACAATTTTATATTTTTTTAAAAGTTGGCATTTATATTGGTTGGTGACTAATTTTGACAGTTGACAGATAAAAGTTGGTTTGTAGTTTGTTTGCATTTTAAGACATTTCGTTATTATCTGTGATAAATATTCTCGTAAAAATGGAGTGGCTTTTTGGTAAAAAATTAAGTCCCGAAGAAATGCTTCGTAAGAATCAGCGTGCCTTAAATAAAGCGATGCGGGATTTAGATCGGGAAAAACAACGGATGGAACAGCAAGAGAAAAAAATAATTGCGGATATTAAAAAACTAGCGAAAGAAGGACAGATGGTGAGGATTTAGTTTACTAATACTAATCACGAATAAATAAATGATTGATATTTAACCATTAGGATGCCGTTAAAATCATGGCAAAAGATTTGGTGCGCACACGAAGATACGAGAAGAAGTTTATGTTAATGAAAGCAAATATACAAGCCGTTTCGTTAAAAATACAGACACTACGATCACAGAATGCAATGGCACAGGCAATGCGTGGTGTAACACGAGCGATGCAAAGTATGAATCGACAGTTAAATATGCCACAGATACAAAGAATTTTGCAAGAGTTTGAAAAACAATCGGAAATTATGGATATGAAAGAAGAAATGATGAACGATGCAATTGATGATGCGATGGAAGACGATGCTGATGAAGAGGAAACGTAAGTTCTACTTTTCAAAATTATTTTGACGTTCTCATTTAAAGTTTAATTGTATTAAAAAAAAAACCATCAAAATTGGCATGCATATAAATTAATTAAGCAGTATGGCAATGTAGCATACATCTGTTTACATTGTCAAGCAGCGTTATGTGTGCGATTAGTATTTGAATAGGTGACCATTTAAACACACTAAACAATACATGTAGTTGGGCATAAGACTAGAAACCTTACCTTATAAAAATTCTAATTCTGTTCAAACCGTGAATGATAGATCCATCAAGGAATTATAGCACCACAAATTATTAGTATAATTAAAATTTTGTTTTATTTTTGAGATCATCTTTTAATAAATACAATATGAAATTAAACCTTTTGGCTCGTACCATAAGCTCGGTTTTTGGGTGTTTTAGTTCATTTGTTTGGTCACGTCTTATGACAGTTACGATTGAAGTGAAGTTAGCGCCCAAAAGTGATAGGAACTCAATTTTTGTTAGAATTCTGGATAGATAATTATCAAGAGTTCTGGCGATTTAAGCATAAAAATCACATTTATCAGTTTCGCGGAAATAACAATCTTTTTGGAACTCTAGAACTCTTTGAAATCTATTCAGAACTCGCTAACTTCACACGAGTGACAGTTACGTTATTTTAAAACCGAACTCGTGGTACAAGCCTTAATCATGAATTTTTGTTGAAAAAAATTAAATTGTGATAAATGCAAATTTTAAACAGAAAATGAAATAAGTTTAGATATATTTTGTTATTTAATTTAAAAAGCATATTTGTATATTTTAGTGATGCGGTCGTATCGCAAGTTCTCGACGAACTTGGCTTGCAATTAAACGATCAATTATCCGGACTACCTCAAGCTAACGATGCGCTATCTGTAGCGGGCACTAAACAACCACAAGCAGCTGCAGCGGCGGCTGGAAGCGGTGGTGGGGGCAGCGCTACTTTATCGGATGTCGATGCTGATCTTCAAGCCAGATTGGACAACTTACGAAGAGAATGAGGATCGATTTGCTATTTATTGTTATTAATTATTTACTTAAATTTGTATACATATAATTATATATATAAAATCATTTATGGATGCTTCATAATGCCTATTGTAAATAAACTTATATAAATAAATAATTTTTATTTGTAATTTGACATGAAATGAATTTATATTTGTTGCTTAGAAATTGGGTTGATTTGTCAGTAAGTGCTAAAATTCTTTGCATGATTTGAAATCATTTCATTTAGGAATCGGTTTTAAAGTTAGTAATATCGTGTATTTGTGTTTTTTTTTAAATTTATTATTATCTGATAATATTACAAATAAAACTATTACTAAATATGTATGTATTACTTAGCACCTAAATAGTGTTATTTAAAAAATTAAAAATGGTTCTACTTTGTTTTTTTTTTCTTCTACATAAAATCGAATGTTGGTACAGAGACGTCGTCGAATTGTTGTTGCTGATTTTGATTGGGATTATTTTGTAATTGTTGGCCCATTTGCGGAGGGCGTGGACCTGCTCCTGACATTTGTTGCATGCCAATTAATTGTTGACGATATTGTGGTTGCTATAACAACATATTTATGACGCATTAAAACAAGCAAGATTTTTTTTCTATATTTCTTATTTCTAATGTTGGGCGGAAACTAATTTCTGCATAAATAGAAAGGAATTTGTGTCACACCCTTATGAGTACTTAGCGTGATTGTGTATGTATGTAAACAAAAGTATATTCCAATTCAATTTTAATTATAAATATCAAATTAATTATAAATATCAAATATCAACGAATTTTTTCCTACTCCTGTTAGATAATATATGCGTTTCTTGATAAATAATAATATTCGTTATTCAAGCCCTATTGACCAATTAATATGTGGTAAGTTCATTACTCAACAATTTAAGGCCAATTACAACACTGCATGCATTTGAAATGTCTGACCAGTTTTCATATTATAATTATTTTGAAATAGACCGAAAAAGTACCGTAACATTTATCGTCATGAGCAATAATCATTGTTTCCTAATTAATTTCGTTACTACTTTGTAAAAATTAATCAAATTAAAAAAATTACCTGCTGAAGCAGATGTCTAAGTCCCGGATTATTCGTTAATACCGGATGCATCATACGTTGTTGTTGAGCTTGATTTGGTTGGGCTCCTTGTGGAGCAATCTGTCGTTGTTGCTGCTGCTGCATCTGCGTAATCAAAAATAATTTCAACATATTTAAAAATAAAAGGGCGTATATGAGCGATATCATAAATGTGGATAAAGCAAATAAGGCTAACACGATTGATGTTACATGTAACAAATTTCTAACGGCTTCAGTTCCGGTAGAAAGCATTTTCGGACATATGTTTATTTGAAGTTTTTTATTTAGATTACTCATAGGAATCATCCGGTGTAGTTTTTTTCCGACCCATAAAAGTACTAAGTACAAAAAAAAGAAAAAACAAGTAGTGCCCACAACTCTAATCTGTATGTATTTTAATATTTCATTGCTTATCTTACCTCCAATTGCATTTTAAACTGCATTTCCTTTTGTTGCGCAAGCTGTAATGCTTCTTGTAATTGTTGCGTCTTCATGTGACTGATAATTTCCAACTGACTTTTATATTGAGCCTCCTGTTGTTGGGCAGCTTCTAAAGTCTGCTTCAGCTGCAAGATTTTCTCGAGATTTTGTTGTCGGGCTGCTTCTAAATGATCGAAGGGAGGCCGTTGTTGAGGCACACCCATTATATTTGGTCGCATTGCGGCATTACTGGCCGCTGCTTGGTTTTGTGTTGCAGTAGGACCCTGTTGAGGTATACCCTGTAATGTCATTCTCGGTGACATAGTGGAGGGGTTGACTTGTTGTGCCAGTACACCACCAATTCCTGTCTGATTTGGCTGACTACTTGATGTGACGACATTTTGTGTAATTTGTCCACCGCCCATTGCCATTGTGTTTGTCTGCGACATCATAATGCCTTGTTGCGAATTGGGTGGTTGCGATATAGCCGGGTTGTTTGGTTGAATTTGTTGTTGACCGCCGATTGTTTGACCTGGACCAGTTGGTAGACCTGAATTACCCGGAACACCAGTACCTACCTAGTAAATCATTATTCATATTATTTTCATTTAAAGATTAGCAGCAGCCCAAATACATTTAACATAGTAAAAAAAATCTTTCAAAACTCGTTATATGGACTAAACTTTACTTTACGGTTTATGAATATAAATCGCAAAATTTTAGTGCGGAAATGATATTTACAATGTTAAAACTTATTTTGAAATCTCGTTTTTAACATATAGATTATATGTAAGATGAATTGGTTGTACTTGATATATATGGTGATGCTTATTGCAGGATAGGTAAGGTAAAGAGATTAATTTGTTAACATATCATATTTTTTAAAAATAATTTACATCATTTTCCTTGAAAAATGCGATTTTCACTTATTTCACACATACAATTTATTTAAAAAAATATGATTAATCTTTATGACAATTAACAACAAATATATTTTTTGGAAATCAAAATAATAATAAACAAAGAAAATATTGACAATTAAATATTTGATTAATTTTTTTTATATGTTAATTCTGTAAATATATAAATATTGTTATTAAATTATTAATTGTACACAAATTAGCTAATATTTCTAATAATTAGTTACAATAAATATGTAGTATTAAACGAATAAATCGAATGTAAAATTATTCATTTTTGGATTCCCACCACCTGTCTGAATATAGTCGTTTGTTTGTCTTGAAATGGCCTTAAGTAAAATTAAAGCAACGTGAAGAATTTTTTGTTGTCTTTAATGTAAAAAATGAAGAATAACATTACCTGCAGGTAGTTATGTAAACATGAAAAATATGGCAGTAGTTTTTCAACATTCAACATGTTGAAAACAAATTCTCAAAATCAGTTTTAATATTGTAAATATCATTTTCGCATTAAAATTTTGTAATTTACATTCATAAAGTGTGCAAAATTAACGGTATGTGCAGATTGAAGAAACTCGATTATATACATAACCGTAAAGTAAAGTTTTACCATTCTATGAAATAAAACGGCTTTAGGTTTAAGTCATTTAAAGTAAATAACACAACATAGAAACAAGTTACTAAATAACAAATAACTAATTAGATCATTATGATCTAGTTATAGGCCTATTAATAATGAAACTTTTATTAAACAAATTGTGTTAAGAACATTTCTTAAAAAAAAAAAAACAAATACGTACTTGTCCTTGTCGTCCAAGTTGCTGACTAGATTTCTGTTGTTGAATAACCTTTCTCAGTCGATCAACGAATGCAGCTTGATCATTCGGAATGAAACCTAAATATGCTCTCTTTTCAGCCGTGTATAATAAAATAAGTACTTTAATATCACATGTTGACGGCGAAGGAAGACTTGTGAAATGTACACAGCCCGCAAATCCTGTACTCATTACTTTTGTCAATGATTCCAAAGCTTCACAGTTTTGTGGATGAAATAGCACAGACTTCGAGTTTCTTAAATACATTCCACCTAAGAAAAAGAAAAAAACATTTTCTACGTAAAAATGTATATAATTAAGATTAAACAAATGTACTAAAACACCTAAAAACCTAGCTCGTAATACCAGTCATTGTTGTAAAAGTTGAGCGAATGTCCAATGAACTTTAGTTAAAATTAAAAGAATATATGAGAGTGATATTGAAATTGCACTTATTGGCATGTTTAAATTTCAAATAACGGATAAATAATAAAATGACTTATTTAAATAAACAAAAATTAATATACATATTAATACGAACTAAAAAGTATACAATTATTTCCCCTAGCCCTATACAGATTTATAATCTCATACAGAAAAACGTGGAGCAACGACAACTACTCCCTACACTTCTTACTATTCTCTATTGCATGTGCCCCACGTTTTCCTATATGGTGGTTATAAATCTGTATGAGACCAGAAAAAATTATTTTATATTTTTTAGTTCGTGTTAAAAACGTGGTATATTAAATGGTTTTTTTTTTATTATTATTTAAACAATTATTTTCTGCTTTTTAGTCTTGTTTAACTTTAACCTAATTAATTAACTAGTTATTAATTAATTAGTTAATATTGCATTGTCATCCAATTCTGAGCTACGTTAAAGTTTAAAGTTCATCGGGAAGTTAGTTTAAAATCGATTAGACAATTTGTACCAAACAAACAGAGAGGAAAGAAAGCGAGTTAAGAAAAAATGTTTTAATAAAAAATAAAGTACCTATACTGCCAATTAACTGCTTGGGCATTAATTGCATAATTAATTTCTGCGGCCACGAATCAGCTTTTAATTCCGGTTCGCCATCTTTTAAATTCGCTGATACCGAACAGGGTACATGCCGTGTCAGTTTCTGTTGATCGGTGGGATTCTTCGCTTTCTCGATCCATTCGAGAACGCCATGCCAGATGGTTTGTCGTTCGCGCGATGTCATCTGTTGATTGGGCTGGGTGCCAGCTTGTGAGGTTACTGGTTGTTGGACGGTCGGTACATTAGCTGCCGATACCATCGATTGCTGTTGATTCGATTGTTGTTGTTGCTGCTGCTGCTGCTGTTGCTGTTGTTGCTGACTTTGTTGTTGCTGTTGCTGTTGTTGCTGACCAGGGCCGCCAATTTGTGCTTGCGAAACGATCGATTGTTGTTGATTAGGTGTCATTGTTGTAGGGCCGGACGTTTGTTGTGTCTGTGCCTGATTGTTTAACATTGATATGCGAATTGCAGCTTGTTGTTGCGGATTTATTTGTGATGTATTACCCACTAGAAATTCAAATAATATAAATATAATTTATTTTAAAAATTTTTAGTTAAAGAATTTATATTTTATAGGACTATCCACTAATTTTTTTCCAGGGCTTCGAATCGTTATATTTTTTGTTCCGATTCAATTAAAAAGATATATATCGGTTTGGTTCCGGTTTTCGGTTCAGTTTCGAGTGATTAATTTTTAAATTTTTTCAATATTTTTATTTGTATCAAAAACATATTTTCTACCACAATTTAGAACATTTTATTCTTACTTTATAATAAACATACTACAATAAAATAATATCACTAATAATTAATTAAAGGTATAATAATATAATTTATTATTCAAAACTTATATAATTCGTATATATGTTTTAATTATATAATAATAAGATAACATACGTTAACGTAACAAATTCTTCTTGTATACATGTTTATATTTATTTATAAACAGAAAAAATAAAAATTACCTCCAATTATTAAAATATTTTCCAATATATTTTCATTTAAATTACTATTTAAAAATTATTAAAAGCAAAGGCCCGTATTCTCACCTCATATGAAAAAGTGCTTTTTCAAAAAAGTGAAATATAGTAGCAATTTTAGAAGCGATCTAATTCTCACCTCTATTTTTTACTGAAAAATTCACTTTTTCGTATTCGGATAAAAGTGAATTTAAAAAGTGGGTATACCACTTTTTATTTTGCTACTACAAAATGAAACAATTGAATCAGTGTTATTGTCAAAAATTAAAATTATGCACGACACTAACAATAAAATGGCGCAGAGATGTAACTGACAGCTATGACTGACAGCTAAAAATAGCAATTTGCAACGTTGCCACATGCATTAAATACAAAAAATTACTTTTTAAAAAATTAATAAAAAAGTGAGGTGAGAATTAGAAGCAATGAAAAAGTACTTTTTAGTAAAAAATTACTTTTATAAAAATTGACAGTAAAAGTGCTTTTTCCTATGAGGTGGGAATACGGGCCATTGTTATTATCAAAACATACACCTTCAATTTCAATAACCGAGTATTCATCCACAAAATAAACAGATTTTTTTTTCCGGTTCAGTTCCGGTTTTCGTTCCAGTAAAAATAATGGTTTTTTTCGTTTTTCTGTTCAGTTTCGGTTCGAAGCCCTAATTTTTTCTTCAAGCGTATCAATATATATATATATATATATATATATATATATATATATATTTAATTATTGAAAATGCGTTAATTTAATGATTAATTACAAATATAAATTAAAATTAGAATTCTGTACATTAATTAAACAACTTCTAACCACTATATTAAATCAAAACGAAGTGAAAGATTTAGGTAAAAAAACACACACACACACTTATTATAAGGAAAACATAAAGTAAATTATATTTTTACATATACTTATCAAAGAGTGATAATAATAGAAGGAAAAACTTACTTTGCGGGAACTGATTAACGTTTGGCGCATTCATACTAGATGGCGGTTGAGTAAGTTGTGCAATAAGCGCGCTACTTTGCGGATTATTCGGTTGATTCTGCGGCATATAGGGTGGTCGCTGTTGCGGTGGCATCATGGTCCAACGTGCACGTGATGGTATGCCTGGATAACCAGGCGGTTGTAGTGTTTGATTTGGAAACTGTGGACCCATATGACCGCCAGGCCGACTTACCATCGGCGGCACCATCGCTTGAGGATGACTAGGCATTTGGGTTTGTAGTGCTAAACAAATCAAATTCAACATTTACGAAATTCAAATATTTACTAATCAAAATTATGACAATATTCAAGAAGTATGTGAAAAATTTTACTTTTCCTGCTTCATATATTTTACAATGTTTGATTTACATTTAAAATAATAAAATAAACGTACCTCTTAATCAGGAAAAGATACAAATGACAAATGACATTTACAGAATATAGAAACAATTTACTAGGTAACAAAATACAAGTAACTAGATCATAAAATTTAAATTGATTTAAATAAAATTTGGCTTCCTTTGATTAAAAATTTAGAAATTTTATGATCTAGTTACTCGTATTTTGTTACCGAGTAACTTGTTTCTATGTTCTGTTTATTTACTGTAAACATAATTTGTATCTTTTTTTCCTGATGAAGACGTAGGTTGAATACGTTGATTATTAATAAATATTAATACAGAACTACAACCTAAAGCCGTTTTATTTAAATATAATAAGTTCTGAAAGATTTTTTTATTATTTAAAATAATATAAATGACTACAATAAAACCTATGATTTTTCATTCTCATGATACATACAATAAAAGTAATATTTGTCTAGTTTTAATTATTATTTAGTGTACCTAAATGTAGTTTTTAGAGCATTTTTGTTTTCAAAAAGAAAGCTCAATAATACGCTTTGTCCGTTCGGTCGGTCGGCTCCAGAAAAACTTTTAAACTAGACATCGTAGACAGTTCTAGTTTTTTTGCATTAGTTCGGTGCTGTCGAGTTATTGGCGTATCATAGTTTAAAAGCGCTCAACCAAAAATGCGCTTAAGTCCGTCGATCAAAAGCACGAGGACTTTTTAAATTTTTTAATCTAAATTTTTATTAATATTACAATAACTTTTTATCGAAATACATAAACAAAACGTATAGTTATACTATGTTTTTTGCTACATTATACGCGTAACCAGTTTACAATTTTTTTAAATATTTTAGTAATTTTGTAAAAAATAAAAGTTAAATGGTTCTTGTTCTTTCTGTTATGTTAATAAGGAATATTAAATGTAGCGAATTGATCCAATTATTTTAATATGAAAAGAATAAAGTACTACGTAGAATTTGTCCACCGTTCATAAACTCACATAAACCTATTTAATAGAACTTGGAGTTATGCGATATTTTTAAATATTATGTGTAAATAAATATATTTTAATCGTTTGAGTGCCACAGGTTTTTGCTGTTTCCCCGTCCAAAAGTGCCAAGGAGCGCTTTTGCGCTTGTCTTATTTCTTATTCTACATTATTTAGTTAATTATATTATTATAGTAATCGTTGTTTATAAAGAATTAAAAGTTTACACCTACAAAGTGTAATATTACTCCAATTTTATTTTTACTTAAAACGGAACGATAGCTGTAAAATCGGGCATCGACAGAAACCGAGCTTGCTAGAGCACTGGCAAATTTCGAGCGTAACAAAAGAGCGCAAAATCGCTGCTTGGCACTCAAACGGTTAATTCCTTTCAAACATAAGCTGTGTTTTTTTTTTACCGAAAAACTCAGCTCAGATCAGCAAATATCAGTAACCTTGAAATAATAGCTGTTTTATTTATCGTCTCGTAACTAAGTTCGAAGTGAATGAATTGCTTCCCCCCTTACCGATACTGAGTTGCATATTTAGCTAGTGCAATTCAAATTTTCCTAGTTTCAGATTTGATAACGTGTTTGATACGTTGACATTTATATTTGAATATTTTATTTTGAAATCAAACAATCAGTCAATCCGGCGAGTTGCAATAAATTATCAACGCAAACAATCCAATTACATCTAATATTTTAGGTTATATTATATGTGGAACTTACGATTTTAAACGTCACTTTCAAATAAACTGTTTTATTTTATCAATACAACTCAATCAGCAAAACTCAGTTCAGCTCAGCTCATTTACAAGATTTACTGATCTGAGTGGAATGTAAAAAAACACAGCTATAATACAATATAATGTGTTTGATATGTGGATAAGCCTTACTAACCTGGATTTGGATTAGGCCTGAATACAGGTCCTTGTGCAGAAGTTGGTATCCCAGCTGGACCATTTTGTCCCAGTAATGCTGGATTTTGTTGTTGAGCTTGTGACATTGGACTGTCATTGTTTGATAGAGGACTGGGTAGTGAAATATTTGTTGTATTATGCTGAGGAGCTTGAGCACCCATTGTACCAGCTGGCGGACTTATTGGACGTTCTTTCAAACTAAGATTTTTATTTCATTATAAAGTAATAAAAAATATATTGTTTACCAATATTTACCAGAATCCTTTTAACAGCACCAGATGTCGAGGATCTTTTGCGTAATTTTTAGTCTGCGATGTCGATAAATCTCCACCTGCTTTTTCAAATAATTTAAATAATGCAGGAATTTTTCTCGGTGATATAATTGACAAATTTATGCCACGCTAAAATGCCATATATTTAATAACTAAACATCATTTTAATCTAACAAAAAAAATCACTTACTTCTAATAATATTGCAGCCAATTGTTCGCAAGTTTTTCCAGAAAAATTATACGATTCCATAACAGGCATTAAATATGGAGGTGAATTACAAACTAATATACAATGTTTTTGAGCCGGTATGCCTTTAATAATAAATACTATATTATAATTCATGTACTATTAAATAAATAAATAAATAAATAAAAACCTGGTTCACGCTTATGCTGTAACTCCTCAAAACATTGTAAAGCAGTTGCTAATCCTTCCGCTATATTTGCATGAGATTCACCTTTACCTCCAATAAGTCTAATAAATGCATTTCGTTATTTATACATAATATATAAAAATAACACTGTCTGACACGATTTTTGTAACTCGGTTCTTTCTATATGTACCAGCTTTGTTTTGCTCTAAAACGACGGAAAATCAATGTCCTAATAATCCTGATTTGTTTTGCTATCAGAGAATTGATTTTAGGTTCTTTTTTCGATTTTGTACTTTAAGTTTGCTCCCGATGATCAATAAAATATCTCCCGTCTAAATTTAAAAAAACAAAACATTTTTATAACAAAATGAAGTGATAAAGTTGTTCTTTTTCATTCGACGAGATACCCGTCGAACGTTTTTAGGCTAGAGAGATCTTTTATTGATCACTGGAAACATACTTAAAGTATAAAATCGGAAAAAAACCTTAATCAATGGCAAAAACAAATCATGATCATTAAGGTCATTAATTTTCCTTCGTTTTAGAGCAAAATAAAGCTGTTAAACATACAGAGAACCGAGTTACAAAAAAAAGTTAAAATTTGCCCGACTGTGTAATCGGTTAAACTTTATTTTACAGTCACCAATATTTACTTGAAACTTTACAAAATACTGTTACTTAATTTTGCACATGCTATAAATATAAATCGCAACATTTTAGTGCGGAAATAATTTTTACAATATTCAAACTGATTTTGAAAACTCGTTTTTTAACATAGATTATACGTAAAACGAATTGACCGTGGGTGACATATATCGTGGCGCTCGCTGCAGTGTATGTTAGGTAAAGAAATTAATTTGGTTATGTTTGAAAAAATTTAAGCTACGAAAGAAGTTTTAGTTGTTTTTAAAAATTTTGTGATTTATGTTCATAAAATGTAACATTCTGTAAAGTTTGAAGTTTATACATCTGGTGATTGTAAAGTAAATTTTTACCAAATAATCATTGGAACTCACTCTAGTTTATCTAAAGCATTCAGTAATCGAGATGCATTCGAAAATGGTCCAAATGTATCACTACTTGGATGAGGCAAGCAATCAGCTGCTTGATAAACAACTATTCCGTAAGCATTAGAATTCTCTGATATATAATCTCGTTCATCTATATTTCCTTGCGTAAAACATCTGTTAATAAACAAACCAACATTAATATTACAAAAAGAAATTATAAATATAGAAATTAAAACTAATATACACAAATTTCAGTAATACTTTATATCATAGTTAAGCAAGGTTACACCATAAAGGTACCTCAAACTAATCTCAATTATCCGTTCAATAAAATCATCATATTAATTTAATTATTATAAATGATAAAAGCTAAAAACTTACTCTAATGTTGGAATGATATAATTTGTTTTCAAATCATGTATATATGCCCCATTCGTTGCAGTTCCTTCAATAACAAATACGATGTCTGCTTGCAAGCTGTGATCTGGAGCACCCACAACCATTTTACAGCAATGTTTAGTTAATACTAATTTAAAATAACGACTTTATTTTCACATAACAAGTTAAACAAAATTTGTTACACTTGTCAAATATTTCAACCTGATTTCAACATTACAAATTACAACTCTAACATAAATGAAGATAGGAACGGTCGACCCTGATAGGAACTGAAAATGTTGCCAATCTTATCAAAATAATATGGAAATTTGCAGTTGATCAGTTGAATTGTATTTAAAAATTCCCATAGATACACACTTTTCACACGTTATTATTATATCTATCTTATTTACTTTATAACAATATTCATATTATTTATTCTATACTTCTTAGCGCTCCTCAGGATAGCATTGTCTAGCATATATAATATTATTTTATTCTATGTTCGAAAAGTTCGAAAGGCAAAGAAAAAATCTTTTTGAATCAACTGAAATTGTTTATTAATAAAAAACAAAAATTATACAAAAACAAAATCAAAATGAAAGTAAAATATATCATATTACTCATATATGTAATACTCCTATATTCCGCACTGTATATGAAACGCATTGATAAAAATTCTGCCGATGAAAGGAGACAAAACATATATCGGACGCACCGTTGATCCGACGAGACACTATGCGCAAGCGCTGAGATTACCAATCAATTATGTACTAAAAATTTAGCGGTAAAAGATTTTTAATTCAAATAATATTTTAATATTTTTTTTTGTAATAACAATTTTAATATTCTCGGATATTGTAAAATAATATGCATTAACATTACACTTAATATTTTATTAAAAGGTACGGGAATTACAATAAAATTAATAGTAATAAAGTTTTTATTTCCAACATTACACTCATGAAGAATATATGAAAATTACAAATTACAAAACAGCAAATTATAAAAAATAACTGGTAAAAATATAATACATTCGATTCATTGGGACTAGGGCATTTTACATAAAATTAAGCAATCCATATTTTCCTTTCAATAATTTTATTTTATAAATTTTTGGAAAAACCTATAAACTACATATAACCAAAAAAATATAAACTGTTAAGAAAAAATAATAATAAATTCCAAAATAAAATAATAAATAAATACATACATTTTTAATTCAATTCAAAAATGTGTCAAGTATAGTCTGTCTTTTGTTTTTGAAACATTTCACTTCTACAAAATCAGCACAAGTATTCAGTGCGGCTCCCTTCATTTACTTCCTGCATAAAATAACGCTGTAAGAAGGCCATATATTTTTTGCCTCCTGGTTAGTCACAGGCACAGGTGGATCATCATCATCGTCATACTTCATACGTGAATGAATGTGTTGGGAAAAAAGTTCACAGCGCGCGATACTAATGTAATTAGTTGATACATATTTGCTAGTTTTTTAAATATAATTTTCCATGTTGTGAATCAAAAAGATATGAAGCGTATCATATTAAATTTTTTGTAAATATTTTTTCTTGTAAATATTTGTAACATAATATATACTGTGATCTTAAAGTTACTGTCCCAATTAAGCGGAATGTTGTCCCAATTAAACATGTAAATTTACTGTTGGTTCCTTGGTTTGGTTTCTGTTCTTTCAGATTTGGCCCAAATAAGCCGCTGGCCCAATTAAGCGGAATCAACTGTATATAACATCAAAATCAAATACTGAACACATATTTTTACAATTATTTAAAATAAATCTTATTGGTTTTTAAATAAAATTAATTTGGTGTATTTTTGTCTTATATAATCTTCTTTGGTGGACAGTTTTTTTGCTTCGTGATGAAATCTTATATTTATATATGTCTCTGTTATTAATTTGCATAATTGGGTCCGATGGTTGTCCAACCAGTGTTGACTTGATATATGATTATTCATTTCAGAGTTATTAAAAATTAAACCACTAATATTAGAAAATACTTTATTTACAATTAATTGCTTTAAATTTTTTTTAAATAGACCTGAATTACATTCTCTGATAATGGCTTCAGATTTGCAACATATTTTTATTACATCTTCTGCTGGTGCCACATATGGACCAAAATTTTTTAATTGAGACAACAATGGCATTTGGTCATCGGGAGCAATTAAATTGTTTCTACACACTCCACAATTAATTTTTTTTAAAACCTGTTTCACAACATAGCCTGATATATATTTGGTAATATTTTCTACAAATGGACTTATGATAGCATACTTTTCAAACATGATACACGCTTTGTTAAGTATCTGTTTTTGTTTTGTAATCGTTTTATTTTCATTGTTTTCTCTTTATCAATTTTCCGTACCATCACAAGCATCCTTCGAGCTTTTCTTGGTGAACTGAGATGTTCGAGAGATAATTCCGAGGGAAATCGAGCTTCTGAAAACAAACGTTTTCTGGACACGCTACCTCCTTCATCTACAAGAACAAAATATTGTTTAGTTATAAAATAGTTCGTTTCTTTAAATCTGCTCTCATAATAATTGCATAGTCTTTAAATCTATATTAATTTAAACAAATTTTAAAACCAAGTAGGTATATTTATAAAAAAGTTTTAAATATTGATTGTCACTTGAATCTATTTTACATTTTCTATAAAAATCTATTTACCTATATTTTTTGCTGCACATGGGCTATTTATTGACAAATTACTTGGAAGATCTATTCCAACTGACTGTTCTACTGTAGATTGAACAAACTGAGACGTAGATGGTAAATCAGTTACATAATCTGCCTTTGTTAGTATCTTCTTTCTGCTTGGAACTGAACCAGGTCTTAACACTGGCTTGCCACCTAGTTGTTTCCAATTTGGTTCAAGATAGGCCTCAGATGCAAAATGTAAAGAGCAAATTCTAATATTTGAAACATTATCATTTGCATTCAAATAACAAATTTTATACCATAACTCACGGGTTTTTTCGTCACGAGGGAACCTAAAACAGTAGAATACAAATTTATCTTCCTGACATGTATGTTGGTTATAAACCGTATATTCCAAAATTAAACGGTACTTGTGTTCATTGGCAGTTAAAATTCTAGTCGGCTGAATTTTGACAAACCAAAATTTCAGATACCGTGGTTCGAAATGAAACCGGTTGCATTGGAAATAAGCAATTGGTTTAACTGGTTCGCTTTTGAAATATACGGAAAAATTAAAAATTAAAACTGTTTATACTCGCTGTAGCAAACATTATTATTGAATCGTCAATTTTGTTTTTTTTTTTAAATTGATTGAATTAATTTTTACTAGTATATCACAGCTTTCATGCAATACCCGAAATTAATTTTTACTTACTTATGAAAAGAAATGCCGCATCGTGGTTTCTCATCACACAAAAAACACTTCAAATTCCCCATTATTACAGGTAAAGATAGTAAAAAAGTATTTAAAATTGCACTGTTAAACGAAGAACTGAACAGATTGCTATATATTGCTACGCAAAGAACAAACTCGAGATCGCAAACAACATTCAAAGACGAGTGACGAGGTTAAAATCATGTCAGAATCACGTCAAAACACTATTATTTAGCGCATGCGCATATAGTTTAGTTGGACTAACGGTACATCCGATATGTTCTGTCTCCCTTCATCGGCAGAATTTTTGAACGACAACTATCAATATAGGAGTATTACATATATGATATTACTACTCTCTTTCGCCCAACTGCTGCCAAATTAAAAAAATCTTGAATTCAAAATTGAGGACGAAAAAGTTGGGCCCGTATTCTCACCTCACTTTTTCGTGAAAAAGAGCTTTTATTGTTAATTTTAAAATAAGTTTTGGTATAGTTATAGAACAGCCTCCCGTTTTTGCGGTAGGCACGCGAGTTGAAAAACCAGTGACTGTCAAACTATTCGACATGACAAAATATGATTTTAAATGTGTCTTAACGGTCTTTAAAAAACAAACTCCTACCTGAAACCTACGTACCAAACCTACCCTAACCTACCGGACTTCTTAACGGTCTTTAAAAAACAAACTCCTACCTGAAACCTACCTACCAAACCTACCCTAACCTACCGGACTTCTTAACATAACATAACAAAAGGAAAATTACTAATGAAACAATTTGAGGTTCACTGGTTTTTATACACCAAATATGGGCGTTCCGATGCTCACGCATGCGCAAATCTGACTTTTTTTAAAATTTGTGAAACGGGAGGCTATTCTGAAGTTCAGCCTAAGTTTTTGCTTCTGTTTTTGATCAAACGTGAATAGTTTTTTTATTTTTGATCATTTTTATTAGATTTGGTATTATAAAATTTATATAAACTATTATAAAGTGCTTAATAAGTAATGTTAAGTAAACGTCAAAAGCACTTTTGGCAAAAATCACTATTATAAATGAGGTGAGAATACGGGCCTTGGATATTACATTACCACTCATATCTATCTCTTGTTTTCACTAAAAATATTAAAGAAAAAATCGTTACGTTGGCTTTGTAAGAAAAAGGTATAATGAATAATACATAAATATTTAAAGATAAAAAAAAGTTATTTTTATTGAATAAATTTTATTTACAATAATTATCAGTCTTTGAAAATTAAATATATGTATTTCATACACAGTCTTACAATAAATTAAACTAAAAATAAATAGTATTTGTCTAATGCAATTGAAATATGTGTTTAATCAACTTCTTCGATGGTAGGTCCATTAGAATGTTTGAAATTATTGTTTCCAAAACCTCCGGCTTGTTGTCCACAGGTCTGTTGTGGTCCATTGGAACCGGTACCAGCTGAACCTCGATGCATTTTAGTCATAATCGGCGAGCAGATGCGTTGTAACTGTTGCTGGCGATGTTCGTATTCATCTTTCTCGGCAAGTTGATTACTGTCGAGCCACTGGACTGTTTCATCACATTCTCGTTTAACGGTAGCTTTGTCTTCGGCACTTAATCTGTCGCCAGCTTCATCTATTGCTTGTTTTACGCTGAACACATATGATTCAAGTTGATTTCGAGCGGCAGCACGTAGCTTTTGACGCTCGTCTTCGTCTTTGAATTTTTCTGCATCAGCCAGCATTCGATCAATGTCACTCTGTGACAATCGGCCTTTATCATTCTTGATGGTAATGTTGCGTGTATTACCCGAGCCTGTTTCTTTTGCTGTTACATTTAAGATACCATTTGCGTCCAGGTCAAAGGTAACTTCAACTTTAGGAACACCTCGTGGAGCAGGTGGAATTCCAGACAGATCAAACGTGCCCAGTAGATTGTTGTCGCGTGTCATGGCTCGTTCGCCTTCAAACACTTGAATTGTTACCGCTGGTTGATTATCCGAATAAGTGGTGAACGTCTGAGTTTGCTTGCATGGTATACGAGAATTTCTTTCGATGATTTTAGTCATAACACCGCCAGCTGTCTCAATGCCAAGAGATAAGGGTGTTACATCTACTAAAAGTACGTCTTGAATCTTGGAACTGTTATCACCGCTGAGAATAGCCGCTTGGACAGCGGCACCATAGGCAACGGCTTCATCTGGATTGATGGATAAGTTCAGTTGTTTGCCGCAGAAGTAATTCTGAAGCAGGGATTGTATTTTTGGAATACGAGTTGAGCCACCGACTAAAACGACATCATGGATCATGGATTTGTCCATCTTAGCGTCGGTGAGAGCTTTCTCAACAGGTTCCAAAGTGCCACGGAATAAATCGGAGCAGAGTTCTTCAAATCGTGCTCTTGATACTTTCGTATAGAAGTCAACACCTTCAAATAATGCATCTATTTCGATGGTTGCCTCAGTGCTTGACGATAAAGTTCTCTTAGCTCGTTCAGCTGCTGTTCTTAAGCGACGTATTGCTCGTGGATTGCCTTGAATATCTTTTTTGTATTTGCGTTTAAATTCGTCAATCAAATAATTAACTAGGCGGTTGTCAAAGTCTTCACCGCCAAGATGTGTGTCACCAGCAGTGGCACGCACTTCAAACAGCGAACCTTCGTCGATGGTAAGGATAGAAACATCAAAGGTACCGCCTCCCAAATCAAAAATGAGTACGTTACGCTCACCCTTCAAGTTCTTGTCAAGTCCGTAAGCGAGGGCAGCGGCTGTTGGTTCATTAATGATTCGCATAACATTCAATCCAGCAATAGCACCAGCGTCTTTGGTGGCTTGACGCTGTGAGTCATTGAAATAGGCTGGTACTGTGATAACGGCATCGCGAACACTTGTACCCAAATAAGCTTCAGCTGTCTCCTTCATTTTCGTCAGTACCATTGAACTGATCTCTTCTGGTGCAAAAGTTTTGCGTTCACCTTTAAATTCGACTTGAATTTTCGGCTTTCCGCAATCGCTCACCACTTTGAATGGCCAATGTTTCGTATCGGCTTGAATTTTTGGATCGTCAAATTTGCGTCCAATCAATCGTTTTGCATCGAACACCGTGTTAGCCGGATTCATAGCAACTTGGTTTTTAGCGGCATCGCCGATTAGTCGTTCGGAATCAGTGAATGCAACGTAACTTGGTGTTGTTCGGTTACCTTGGTCGTTGGCGATGATCTCCACTTTGCCATGTTCCCACACACCGACGCATGAGTATGTGGTACCCAAGTCAATACCAATTGCTTTCACCATTTTGCCTTTTATTATATACTCTTTTAAAGTTTTTTGTAACTTGTATTATTGAGCTTGTTCACTCAACACACTTATGTAATCTTCTTTATAAAATACAAGTCTTCTTGTATAAATATTATCTTATATCGATATCTTGTAGTATTGAGCTTGTTCACTCAACGCTTTATTCAAATAGAATGATGCCTGGCGCGCGGACTTGGTGTATATATACTCAGCCAATGCGCAATCGCGAACACTCTCGAAAATTCCCGAAATTAACGCGAATATTCTATTTCTATATTGTTTATAGAAATTATTTATTTTATATTTTATGTATTTTATTAGATTTATTATACAAAAATATATATTACCATGATAAAAAAATATAAAATAAATAATTTCTATAAACAATATAGAAATAGAATATTCGCGTTAATTTCGGGAATTTTCGAGAGTGTTCGCGATTGCGCATTGGCTGAGTATATATACACCAAGTCCGCGCGCCAGGCATCATTCTATTTGAATAAAGCGTTGAGTGAACAAGCTCAATACTACAAGATATCGATATAAGATAATATTTATACAAGAAGACTTGTATTTTATAAAGAAGATTACATAAGTGTGTTGAGTGAACAAGCTCAATAATACAAGTTACAAAAAACTTTAAAAGAGTATATAATAAAAGGCAAAATGGTGAAAGCAATTGGTATTGACTTGGGTACCACATACTCATGCGTCGGTGTGTGGGAACATGGCAAAGTGGAGATCATCGCCAACGACCAAGGTAACCGAACAACACCAAGTTACGTTGCATTCACTGATTCCGAACGACTAATCGGCGATGCCGCTAAAAACCAAGTTGCTATGAATCCGGCTAACACGGTGTTCGATGCAAAACGATTGATTGGACGCAAATTTGACGATCCAAAAATTCAAGCCGATACGAAACATTGGCCATTCAAAGTGGTGAGCGATTGCGGAAAGCCGAAAATTCAAGTCGAATTTAAAGGTGAACGCAAAACTTTTGCACCAGAAGAGATCAGTTCAATGGTACTGACGAAAATGAAGGAGACAGCTGAAGCTTATTTGGGTACAAGTGTTCGCGATGCCGTTATCACAGTACCAGCCTATTTCAATGACTCACAGCGTCAAGCCACCAAAGACGCTGGTGCTATTGCTGGATTGAATGTTATGCGAATCATTAATGAACCAACAGCCGCTGCCCTCGCTTACGGACTTGACAAGAACTTGAAGGGTGAGCGTAACGTACTCATTTTTGATTTGGGAGACGGTACCTTTGATGTTTCTATCCTTACCATCGACGAAGGTTCGCTGTTTGAAGTGCGTGCCACTGCTGGTGACACACATCTTGGCGGTGAAGACTTTGACAACCGCCTAGTTAATTATTTGATTGACGAATTTAAACGCAAATACAAAAAAGATATTCAAGGCAATCCACGAGCAATACGTCGCTTAAGAACAGCAGCTGAACGAGCTAAGAGAACTTTATCGTCAAGCACTGAGGCAACCATCGAAATAGATGCATTATTTGAAGGTGTTGACTTCTATACGAAAGTATCAAGAGCACGATTTGAAGAACTCTGCTCCGATTTATTCCGTGGCACTTTGGAACCTGTTGAGAAAGCTCTCACCGACGCTAAGATGGACAAATCCATGATCCATGATGTCGTTTTAGTCGGTGGCTCAACTCGTATTCCAAAAATACAATCCCTGCTTCAGAATTACTTCTGCGGCAAACAACTGAACTTATCCATCAATCCAGATGAAGCCGTTGCCTATGGTGCCGCTGTCCAAGCGGCTATTCTCAGCGGTGATAACAGTTCCAAGATTCAAGACGTACTTTTAGTAGATGTAACACCCTTATCTCTTGGCATTGAGACAGCTGGCGGTGTTATGACTAAAATCATCGAAAGAAATTCTCGTATACCATGCAAGCAAACTCAGACGTTCACCACTTATTCGGATAATCAACCAGCGGTAACAATTCAAGTGTTTGAAGGCGAACGAGCCATGACACGCGACAACAATCTACTGGGCACGTTTGATCTGTCTGGAATTCCACCTGCTCCACGAGGTGTTCCTAAAGTTGAAGTTACCTTTGACCTGGACGCAAATGGTATCTTAAATGTAACAGCAAAAGAAACAGGCTCGGGTAATACACGCAACATTACCATCAAGAATGATAAAGGCCGATTGTCACAGAGTGACATTGATCGAATGCTGGCTGATGCAGAAAAATTCAAAGACGAAGACGAGCGTCAAAAGCTACGTGCTGCCGCTCGAAATCAACTTGAATCATATGTGTTCAGCGTAAAACAAGCAATAGATGAAGCTGGCGACAGATTAAGTGCCGAAGACAAAGCTACCGTTAAACGAGAATGTGATGAAACAGTCCAGTGGCTCGACAGTAATCAACTTGCCGAGAAAGATGAATACGAACATCGCCAGCAACAGTTACAACGCATCTGCTCGCCGATTATGACTAAAATGCATCGAGGTTCAGCTGGTACCGGTTCCAATGGACCACAACAGACCTGTGGACAACAAGCCGGTGGTTTTGGAAACAATAATTTCAAACATTCTAATGGACCTACCATCGAAGAAGTTGATTAAACACATATTTCAATTGCATTAGACAAATACTATTTATTTTTAGATTAATTTATTGTAAGACTGTGTATGAAATACATATATTTAATTTTCAAAGACTGATAATTATTGTAAATAAAATTTATTCAATAAAAATAACTTTTTTTTATCTTTAAATATTTATGTATTATTCATTATACCTTTTTCTTACAAAGCTGTAATTTAATTTTTATAAAAACATATATTTAATATTTGTAGACTGAATTTATTGTACTCGTAAATATGACCTATTCAATAAAAATATTTTATATGTTTAAACATTTATGTATTATTCTTATACCTTTTAGCTACAATATTTTCCATATAATTTTGCAATTTAAAAATTAAGAGAAACGCATATTTATTAACATTGATAACATTTATTATATTTTTTTTTTAATAATTTGATGAAAATTAAAAAGGAAATATTAATTGGAAAATTTTTATTACAAAATAGTTTTTCTAACTATATAAACAAGATTAGAACACTGAACTATATATATAACGGGAATGACGATCACATATAAAATCACATTGCATTATGTGTCCCTACATGGTGCCCGCCATATTGATGGGTTGGCAAGCTTGCGAAACACAATTCTAGTGATATTACAATTGATTTGTTGGTATTATCAATCTGTAATTTATTCTTGTTTATAATTTTGGTATACATTTTTATTGTTGGTTCAGCTTTTGTTGCTTTAAATTAGATTACCGACATAAACGAGTAGATATTTCATTGACAGCATAAAACAGAGTGACAGCTAGGTTGTGCAACATACCGGCTATAGATAGAACCATAAAGAACTTAATGTTAGTTACAAATAGTAGAGCCAGATGGCGACATCTGACACAATTTAGCTAGATTAGATATTGTACAGTTTATATAATTTTAACAAGTTTAAACTAAACAATTTTTTTACTTTAATTTAATCAATTTGCTTCTGTTTAAGTTTTACATTTTAAATTCTTAAAATATTTATTATAATTCAAAATAAATAAAATATTATTTTCAAAATTACGCGCTAATAGTATAGAAATGTGTTTCGCAATGATACCAACTTAATCTCCATGTGAGGGTAAAATTTATTTTAGTATAATCTTTCCCGTTATATGTATAGTTCAGTGGATTAGAAGCACTTGACATCATCAGTTGGCAGTGCTGTGTAACAATAAAAAAAAATTAATTATTGTTAGTATTAAATGCAAAAATTTGACTAATTTTGGATAAATAATGCAACTATAATTGATTTTTTAAAAAAATTTAGTAACTAAATTTTAGTAACCATAGGAATAAATAAATAAAAATAAAACAATCAAAAAATATTTATTTTATTTATTATGAAAGATTGTAGGTCAAACAATAATAAAACAAAAAAATTGGCAAAGCAATAATTTACATATTTTATTGTACATTTACATTTCACATTTCGATGCATTCATAATCAGTGACGAAAATGTTACAGTTTTTCAATTAATTAACGGAAAATTATTACACATTTAAGAAAATATAATAACACAATTGATATGGAAATTATACAAGTGCATTATATGTGTTTTGAAAATATAATCTGTTGTAATACTGTATAAAATATAGTTTATTTAAAACAATAAAATGGTAGCACCAATTTTATTTTGAAACTAAACGTGCCACAGCAAAAAAAAAAAACGTAACATATACATTATATATAATAATTAACACATCCCTTATTTACTTACAATGGAATGGCGGGATTTCTTTTTTTTTTTAAAACAATTATAATACAATATATTTAACTCGATCAAATACATATAATAATCAAATATTATTTAATATTTAACCACCACCAAAACTATACAACATTGATGATGATGGTGCACACTACGTTTCTTTTTATCTCTCTTTAATTAAAATGTACATATTATTTTTTTTTAATTATTTTTCTCTAAACCTAACATCTAAATTTCTCAACAGTTAACTTTATTTATTTATTGTACAGATATAATATCAATTTGACAGATGGTCACTTGACGAATAAAACAAAGACAAAAAAAATAAAATAATTGAAAATCAAAAAATGCAAGACACATGAACGGTGGATAGATTACAATATTTAATCTTCCAAATTTCTAAACGCTTGCTGTATGTCTTCGTACAGTTGATCGAAATCGGCCTTGATTTTCGCTTCGCCATCTTTAACGGGATCCTTGAATTTCATACTGCTCAGCTGATAGAGAATACTGCCCATTGAGTCGCGTATAACGTTCCATGTAATTTTGTTTTCGGATTGAGCGGTCGATTCGACAGCGTGCCGGGACATGTCGTAGAATGCGATCATGTTCTTTAGCATGCCGACTGTTTTATAGAACGGACAAAACCGATCGTATGCCGAATAGCTGTTATAAAAGAAATAAAAAGACATTGGCCCGTATTCCCACCTCATAGGAAAAAGCACTTTTACTGTCAATTTTTATAAAAGTAATTTTTTACTAAAAAGTACTTTTTCATTGCTTCTAATTCTCACCTCACTTTTTTATTAATTTTTTAAAAAGTAATTTTTTGTATTTAATGCATGTGGCAACGTTGCAAATTGCTATTTTTAGCTGTCAGTCATAGCTGTCAGTTACATCTCTGCGCCATTTTATTGTTAGTGTCGTGCATAATTTTAATTTTTGACAATAACACTGATTCAATTGTTTCATTTTGTAGTAGCAAAATAAAAAGTGGTATACCCACTTTTTAAATTCACTTTTATCCGAATACGAAAAAGTGAATTTTTCAGTAAAAAATAGAGGTGAGAATTAGATCGCTTCTAAAATTGCTACTATATTTCACTTTTTTGAAAAAGCACTTTTTCATATGAGGTGAGAATACGGGCCATTATCTTTCTGCTGTAACCAACCAGTGGTGTGTAATATTACATAATATATTTTTCTCTCTTTACTCGGGACAGACAAAAAAAATCAAATAAATATCGATCTAGCAAATCGGTACAAATCGATTTACGGATCACAGATTGAGATATAAGAGATCGATTTGCAATGAATTGATTATTTATAACACAGGTCAAATGAAAATCGTTTAAATGATTTATGATATCTATATTACATAATATATTTTTCGCAAAAATAAGTGGCATTGAAAAAATTGATTTCGCCACACATCCTTGATTTATATCATGTAACTGTAAGGCGGCTCGTACACCAACACTACGCGACCGCTACGATACCGCGACTCGTAGTCGCTTAGAAGTAGCGGTACATTATTAACAGTAGAAGCGCGCTCACCAACGATACGGCGATGCGATCGCTACGCTACCTACTAGTTACTGGTCTCGCGCGACTCAACGGCGGCTCGCCTGTCAGTTGTCAGTGAACAGCGACGCGATAATGTTTATGAATATAAATATAGGTATGAATATAAATATAGGTAGCGGTGGCGTAGCGATGGCGTAGCTTTGGTGTACGCGTCCGTAGTTTTTTGGTCGCCAGCTAATCCCTTGTTTTAAATATCGTGGCGGTATCGTAGCGGTCGCGTAGTGTTGGTGTACGAGCCGCCTAACTGATAATTTATATTTAAAACTATTAAAATAAATTCAATTTTCTCAAAATTTAAGTAAAACATATATCAATATCAATAATTTGATAATTATTTTAAATTTTTCTTTAGATATTTGAATATTTTAGGTGAAATATTCATGAAAAAAAGTTCTTTACCTGTTTTGTTGCAAGAAATCATCTTTCAATAATTTAGCTACTTCCAAAGTGATTTTATCGGTTTCAGCCAAACTGGCTTTACCGACAAGCTGCACAATTTCGGACAAATCTTCTTCTTCTTGAAGAATCTCCTTGACTTTTGTACGAAGAGGAACAAATTCTTGGAAATTTTTATCATAGAAATCATCTAATGCACGCATATATTTCCTGTAAAAAAAAATACATTAAAATTAATTATAAATATTTTCAAATACTAAAATACACAATCGCTTAAATTAGTGTTTCCGAACCAATCTGTCACGGTTATATATCAAATGTGTTATAAAAAATGTATTATAATTGTTAGCTAGGTTTACTAAATAACTAATGAATTAAAAAAAATTCAAAATTATTTAAATTTTTAATGATAAATTTTCATTCTTTTTAGAACACTATATACAAATCCAATTTTAAAAAATTAATTACAATTATAAAATTTACGTATTAAAAAACAATGGCTCGTATTCATAGCCCCTTTTAGAGAACTTTTAGTTTAAAGCAGACATTATTTCAATATTATATATCAAATATAACCTAGTTTTAGAAATTAAATACTTTAACTAAAATCAACTTTAAACTGACCAACAATTATTGTTGTCAATAAAACGATGCTTTTTTGTCAACTTTTCACAATTCTAATGATAAAATTATTTATTATTATCAATAAAACAAAGCCTTTTTTTAAAGCTTACAGTTGACTAGTTAAAGTTGTTTATTACGAAATTGGCTGTCAACACTACTTTAAAATATAAATAATGCTAAATAATAATATAATATTAATAATAATAATAATATTTTTTAAATAAATACTTTCCGATATACGCACTTTTATCTAAAAGTAGCACAAAATTGAAATTACAGCTACATATGAATTAATTCGTGAGTATGAATAAGTGATTGTTAATTGTGAAAAATCGAACTTACGAATAAGAGATAAGCCAGTTGATAGAGGGGAAATGTTTTCTTTGTGCGAGTTTCTTATCCAAACCCCAGAACACCTGTACGATACCAAGTGTCGCAGATGTGACCGGATCGGAGAAATCACCACCGGGTGGTGATACTGCACCAACAATCGATACGGAACCTTCACGATCGGGATTACCCAAGCATTTCACGCGACCAGCACGTTCGTAGAACGAAGCTAAACGAGCACCCAAATAGGCGGGATAACCGGAATCGGCAGGCATTTCAGCCAAACGACCTAAACACACAAACATAATTATTAACTTATTATTTATGCTGTCAATTGTTAAGCATTGATGGCATGGATGTAATTAATGTAAATATTTTTCTTCATCTTTGCTTGCTTACATCATAACTTTTATCACATTGCGTCATAAATGTATCGGGTTTTCACATGTGAAAACATCGAAATCAGTATCCAGATGATGTATTATAAAAGTAATGCGCGCGCATCGTAACTTTAAATCTAAGCAAGTTCCCCTTCCAGATTCTTGCTTGTGACAAGCGTAGTCAAAAAAAAAAAGAAGTACCTGAAATTTCTCTCAAGGCTTCAGCCCAACGTGAAGTAGAATCAGCCATCATGGAAACGTTATAACCCATGTCACGGAAATATTCGGAGAGTGTGATACCGGTATAGATGGAGGCTTCACGTGCAGCGACAGGCATATTGGATGTATTCGCTACCAGCGCCGTACGTTTCATAATCGATTCGGTAACGCCGTCAATTTCAACGCTCAACTCGGGGAAATCACGCAATACTTCAGACATTTCATTACCACGTTCACCGCAACCGACATAGACAATTACATCGGAGTTGGAATATTTGGAAAGCGATTGTGAGATGACGGTTTTACCACAACCGAAGGCGCCCGGAATAGCTGTTGTACCGCCTTGGACACAACTGGAATTTTTGATTGAAATTTTATAATAAATATTATAATACAAAAGAAAATTTTATTGGAGTCCAATAAGATATAGAGAGATACGTCGTCCATTTTTGTCACTGAACAAGTGATATATTACTCACTGATATGTTTACATGAGCTTTGGAATCAGAATGAAAATATTTAAGTATTATGTTATCATTCATACCTAATCTAGTATTAAAAGTAATATAAAAAATGTAAACAAAATATTTTGTTTAACAGTAAAAAACACTGCTGCCAATAGAGCCAAATAAATATATTGTATTAAATAAAAAGTATACTAATATATATATATATATATATCAGTACATATTTAACTTGAACTTTATTTAAATAAAATATATGAAAAAAGAACTTCAGCAAATTTAGCTAATTGTAGAATAGAAAAAATTTATTTTTGTTTATAGTCATATTGCTTAAGTCTCATACCCCGATTATGACGTAGCTCGCCCCATACAATGATAAAGAAAATCTTATTAGATTCCAATAACACATTAAAATATCGCACATATTTTTATTTTACTAGCAATTCCTAATTTAAAAAAACAATAAAAATAATTATAAATATATAATTCAATATAATTAAAAACTAATCACAATTTACTAGATTAAATAAATGTAAATAAATTTTTGGTTATCATATAAGATTCTGATTAGAAAATATTAAATAGCCAACTAAAAAAATAATTAAGAAATATTTTCCCTTATAAAATATGTTTCATTAATATTTCTTTGACTCGATTTATAAATAAATAATTCAAACATTAGAACGTATATGTATATTTCCTTGAATTAAAAATAAAAAACTTACGGAAAGAGAGAATCAAGTACTCTTTGTCCAGTGAGCAATGGATGATTTGCCGGTAATTTTTCTGTAACTGGACGAGGTTGACGTACAGGCCACACTTGCAACATAGTGTATTTTGTTCGTTCACCATCAAATTCAGTTTCCAAAACAACTTCCTAAAAACACAAAAACCCAAACAGATTTAAAAACAAAATCATTTCACTTCGAATGAAACAAAATAAAAAACAATTGAAACGTTAACCTTAGATATCTAAATGACTGCGTGTAATCACATGACTCATTATTCATTTCTACATAAATAATTACACACGTAAAATTACACCATTTAATGATCGCGTTGCGTGTATTATTAATAAAATATATATGGAAAATTAGGCAACTTACATCGACTGTATAATTTCCCGGTGCAGCGACGTATGTAACAGTGCCCTTAGCCCTTGGGGGCAGAATCATTTTGTGTTTGACGAGAGTGTTTTCATGGACAATACCATAGAGATCGCCTCCAGTTATATGAGCACCAATTTTAATATTGAGCGGATTGAATTCCCATTGACTTGTACGTGACAAAGCTGGCACGTTAACACCCTTTGGAATGTAGATACTTTGCGTTAATTCGTTGATGTCTTTTAGGGGACGTTGGATACCGTCGAAGATGCTACCCAAAATACCGGGACCTAATTCGACAGATAAGGGCTTTCCGGTTCTCAATACAGGATCACCTACTGTTACACCTGATGTTTCTTCGTAAACCTATTTTAAAAATATAAAAACATATATTGGAGCAAACAAAACCCTAGATAGAACAATTAAATTTTACCTGAATTGTTGCCATGTCACCTTCTAAACGAATAATTTCCCCGACCAATTCGTAATAACCTACTCGAACCAATTCGTACATAGCTGAACCGGACATTTTTTCCGCCGTGACGACTAAAATCACATTAAATATTGTGTAAAATTATTTAAAAAATAACTGACAAATTTTTAACTTACCGGGTCCGGATACTGCAAATACGTATCCATATTTACTTTCTCGCTCTTCATCAGATAACTTAGGAAGCTTCGACATGATTAAACTATTATTCCCTAAAAATATTAAAATTTAAAAAAATAATAATGTACAGTGTCACAAGACAACAATTATGCAATAAACTGTCAACAAAGGCTACGCCTACTATCAAAGCATTTTTAATATAAAATATTAAATTAAAAGTATTTATTTGTTAATAAAATAATTTGAAAAAATGTAATATTACTAATAAACATATATTTTCATTTGTAGCGTACATATCAGATGTCTGAATTAGGTCGTAGCCAATCTCATGCATTTAACAATGTTTTAAAATCAATATCGCAAATTTATATTATTTCGTATAATTTGTTACACACTGTATTAACTTATAATTAAGTTTCTTATATTATTAATAAAATATTATATTAATTTATACTAATACTACTTACACAGATATTTTAAAACACCTCGCCCTGTACCAATCCGGAGACTTGAGAATTTTGATAATCACAAGACTGTCAGCTGACACAATTGGGTCAATATAAATCTTTTTTTCTTCATTTTTAATATCATCAGAATAATAAAAAATTTATATGCAATAATTCTTCATATAATTAATTTTGTTTACATAATACAAAAAATTTAAAATTTAAGTACAATATTAAAATTATTAAAAAGTTATATGAGAAATTCCGTTTCCTCTTGCAGTTTGACAAAATATTCAAATTTGTTTTGTTTAAAAAATAATTATAATAAATATAAAAAAATAAATAATAATTTTTGTAAATTATATTTTTAACAATTACAAAAATGTAATGAACATATTATAAAATATGTAAATTAATGTGTATTATAAATACACATTTTTAATTATATATATTTTTGCATCATATATAATTAATAACATAACTGCGTATATATGGAAATAAAAATAAGTGGAGTAATTATTTGAATTCAATATTTATGTTTGAAATAAAATAATAAATTTTTGGTTGATAGATACAATCTAGTAACATTCAATTTTACAAAATACAAAAAATCACCAAATCATTCACATGTCTACAGAGTGAAGTATTGGGAGTATAGTGTTTTATTATATTATATAATTTTTGGGCTTATATATTCGAAGAATTTATGTTAAATTTGAAATTATATTAATTTATACAATATTTCTTATAAAATATGACCCGGTAAGTAAATAATTTCCAAAATATGTAAAGAAATTTGTTTAAAAATTTGGCGCGTAGAAGAGGTTATGTGAGAGTTGTCAAAAAAATATTTCAATGACTTTTATTATCTCTATTTAATATGCTTTCAGATCAAAAATTGAATTGGGTGATGTTACACCGCATAATATTAAACAATTAAAAAGACTCAATACCGTTGTGTTCCCAGTATCATATAACGATAAGTTTTATAAAGATGTCTTAGAAGCTGGAGAGTTAGCCAAATTAGCTTATTACAATGACATAGTTGTTGGTGCTGTATGCTGTCGAATCGACACTTCAGAAAACTCTCGTAGATTATACATAATGACACTTGGCTGTTTATATCCGTATCGTAGGTTAGGAATTGGTACAATGATGGTACAGCACGTTTTACGCTACGTCGAACAAGATGGTGATTTTGACAGTATATTTTTGTAAGTACTTATACGTTTTTATCAATATTTTAAGCCAAACTTTACAGTCACCAAATGTTTTTATTTTAAATTTTATATATTTTACGGATATAAATTACAAAAATTTCGTGCGATAATGATATTTACAATATAAAACTTATTTAAAAATATTAGTTACGATAAACTGGTCGTGCGTGACAAATATAGTGGAGCTTATATAGCTTAGGTTAAGTTAATTTGTTAATGATTAAAGAAATTTAAGAATTTCTAGTTATTTTCAATGTATAAAAATAAAAATATCTGGTAGTAGTTTTTACCACTTTGATTGCAAGGAAAAGTGGTATAGTGTTTGGTACGGTGTCTGTAACATTTTCAAAAAAACTAAAATTGTATATAGAAATCCTTCATATAGCCTCTAGATCAGACGAATCCGAACTTAGTTTATGTGGGTGTATGGATGTGCGTTTTCAACTTGCTCGCTCGGTCGTCAGTCAAAATTTGGTGATTGTAAAGTTTATTCTATTCTAAATACTTTATTAAAACCAGAATTTCAAACAAAAAAATTGTTCAGGTTACGGATTAAGGAAATATTGTATTTTAAAAAATGTTTTAGGCATGTTCAAGTAAATAATGAGGGCGCGATAGACTTCTATAAAAAATTCGGATTCGAAATTGTCGAAACAAAACAGCATTATTATAAACGCATCGAACCAGCGGACGCTCATGTTTTACAGAAGACGCTTCGTAAACAAAAACAAACAAATGGTACACATTAATTGCATCTGCGTCTATCGTTTGATTACCAATAAAAAGTCACTACATCATTGAATATATTCAGTAATCGATTAAAACTATTTCTAACAACAATATTTTTTATCTCTATTTCGTAACTTTATTATACAGAATTTGTTTCATAGAATTGGCATTGTTAATTTATTATTTATACTATAAAAAAAAAGTAACCAGTGGTAATTAGATTTTGAAATGAATTATTTTTACCGATGTAAATAAGTCATACGTATAAGCATTTATGAAAAAAAAAAAAACTAATGTGTTAATATTTGTACAGGTGAATTATAATTTTTGACCATTTTTTTATTTGTTACTTTATCGAATATAAATTATTTAAATGAAATATGAAAAAAAATTTCATAAACTGTACATTTGTAACTGAAATAATAGAAAAAAGCAAAAAATACAAGTCGACAAAAAATGTTATTTATTTTTCCATAAATAATTCAGCTCCCTGCTAATTGCAAAAAATATATATTACATTTCTCATTAACAATAGCTAAAAACAATAAAACAAATATTGGAAATATCACGTTCTCTCTATAGGCCACTGTAAAATATATAAACTAGTCACGCGATTAAGAAGACAGTACATATGTATATCAATTTGTTTTAAGTCATTATTGTTTCGAAATATACACTCAGTCTATTTGCTCCTGACATACAAGACAAGATGCGTGCTAGCACAAATGTAGTACATAACGAAAGCTCTGTCTGCCACCAGTAAATAGACGAACTTAATACTTATATATATATATATATATATATATATATATATATTTATAAAACGTTCTATTCTAGCATTAAACTCGTGTGTAATTTTCTAAAGAAACAAAAACGCTCTAGTAGTTTATTTTTCGTACTACTGTGCATTGGAATGTGATTCAAGAATTATACATCTTGTCACCCGGGCTTCACTTATTAAAATTAAAGATAAGAAGGTTTGTAGGCAATAATAGTCGTGTTTTTTTTTCAACTGACCGACAAGCTCAAAGCTTCTCGGATCAGATCCGGCAACGTAAGAACTGTTTTTTTTTTGAAACAAATTGTAACTACACCACAACTGATCTGTGCTACCTTCCCCTTGCCTCTCGAGCGCCAAGAAAATTTCGGATCACATAAAGTGCAGTTCATAGATTAGTGCAGTTGAACATAACCTTTAAAGTTGGTTGTTGCCATGCAACTGTTGTTCAATTGTAAACATTATATAAGAAAATGAATTTGCAGCTGTGGAATGGCGAAACAGTGATGTGTTCCTGTTATATTAATGTTTTTTTAATTAAAATTAACTTGTAGGTTCTACAAGTATTTACTTACAATCATTTTTTTCGCTATTTCTATTCGATAGGGGTATTCGAAACTGATAATTTTTATATAACAAAAAATAATAATAATAACAAGAATATAACAACAATAAATTAATAATTAGAAATTATTAACTAAAAATTCAAGTGCAAGCAACAGAGAGGTTACATATTTACTGAGGCCGTGACATCTCATCGCTATGCTAGAACGAGAAAAGATGTTTTTTTTTTAAACAGCACAGTTCATTTACAGATCAGTTTAAGTGTAGTTCAGATAAGAACATTGTTGAAAAAAACACGACTAATGAATAACGAATCATCTTCAGGCACATTTTATAATACATTACATAATTAATATTTTATAATAAGTGTTACGATCAATGTTTGAATTAGGTACATACCATTATTTTTATTTTTAATTTCTCTGTTACATCTTATCTTGATAAGTAAAATTTTTAAAATAATTATAAGTTAGTTTGTTAAAATATGTCAATCAAAGTAAATCAAATCGTGGTGAAAATCACATTTTCAATATAAATTATTTTGTTTAGTTAAGTATATTAAAAATGTGATATTTTATTATTTATAGTATTAGGTATGTACCTAATTCAAACATTGATTGTATTATAAAATATAGCTGAAGATGGTTCGTGATTAATGTTCAAAATAAAAAGAAATTATAAAATTTCATTAATAATTGCTTACAAACCATCTTATTAATAAAATCGAGGATCAAAATTTTTTTTCCAAATCTTCAAAATCAAAGATCTTATTCCTTCTTTCGTTTATAATCTTAATAAAAATTGAATAAACAATTTATTAACTGATTTAATTATTTTTATAGTTAGTTCATTTGGAATAATTTTGTATCAAAAAGTTTAGTTTGAAATATATCTTAAATTAATAAAAACGAATAAATTTTTGTTATAAATCTTAACGAAAATTATCCAACTAAATTGGAAAATTAAGAAAATAATTTTCAGATTTAAAACGTGATTTCTATAAAATATATTTACAAAAACAATAATAATTTAAAACAAGTAACAAAATAATTATTATATATCGGGCTTATAAAAATTGTTGCTCTATTATTTATTGATTAAATCTATGAATCTATATTCATATAGGCGATAATATTGAGAAGTATCTAGATACTTCCATTCTATACTAATATGAGTATATTTGAAAAACAAGTTCAGTACTTGTACAGTTAGGAATACACAACATTTATCGATATTTATATAATCTAGAAACTAGAATATAGTTGAAAAAATCCCTATATAACTAAGTATCTAGGTACTTCTGTTGTGTATAAATACTTATTTTTATTCCTCAATAATAAATAAATAATTTGATTAAATTAAAATCACATTAGGGCGAGTATATAAATATAAATATACGATAGTTTTATATAAGCAGTAGCGCACTAAACTGCATTAGTTCATTATATTAAACTAAGAAATTATGTTCTAATATTTCTACTAAAAGCTAAAAATACAGTTTATAACCCTGATACAGTTCTTCAACCCCTACAATAAACAGATTTTCACCTCCTTCATATTGAAAAAAATTCACAAAAATTACAAATTATGGAAGAATTTCATTTCTGGAAAATCTCAATTATATTAATTATGAATTAGGTAAGTTAAAATTTTTCATTTATAAAATATAAAATTGACATTAGTCCATTATGTAATTTGTTTCATAAATTGGCTATTTAATTTCTCGATAACTGGACAGTTTTGAATTTAAAAAAATACTAGAAAATATAATTTATAAATGTATGAATCAGTATTTGGTTCATTTTACTTTGAAATTTATCTAATAAAATCCTTATCGTAATATTTGTCCTATAATATAAGACTAGAACAATTTCTTTAATTATTAGTTAGTCATATATATATTTAGTAATTTTTAAATATAAATACTAAACACAAATAATTATTGTCAAATCGATTAGTTTTTGACATCGGTAGGAGATAGAGTTTTTATGTTTAATAATTCTTTTATCCGCTCGATACATAGTTTCGAACCTTGATGCGCCTCTTTGCTAATCTAAAAATAAATAGTTTATTCATCCTATTGGTTCGTAAAGGTAAATGTGACCTGTCGCATGAAAAGGGATTTTATCTTCACAAGGCAAAATTTTAGGCCAGTTAAAATATCTTTCTCTACAACTAATACGGCTTTAGGTTATAATTCTATATTAATATATAGGGTGATTTATGACTACACCGGATGATTCCTATGAGTAATCTAAATAAAAAACTTTAAATAAACATATGTCCGAAAATGGTTTCTAACGGAACTGTAGCCGTTAGAAGTTTATTACATGTAACATCAATCGTGTTAGCCTTATTTATTATATCAGGAAAAAAAAAACAAAAAATCTATCTGTCACAATAATTTTCTCGGACATCAACATTAAATTAATTAAGGATGAATTCACAGTACATGAGTATGCTGATATAATTTTTATTTATGGATTTTGGGATGGAAATGCACTACAAGCATCAAGGGACTACCAGCGCCGATTTCCAGGCAGACGGCAACCGAATCACAAAATGTTCGCTAAGGCCTTTCAAAGACTTCAAGAAACAGGAACTTTTGTTTGTTTTTTTTTCCTGATATAATAAATAAGGCTAACGCGATTGATGTTACATGTAATAAACTTCTAACATATGTTTATTTGAAGTTTTTTATTTAAATTACTCATAGGAATCATCCGGTGTAGTTTTTTCCCCGACGTCATAAATCACCCTGTATATTAATAATTGACATTTCGACGAACTTAACGTACGTACAAATGACACAGAACATAGAAACAAGTTACTAAGTAACTAGATTATCATCTAGCAATAGAAATTTATAAAGAAACATCAATCACTGTGAAGGCACTAAGTTAATTAAAAATTTGTAAATTTTTATGATCTACTTACTTATTTGTTACCTAGTAACTTGTTTCTATGTTCTGTTATTTACTGTAAATCTTTTTTCTAATGAAGACGTACATTGAGTTCGTCGAAATGTCGATTATTAATACCTATATATTAATACAGACCTATAACCTAAAGCCGTTTTATTTTAATATAATAATATTTGAAAGATTTTTTTACTATGTTAACTAAAACTTATTTGATGTTTTCAACGCCTTTTGGTATTGGTTATTAAGAAATTTAAAATTTTAAAGCATTTTTTCTCAAAACAAATTTGCGAACAATTCTTAGAATATTTTAATAAACTTTTATATCAAATTATTGAGAATGTTGTGGTTCTTTCCAGTTGATGCTAATGCTTCAATATTGACTTGGGTGAAGACAAGGACCTTTTCCTGTGACGGGTCACAAACAATATAAATAAACTTACCGCAGCGAAATTTAAGAATCCATGTGGTAGCTCGTGTAAAATATCTAAATCTACATTATTATCTAATTTTTTCAGCTTTTTAGCAAACATTACGCAGTCATCTAAACATGGATCCAATTCTACAGTCTAATTCAAAAAAATTAAGTTATTTTTTTGTGTTATTGAGAAGAGGGAAAAAAATGATCTATTTTTCTAATCGATTTAATACTTACTAGAATACGAACGGGAGGGAGACACTTTAGTACTTCATCTTTAGCCCAATAGGGTGAGAGATAGGGATCTCTTGGTACGGTGAATTTAAATTCTTCGACTAAACTTCTCTGTCGGTCAACGTCTAGGAATAACTGGGCCGGTGATATATGTTTCTTGTTTTTCCATCGTGTTAAACGGCTTGTTAAAGCTCCAACAAAATCTAAAATTATTTTTGAAATATTTACATGTTAAGCCCTCAGTCAGATTGCCGGTTCAGATTTACACACAAGCACAAGAATTTGACCAATTCAAACACTTGGTGTTAAAACTAAAAACAAAAAAAATAACCCTCGCCATTTAAAATTGAACTAGGGAATCTCGTGACCCTTAAAGGGTCATGTCTGAAGTCGAAAATAGTAATAATAATAATATAATAATAATAATAAAATATCAATTGCACTATTATATATTACTTAAAAGCAATGACCCGTATTTTCACCTCATATGAAAAAGTGCTTTTTCAATAAAGTGCTTTTGACGTTCACTTAAAATCATTTATTAAACATTTTAAAATAGTTTATTTAAATTTTATAATACCAAATATAATAAAAATGATCAAGTATAGAAAAATTATTTATATTTGATGACAAACAAAAGCAAAAAGTTATTTTAAAATTAATGATAAAAGCACTTTTTCACGAAAAAGTGAGGTGAGAATACGGGCCAATACTTCTATCAGTAGTGTAGACAACTTCACACAGCTGTCATTTTACATTTGCAGGTTAGCATTAAACATAATTTTTCAAATTTTTGAAGCAAGATAAAATCGTAGAATGATGAAACTTGCCTATTCTCAAATAGGGAATGAACCAATTAAAATGACACCACTCCCATCAAAATCGGTTCAGGGGTTTAGGAGGAGTTGCTGGAGAAACATACATACATACATACAAATATTTGACAATTAGAGAGATTAAAATTTGGCATATTTTTTAAGGTAGAAAGTGGCAAATATTATGTTGGCGCACATTAAACTGTAGCTAAGCGTAGCTCCTAACCGCTGAATAAATAGATTTTATTTTGACATTTTTTCAGAATATGAAGGTCAATATTTCGGCGAAAAAAATATTAATTTTTTTCAAAGCTTTCTACGTTATTTGTATACCGTTTGGTATAAAAATAACGTATTTTTCTCCTCTCTCTCTCTCTCTGCATAAGTTGTATTATTTCACGGAGATGCAGTATATACCATGTGTCTAAGAAAATTATGTACAATATGTTTTATTGTATACAATGTGCTTTTTAAGAATTATATTTGCAACGTATCTAAAGAATTTTATGTATAAAAATATCTGGGCTCACCACAATAATCATCGCTTTCTACTCCTCTTAACATAATTTAGTATTTTTTAAATCTGACTGCACATACATTTTGCAATATCTATAATTTTAAAAATTACCTGCAAATCGTTGTTGAAACGTCTGATCCATCGAAGAAGAAGAACTTGCGGGCGTTTGAGTCTTTTGCGTTTGAAGAACATGTATTCGTGCACCGTCCGAATCTGTATCGGAATCCAAAACATATTTCTCCAAAAAATCGGAAACGTATTTTTGCGATTCAACGGTAACTTCTTTCATTTCCGTAACGGTATTATCCGACGGCTTACTGGATGTACTTACTGGTTGACTGCTTAATGAAACATTCGTTAACGTATCAGACGTTTCCGAAATTGGACTTTTGTGTGCTTGCAATTCGAGTAAATCGCTTTCGGACACTTCTTCAAAGCTTTCGGTGTCCGACGATGCACCGCCATTTTGGTTTTGATCGTCGGATTTTGGGAGGGAATTCGGATCAGTACATGCGTAAGCTAAACAAATAATATATATATATATATATATATATATATATATATATATATATATATATATATATATATATATATATATATAAAATATTGATGGGAAGATTTCTAAATCAAATTCTCATTAAAGATTTTTTGTCAAGTTCTCGGTGATATTTTCACCTTCTTCACGATCTGGAAAATTAGTTTTTTTACAAATGAACTAATTGTACATTCAGAATATTACAATGAATTAATTAATTAAAACTATTTTTATTATTAATTTATTGTAATATTATGAATGTACAATTAGTTCATTTGTAAATAAAACAAATTTTCCAGGTCCTCAAGAAGATGGAAAATACCACCGAAAGCTTGACACAGAATCTTTAATGAGAATTTGATTTACAGCACCTAATCTTTGACTATCTGCAGAGAAATAAAGTAATTTTACCTCTTAAACAACGCATCATAAATCCGAACGGTAAAAGTGGATCCATGATGCATAACATTCGAGAAGGCGATAAATTAAATTCAACAAGAACAGGTACGTATGCCAGAAATATACCATCTGGTTCTCTCATGCCTAATTCGATACATTTCATGGCGACGCCAAGGCATAAATTACCGCCAGCTGAATCGCCCGCTAATACTATATTTTCGCCTAGAAAATATAAATAATAATTGATTAATTCCAAATAACTAATTTTATTACATAGTAAAGAATCTTTCAGAAGACATTACATTAAAATCTGAATAATTTTTAATATCATCATCAGAAAAAAATATACAAATGATATAAATAATAAATAAACAAAACATAGAAACAACTTACTAGGTAACAAAATACAAGTAACTTCCATTAATTAATTTAATTTGATGATCTAGTTACTTATTTTTGTGTTACCTAGTAACTTGTTTCTATATTCTGTTATTTACTGTAAATGTCATTTGTATCAGTTTTCCTGATGAAGACGGACGTTGAGTACACCGAAACGTCGATTATTAACAAATATGAAACCTAAGGTCGTTTTATTTTATTTAATTTATAAAAATAGTTTATATTTGGCGTATAGCAAAAATTAATATTGAAATTACAACTGATTTAACCTAAAAATGCTTTAAAGGAACTATTATCTTCGATGCTTCATTATATAGAATTTCATTTATGTATTATTTGGCTATAATTATAATAAAAATATATTAATTGGTGTAGATGCAAACTGACAGAATTCTATTACACTGCATGTGTTACTATTTTTGTAAATTTAATAATAAAACAATTGCGCATTCTAAATTGTAAGATTTTTGGCTTTTCTATTATTTTTTTCATCCTGTTTAATTTAATAATAATTATAATGGAAAAAATCGGAAATACATACCTGTAGAGCCAAGTAACCTGCAATTTTTAATAGCCCAACAATAAGCATAAAAAACTTCTTCAATTGCTCTAGGAAAGGGAGCATCAGGTGCGAGACTATAATCTACAGACAAAATCGGTACGCCAATATGCTGCGCCCAATCTCTCAAATAAATCTCGTGCGATTTCGAGCTCTGTGCGACAAAACCACCGCCGTGACAGTGCACGATCAACGATCGACTCAACGGTGATAAAATTGGACGTTTATTGTTGATGCCCAGCATGCCTGGTCGCGCTACATGACTAATCAGTCGCACCGACAATGGCTTTGGTCCAATGTGTGCGGAGGGGATAGGTATATCGATGACGGTGCCATCGAGTTTCTCGTACTCGAGTGGTTCGGGCGGAATAGCGATCACATGACTGACGGAAACGTAAGACGATACGAAAGTCGGTAAATGCAGCATGATCTCCGATTCGGATAGGGTCCAGAATGCTTTGCAAAAGTCAACTTCGGCATTTTGCGATATGTTGACGATACGACGGGCACGCGTATCTGGATCGAGCACGTATTTACCGGATGTCCAGACAGAGTTTGTCGCTTTCGATAGAAACGAACCGTTATTGTAGTACGCTTCCGAGAATATAGCCATTGATAATGATATAAATTTCAGAACACTTCTTAGAGATTCACAGAACTAGAAATTTAGAAAATTATAATTTCAATGATACAAATAAAACTATTTCACTATAATGATGGAATCTTAATAAACAATATGATGATATACGTATAGTATGTCGAAACATTGCTTTTTAATTTTAATATTTATATTTTTTTAAAACTAGATTCCTATAATACATTTTATAAGAAATTTTAAGAAATATGTAATTTTTGATATATTAATAAAAAAAATTCATATCAATAAGTATTAAAAACATTAGTAATATTTATCAAGTATAACTTATTTCTTAATAATAGTTTTTTATATATTTTAAATTAATATTGTAACAATCTGTAAATTTTGGATTTACTAAATTATTGACTGTAACAAAAGCAAAACTTTTAATATAAGTTTATTGTAATTGATCATGAGATGCTTTTATGTTAATTTAAAATAAAATCACTTTAATATATTTTATTTAAAAAAAAATATATGACAATATTTTTTTTTCTCAATAGATAATGAATAAAAATTCAAATTTTTTAAAAATACTTGTAATGTAACAAAATATAGATATATGTATAAGATATTTTCACTTACCTGAAAGCCCAAACATCTACCATAAAAACAATACTGATTGATATTTTCCGCTTTTGATAATAATTCTTCGGGAGAATGTTCATTATTAACGAACAGTTCTCCAGTGGGACACCATTTCAACATAGTTATAACATGTTGTAAACATGTACTAATAGTTGCTAAAAGCTCACTACAACTTTCTACTTCTCTATTAAATAAAATTTAAAATAGATAATTTACGACAAACACTATTTTATAATAAAGTAACTATACCTTAGTACGTTGCTTTTGCGAAAAAGAATTGTGTCCCTTTTAAGACAAACTTTTCGACTAACTTGTAGGCAATATACAACACTCGCATTTGTAATAGTTAGAAAACTTCGAAAACCATTTCCCTTTACTTTATCATTAAAATCATAAGCCTGAACAACTTTGCCAATTTCTTCCGACATAGGTTTTATATCGGTTATATGTTGAATAATATTGACAAACGCCAAATGCAATCGTTTGCCGTATTCCGAATCGTCAGTTGAAAAGTAATCTGCATTGTTGTTGCAGACAGCTTTCAAAGCGTCAAACATCACGTAAAGAGCATTTTTTTCTTCATTGGTGCTGGTTATTTCACTTACTCCCGCCATAATTGTTGTATAAAGGCACAACTATAAATTTAATTCTTCTATTCTTCAGTAAAAAATATATATGAATAAATTAGAATTTAATTGGAAAATGTTTGATGTTACATGACATTTATCAGAAACTGCCACGATAAGAACACTGTAAAATAAATATACAATGTCAGTCATAATATATATAATGAAATTGATAATAATCTAATAAAATTTACATATGTTGTAATGTTTTCCATGTTAGAATTTTAATATTTTTGGTTTATGACAGTTTATGTACTATTGTTTTTCTCCATTTGCGGAACTGTCAAAATGCGGCGAAACGTCACAGTCATGTCACAGTGACAAAAAAAATCTGTATGAATTAGGCAATGTGCAATAATATGCAATAAAATTCTGTATATGATAATTTTTGCATGAAAGAAATGTAGATGATAAATGTTTGAAATCTCTTATTTTCACTGTATCAAAAATTTTCGTATTTAATCTTATAAATTTATTGAACATGTGCAAATGAAATGATTGACTAAACTGTAAAAGGTATTAATATCCGGGTTAAAAGTTATCGTGGATACAAAAATTCTATAGAAAGATACACATTTTTTAGCGGATGATCAGGATATTTAAATAAATTAATAAGTAAAGTTTTTGACCTTTAAACACGAGATAATTTAGTCTGATTTATGACTAATAATTCTAATAATATTGATAGGATTACAATGATTGCAATTATATTTTTGAAATAAAACGCTTACCAATTTTGGTTTAAGTCTAGAATCTTGAAAAATATTTAAAAAATAAATTGTGCATCTTTATGTTTAACTTCTACAAAACAATTTTTATATTTATAAATATATATATATATAATTACGTCTTATAAAAATTAATGAAACTTGCGTAATATTTTGATACTGTACAAAGTACAGTAAATTTAGCTAACAAAATGATAATCCGTTAGTCATTGTATAATTAAATTTTGTTAGAATAAAAACTTTGTTTTCGTAAATTTTAATATTTGTTAACAAATTCAAAACCTTGTATATTTGCCCTTCAATTTGTAAATGTAAATTTTATAATCTAGAAACCCAATTAGTTATCATTATGATACAGGATTTTAATAAAGAAATTTGTTATTATACAGTACGATTTTTATTATTCCTTTGGCAGTTTTCCCTAATGGGCAGCGTTATAAGCTAAACAATAGTTAATATAAACAATTTTTTTAATTAATTTACCATATAAGAACAATAAATCTATTATATATGTATGTTTGTTGTTTTGTATTATGAAACATCTATCACATTGTTATATTTTATCATCCAAACAAGCTTTCTTTCGCAGCGTAAACAAGTACCAACATACAACAGCCACAATTTTTTTTTCTACACAAACCTTCCTGTACATATATGTAGTTTTATTACTTTTTTTCTCCACTTGTACAGAACTACATATATTTTGCACTAATTCATTTACTGATACACTAATTTTAAATAAATAAGAGTTAATTAAAATTAATTAGTTTATTATTATAACTGTTATATCATTTATGTCAAACTTTGTTTGTACTTCAAATTCTAATTGTTGTTGACATTATGATAATTCTTTTTTTATTTATGTAGGAATTGGTTACTAACGCGAGTTACAAAGGAAGTCAAGGTTTAATTTTTTTCCTCTATAATTACAATAGCAATTATTTTTCATGTTCGTGATAAAATAATGCAAAATAAATGTAGTAGATATATATCAGTTTAGTCAATTGCATAGAATTCGCTAATTATTTACATGTAATAATATATTAATTTTGCACATATACCGTGTATCAAACAATTTTGTATTCCGTTTCTTTTTGTAAAATATTATTTACAAAATAAACTTGAAAATATGAGGAATGTAACTAAATGTAAATTTTTGTTGTAAACACAATATCAACTGTACAATAGAATTTTTATCTAATCTTACACATGCATTATTCTTTTTAATAATAATACTTTATATACAAAGTGATGTGAGATGTAAATTAAAATGAGTAATCAAATAATTAATAATTTTTTTATGATTCAATAAATAATAACCCATGAGATATGTACGGCCATTGAACAATAGTTAGTTGTTTTTCGTAACGAAGTTTTTATCTATTATTTACTTATTTGATATGCGTTTGCATAAATAAAACAGAGAGAGAGAGAGCATAAATCAATTATTATAAACATAATACTTTGAATAATGAGTATTTAGTTGAAAAGGACAATTATCTCTGTATTTATCATCAACATTGATAAAATCAAAATTTGTATAAATGTAACATTTACAACATAACAAAGAACATAATGAAATTTCTCCTATTACAATCGTAAACAGATAAAAGTGTGCTAAATATATTATTCACAATTACATGATTAAAAATTGGCAATAATATATTGTCCTTTTTACAAACTAGTAATAATAATTAATATTTTAAATAAACATATATTTAATATATATATATATATATTTTATTTTTATAATAATATACCTTTAAATTTGATAAAAAAATATATGTATATAGACAACAATTGTAATGTAAATTGTAAACTAAACATTTATTTCACAGCTTACCTAGTTAAAAAAAATAATTTAATAAGATCATCGCATGACTATATTGAGCTTTGGACAAATTTATATCGTATATATTATAATTATTAACACACGCTTTTTTTTCTTTCTTCTTCTCGAACGAGATTTATTGGAGACAAGCCTGTAATTTTTCGATCCACTCTTGGGCAGTGGCTGCGTCTCCCGCACAGAAGTTATAAGTACGACGACTAGTACGTAACTAAAAATTGAAATTTTATAATTTCTTTTTGCCTAAATCAGTAATCGGAAATAATTGGTAATAAAGATACTTACATCAAAGAATGATTTATCATCGGTCTTCTTAGGTGGACCGGGTGCCGGTGCGGCTTGTGTCACCGACATCACCTCGGCAAGATCTAGAATGAAATTCAATTTTACAAAACATAAATTTAAATGCAAATATATTATTTCTTAAACATAAAAACAATTTATGTTATTATTTATTTTGTGTAATATGTAAAGTATTTTCAGTAGTGAGTTAGTATATAGATTTTGAACAAAATAAATAATGACATAATTATTATTCTAATATAATTAATTTAGAAACTGCTTTATAATGCGTAAATTTCAAGTTATAATAGTATATAAAGTTTATACACATGCAGAAATTCGTTTATAAAAAAAATTCAGCATGACACGCCCATTTAAATTTGACAGTATCAAAACATGTGTGAAGTTTGTTCAAATGTCAAAAGCAACAGCTGATGTCAGAAAATTTGTCCTTGAAGAATGCTAGCAAGTAATCTATTGTGTTTTAGTTTTACGAAAATTAATAGACAAATTTGTAACAATTTGACAAGAACGGATAAGCAACAACAATTAAAGTTCTTAACATTATTAATTTTTTTTAAATTAAATTAGTGCTTAAGGGCCGCGCCACAACGAGATCATATGCGGCCTCGGGTACCAGTAACTAACTATTAGAAGAATCATACGAATTTATATAATCCAGATGAATTTAAAAAGTTGATTATGTTTCTGGGATTAAATTTATCGGATTGAATTTAGCGAATCCATGGTAATATTGTATCTGAAGCTATCTGAAGTTATCGATTAGATCATAGTCTTGTTCGGTGCATGTTTGACATTTAGGTTTAGTGCCATTGTTGAAGATGTAAGAATGCGTGAGTCTGGTGTGATTCCGGAAATAATTCTTGTTAAAGTCGTTTGTTGAGTTCTTATAAAATTCCTTTTTCTTAGAAGAGATTGTAGCACTGCTTTTGTTCAAGTAAAAGGATTGTTGCCACTTCGGCAAAACAATGTATTTACTGTATCTGATTAAATCTTATGACAAAACAAGTTTAGTGATACTGTGTTGCTGATTGAAATCAGTCGAAGATTGCTTTGCGATAACTCTATTCATTTGTAGTTTTATTATAATAATAAAAATTTAGAAAAAGTTTAATAACAGAATCGTTTAATTTCATAAACATAATGACAAACTTGAAACTGCATATGTAAGAATATTAGTAGCATTTAGGAATTTAGAACGTGTTCTATTTACTAGACAATTCATTACAATTCACTGTTTAACACGTCAAAATTTAACGACAAATATTTACCTATATATCCTTTACAATGCGAATCTTCCATGGCATCATAATATCGTAACTGATGTTTGATAGAATCTAAAACAAACCATCGTTGCTTCCAGCCTTTTAACAATGCACCCCTTTTGTATAAATAGCCTTCGTGCGTTCGATTTTCCGCAACATTCGACGAAAATTGTTCGTAATATTGTTGACTGGAAGTTTGCATTGTTGCAACACCTAAAACACACATATCACAGTTATAAAATAGTAATTATATATACCCAAAGTTGAGAATATATTTTTAATAATCGATCTGTATTATTTATGAAAAGTAATGCAAGTAATGAAAAATAAATAAATATCTCAAAGATTTTAATTATTTTATTATTACTTACTTGAATTTATTGAACCATTATCACCGACGCTTCTCGTCAATGTTTGCGATGCAGTACCATCGGCAACCGCTTTGTATTTTGTACAATTTTTCGGTACGCTTTCTGTACATTTCTCATGACAACTATAGCCACAATCCATACATCTCATACCAGTCTAGAAACAAAACAAACCATATATAATAGGAGTAATATTTATAATTTGTTTTTTTAACTAGGAGAATTAATTTAATCTTTTTGCTTCAAAATATATACAACCATTTTTACACCCAACATTATTTATATTTTGTTATTAACTGTCAACAAGCTGTCATTACTGTAAATACGTTATTGTCTGGTTTCGTAATTTCTTTAATTTCATGTGCTTTGTGAAATTAAACTTGCTGTAAAAAAATTTCTAGTGATTTTTCTGGTATTTTCTTATAATAATGTAAAACTTACTTTTACATTATTTACTCCTCCTAGTTCAAAAACAGATTATAGAGTGATTATTACCTTAACAGGTCCCCAGAGTACATTTGTGCACAGATCACAATAAGTTGGTGTTGTATAATTATATCGATCAAATCTATGCGGATGTGAATAAACGTGCGCAGCTTCAGCAGCGCCAACCATTTTGCCACGCATTAGAATTTCTAATGTTGAACGTTTATGTAATAAACGGCCATGCGAACGGACTAGAGCTGTACTAAATGATGCATGCCGCTATATAAGGAAAAAACAATATTTAATTTGACTGTTCAAAATATTTAATATTGGATTGGTGCATAATTATTAGTAGGCGTTCTTGCAGTTTTTACTTGTTAATAAAAATTGTTGTTTTGTTTATAATAAATATTGTTTAAAAAGCCTGATAATTATGCACCAACCTAATATTTACCGTTAATGAGTCTGTTGTAGGTAATTCTAATTTATCCCAAAGTACTTTCCATTTTTGAGGCAAATGACCTAATTCAGTCTCTAGTTTATGAATTTCTTCTAATAAATGACTGAACGCATCCGGCACGTTCCTGCTAATACTATCGTAACTGCAATGAAAATTATCGTTATGTTTCCAAAGAATAATAGATTTTCAACAAAAATACAGTAGAACAGCCATCTTGTCTAATGAACATTTGATAAAAAAATATATATATATATATATATATATATATATATATATATATATATATATATATATATATATATATATTTAATAGTTTGAATAATTACACATCGAATTTAATTAGAAAATTAAATTAAAAATTGTCAACTGCCTCGACTGGGATTCGAACCCAGGACATATAGGTCGCTAGCCTAATGCTCTGTCCACTGAGCTATCGAGTCACAGACGAGAAGCCAACAACTTTTAATCAATGTAAAGTATTCATACGTATTTTTAATCAAGCCAAGTAAACATTCACAATTCGCAAACGAGAATACAAGGTTGACTTTTATATGAAAGAATTAGTAGTAATTATTAAAGTTTTGTGTCCAAACGACAATTCATTAAGAATATAAATGTATAAGTTAGAATATATATATATATATCGGTAATATTTAAGATGTACTTATGCATAAATGTTTAATGAATATAGATGATTTGGTATGAGTGGTACGAATAAAAAAGCATGTATGAAGAGTATTATAAATATGGATGAAATGAAATGGAGTGTTTGGCGTAAATTAATTTTTGTTTCAGTGAAAAGAGTTTGTGTTACACCCTTACAGACACATGGCGTAAAAATGTATACGTATGTACAATATTGATACATACCCAAAGGTAACAATTTTTCTGTTAGATTTATTACTACCATCAGCAGCTTCTGCTTCCTCTTCTTGTTGCGTATCCAACTGTATTACTTCCAAATCATAACCAGGTCCATGTGCAAGTTCCTCATCTAAATAATACTGCCAAATTTCTAAACACGGAAGATGCGATTGGGGCCTTAGAACTGGATGCTCAAAATCGGGCGTGTAGAGCGAATTAAAGAATAACGGTGAACGGGCATGTTGTTTCTCAATGTAATCGAATATCGATTGTCCGAGATTCGGTCCTTGATATTGGCCAGCATGACGGCCACCAGGATAGACACCTTCCTCATCGGAACCCGTATCAACGCCTTTATGATGCGATGTTAACGAGCCGCGTTTATCTTCAACGGCCGCTACACCACTTTCAACCCGTTCCAGTTCGCAATCGAAAAGAAAAGTCCGGAAACGACATGATACCGAGTGGTAGGCAAGAAAACGTAGATAGTATTCGTTAAATTCGAATGCGAGAGGAAATTGTTTTTGAATCTGTGGAAAACCAACGAATTTATATATTGTTAGATGAATATGTAACTATAATTGACTGATTAAAAGCAAAACTGTTAATAGATGTCGATAAAAAACACTTTAAGCTAAAAACACATATATTTATTTTCGAATGACAATAAGAAATTTGAAAAATATAATGCATTAAAAGGTTTGTAAGTTTTTTGCTTGTAAAAAATCTTACAAATCTTGTATATATTTTTATTTTGACATTTAAATTAAATATATTTACCTGATGCACGACATCTAAAAACTGTAAAAATGTCGGCGCAAAACCACTAGCTTGTGAATTGGCATTAAAATTACTCCTATGACTAAATCGATGTCCATAGCCAATCCATTCTTTTTCAATGAGCACTCTAAAACCTTCTAATGTTCGATAATGAGGATCAAGGCAAAGTTGAGAGACAGATGCAACCTGTGATGTTATATCCCAACCATCTTCTAAACATATAGCCACTGAAGAACCTTGGACGTCGAGTAAATCTACTACGGCACCGGCTAATTGCATTATGTTACGAATTTGTTGTAGCCATTCCGAATTTTCGATTAATCTTCAAATGAATAAAATTAATCATTTATTAGGAAATATGGACATTTTAGATAAATTTGTTGATTTATAAATAACATCAAATAAATGACTGACGACGAGACCCCAAGACCCAGATGACATGAATCAGAGAGGTCAGAAAAGATATGAAAGAAATGGAAACAGAAGAAGAATTCAGAGAGAAGATCAGAGGATTCAAGAAAAGATAAAAAAGAAGACAGGAGTAAAATGGACGAAAGAAAAAATGAAAGAGTACTGGAAGAGAAGAAAGAAGTTATTTCACGTGATCCATAGTCGGCCAAAATCGAAGAAAGAAGGAATATAAATAAAATAAAAGTTATAGTATATAAAATACTTACATGAACATCTGAGAAGAATGGATGAGAGCAGGATGACGAAGAGAATTTTTGATTACTTAGATAGGAATGATAGAACACAGATGACCTGGTTTACGAGTGTCACAGTGAACCTGAGGGAAATGAACATTGGAGATCAGGAACAGGAACACATTTAGAAAGAAGATTAAGGCCTTTGAGGGCTTCCAAGATATGACACGGAAGAAGGAGTGTGTGTGTGCGCTGTGGACAGAGGAGAGGAGGGAGCAACAGAGAGAAAGAAGGAAGAGAGAAAAGAAGTCGTGACTAAGTTGTTTCACATGGCACATAGTCGGTGAAAATCAAAAAAAGAAGAAAATACTTACTTATGAAAACTTTGTTCGGGCTCTAGATTCGGTGAACTAGGTATACAAGCACGCATCAGTTTCTTGAACGCCGCCTTCGTATGCCGTACATCATAGTATTCGACGGGTATAAATTCAGTCTTCGGTGCCGATTCAATCTTCACGCCCTTCATATGCGCCTTTTCACCCAGTATATACAATGCGGCACGTTGGAACGTATGCACACTATCAACACCAGAATCTGAATCGGCCGAGTGTCGTACATTATTACCACGTGGTTGATTTATATTACTTAGCGATGCCTGCGAATTGTGTCGGCGATCCTTTAACGAACCCCAACGGCCGAAATTTTTCGGACCCTTACCGCCACTCGAACGCGGGAACACTCTGTAATATAGTCAAAGAAAACAGAGAAACGATTTTAGAAGATTGAGCGTTTCGAGAATGTTTTAACAGCTGGCTGAAGGCGGACAATTTCAATGAGTTTTAGCAAAGATGTATTTTGGAAAACGTACACGTTAAATAATAATAACGATAGTAAAAAATCTTTCAGAACTTATTATATTCAAATAAAACTGCTTTAGGTTACGTTAGTTTAGATTAATAATCGACGTTTTAACGAACTCAACGTCTGTCTTTATCAGGAAAACTGATACAAATCAATACAAATAATATCAAAAAATAGAAAAAAGTTACTGAATAACAAATATGTATCTAAGATCATACGATTTATAGATCTTCAATTAATGGAAGTCAAATTTCATTTAACTTATTGCCTTCACAGTGATTGATAAGAGAAGCAATAGAAATTTATAAAGAAAAAGATAACACCAATCTTGTCAGCAATTCAAATAAAATTAAAACATTAAATATTTGAAATATTGACATGCAAAGTTTTCGAAACATACTGAAATATAGTATTTATCGTGACAAATTGCTTTAGATTAATGGGGAAGTTTAGCGTGATTGAAGTTGCGTGTAAAATTATTTTTTCTCAAATATATATATATATAAAATAATAACAGAAACTGTCATTAAATTTTTTAATAATTGTTTCATTTATTTGTTATTAACAATTTTTGTGACGTCACAAGTCTATTGTGTGCAAGCGCAGAAAAGTTAGTGAGATATAATTTTGAAAACGTATGTCGTAGCATTTTTGTTGATTCGGTTACGTCGAGCCAATGGGGTCGTTGCGCTCATTTTTTTTATTTTTTTAATGAAAAATATATATTTAGACAATTACATATATATAGATATTAATGTTAAATTATTTATATTTAATTAGAAAAAAATTATTGAAGTCGAAGGTCAAATTCAAATTTTGAAATTTGTGACGTCATCCATTCTATAGTACCATCTTGTGGCTAAATCAAAAACTAGTCGATTCTATTAGCAATGTCAAAAACATATACGTAGGCTAACGCCTCCGATACCAATAATAATAATATATATAATAATAAAAAATATGTAATTATAATAATAATAATAAAATGTATAATAATAATAAAATATATAATAATAATAATAAAATATATATAATGTATTATTAATATCAAGTGCACTTTTAACAAAAGCAACGCTCTACCAGTAGTTGTCATTTGACATTTCTAATAAGTTGTGTGCGATAGAAAGAGATAAATACAGATATCTGACAATAGGTTATCCTTGTCTAATCTGAAAAAGGTTGACGTCATAAGCGTTGGGGAGATTCTGTGGCGCGTAAAAAACGCTATTTTTCCTAATTTTTTTTTTAAATACTGTAATCGTTTTTGAATTAAAAAAATGTGTTTTGGCCTTGTTTTTATATAACCTTTTAATATTTATTATTGAAAATAGTAAATTTGATTGAGCGCAACGACCCCATAGCTAGTATCGGTAACCATGGCAATACATGTGCGTCTGATTCAGAAATCGACATAAGTTTTGCGAAGACATTACTGACGTCATCACGACATGTTTTTGCATTTTTTAGGAAATCTGGGCATCTTTAAGAAAAATGATAAATTAAACATCACTTTTTCAGCCATTTCCAACCAAATAAAGAAATAAAAAAAAATACGCTAAACTTCCCCATTGTACTAATTGTAAGATAAGATGTATTTACTTAACACACAAATTCTTCGAAAGTACATCTTTCTAAAACTACATAATATTTACTCATTTCGAAGACTTAAAAACCAACCCCAGTGCGTAAGACTTCTCATTATTTTTACACTGTTTGATCGATGAAATATTCTGAAATAAAAATAAAAAACATTTTATAATTTTGTAACTTTTTAATTATATATGTGTCCCACTGAACGTTGGTATTTTGATTTAATACATTAAATATCTGCAATAAATGTTCATTAATAATTTTTTTTTTTCGCCAACTTACTGAATTACCATATGTAAATAGCTGCCGATAGATTTCTTATAATGAAGCAAGCAACATACAATAATATTTGTAATGTCTGTTTTACACTGAGCAAGATTGCACATCTAAGTGCAAGATGCAACCTATTTCGCAATTTTATGTTGTAAATTGCTCTTGCATCGTATACTTGCATGTGCAATCTTGCTCAGTGAAAAAACTGGCATAATAAATTACAAACTTTTTCATTTTTATGACACTAAAAGTAAAAGTATGATAAAAAAAAAACCTTTCTTAAAATTAGACAAAAGTCGTACTAGTTTTAATTACCATGCTATTAGGTGTTTTCGGTTCGCTTTGGTTTCCTTTGGTTTCTTGTTTTGGTTTGTCAAAACGAAACCAAACGCTTTCGGCTCGCAAACCATGACGTCACATAGCGTTTTGGTTTGGCTTTGGTTTCCGACCAAACAAACCAAGCTCCGAGCACGGTTCGTGACTTGGAACCCATCTGTCTTTTTCTATTAATTGATGTTCTCCCTCTTTCTAACGTCAAATTGTTTGTTTACTTTTTATGTAGTCTTGTGTGAATATGTATATGGTCTTGTACTTGCATTTACATTAAAGTTTTTATATATTATAATATGGATAATGTAAAATTTGTTATAAATAATGTTTTATTCACATTTAATGACAAATAATAATACCTATTTAAATAAAAGAAATCAATTTTTTTTTTCTGATTAATATGATTGTAAGTACTTACAATCTATGAAAAAAATAATAATAACTTCCATTTTCTGCTAATAATAAACCAACTATAACAGAAAATTTCAGTATTACTTTAGTCAATATCGTCAAAATCAAACTGCGCGCAAGTTTGTCAAACCTGTTAAACCAAAAATAAACCAATACATTCGGCTGAGAACAAACCGTGACGTCATTATTGTGACGTTTGCAAACCGCTCGGCAAACCAAAATCAAACCAACCAAAGCGAACCGAAAACGCCTATTGAATTTTATAATTATTTACCAAATGAATATAAATGCTTAAACAAAGACATATTACTTGATTTGGCTCCTTTTACTATAAAAGAATTCTATTTTTATATTTGTAATATTGTAATTTCTATTGTATTTTGATTTGTAAAAGCACAATTTCTAGTATGTTAACATAAATAACTATTATTATTATTAGTAACTGACCCAAGTGTTCCCATAGCTTTATTGAACGGATTTGATCTTCGAGCAACCTCGGGAGTAAGCGTTCCACCAACAAGATGGTCATCAGCAGCTAAGAGTAGTGAATCTATACTAAGACTGCTGTCAGACATGCCCCAAGCAGAACCTTGGCGAACGCTAGATAATGGTGTCGCACTTACTAAAGCCGACAAATATCGTTCCTGAAAGCAAATTTTCAATATTAAATTTATTTCAATTTGTTCGACAGAGGTGTTTCAAGTTAATATAAAAATAAAACAAGTTATTTGCTAAACTGAATTTAAAGAAGATGAACGAAACACAATCGCTCGTATTCACAGCTCCTTTTAGAGTACTTTTAAATATAAGTGCGTATATCTGAAAGTATATATTTAAAAAATATTGGAATAGTTTTCAGTATTATTTATATTTTAAAATATTAAATATAATAAGAAGTATTTAATTTATAAAAATAGTTTCTATTTGATACATAATAAAAGCAAAATTAATATTGAAATCTTCACTCCTTTTAACTAAAAGTGCTCTAAAAGGAGCTATGAATACGGGCCAATAACTTTGAATTAATGTTAATGAAAACGTTAAATAAACGTTTAACAGACACGGCGTGACAGAAACAAAAGTTAAGAACGTTAACAATTTCTACATATTTCCATCTTAGTCTTGCTTTTGAGCTGGAGCAGTTTGGACCGATAAAGTTTTGTTCCGAATTATTATCGAATACAATAAAACTGTACGTAATAGTATCATCAAATGGAAAAGTGTGCAATATTTCATTACAAAACAAACTTGTTCTAGGCATCGAACAAACCTAATAAATAAACAGATTATAAAATATTTCTATATTTGTATTTATTTATTTTCTTAAATCAGTTATGCAACTTCATTAAATTTTTATTATTTATATTAATTATATAAAAATGAATTTCATTTCATTTTTGTTTAATAATCTTAATAAATAAACCAATGATGAAAGATCAGTCTTTGGCTAAACCACGCGCTTATGAGTGAACTCAATAAAAATATTTTATTATTATTTTTGCCCTTCTGCATAAATTATATGTAATTAGACTATATGATTTACACAGTGTGTCCCCGGATTGAGTTCACTATAGGTGTAATCGGCAAAAAATTTAAGAATTTCATTTTCATGTTTTGGGATTCCGCCCTGCTTTGTCTGAAAACAATTTTAAGCATATTTTTAGTTTTTCCAAAAATCAAGGTGGCCATGAAAAATGTAAAAAACTATTTTATATTCAGGTAAAGTGCCTTTTTGGTCAATAATACGGCATAATGTTCTTGAGAAAAGTTGTTCAGAATATGAAATTATGGCTCTGTGTAAAATTTTAAAAAGATCAGTTTTAAAAAAAAAATGTGTCTGGACATAACGCCGACCGTTCAGTCGCATTTGCGCAAGCTAAATAAACAAAAAGTTGACGCTTGTAAATGACAAAATAATATTCATTACTTTTGATATACAATAAAAAATAATTCAATTATAAAATTCGATGCATTCACTTTGATTGAATAATCGGAAATTACCTGTTCCAACGATGAAGTAGTTTCCGTAGATGTTGAAGTAGTAGCTGGATGACTTTTCAACATTCCCATCACACCTTTTCCATGATGTCCAGCACCGCGCAGCAACAACGCATGGGTACGCGGATGTCGCCACGTAATACAAGGTATACGACCTTGCCGATAGCATCGACAAAATCTTCGTACACTTTCATCGGTGACACACGTCGGCATCACTAACAGAGCGGGATAACTCCGGCACATCATGTACAGTGTGTTAACGGTAGTTAGACGAAATTGTTCGGCACGTTGCCGGGATGTAGACGGTGATGTACTTGTACCGCAGATACCGAGACGCTGCCAATCACGAACGTAACTCCGTTCGGATAGACGTTCGAGTGTTTTAGCATCGGTCGATGCTGGCGGTACGATTATACTTGGTGGGCCCGTTTCAAAATCGTCAACTGCATTATTTCGAATAAAAATATTAAAAATATAAACTAGAAAAATGGTAAATGGAAACTCAAAAGTAACAGAGAACTATATGAGAAAACGGAAAGGATTGTGGACACAATGAGAAAGAGAAAGATAACATTTTATGAACATCGGAATCGAATGAATGATGATAGACTGACAAAACAACTATTTAACTACTTCGATAGAAACCCAAAAACACATATACTTTGGTTCAAAGAGGTCAAGTCTAATTTGGAGGAAATGGGGGATAACAAGAGGATATAAATTTTTTAATGATTTTGCAAGTTTTATCAAATACTTCAGTCTTACTATGGTTGAAATTATTTATTCATTTATTCTTTTCTGGTATAAAACTCGACGTTTCGTGCTTCCGGAGCACTTCCTCAGGAGAATTAATAATGAAGAACAAGTCGTTATTGTTATTAAAACATGTAAAAATTGTATAAGCAATTATGTCACAAAATATTACAATTATTACTTGAACTGCTCCGGAAGCACGAAACGTCGAGTTTTATACCAGAAAAGAACAAATAAATAAATAATTTCAACCAAAGTAAGACTGAGTATTCGATAAACCTTGCGAAACCATAACTTTTTCAGTCGATACAAATTCAACAACAATAAATTTTTTAATTAATAGCAACCAAATTTTATTAAAAAAAAAATTATGATCTTGTTACTTATTTGTTACCTAGTGACTTGTTTCTATGTTCTGTTATTTACTGTAAAAGTCATTTGTATCAGTTTTCCGAATGAAAAGGACGTTGAGTTCGTCGAAACATCGATTAATTATAAATATTAATTCAGAATTTAAATCTAAAGCTGTTACTGTTTTATTTTAGTAAATTACATGTTTGTATTACATTTAAATTTAATGACTTATTGAAAGTTAAATTCTTTTTTTAAAAAAAAAATAACACTTATTTTCAAAACTTACTTGAAAGATCATCGTCATGACTATAATCATCTGTAGGTGGCAAACTCATTCGTCCCGGTGAAGTCATGTACTTGTTAGAATTATTCACAGCCATATTTGGTAATACATACTTCTGCCGTTTGGATGAGGCCTTCTGTTTGAAGCCAGCTTTTCGTGCTGTCTTCAACAATGTCTTCTTTGCAAAACCCCTACAAAAAAAAAAACAATCAATACTGTATCACTTCCATTTTTTAATCGATCAAATTTACTACTAACTTAAGCGTAGCGTTCTTCTCCTTGCTTTTATGCAATGGTGTCTGCGATACCATAATTTGTCCGGTGAAAGCAAAATGATGGAAAATATGCGGTGGATGTCTGATACGATGCACCAATTTCCGAAACATTTCGATATTATCGGCGGTAACTTCCTCATCGAATGCGACCTTAATCAATTGAAACGTACACGATCTGAGTTGTAAACCTTCTTGCAACCACTGATCTAAATGGGCAAGATATTGAACGGCAACACGTTTTTCTTTTGTTAACGAAGTAACGGGAAATGATCGTACTACCAATTGTTCGCATGCAAATGGATCACATGGTGTGCCTTTAAAGATAATACGATAGTTTGTAAGGAAGATGGCGCCTTCGGCCGGTAGTAATGGTGGTACACCCAGAAGTCCGGCTGTACTTTCTTCCCTGCCATCTGGTAGTAAGTAAACTCGTAGACCTTCCATTGTAACTTCTTCGCCGGGTAACATATTCGGTGTAAGTATTTTCGGCTGAAAATAGAAGAGAATGTTGCTGATTTAAAAGACCTTACAAGGTGGTTAAACTGAAAATTTGGCAACTAAACGTTGACAAATAAAAATAGAACTAACTTCTAATATTTATAATAGCTGTGTTTTTTTTACCAAAAAACTCAACTCAGATCAGTAAATATCAGTAACCTTGAAATAATAGCTGTTTTATTTATCGTCTCGTAACTAAGTTCGAAGTGAGTGAATTGCTTCCCCCCTTACCGATACTGAGTTGCATATTTAGCTAGTGCTTAGCTGAGATTCAAGTGAGTGCACATACGCAATTCAAATTTTCCGTTTAAGATTTGATAACGTGTTTGATACGTTGACATTTCTATTTGAATATTTTATTTTGAAATCAAACAATAGATATCCGGCGAATTGCAATAAATTATCAACGCAAACAATCCAAATACATCTGATATTTTAGGATATATCACATGTGGAACTTACGATTTTAAATGTCACTTTCAAATAAACTGTTTTATTTATCAATACAACTCACTCAGCAAAACTCAGCTCAGCTCATTTAAAAGATTTACTGATCTGAGTGGAATGTAAAAAAAAACACAGCTATTATTGCTAATTGATTCAGTGAATATCTCATTATTAATCCTAGTTACCTTCTGAATAGGTGGAAGCCGTTTCGATTCTCTATGTACAGCTTCTAAAGTTTCAATGTGCATATGAACAACACCGGGTACCATTTGATGAAGACATCGTATATGTTCACTACTAACACCACCTTCCGTACAAACTTTGTCAACGAATCTAGATACCATTCGAATTACTGTTGCTCCAGTTTCGCCTGGATCTTGCTCTTCGAATCCAGATTCGGCATCTGCACTGTCGCTCTCTGCCACACTAATAATAACAGAAATAATTTAGATAAAATAGATTATATTAAATGATGACAAATATTAAACATGCTGGGGACGCGGACCGAAAGGTCCCTATGAATTACGGAAACTGATTGATTTATCAATTTACCTATTTGTAATGCTGTTACTCGTTCGTTCATCCTCCAACATATTATCCTGTCGGTTCGATCTTGATCCGATATCTAAAGGAATCAATAAATAAACCATTCGATTAGCATAATGTATCGCTTGACTGTACATCGTTGATTCTTCGCTCGAGACTAGCTCTTTTTGTTTCTCCGCTTCGATATTGTTCCAGATACGCATTTGTTCTGCGGCTATTTCTAATGCAGACGGTTCTTGTACTCTACTAATAGTAACAGATCTACGATCCCTCCACATAAAGTCTTTTGGTTCTCGGGGACTGGTCGGACTCAGCATTAAATCCGATGTCAGTCGCGATGCATTCGCGTCCGTTCGCGGCAAATACAACGACTTAACATCTTTTTGTACATCCTGGTAAAAGGCCGCTTCCCAGAATTGTTGGTTCTGCCATACGGCGTGTTCTTGTATGCATGTGTAGGCGAATTGTATAACACCTGTAACAATAAAATAAAATAATAAATTTGAAAAAAACATATTATACTGTAACAGTCATGGATATTTGTAATTTAATATTTTCGGAAGTTAGTACGTTGACATATCCATGGCTGTCTATTGCATCGAACTTTAGTCAGTTTGTCAGCATTTTTAGTCGTCGTTCAAAGTTCGATTACATTGCATTTTTATGAATCCAGTTTAGTCAAAAACTAAATTATTTTAAGCTAGTTACGGATAGATATCTAAGAGAAGAACATTAAATTGTAAGCTACAGAAACAATCCATATATTGTTATAAATTTTAGTTAATTTGTAATACACTTTGTTAATTAATTTTATTCATTTTTTTTTAATAAAATTACATTTTTAAATTCAACCACGTTCTCGGCCTGGCCGAAATCGTTTTAGTAAAACTTATAGATTGTTACAATACATATTACAAAAGCGGAACTTTCTTAGTAAATTTAAATATAATTTGTATTGTTTTTATGTAAAGTATACATTATTTATTTATTTCCAGCTATAATTGCGTAAATGCGGATGAATATTTGCTGGGTTTAGCTGTAGAAGTATAAAAGAACTGAAAAGTGACTGCAGTGCAATAAAAATATATGAGTGCAAAATTACAAAAAAAAATGTTACAGAAGTAGATGTAAGTCAATTAAAATGATTTGATCATTTTGATAAATACGCAATAAATAGACAATTAAATGATGCTTCTACAACAACTAAGAGAAAAATTCGACTGTTATATAAGCTTTGTTCAAGCTAGAATCGCTGATAGATCGAAATTGTCAGAAGCGAGCCTTACACGGCCAATCAGGAATGACAGTCCAACTGAAATATCAAACTGTCATTCCTGACTTCAATCACGAAGCTCCTACACGTATCTTGACTTTGACACTTGTCTCGACCTGATACCTTCAATCAGAATGTCGAATTTTCAATCCGAATAATCTTTAACAGTTTCGTATTATCAGGGATTCTGGCTTGAAGAAGAAAGCTATTTAATACCTGTACAAAGTTTTCGACAAAATGCCGTTGCTAGGGGCAACAAAGCTGCAGCAACACCATGTTCATCCATTGAGGAATCGTCCTGTAGCGCGCAATTCATTAAACGTACAACCAAGTCAAATTGTTGATGTTCGAGCATTGCTTTGTTGCCAATAACATGCTGAGCTAGTTCCATGCACAGAGCTAGTCGAGCGGCTTTCGATTTTAAAGCACGTAATACAGCTGGAAATGTTTTTCGCGCGTCCGAAATCTTATTTTCAAATATACAATTGATGCAATTCTTTAAAACCTACATAGAGAGAAAGAGATAGAAAATCGATTATTAATCAAGTTTATATTTTACACGTGTTGTTGTTGTTTATGTAAGAATTTACCTCTAAACGTCGCGCTGAGTTGCTAACTATGTTTCGATTATCGTGAATATTCATTATATGTGGTCCCATTGGTACAATTCGTGGTTGAATTGGTCTCAAAGACGATAACCTAATCATACAAAAATTAAATGTTCATAAAAAATACCATAGCATTCATATAATAAAGTATTAGTGCTAGATATGAATTTTTTTTACAAATATATTAAGATTGAAACACTCCGTGACGACGTTATAAAGAATTATAGTTAACAATCCAACGTTTCTAAACGATTTATATACAACCGATTCGTGCGCTAACCCGCCAGCTGGTTAAATTTGATAATTTGTATTGAAATCGCACAGTGATTTCGTAGTTCAGTTGGTTAGAGTGTCGTCCGCGAAAGACGAACGACCCAAGTTCGAATCCCGGCGAAATCAATACATTTTTTTTCAATTTGTAACTAATTTAAATTAGTTCATTGTGATGACCAAATCGTTTAGCAACGTTGGATTGTTAACTATAATTAATTTTTTTACAAATTTATTTTCTCTCCAATTACAATATAATAGATAAAAGACATCAATGTTTGGTAACTGAATGACAGTTTCTGCTACACAATTTGGTATATATATATATATATATATATATATATATATATATATATATATATATATGTACCTCCACCATCCTCTACAGGTTTCGTTACACCATTGGCCAATATTAGCTGGCCCAACCTTTCCAATCAAACTGTACCTTCAGTTTCCGCTTTAATTTCCGTGGCAAAACCTATAACGGAAACTGAAGGATATATATATATATATATTGAGTCTACGATGAGGATAGATCGACCACAGTATACTAGTTCAGAAAATTTTATAAATTCTATAAATTCAGTCTCATTAGTTTTATAAAATATATTTTTGATAAATCTGACATATGATAAAATTCTGTAAATATGAGATTAATTTAATGTTTTTAGAAAAAATATATTTGTTACGTAAAAAAATTTAAACAACATCAATTTATTTGATTAATTAAAGCTAATACGTTATTATTTAAATTACACAATCTCATAAAGCATAAACTCACCAAGCATATTCACCACTGTTAGCGAAGAAAAATGAAGAAAACAACATATTAAATAAATATATTATCAATAATATAATGTAATTGAAAGAAAAAAAAAGGTCTTACCTATTTTTCAAATTATTTTTCGCCAATCCCTCATCAATAATCGCCTGTACTTGTCCGGCATTAATCGGCGGCAATGGCGGTTGATGTATGCGCGCAAATGCACCTTCGGGCGGCACGAGAATCTTCTGTGCGTACGATTGCGGATTTGGATTCTCATTCGTGTATAGCTGCGTTGCCAATTCCTGAATATGCATTAGCAACATTCTCGGATCCTGTATTTCAATTCGTAACAATTCGGGCAGATTACTATACAGCTCATCCCACACATCGCACGGTCGCCACGGCGGACCACGTTCCGCAACGAAACCATTGAAAAACATACAATCCAACACTCGTGTAGTGAAATCGCAATCAATCAGCGAACGTTCGCCGAGAAATGCCGACTTGTGGAATGTTATAACCGGCCGGGGATGAATTCGAATTAGGGTTAGACAGCTGCGATAGCCTTGAAGTAGTTGAGCAAAGGTACGCATGAATACGGCACGAATTTCTTTGTCTAACATGGCCGGTTGTGGAGCGCGCAGTGCTAGAGGTGGAAATGCATGATCGGCGCAACTGAGTTCCGGTTGTAAAACTAAACTGAGCGCTTCTTGTGTTTGACTTAGCAGTGGTTCAGGTAGTAATGGAAGCGATACACCGTCGGGTACTGTTATAGAACCACCGTCTAAATCTGCGACTATAACATCCATCTAGAATTTTAAATATTTAAAGAAATTATCATAAAAGTTTTAATAGTAATCATAATAGTAAAAAAAAACTTTCAGAACTCATTCTATTAAAATAAAAACAGCTTTATTTCTGTAATAATATTTATTAATAATAGACGTTTCGACAAACTCAACGTACGTCTTCATCAGGGAAAAAAAGATATAAATGGCATTTACCGTAAATAAACAGAAAGAAATTATCATAAGAGTTTTATGTATAATAATAGTAAAAAAAATCTTTCAGAACTCATTATATTAAAATAAAAACAGCTTTATTTCTGTAATAATATTGGTATAGTTACAGAACAGCCTCCCGTTTTTGCGGTAGGCACGCGAGTTGAAAAACCAGTGACTGTCAAACTATTCGACATGACAAAATATGATTTTAAATGTGTCTTAACGGTCTTTAAAAAACAAACTCCTACCTGAAACCTACCTACCAAACCTACCCTAACCTACCGGACTTCTTAACGGTCGTTAAAAAACAAACTCCTACCTGAAACCTACCTACCAAACCTACCCTAACCTACCGGACTTCTTAACGGTCTTTAAAAAACAAACTCCTACCTGAAACCTACCTACCAAACCTACCCTAACCTACCGGACTTCTTAACATAACATAACAAAAGGAAAATTACTAATGAAACACTTTGAGGTTCACTGGTTTTTATACACCAAATAAGGGCGTTCCAATGCTCACGCATGCGCAAATCTGACTTTTTTAAAATTTGTGAAACGGGAGGCTATGCTAAAGTTCAGCCATAATATTTATTAATAATCGACGTTTCGACGAACTCAACGTACGTCTTCATCAGGAAAAAAGATATAAATGGCATTTACCGTAAATAAACAGAACATGGAAACAGGTTACTAGATAACAAAATTCAAGTAACTAGATTATGAAATTTATAAATTTCTAATTAATGGTAGCCAAATTTCATTTAAATCAGTGATGTTATCTTTTTTTTTTGATTGGCCTTGCAATTATTACAGTATTCCCACCGGATTTGTTTATAAAAAAGTGCTTTTATTTTTTGCTTTAAAATTATTATAAAATTCAAATAAACTAATTAAAATTGCTTAAGTAATAAATAATTTTACGAAAATGTCAAATGTACTTTTGATCAAAAACAACCCTAATCTAATTACATATTAAGTAGAACCATTAAATGAAATTTACGATAAATTCAAAATACGATCACACAAATTATCTTGGCAAAAAACAAAATACAATAACATACGTCCGTATTGCCACCTCACTTTTAAAAGTGATTTTTTACAAAATACTTTTGACATTTTCTTAAAATTATTTATTCAACAATTTTAATTAGTTTATTTGAATTTTATAATATTAGATTTTAGATTATCAAAAATATATCAAAAATTGAAATACTACTCATATTTGATATGGGTAGAAGTAAAAGCTTATTTTAAAGCAAAAAATAAAAGCACTTTTTCATGAACAAATTGTAATAATTGTAATAATTGCAAAACCAATCAATATTAACAGCAGATTAATAAGAGAAGCAATAGAAATTTATAAAGGAAAAGATAACAACAATCAGTACGAATTCACTATTTTAATAAAATTTGGCTTCCATTAATTAAATATTTATGAATCTCATAATATAGTTACTTATTCTATTACCTAGTAACTTAATTCTTGAATTGTCGCACTATTTACTTTATAAAACTTCATAATTAATTAGGGATAAATAATATACTTTGTGTTAAGTTTTATATTTATTATGGTGAAACAGCTGTTACTAAACTTTAATAAATAAATATAAAACTTAACACAAAGTATATTATTTATCCCTAATTACCTAGTAACTTTTCTTCATGTTTTGTTTATTTACTGTAAATGTCATTTGTATCTTTTTTCCTGATGAAAACGTATGTTAAATTCGTCGAAACGTTGATTAATAAATATTAATACAGAATTAGAACCTAAAGCCGTTTTATTTTAAAATACAATAATTTAAATTTTAAAATAATATTAAAAACAAATAATAGTGATAAGTTATATAAAGCAACAAAAAAATTGCCCTAAATTTTTTTTATTCGGATTCAAGTAAACCTATGTTATTTTTAGAATTAGGTCAAAATAGTTTGTACATTCCATAGTTTAATTTTGAAAACTAATCTTACTATTTAGATACAAATCAATAGCACCTCATGGTGTTTCCTAAAATACGACGGTAAGATTAAATAGAAATACTTCTTCCATTTTCCAAATTTATTATATTTTTTAAACATATTTTTGTAACTTGTGTTTATGAATAATATTTCTATTTTAGATACATGTTTATATCTAATATTATAAAATTCAAAAAAACTAATAAAAATTACTTAATAAATAAACGACAAAAATATTTTTTAAAAGTGAGCTGAGAATAACCAAATTTTTTAAAACAATATGTTTATAAAATAATTATCATCAAGCGTATGTTTTATATGGTTTTATTCATGTTCACAGCAAACCATTAATCAAAATAAATATTTAAATCATAAATTTCCATTTGCATCAAATGATTATTAAATCAATATTTATTAAATTTTCATACAAATATCACGCATTCAATATCTTCTTTATAATTAGTTACAAATTATCTAACAATCAATATTTTAATTATTGTTAAGAAGGTTTGAAGGCAATCGAAGATCAAAATTTTCCAAATTTTTACTATTGGCTATTTAAACTACAGATATAAATTTATTTGAATAAAAATTGTAATAATTATGTCACCGTAGTAAAATCTTGTGACCATGAAGAGTAAGAAACAGGGATCATAATTGGTTTCAAAAAATTGTATTTTTACTGTTTCGTTTAGTAAAATTATTTTCTATATTTGATATTTTATTACAAACAAAATCAAGCTCTTGAAAAAGCTTAATAAATAATTTAAAATGTGACTGTAAATACAGAGCACAGTAACTTTATATTTTTGTAAACATTCACAGTTTCAATTTATTGAGAAAATTGTGTAGGCAAAAATACAATAATGCAATAGGCAATTATTGATAACAAATTTAAACAATATTAAAATGAATTTAGATTTATTTTTATGATCGCAAAGGTTTAATTTAAAGTAACTTTTTAATGGAAATGATTAACTCGTTCATTACCAATTTTTATCTTTAGTAAATAAGCTAAATTAACTTAAATATATATATATAGAAGAAAAGAAAATAGAGTTTTTTCTTTAAATTTAAAAGCTTTCTGTATTTTATTTTTCTTTTATTTAGGAAAATAAGTTTTTCTACATTTATTATAAATGAGTTTCTGGATAATTAACTTTTCTCACACTTTTTTGATTTATTACTCATCACCTTTGACAAATCAAAATATCATAAATTCATTATTCAACAGTTTGTAATCAATCACAAAATTGCTGTTGCAACATTAAATACATTACGAAATAAATGTCGCTCATGTTAAACCGAAAAGAAGTATGCTATTATATTACCATATAATAATTATTACTTGTTCGTTTAATTTATATTAATCATAAATATGTATAATTAATTAATAACTTATCTATTAATTAAAAAAATAATAATAATGCTTCCTTTATTCAATGTATCTCGCGTTGTCACTGAAATTTACTGAGACAAATTTAAGTCGTTTAACTTACCAGTTCAGCGACTTCAGTTTTCAAAAAGGAATGTACACCCATAATAAAAGGTGTCGGTGTAGATAAGACTTCTACAAGTGCAGCAGGAAGCAAAGGTATATAAACATGACTATAGCGAAAGGGGTACATCAATGCGGTGAGGGCCCTACATCCTTCTGTCAAACGATTATAGCTTTTTGAATGGAAGAGTATTTTATGTTCAGTCATTATTGCACAAAACAATACCAATACATTTCGAATTCCTGCGAAAGAAAAGCGTTCGACTTAACAAAACAAGGAAATCGAATTAAATAAACAAATATTATAAATATAATACGACAAATTATTTTGCTATATAAATGCAGGATGTTACAATTATATGACCTTGTATAATGAGTACGAAAACAAAAAACGAAAGTTCATTGTTCATTATCGTAAAACAAATGGATAAAGCGTGCGACCCGTATTCCATTTTTTTTTTGTACTGCACTTGAAATTATAATAAGAAATATATCAAGGTTGCTCTTGTGATATATTTTATTGAACTGCTAAAATGTATTTTAACAAAACAAAATAAAAACCGAAAAGTATAGGTATATCTTATTTTTGTTACTTGAATAAACGTTTTATTTACAGTACTATAATTATATCATTATTTTTTAGACAGTAATTGAATTTAGTTGACTCATTCTAATAAATTATGTAGCTATTATTCGGACTATTGATATGAAAATAATTTAAATAAACTTCAAACTTTCTTAAGAAAAATACACAATAAAAACATAATTTATATTAATTAAACTTAATTTAAAATTAACAAAAATAAAAACAATAAGAATTTTTTAATTATCAAAACATTAAAATTCGATTTTAACATTTTGCTTATTTCATAGTAAAATTTAAAAATATATATCTCTTAATTTTTTGTAACACAATCACAAAAGCTAATAAGAATCTTTTATTATCAGTACAATTATGTATGTACATAGAAAAATACATAAATAGCAATTTCATTTAATTCAAATTAAATGATTTATTTTTTAATTAGATAATATTTTATATATATAACATTAGTTCCTTTATCAACATAAAAATTAATCGAAATAAAATTGTTATTTACAGATTTTTTTATGACATATGAAAACATAGAAAAAAAATTATTAATCTAGTTTGAATGTAATATTTTTCTTGAGATTTGAAAAAATTCTTAGCACTAAAAAAGTTCGGGAAGAACTGATCGAGTTAATCAAAAATCAACAAAAAGGAAAACAAAGCAATTACCTAATTGTTGGAAGAGCAAACTAACGGAAGTCTGCGTAACTGGCAAAGAAGGGCTTATAGGAGGTTGTAACGCTTGTCTGTCTCCAGCGCCAATACTAAATCTAACCTGAGGTCCACCAGGCGGTGGCACTTGAATGCATCCTAAAATATTTCCTACTAATGTTTCTAACGGAACAGCAATATTTTCAATATAGACTGTGTAAATAATTCCTAAACAATTCTAAAATCCAAAAATACACACACAAATTAGCCTTACGTAACAAAAATTCGAATCGAATTCTGTATTTACCCTAAATGTTTCTATGTAATCTAATCTGGAGACAAGGACTAGACATTTTGGAGCATACATGATACTGTGATGTGTTATGGCAGGAATACTTCTAACTAATGCATGAGAGCCACCATCAACAGGATCCTCTTCCTGTTAGAAATTTCATATGTAAAAAATTATCCAATATTGATTAAAATTTATAGAAAATTTACCTCGTCAACTGGTTTACTTGGTGTAATTGATACGGTTTCATTAAAACACAAACATGCACAGTAATGTCGATTGGCATCAATATCAGTCAATACAGATACAAAAAAGCGAGGTTCCTGTCTGTCTGTTGACAGAGCCCATCCTTGTGGTTGGCAAAACTAAATTATATTCATTTAATATATCTGTACAAATCAATACCACAAAATGATTTTTTTTGAACATATGAAAAATATCTTACCCATTCGATTCCTTCTATAAACGGAGTATCAGACCAATCTTTTTCCGGAAATCTTTGCAATATAATTCCACTGCTTATCCCACTCCCTTAAAACACACAAAATATCGTAAAATATTTTCTAAAAAAACGATTATGTCCATTAAACACATACTTTCTTTTTCATGATCATAGCCAACAATCACAAAATAATCTGCCAACCGAGACATAATTCCCTTACTAATGAACTTAATTTACTAAAAAATAATTTCCGTTCGCCGTGAGTATCATTTTTACTAGCGAATTAAGAAAAGCTGTCAGATGATATGGCCTTTATAAATAAACAAAATAGACGTACAGGTGCACAGGAAATTATAACCTATGAATGAGTTTTCCCACGAATAAATGTCACTAGTAAACAAGCGCGCACACGTTCAAAATTAATTATTTATAAAAATTATCTTAAACTAATATTCGATGTTCAAATACTTTTTTTCTATAAAAGTGATATCATTCTTTTAAAATGCCACACCCAAAAACATTATACACTTCACAACACCAAACTTGGTCCGCCATTTTAATATAATTTCATTCATCAGTTTGTGGTCTTGCTCACTGATCGCGATAATCGTGAATGAGAAATCCATTTTCTATGAAGCAACTGCAATTTATTATATTTTCAATTTCGTAATGAATAATTCCCGAATATTGCAATACAATGAAATCATGTTGCAAAAAATTAAAAATTATTGTAAAATTGAATCAAACAAGAAGTGATGATTTGAATTTGAAACATGTATTTTTTATTAGATTCTTTTTTTTTGTTCTAATACATAGTAAAAAAATGACAACAATTTTCGAGAATATTTATTGTTAAAATGAATCGGAAAAAATACATATTATATGTAATATTACAAAATCATTATCACCATTTTGCTCTTTTACACCAATCTTTTGGTGTCCAATGTAAACATTTTGGATCAATTCGTATTATTCGTTTATCCATTGCTTTACGATGACTAGTTATTGTTTCTTGACTTAAAGTAATTATATATTGTCCTTTATAATAATTTATTAAATTTAAATTTTGTAAAGTTGATATGACATCTTCTTTCTTAATACTCGTTAATTCACATATTTCGCTAGAAATGAAAATACATTTAACAAATAAATTTTTTAAAAAAACATGTTTTCCTTACTTTATTGTAATTTGAGGTTTTTCATTATCACCTACTGGTTTTATTGTTGTTAAAATATCGAGTATTGTTTGTGCCCAATAACTTCGATAAGACAACAATCCTAAATCTGAGAGTGGTTTTTCCGGAGAACCTGTTTTTCCTTCAAATTTAGATAATTCGTAACCTAAAATGTTCAAATAAAATTAAAATATATAAATTCGCATTAATTTGGCAAATACATACTAAATTCAATTAATAATTTTCCATATCCTTTTCGTTGATATGGAGGCATAGTAAGTATACAAGCTACATTATAATCTTCTATCGATTCTTTTTCCTTCGAGAAATATCCGACAATGTGAAAACCTCTGCTATCGAAATCTGTCATAACATAAAATAAAAATGGATCCGTATCATAATATAATGTTTTATGATCTAAGAATAATTTGGCCAGTAGACATAAATTCTGTGCATAAACTTTATTTTTACGACCGTCTATTTCGAAAAATGATATACTGCCTTTACGATAAATTTCATTACCAGGAGGATGACGTAAATTACATTTTACCTACAAATATAACAATTATTGTAAAATCAAATATACAAATTATTTCATAAATTATATTAAAACTTTGATTCGGAAATCTGACAATAAAACGAAACTACTAATAATATAATAGTGTGAATTTTTGTGTCCGTTTTATTGTCAGATAACAAAACAAACTTATTTGCTAATATAATTACAATAAAAACATTAAATATAAATCGCTATACCATACATTTACTCATATTTTAGTAATTTATTATATTAATCTATCAAATTGAATATTTTAATATTTAGAATGACACAAAAATCTTAAAAATAAAAAATAATGAGACCAATTAATTCGCAAAATTCATACAGAAATTATAAATGAAAAGTTTAAGATTTTTAAAGAATTCAATGAAATAATGCTACATTTTATCAATTTTTACTATCGCTATGACGTTATTTTTATTATTTTATTAACTAACTTACCAAATGTCTTTCTAAACATTTTCTACTTTTTCTGTATTTTAAACAAAATTCGCAAATGTATATGCATGACAAATTGACAATTTCCTATAAAATAAAAAAAAAAACGTTCATTTATAATATAAAATTTTTCCTCGCGATATTACGCGATATTAGTTATTTAATACCTGAGGATAGGGTGCAAAGTACCAAGGCTTAATTCGATGTCTACCCAATTCAATCATTTCAACATTTTTCATTCGTGTAACAACATCGTCATGATGCGACACCATGCTACCCGATTGCCGCGGTCCGGCAGGCGTTGCAACACCATCCTGCGAATCTTCGTTATCTAACGATGTACCCTTTCGTTTGCGATTGATTTTTTTCTGTATGGCAGCCGCTAATACTGCACTACCGTTTACTAATTCCGGTGCTACCGGACTTGCAGGCCGTGAAATTGGTTGCGGAGGTGGTACGGGCACAGTACTAACAACGGCACTAACAACGACAGCACCGCTTCCAACGCTTGGAGGAGGTGCAGGTGCAGGTGCAAGTGCAGGCGCAGGTGTACTGTTGTTACTGTTCGTTACAATTGGAAGAGTATTATTCAAGCTACTGCCACCTCCGATATGAGTTTTCTTCGGAGTTGAAACCCCGGTACTTGTACCACCATCACGTCGAGGAAATTGTACTTTTCTAGTGTCTAATGCCTCCTCCGCTACCCATTCATCCAAACGTTTATTAACTAAAACAATAATTCGTTATTTTCGTACTTTTATCTTATAAATATTAACTTACAATCCACATAATGTACATAATAACGACTTTTTTCATTCTTATCATCTTTTATACTGACAATTTCTGCCAATGCTAAAAATAAATATATTTTTTAATATGAGGCACATCTAAAAGGAAATGTTTTGTTAATATTTACGCCAATCATCAGTTCCTTGCATTCGAACAGGTAGTCGGCATCCTTCCACAAGAGACGACTGTCAAACAAACACCATAAAAGTTAGGTTATGAATAACTTTATGTCACTCGAAAATTATTATTATATATAGTTACCACTGAATCGCATATCGTCGCATCATCCATATCATCCATTTTGGCAAATTTAATTTTTGTAAAAGTATTTAATAAAGTTTTTATTTAAAAAATTAATATATAACTTGAACTGGCAGCAAGAAACAGTCCACTCTTTTTACAATGATCTAAACAAGTGTCATATCACAACATATTTTAAAGTTATTTATGACGAATTTTAAATGTATTTTCTTATTTTGCATTATTTGAATAATATATATATAAACTAACATTAAAAATGCAATAATATAGTAAATAGTTTTATATTGTAGAATATTTTGAAACTACATACAAACTTTTTCAACAGAGACGGACTGGCCCTATTTTATATCTTAAAATATTTGTTTCTTTACATAAATAACAATATTTGATATTTGAGTTTTTTTTAGCAATAATCGAATTACTTAGCTTAATAATGCTTAATAATATCTAAAATAACAAAACAAAATATAAAATATTTGTATATAAACAATAACTAAAAATTTTCAACTTTGCAAATAAAAGATAATTTACTAAGACCACTTGGTTTGATTCCCTTTGGAGCATTAAAATATAAACAGAACTTAATCCTCAAGCCTTTTTGTTTTAATATTAAAATTATCTGGATACATTATATTGATTTGTATATAATAAAAAAATCAATTTTAAAATTGCGTACTGCTCGTAAAGTTTAAGAAAAATTATATAAATTTATAAATTAACTAACAGGTATAGAAATGTGGTAGAATAGAGAAGTTAAAAATGTTCCATTAAAATTATTTTATTAGAAAAATATTTAAAAATATAATTTGATATATAAAAATTAATGTATTTCAAATGTTTGATCTAAAAATACTTGAATCTGTGGAAAATTATTATTGTAATGTTTTATATTTTAAATTTAATGTATTAAAAATGTATTAAATAATATTAAAATTATATAATTAATGTTAAAATTATTAATTTTTTATTTATTAAATAGTCGATTCCGCTTAATTGGGACACCGCTTAATTGGGACAGCCGCTTATTTGGGCCAAATCTCAAAGAACAGAAACCAAACCAAGGAACCAAGAGTAAATTTACATGTTTAATTGGGACAACATTCCGCTTAATTGGGACAGTAAATTTAAGATTACAGTATATATTATGTTACAAATACATATTCACAAGAAAAAATATTTACAAAAAATTTGATATGATACGCTTCATATCTTTTTGATTCACAACATGGAAAATTATATTTAGAAAACTAGCAAATATGTATCAATTAATTACATTAGTATCGCGCGCTGTGAACTTTTTTCCCAACACATTCATTCACGTATGAAGTACGGACCCACGCGCTCAAAGGTTAATGTTTACCCTCGCGTCGGCGTGACGCGGCACCGGTCATTAAAGCTGTGAGAGTCTACCCTGCTGTCTCAATCGATACGTATTCAGTTATGATTCAGTTACCACTACACCTCGCGCGTGAAAGGTTCGTTAAACTTACATTTTGTCGATTTTATTTAAAAAAAATTGACTCTTACCAAGATGCCAAGAAGTGATATGACAGTTTCTAGTAAAATTGTTTTGCTGGATAAGTGTAGAAGTGAAATGTTTCAAAAACAAAAGACTACACTTGACACATTTTTGAATTGAATTAAAAATGTATGTATTTATTTATTATTTTATTTTGGAATTTATTATTATTTTTTCTTAAAAGTTTATATTTTTTTGGTTATATGTAGTTTATGGTTTTTTCCAAAAATTTATAAAATAAAATTATTGAAAGAAAAATATGGATTGCTTAATTTTATGTAAAATTCGGTTAATTGGGACAGCCGCTTAATTGGGACAAAATGCCCTAGTCCCGATGTGTCCCAATTAAGCGGAATCGACTGTATATGTAGGTAATACAGTTTATCGCAAACTTAATTGATCCGGTTCTGTTCAAATGTGTGAATCTGAATTGTCTCAAAATGTTAAACAATTATTGTTTTTAATTATTTAACTGAAAAGAAATCTAATTATTTTGTATATAATTAAATCTGTAAAATCTGATGAAGAATGAATATATCTTTTTTGGTAACATCAAACTGTAACAGAATTATTATTTTAGTTTATAATTAATTTAGTTATATATTATTTTTAATTTTGTCTAATTTTCTGTAATAAATTTTTGTTTTTTATAATTCAATAAATATTACATATAAATTATGTTTGGGTATTTATTTATGTGAGGAACATTTTGAAAACTAGTGTTTTATTCTCCGAACACAACTTCATTTAGCACAAATATTTTTTTTACATCAATAAAATCTTGTGCTTGCAAAATAATTTTAAATGTTTTTAATTTTTCTAAAATATTTTTTTACGATATACATATAGTATTTCGAGATTATTATGTATTGTAAATTATTTTGTTTAGTTTTTTGTTTTGTTGAATATTTATTAAAAATTTCAATGTATAAGAATTTATTCAGTTATATTTATTTACAAAATACATGCATACGTTTAATTTCATAGTATATAACCAATTTTCAAAATATTAGGAATTTGTAATGAAATTCTTATTGGCTAGCGAATTCTGTTTAATTATATATTAATTAATGTTGATTACAAGTTTTTTATCTTTTTGTATTTCCAAATTACAAAAAGTTAACATTATCTTTTATTTACCATTTTACGTAGTGCTTGATAAAACAAGATATTTATGCTTTAACTTTTAAATACGTTTTTCAGTTTGTTAATACAGTTTATCATTTATACGCAGCAATAACTACGTAGAAATAACTATGAATCCTATTAAATTTGGAGTTTTAACAGGTGGATATTTTAGGATTATTTATTTTATTTCAATATTAATATTTATTACTATTTATTTCAGTTAGTGATACTTGTTATAGTAAAGAAAATATTGATAAAAGTGGGCCCAAACTTGTTTCGTTAATTGAAGAAAATTTTAAGAACAGCGAAATTGTATTTATCGATATAGTACCGGACGATGTAGATGCAATTAAATCTAAATTAATAAACTGGTCGGATAGAAATTGCGATGTTATTTTTACAACTGGAGGTACTGGACTTTCTCCACGCGATGTTACTCCGGAAGCAACCAAATCTATAATCGAAAAAGATGTACCTGGTTTGGTACACGTAATTTTAAGTAAAAGTTTAGCTATTACACCCTATGCTATGTTATCGAGGTAATATTTTATTTAATATCTTGTAATTTTACGTCTGATGACTTTATATAATTGTAGGCCTGTGATTGGAATTCGCAATAAAACATTGATAATAAATTTCCCGGGTAGCGAAAAAGCTGTTACGGAAAATTTTGCGTTTATTAGTCAAACATTACCGCATACTATATCCATAATAAAGGATGACAAAACGAAAGTTAAAGAAACTCATTGTAAATTACAAAATAATTCTGAAAATTCAGACGTCGTGAGCAAAGTATTTTTTAAAACACAATTATAAGAGTTAAAACTAGAAATTTAACTAATTTATTTTAGGTAAAAATTGATACTGTAGCGACGCGAGCAAGAGTATCGAAGTATAAAATGTATGAAGTTGATGAAGCACATCGAATTATTACAACTACATGTGCTCAGACATCAGAATCGGAAGTTTTAGATATAAATAATGTATTAGGTCGTGTATTAGCTGAAGATGTACAATCTTTAGATCCATTGCCACCATTTCCTGCTTCTATTAAGGATGGATATGCTGTTAAAGCCTCCGATGGTGCCGGAAAACGGATCGTTGTTGATGTAATGGCAGCTGGTGACGATGTATGTTTGATTTTTTAAATTTTCTAATTTATTCATTTCAAACTAACTAAATTTAGATTAAGACCCGGTTGCACAAAGCAATGTCAACTTAATGAATAGTTAACTAGATTGTCAACTGTCTTAGAACTGCCACACTGATTGGTCATTTGGTAAGTTAACAAATTGGTTAGCTTACAAAGTGTTTAACAATACAATCGGGCCTAAAAGTTTCAGGTGACGTGTAAAATTACAATTTAAAATCTTAATCTTTTATACCTACTTCCAATTTCTTTTAAACAAGTTTTTTTTTGTATTATTTACCGGATTTTAATTTGTCGTTTTTTTTTTAAATATATGAAAAATTCGTCTTTTCCAAGAATAATTTAGTATTAATAATTCAGTTTTTATTTTATTTAACGTGCATTATAAAATTTTTAAAATTATAAAAAATAAAACAATAATTATATTATTTTATGCAACTTGCATAATATTTTAAAAATATATTTATTATGTGTTCATATAAACGTACTTAGTGATAATGTCATAGAATTAGTGACTTTTCTGCAACGGAACTTACGATAATCAGACTATACATAAAACTTTTATTTTTTTTTTTCAATTTGTTATTCTATTAAAGTTGTTTTGTTCTAGTATTTTTTTTTTACTTTGACGAAAACGGCTGTCAGCACTTGTTGAAACATTATAAAAATAATAATAATAATATAATACGTTTATTAAGATAGCTTGCGCTAATACATAAAACTCTTGGTTTTAAGTTAGTTGATGATGGCATAAGAACCGAAATGTACGTCGTATGTTAAATAAAAAATATTTTTGAAACTTTAAACCAAGAGTTTTGTGTCTAGTAGTTTTTATTATATTGTGCAAACATTTTTTCAGCCAAACGCTGAAGAATTGAAACCAGGTCAGTGTGTGCGAATAAGTACAGGCGCTCCCGTTCCTCCAGGAGCAGATGCAGTCGTTCAAGTTGAAGACACCGAATTAACATTAGCCTCAGAAGATTCTACCAAAGAACTAGAAATTAATATTAAAATCTCGCCTAAATTGGGTCAAGATATAAGGTGCACTCTTAAATTGTGTTATTTATTTTAATTATTATTTTTAAACAGTTAAATCTCATTATAGGCCAATTGGCAGTGATATTGAAGCTCACACCATTATTTTAAAGAAGGGAACAGTAATAAATGCTCCAGAAATTGGTGTATTGGCAGCTGTGGGCAAAGTGAAAGTTAAAGTTGTGAAGTAAATAAAATACTAAAATATAATATACTTTTATTTCAAGTATTTAAAAAAATATATATGTTATAGACGAATGAAAATCGGTGTTATTTCAACGGGTAATGAAGTTCAGGATCCAAATGAACCACTTCAATCTGGTCGTATACGAGATACTAATAAAATCACTTTATTAAATTTATTAAAACAATATAGTTACGAAGCGAATGATTGTGGTGTCGCTAGAGATGAGTAAATATTTTAAATGGTTGGATTTTAAGAAATATGTTAATTATAAACTTGTTAATTTTTAGACCGAGTAAAGTTAAAAGAACGTTGGCAAAAGCGTTTGATACTTGCGATTTTGTAATTACTACGGGCGGTGTATCAATGGGAGAATTTGATGTAATAAAGCAAGTTCTAATCGAAGATTTTGGTGCAAATGTACACTTTGGAAGAGTGAATATGAAACCCGGGTGAGGTTCAAGTTATAGTATTCCGAAATTAAACAGAATGTGATAATATTTTCAGGAAAGATTGATTATTATCTGTCTTCACAGAAATAAAAAAAAAATGTATGGTTTCTCTGAAGACAGATAGCTTGAATATCTAATATTTTGTTTTTTCCCGTGTTTGCTAATATTTTCAAGGCCGAGTCGTTCCAAAATATATTGTGAAAAATAGAAAATTTAACTATAACATTTAATAATTAATACTACAATAACAGCAAGCTAAAGCAGAATATCGTTCGCTGTTGCTTTGGTGGTTTTTAATTTAGTGCAGCACCTGCAGGATAAAGAAAAAAATTATGTATGCGTGGCGGGATAATAAAGAATAATATATATTCGACTCCATTTTCGATTCCAACTTTTAGTTCATTTATGATTTTTAGGTTTTATCATATTTAATTAACTATAGAATATACATTACCTGTTTATACTATTACATATAGTAAATTAAGATAAAATATTCACAAAAATATTTATTAATTCTTATTAATATTCGTAGTTTTAAATTGAAAATAATAAAAATTAAATAATAAAATTATTGTTCTAACGAAAGTGTTACAAAACAATATATTTATATTGATTTTATATAATAATAATTTATTAATATTTGCTTTAACAAAAAAGTTAAGAGTCGAAACAAAATATCGAATCCGACAAAATTCTTTGACTCCCGACTCCACACCTCTGCTATATGCTGAAATATTTATTATTACGTATCACAAATTGGAAAATAATAATGCACTTGTAAAAAGTCTTTCTGCGAATTGAAATTCCAGCCGAACCAAAAATATAGCATTCTATTTTGTCTGTGATGCGTTATTGTAATTATATAGCCGGTTCTGTAAGTACAAATTTTGGCAAACACTTCTTGTAAGGTTGCTATTATTGTAGTATTATTTATTAAATGTTACAACTAAATCACGTTTTATTTTTTAGAATATAATGTTATCTATAAAGATTACTGATTATATTTTTAATTTTGCAGAAAACCAACCACTTTTGCTACATGTTTGTATCAAAATAAAGTAAAAATAATATTTGGTCTTCCTGGAAATCCTGTTTCATCAACAGTCACTTGTTTACTTTTTGTAATTCCCGCTTTGAGACACTGTGAAAATCGAAGCGAAATACTGTTCCCGAAGATTTGGGTTTCACCTGTAAGTATTTCGTAATTTAGATAATAATTAAAATAAATTAATTAATTTTTTTACAACTACATATCGATTATTTTTACAGAATTTTCAAGTTAAACCTGATCGTGAACGACCAGATTATCAACGAGTTATGTTAAAATATTCAGTCGACGGAAATATTCTAGCAACATCAACTGGCAACCAAATAAGTAGTAAATTGAATAGCTTCGTTTGTGCCGATGGTTTAATGCTTGTGAAAAGCTGTCAACAGGAAGAATCTCAAATTTCGAAATATTTGTGTTATGTATTAAATAAATTCTAAACACATATTTAAAAAATGTTATTATTATATGTTATATAAATCAATTATTTACAAATATATTGTTACGATTTACAAAGATTATTTTGTTATATGAATTATATACAAATATATGGAATAAAAGATGTTATATTATTATTGATTTGTTTGAAAAGTGTTTCTAAACACTAAACAGACAAATGTGTTAGTACAGTAAAAATAAAACAAAAGTTTATGATAATTTATGTCGTGTGTCACTTATGCTCCATTTATTTTATAACTATTTGTTCATATAAACGTTTAATATTCGTTCTAACCAACTAAATAAAATAAGACACTGAAAATGAATGTGTCCCAGTCGCATTTTCTCCCAATTTGTAGTCAAGGAGAATTATTATATATAGTGCAGAATTCTTCAGGAATTGTTCAATGCCTAAACTTTACTTTGAAAAGTTTAATAAAATATATATATATCGATGCATAACCATTGGCATTTATAATTACTAGTCAAATTCTCATTGCACTTATGTTACATATTTATTAAATTATAGTTATGTAAATAAATTAATAATTCTACATAGCTACAAAAACATCATTTTATATGTTCATCAGTAATTTGTAAAAATTATAATATACTCATCCCAAATCAAAATTTTGATAATTTAGTGAAATTTTAAATCGTTAAAAGTTAATTTCTATTTTTTTTTACATCATTACCTGTATTATGAAATAAAATTTTTAGTAACACACGAGTTGGAGATATTTTTGACGGTACGAATATTTTTCAATTTTATTGTAAGTTGTTAAAATAAATGTAGTATTGAATGGAGCAAAGGCGAGACATCATCATAATGATTAAAATACATTATATTATAATATATAACGTTCGTATTGTGTTTATTTGTTTGTTTATATATTCTGAATCATTCCCAATCGTTTTGACCAGAATGTCGTCTGTTGTGCAAGTGTATAATTTGTTTTCGGTTCACGGCAAGTAAGCGCCAATTCCAAGTCACATAATGCTGTTTCGGTTAACACCTGCGGTTGATAACGTAAGCAGCCGCTGATATCGATGCGTACTTCATGGTCTGGATTTCTGCAACAATTCATTTATTAATTTTCTTTATCAAAATATTTGTGTCACAGAGTAATTTAAATGTGATTTTCACTCCAGGCGTCTTGCATATTAATACAAGATATACAAACGTAATTGTGGCAGTATACATACAGTATAGGAAAAAAATATCTATTAAATTTTTCTGTAACTGGTTTAAATCAAAATTGAAATAAAAAAAAACCGGTTAAAATCATATATACTTTGGTTTCAAGAAAAATACTCAAAAAATATTAACGAATAAACTAAAAAGAATTATGTGAATATCTTATATAGTAACAGATATATGATTGGTTAAAAAAATTTTAAAAATTGAGAGTCCAAAACATACAAGATACAAAAATTCTGATTACTTTTTCGTTTTTGTTTTAAATAGCGTTATTTAGTTTTTGTTCTCTGGTTCTATTACATATTTTGGTGGCAGTTTTCAATTTTAAAAGCGTGTGTTTTTTATATTTTAAAAGTAAATTTGATTATAAAATTATTTATTAAATATTTTGCATTACTTATTGCACAATGTTCGAAAAAATAAAAATATAAATAATAATTAGTACTTTTTTGATTTGAAAATCGATAAACAGATGGGCAGTACATAACTTTGTAAACTTTTGCAATTATAAATTACAAAATCGTCCAAATATTTTTGATAAACATTAAATTTCCAATACATTGAATATATTACTGTTCGCAATAAATTAATTTGAAATTCAAATGATGTGGGTATAGGTATCAGATTTTACAATTAGTATGCATCAATGGTCCAATTACATTATGAATAGAAATTCATTATTCATTGTTTTCGATAAGTCATAGTTACTTTTCAATCTTGGGTGTAGCAAACATGACATCCACTGCAACGCCTTTCGGTTGTAGTGTAATGACCTTGATATTGGACGGTGCAAGTTCGTGTCGGAGTGCATCGCTAGCACCTTGAACAGCATGTCTGGTGGCCGTGCAGGCAACCGAACTTCTATCAGTTTCAACTGTTCCTAATGTCACCAAACGGCCCTTTGTGTTACGCAATAGGCCCTGAAAGGTGCGCGCAGTGCGCAATAAACCGACAATGTTTGTTTTCAACATAGCGTCCCAGTGAGCGATGTCCTGTTGTTCTAAACGGCCCTTATATGTTACACCACTGGTGCAGATTACAGCCCATACACCTAGAATGATATAGAATATCAAAACAATTATAAATATAGATACGTAATACAGGGATTGTTTTGTTATGCAGATCAAAAAAAGAATGAATCTAATGTTTGTTTACATTTTGTAAAATGGACTCGCCAAATAATATAGAGGCATAGAAATAAACGTAAACACAAACTTGTTTATAAACAAAACTTCTCTCTCTTATTAATTAGTGCTGTCAATATTTTTAAAAAAGATGATACGGATACCTGGATCCAATAAAATTCGGATATCCGAATATCCGATTCTTGGATAATTTAAGATACAAATTTGAGATAAAATCGGATCTGAATTCCGGATCTTAGATTCGAATTTGAGATCTGGATTTGAGATTCGGATTTGAGATCCGGATCCGACATTCAAGATACATTTGAAATGCGTAATCAATTACACAGAAACAGATATGAAAAGTATTATTATTTTATTTTTACTATAATAAATTTTATAAATATAGTAAATTATAAATATATGTTACTTCTATAATTCCATTATGCAGATGAGATAATGATGTCAAAGTACTTCTAATACGAGTAGATTACAATACTATTGTAGACTGTCCCTCGAAATGGAAATTTGCTTCTCCAGGTCCTGTTAATCCTATATTTTTTAAATTTTTATCGGATTTTACAGATCTGAGATTTGGATCTGAAATTCGGATCCACAAAATTCGGATATCCGAATATTCGAAAACTTAATTATTCGAATATCCGGATAATTTTGGATCCGGATCCAAATTCGTCAAATCAGTCATAGATTTATTGAATCAATTAGGCAATTTGAAATACTTGTATGTATTTAATTTAATGTAATTGTATATATTACAGGTAACTAATTTTTATATGGAATTTAGCTACCGGTTATTGGTTTATCTACTAAAATTAAAATTATTTGAACGAGTTTTGTATCATACACCAAATTTGTTCCTTCCAACATATCGAAAAAAAACTACAAAAAAATCTCATTTTCACAGCTTTCACGTATTTGCAGTCAAATTAAATATTATAGTTGGCACTAATGTCGTATTTAATAGATTCTAAATATTAATTTTTCAATACTAGTTGTACTACTAAGAAAGTTCGACAGTTTTCCAAAACAAAATAGTAGAAAAATAACAGAACAATAAAGTTAAAAATTAAAATTGTTAATAAGCTAAATAGTTTAGGCATTATCGATCAATCAATCTGACAATTAATTTATAAATAGTTTTGTAATGAAAAAATTGTTTATGTTTCTGTACACCTACCAACTTTTATAAGAAAATGCATAATTATATGTAATAAAATATAAAGCAAAACAATTTTTATTACTAGCGTATTAAAATATTGATATTACGTTACTATATTGCCAATGTAGAAGGAGGTTATTATGTTACTAATATAATAATATACATTATACACCACTAATATATAATGAGTTCTGAAAGAATTTTCTACTATGTTCAAATTTAATGTTATATTTATTTTTAGGTTTTTTTTAGTTTGTTGCATTCTTATAGGAAACAAAAACAATAAAATAAGTTATATCGTGACTACAAATATTTACAATAATCATACTTTCATTTATCTATAATTTAAACTAGTTAAAAATTGTTTTAAAGTTAATTAATTTTAATGTAAGTAAATGTATGTCCTTCAATAATTTAATAAGAAAATATACTCAAAAATAATGTACGATATAAATTTTTCAAAATTATATCGGTGATCAGTCACGCATAATTTATGTGTTAAACTAACAAAAAAATTGAAATATTTTATTACATTTTTTTCGACAAGTTCTCGTCCTTGAATTTCATTAACATAATTTTAATTAGCAAAGAGTTGTAATGTTTAAAAGTGAAACGATGCTTACGATGAATATAATGCAATTCTCACGACTATATTAGATGTATTAAGTTGGCAAATCTGAATACAATAAACCGCAGATAAAACAATTGACATACGATTCCCAAATGAGCTAATCGTATACGCAATTTTGAGTCTTACGTAATCAATAAATAAATGATTAAGATTATTGAAAAATGCATTGTTTAGTGTGCACTATAATCTTATCATTAAATTTATTTTTTTATTGTTGTCATAACCTTCGATTTTCAATTACTGTAATTTTTGATAAAAAACGATATTTTCTTCGAAATATATGTAGTTAAATTGGTACCAATTAAAAGTTAAAGTTGTTTAGTAATTTCAGTCATTAGTTTAATAAAAAAAAGTAATATTAGTTTTTGATTTAACGCAATTCTAATCGAAATTAATTAAAATATTAAAAAAAATTGTAAATTGGAAAAAATCAGCAAATAACAAACTTTTGGTTCAAATATATTTTATATACGATCACTATGGGATACACTCTGTTTGTGGTATAATTTGGTGAGTCAATGAAGCCAATGTGATACATTGTGATCCACGATAGGTACGGGGATGGGGGCCAAAAAGGGTCCCGATTAGTGGTGAAAACCGAAGTTTTAGATCCGGATCCAACATTATCCGGATATTCGAATAATTAGGTTTCCGGATATCCGGATCTCGAATCCGGATCCGGATTTTAAATTCGGATATCCAGAACTCGGATCCAAACTCAGATCCGGATTTCTGATCCGTAACTATCCGAATTTATGTGTTTTATATTTTTATATAGATTTTTCTCGCATTATATAAATATGAATGCATATTTTTTTTTTTAAATATCTATATAACCAAGCTGTATTATTGAAATAAGTATACAGGGAGGTTATAAAAGATATCTATTTTCTGTTTAAAATATCATGAGTTTAAAGAAATAATAAATTTTTTAAATGTTTGTTAAATGGAATTAATATTGAAAAGACAAGCTGTATTTTTTCATCGAAATGGGACAGCAATTATATACGATGTGTCTAAAAGAATTATATATTCAATGTGCCTTAAAATTATGTATACAATGTGTTATCTTTTCCTTTATAAATTATTATTGCTTTTCTTATCAATCTACTGTTAATATTGATTGGTCTTGTAATTATTACAGTTATGAAGTAAACAATTTGATATAAATGTATGGTTTAAATACTGTAATTATTGCAAAACCAATCAATATTAACAGCAGATTGATAAGAGAAGCAACAGAAATTTATAAAGAAAAAGATAACACATTGTATACATAATTTTAAAGCACATTGAATATATAATTCTTTTAGAAACATTGTATATAAATACTGTAATAATTGCAAAGCCAATAAAAAAAAAAAAAGATAACATCAATCACTGTAAAGGCACTGAGTTAAATAAAATTTTCCTTTCATTAATTAAAAATCTATAAATTTCATGATCTAGTTATTTATTTTGTTACCTAGTAACTTGTTTCTATGTTCTGTTATTTACTGTAAATCGTATCAGTTTTCCTGATGAAGACCAACGTTGAGTTCGTCGAAACGTCGATTATTAATAAGCCGTTTTATTTTAGACTAGTTCTGTTCGAAGCTGAAAATATAATCTTTAAAATTAAGAAAAAAAAAGGAAAACTTACCATCTTCACCAGCAGGCAAATGAGCCCGAATAATTCCAACAGATTCGTGCAGAACATCCTCACGTGTAACGTCAATTGGTAGCATAACAATCGTTCCTTGCGGCTGTTGATTGCGTGGTATTGTCTGCGTCGAGGATTCACCGGTGAGGGAGATGTCATCATCGCCGCTTTCCCGGTGCTTTTGCCAGGCGCGAAGTACACGCGCCGCGACGCTGTCTGTCTCTGCACCCGTACCCGGACCATCACGCAAACCGGCGAACACCCGAAAACCGCGGTTGGCAAGATGAAGAGCTATCTGAAAGATGGAGAAAAAGTGGCTTATTAGAAAAGAATATATGAACTTTAAAAAAATAATAATTATAACACAGTAAAATATCTTTCAGAATTTATAAAATAAAACGGCATTAGGTTTAAATCTGCTAATGAATATCTTTATAATGTGAGATTCGAAGATACTGTAATTATTACAAGACCAATCAATATTAACAGCAGATTGATAAGAGAAATAATAAAAAATTTTAACATCAATTACTGTGAAAGCAATGATCTAAATAAAATTAGGCTTCCATTAATTCAAAATTTATAAAAATTTTATGATCTAGTTACTTGTATATTGTTACGTCTAGTAACTTGTTTCTATGTTTTGTTATTACTGTAAATGTCATTTGTATTAGTTTTCCTAATGAAGACGGACGTTGAGTTCGTCGAAACATCGAGCTGTATTATTTCACAAAATGTGCAGTGCAAAATTATAATAATCCTTTCATTTTACTAGCACATTTATTCCTATTATTTAATCATTTTTATATTTTAATTATGAAGTAAAAAATTTGATATAAATGCTTGGTTTAAAATAGGTAGGTTTCAAAACTGTTTCTTTTTTTAAATCAAACTAGAAAAGAAATATATCTTTCAATTATTGTTTTATGGACGTCCGATAAGTAGTTGGAGTCATATGATTGAAAGTGTTTTGCGTGAGCAAAAGTTGTAGGAACAGAAGAGCATGTATGAGAGGAATTATGAATATGGATGAAGCTAAAGTTGCATGTCTGGATAGGGATGTTTGGAGGAGGCTGATTTCGGGATAGTGCAGAGTTTGTACCACACCCTTTTGGATACATGGCGTGATTATATATATATATGTATGTACTATTTACTAACAGGCATCCGTGCCGCGTTTCATTCACACCTGAATTTAATCAAAAACAAATTCTGGTATTAAAAGTTTGTGAGTGATTTAGAGCGAATGTCTAATGTAAGTTTGATTAATAGAATTTTGAAGCTATACGTTTACGTGGACGTCCGATGAGTAGCTGAAGTGGTATGATTGAGAATGTATTGTGTAAACGGAAGTTTCTAAGTAGTAAGAATAGAAGAACACATGTATAAGAGGTGTCATGAATGTGGATAAAGCTAAAGTTTATTGTCTGGATAGGGATGTTTGGAGAAAATTTATTTCGGTATAGTGAAAAGAGTTTGTGTCACATCCCATTTGGGTACATGTCGTGATTGTGTGTATATATATATATATATATATATATATATATATATATATATATATATATACAGGGTGTAACAGAATAACTATTCCTAATTTTCAGAAATGATAGAGTGCACTTAGAGAAACATTTTTTATTAATAAACAAGTGTCCGGAAATTTCTCTGTGTCAAGATACACTAGATATCGTTAAAAATAATTTTAATTATTACGTCAAAGAGTAGATAAGTTAAGGAACATTTTATTAGAAATAATAGTGCATTAAACTTTATAAAAATTGTTCGAAGTTACGACCACCATTTTCGATACACAAGTTGTAACGATGTACAGGGTGGGTAAATTTGGACGTTTTCATAGGGGAACTCGGAAACTATAAGAGATATGGAAAAATTGACCGCGCATCCTCGACAGCTTTTTTTTGAGAGAAACTCAATTATGAAAACAAAAATTAGCTATCTTCTTTTGTTTTTGAGTTATGGCGAAAAGTTCGCTTTTTCCGTGTTTTGATAAATGGCGATATCTCGATGGTTTTTTAAATTAGATGAAAATAATTTTCACATTCTTAAGGCACTTTTTTGAGTAGAATGAAATGGTCTTAACGGACATTATAAATCTCCGTTAATTCTCGGGTTATAACATAAAGTTGTTTTTTACAATCGACTGCCGAAAAAAAAAAAAATTTCCGGACACTAGTTTATTAATAAAAAATGTTTCTTTATGTGCCCTCTATAATTTCTGAAAATTAGGAATAGTTATTCTGTTACACCCTGTATATATATATGTATTCTTATCAATATTATAGTAGAAAATATTATTGAAGCTTTGACTTCTTCTAGGGAATATAAAATATTAATAAATGATAATAGTGAAAGTACGCAAAGGTTAATAATAAAAAAAATGGTGACAATGTGGTGCAAAACGAATATGTATTGAACCAGCGTTTGAATTTGTAGTGGATAATCAAAGAGAAAACAGTTACTACGACGTACTTATTTTATTTTACATGTTTATTGGCACACCTGCGCATACAGTAAACGCAACACCAACGTACAATAAATGTTTATTCTTTGTATCGAATATTATTAATACAAAAATGTTAAATATGAAACCTTATACTACATACATATTTCTAATTAACGATTTGTTGAATTGGAAATAGTGTTTTATTAATTACAGATAACTAGTTCAATGTTAAATCAAATTTATTTCAAAAATATGGGTGGATAAACTTGTAACTTTCTTTCTGTGGTATTAGTAAATTCCTTATAACATAATAAATTTTTTTATAAAACTTACAATATTAAAATAAAACTGCTTTAGGTTAAAGTTCTGAATTAATATTTATTTATAATCAACGTTTCGACGAACTCAACGTCCGTCTTCATCAGGAAAACTGATACAGAACTAATACAGAACTTTAATCTAAAGAAGTTTTATTTTAAGTTCCTTATAATTACCTACAACAGAAATATTTTATGTAAAAAAATAATTGTTTGTAATACAAAGAAATAAATGAAAATTATATATTTTTGAAAGTTTTCAGATAAATGAATTTTGACACAATAAATAATAAAAAACACTGTTATCACCATGGCAACATTGCAAAACTCAAAATATCCTTTCCATACTGTTGAAAGAGTCATTTTTTATTATTTAGAAGTTCAATTTTGTTCATATTATATTCAGTGATCTGAAGCTTAATCCAAACCGAAAATCCAAAAAAAACCTTTAAAAATCTTTATGTGATTAGCGAGGATTAATCTCTTTTTGGTCGAATATAAAATTTCTGATAAATTTGGCGGTATACATTGAATTTCAATACATTTAAATTCAAGTGTAAATAAACAATGCAATTGTCAATTAAACAAATAAAACGGCTTTAGATTTAAGTTCTGTATTAATATTTACTAATGATCGACGTTTCGCCGAACTCAACGTCCGTTTTCATCAGGAAAACTTATTAATTTTCAATATAGCCGTTGGAGATATTAAATTAAATACAGTTGACCATGTTTTTCTGGTCGAATATGCAGTTTCTGACAACCTTGGACAGTGCACATTGCATTTCTTGCATTTCTTCACACAGTGATGTATATAGCAACTAATTGCTGTATAATAATGTCATTAGTGTACTAGTAACATAATGATCTCTTTCTACATAGGCAATATGGTAACGTAATATTAATATTATCATACGCTTGAACAAAACATATTTTATTTTAATATCGATCAAATAGTTCTGTTTATAATTCAACTGTGCAAGAAATTTCAATATCTTTATTATTTTTCAATTATTATAAAATAATAGAAAATTGTTTTGTTTACATTATATTTGAAAGAAAAGCTAAACAAATATAATCAAATTGTAAATATTGATGTCATGGTCATATATAAAGTAATAATATTTAGTCATATTTCAAAATTTCTCATCAATATTAACTTATAATTATACTACAATATATGATAATTGAATTGAAAGACATTATATAGTCATAAAATGGTAGCTTGATAAAATTACATATTATTTTGCAATACTTACGATATGTTTATAAACAATTTATAAAAATATTTGATAATAGAGTATGATTATTTTATCTAGTACTGGTTTTCAATTATATTTTTTTCAAAGTTATTTTCAACAAAATTGTTTCTTTGATAAACATATTTGCGATATGAAAATATTATGAAAATAACCATTAGATAGATTTGCAATTTTATAATTAACGATTAAGTTTAAATATTTGTTTTTTAAACTTTCATTACATAATACATAATTAATTATAGATTTTATATTGTTTTAGTTAAAATTATTTTTGTCGTAACTTTAGATTTTTGCAAAACGTTCGATACATAAATTTATGTAAAATATAAAAACTTTGGAATAATAATAATTGTCTATTCTTGAATATAATAAAAATTTAATAACAATTGAAATAGTTTTTTTTTTAATAAGATGACTTAAATATGGCATAAAATAGATTGTTTATACAGTAAAAAATCTTTCAGAACGTATATTATATTAAAATAAATAAGCTTTAAGATTAAGTTCTGTATATATATATATAATTTTAAAAATCGACTTTTCGATATACTCTACGTATATTATCGTCAGGAAAAATAATACAAATGGCATAAATAATATACAAACAAAACATAGTAACATCTTTAATTGATAACCGGATTCAAATATTTAATATTCATCATCTGATCGAATCAGGAGACTACAAGAAAAACAAAATAGATACATATTTATTTGTACTAAATACACATGTATCCGTTTATTAAAGATTTAGAAATTTTTTTGAATAATATACTGGGTGTCCCATTTTAATCCGCCACTTGCAATAACTTTAAAATCGTGCATCGGACAAAAATATGTTACGGATAAAAAGTTAATGGTTTCTAGGGGGACATCTGATGCAGGGACCCTTGCTCCTCTTGGACCCCCTGGGGGGCGGGAACGGGGGGAAATTTTGAAATTTTAAATGGAACCCCAATTTTTTATTGCAGATTCGGATAGACCATTAAAAAGTATGTAAATTTTATTTTGAGACTTTTTTTTATCTTTGATAGATCAGATATCCCCCTCGAAACCATTAACTTTAAGTTAATGGTTTCGAGAGGGATAACTTTAAGTTAATGGTTTCGAGGAGATATCTGATTCATTGACCCTTGCCCCCCTCTCTCCTCCCAAAGAACTGAAAAGAACTTGAATTTCGTACTTAGTTACACCTTTTTTTTCAAATTGAAGACTGATAAACTGAGAAAAAAAATGCTGTTTACAGCGCTATCTATCAAAGATAAAAAAAGTCTCAAAATAAAATTTACATACTTTTTAATGGTCTATCCGAATCTGCAATAAAAAATAGGGGTTCCATTTAAGATTTCAAAGTTGCTCCCTGTTCCCGCCCCCCAGGGGGTCCAAGAGGTGCAAGGGTCCCTGCATCAGATGTCCCCCTCGAAACCATTTACTTTTTATTTGGAACATTTTTTTGTCCGATGCACGATTTTAAAGTTATTGCAAGTGGCGGATTAAAATAGGACACCCAGTATATACAGAACTTAATCCTAAAGCTTTTTTTATTTTGATATAATGAGTTCTGAAAGATTTTTTACTATAATGTTATAAACAATCTATTTTATGTCATATTTGAAATTTAAGACATTTAATTAAAAAAAACCTATTTTAATTATTATTAAATATTTATTATATCTAAGAATAGACAATTATGTTATCAATTATCTTTGTCGTAAAAGTAACAATAAATCATTTAACAATAAAATTGTTAATTGCACATATTTTTACATTTACTTAAAATAATTTGAAGAGTAAATGGTGAAATCTTGATATTTCCTTCCGTAATACCTTTTACTATAATGATTGGTAATAAAATTTTTTCCAACTTCTAATTGCCTTATTTCTGCAGTAATAAAAAGGAAATCTGAAATCTTGCTTCAATTACATTTTTTTTTCAATTTTGAAACACGTGTAACGTAGTAATAAAAAGAAATGATCCATATTTCATTAAACAATTTTAATTAATTTTTGGAAATAAGAAATCATAAATTATTTAATAGTGTATCAGAAAAACTTAGTAATAAACGTTCAGTTTTAAGTTATTCGAAATTAAAAGAAATAGAAAAAAAAACATTTTAAAATTATTAATTACTTTTATATAGTACAATAAAATTCAAATTTATGTTTTTTGTTTTGTTAATTTGTATTTGAGTTTTCTGATTTAAATAAATAGCTAATTCTAATTTTTAGTTAGATCAGTGGTTCTAAAACAGAGACACGTAAACATTGTACTGGCAATTAGTAATAGTTAAAGTTATAGTGGTTATAGTTAAGTTAATATTAAAAGATATTAATATTTTATTTCGGCCCAGTATTTGCAAATGTTGTAATAAATTTATCGTTGGAATAATTTTAAAATTAATCAATAAAATATTTTAGTCAATCCAAATGAATTTTTACTTATCTTAAGTATAAATAAAATTTAAAATACCTGACACTTAATCTATCAATTATGTGAAATTGAACAAAAAATATTGCAAAAGCTGGTGTTAGATGATTAAGATGATTCGGTCATCTTGAGAGAATGTCTAATGAACGTTTGGTTAAAAGAATGATTTTGAAAGTATACGTTTCCGTGGACGTTCGATAAATAGATGGGTTAATATGATTGAAAGAGAGTGGTTTGCGTGAGTGAATGTTTCCAAGTAGTAGGAATAGAAAAGCAGGTATAACAGAGTGTCAGTATAATTGTGTCTAGATAGGAATTTTAGAGTAAACTAGTATCGAAATAATGGAAAGAGTTTGTGCCACACCCTTTTGGGTACATGGCGTTATTCTGTATGTACACTTTAAAAAATATATGTAATTTTACCTACAAATCATGAGACACTATGTTTTACATAATTGTTTAAAAATACATAATATCAGTACCATTGCAAACATTATGTAATATGATATTACCAACGGGATGGAAAAGCACATATGTATGTAATATTACAGTTTTTTTTAGTAAAGTTTTTTTTTAGTAAATTTACAGAACTTCAGTAAATTTGTTGTCAGGAATTTTCCATAAATAGGTAAAATTTGTTTAGTTCTGTAATATTATTGTTGGTATAATTACATACATTTCTAAATTTAGATAAAGGATGCATTTTTAAATGAATAAATTACAATTAAAATAAAAATAAACACACGACTCTTGGGTTTTTGTTTCAAAATTATTATTTTATTAATACGATGTACATTTCGGCTTATTAGGCCATCATCAGGTGACGAAAATACAATACAAAAAATTATACATTTCTAACTATATATACCAATACTTAAACTAAAACATAACTGTACAAGGGACCTAAAATGGTTTTAGCAGTGGGGATGATAATAACTCAGTTTGTTCATTTATTAAGATTTTATTATCAGCCAAGGCTGTTTGTATTTCCATCGCTTCTAATGTTTTATTGAGGACATGGAAGTACTGCATATTTGCGACAAGGGTCTTAAGATGAATTTCTTAGAAGCAATGGAAATACAAACAGCCTTGGCTGATAATAAAATCTTAATAAATGAACAAACTGAGTTATTTTCATCCCCACTGCTAAAACCATTTTAGGTCCCTTGTACAGTTATGTTTTAGTTTAAGTATTGGTATATATAGTTAGAAATGTATAATTTTTTGTATTGTATTTTCGTCACCTGATGATGGCCTAATAAGCCGAAATGTACATCGTATTAATAAAATAATAATTTTGAAACAAAAAACCAAGGGTGTTTATTACTACTTTGACTGCAAGGAAAAAGTAGTATAGCGTTTGGTACGGTGTCTGTAACATTTTCAAAAAAAATCAAAAATTGTATAGAAATCCTTCATATAGCCTGTAGATGACGAATCTGAACTTAGTTTATGTGGGTGTATGGATGTGCGTCGTCAGCTCGCTCGCTCGGTCGTAAGTCAAAATTTTGTGGCCGCAACTCCTCCTAGACGGTTCAACCGATTTTAATGAAATTTTCAGAATAAATTTGTCTAGTGCCCAAGATGGTCATGTGATTTTGTTTTTTTCCAGTGATGCCAACTTTCCGAGAAAAAAATTACTAAAGTTTTTAAAAATTCATATTGGCTACGTTATTTATCCGATTTCGATCAAATTTTCAGAAAAGATTTTCCTAATGCTCCCATTAATTAAATAATTTTATTAATATTCAGTGTTGCCAACTTTTCGAGAAAAAAATTACTAAAGTTTTAAAAATTTTATTATGGCCATGTTATTCAACCGATTTTACTCAAATTTTCACAAAAGATTCTCCTAGTATTCATATAATTTATGTAATTTTAACAAAATACAGTGTTGCCAACTTTCCGAGAAAAAAATTAGTAAAATTTTTAAAAATTTATTTTGGCCATTTTATTTAACCGATTTTAATCAAATTTTCATAAAAGTTTTTCTTAGTGCCTAAATAAATTATGCAATTTTAACAAAATACAGTGTTGCCAACTTATCGAGAAAAAAAAACAAAATTTAAAAAAAATTCATTGTGGCTACATTATTTATTCGATTTTGATCAAATTTTCAGAAAAGTATCTCCTAGTGCCCACATAAATTATAATATTATTAAAATACAGTATTGCCAACTTTTCGAGAAATGTCAAAGTAGTCTATATATGGGTTTACCCATATACTTCTAATCTTGTTTTTATTTTAATTTTAATTATGTTTCAACAAGTGCCTACAGCCGTGTCCATCCAAATGAATAAATTACACTTAAAATATTTTATTAGTATTATTACACAAAATATGTACTAAGTCTGATTATTTTGATGAATTATTACAGATATTAATATGCAAGCTGTAATTTTACATACTTACTTCAAAAAGTTATACCAACAATATGTAATTCTACATTAAGTATGTGATGAAATTTGCAGAAAGTAAACAATTTTACATACTTATTAGATCATTGTTTACTTACTTTATGTGATTATTATGAATTATATAAAAATTACAGAATTTTGAGGTAGAAATACAGAATATTTATAGTAAAATGAAATTACAGATTTTTTTTTATAGTAAAATTTTAATACTATTTTTCTGTAATTACGCTATATATTTTTTTACAGTGTAATCTATCAAGTAACTTCAATTTTGACGGCAATAATAAAAACATATGTTTGTATTCTGTATTATTTTATACGCTCTATAGGACTACAGAATCTTTTGTCTTCTTTTAACATTTGAAAATTTCTATTTAATAAAAAAAGACAAAAGATTCTATAATACTATAGAGCTTACAGAATGATACAAAATGCCACCAACAGTTTACTGTACACTGAGAAAAATGGATAGTTACCGTAACGCTATTTATATTTAAAAAGGTGACACAAACACAAGATATTAAAAATAACAAAATAAGTATATTTAAAAATTAACTATAAATATAATAAAAACAAAAATTTAATACCATCAATTTGTATATAGTATTACAGTCTTAATTCTTAATATAGTACATATTAAAATATATATGTGAGTAGATTTTAAAAATGTATAAATTTGTGAATACAGTAAACATACTCGTATATTTCAAATAAATATCTACTTATTATTATCCAATTTGTTAAATATCTATTTTTCTCAGTTTAAATGTACGTATGTAACAGAAGAAGTAAAGTAGAAAAATCTAACCTGTAAACCAAGTGCAGTATCACAGGATGTGATAAGAACGGATTTACCGCCGCCGATTGTAACGACGCCGGGTTCCGGTTCCGGAGCTGTCCGGATCTTACAAAGTAGATAGAGTAGTAAAGCACCGGCTATTGAGAATAGTGCGACCAGCTGCAAGGCCAGCACTAATGCTGTTTGTTCGTCCATTGTGAAAGAATGCTGAAACACAAAGATAAATAACAAAATTAATTTCAATATGTTACAAACTATACAGCAATTTATGAATGAAATAAAAACAATATATATTTTTTTAATTTATTTTTTTATATAAATTTTAGTCACTTATTTGTTAGGTACCTAGTAACTTGTCTCTATGTTCTGCTATTTACTGTAAATGTCATTTATATCAGTTTTTCCTGATGAAGACGAGCGTTGTGTTTCGTCGAAACGTCGATTATAAATAAATTGTAGTACAGAACTTGAACCTAAAGCACTTTTATTTGATAATTTTATTATTTGTATTATTATCTTTCACTTCACCTCTAGAGGTACACAACATTGAACAACGGCAAGTATATACAACAGACATTCGTGATATAATGCAAATATTACAAAATTAACATAGTAATACAATAAAGAAAATCACATTCAAATTCATTTGTTTCACTGTGTTATGTTATTAATTTAGCTACTCTTTATTTAACACTCTTCTAACTATTGCGCATGTACTTAAGATTACTGCTTTCTGTAGTTGCAAGTAGATGTATTTTGTTCATTTGTAGCTCTTTTATTATTATTATTATTATTATTGATATGTAATTAAAAACAATGAATGTTTTCATAATTAACGAGTTTTGTAGATTTTTATCTTACAGTATCTTCTAACGCATGTTTAGTAATACCAGATTTATCTGGATGATTTAAAAAGAACATAACATAATAGGTCAATTCGTGTAAATCATCCAGATAAATCTGCAATTGCTAAACATGCGTTAGAATATTTTCATGGTGTAAAATTTGAAGATACTGTAATAATTGTTAGACCAATCATATTAGCAGTAGATTGATAAGAAAAGCAATAGAAATTTATAAAGAAAACAATAACATCAATCACTGTGAAGGCACTGAGCTAAATAAAATTTAACTCCCATTAATTAAAAATCTATAAATTGTAGGATCTAGTTACTTACTTGTTTCTAGTTCTGTTATTTACTGTAATGTCATTTATATTATTTATCCTGATGAAGACAGACGTCGAGTTTTATCGAAACGTCGATTTTAAATAAATATTAATACAGAACTTTAACCTAAAGTAGTTTAATTTTAATATCTTAAATACTTTATAAATATTTGATTTCAAAAATCAGGTTATTAGTTCATTGTATACAAATTTAAGTTTTATATCTAAATAAATTTTAGGAACCTGTTATATCTAAAAACATATTTGTCTAAAATTTGATATTTAAAGTTTAAATTTATTGACAAATTTTTCGAATAAATTAAATATATGTAAGTATTCAACTACATTTCAAAACAAGTTTGCATACTTAAAAACAACTTATTCTTAATTAACACCATTTTGGCTAATGGTTTTTTTACTGTATATATAGCAGAATTTTAATATACATATACAGATTGTTTTATTCTTAAAAAATTAAATTAACTATGAATTTTATTTAACCAACACCTGTGTACGTAAAAACTAACAATAATCTAATAAAACAAATAAAATCTAAAATAAAACTGCTTATGGTTAAAGTTCTGTATTAATATTTATTTAAAATTGACGTTTTAACGAAACTCAACGTCCGTTTTTATCAGAATAAAATGATTACCTAAAGCAGTTTTATTTTAATATAATGAGTTCTGAAAGATTTTTTACTATGTCAAATAAAATCTAGTTTAAAATGACTTTTTATATAATTTTAGTTTTTTTCAAGCGTATTAAAATATTAATATTACGTTACTATATTGCCTATGTAGAGAAAGGTTATGTTACTAATAAAATACTGTAAAAATTATTATTATACAGCAGCTAGGTATACCATTAGTGGTAGCATCTAACATGACTACAACGTCAAGTGTATTTAATATGACAATATCTTCGACGGTCATATTGAGAAAATTATTACGTCAAGTTAAGTTAATTGACAATTGTATTGTTTATTTTCGTTTGAATTTGAATTTAATTATTGAAAATGTGTGAAGAAGTGCAAGAAATGCAATGTACACTCGAGGGTGGTCAAAAACTGCATATTCCACCAAAGAAACACGGTCAAGTGTATTTAATTTGACATCTTCTACAGCTACATTAAAAAAATATTAAGTCAAGTTAAGTTAATTGACAATTGCATTGTTTATATTCGATTGAATTTAAATATTGAAAATGTGTAAAGAAGTGTTAAGAAATGCATATACCGCCAAATTTGATTGAAATTGTATATTCGACCAAAGAAAGATTAATTTACACAAATTATGTAACAAATATAAATTATATATATATATATATTTTGGCATGTATTTTTATTTATTTTTAGTTCAGTTTCGTTTAGAATGTTTGAAGAAAAAATCGTATATATCACTCGGAATTGAAAGCTCTTTTTGTGTTTCGTCCAGATTGTTTTCCATTCCTCGTAATATGATATACTATTATGCAACTTGTCATTAAAATTAGACAAGTTTATTTGTTTTTTTTTTAACTTTAAATCACACAAGTTTAGTTGAGGCAAAAAAGAAAAGAAAGATCAACTATACATCTTTTTTGTTGCCAGTTAAAATTTAAATGTTTTATCTGAAATTTTTACAAATAAACATTGCAAATTAATATATTTAAACATACTATTTTAAATAAATATGTCATATAAATATAAAATTGAACTTATCCTATTAAATAAACAATATATTTTATATATATATATATATTGTTGCGAAATAAATATGAGAAGTTATAAAGAATGTGTAAACAACTTGTTTACATATTCAGAGGCAAACTACATCAAGCCTAGAAACGACTAGAACATTCTTTTCAGAAATCTAGAAAAGACTAGTAGCTTAAAGCAGACCTATATAAGCCACGCGTTGCTAGCAGCCAGCCAGTGTACGCCGAGATGTTATATTGAAAAGTGCTAAGTGAATACGAGCTATCGTTGTGCGGGCTTCGTTGACATAAATTGTTATATAAATTATATAGGCTAAACCGCTCGGCCGTTTGATATAAAATATTAAGTGATATTTATTCGTATTCTTGTATTAAACATTTAACCATTATTACTATTTATATTTATCCATTTATTATTATACGTATTATATCTTTGTAGTGTTTAGTAAACTATTTTATTTTATATCTTTAAATATATTTCTAGTTTTTAGTTAATTTAAGTGTTGTGTTTATTTTTAACCGATTTCACCTAGTGCGAACTTTAAACACGTTACAATTGGTGTCAGGTGTAAGGGGTGAAATTGTGTGTAAAATAATATTTAATATAAAATAATTATATTTAATAATATTTAAAATAAATCAGATAATAATATTTAATATAAATACGATTTAAAATAAATAACTACATTTAATAATAATTTAAAATAAATTACTATATTTAATTTCGATTCCTAAACTATTGTGTATTCAAAATGGCATCAAGAAAGTTATTGTTAAAAGATTTAAAAGTGGAAGAACTAAAAAAAGAATTGGAAGAAAGAGATCTAGATATCAGTGGTAAGAAAACTCTACTCAAATCACGATTGCAAGAGGCAATGACAGCAGAAGGATTTGATCCAGAAGAATATTTGTTTGAGTTTCCGTTGGAAATAAATCAGCTGGTTAATTCATTAAAAAATGATTTAACGGAAAAATTAACAGAAAATAATAGGAAATTAGAAGAAAATGTTAATTCGTTGAAAAATGATTTAACGGAAAATAATAAGAAAATAGAAGATAATGTTCAATCGTTAAAAGATGATTTAACGGAAAATGTTAATTCGTTAAAAAATAATTTAGCGGAAAATGTCAATTCGTTAAGAAATGATTTAACGGAAAATAATAAAAAAATAGAAGAAAATGTCCAAGCATTAAAAAGCGAATTAACAAATACAATAACTGAGATTAAAGGAGAATTTAATGAAAAAGTTCTTAGTATGAAGAATAAAATAGAAGCATTAGAAGAACAAATGAAGAGTCGTGTTTCTACATCCAGTGATAAGCCGAAATCAGAAAAGAATCATGAAGAAAATAGCGTTCATAAGCCAGCATCGCCGTCAAACACACATATCAAACCACCCACTTTTGACGGACAAACATCATGGGATATGTATCTACGCCAGTTTGAAGCTGCGGCCGGTGCAAACGGCTGGTCATTGGTTGAAAAAGCCTCGGCTCTCGTAACCTCACTTCGTGGCGAAGCACTAGAAGTCTTACAGACTTTAAGCGAGGACGAATTCCGACATTATGATCAGCTGGTTAAGCGGCTGAATGCAAGATACGGGCATGCGCATCTAAAACAGGTGTATCGGATGCAATTAAAGAATTGCTACCAAAAGAATACGGAGACTCTCCAAGAATTTGAGGCAAGTGTTGTCCGATTAGTCCGGCTTGCTTATCCTAATGCACCGGACGACAACTTTTTGGAAGATTTGGCCATTCAAACTTTCAGTGACGGTCTCCGTAATGAAGATACCCGACAAGCACTGCGAATGTCCCACCCTTCGACATTGTCCACTGCGCTGGCATATGCGCTGGAATTCGAAGCATTTCGGCAATCCTCGAAAATCTGCGCACGCGTAAGGACAACCAGACTGGAAGACGAACAAGAGGAGTCGGTTGTGGAAGTGATACGCCAACTCTTCAAGGAATTCCTGCCGAAACAAACGCCTAAACGGCCGTGGAACAACAGAAGAGGTGGTCAGGGCGGTCAACGCCAGGGATTCACCGAGCAGTCGGAAAACTAAAAAGAGTCGACGTGAAGGGGCAATCGCCGACTCATAACCACCAAGCCCCATCAAAAACAGCATTAGTCGCCTCACTTCAACATCCATCCAGTAGCATGTTTGTGGATGGCTTAATTAATAATAAGTCACATGCTATGCTACTGGATACAGGGGCGACAAGAACAATTGTCCGTCCAGATGTTCTGCGACCATCAGTCCACATCAGGCCAACAAGATGGCAAATCCGAACCGCTACTGGTCATCTGGCCACGGTTAAAGGTGAAACAAATGTACAATTCACCATTGGGAATACCACCTTTTCCTACCAAGTGCTGATTGCCAATATTGAAGAAGAGGTCATACTGGGTATGGACCTTATGAACAACTTTGGTTTTCGTTTGGACCTGGGACGTGGCGTACTAAATATCCAAAATGAAGAATTGATTCTTCACGGACGCAACGAGACAGCTGTACGCGTGGTCTTAGCCGAAGATACGGTTCTGCCTACCAGAAGTGAAGTGATGGTACAAGCCACAGCCAACGATCAATCCGGTAAAGGCCGCGTAATGATGCTAGAGCCACGCAATCACGATAAAGACTTAGGCCGGGGCATACTTATTGCCAAAGCCTTGATTAAATCCGACCAGATGATACCCGTACGCATGATGAATATCAACAGCTATGAAGTATCACTAAAGAAAGGTACCACCTTGGGACTTTGTTCACCAGTGTCTTCCGTGGTGAGTCGGATTACTAACACAAGTAGTACTGACAATGGAATTCCGGAAAAACTTGCTGAATTAATTAAAACCTCATGCAAGGATCTCACGGCATCCCAGCAAGGTCAAGTCGAAAGGCTTGTGCATCAGTATCAGGATGTCTTTGAGACTGAGGACGGCCTCAAAGGAAAGACTGATATTGTCAGGCACCAGATAAATACCGGAAATGAGAAACCGATCCGACAGGCACCGCGGAGGTTACCATTGATGAAGCGTGACGAAGCCGAAGCCATCATCCGAGACATGGAACGTGACAAAGTAAATGAGCCCTCAAATAGCCCATGGGCATCACCAGTTGTCCTGGTAAAGAAGAAGGATGGGTCGACAAGATTTTGCGTCGATTACCGCCAGCTCAATAATGTCACCAAGAAGGATAGCTATCCTCTGCCCCGGATTGATGACACGTTGGACACTCTTGCCGGATCCAAAATGTTTTCTACCCTGGATCTGAAAAGTGGCTACTGGCAGGTTGAAGTAGCTCCAGAAGACCGCGAAAAAACAGCGTTCAGTATTGGAACCGGGCTGTATCAGTTTACAGTCATGCCTTTTGGCCTCTGTAACGCACCGGCTACTTTTGAACGTTTAATGGAAAATGTGCTGAAGGGGCTGTCGTGGAAAACCTGTCTCGTATATCTTGACGACATAATTGTAGTCGGAAGATCCTTCGAGGACCACTTAAGTAATCTCGCAGAGGTGTTTAAACGGTTGCGTAGCGCAAATCTAAAACTAAGCCCCAAGAAGTGCCACCTTTTTCAAGCAGAGGTCCATTACCTTGGCCACATAGTGTCCCGAGAAGGAGTTGCGGTGGATCCTGAAAAGACCCAAGCAGTTAACGAATGGCCAATACCAAAGGACAAGCACGAACTAAGAAGCTTTCTCGGCTTGTGCACTTATTATCGTCGATATGTGCTGGGATTCGCCAATATCGCTAAACCACTAACACGATTAACCGAAGAGGGCCGCCAGTTCAAGTGGGACGAAGAATGTCAGAACGCCTTCAAACTACTAAAGCAGTCTTTAGTCAGCGCACCCATACTGAACTACCCTTGCCTAGACGGTCAGTTCATACTAGACACAGATGCAAGTAACGTGGGCATCGGGGGTGTTCTTTCCCAAATACAAGAAGGACAGGAAAAAGTCATCAGCTACTTTAGCAAAGTATTGTCAAAACCAGAACGCAATTACTGTGTGACTCGACGAGAACTGCTAGCCATTGTGAAATCTGTAGAACACTATTCCAAATACTTGTATGGTAGACACTTCCTGCTACGAACCGACCATGCCGCTTTGAAATGGTTACTACAATTCAAAAATCCTGAGGGGCAAGTAGCAAGGTGGATAGAACGACTGCAGGAGTACGACTTCACGATAGAACACCGGGCTGGTAATAACCATCGAAACGCCGATGCTTTATCTAGAAGACCCTGCCCACCTGATTGCAAACACTGCCTACATGTTGAAGAGAAGGTAGCCTTGTTGGCTAGAACAACGATGGTCGACGACGATTGGACGCCAGACAATATTTGTCATGAGCAAGAGAACGATGATAATTTAAAGCTCATGAAGCAATGGAAAACGGCAAATCAAAGACCGACGTGGGAAGAAGTAGCGCCCCACACTCGTATCCTGAAAACCTACTGGTCACACTGGGACTCCATCATACTTAAAGATGGACTCCTAATGCGTGTCCTGGAAAATGAGGATGGTTCCCAAAGGCGGCAGCAATTAATCATTCCCAAAAGTAAAATTTCGGATGTTTTGCGCCAGTTACATGATGGAACCTCAGGGGGACACCTGGGAGTTAGAAAGACCACTGAGAAACTACGTCAACGTTTCTACTGGGTAGGTTGCCAGGAGGACGTAAAAAGTTGGTGCCGAAATTGCGTGATCTGCGCCTCCAGTAATGGACCACACCGAAAACGAAAAGCACCAATGCGGACGTACAACGTCGGCAGCCCATTCGAGCGCATCGCCATCGACATAGCAGGCCCTTTCCCAATTAGCGAACAGGGAAACCGTTATATTTTAGTAGCCATGGACTACTTTAGTAAATGGGTGGAGGCATACGCAATACCAAATCAAGAGGCTGTGACTGTAGCCGAAGTATTGGTAAAGGAACTCTTCAGTCGATTCGGAGTACCATTAGAATTGCATTCTGACCAAGGACGTAACTTCGAGTCTGCCGTTTTTCAAGAGGTGTGTCGAATCCTCGAAATACGAAAAACCAGAACGACTGCATTACATCCGCAGTCCAACGGCATGGTCGAAAGGATGAACAGAACAATGGGGAAATACTTATCGAAAGTAGTCTCTAATCATCAGAGAGACTGGGATCAATACCTCCATTTGTTCTTAATGGCCTATCGATCAGCAGTCCATGAAACTACGGGGCAGACACCCGCCAGTATTATTTTTTACGGTTACCTTGCGATCTGAAATTCGGCTGCAAACCTGGCGAAGACCTGGCTGGGGACGGATATGTGGATAACCTCCGAAGGAAAATGGATGACATACACCATCAAGTTCGTGGGAATATTCAGATAGCCAGTGATCGGATGAAAGATAGCTATGACGTTAAAGCTAATGAAGGCGGTTATCAACCAAATGACCTAGTCTGGCTATATAACCCACGACGACGCCAAGGCTTCTCTCCAAAATTACAGAGATCATGGGACGGACCGTATATAGTCGTCAAAAGGATCAATGACGTCATCTACAGGATCCGAAAAACTCCCAATGGAAAACCTATGGTCATCCATTACAATCGTCTGGCACCTTTTTCCGGACGTAACGAGGATGACAGTGATACACGGGAGGGTCGTGTTAGGAGGCTAAAGGATGAGGAACCGAGCTTTGAATGTTTCATGTCTACGTCCTCATCAGGCCGCCGAGTAAGACATGGAGTCACCACCGAGGTCCAGCAGGATCTTTTTACCGTCCCAAGCGAATACGCCCTCGCACATTGCGTCGCAAAGGACTTGCGAATGTCAAGAGGAATTGCCTCGGTCTTTCGCAAGAAATATGGGGGAATCGACGAATTGAAATCACAATTACCCACTGTTGGAGGTACATTGTCCCTGCGTGAGTGGCGTCCCAGCAGAAACCTAGCTATCAAACGCTATGGGACTCCCTGTTGGTGCTGCGCGAGCTACTAGTGAAGGACGATGTGAAGAAACTCGCGATCCCAAAAATAGGCTGTGGCCTGGATGGACTCAACTGGAGGATAGTCTGCAACATGCTGGAAACAATTTTCCGAGACACCGGAATCGCCATCCTCGTTTGCTGTTATAATCCCATCCGAACGGCAAAAACGAAAAAAACGGTGGACTGCTACTTTTTCCAAACAGGACAGTGTAGACAAGGCCCAGCATGCCGATTCCTACACAACCCCGCAAGTGCTCTGGGACAGAACACTCCTAAGGGGGGGGGCAGTGTTGCGAAATAAATATGAGAAGTTATAAAGAATGTGTAAACAACTTGTTTACATATTCAGAGGCAAACTACATCAAGCCTAGAAACGACTAGAACATTCTTTTCAGAAATCTAGAAAAGACTAGTAGCTTAAAGCAGACCTATATAAGCCACGCGTTGCTAGCAGCCAGCCAGTGTACGCCGAGATGTTATATTGAAAAGTGCTAAGTGAATACGAGCTATCGTTGTGCGGGCTTCGTTGACATAAATTGTTATATAAATTATATAGGCTAAACCGCTCGGCCGTTTGATATAAAATATTAAGTGATATTTATTCGTATTCTTGTATTAAACATTTAACCATTATTACTATTTATATTTATCCATTTATTATTATACGTATTATATCTTTGTAGTGTTTAGTAAACTATTTTATTTTATATCTTTAAATATATTTCTAGTTTTTAGTTAATTTAAGTGTTGTGTTTATTTTTAACCGATTTCACCTAGTGCGAACTTTAAACACGTTACAATATATATATATATATATATATATATATATATATATATAAATAACTATTCCTAATTTTCAGAAATGATAGAGTGCACTTAGAAAAACATTTTATATTAATAGTGTCCGAAAATTTCTCGGTGTCAAGATACTCTAGATATCGTTAAAACAATTTTAATTATTACAACGTCAAAGAGTAGTTAAGTTAAGGAACATTTTATTAGAAATAATAGTGCATTAAACTTTTTAAAAATTGTTCGAACTTACGACCACCATTTTCGATACACAAGTTGTAACGATGTACAGGGTGGGCAAATTTGGACGTTTTCACAGTGGAACTCGGAAACTATAAGAGATGAAAAAATGGACCGCGCATCCTCGATCGCTTTTTTTGAGAGAAACCCAATTATGAAAACAAAAATTAGCTATCGTCTTTTGTTTTCGAGTTACGGCGAAAAGTTCGCTTTTTCCATATTTTGATAAATGGCGATATCTCGATGGTTTTTTATATTAGATGAAAATAATTTTCACATTCTTAAGGCACTTTTTTGAGTAGAATGAAATGGTCTTAACGGATATTATAAATTTCCGTTAATTCTCGGGTTATAACATTAGGTTGTGTTTTTTACAATCGACTGCCGAAAAAAAAATAAATTTTCCGGACACTAGTTTATTAATAAAAAATGTTTCTTTATGTGCCCTCTATCATTTCTGAAAATTAGGAATAATTATTCTGTTACACCCTGTATATATATATTTAAAATTTATTTACATATAATGTCGGTAACATGTGTGAGATGTAAATAAATTTTTAATTTTCTAATTAATTAAAGAATTCTTTTTCATAATGGCTTAAAAATGATACAATAAAAATTAATATCTAATAAAGTGTGGAAAAGATATTACAGTTTTCAACGGAAATAACGAGATAAAAATTGAGAAAAATATTCGTCATTTGTCGTTTATGTGGTAACGGTAAAAGAACAGTTGCTAATTTGACAGCAGTTCTCAACCGATCAACTGATAAGTATTTCGTAAATCGTTTCTGCTTCTGCACATTCTTGATCTTGACATTAGCATATTAAAAACAAAAGAATATGTGTTACTGGTTCATATACAGTGCGATATTTTTATCTCTGAACATATGAACTGAATTACATGTAAATTTCCTATGTTCAATTTAAAAAAAAACACATCAGACGCATGGAGACATCCCTGATAGTTATGCAACCAATCTTACATAATGTGACAGTTATTTGAAAAAAAAAATGAATTACTTTCAACAAAATATTTAGAAAGCATTAAACTATTCGCATTATTTCAAGAAATCTGTTTAAAAATGTATAGTATTATTTATTATTATTATTATTTATAAATTTAAGTGTTCAGCAATTTGCAATAAATGACCATATTCTGTTAAATATTTTATTTTTTATTCAAATAAACATCATATTACGTATGATTGGTTGCATAACTGTCAGGGATGTCTCCATGCGTCTAATGTGTTTTTTTTTAAATTGAACATAGGGAATTTGTATGTAGTTTAGTTCATATGTTCAGAGATAAAAATATCGCACTGTATGTTATTGATGTTATTTTTATGAGTTGGTTTTTGATTTAAATAAAAATATGATTTTTTTTATTCATTATTATTATTTTATAATTAAATGTACATATTTTTTTATTACATGTTAGTGCTGGGAACCGAATTTGTATAATATTGGATTTGGATCCAAAATTTATCCGGATATCAAGATAATTAATTTTCGGAAATCCAGACCTCGGGTCCGAATCTCAACCTTGGATATCCGCATCCAGATCTCAGATCCGAATTTCGCATCCAAATCTCGGATCCGGATTTCAGATCCAAATCTTAGATCTTTAAAACTGTAGGAAAAAAAATACAAAATAAGTCATTAAATTATATTCATTATTTGACATAAATTATGTACAAAATATATAAAATTCAAAAATAAGAGCAGTGCTTAAAAACCTAAACAAATTCGATTATAATTTAAAAAAATATAACAATAGAATTTGTATACTTGTGCCATAACCGTAGAGAATAGAATTAATATTATTGTTTATTTATATACAATTTGTTATTGATAAAATACAATAATTGATTTTAATTTTTGTATTTTTCCATTTATGTATAATCAATTTTAAAAACTAATTGTTTATTATACAAATTAATTACGAAAATAATTGTTTTAAAAGTAAATTTCTATACAAATACAAAAATAATATCGAAGTGATATTTTTTTTCAATAAATGTGACATTTAATGGCAAGTATATATAATAAATTTTCTGATATTAGTATTAGCTAAATTATTTATTTATTGAAGAAGTATATTTATAAGTTTTATGGCAGGTTATACTAACACATAAATGTTTAATTTGTGATAAAATCATGATAATGTATTTAAATTTTGAAATAAATGAACTAACATTTAAATGTCATTAATGTAGCTGTTAGAATAATGAAATAATAATGTTTAAATTATTATATTAGTTTTTCTTATTTGTAAGCAAAAAACAATAAAAATTATTCAAATTAAAAAAAAATATATTCCACGTTCTTAAAACGGACTAAAAAGTATAAAATAATTTCTCCTAGCCCCATATAGATTTATAACCCCAAACAGATACCTGGCTCCATACAGATTGTTCTGAAAATTTGTGATAGTGAATTTCTAATAGCTATGACAATACTTGTAAGATTTAAAACGAGAAACGTGGGGCGCAACGACAGCTACTCCCTACACTCGTTACTATTATCTATTATTGCCTTTTTCGTTTTAAATCTTACAAATTTCAGGACAAACTGTATGGGGTCAGGAATCTGTATAGAGTTATAAATCTGTAGGGGGCTAGGAGAAATTATTTTATACTTTTTAGTCCGTTTTAAAAACGTGGTATATTATTTTTATTTTTATTATTTTTTGTTTTTTAGTTTTGTGTGTGTGTGTTCTGTATTTTCTGTAGTTGTTTTTGTAGTTTCTGTATTTTGCTAAATCTAAATACACGAATGTACGGAATTCGTGAATATGGCACAAGATAAAAATTAATATTTCTAATATTATATTAATTGATTAGTTCATTAATTAATTAGTTAACACGTTCGCTGCCGGTAACGCGCTGGCGCGTGATTCGTTACTTTCGTTGGGTGCCGATTACGCTCGAGCGCGTTATTTGACTTTTTTCATTTTATTTCACCAGGAGCTCACGCGTGATGCGGCAGTCGGCAATAAAATTTGACACCAGTTTCGACCACGTTGTGGCTCGTGACATTTAAAAATAAAATAAATTTGTATCAAAAATTATTAAAATATAGAATAATTTGGATGGACACGGCTGTAGGCACTTGTTGAAACATAATTAAAATTAAAATAAAAATAAACACACAACTCTTGGTTTTTTGTTTCAAAATTATTATTTTAACTTTATTTATGAGACACTGTTTATTAAACCACAAATGATTATTCTATATAGTACAGCCAATTTAGCTTCACTTGCTTCTTTAATAATTTGGATGGACACGGCTGTAGGCACTTGTTGAAACATAATTAAAATTAAAATAAAAATAAACACACAACTCTTGGTTTTTTGTTTCAAAATTATTATTTTAACTTTATTTATGAGACACTGTTTATTAAACCACAAATGATTATTCTATATAGTACAGCCAATTTAGCTTCACTTGCTTCTTTAATAATTTGGATGACACGACTTTACACAAGTTAAAAAACATTATTTAAAATATTTTATGTTGTCGGCCTCTGGCGTAAGTACATGGTTTCAAACCGGCAGCGAACGTGTTAATATTGCATTGTCATCCAAGTCTGAGCTATGTTTCAAGTTTCAAGTCTCTAGCTAGTCGGGAAGTTAGTTTGAAATCAATTGCAAAATTTATACCAACAGACAAACAAAAAAAACGAACAAACTGACAAGAAAGCCAGTTAATAAAATCGTGATAAAAATTAATCCATAGTTTTGCATTTAGCTCCAAATGCTTTTATTATTTAAACACACATTTTAAATTACTTTATTTCTATCACGTAAATTCTACTAGATTAGTATAATGTTATAAATAATAGTGATTATAGTCTATGAACTGTAAAATGATAATAATTAAATGTAAAAGTGTGACATACTAGAAAAGGCGACAAATTAGTGATTTTCATCTGGTATTATAAGCAATTAAATATTAACACTTTCTTGTCCTGTTCTAAGTATTGATAGTTATATTAGTATGTTTTCAATTAACAAATGAATACCTTGTGCCACTTTCTACACATACAACGTATACGTATATGTACCATATGATATAAGATTTACAACTAGTTATTTATCCATTCAAATAGTCAGTCTTTTCATACACAAATATTTCAGGTAATTGTACAAAGTATACTTATTTTAATTATATTTCTAGAAAAGATATAGTAATAAGTGATTATATATTTAATTTTAATATAAAAACATAGAGAAAATTATCTATAAAACTTTTTAAATTTTTAAGTATATTTAGGGTTCAATATGTTTTGGATTAAATCGGAACGATGTTCCGGTTCGTAAAATTATGGAAAATATCGTTCCGGTTTGTGAAATAATTTTGAACAATAATGTTTTTGAAATATAGTTTAGTGACGTTTCAATTCATGAAATTTTCTATTTCAAGCTCTGAGTATTTTGAAAAACAATTTTTATAAATTATATGCCACCACAATCCAAATTTGACAATTTTAAATTATATACAAAGTAAAATAAAATTTAGAGCAAATATTTCAGTTTTAATTAGAATATAGTTTTATTACAATCACGCCAAAAATCCAAAATGGTGTGGCACCTTCTGTTTCCATTATGCCGAAATTATATTTTTGCAAATATTCCTATCTAGACAATTAACTTTTGCTTCATCCACATTCACAATACCTCTCATACATGCTCTTCTATTTCGACTACTTAAAAACATTCACTTATGCAAAATATTCTTAAGCAATATATTAATTGCTAATTTGCAGTTAATTTATAATGGGTTTTAAAACTGAAAAAACTTATTTATTATCTGATAAAGTAGTAAATTAAAAAACAAATTGTCACTTAAATCTAACAAGATTAGAAGTATATGGGTAAACCCATATATAGACTACTTTGACATTTCTCGGACAATTGGCAACACTGTATTTTAATAATATTATAATTTATGTGGGCAGTAGGAGATACTTTTCTGAAAATTTGATGAAAATCGAATAAATGTAGCCACAATAAATTTTTAAAAAATTTTGTGATTTTTTTTCTCGATAAGTTGGCAACACTGTATTTTATTAAAATTGCATAATTTATTTAGGCATTAGGAAAAACTTTTTATGAAAATTTGATTAAAATCGGTTAAATAAAATGGTCATAATAAATTTTTAAAAATTTTACTAATTTTTTTCTCCAAAAGTTGACAACACTGTATTTTGTTAAAATTACATAAATTATATGAATACTAGGAGAACCTTTTGTGAAAATTTAAGTAAAATCGGTTGAATAACATGGCCATAATAAAATTTTTAAAACTTTAGTAATTTTTTTCTCGGAAAGTTGGCAACACTGAATATTAATAAAATTATGTAATTAATAGGAGTATTAAAGAAATCTTTTCTGAAAATTTGATCAAAATCGGATAAATAACGTAGCCAATATGAATTTTTAAAAACTTTAGTAATTTTTTTTCTCGGAAAGTTGGCATCACTGGAAAAAACCAAAACCACATGACCATCTTGGACACTAGACAAATTTATCCTGAAAATTTCATTAAAATCGGTTGAACCGTCTAGGAGGAGTTGCGGCCACAAAATTTTGACTTACGACCGAGCTGACGACGCACATCCATACACCCACATAAACTAAGTTCAGATTCGTCATCTAGAGGCTATATGAAGGATTTCTATACAATTTTTTTTTTTTTTTGAAAATGTTACAGACACCGTACCAAACGCTATACTACTTTTCCTTGCAGTCAAAGTAGTAAAAAATAGATTTTTAGTTTTTCGAAATAACATCAAAAAGAATATCTTTTATTTATTAGAATTAAAAATTCTAATCATTTTATCGTCAAATTTGTAAAATAAAATATGTACATTTTAAAATTGATTCTACTAAATATTTTTGATTTGATTTTTTCCAGAATTTTCAATATTAAATTTAGAAAATATACATTAAATTTCTCACAGTTTACAGTTAACTTATTTTGAATTTCTGTGCAGAATATAAAATTTATAAAGATAACTAAAAAAAGAAAATATAGGAAAAATCTTTATTAAAATACCGTAATTTTATTATATAATAATAAAAAGCTAAATAAGAAGGAAATATCTCTTTCAAAATGACAAATTATTTAGCAAATTATACTTGAACTTGAGACGAAGTACAATGTTTATAGTATTGTTTATTTAATTCTCACAATTAAATGACAATTTAATGCAATAATTTTGTGAATCTGCTGTATTTATTTATACTTATATTTTAGTTGTATAACAATAGAGTATAATTATCATGTCATTTTATATATTCATACAGTAATTAATTTGCTTAATTAATTAAATACATAAATTATAATAGTAACTTTTTGTTACATACAAGTATTTTTTCCAAGAAAACTAATCTTTTAAAGCTTATGTGACACGATCTATAATTCTCTAGAAAAAGATACATTAGAAGTAGTTTAAATTTTTGTAAAAATAATTTAAAATTGAACCTACGAATACCTAAGTGTAGGTATATATTTGCTGTTTTGATAAACCAATAAATTTTCTATAAATTTTTTAAAATTGTAAATAATTTTTACAAGGTCAACTGCGGTTTACTAAATTTATTTTATGATAAGTTGGTTACTAAATATCACAAGAAATATGTTGAACTTTGGAATGTTACACCTTACATGTTAGCCTATAGGCAGATAATTAAGTTTGATATTTTTGTAACAATTTTATAGAAATTTAGGTTAGTGATCGGTTATACCTTCTAAATGGGTTCCACAGTAAATTTAACTATTAATAATCTCAAGTAGAATATTTGTTCAGAAAACAAAACATAGAATAAAATTCTGTTTGATTATTTTATAAAAACGACGTTTTGACGAAACTGAACGCTTGTCTTCATAAAATAATTAAACATAATTTTATCCTGAAACAGATTTTATTTTAATACAATGAGTTCTGAAAAATATTTTACTATATTAAAGCATAAGTACTTATATAAAAACATATTTATGTATGTGGTCGTGTAATTTGGGACCGTAGGTAAAATTTTGTATGCAACTTGTGAGAAAACTGAGTTTTACTCGTATGCAATTCGTTCGGATGTTTTAAGACTTCGTTAAGTTTGTCGCAAAATTAACAAACTTAATTATTCGAGTTTGGGTATTAAAAGGAAGCAGTCTTCAGTTTTTTCTTATTGTAGTTATTTTTCTTGTATTTGTAAAGATGGGTTTTATAAATCCATCTTTACACACTTGTTACATAAATAACTATTAATTATAGAGTAAATTATGATTAAATAACTGTAAAATTATTAATACATCTTACGTTTATGTAAATTTAAATTGGATAATATTAAAATATAATTAAATAATATTTATGTAAGACTAAGTAATCAAATTTTCTATGTAAAAAAAATTATTACTTCAACTTTAAACATCGAGATTTTATTTATCTATCAATTATTTATTTTCAGTTATACAAATATCCAGTACCAGTTATCAATGTGACCAAGATTAAAGAATTTTTCCATTAACATTTTTTTCGCGTACTTCAAGAAATTGTAACGGTTCTACATTTTTATGTTATTTGCTCAATTTCAACATTGCTGTGGTATCCAAGGTATATTACATATACATACCCAGCGACAGCATACCAAAACAAATCAACATGGTATGTGTACGTGATTGTCTTGCCTCTTACGGCGCTGTCATAATGTTAGAAGACCGTGTTATATGCTTGACCTATAGGAAGAATATAGCTGTAAATAAGCTAGCTATAAGATTTTTTTTTATGACGAAATTCTAATACGTATTAATAAAAGACGTATAATATTTACAAGTATAGATACTCAATTTGAATTTACGAAAAAAGTACAATTTATTAATACAAAAATACATATTAATATATAAATTCACTATGATAGACTAATTTCTTTAGATTTCTAGAAATAGTTTCTTGGATGAAATTGGTTTCGAAAGTTTGTCATTTATTTTCGATTTTGATTTATATTTTGAAATTTTTAAATAAAATAAAATGTATATAACAAAAAAATTAAAATATTTTTAATGTTCCTTAATTCATATCATTTTAATATTATATAAAAATTAATTTATGTGTACTAATTATTATTTTTATGTGAATTAAATCTATAATTCTAAGTCATTTTAAAAGTTTTTCTTTATATACAGGGTGTTCGTTCGCTTGGTTGATATAGGGCAATAACATGGGATTTTGATAATATGCAGAATACTATTTTCTTTGAAGAAAGTCTTTTTTTCGAAATAAGACTTTCTTCAAAATTTACTCAAAAAAATCTGAAAAAATTCAGTAAAATTGAGAAAAAAATTAGCTACATAATAGCTAAGTAACTTTTTTTTCTAACTCATATTGATTTAATAAGAAAAATTATTGAAAATTCTATAAAACATTTAAAAAAAATTCTAGCGCCCAAACGGTACATGCTAGCAAATTAAAACTAAAACCAAATTATAAAACTTTTTATTCCTTATCGAAAAGTATTCTAAGTATTTCTTCGAATTTTACTTCAGAAAGTAGTATTCTGCATATTATCAAAATCCCATGTTATTTCCCTATATCAACCAAGCGAACGAACACCCTGTATATGTTTATATGGTATAATTCAATTGCTCAAAATGAATAGTGTTTATTAGATATTAATTGTGAGTGATATTGAAGGTATACGTCTGCGTGGACGATCCAATTGCATTAACGAATGTTTCCAAGTAGTAGGAATAGAAGAGCATGTATGAGAGGTGTCATAAATGTGAATAAAACTACAGTTGGTTGTCCGGATAAGAATGTTTAGAAAATACTATGTTCGGTATAATAATTAATTTACCATATTATATATGTTTTATTTTACCGAAAAAGTAAGTAATTACATAAAATATACGTATTTTATATTTATATAATGTAAAAAAATTTCTTAGAATATCTGTAAATACATACATTTTGTAAAAATGCTGACGTCTGTAAATTTACATATTAAACGGGTGTAAATCAGTTGCCTTATGTTTGTATGTAAAATTATCGATTTTTTTACAGTGTAGGTATAGATTATATTATTGTAATTTTAAATTCTATGAAACAATAAAACCTCATTCAGACTGTCATATTAGTTTTAGTTTTATGCACAAACACAAGAATTTGACCAATTCAAACACTTTTAGTTTTAACGCCAAATGTTTGGATTGGTCAACTAATTGTGCTTGTGTATAAAACTAAAAACTAAAACAGCATTCTAAATGAGGCTTAACATAAATAATAAAAAGCAAAATATAAAAATAAATTCTACATGAAAAACGGTGTTTATATGCCGTACATCAAACATGCGAATTATTAAAAAAATTTACAATAATTGTTGTAACAGTTGTCTTATATAGATTTCATCGATTTCTCATAATTTGTAATTTAAATTTGCAAATATTTTACTGTAAAAATTTATAATTATTATCTTGTATTTTAATAATATACATTATTTATGTACAATAAAAAAAAAATATTTTTGTGCAAATTTAATAAATCAATTTTTAAATAAACAAAATGTATATTTTCTTTTAGAATCTGTATTTCGAAAAAGTATACCAGTATAAGATTAATAGTTTTTAAATAGTAAAATATTTTTCAGAATTCATTGTATTAATATAAAAACTGTTTTAGGATTAAAATTCTGTTTAATTATTTATATAAAAACGACGTTTTGACGAAACTAAACGCTCGTCTTCATTAGGTCAATAAAGTAAATAACAGTACTTAGCAATAACTTACTATAGGTAACATATAAGTAACTAGATCATAAGAATTATAGATTTGAATTTAGATTTATAGAATAGTTATAGATAAAGTAATAAATACTGTTCGGAAAAATATATTAGATAATAATTTTGGTTTCGGTTTATAAATCCATTACAATAAGAATAACCTATAATTTTTCCAACTTTTTTATTATGATAAGATAATTATTAGAAAGTATATTAATGGTTTATTTTGTAAGAAATAGAAAATATATTATATTTCTTAGGTTTTTACTTTTGAGATTATGTCTACTTAAAGGCTAACTATATATCAACTTTGTTTATATACATATTTAAATTATACATTTTATTATAGCAATTTCATCAGCATTCACTTTTACTCTGTTGATGTAAGGAATATGTAAAGTCTATTTATATAAGTATATTTACATATAAAATAGTTTATATATAAGTATTACACATTGTTTGAATGTTTAGTTTTATTAAAATAATACAAATTTATTAATCAGAATTGAAGTTAATCAGTTAAGATGGTTCGGACAGCTTAAGCGAATGTTTGATTAAAAAAATTGATATGAATAATTTTGAAGGTATACGTTTGCGTGGACGAAGTAGTAATAATAGCATATATGAGAGCAATTATGAATATGGATGAAGCTAAAGTTGTTTCTCTGGCTAGGGATGTTAAGAGAAAAACTGATTTCGGGATGAAGAAAGTTTGTGCCAAATCCTTTTGGGTACATGGCGTGATTGTGTATGTATACATGTATGTAAAATTGATACTTCAATTATCATGCTAATTAAATTAAAAGAGAGTTATCGCAATCTATCTTTATCGTTATATATTTGGTAAATACTATAAATTTATTGGCTTTACAATAATGGTTGTTATTGAAATGTAGGTACGCTTAAAGTTTCGGTAGTGAATATCGTACAGGTTGTGATATATATGGGTTATATTACAAACCATAAAAATCTAAAATCTTTTAAATTGTAAGTGTAATAAATAAAACAATTTTTATAATAAAAAATTATCAGTACAATAATTTAAACATTAATGCTGGTATTCTGTATTATTCTTTAAGCACTATAATACTATAGAATCTTTTTTTTTTTAATAAATTGAAAATTTTATATATTAAAAAAGACAAAAGATTCTATAGTACTATAGTGGTTATAGAATGATTCTTTTTAAACTAATAAGTTTTTTAAAATAGGTACATTGAGCCTGAAATCCAATTAGATATTTTGATTATCAACATTTTTATGGTAAATATTATTTTTTATTACATTCAATTGTTCACACTATCAGCATTCGATAGAACATTTTTTTTTTAAAAAAAAGAAAAATAATGAAACTCTCGATGAAAAGTTCTACAAAATATATATTTTTATTCTACTAGTTTCAGCTGTCACGTTATTCTCAAGAGCACGTGGTAGTGTACAATTTCGCCATTGATGAATATTCCAAACTGTTAATTTTCCCATATTATAATTTTGTAAAAATATTTCTCTATTTCATAGATGTTATATTCATGGAAAGTCTGCGCATTTTACGTATTTCGCGGAAAAATGTTTATATCATAAATATAAGTGTATATAGTATATAAATTATGTTTTTTTTATAATAAAAATCAAATACTGTAACAATAACAAATAAAAATATTTAACTTTATATAAAAATACGAATTTAGAGTTACAATTTACATTTATCAACCTAGTTAAGTTATTAGTTTCAAAATTTTAAAAAAGCAACATACTTATATTAAACTTATCAATAAATATTTTTATGTATTTGATTTCATACGTACCAGATTTACTGCATTTATTATACATATTTATTTATTTATTTAGTCAAATTATTATTTTTTATCTAAAATATACCTAAGCCGTTTGAACCGAATCAAAGTGTATTTGCAAACCGTTTCAGTTTCATTTTGTTAAACCAGAACGTAAACCAATCCAACAAAATACTGAAAACCGGGAACTAAATCGGATTAAATTTTTCTAGCGATTTCCAACCTTGATTACTATATATATATTATTAAATTGTTAAAAATTCAAATATATTTTTGTATTTACTAAATATATTTGACTAAAAAACACTAGAAATTATATAAGTAAAAGTTAGAGATAATCTCTTCGTTTGATACGACCATGAGAGTAAATAAATTAAAATGCAAATTTGTGTACGTGCTGCATAAATAACAAATTATTATGATAAATATAGACAGCACGCACCTGTCTAGAAAATGGTTGGCGTTATTCATTGCACATATCTAAATATTTATTACGAAAAAAAAAAACGTAAAACGTTAAAACTTTGTATTGATAACATCTGTCTTTGATCCAATGTCAAATTCGTGTTTAACATTCTGATTACGAATTAATTACGAAAATTTAAGACCCACTTTTTGTTCTATACCAGCACCATTCACTTACTTAACTGCGGCTATACATTAATTGAGAATTAAATGTAAACAAGTACAACTTTAACTCGTTATGTATTCTGATTTGAGACGAGAAACTTGATAAGAAATATTTCGTTTTTGTTCGCGTGTTTTGTTGATGACAAAAACGAAGAATGTAATATTGTAATTATGTAGATATAAAACATGTAAAATTCAATATCTAAATGTTTTTCTTTAACTAAAACTTAGCTTATTTCAATCTTAAATTATACCATGGTCTTTGGTTTTTTTTTAATAGAATGAAAATTGCATTTGTTAAAAAAAAATAAAAGATTATATAGTACTATAGGATAATACAGAATACCAACATAAGTATGTATTTGAATTATATGAGTTGTAAAATTATACAGTGTGGAAATTAAGTAACGCATAAATTCAGTAATTCCGTTGATATTAATTTTTTGGAAGAAATCTCGAAGGTGTATAGCGATTTTGACTACAGCGAATATTTTCGGCCTATTTTCAGTTTCTTATGTCATTTGTTTTTCATGTTATGACGTCATCGATTCTTTTTTTTAAAAAACAACCTATATTTTTTATTATTGATTTCGGTAGTACTTTTTATACCGTTTCCAACAGTATAACATTTTCAATATTTTACATTTGAAAAAATTGAGAAAAATAGTCTTAAAGTTCAAATATTAAAACTTAATTAAATTGGCAAAATAAATTTAATTATCAGTGTTTTTCTTTCTCAAAATGTAAATCGCATTATTCCAAAATCTGGAGTATTATCTGAATTCGTGTTATGTGGTATACTTGTATATTATCATCATTATCATATTTGACCGAAAGTCCAAAGTACTTGTTCTGTGATCATTCATTTAGACACCATTCGAAACTACAAGTTCCCCATATACCTCATAAAATTAGTATATAATTTCTGTTTAGAAGTGTACTTATTACATAACATACTTTATGCGTATTATAATCTATAATTAAAATTTTAATTTTTCAGTAAAAATTTCGAAACTTTGATAATTTAGAATTAATTTGTGTTTGTGTCATATTTTTTTTTAGATTAAAACATTAAAATTTTAAGTATGAATTTTGAAATTTTAATAATTTAAAAATGTGATTAAAAAATTTATTTAACAATTATAGTGTTACGATTTATGATTAGCTATGAATTTTTGTCACATTTTAAGTAATTTTTAATTAATTTTGATTGATTTAGTTCTTTATAATCAAAATTCAATTGTACTTATTTATCTGTAATGTCTATATAAAAAACAACATAATTTTCAGCAACAGAAAAATCGAGTGCATAGATAATATAATTTTAATTGCACATAATTTAATTAATTAGTTATTAACCTTATATAAATTAATGTCGATAAATTAAAATTAGAACATTTAGTAAATATGTTAAAAATAAATTTAACTAAACGGAATAAATTAAAATTGTGAAATGTAACAGTAAATAAACTATTGGCAATTTCATGCAATTTGTATATCAATAATTACAGTAATCTAAAAAATGTAGCGTCGTCATTTAACATGCTGGCATTTACCATCATATTGAAAATATTTTATGTATAAAAAAAAAAGATAATTTTATATTATTGTACAATATCAAGTCACCTTGACTTGTAGGAGTCACACCTTGAAGCAGCAACATATATGATAGGAATGTATGATATTTACATATAGTAAATTTCAGATTAATATGGTTAAAATATTTTTACGAAGAAAGAATCATTTATAAACATGTCGATACGTTAAAAATTACTTCACTCTAAAAAATATTTATTAGCTTTTTTTAAAAAAATTTTATTTATTTTTTTTATGATCTCTGCTCTTACTTGTTAAAATTTTAAATTCATTATGATATGTAAATAATAAACCCTTGGTTTTTAGTTTCAAAAATATTTATTTTGGTGACTATAGTTTCGCTATACAATAGCTTCGTCAAACCAATGGTAACTTAAACTAGATATTTCCAATATTTATATATTATTACAGAAATTATTTGTTCTACATAACAAGATTTATTAAAATAAATCGACTTTAGGTTATAGTTCTGTATTAATATTTATTAATAATCGACGTTTCGACGAACTCAACGTACATCTTCATCAGGAAAAAAGATACAAATGACAGTTACAGTAAATAACAGAATATAAGTTACTAGATTATAAAATTTATGAATTTTTAATTAAAAGAAGCCAAATTTTATTTAAATCAATGTCTTCACAGTGATTGATGTTATCTTTTTCTTTATAAATTTCAATTGCTTCTCTTATCAATCTGTTGTTAATATTGATGAGTCTTACAATTATTACAATATCTTCGAATTTTACATTATGAAGATATTCTACCGCATGTTGTACAATAGCAGATTTATCTGGATAGTTTTTGTTTATATTAATACTATAACTTAAAGCCGTTTTGTTTTAGTATAATGAGTTCTGAATTTTGTTTTACTATGTTAAAAAGATTTATATGGAATTTATTGAACTTTCTGTGCTGGTATACCGTGACTAAATGACTGAAGATACCATCTACGATATAAGAAAAAACGTCTGCGACGAAGATAGATCAACCATGGTATACCAGCCCAGATAATTTTATAAATTCAATGAATACCGGCCGTGGAAGCCTGAAAATTACTAAGATTTAAGAGTATATTTTTTAGCAAAACATATTGATGTATTGTCACTCTAATTAGAAAATCGTAATACATTTGAAAAAAATTATAATGGAATAAATAATGGAAAATTTGCTGATTATATTTTAATTTTACGTCTTTTCTTCATTTCTTATATGAGGCACGACTCTCAAAGTATAAATAGAAACAATATATTATTTTCACTATTTATCGAACATTCGTTCAAGTTGAGCAAACTATCTTAATTATTATTACGTAATGTATATACTTGTATAGTTTTTGAGATATTTAAAGAAAGACAGTGTATTTAAATAAAATTTAGCTTCCTTTAATTAAAAAATGTATAAATTTTATGATCTATAGTTATTTATTTTATTACCTAGTAACTTATATTTATATGTTCTGCTATTTACTTTAAATGTCATTTGTATCTTTGTTCTGATGAGGATGTACGTTGAGTTCGTCGAAACGTCGATTATCAATAAATATTAATACAGAACTATAACCAAAAGCTGTTTTATTTAAAAAATATAAAATATTTCTTAAATTTTTTGAATAAATATTTTTTTCTAATTGTTATTTGGATTTTAATATTTTCAACTTTTCATAAGTTATGTAAATATAGATAAATTATTTTAAATTTAAATTTTCAATAATTCTAATCTTTAAAATTTGACTAGTTCTTATAAAAATCAAGACACAAAATTTACTATTCTAAAATACTCATGAAAGATTCACTCCGACTAAATCATCTCTTAAGAATTCCAATAAAAACAATAGAAAAAAACGTTAATGTAAAGTTTTAAATAACCGTAAGCGCAACTTATCAAGTTGAGTAACGCTGCAAGGTAAAAGTTAAACAATAGAATGAAACATACAATAAATTCACTAGCATTTCCTTTAAAGTAAAATTAAATAAAGTGTTTTTTTCCGTGACTAACCGAAACCTAACGTAAACTAAAGTGTTTCTAAGTTGATTTCAGTTTATTTAGTGTCAACACGAGTGAGCAATAAGCCCATTAAGTTGCATTATTTATCGATACCGTTATGTACATTTTAAACTTTTAAAGATAGAAGAATGTTCTGCGTTTTAAAGAAAACTAATACTTAGCTGGTTGAGACAAACATGCATGTATGCAGGAATATTTTCTAAGTTTGCAGTCGGTGCAATACCATATTTAGAATTTACACGCATTAAAGTTATTGCATAGTTGGAAATCACGTACTGTGTAAGTTCAAATGTCAAACAATGAAAGTTTATTTTCTCACAATGAAGGGCACACATTCTTTTATTTGTTTTTCGTTTTATTTACTTTAAATTACATATATATATATATATATATATATATATATATATATATATATATATATATATATATATGAGCATTTCCATTACTTTTCAAAATATTTTTTTGGATCAAAAAATTCTCAGGTCTAATATTTTCAGGAAATTTATAGCTAATTAAATGTTGTTTTTTCCCGCAAAAATCAGCTTATTTCATGAACCTAGAAGAAAGTGAATTTTTGAAAAACAGTTTTTCTTCAAAATAGTCGATTTTTGACATTTGATAATTATGTCTTTGGAACGAATTATTTATTGAACTCTTTTCTGGTAATTTAAAGCGATTTTAGAGACTATTTTTCCTGCAAATATTAGCTTTTTTCATTAACCTAGAAAAAAGCTATGAATTTTGAAGATTATTTCTTAAAAATTGCCAATTTTTGATGATTTGTAATTATGACCGTCGTTCGTTCATTAAAATGAAATCGTATTCACATATTCTTTCTACAAGACCTTGAAGAATGAAGAAGTAAGTATTTTAAAAGTATTTAAGTATTTTTTAGTTCCAAAGACATAATTATGCAATGTCAAAAATCGGTTATTTTTAAGGAAAATGATTATCTTCAAAAATTCATAACTTTTCTCTAGGTTCATGAAAAAATCTGATTTTTGCGAAAAAAAAACTGCATTTAATTAGCTTTAAATATTCTGAAATTATTAGGCTTGGGAATTTTTTTGACCCCTGAAATCACAAACAAGACTGTTTGAATTAAATAAAATTTTCGGGGGGTAAATTACATCCATCAAAGACCTTAGCCACATTTCCCGTGTTATGAAAAAAAACAACATCAATCACTGTGAAGACACTGACTTAAATAAAATTTGGTTTCCATTAATTAAATATTTATAAAATTTTATGATCTAGTTACTTATTTTTGTTACCTAATAACTTGTTTCTATGTTCTGTTTATTTACTGTAAATGTCATTTTTATAATTTTTCCTGATTAAGACGGACGTTGAGTTCGTCGAAATGTCGATTATTAATAAATATTAATACAGAACTTAAACATAAAGCCGTTTTATTTTGTTATTGTAAATTTAATCAGGAATTCAGGACGTAACTTCATTGAATTGCTATTTTTACTATACTACATACATACATACATACATACACAATCACGCCATGTACCCAAAAGGGTGTGGCACAAACTCTTTTCATCATTCCGAAATCAGTCGCCTCCAAACATTCCTATCCAAACAAGAAACTTTCGCTTCATCCACATTCATAATTCCTCTCATACATGCTCTTTTATTCCTACTACTTGGAAACTTTCGCTCACGCAAAACACTCTCAATCATACCACTCCAACTACTCATCGGACGTCCACGCAAACGTATACCATCAAAATCATTCAAATAAATCTTTTTAATCAAATGTTCATTAGAAATTTGCTCAACATGTCCGAACCATCTTAACTGACTAACACCAACTTTTTCTACAACGTTTTTTTCAATTTCACACTCATACACTAATCTATTTCTTACCACTTGAAAATATTTGCTTCTATAATCATGCAATTTATATTTAAAAAAAAATAAGATATTTAAAAATGCTTTTATATATTTCGTTTATTTTTCTTTTTTTACATGCATACATAATTACGCCATGTACCCATAAGGGTGTGGCAAAAACTATATTTAATTATGCTGAAATTTGTTTCCACCACACATTTATATCTAAACAAGAAACACTTTTGTTTTTCGCTAATGCAAAACAATTTCATTTAGGGGTATATATAAATGAACATTTAAATTTGTCAATAAACGCCTGATAATAAAAAATTGTAATTTAGGCTATTTGCGCGTCAGGTTATGCAAATTAACGACAGATGTAATAAATACGGGTCAGGTTCGGTTCGGTTAGGTTAGGTTTAATTATTTCATTTAATAAATTGAAGTTTAATATGCTATTTTAATGTGCATATCAAATAAAAATTGTGAATTTCTATTAATAATTGTTACATTGTCCTATTCTGGCGTTAATTCACCTTTTTTCTGCGTGCATAAAAATCTCACTCTTTTATTTATATGTTTTTCCCAGATTTTTTTTAATATCATTAAAATATATTAATATTAATTATATTTTTAATATCTTTCATATCATTCACATTAATTCTTTTAATTAAATATTTATTCGCTCAAGATGGTCGACCCATCTAACTGAAACATCTAACAAAAACACATTTTTACTACTCATTTTATTTTCGCACTCTTCTCATAAGTGTCAAATATTATTTTAAAAATTTCAAGAACTAAGATTTTAAAACAATAAAAAAAATAACAAACATATCTAATAATACATATTTCTTTTAAGTAGAACAAAAACAAAAACTAATAAAAAATTCATGTATGATGTAAAATTTAAAAACAAATATCCAATTATTTTCGTTCATAAAAATTACAATTATATGCAGTAAAAATTACTTAAGTTAATTATTGTAAGTTTATGGCAATTAAAAATATTGTGACATATGCAATAGTTCATAAAATATTTATGTCTTATAGGTGTGTTACTTAATAAAATATGATTAGAAATTTTTGTAAAAAAACCATTTTAAAACTGTGTTCCAAGTCATCTTTTTAATAATATTGTTTTTATAGTTTCCTGTTGCTAAAAACACTTGTATATTACATAACAACAGAATCCTGAATAATTCATAAAGTTTTTTTTTTTAATTTTAAGCGTTCTGCAATATTATATTTTATTTCATATTAAAAATTCAAAATTAAAAAGTTCAATTAAGTATTTTCTATCAGTTAATAAGTTTGTAGTTTAAAATTGATGAAAAGAGCACAATAAAAAAAGAGTACATCTCTATGTCCATTTTTTTAGACATATGTTGTTTATTTTATTGAAAATTGCCTAAATTCAATACAATTCTGTTGTCCTTTTTAACAAATTGTTTAAGATTTAGACACTTACGTTTTGCAGTGAGGTGCAATATTATTTGTCTACCTATAAAACATAAACTATATTATATGTGAAATTTTTTTATTTTACATGAGAATTTTTGCATTAAAAATAAGTTACACCATGTTTTACTTCTAAAAGACTTTGTGGTGAACAACTGTAGGAAAAAAAGGTTCTGATTTCTGATTGAAACTTTTTAGAAATATATATTTGAAATAAGTTTCTTTCTCTTCACGTCTTCTTTCTTTACTGTCCATTTTTTTTTTTAGAAAAAGTGGCCCCCGAAATGAAAATTGCTTAGGGCCCCCGAAGAGGTTAATCCGGCCCTGAATATAAAATATAATTGCTATCCTAAAGTATTTTGGATCTCTGTACAGGAATATGATTATACAACAATAGTTTTGACAATTGACAGCTAATTTTATATTACCTAAGTTTTGCAATATTTTTAAATTAATGAAAAAGTATATGATGTAAAATAAATCGGCTTTAGATTGTAGTTCTTACTTAATCAATAAGTTAACTAGGCAACTAGATTGTCATCTGTCTTCAAACCGCCTCATTGTGTGATCAGTTGACAACGAATTGGTTAACTTATGAAACATTAACAATGTTTTATCCAACCAGGTTTTAGTGTTTTGTCAAAAATTCCTGATCATAAAAATAATACAATGTCTTGATCAAAAAATGTATAATTTTATTTGAATCTTGGCTTGTTTTTAAAGTCAAAATATTCAATATTGTGACAGATTATTTGATAAATTTTAACCATTTAATTTTTTTAATTTCATTGTTTTATTTTCACGCAATATCAAACATTTCTCAGTAGCAGAACACAATACGAAAGAAAATCATTATTTGTAAATTTTTGACAAAAATGTATTCAATATTTAAACAATAAAGTAAATTTTAATATATTAATTGAATTGTTTGTTAATTTGTTTAAATTTGAAATAAACACAATAGTTCCAAATATTAACTAGCATTGTTCTTTTATTTTATGTTATTCAACTTCGAAAATATTAATTATAAACAAAAAAAAAATTAATAATTCCTTAGCATTCATACTGCGTATTACAGTGAAATTCCAAAAGGCTGTTTAGCATTTGTTATCTGGAAATGGCATCAGAGGTCAAACAAAACAATAACGCATTTTTGACCAGTGTATTTGTGTGTCAATAGCATTATTTCTTTCATCATTAAACGCAAGAACACCAAAAACAAAAATTAAATGTCGAAACTATATCGGTTTAAAACATTAATAAAATTATACAATGCCGCGTTCATCATATATATGTATGTTCCCATTGTTTCATCACATAGATTTAAAAAAATTATTCTTCCTTTATTAGGTTATGAGAAATTTTCATTTTTCTTTTCAATGGTATTTACATGTATATTGCTTTCATAATGTACTCGTATAAGATATTATATGACGTTAGTTCACAGGGTTGTTTCATAATTTCGTTTTAATTTTACATCGAAAAACTTCTTAAATACATGATATAGATAGAATATTTAAAATATTTATGTATTGTGAGCTATAAAATTTGTAATATTGAAGATTTTTTGTTAATACATATTGCACTGTTATTTTAAGAAAGTGGCTATTTATACATACGGTTTGTATACGCAATTGGCTATTTATACATACAGTATTTTTACGTAATTGGCTATTTAGGGTATGTTAAGTTAGTAGGTTGGTTTAGGTTTTTTTTAGTATGTATAAATAGCCAATTGCGTATACATACCGTATGTATAAATAGCCGCATTCTTATTTTAAAGGTGACCAAACTTAAGAAAATGTAAAATAATAAAAATAATAACGACTTTATAATTGATATTCCGACGAACTCAACGTACGTCTTTATCAGGAAAAAAGAAGACGTATGTTGAGTTCGTCGAAACGTCGATTAATAATAATAAATAAAAAAATATAATAAAAATTTTGCGATTCCGTAAAAAATCTCATTGCACATAGTAAAGTATTTTTCTTGCAAAATCTCAAAATTCTTATTTTAGAGAAGACTTATTTTTTTACAGAAAAGATACAGAATACGTCTAAACATACTTTTGTAACATTTTTTTTTCTTCAATTTTCACTCATCTTACATCAATTTGTTCCGGACTCTATCCCATCACATACTCCAACACAAGAAAAGAATTTTTGATTTGTAAAACACTGAAAATCTGTTTGTCATACCAATTTTGAAAGCGTAACATTCCATTTTTGATACGCATAAAGAATATATAAATCTACTCCAATTCATCGGTAATATATCTATAATTTAGCGCGATTATAGGCAATGTAATATTCGTGTTTCGTACGGATACTTATCTACAAATATATCTGATGACGACATCCATGCATGTAAACACAAACATATAATAAGACAGCAACAGAAAACGGTTTGGGTTTGGTTCTTTGACCGACTTTCATTCGCCTGTTCTACACATTGGAATTCGATAGATGATTACCGCGCCTCGCTTATTTTCGTATGACATAGCGCGTAACCAACATTTGCTATATTCTTTTCCAATTTCACTACTACTTGTTTTCGTCAGATTTCTTTAGTTTATTTTATTGAAAGTTAATATAATGCTTAAATCATTTCTTTTTTATGAATATTTCTAGTTTAAGAAAGAAATGTTATTAATTCCTGTTAAAATGTAAAATAGTTAACTATAGATATAGTTAACGAAAGCCGTTAATATGCACATTACCTAGCTAATCTGTAGATTAACTGATTTGTTCCGTTAACGTGCGGAATTAAGAGTTTTCCGCATTTTACCTAGGTAATGTGCACATTAACGGCTTCCAAATCGATAAAGTTTATACATAGTAAAATAATAAAGGCTTTAGGATTAAATTCGGTATAAATTTTAATTAAAAATTGATGTTTTGATATAAATATAAATCATCATCAGGAAAAATAAAAAAATAAATATATATGTATATGTATTTTTACTTTACATTTATTCTGTGGTATCACTTTTTATCCGAAGTAGAAATATCAGCCCCGAAATATATTACGAATTGGTAAATTCAAAAACAAATTTTTTTTTTCAATTGCTTTATTTAATTTTATGAAAAGTGCATAACACATCAATAATGTTTTTAGAAAGATATTTGTAATTTGAAAAAAGATGTCATTAAATATGTTTGTATAAGAAGAATTTTTTTACCCAAATATTTGATTTGATATAAATTGGAAACAAAAATTGTTCATAAATTATGACCGTATTGTAAATAATTTATTACACAAAATATAAAAATATAAATGTTTTCAGAAAAATAAGGCAAATTCAAGAATTTGTTATAATATAAAATTTTGAGAATATCTCCAAGTATGTACTGTCACAATTACATTTGTCTAATCTTATTATTATTATATCTCAGATCTTCTACTAATAAAAATTCTTGTATAATCAATATATTTGTTTAAAAAATATTAAATTTTTTTCAATTAATTTTCTAAATAACTTTATCAAATCAAATGCTAAGAACTCATCTATTATATCAACTTGTCAACTTTTCTTTTAATTACATAAAATTAATAACGCTTAACTTAATAGTAATCATATGAAAGTTTATTAACTATTAACTAACAAATGTTATTAATGAATAAAATTACTAAACTTCAAAAAAAATAAAAGTGAAATCTAAGACTAAAATATTTGCATTGATACTAAATCTCTTTACAGATAAAATAATTCATATTTCTTGTTCATGAAATGCAGTCATTAGAACAAAATTCAACTCTTTTTTAGTAAATTATTATTTTCGTGGTAAATTTTTTTATTTGTTCCGCTGGCAAACATATTTACGTACTTATTATTTTCGTTTTACAGGTATTTGAGATGCTTTACGATAACGTTTATGGACAGAAGTTGTATGCTTCGTTGGTATAGTGATATATAAAGTTAAAACTTCGCTTTCTTTTTAATTTCGCTGGTTGGTTTCTTAATTTGTATTATTTATGTCACAAACTTTCTCAAAATATAAGAAAAAAAATTGCGGTAAATAGACATTTGATAGTCGTTTAAATATGGAATTAATTGTTTGTAATATTCGCTATTTAGTAGGTATATTCACTTTTAGTAAATTATGTTTTGTGTAATTTAATTATAATTGTAATTGTTATTTATGTGGACTATTATTTTGTCATTTTTTGTTTGAAAAATAAGATTATTAAAATAAAAAGCTTTAAGATTAAGTTTGTATATATTTTATTTAAATATATACATAACTTAATCTTAAAGTTTTCTAGATAAAGAGTTCTGATAGATTTTTAATTATGTTAATAACATTATTGTTATAAAAAAATTGATTTTGGGATAATTTTTAGGACTTTGATAAAATTGTACAATAATTTTTTAATTTTTGATTTACTAATTTATAATTATATAAAAATAAAATTATATCTGTCTGACTTATAAGGCTTATAAAGTTATAATCAAAAAAAAATATTAACTGAAAATCTTAAAATTTGGCACATAACATAAATTAAAATATAGGATATAAAAAATATACACTTTATGAACAAAATTATGAGATTATAGAATGTTTTGTAAAATAATTAAGCTTATAGCACCTGATCAACTCCAAAAATCTTTTGTAGTATAATATATTTAATATGTTGTGGTAAAAAATTTATTAATAAAATACATACGAAACTAAATTTTCTTTATCACTAATACTTTCACTTTATGTGAATAATGCAAATATAGCAAAAATTTTAACAATTTTAAAATTATTAATATTGTAAAGTATTTTTAACATTTCTATGCATACACAATCACGCCATGTACCCATAAGGATGTGGCATAAACTCTTTCCATTTAAACACAAATTAGTTCCCGCTAAACATTCTTATCCAGATAAGCAACTTTTGCTTCATTCACATTTATAATATTTTTCATACAAGCATTTTTATTCTTACCATATACCTACCCATCTACTCATCGGACATCCACGAAGACGTATATCTTCAATATCATTCATATTTATATTGTATGAAAGTGAAAAATAAAATTACACAAACACAAACAAAAACAAATATTTAAGTACTTTTAATGTCTGTAGCCACTCTATAAATATTTATAGAAAGTTATGGAAAATAATACTCTAACAATAAGCATTTTCGAATAACACAAAACTTTCTTTGACCATTTCAAGTACCGTTGAAATTAATGCGTATAATTGAAGAAAGTGATCAAAACGCGCTATAATATCTATGTAAAATTTAAGAAAAAGCCTTATAATTTTATTACTGTATTAGAATTAGTATTATAATTAAAATTTAATATATTATTAAAGTTTTTATATCAAAGTTTAAATATTAATCGTAAATTTCGAAAAGAAGTAAATATAATTTTGAACAAGAGATGAAAAACTTATTTTGAGTATGAAATTTAGCTGCAGAAAACGATTATTTAATATATATGTATAAGGAGTTCATGAGTGTGGTAGTCAAAAACTTAGAAAAGATGTTAAAAAATATAAAAAAATCACATTTAAGATTCATTCCGAGCTTTCGTGGCAAAGTTTTGTCCACTTCTTCAAGGCGAAGATCTAAAAGTGTTTCTTCTTTTCAAAAAACCAATAATATGAAAATAATTTTTGGAAATAACGAGAACCAAACACAGATATGTGCTATATTTTCACCTTCATATTGAACAATATACTGGGTGTCCCATTTTAATCCGCCACCTGCAATAACTTTAAAATCGTGCATCGGACAAAAAAATGTTTCGGATAAAAAGTAAATGGTTTCGAGGGGGACATCTGATGCAGAGACCCTTGCCCCCTCTGGACCCCCTGAGGGGCGGGAAAAGGGGGCAACTTTGAAATCTTAAATGGAACACCCTATTTTTTATTGTAGATTCTGATAGGCCATTAAAAAGTATGTAAATTTTATTTTAAGACTTTTTTTTTATCTTTGATAGATGGCGCTGCAAACAGCATTTTTTTTCTTAGTTTATCAATCTTCAATTTGAAAAAAAAAGTGTAACTAAGTACGATATTCAAATTTTTTTCAATTCTTTGGGAAGAGGGGGAGGGGGCAAGGGTCACTGAATCAGATATCCCCTCGAAGCCATTAACTTAAAGTTATACCCCTCGAAACCATTAACTTAAAGTTAATGGTTTCGAAGAAGATATTTGATGCAGTGACCCTTGCCCCCCCTTTTCCCAAAGAACTGAAAAAAATTTGAATATCGTACTTAGTTACACTTTTTTTTTCAAATTGAAGATTGATAAACTAAGAAAAAAAATGCTGTTTGCAGCGCCATCTATCAAAGATAAAAAAAAGTCTTAAAATAAAATTTACATACTTTTTAATGGCCTATCAGAATCTACAATAAAAAATAGGGTGTTCCATTTAAGATTTCAAAGTTGCCCCCTTTTCCCGCCCCTCAGGGGGTCCAGAGGGGGCAAGGGTCTCTGCATCAGATGTCCCCCTCGAAACCATTTACTTTTTATCCGAAACATTTTTTTGTCCGATGCACGATTTTAAAGTTATTGCAGGTGGCGGATTAAAATGGGACACCCAGTATATATATACACGATGTGCCTTAATAATTAAGGTTAATTATCTATAAATAAATTATAATTGCCGATAGTTTCAATGACATTCCATCAAAGGAAACTATTTTTCTTTATTGTCTTATAGAAATTGCATGCAATGCATTTCTAACTGCAATACGATTATTCAGTTACAAAATCGTTGCAATATAAATTCACGTTTGCACTCACCCAGACACAAATTGCTAATTATCGAAATTGACCACGCAAGGACTTAGTCGCTATTGCGACATAATAGCGGATTGTTTCAGTTGGCAGAATATTCCGTATAGGTATCGCGGAAACATAAAAAAAAACCATATAGTATATATATATATATATATATATATATATATATATAAAAACAAGAGAGGAAAAACAATTGCGCAGCGGTCGTTGCGGAATAAATATTTTTTTTGTGGCTTCCTCTGCGACAAGTTCAATGTCAAATTGTGAGACTGCAGAAAAAAGATCTTGCGGTAATTATAGATAATTATTTGAATGAGTAAACATTTTGTTATTTGATATTTTTTTAAAAGATTCATGCTTATTTCATGCTTCAAATGAATTATATTGTTTTTATATAAAAATCAAGGTACAAATTCTTTTGTATTGTATTAATTATTGTTATTTTCTGTAATTCGATATTCGGTGTACGATATGTTTCGAAAACAAAACTAAAAATTTAAATAAAATAAATTAAATAATATAACAAAATATTGTTATCAATGTACACAGTTTATTTTTTTAATCTATTTCTAATTTTTTTACCATTATATTGCATATGAAGAGAGAGGTACTGTAATCATACCAAAATTTGACATATTGAGATTTTTACAGATAAGCACAAATTAGGTTTATAGTAACACGAATCAACTGTTTTTAGCGTGATGTCCGTCTGTCTGTGGACAGCCGAATTTGATCTACACGTGTCCACAGACCGACAAATGAACATTACGCTAAAACAATTGATTTGTGTTACTATAAACCTAATTCGTGCTTATCTGTAAAAATGTCGATATGTCAAATTTGGTATAATTACAATACCTTTCTTATCATATGTGATATGACGGTCGGAAAAAATACATCATGCTATTTCAATATATATATATATATATATATATATATATCTATTAAATTACTAGCACTATTTGAAGAATTTTGTTTAATTTGACTGATATTGTGTTTCTTCAATATAATCTTAATGTTACTGTCAGTATTTTTTGATCGGAAATAATGTGACAATACTGTCAATAAATATCAAAATATTCTTCAATACTTAACTGTATTACACTTCTCACACGATTAATATTTCTGTCAATATTTTGAGATGCTAACAGTATAATAGTAAAATGTCAAAATATTCTTTTAGAAATATTTTATTTAGAAGACATTTTCCTTTACTTTCAATAATTTCAATTTCTTAAAAGCACAGATATATATTTTTTGCGCTAAATCAGTTTCGGCTATTTTATAATATACAAATAAAATAAAATTATTATGTTTCGTCAAAAAAAAATCATTTCGTAAATATCTTGGTTTCAGATGGTAACTAAAAGTCTTTAAATTGAAAAGAAAAAAAAAAAGGTGAGAAAAATATAAATAATCATATAGTGCAGATTAAAATATTGTTTTTTTTTGCCATACCATTTCGATAATGCTGAAGAATCTTTTTTTCTTGAACAAAAAAAGTTTCAGTTTATTTCAGTGGTGACGTGTTAAACTTGAAATTAGAATTATTCACTGCAGAAACTCCAACAAAGTTTAATCTAAAAATTAAATTCAATTCGATTATTATTTTTGTATTTTTTCATTAGTTTAAGCCCATTTATGAATCCATCAGTTTTACTGTTACATTTAATACATCGTATTAATTTGTTTTTTGTTTGTTTGTTAATTTTATAGCTGTAAAAAACAACAAAATTTATTTTTCTCATTATGTCACATTTTTATCAGGTAATTTTATTTTTAATGACGAATTAGCAGTATTAAAACAAGAAGTTTATATTCTGGTTTATTTATCAAGATAACCGATAATTTTTGTAGATTTAATTATGTTTCTTTGAAATTTATATTGATAATTTTTTATTTATATGCAGGTGTTCATTAAAAAAATATAAAATAGGGTACAAGTACCACACGGTTATTAAAATAAGAATAAAATTGTTTGCTTGCTCATAGATATCGTTTATTGATACTGATATATTCACAATTTTATGGAGTTTATAGCTGGAAAAGAATATTATAAGATTTTTGTAGAATTTCATATTGAATGAATTGTTTCAGCTAAATGATATTGGCAGAATGTGCTATATGCATTTCAGAAATACCCATAAAAGGTCTGCCTGACGCCTACCCACACTGTAAAAAATATATGAAATTTTACATGTAATTTATATAATTTTACATGTGTTGTGAATGTAATTTTTCATAAAAAAATGTAATATTACGTAAATTATCACAGTAAAATTACAAAATGTTGTTATTTTTACTGTTAAAAATCTATGTAAAATTACATAAATTTAAAACATATTTTTTTACAGTGCACCACATCTAACAAAATCAGTTTCTTTCCTATACAATACAAAAAAAATCTTACTTTAAAACTAACGTTTTTACTACTAAATCAAAAGTAAATATAATTTTAATCTGTAAAGTTGGATTTCGACAATAGAAATAATTTTATTAATAAAAATAAATAATAGTAAGTTATAGTATAACTAACATAGTAAGAAAATCTATCAGTATTCAATATATTAAAATAAAACTGCTTTATGTTTAAGTTCTATATTAATGTTTATTTATAATTGACGTTTCGACGAACTCAACATCCGTTTTCATCAGCAAAAATAATACAAATAATAATAATAATAATATAAGAAAATACAAATGACATTTACAGTAAATAAAAAGAACACAGAAACAAGTTACTAGGTTACAAATAAGTAGCTAGATCATAAAATTTATAGATTATTAATTAATTGAAGCAAAATTTTGTTTAACTCAGTGTCTTCACAGCGATTGATGTTATCTTTTTCTTTATAAATTTCTATTGCTTCTCTTATCAATCTACTGTTAATATTATTGATAAGACAACCAATAGAAATGTATATAGAAACAGATAACATTAATCACTGTGAAGGCATTGAGTTATATAAAATTTGGCTTTCATTAATAAAAAATCTGTAAATTGTATGATCTAGTTACTAATATGTTACATTGTTTCTGTGTTCTGTTATTTACTGTAAATGTCATTTGTATCATTTTTCCTGGTGAAGACAGACACTAAGTTCGTCGAAACGTCAATTATTAATAATTATTAGTACAGAACTGTAACCTATAGCAGTTTTATTTTTATAGGATAACTATTTTCAAAGTTTTGTACGAAATTGATTATTATTTGGTAAAAATAATAAAAGAAATTAAAAATTATTAATAATTTTCAGTTCAAATATAAAGTTTTTATTTTAAATTGAATAGTAAGAAAATTTATAAAAAGGTTTCAAATTAATTACATTGTAACTTATTATTTATTTTTATTCAAAAAAAAAAATATATATACTCGTATATTATAAAAACCCAAGTTTAATTCATAAGTATATTTACTTTTAAATTAATAGTAAATGCGTTGGTTTTAAAGTAATATTTTTTTAGTGTTTCTAAGTATTTATGAAAAGAAAGACCTATGAAACGCGTCCAGCCAGAATCTTCAAGCTGAAACATTGCATTTATGAGGAGATTCCACAAAAATTATAAAAACATTAAAACATTCTCTTCTAGTTCGAAAGAAGCAAACAGTGTTAGGAGCATTATGGTAGATATTTCATAGACATTATTTTTCAAATGCAAATAACTATCATATCATCTTAAACTTCATAAAATTGCGTATCTTTCAATATTAATAAATAAAACCTTCAAAAAAGCACATGGTTTTCTTATTATTTTAAAAATTGTCCATTTTATATAATTTAGCATTCTAATCTAATGACGTATAATAATTATTAATTGAAAGTTATCTTGAAGAAAAAGTGTTTAATATAAAAACTTATTAATTGAATGTTGTGTATTATAAATATCTAAATAGCTTTTTTTTTGATAAATTTGTAGAATACATAAAATTAAAAGTACTAAAATAAATCATTAAGATAATGTTGCAAGAATTAAAATTTATTACAGTCTATTGCCTAATTTAAATTATCCAATTTTCTACAAAACATAAAAAAATATAGTTTTGTAAATATAATTATTTTTTAGATGAATAAAAAAAATCTCAGTAGTTTGTTTTTGCATTTTTAATTAAAAAAAAAAATATTTTCATCAATAAACATGAAAATATATTGTTAATCATTTTAAAACTGATGGAGATAAAATTAAAACACAGCAATTATAAATGTACTAATTGTAGCATTGTGTATTTATCATTAAATGCTGTGCCCAGTTATAACAAAGCTTAAGTACATATTGTTTCGAATATAATTAACCTTCAAATATAAAACAAAAAAAAAGCTTTTAATACCCAGTTGAATAAGCTTTGTATGCTTCAGTTTGCTTGTTTAATTTCTGTAACTAATTAAAGCTCTTGTTTAATGATATTGCAGTTGTAAAATATGAATCAAGATAAAATTATTTTTAGAAAATGTATTTATTAAGCAAAATGAGTAGAGATTTTTATGAAATACTGTGAATATGATAAAAATATATGTTGGAAATGGGTTTTCTAAATATCGTACGAAATGTGGTGAGATTATGCACAAGAATTTTTGTATTTCAGTGAACACATTATGGAAAAACAAACAATTAGCAGAGTAATCTTCAAGCTTTCACGCTATCAATTGAATTTATAAAATTTTCTGTGCTAGTATACCGTGGTTGTTCTATCCTCATCGCAAACGTTTCGCCATACATCGTAGATGTAAATCGACCACAGCATACCAATCCAGAAAATTTTATAAATACAACAATAATCATATTTGTATGAAATTTTATGAATACGATAAGAATATCAGTAAAAAAAATTTAAAATTAATTTATATAAAAACATCTTTTTGATTAAGTTCTGTATTAATATTTATTAATAATCGATGTTTCGTCGAACTCAACGTCTGTCTTCAGCAGGAAAACTGATACAAATGTTATTAATAAATATTAATACAAAACTTAAACCTAAAGTCGTTTTATTTTATGATAGAAATCTTCAACTTAGAATGTATTTTGGCAAATTATAGATAACTTTTTTATGGATGGATAAAAGTTATTTATAATTTAACATTGTAAAAAATCTTTCAGAACTCATTATATTAAAATAAAACGACTTTAGGTAGTAGTTCTGTATTAATTTTCATTAATAATACGTAGAGTAGTTTGAAATGTCGATCACTAATAAAAATTAATACAGAACTAAATCGTAAACGCCGTTTTATTTCATTTATAATTTGTTAATATATTTTATAAAAATGTAGATTATGTATGATTTGTAATCAATAAGGTTTGGGAACGGAATAAACAAAATATAACTTTTAATAACTGAACCGTCTCAAATAATGGTCAGTATATTATGGTATACATATATAAAAATTATTTTTAAAACATCAAAATAGCTTTTTTTTAACTAGTTTGACAGTTTTAAAGACAGCTGTCAAGTGTCAAAACTATTTATAAATATCGTATTTTTGTACAACAAACCAATTTGCATTAGATTACCAATTTCTAACCCGAAAAACCAAACCAAAAACCGTTTTGTCAGCCCAAGTCTCTAAAATGCGTTTTTAAGCATATTAGACAAAGAAATCCGTCTTGCGGCACGGGTTAATGTTAAAATAAATTGCTGTAACTTTGAACACCTTATTTTTCTAACATTTTGAAACTTTTTAGGGGGTGGAGATTAAAGAAATTTCGACATTGCCAAAATAACGACCACCCTAATATATATATATATATATAAAATGATCATATTTTGCTTAGGCCAATGAGAAACTTTAAAATAAAACTATTTAATTAAATAACACGATTTTAAAAAAATTAGTTTAATTCAAAATTCAATTGTTTCGTATTTTAATCTAAACGAATTAATTTTTTTTAGATATTTCAGTTTCATTCTTCGTTTTTGATTTTTATGTTAAAACATATTTCTAAGGAATACATATTTTTTTACCACATTAGCAGTCAAAATTTGCGTATATTTTTGAGAAATATATGAATACTAGGTGAATCTTTTGTAAAAATTTGTGTAAAATTGGTTAAATAATATGGCCATAATAAATTTTTAAAATTTTTAGTAATTTTCATACAAAATCAACTTGATATATTAATTAATTTTAAAATTAAAAGTAATTATACGTAATTACTGTTTTAATATAATATGTGTTACAGTTTTGTTTAAAAAAAAAATGGATTATGTAAGAAATTACAGCATTAATTTTTAGTTATACTTTCACAGAAATACGAGTATATATACATCTACTTTATTAAGTAGAACAAAACTATTTCTATGAATAAGTATTTCACAAAAATTTATAACATGAAGTGAAAATAAACTGACAATATTTGTATTTGCTCAAAATATTTAAACACATGTGAATTTTAATTATAAAAATATTTTAAAATTTTTCAATTAGTTAGTTCCTAAAACAAAATTTTGAATAAATATTTTGCTGAGACAATGCATCATTTGTCAAATTTGTTTTATTAAATTTTGTACAATTAGTTTGTTTCTGAATATCTTTTTAATTTATAATAATTTTCAAGATAATATTGACAAATATATAAAAAATGCTCTTGTTTAATAATATTTTCTAAACAGGTTTTTATTGAGAGAAGACGAAACGAATTGCTTGCATTGAAAAATTAAGATATTATGAGCTTATTCGGTTCACATCTGTAAGACATGTAGTTTTGTCTGTATCTAGTAAATCAAATTCTTCTTCTATTGATAGAAAAAAAAAAAATCTGCAACGCTACAGGTCTTACAGACTCATAAGTCTGGTTACGGTATCATAAGTCTACACAAACAATTTATGTAACTTTTTATGTTTTGTGAACGTAATTTTTCATAAAAATGTAATATTACGTAAATTATCACAGTAAAATTACAAAATGTTGTTATTCTTACTATAAAAACCTCTGTAAAATTACATAAATTTAAGACATATTTTTTACAGTCTATAGTTTCGTATAGTTTCTATAAAGTAACAAGACTATCTTTTTTTCTACAATAAAACGGCTTTAGGTTGTAGTTCTGTATTAATATTTATTAATAATCGACGTTTTGACAAACTCATCGTACGTCTTCATCAGGAAAAATAATACAAATAATATTTATAGTAAATAAACAGAACATAGATACAAGTTACTAGTACTAGGTAACAAAATAAGTAACTAGATAATAAATTTTATAAATTTTTAATTAAAGAAAGCCAAAATTTATATAAATCAGTGCCACTTCACAGTGATTGGTGTTATCTTTTTCTTTATAAATTACTATTGCTTATCTTATCAAGCTACTTACTACTTTGTAAATTATTGTCTTGCAGTCAAATATAAATGATATTACAAAATAATTCTCAACAACATATTACAAGCCAGCAAATATTCATATAAAATTTCATTTTATGCTATAGAAAGAAATATTTTAAAACTACATATACTAGTAAAACTGGTTAAAGCAGATTATATACCTTGGAATTTACAAAAAATATCTAGACACTCCCTTGCATCAATCTATTTCTTGTTGATTTTAGTTTAATATGCGCGGAAAATGCTGATTAATTTATTATCGAGTGACCATGCAAAATTATGGATTATTTCAATAAAGATTATTAATGATTTTACGAAAAAATAATTATAATTAACATTTTTTTTAATCGATGCAAGTTTCTAGCTTATATTGTTTGAATGGTTAATAAATTTATAAATTAATTAAAAAAAAATATTGATAATATTTATTGTTTTATGCGATTTCATTAAAAATGTCGTAATAATTTTAATTTCAGTAACAATGTGACCAATAAACTATTGCAAAACTAGCATTATAAAATAATATTAAACGTATCAAAAATTTTATTAATGAAGTTTTGAAATATCAATTTATTTTATAAGATTAACTTAATTAAAAAATACACAATAGTTTATGTTTAGATGTTCAAATATTTAATGGATATGTTATTATGATACATCACAAGCATTATTAGTGAAACAAGAATGTTAATAACTATGACAAATAAATATCAAATTTACATTGAAATATATAATACATAAACATCACATGGTCTAACTGTTCTTGACATTTCAACATATGTAGTTAATAATATTTTTTGTTTTTAAATAACTATATTAATTAAATTAAGATAGTATTGTAAATTGTGCATTTCCCATATTCACAAACAGTTAAAATCTAAGATAAAAAGTCTTTTGGATTAAGTTCTGTATTAATTCTAATAAAAAATCAACGTTTTGACGTACTCTACGTACATCATCATATATAATAAATAAACAGAACACAGAAACAAGTTACTAGGTAACGAAATAAGTAACTAGATTATAAAATTTATAAATTATTAATTAAAGAAAGCCATTTTTTATTTAAATCAGTACCTTCACAGTTGATTAATGTTATCTTTTTCTTTATAAATATCAATTGCTTCTCTTATGAATCTACTGTTAATATTGATGAGTTTTGCAATTATTATTGTATCTTCGAATTTTACATCATTAAGATTTTCTAACGTATATTATGCAATGATTATTATTTTTAACGATGCCATTTAAAGGTGAGTCAATTTTCAATTATAATTTTTTTTCTGTTTTGCTTCTAAAATATTTTTAGATAAGGTGGAGTGGAGTAAGTGCGTAAACGGGGCAAGTGCATTAATTGGCTATATTTATTATAATATGAGATAAATTTTTCTAGCTAGTATGTAGTAATGTACTACAAGTTAATATGTACTATATCTCATAGATAACGCATAAGAATAAACGTGTTTTCCTTAATTATATCAGTCAATGTAAACAGTCACGTTTGAACTACCAAGCAAGATTGACGGCTCCGTAAACGAACAATAGTTTCTTAGGATAATTTTATATTTTTTGTTGTTATTTTAGGTAAATATAAATAATATCGATGTAATTTTACATTAAATAAACAGTTTCATTTGTTTCTTGTTTTAATTTATTGAAAAAACACTAATCTGATCTTGCCCCGTAAATATTATAACTTGGGGCATGTGCAGACCAACACGGTGGGGTATACGGCTTAATACGGTGTGATATGCTACGCCGTATTTAACGTGTTAAAATTGGATAACTATAGAACTAAACAATATATTTTAATGCAGTAAAAAGCATTTTATAGCAGGTTTCTTAATAATTCTGCTCCTGTCTCATTGCACATGAAACAAGGTTTCAAAGCATTTTTAACTCCCACTTACGCTCTTGCCCCATTTTAGGGGAAAGTGCAGAGTAGTTGATATTTTAAACAATTTTCTATCAATACGAAAATTTACAAGGAAAATTAGGGTTCTAGTTAATATTAATTAAATAGTAATGATTGTGTAAAACTTTCGATATCGACAATGCTAAGTATTTACATATCAGATTAAAAATACATAGGGTTAAAGTCCAACTATGCAAAAACTACTCTGCACTTACCCCACTCCACCTTACTGATCAATATCAATTTTCATAAATTTTCAAATTTCACAAATTAAATATTTTTTATAAATTAGTATATATAATAAACAACTTTAGTTCTGTATTAATATTTATTAATAATCGACGTTTCGACCTACTCTACGTATATCATCATCAGGTAAAATTATATAAATGATATATATAAGAGAGTATATCAAATATAAGCATTGGAATAACTATTCAACTGATATATATATATATATATATATATATATATATATATATATATATATATATTATAAATATAATAAATAAACAGAACATAGAAACAATGAAACATAATTTTTATTATTTTTATGGGTTTAAAATGATAAAAAATTGTATAATGTTTACAGAATGTAAACAGAAGATAATGGCTTAGAAACCATTTTTATATTGAAATATTTTGGAATATTTGCTTGATAATATTTTAAATTATTTTTGATAATTCGCAAAATATGTTTACATACAAAAATAAACAAAAAATCGTTTTATCAAAACAAAGTGTGATTATTATATTAGTAAATTAAATTACTTTGTTCTTATTACAAATTACGAGTTAAATTTAAATTGACCAAGACAATACATAAATATTATTATTACGGTGAATGTAATAAAATAATAAAAATAAATAAAAATATAGATTTCACCTTCTTGCAAAATAATAAATTTTATTCTCAATTTTATATAAACAACATTATTATTATTATTTTTGTTCAAATTCTTTCACTTCCTCAATTTATTTTCAATTATTATTAGACCATTACATTTATATCTGCCACCGGTTCCATCAATTATGTTGTTCTTATATTTTCTAATTATTTTAAATTTTTCCTCAGATTCCTATCAAAAAAAATTTAATATCACATCATTTAGTTTTGAAAATGACTGCTGTGGAAATGAGATTTTTACGTGGGTTAATTGGTGTAACTAGGAAAAATCGGAGTAACATTATGCAATTTTATAATTAGAATTACATAGTAAAACATTTTTCGGAACTTATTATATTAAGAGGAAATGGCTTTAGAATACAGTTCTGTATTAATTTTTATTAATAATCGACATTTCGACGTACTCTACGCACATCAACATCAGAAAAAAAAAAACAAATGACATTATAGTAAAAGCGAAAGTTTCCAAGTAGTATGAATAGAAGAGCATGCGATGAGAAAGGAATTATGAATGCGGATGAAGCGAAAATTGCTTGTTTGGATAGGAATATTTGAAGGAGATTGATTTCGGGATGGTAAAAAGAGTTTGTGCCACTTTCTTTTAGGTACTTTTCGTAATTGTGTATGTATGTATGTATTATAGTAAATAAACAGAACATAGAAAAAAGTTACTAATTTTTCCTGATTATGATATCCGTAGAGTATGTCAAAACGTCAATTTTTTTATTTAAATTTATACAAGAACTTAATCCTAAAACAGTTTTATTTTAATATGAGTTCTGAAAGATTTTTTACTATGTTGAAACAATACATATTTTTTTGAATTAGTTTAATATTTTCTCTGATAATTATTTATAGTAATTTGTGCATTAAATTGTAAAATGATTTCCTTCTTGGTATGTATACTCAAATATTTGCAATTAAAAATTCAAATTATTTTATAATTCGAACCAGATATATATATTAAGTATTCGCAATTAATTTTTTGCCATAATTACCAATAACAGTGAACATTCCAACAGTAAGACGCTTTTATGATTAGATAAACCTTGCTGAGCAATTATCAAGCTTATTAAACAAGCACTATGAATACGGTTAAAAAGCATATGCGCATATCATAGTGCAGTTATTTACATTAAAATTATAATATTGTACAGCGATTATAATTAGCAGCAGGTGTAACGTATGGCTTTATAGAGTTAAAATGTAAACGCTTAGTTACTATGGTTACTATGCTTAAGTTATACCGAGATTATAATAATGTTATAAATAAAAGAATTTCAACTCGGGTTATTATATAGTGTGCTGTGCATGACGATAGTAATTTTTTTTGAAGGTTATTACACTTTAAAACGATGAATCGTGATTTGAAAATGAATTCTAAGCGTTTTTCTGATTCAGTTTCGTCGAGCAAAATAATGGGAGCTGCCCACTATTTATTTCATTTGTTTTATGTTAGGTATTCTTTTACCTAAAATAACAATATAATACAAATACTGTTTTCTCAAATTATATATTTATTACTTCATTTAGGCTTTCTGTTCATTTTGTTTTAGGATGGTAGAGTACGTACTATTTCCATTAATAGCAAAATGTAAACATTTTGGAATAACTTAGTAAACAATCTTTCAGAACATTTACACTTTCTGTGGTTAATAATAATAAGAAATAAGAATAACGGTAAAGGATATTATTTATTAAAACATACAAAAATATTTTAATTACTTAACGATTGTTTCAACCTTTCGGCCATCATCACGAGTTTCAAATGAAAATCTTAACATTATTCTAATATAAATACTTTTATAAAATGTGGCCGGGGGGAGGGGGGGGGGCAATTTTTTTTGCAAATTTTAAAATTGTTATTACTGTTAAACGTATGTTATTCTGGTAATATAATATGACGCGCCCAGAACAAAATCGATGTAAAAAAAACCTTGTTGAGCAAGAAGAAGTTAAAATTTTTATGAGGGCAAAACTGATTCTAGTAGTATTATTTGAGTAAAAATGAAACACCTGAAGTTCCGCGTAAGAATACAACAACCGAAAAGGTCCGGGCAGAAACGAATTAGGCATTTATTTCGTTTTTACCCGGAACTTATATTTTTGTCCTTATCTCTCTACTACAACAAACTACAAGTTGCAATGACATTACAACTACAACTATAGAAAGACACAAAAAAAGTTCAGAGTGAAAACGAATTCGACGTTTATACTATTTTTACGCGGAACTTTTATTGTCGCATTTTTCTTCTTAGCTTTTTTTAATTCGTTTTTGCTCTCGTGAATTTGTATGGCGTTTTTTCTCATACTAAATATTTCATTCGTTTTTGATCTTAGGGCGTCATATTTACAAGAGGTGAGTCAGATAAATCTGTATGTTCATTAACCTCTTTGCCTTCAATGTAAATGTTTTGTTAATAGTTAATAAAATTCGTATTTATAATTGTATTAATTAACAAATTTTAATCAACTTGACAAATGGTTACAACGAAGAATTAAAATTTCTAGTTGACGGATGTTTCTGTATAATTTATATATTTTTCGCTAACAATGTTAGTTATATTTCTGTAAAAACATTTTTGTTTTTATCAATCAATGTGTTCGCCCTAAAGAAACTTAAAAGTATAAGCGAAATATTGGCAACTTTACAATAAATTTGATATACATTAATGTTATTGTAACTTTTATTAATTCTTGCCGATATCCGCTATCCTAAAATTTATATATATATATATATATATATATATATATATATATAATATAAGTGAGAATTAATGGTTGTAATGAAACAATATCAGAGTATATCAAATATAAGCATGAAATAACTATTAAACTGAAAATGAAAAAACTCATATCACCTCGACCTGGGATCGAACCAGGGACTCTCCACCTGGCAAGTGGAGAGTCCCTGGTTCGATCCCAGGTCGAGGTGATATGAGTTTTTTCATTTTCAGTTTAATAGTTATTTCATGCTTATATTTGATATACTCTGATATATATATATATATATATATATATATATATATATATATATAATTCTTAGAACGAGATAGTACTAACTTTACTAATATATCCAATCTATAACAGGGGCGTATCCAACGGAGGTGGCCATGGGGCCATGGTCCCCCTTGGACCTATGAAAATAATACAAAATACAATATATATATATATATATATATATATATATATATATATATAAGGCAAAATAACCCTCCTTCAAAATTTTCTCGATCCGCCCCTGATCTGTAAGGACACGAAATACACGAAACCATTGGCGCCAAATTAGCAATTGTTAATCATTTATTTTGGGTTGGTGAGAGAAAAATTTGTAAATTAAATATACGTATTAAATTTACTTTTTATAGTACATTTGAAATTAATAAAAATAAAAATATTGGACAACCATATTAATAGTTAATGTTTTGAATGGTTAATGTTTGTGTTTTGTTTTCAGTTTGTTTGTAATGTGAACGAAATTAGAACAAATTTTGAAGGTCACCATACCCACATTTAAAGTGAAAATCGTGATTAAAAATAAGTTTTATTGCATTCAATTTCAGTTTTGTTGTAATAGTATGAAGTTATTGTTTTATTGAGCAATCATTTGTGTTTTAATCTTATATCATATATTAGTTTTTATACTGGGTTTGTCTATTGATTTTTTTTAAATTAATAATTTAAAAATTTAATAATTTAAAAATTTAGTATGATTACAATACCTTTTTTGATAGAGGATTTTTTAAATAGAGGAACCATTTTCTATAATATTTTATATATCAGCAATGTATTCGAACTGTAAGATCGTTGTAGGTTTTTAAAAATTATTTTTTCGAATTTTAAAAATTAATAAAATTTTACTTAAAAAAATCATATATTTCTTAACAAAATTTTCATTAAAAGATCAGTAAAAACGTTTTTATTCGTTATTGTACTAAATTGTAGAATTTAATTTGTTAATACTATAATTGTAGTTTTAAAATTATGTTAAACCATGTTTTTTATTAACATTAAATATTAAACATTAAACATCAAGAAAATTTTGTTATTTGCACCTGCCGAGTAACAAATAATGTGGAAAAATTCGTAATTATTTCATTTACAATATTTACTGGTAACTATAATAACGTTTATGCAATATAGAATTTTTTATATATACAAATATAATGGCGATTTTTATATATTTTCTAAAAATCACATGAAAATTTTCATAGTAAATTCCAATAGAATGCATTGTAATAAATAAATGAACCATACATAATTAACAATAATTTTTATGTAATCAATTAGAAACGATAATATAAATTTTATTGATATGAATTTTATTATTTTTTTCTATTAAATACTGTTAATGAAAATTTTTAGATACTTTTTTTCTATTTTTACTAAATTTCTAATTTTATTTTCGTTGAAGTTTCGATAAATTTTTATGCTAGAAATCATAATTAATCGTGGACTAATGAGTAAAAATTTTCTGAAGTATTTCTAGACGATAATTTACGAAACGGAATATTTCTATCTGATTATTAGGTAATATTAAATTTAATACTTATATATAGTAAAATCTCGTTATTTTAAATATCTTTTATTTGAATTTATGGAATTTTCTGGGCTGGTATGCCATAGTTGATCTATCCTCGTAGCAGACATTTCGCTATACATTGTAGATATATATATATTCCTATTAGATGTATACGCAGAGTATATATCGAATTGTCGTATTTAAATAAAATAGATACAAAACTTAATCCTAAAGCTTTTTTATTTTAATATGAGTTTTGACAGATTTTTTACCATGGCAAAATTATGTAGTTGCAAATATTTCTTTAAAATTTATTATATTCTATACAATTTTGTGTAAGATCAACAATAAAAAATTATTTTAATTCAAGTAGAAACCGAAATATAATTTTTTTCTATAAAATGAGGCTTTCACATTTCAGTTTGTCAATTTTTAAAATATTTTTTATTATCAAAAACGTTTTGAAATCTAACCTAACCTAAACTAACTTTGTGTCAACAACAGCTATATATATATATATTGTAGCTGAAAATGATTCAGGTCCTATGTCGAAAAGTTCTTAATAATAAGAAAATATTTAAATGTGTATTTCTTCACATATGATCCAAGAAAGCCTCATTTGATAGAAAATATATATGTATATTTATTTATTTAATGATGATAAAAATCATTTCATATAGAAATAATGCAATTTACTAAAATGTTAACATAAATAAAATTTACTTAAATATTTGTGTGGAAAATTGTTTTATTATAGTTGATATTTATTTTTGAATTAAAATAAAATTAGGTTTTACTTTCTAATTTATATTTGAGTATAGCGTACCTACCATATGCTGTATTAATATTTTCCAAATTTAAACAAATTGAGTACACCGTTAACAATTAGTTAAATATTTTTAAAAATTTATAAAATATTGTGTTACTGTAAAATTATTAAAAATAATGAATTTAGTAAAAATTTATTTTAATTGTATAAAACGTTAAAATTGTATGAACGTTATAATAAATTACTAGCTAATTCCACTGTGACTTGATCCTAAACTAATTTGATGATAGATTGAAATAAATTAATATTATATTCTCTCAAACTCAAACATATTCGTAGTAAAAATTTATACCACTATTCATATATCAGAAGCAGCCAAGATTGAATTTATAAATAATAAATTTGGAATAAATAACGACAAAATATGATAAAGCTATATACATAATTCAGAAGCTAAGCTTTTATCATCAGCAGTAAAATCTGTAAAAATTGAAATCAGTAATTTAAGGATGAATAAATACAAAACATATAGACTGGTACCACGAGCTCGGTTTTAAAATCAGTTAACTAACACCGGTTTTAAAACAACATCAATGTCATAAAAGCAAAACTAACCAAATGAACTAAAATACTCAAAACCGAACATTTGGTACGAACTTAATTAGTTTTAATTAAATTTAATATTGATTGGTCTTGCAATTATTACAGTATCTTCAAATTTTACATCATGTTGTAAAATTTGAATATACTGCAATAATTTTAAGAGCCATCAATATTAACAGCAGATTGATAAAAGAAGCAATAGAAATTTATAAAGAAAAAGATAACATCAATCAGCGTGAAGGCGCTGATTCAAATAAAATTTGGCTTCAATTAATTAAAATTTATAAATTTCATGATCTAGTTACTTGTATTTTGTTACCTAATAACTTGATTCCATGTTCTGTTTATTTACTATTAATAAACTTATAAAGATGTACGTTAAGTTCGTCGAAACATCGACTATTAATAAATATTACTACAGAACTAAAACCAAAAGCCGTTTTATTTTAAATACAATTTAAGTTTGTATAGAAAATAAATGTATGAAAACAATATAAAATGGCAAGTGTTTAAAAGATGATTTTAAAATGAGTAATAGTGAAAAAAATGTTAGTGTAGGTTATAAATTACCATAAAACAAAGATAAACTTATGTTAGAATAGTTAAATTATAAACAATGGCGGCATTAATTCACACAAACTCACAAACAAATTATTGTACTTAGCTGGAACAACTTGTAAGTTGTTAACGACAACGTATAATTATATTGAAATAATATTTCAAGCTTCTTTTAAAGATTTAATCTTTGTTTAATATTAAATAAATATTCTTGGTTTAAGTACAATAATTTTCTGTGTAATAAAATTAGTATTCTGAAAGAATTCAGACCTACACTGAAACTTATAAAGTTTTGGATATATTTCAGCGTAGGAGAAGTCACAAGATTATAGTACGTTTTTAAGCACATAAATTCAGGAAGTGTGAACAAGTAACTTTTGTAAGTATTGTGTTTATTAGCTAACATAAATTTGCAATTACAATACATAAACATAAAATTTTTATTTAAAATAAATATTATTCTATACCTGTTTTTTAAAACTCTGTATAACCAAAACTGCATGAATTATTCTGTCTTTTATAATATATTTTTATTTTTTAAAATTAACTATTCCAACGATTTACAGTTGCAGCTATAAAATAAAAGAAATAATAAGAATTTTAAAATATTGATGTTTTAAATTTTAAATTTTATAAAATAGTATATGTAACAAAAATTCAAAAAAATAATTGATATATATATATATATATATATATATATATATATATATATATATATAAATAATTATTATTAGAAAAATATTTATAGATTGTTGTTTATTTCATATTAAATTTTTCACTTTTGTTTTCCAGTATATATTTAAATAGTATTAGAAAAAATATTTGATGTTTTTTAACATCTAAATCTAAATGCAGGATTGAAGAGAACTTTTAATCAAAATCAGTTTTAATTAAAAGTCCAAAATTATTTCTGAAAAAATCTAAAATACATTCTAATATGGGGTACCCTCTGTATTTTTATTATTGCTTTATATCATACAAATGTTTTATAATTATTGTGATAAAATTTAGAAACTTAAAATTCCAGATTTCAAAGTGATTATTTAAATGGATTTTCTAGTGACGTACAAAATATTTCAAAAAACATATACGCTGTTAGAAAAAAATGTAAGATTACATAAAATAATATGTATTTTATTAAACTCAATGCTGAAGGCTGTGGGTTCTCGGTGAAACATCTTGAAATATAATATAAATAAAAACACTCGGTTGTTTCACAGAATTAAAGAATATTAATCTTTATTGCAATTTCGGCTGTTAGGCCATCATCAGAAGAACATAATACAGAAAAATATAACAAATTTTTGTACTTATATCTATTGGATTAGCAACTGATTAAACTAAAGTTTTTCCTCACATAATAGTTTGCACACCCCCTCCACTTAGTTTAATCAGTTGCTTTAATCCAATAGATATAAGTACAAATATTTGTTATATTTTTCTGTATATGTTCTTCTGATGATGGCCTAACATCCGAAATTGCAACAAAGAAATATTCTTTAATTTTGTGAAACAACCGAGTGTTTTTATTTATATTATATGTATTTGATTGTTATTTTCGATTTTTCAATAATTAAAAAAAAAATATTTGTAGTTTATTTCTTATTTTTTAAATATTCCACCTGATGCAAATATCCCATTCTCAAATAGGTTTGAAAATAAAATAAAATAAGTAAAACAGTAACAAATTTTTCAGAACTCATTATATTGAAATAAAAAAGCGTTAGACTGATATTAAAATTCAACGTAACGTATATCGCAACGTCAAATTAAAAAAAATAAAAATTATTTAAGCACTGTAACTAGAGGTCATTCCCTCTTTCATTATAATAAACACATATTGTTTATATATGTACATTATTTATTTTATAATTTGTATATGTATTACATTAATATTTTATTTTATTTTTTCAAATTGTTTATATTTATTCGTACAAGTTGATATCTTTAAAGTATTGTATGACGTCAGTTTTATTTTTCTTTCGTTAAGGCTTCTTTAATGTTGTTTCTAGTTTTTTCATTATTATATTTTTGGCATGTAATTAATATATATCCAACCGTTTGCTTTCTGTTACATTTACGTAAAATTTTTACTATAAAATAAAAAAACTTCAATCCAAACCTTTTTTAATTTAAAAGTAGTAAATATTATAGAAAAAATTCTAAGATATATAGTGTTAATAGATTTTACAGATATAATCAAAACTCTATTATACAGTGTGTAAAGTGATGAGGTTTCCTATAGGGAAAAAAATTTTAATATGAGTTTTAAGAGAAAAACTTATTCTTTATAAAAAATTTTGCTTCTATCAAAACCCCTTATAGTCAAAGAAAAATCTAGTAATCACTTAAGATAAGATCAGAAATTTGATATTATGTCGAGTTGTTGATTTTAAATATGACTAACAATAAGTCCGAATGTTACATCAGTATCGTGTGAAAAATGTTAAAAATATTTGTCATACAAGAGACTTACTTTTAATTATTATTATTATTATCATTAATTTGTCAAAATATAATAAAAAAAAAATATATTTATATATTTTTTTTTTCATGGGTAATGGTATATGTTTTTTATCGAAAAAATAAGTAATTACATAAAATATATGTATTTTATATCAATATAAGGTAAAAATTTTCCTGTGGCATCTGTAAATTTACGTATTAAACTGATATAAATCAGTTGCCCCGGGTTTTTATGTAAAATTACCGTTTTTCATATTAAATTTTTTTTCCCTATAGGAAATCTCATCACTTTACACACTGTGAATTGAATTATAATAATAAAAAAAAACACAAAAAATTGAAGCTAGTATAGATGAGTAATAAACAAGCAATTTATACAACTAGCAAAAAATATAGAATGTAGTTTAATTTTGACTCAATAAAAATTAAAAAAAGAAAGAATAAACTTAAAGAATCTGTAAATGTAAGCCAAAATATTATAAGAAACTTATAATTATTAACCACGAATATTTAACTCAATATATTAAATTGAGGTTAGTTCTGTAGATTGTTTTTATGTAGAATCAATTATTCTTTTCCAAAATTTGATGATGACAAAAACAAATGATTGCTTAAAAATTCCATTAAGCAAGTCTATGATTCAAAGATGAATTTACAAAAACTGTAGTTTGTAGGAAACGAGTACGTAATAGATTAGTGTATGATGAGTGTGAAATTAAAAAAAAAATGTTGTTGCAAAAGTTGGTCAGTTAAGATTGTTCGGTCATCTTGAGCGAATATCTAACGAACGTTTGATTAAAAGTATTTATATGAATTGGGACGTTTGTTTGAACGTCCGTTAGAGTGGTATGATTGCGAGAACGAAAGTAGTGGGAATAGAAGAGCATGTATGAAAGGTATTATGAATGTGGATGAAGTTAAAGTAGCTTGTCCGGATAGGGATGTTTGGAGGAAACTGTTTTCGGGATAGTGAAAAGAGTTTATGTCACTCTCTTTTGGGTACATGGCGTGATTGTGTATGTATGTATGTATGTATGTAGTTCGTAAATTTTGTATTTTGTCAATCAATTTCTTGTTTGTTCCATACGCCATTCTTGGTCAAATTGAGTTATTTGCTAATTTTGGCAATATTTGTAAGTTTTCTATCTCTTTTAACCATTGTGAATGTTATAATTTTAATAGTTTCGAAAATATAAATTCTAATTTATTCCATATACTTACTATAAATAATTGAGTTCAGAAAATGTAAACATCATTTTCTCAAAAGTAAGAAAAACAAGAAATCGATTGACTATTTGTAGAAATATGATTTTGCCACTCAAGTAAAAGTTGGTAAAATTAAATTAATTTTTTATATAAATTTTATATAAAAATAAATTTAAACTAATTATTATGTTTTTTATTCTTAAATGAAATAAAAACTGATGTATTCTGATCATATCTCTGTAAGACCTGTAGCGTTACAAATAAGGGAAAAATCATTCCCTCAAATTTTGTGTTTTAAAGCTGTATTATTATTTGATTAAAAAAAATAAATATTGTTATAGGAAACGTATGGTGCTATTCTAAACAGTTCTATAGCGTTACAGAATGTTTTGTCTTTTTGAGTAAATGAAATTTTTCATGCGATAGAAAGTGATAAAATATTTTGTAACACTATATGTAGGTTTGTTTAGAATACCGCTATTAATATTAAACAATACAAGATAAATACATATTGTTTTCTATATTTTTATTTATTTATAAAGTGAATTTTTTCTCGGTTACATAATATTTTATCTTTTTTTTTTTTTATCAAATATACAAATGCATTTGCTAATAAAAAACAGAGCATTCTGTAATGCTACAGGTGCCTCTTTCATACGTGTGATCATAAATTAGAAATATTTATATTCTCTTTTTATCAACTTTATTATAGCGTTGGATCCATAATAAAACTTTTAAATTAACAGAAATAATACACAATTAGTTTTGTTGATATCATAAATTTTATTAAATACTTACTGTAGTTTCGGCCGCTAAATTATAATCAGATTAAGTGTTAGTTAGTTGGTTTAGTTAGTCTGATGACGATATAGCGGTCAAAATTGCAGTAAATATTTCATAAAAATTGTGATATCAATAAAGTAATTGTGTATTATTTTATTTAATGAACTAATTGTAAGATTTATTAGTAACGACTGATCAAATTAATTTTGTAAAACTTCTAAATATAAAAATTAATATAGTAAAAAATCTTTCAGAACTCATTATATAAAAAAAGAAAACGGCTTTAGGTTTAAGTTCTATATTAATATTTATTAATAATCGATGATTAGACGAACTCAATGCCAGTCTTTATCAGAAAAACTGATACAAATGGCATTTACAGTAAATAACAGAACATAGAAACACGTTATTAAGTAACAAAATAAGTAACTGGATCATAAAAATTTTATAAATTTTTAATTAATGGAAGCCAAGTTTTATTTAAATCAGTGGCTTCACAGTGATTGATGTGTTTGTTGTGACGGCACTGATTTAAATAAAATTTGGCTTCCATTAATTAAAAATTTATAAAAAATTTATGATCTAGTTCTAATCTAATCTAATTATCTAATCTTCAATTATCAATAAATATTAATACAGAACTTAAACCTAAAGCCGTTTTATTTTATAAAAATTAAAATTTATGTTCATGTACTAATTTTGGACTTGATATAGCAAAAAAAAAATTATTTTATAAAAACATAAAAAGTAAGCTCTAGATTTAATAAATACTTGCATTATATATAAAAAATGATAACATATGATAACAAATGATTTGTATGAAACAAGTTATTTAATTAGCGTATCCGTAGCTTATTTGCTTTTATTATACAAATTAAAGCTAAACGATAAAATATTTTTAATAATAATAAAAATAAAAGCATATTAATAAATATAAAAAAAACCCCAATTCGTATCATAATTATTTTAACTTATTTAAAAAAAAAAGCATAAAATAAGATAAAAAAAAAATTATCGACCAAAATAAAACAAAAATTAAAGCTAACTAAATGAAAAAATTAACCCCGTAAATTAAATTCTTTTTAAAATCCTACCTGATGTACTTTAATCCGTCAAAAGAATCGGGTCGAAATATTTAATCCATATCGTTGTTAATAAAACACACTCATCACTTATTATAAAATCACTGATTCTAATTTGTGTTAACACTCGTATAGGGGGGCCACCGAAACAAATACCGATTCGTTTTTTGTTTGAATGAAGGGGTTGGTGTAAATGAAATGCAGTCGAAAATGCAACTGCAGCCGTCAATTGTTTTCGATGTGCAATTTATAATAGTTTCGGGGCACAGAAATAATAGTTGTGACGGTAAAGTCGGGTGCGTGCGCACTCCGCACCGACGTCAACTGTTCGTTTCAACGTCCTGAAACGGACTACGCAAGTAAAATGTGTTGAGGTTGAGGCGAGTGTTTGGCCGGCCTGGGTTTCGTCGTGTTCTGCGCGGACCGGACTTAAGTCAGATCGATGGATAAGTGGACTGAGAGATTGGCTTCAAGCGTTTTTGGTTTTTCGTTCACCTTTAGCTAAAGCTGGATAGCTTGACTGCTGCTGTGACTTCTTCCAGCGTTGTTTATAGTTTGTGATTGGGAAAGGTGCGTCTCTCTGTGTGCATAATAATGATTAGGTTAGATGATTTTTTTGAATACGTAATCAGTGACAAATTTATGATTATTCTGTTTATAGATTGTAAACTTGTAGCCGTAACTATACATTCTAATATACATTAATTTAAAAATGTTTAGTTTTTTAAGACAAGCTTTTAAAATTCGAGAAAAAAATCTAACTATATTTGTTTGCTTTTTTTTAATTTTTTTAATTTTAACATAGAAACATATTTTTCAGAACTCATTGTATTAAATAAAAACTGTTTTATGATTAGATTCTGTTTAATTATTTTATAAAGTATCATATAAGTAATTAGATTATAAGAATTATAGATTTTTTAATTAATGGAAACCAAATTTTATTTAACTTAGTGCCTTCACAATGATTCATGTTATTTTTTTCTTTATAAATCTCTATTGCTTCTCTTATTAATCTGCAGCTAATATTGATTGGTCTAGCAATTATTATTGCTGTATCTTTAAATTTTACATCATAAAGAAATTCTTAAGTACGTTTTTTTTATTTTCTTTGTTGTATCATTTTTCCTGATAATGTACGTAGGATACGTCAAAACGTCGATTTTTAATTAAATTAATACAGAACTAAATCCTAAAGCCTTTTTATTTTAATAAAATGAGTTCTGAAAGATCTTTTACTAAGTTATTATTAGTTAGTATTTCCAAATTTTCTAATAAATTTATTTATGGAATAATTTTAAAATTAGTAAAATATTGTCATTTATTTTGATGATACAATGTTAGTTAATAATATATGATCTTAAGAATGAATAAAAATTGGAAATACTGGCCTCTAGAGCAACGGTGGGTAAGCTTCCACCTGCAGACTCAAATTAAATAAGTGTAATGTTTATTTTTCTACTTATTTACATTTAGTGTAATTGATATAAAAAAATGTTGACAATAAATAACCTAAACTTATTCTTGACTCGTTTATAGAACATAGAATTAAATTTAGTATGATAACTACAAAATTATTGTCCACCATCTGATTTACCAGGATTGTCTGGGAATAGCGTGAAGAAACGTTTTGTCTTTCAACTTAATTTCAAAGACCGGATTTTTAGTCACTATTTATTGTCTCATATACTAATAAAAATCTTTTGTTTTAACGTAGTAAAAAATAAAACGGCTTTAGTCGACGTACTCAACAAAATGATACAAATCATACAAATAATATAAACAATAAATAAACAGAACATAGAAACAAGTTATTAGGCAACGAAATACGAGTAAGTAACTAGATTATATAATTTATAAATTATTAATGAAAGAAAACCAGAATTTTATTTAAATCAGTGCATTCACACTGATTGATGTTATATATATTTTTTTGTAAATTTCTATTGCTTCTCTTGTCAATCTACTGTTAATATTGATAGGTCTTGCACTTATTATAATAAGTAAAAAAAATTCGAAGATACTATAGTATCTTCGAATTTTACATCATGAAGATTACGCAATGATTATTATTTTTAACGATATCTTTTAAAGGTGATTCAAATTTCAATTATATTTTTGTTTTGTTTTAATACTATTATAAAAAATAATGCAGATAAAATAAATTTAAATAAAAGCAATTTAATTTCTTTTTAATATCTGCACTTACTATTGTAACTTAGACTTTTGTTTGGACATTCCTTTAAATGATGTGTTTGATTTTTTATAGGTGACTCAACGTTCAATTTTTTTTTCTATTTTATACTATAAAATACATTTTAAAAAAGCAATTTTAATTTTTTATTCAGTGATATAATTTCAGTTTTTTTGATAAATGCATAAGGTAATAAAATTACATTTGCTGCTATAATATTTTTAGATACAGATTAAAATTAATTTTCATAAATTTTCTAATTTTATTAATTAAATATTTTTATAAATTTTAAAAATAAAAAAAGAGCATGTATGAGAGGAATTATGAATGTGGATGAAGCAAAAGTTGCTTGTTTGGATAGGAATGTTTGGAGGAGACTGATTTCGGGATGATGAAAAGAGTTTGTGCCGCACCCTTTTTGGGTACATGGCGTAATTGTGTATGTATGTATGTATAAAAATAAATTAAAACGGCCTCTAATTGTAAATCTGTATTAATGTTTATCAATAATGGACGTTTCATCAGGAAAAAAAGATACAAATGACATTTACAGTAAATAAACAGAACATAGAAACAAGTTACTATTTAACAAAAGTAGTAACTAAATTGTAAAAATTAATAAATTTTTAATCAAAAATTTCATAAATATGAATGACATTCTTTATTATTATTTTTGAAATTACTAGAAAAAAATCATAGCTACTCGTATATAATTGAATATATATAATTTTAAATACAATATAAAATAATTGAACTAAAAGAATTATTATTTCGCTTATAAGACGACTTTTACTAAGGCGTTTTAAGGTTTGTCAATTCCTTTTAAAGTGTACTATCGCACCTTAAAGGGATACAGAAAAGACCATAAACCTCGCACTCTTATTTTTTCAATGCTTTGTATTTTGGGAAATAATACAGCTCTGCTGTAAAAATATCTTCTTAATTTTGGTGTGTATAATTACTATTAGAAATACTTTTCAATTGTTTTTAATTCAGTTGTACTTATAAAATTTAACACTGATTAAAAATGTAATAGCCATACGATTATAATTAAATCAATAAATAAATAAATGACCGTATATAATTTTAAACAATATATTTATTAAAAAAAAAAAAATTAATCCTACTACAAAACAATCAATAAATATTACCTAACAATAGTAATAAAAAGAATTACCGATAAAACCTCATATTGGTTATAAATAATAATGTCTATTTTGCAATAGAAACCGTAAATAAATTACAATAATAAGCAAAACGTCTGTGTTTTCGAAATTATAAGAAAACTTTGAAATTAAACAATAGTTTTGGCATAACAATATATAAATTGAACATTAATTAAAAAAGTAAGATAAACAAAGTCATTAAAAATTAGAAACATGCAACAAATCACATAAAACTTTAGTTTTTATTCAATAAAGCTTACGTATATTTGATACTACTTTTTTTTCCAATCTATTTAAAATTGAACAATTTTCAATTCATTTATTAATTCTGTAATGCTATTTTTAGTTTTCATATCTATCTAGGTAATTTGTATTTCTATTTGAAATCAATAAATTTAATTAGTTTTTAATATGATTTACTTGCATCATAGATTTGTGGGAAAAAATTCTGATAATTACTAATAACTTAATTAATTGAAATATACACAGTAAAAATAATTGTTAATGTTGTTAAATTTTGGTAATATAATAAAATACAACATTGTTTTACTTGTTCTGTTTATTTACTACAAATATTATTTGTATCTTTTTTTCTGATGAAGACGGACGTTGAGTTCGTCGAATCATCTATTATTATTAATAAATATTAATATATACAGAAGCCGTTTTATTTTAATATTGTTAAGTACTAACACTATTAAAATATATTACACTTTTTAAAATATATTTTAACACTTCGCGATTTTAACACAACACAACAACAAATTTTGTGCTAATTTAACAGTTTTTTTCAAAAATAACACACAAATATCAAAATTTTTTACTGTGCACAAAATAGATAGATTGTCAATTTTTTTAAAGTGTTTTATTACTACTTTGACTGCAAGGAAAAGTAGTAAAGCGTTTGGTACGGTGTCTGTAACATTTTCAAAAAAAAAAAAAATTTGTATAGAAATCCTTCATATAGCCTGTAGATGACGAATCTGAACTTAGTTTATGAGGGTGTATGTGTGTGCGTCGTCAGCTCGCTCGCTCGGTCGTAAGTCAAAATTTTGTGGCCGCAACTCCTCCTAGACGGTTCAACCGATTTTAATGAAATTTTCAGGATAAATTTGTCTAGTACCCAAGATGGTCATGTGGTTTTGTTTTTTTCCAGTGATGCCAACTTTCCGAGAAAAAAATTACTAAAGTTTTTAAAAATTCATATTGGCTACGTTATTTATCCGATTTTGCTCAAATTTTCAGAAAAGATTTCCCTAATGTTCCCATTAATTACATAATTTTATTAATTTTCAGTGTTGCCAACTTTCCGAGAAAAAAATTACTAAAGTTTTAAAAATTTTATTATGGCCATGTTATTCAACCGATTTTACTCAAATTTTCACAAAAGATTCTCCTAGTATTCATGTAATTTATGTAATTTTAACAAAATACAGTGTTGCCAACTTTCCGAAAAAAAAATTAGTAAAATTTAAAAAAATTTATTTTGACCATTTTATTTAACCGATTTTAATCAAATATTTATAAAAGTTTTTCCTAGTGCCTAAATAAATTATGCAATTTTAACAAAATACAATGTTGCCAACTTATCGAGAAAAAAAATCACAAAATTTTTAAAAAATTCATTGTGGCTACATTATTTATTCGATTTTGATCAAATTTTCAGAAAAGTATCTCCTATTGCCCACATAAATTATAATATTATTAAAATACAGTGTTGCCAACTTTCCGAGAAATGTCAAAGTAGTCTATATATGGGTTTACCCATATACTTCTAATCTTGTTTATTAGTCAATTGACAACTAAAACGCATTACCATACTGCCTATGTAAAAAGTACTAGTATAATAATGCCATTATTATACAGCAGTTAATTACTATATACATTATATATTAAAATTGGTATTATTTATTTATTAGTATTTACGCTTGAATTTGATTACAGAAAATTTGTGAAGAAGTGCAAAGAAATGTAATATGGTGGTCAGAAACTACTGCATATTCAACCAAAGATACACGGTCAAGTGTATTTGACATCTCCGAAGGTTATATTAAAAATCATCAAATCAAGTTAACTTAATTGATAACTGCATTGTTTATTTTCACTTGAATTTGAATTTGATTATTGAAAACATGTAAAAAAGTGCAGAAAATGCAATGTATACTGCCAAATTTGTCAGAAATTGTATATTGGACCAAAGTAAGATTAATTCTCACAAATTACGTAACAAATATAAATAAGTAAATGTAAGGTTACTTAGCATGTATTTTTATTTATTTTTAGTTTAGTTTCGTTTAGAATGCTTGAAGAAAAAAATCATATATATCACTCGGAATAGAAAGCTTTTTTTGTGTTTCGCTTAGATTACTTGGCCTCGGCTACAAATATCTAGACTCAACACAATAATCATAGCATTTTACTCCTCGTAACATAATATACTATTTAAATAACACGGTTTTTTCAGTAAATAAACAGAGCATAGATATGAGTTACTAGTTACTTATTTTGTTACCACTGAGTTTGGCTTCCATTAATTAAAAATCTATAAATTTTATGATCTAGGTACTTATTTGTTACCTAGTAACTTGTATCTATGTTCAGTTTATTTACTGTCATTTTTTTTCCTGATGAGTTTGTCGAGACATTGATTATTAATAAATATTAATACAGAACTACAAACTAAAATCGTTTTATTTTAATATGAAAGATTTTTTTTACTGTGTTTATTAATATACTATTATTGCAAATATCGAGGACGTACTGAAAAATTAATTACACTATTTCGCACATAAAGTAACAAAAAGCTACAACAATTGAAATACGTAAATACGATGAATTTATGAGTTCTTAAATGAAAATTGATTTAATAACATGATTTCTGTTGGCTTTTCGACATTTTTCTACGTTTTCACACTTTAACGATAGTGCAGGCGATAACATTCAGTTCTATAAGTCATGAGAAAAATTCAATGACGTGTCTAACACCCACCAATTTTTTTGCTACACTGATTAAATGTTTTTTTTTTTAATATTCTTGCGACATTGTCATGACGATAGATGTATTTTAAAAACGCATTAAATTTTTTTTGATACGTTTTACAATTATTATACATTCTGTGTTGATCGACTATAAAATGATATGAGTAAAAAATAATTACATCATACCTACGTTTATGTCAAATTTTCTATTTTCTAGAAACGTTAGGATCAATACTTTTTATTATGTATTAAAAACATTAATCATTGAATTATAATAAATAATTATTAATTGACGGAATTTAGTCTTTTATATATTTTATTAACTACTATAAGTCAACGTTTCGGCAATTACTATTGCCTTCTTCAGGGTTCTACAATGAATACAAATATGTATACATATACCTAAATACAACACGATACTGATGTAACATTCGGACTTAGTCATATTTAAAATCAACAACTCGACATAATATCAAGTTTGATCTTATCTTAAGTGATTACTGGATTTTTCTTTGACTATTAGGGGTTGTGATAGAAGCAAAATTTTTTATTAAGAATAAGTTTTTTTCCTAAAACTCATATATATATATATATATATATATATATATATATATATATATATATATATATTTATATATATAATTATATATATATATATATATATATATATATATACATATATATATATATATATATATATATATATATATATATACAGGGTGATTCAGACCACCCGTACCACCCAAATATCTCGCGTAAAACGGAACGAATCAAAAAAAGAAAAAATACGTCCAAAAAGATTTCAAAAATTCTATTAATTGACACCAAATTCAAATTTTCCGCCCACCCCCTGGGGGGTGGAGGGGGGGGGTAGCTTTGTAAATTTAAATGGGGACCCCCTTTTTTTATTGCAGATTCGGATTCCTAGATTCAAATAAAGAAGGTTTTATCCGAAAAATTTTTTTTGATTCTTGAAAGATGGCGCTCAAATCGCAAAAAACGCTACTTTTTATTTTGACGATTTTTAATATTAGATGTGAGCCATAATGTAAAAGGGTGTTGTCATTTTAAAACATTATCACTATAAATCGTGTAAAATCAATACAAGCGCGCTTAAAATCATGTAAAATCGTTAAAATCGCCTGTGTGTGTGTGTGTGTGTGTGTGTGTATGATGGTGTGTGTGTGTGTGTGTGTAATATCGCAATCAAAAATATAATATATCTATGTAAGCGCGCTTGTATTGATTTTACACGATTTATAGTGATAATGTTTTAAAATGACAACACCCTCGCATTATGGCATTAACGCATTATGGCTCACATCTAATATTAAAAATCGTCAAAATAAAAAGTAGCGTTTTTTGCGATTTGAGCGCCATCTTTCAAGAATCAAAAAAAATTTTTCGGATAAAACCTTCTTTATTTGAATCTAGGAATCCGAATCTGCAATAAAAAATGGGGGTCCCCATTTAAATTTACAAAGCTACCCCCCCCCCTCCACCCCCAGGGGGTGGGCGGAAAATTTGAATTTGGTGTCAATTAATAGAATTTTTGAAATCTTTTTGGACGTATTTTTTCTTTTTTTGATTCGTTCCGTTTTACGCGAGATATTTGGGTGGTACGGGTGGTCTGAATCACCCTGTATATATATATATATATATATATATATATATATATATATATATATATATATATATATATATTCGGTTTCCTCTTTGTACGTGAGGGTGTTAAGGTTAAATATCTTTTTTCCCTTATGATTGTTTCTCAAAAATTTCCCATTTTTTTCTTGTTTTTCGCAAGTTTTCGAAGTTAACAAAAGTAATAAAATTTGTAAAAACTTACCTATAAAATATCAATAATTATGCACATGTAACGTTGCAATAAACACATATTTACTTAAAACAAATAATAATTAAATTATTCTATTAAGTACACTGGTTTCAAACAAATGACATATTTTTTTTTTCTTATTTTACTTAACTCTCTTGAGAAAAAACAAACTGTAAATGTTAAGCACATGCGATGTAGCAATAAAATAAAACTATTTATTAAAAAAATATATTTATTTACTGATTCTCCAATTACAAAAACAATAGAAAGGATTAATTTTTCTATATAATTATTTATTATATTTTTATAATAAGTTTAATTTCACTTTTATCATTGAATTCCAACGCAAGCTGGATAAGTCGACGTGATTTCATACATTCACAAATATCGTGCAATATTTTTCGTGATTAAAAAGGGAAAATTACTGACAGCTGGTGTTTTGAAACAGATGGCCGAGACACTTAAATCGAAAAAATTGTGTCAAGAATGGATACACTTTTCACTTCGCTTTATATACGTATTTAGTATCCATTTTTAAGTTAAATTTTGTGTAGATCTTTATGTTTAAAATGAATAAATAATTAATTAAGTAATTTGTAAATTAACTTACTAGTATTAACTATTAGTATTAACTAATATAACTTTTACTAGTTATTTATTAAATTTAAAGCAGTTTTTATTTTTATGTCTAATATTAATTTTTGTCGTTCTTAATATAACCATTTATTTTCCAATGAAGCATATACACAAAATTTATAAACAACTATTTTTTGAGCTATTCAAAAATATTCGTTAACTTTATCGTATCAAATAATAACAACAAAAAAAAACTATATATAATTAATAAATATGACAATACCAATTTAATCAGTTCTAAAATAAAAGAAAAGTTATCTGGAATTTTTTATCAATTTTATTTTGAATAACGTAAAACTTTTGATTAATATGGATTTCTTAAAGTTGAAACAAAACAAATAACTTGTTAGGTTTCAGTCAATTTATCGAAAATTATTAGAAAAAATTGGGCAATTTAAGTAAATATTAAATAAAAATAGTAAAAAATCTTTCAGATCTCATTATACGATTAAAATAAAAAGGCTTTAGAATTAAGTTCTGTTTCGATATATTCTGAGTAAATCATCACTAGGAAATATTGTACAATTAAAAAATAATAATATAATAATATAATTTTTCCTGATGATGATATTTTGGAGTATACCGAAACGTAATTTTTAATTAAAATTTATACAAAACTTAATTCTAAAGCTTTCTTATAGAATTTAACCAATCAAAACGCTTGGAATTAAAACTAAAAGTGTATCGAATGTTTGGACTGATCAAATTCTTGTGCTTGTGCTGTAAAACTACAACGAAAACGGCAGTTCAAATGAGGCTTTATGTTCACAAATTCAAAAAAAAGAAGTTAAACAAAATATTTCTATAAAACATATAAAGATGGAAAATTTTCCTTTTAAAAACTAAGTAATTATTCAGTAGTTTCGTTTTTATTTCGCGCTCTAGTTAATATATTTCTCTATTTTTGCTTTTATAACATATATATTAATTATTTTTAAATAAATTTATTGTTAAATTATTCGTATTAATATTTGATATAGTTAACTTTCATATATAACTGAAATTATTATCAAGTTACATGTTTGTAATAATTAGAATTTTATTAAAAGAAACGGCTAATAATTGTTTAGTTATTGTATTATAAAAACAATAACATAATAGAAATTGAGAAATATAAGTAGTAACAATTAATATATTTTTTTTAAAAATTTAAATGTTATTTTTAGAATTAAAAGAAAAAAAATTTATAAAGTGTGAATTACAAAAACTAATATTACAAAACGATAAATACATATTAGAAACAATAGTTGGAAAAAAATACTGATTTTGACTATACATTATTTTAACTGTAATAGTATTCATTCTATAAAGTATTTTCAAACTTTAGATTAAAATTCTATATAATTTCTATATATTATAGAACTTAAATCTAAAGCTTTTTAATGTCATTAAAGACTGAGATCTAGATTTATGATATTTGATATTATTACAAGAAATTTAAATTTAAAAAAAAAAAACATATCACAATCGAGGGTTGAATACTAAACATAATTTTTCGTAACAAAAAAAAACAACAATAGATTTCTAGTTAGTTTTTAATTAATTATTGAAAATTAGTTTACATTTTCAAAGCAATTTGAAAACGATGACTTACATCATACACAATTGAACTATAATATGACGTTTTACTATCTGATTGGCTGAGAAAATTTAGCAAGTACAAGTACAAAAATATTGTACGTTTGATAAATATTCTAACTAATAATATACATTTAAAAACTATATATAAAAACTATATACAAAACTATATACAAAATATATTTTGATGTAATACTTTACTATATATTTATAAAATTAATTATAAATGTACTTAAATTAACAAAATAAATTTTAAAGTAATTTTTAATAAATTTATTTTTGTGGAAAATTATAAACCTTACAAAATAAACGCACTTAATAAGCTGTTTACTGTCACCTGGTTTAAAATTTACCTAAAACTCTGTTGTATATCAAACAACATGTTAATCGTTCTTATTAATTTTCTTTTTATTTATACATTTTAAAAATGAGTTTAAAAAAGCAATGCATATAGTTTTATCATGCAATAGGTACCAGTCAAATGATATAACAAGACAAACGTCGAGTTCGTCGGAACGTCGATTATTAATAAATATTAATACAGAACTTAATCTTAAAGCCGTTTTATTTTGTGAAATAAATTATTAACAATATCTCCATATGAAAAAAAATCGATTTAATTAGCGTAGCTTCTGATAGGCTGCAAATTTAATTGTGTAAATCTCATATACTTACATTACGCAAACGTTTTCTTTGAAACACATAACGAGAAAATATGTCGTATTTTTTTCAATTCGACCGTATTGTATACGGGCTATAACAATTGATCGACCAACTGTATTCGTTCCGTTCAGATAAGAATTTACCAGAAGCTCAATAGATTTTTTTTCTGTGTGTGTTGTTTTTGTTTTTTGTCGCATTGCAATTGAATGAATCATGAAACATGATTCAAAAAAAAAAATTAACTACTTTTTCACAATTAATAAATATTCGGTTTGTTTCAAATTTTTGAGAATTTGCTTTATTTATTTCCAATTGTTTTTATTTGTTTCTGAAATGTATTTTAAGAAAATTTTTAATGAACATACAATTGTATGTTTCTATGTGATTTCAATTAAATGTGAGTCATCTTCAGATCTAGTACATGAACCAAACATACAAAATACTTATTTCTTTATTTGTTGTATTTTTCTTGAAATGGATGTCTACCTGTTTGAAAATAAACATATTATTATATTTTCGTAATTAATAAACAATTTAAATTTATAATTTTAAAATAATATATAAAATTAAGAAATGTTAATAAATTCTAAATCTATTATAGAACATTGTCTAATTTAAATAAAAAAATCTTTCAGAATTTATTATATTAAAATAAAACGATTTTAGGTAGCAGTTCTGTATTAATATTTATTAATAATCGACATTTCGACGAACTCAACGTACTTCTTTATCAGAAAAACAGTTACAAATGACATTTAAAGTAAATAAACAGAATACAGAAACAAGTTATTAGGTAACAAAATAAGTAATTAGATCATAAAATTTATAAAGTTTTAATTAAAAGAAGTTACAGTGATTAATGTTATCTTTTTCTTTATAAATTTCTATTACTTTTCTTATGATTCTGTTGTTAATATTGATGGATCTTGCAATTATTACAGTATCTTCAAATTTTACATCATGAAGATTTCTTTAACGCCTATTGAGCAATAGCAGATTTATCTGCTATTTTTATTTCTTACTATGTTATTCTAACATTGAAAAAACTGAACGTTAGTCACTTAGTTTATTATACAAACGTTAGATAATTATAATAAAACAATTATTTTAATTTGAAATAACAAAGTATGCGTTTCCGTCACAATCCGGAAACAGTTAATTTGTTACCTACAACATATACGTATACTGTTATGTATAAGAAATAATATCTAATAGCCAATTGGCGATGCTAATGCTAATACAATAACAAAAAATAAAAGAAAATCGAAAACAATAGCCTGTTAACGGAAGTCAATAAATATTTAATTAATATATCAATACATCGGAGTAACAATAGATACTTTGTTAACCTAAGTAACAAGCAATGTTAATATCTAAATCTAGGCACAATACCTACATGATAAATTTTCAAGTGAAAGTTGATAATCAGTTTGTATTTTTAGTAAAATTGAACGATTTACAACAAAATGTTGTACATTCGTATCTATATTCTAAAATAAAACTGCTTCAGGTTAGAAATCTGTATTAATATTTATTTAAAATCAACGTTTCGACGAAACTAAACGTCCATCTTCATCAGGATAAATGATACAAATGACATTATAGTAAAATAGAAATAAGTTAGTAGGTAACAAATAAGTAACTAGATCATACAATTTATAGATTTTTATTTAAAGGAAGCCAAGTGGTTGATGTTATTTTTTTTTCTTTATAAATTTCTATTGCTTCTCTTATGTCTCTTATCAATCTGCTGCTAATATTGATTAGTCTAGCAATTATTAATAATAATTCCATATTCTCTTGAAACATTTTTTAAATGGATGCTATTTTTATGATCTATTAATAATTCAAATATTACCTATGAAATTTTATATTTTTACCTATAGAAAAATCAATCATTTACCTATTAATAATTAAACAAGATTAGAAGTATATGGGTAAACCCATATATAGACTACTTTGACATTTCTCGGAAAGTTGGCAACACTGTATTTTAATAATATTATAATTTATGTGGGCAATAGGAGATACTTTTCTGAAAATTTGATCAAAATCGAATAAATAATGTAGCCACAATGAATTTTTTAAAAATTTTGTGATTTTTTTTTCTCGATAAGTTGGCAACACTGTATTTTGTTAAAATTGCATAATTTATTTAGGCACTAGGAAAAACTTTTATAAATATTTGATTAAAATCGGTTAAATAAAATGGTCAAAATAAATTTTTTTAAATTTTACTAATTTTTTTTTCGGAAAGTTGGCAACACTGTATTTTGTTAAAATTACATAAATTACATGAATACTAGGAGAATCTTTTGTGAAAATTTGAGTAAAATCGGTTGAATAACATGGCCTTAATAAAATTTTTAAAACTTTAGTAATTTTTTTCTCGGAAAGTTGGCAACACTGAAAATTAATAAAATTATGTAATTAATGGGAGCATTAGGGAAATCTTTTCTGAAAATTTGATCAAAATCGGATAAATAACGTAGCCAATATGAATTTTTAAAAACTTTAGTAATTTTTTTCTCGGAAAGTTGGCATCACTGGAAAAAAACAAAACCACATGACCATCTTGGGTACTAGACAAATTTATCCTGAAAATTTCATTAAAATCGGTTGAACCGTCTAGGAGGAGTTGCGGCCACAAAATTTTGACTTACGACCGAGCGAGCTGACGACGCACACACATACACCCTCATAAACTAAGTTCAGATTCGTCATCTACAGGCTATATGAAGGATTTCTATACAATTTTTTTTTTTTTTTTGAAAATGTTACAGACACCGTACCAAACGCTTTACTACTTTTCCTTGCAGTCAAAGTAGTAAAAATGATCTATAGTCAAAAAAAAAAACCTAAATCAACCTACTAACCTAACCTACCATAAATAGCCAATTACGTAAAATTTATAGATCAAATTTTATAAACCGATAATTATATCAGTAGGTATTTGATTATTTCCATAGGTCGATAATTATTTTCATAGGTCGATAAATATTTATATAGATCAATAATTAATTCTATAGGTATAGGTCAAAAATTAAAACCATAGATTAATTATTTAATACATAGGTAAACTATTATTTTCATACGTACTATTCGGTAGATCATATGTTTTTTTCATAGGTCAAATATTTTTATCCATTTTAAATTAATAATTTAAAAAAATAAAACTAAATTATTATAACGATTGTTATAAAATATTTATTATTACAAAACTATAATTCATTATATCAATAAAATTGTCGAAATGAATTGTATTGTTTCTTTTCGAAATATAATATTTGTGGCAGTAATATTTTTATTTTATTTAGTACAAGCAGATATATTTTCTAAATATAAATATACTGTATATAAAAGAAATGTTTTAACTATAGCTTCTATTGTTAGTACAACTAATATTTTGATTATAAAATTTTAATTTAAAATTGTTTTATGTTTAGAGATTACACAAAATATATAGTGTAGGTGTTATAATTATAAAAGTAAATTGATTTTAATTAAATGTGACGAAATCAACGTATTTCCTAATATAATACGCCATTAAATACATATAACTATGACGTATGCCAAAAATAAAAAAGTTTTATATTTTACTACTAGAAGTGGAAAATATTTTTTTTTGTTTTGCCTAGCTTAAGCCGAAGCTATGCAATCAGGATGATATATTATATAGCAGTTAAATTTTAATATGTGTTCTGATAGATTTGTTACTGTATGAAAAACATATCTAACTGCATTTAAAATACTAAAATAATTGTTGTTTCACTCAAAATATCGAATGTTATGTAATAAAAAATATACATTAATTTCCAAAAATATCATTTTTTATGTTCAATAGAAATACTTTTTTTTTAGAATTTGTTATAATTTTAAGTAATTTTCCGGTATTATTTAACTAGCATTTACTACTCTACTACTATACTACTACATACTACTTTATGCTAGATATTGGCTTAAGTAAACCAAAATATAAAATAAAAAATAAAAATGAAAAATTTCAAGTAAAAATGGAATGTTTTACGATTACAATTTATTATTCCTTTCTCACAATTAACGAAAATGCTCTTATTCATAAACAGCAGTTCAGTTAAAAATTTGAGAAAGAAATAGCGATTACATTTGTTCCAAACATGACGTTTGTCATTCGCCACGCGTTTTTTTTAAAAATATTGCCTTTGTTCAAATTATTAATTCTATGACGTATGTCAGTTCTTTTTCTATTTAACTCAGATTTTTATTGTCTAAAAACATTTGCCACCGAAAATTTTCCATTGCATCATGAAATTTTTCAATTTTAAGATTTGATTCGTATTATACAAACTTGATAATTAAATTAAATTTAAAATATCGGTTTCAAATTTTTTGTAAAATAAAAGGCTATCTATAAAAATAGTTATTGTTATTATTATTGCAGTTAAAATAATCAAAACATACATATTAAATATTATTTTTTTTGATAATCTATTGATTTTTATAGTCAACACATTAAATATTTATGTAACAGAAAACTGAATATATAACTGAATTTTTATGTCATTTTTGAAATTTTAGGAAAATTCCGTTATCCAACATAGTAAAAAATCTTTCAGAACTCACTATATAAAATCAAACTGCATTAAAATTTGCAAAACTGTAAACTGTATTAAAATTCATTTAAAATTGACGTTTCGACGAAACTCAACTCGTTTTCATCAGGAAAAACTAATACAAATGACATTACAGTAAATAACAGAATAAAGAAACAAATTACTAGGTAACAAACAAGTGACTAGATTATAAAATTTTATAGATTTTTAATTAATGGAAGCCAAAATTTTATTTAACTCAATGCTGTTACAGTGATTGATGTTGTCTTTTTCCTTATTAATTTCAATTGCTTTTTTATCAATCTGCTGTTAATAGTGTTGAGTCTTGCAATTATTACAGTATCTTCGAATTTTACATCATGAAGATATTCTAACGCATGTTCAATTTTATCTTTTCGTTATCCAAATTTAATGTAACTTTTGTTAGATATTTTTCTCGAAATATTATAAAATATTTGTATATACATACACAATCACGCCATGTACCCAAAGGAGTATGACACAAACTCTCTTCATTATTCCAGCAGTTTCTTCCAAACATCCCTATCCAGACAAGCTGCTTTAGCTTCATCCACATTCATAATACCACTCATACATGTTCTTCTATTCCTATACTACTTGGAAACTTTCGCTCACGCAAGCCACTCTCAATCATACGAAAATATTCGTGGATGAAGCTAAAGTTGCTTATCTGGATAGGAATGTTTAGAGGAAACTAATTTTGGGATAGTGGAAAGAGTTTGTGCCACACATGGGTACATGGCGTGATTGTGTATGTATGTATGATTTTTGAAAAATCAATCATTATAAGAAATGACGCAATAAATGCCTGAATTTTACTTCATAACGTTAGTTTTTTCCAGTATTGACATTCAAATTGTATATGCATAAAACATTAAAAATCAATTATTATGTTTCTAAAACGACCTTACATTATTTTTCAAATATGCAAAATTCGATAGTAATTATAGCCAATGTATAATATATGGATTTTATTACGTAGTTTTGCAATTTTTGATAAATTTTCCTAGAATTTTATTAGCTATTCATAATATTAAACCATGAAAATATGTTTTTTTTAACAATATATTCTAAAAATTGTTAGACATCATTAGAGTAGCTGATTAAAATTGAAAGTTTATATTTTATTATTAATTAAAAATTAAGTAGATTTTGTTATTGTTGAAGGAAAACGATAATATTATTTTTTTATTGGTTTAAATTAGTTTTTTAATTAGTTTAAATTTTTTGGAAAAATATATTCGGCATTTTCGAGATTTCAACTTAAGAAGTAGAAGAAAGTTTCAAATTTAAATTTCGGCAACTACAAACACTTTTTTTTCTAAAAAATATAAACTAGTTACAATAAAACGACTTTAAGTTATAGTTCTGTATTAATATTTATTAATAATCGACGTTTCGACGAACTCAACGTATACCATTATCAGGAAAAAATCGTACAAATGACATATATAATAAATAAACAGAACATAGAAACTAGTTGCATAGGTAATAAAATAAGTAACTAGATCATAAAATTTATAAAATTTTTATTAAAAGAAGCCAAATTTTATTTATATCAGTGCCACTTCACACTGATTGATGTTATCTTTTTCTTTATAAATTTGTATTGCTTCTCTTATCAATCTGTTGTTAATATTGATGGGTTATGCAATTAATACAGTATTTTCGAATTTTACATCAAGAAAGCAATACAACCAGGAAGACCTAGAGTTGATGAAAATTTGCTTGATAATAAAAACATAATTTACGCTTTTTTGTCTTTTGTGCAAAATCTTACCGATAAATTAGGCAGAATTTTATCAAGAAAGAATATTAAAGTTTTTTATTTTCTACACATAAAATTGCAACGTGTGTAAAAGATATTAAAGCTTGTCAAACTTGCGGCCTGGACACAATAAATAATAACAAGTTAAAGTTTTGTGAAATGAAGCTGAGACTTATTCTCAAATTTAAATTAATTTTACGTTAATATTAGGCCTGACAAAGATTTAAAAATTTTACGTTTTTAATTTTGGTGATATAACATTTGTAATAAGTAAACAAATGAGGAGACAAAAAGGTATCAAATTTCGGGAAAAAAATATAATTAATTTTGTTTTGTTAATTTTTACACTATTTAAAATAAATTTATTCCATGATTATGAGACTTTTTACTTTTTGCGGTCCACCTAAATTTAAACCTTTATTTTTTTGCCCAGAGAAATTTACGAGTTTGATATGCTTGGTCTGAACCATCGAGATAAATCTGCTATTGCACCACATGCGTTAGAAAATCTTTATGATGTAAAATTCAAAAATACTGTAATAATTGCAAGACCTATCAATATTAACAGTAGAAGTAATAGAATTTTATAAAGAAAAAAAATAAAATAAATTACTATGAAGGCACTAATTTAAATAAAATTTGGCTTCCTTTAATTAAAAATTTATAAATTTTATGATCTAGTTACTTAATTTATTACCTAGTAACTTGTTTATATGTTCTGTTTATTTACTATAAATGTCATTTGTATCTTTTTAGCTGATAAAAACGTACGTTGAATTCGTCGAAACGTCGATTATTAATAAATATTATTACAAAACTACAACCAATTTTATATATTTTATATTTATAGAAAAAATTCTTGAAAAATACTAGCAATTTTGCGAAAATACGGATTATTCAATATTCTGACAAGCATAAAAAATATTGAAAAAAAAATTAGCGGTTGAGTTCACACAAAAAGCAGATGGTGTAAACGCGAAATTTATCACCTGTAAAAGTTCAAGGTCATATGCTTTAAAATACCATCTTCAAACAAAACAAAGCAACGTACAATAAAGTAAAGTAAAATACAGACACAGTACAATGCCTCCGGCAACCGATTTTACGATAAGTGAATCTAGAGAGGACCATGCCATGGCATAATACGACAATCAACATTCCTCTGTGCAGAACATGTAATGCCAGTGAGGTTATCGGCTGCGAAAGTCAAAGTCTTCGTCTGTGATATTATTCCGGTGATTCGGATGTTGTATGAAGTGAGGTGTAATGATAAATTATTACTAGATTATTGTTTTAAATAATTATAGATGTAGTCAACTTTTTTTAACATATTGGCTACGTTATTTATCCGATTTTGATCAAATTTTCAGAAAAGATTTCCCTAATACTCCCATTAATAATATAATTTTATTAATGTCCAGTGTTGCCAACTTTCCAAGAAAAAAATTACTAAAGTTTTAAAAAATTTATTATGACCATGTTATTTAACCGATTTTATCAAAATTTTCACAAAAGATTCTCCTAGTATTCATATAATTTATGTAATTTTAACAAAATACAGTGTTGCCAATTTTCCAAGAAAAAAATTACCAAAATTCATTGTGGCTACATCATTTATTCGATTTTGATAAAATTTTCAGAAAAGTTTCTCTTAGTGCCCACATAAATTATAATATTATTAAAATACAGTGTTGCCAACTTTCCGAGAAATGTCAAAGTGGTCTCTATATGGGTTTACCCATATACTTCTAATCTTGTTAATTTTGCTTGACGTTTGGAAATAAATAGATTTTTATTGTTTTCTTTTGAAATATTTTTAAAAAAATCAGTAGTATCATTGATTAAAAAAGTATATTTTGCATAACTTTACTTAATTTTTCAGTAAAAAAAAAACATATACATATAATATAATAAATTAATTATTTTACTTAAAATTACTAAATAATAATATTTTTACAAAAAATTTATTGTTTTGCTAAAATAATATGTAATATTTTTACTATGGTTTTTATGTAAAATGGTAACTTTTCTTTACACTGTACTCCACGTACATCATCATCAGGAAAAAATTAATTAATAAATTGTGTCCTTATGATTATGTTCGTGAAGTACGTCGAAACGTCGACTGTAAAATAATTATGTAATTTTACATGTTTTATAAATGTATTTTTTCATTAAAAAAAATTAATATTACGTTAATTATCGCAGTAAAAGTACAAAATATGTAAAATTACATAAATTTAAGATATATTTTATGCAGTATCGATTATTAATAAAAATTATTACAAAACTAACTTTATCCTAAAGCCGTTTCATTTTAGTAAATATAATATTTTAAAATTATTTAATCAAAATTTAATATTTGGCAATTAAATAACTATATTTATTTTTAAATTTATTTTATTTATCTTAATTTCAAATTGTATCACAAAGTTGCGGCTAATCAAGTAAAATATTAAGATTGTAAGACAGAGTTAAGTAATTAAAAGATTGTAATAAAAGTTTTGACATGCATATACGAAGTATGTAACACTATTATATTCTATATAAAAATTGTAAGTTATGGTCTTTATACAATTACATTTCAGAAAAGTATCTTATGATAACATAGAAGTCAAAAACCGATAGTTTCATAATAAAATTTCATTACCTACATGAAATGAAACATCAATGCATATCATTGGGAAATTCATCAATAAAATGTTCCGAATTTGTAATTTATCATTGTTCTTTTGTACGGTTTATAATTAAAATTTCACGATTTACAAAGTTATGTTACATTTTCAAAACAACGCCAGTATTATATTTAACGGTTAAGAAAAAAAAATTATTTAAATTTTATATATTTTTCGTTTAATTCGATATAATTCAATGAATTAGATTTTTTGTTTTTTTGCATAAATTATTTACTGTTTATTTTTACACAGGTATTTCTAGTCAATATTATTTCCAATCGTTTATTGTTATTAAAAAAAAACCCGATTTTTAATGTGATCACATTAAACGGTGTTCACTGCAAATTCGTCATATTTTCTTAAAAATATTATCACAATAAGAAAATATAGTAGGCTGAAGTTCTAAATATGATGTAATATCGAAATTTAAAAAAATTTGTTTCCAATTTTAATTACTGGCTATTTATTTGTTTCCTAACAACTCATAAAAGTAGAAATCATTTTAGTGTAAAAGAAAATAATTAAAAGATTAAATAAACAAGATCTTGGGAAATTCAAATCAAATATAAATTGAATTATTAATTAGTATATATATAAACGTGTAGAATAATTTAATTTTTAGAACTTATCGCTATTTTGCAATGCCAATAATTTCGATTTAATTTTTGTAGTTCGTATAGTTTTAAAAATAAGTCTATTTATCAAATATGTATTTCACAATTTTTAATAAAAATTTAAGTATTGCAAACAGTGAAAAATTACAAAATAAAAGTTTTCAATTATTTCTTTATTAGACAACAAACTAATTTTCAACTTTGGTATTTTAATTTTTTACATTTAATAATATTTGCAAAATTTACCTGTTGACTTTTTTAACACAATTGCCAAATTGTTTTTACTATTGTTAAAATAAAAAAAATATACGTTAGAAAATTTTCTACTTTCAGCGATTATTACATTGTTTTTTTTTCAAAATGAAATTTATTTACATTTACCATATTTAGGTAACAATTTCATGGATATTTATTATTATACAAATGGCCAATTAAGACCAAAAACTGATACTGTATTAATTGTTTTCATATTGTTTATAATGTTCTATTAATTAAAATATGGAATTTAATTTGGAAAATTTTAATTACTTTATACAATTTTTTGTTTGATAATTTAAAAAAAATACTTAGAAATCAAATTTGTTTTAGTTAGTTTGATATGATTTAAAACAATCAACACTTTGTTCTATTGTACTATATTAGTAGACTCATTAAAATATATCAAACAGAACATTTGGAATAATATCGCATATAAATATAATTTTACAGGTTTATAGGATGAATTCATCATCTTCTTTGTTTTTAGCTAATTTTTCTCTTGATGTTTTTAAAATAAATGTTATTTTATTATATTAAATACGCCTTTTTAAAATAATATTAATTTTATCTTCCAAAATTGTCATTAAGATATTATAAATTTGACGTTTCTTTGATAAAAACATAATCACGCTATCTCATGTTATTGAAATCTGATTGGCCGTTTTTAAAAGATTAGTGTATTTTAGTTAAGAAACTTTAGTCAGGCCAGACTTTGGCTGCGATGAAACAAAATTTGCTTATAATTTGCTTTTATGCCGTTTGGTTCAGAACAACTAGTTCTGCGATAAAATGTAACAAAAATAACAAAAGCAAAAGAACAGTCTGAATAAAGCTTAATAGATGGTTAAAATTTGAGATATATATATATATATATATATATATATATATATATATATATAAATAAACATTTAAATATGTCAATGAACGCCAGATAACAAAAATTGCAATTTAGGCTATTTGAACAACAGGTTATTTAAATTAATAGATGTAATAAATATACGTCAGTAAAAGAAAACGTCAGAATAGATTTATATTAAGTTAGGTTAGGTGTCATTTGTTTTATTTGTTTGGTTGTTTCATTTTATAAATTGTGTTTAATATGATAAAATAACGATTGTGCATTTCTATTACATACTTACATTATCTTATTTTGGCGTTAATTTGACTTTTTTCACCGTATATGAAAATCCCATCCTTAAAATTTAATTCAGTGACAGACAGCTAGAAATGACGATGGCGACTTAAAATGGCCTATAACTGCATTTGCATTTACCCAAAATTTCGAAAAGCTGTTCCTCTTTTCTCTCTCTCTCTCTCTCTCTCTCTCTCTCTCTATATATATATATATATATATATACAATATACATATTGTAATATAAAATATATTATAATATAATATATGTTATATTATAATATTCTCAGACACATCGAATATTGTGCCTTGTACGCTGCATCTCCGTAAAATAATACTGCTTATATAGAGAGAATACCATAATGGCGTAAAAATATCGCATTAAAAAAAACAACATAATTAGTAAGTAGCTTTGAAAAAAAAATGAATGTTTTTTTGCCAAAATATTGAATTTCGTATTCTGAAAAAAAAAATGTCAAAATCAAATAAAAATAATGAAAATACCTCTCGTATAATATTGCCGCAGTAAAATTTATTTAATCAGTAAGTAGAGGTACGCTTAGCTACAGTTTATTGTGCGCCAACATCAAATTTGTCACTTTCTACCGAACGAAATACCTAATACAATTTTAAATTAATTTTAATTTTAATTTATATTATTACACAAATTTTACTATATTAACTTTTGAAATAAATACTTTATAAATATCAAGTAAAGTTGTAGGTTGTTGTTGTTATCAAAAACAATTATAAGTAAAAAAACTTGTAACATTTCTGCGACCGCTGTTAGAAAAAGCAATATCACCATGCATACTGTACTCGAAGTCTGTCATTCGTTAAGAAAAATTAAAATAAACTATACAGGAAGTGCATATTATACACGTTCGGTATTTGGTATTAATTTTATTCACATGCTATATACGCTAGAGAAGAACGAAATAGGAAAAAACTCATGCATGACTATAATTTTCATTTGTTTTTCACACATCCGCCTACTTGATTATTAATGCTAAGTTATGTGTTTACACTGTTAGATCAATTATTATTCAGTTAGATTTTATTATCTAATAGTGAAGTGTAAAAAATTGTGTTATATCTTATACGTATGTTTATCTATAGAATTATGTACCGAAATAATTCAAGCATGTGTGGAAAACTTTATTATAAATTAAAATTGTAAAAAAAATTTTCAGAACTCATTATATTAAAATAAAACCGCTTTAGAATGTAGTTCTGTATTAATATTTATTTATAATCAATGTTTCAACATACTCTACGTATATCATCATCAGGAAAAATGATACAAATGATATTTACAATAAATAAACAGATCATGGAACAAGTTACTAGGTAACAAAATCTGTAACTAGATTGTAAAATTTATAAATTTCTAATTAAAGAAAGCCAAATTTTATTTAAATTAGTGCATGAAAAAAAAAGACTGCATTTTTTTTTTAATATCTTTAAATTGTTTATATTGTAATTTTGTTTTTCCTCTTAATTTTACCTGAGAAAATTACTTCACTCGGTGACTCGGTACATACTTAGCACGATTCTCCGTATAAATGTTGGACAATGTCATATTCTCGTGAAGCAGACTATATTATTTATTAAGTAAAATACTTTTCAGCAATAGCAGATTTATCTGGATGATTTAAACGTATTGACCTTTTATATTTTGTCAATCTAGTAGAAACAGTTCTACCAATCTATCCAACATAAAATTATTTGTATTTCAACATTGTTTAAAGTATATGGTTTAATTTAACGAACCCTATGATAAACTAAATAATTAATTTCATATTTTTTCTAATATGTGAATAAATTTACTTTAAATTGCAATTTATTGTACAAAACAAAAACAAAATACAGTCGATTCCGCTTAATTGGGACACATCCAATTAAGCGAATTTTACATAAAATTAAACAATCCATATTTTTCTTTCAATAATTTTATTTTATAAATTCTTGAACAAAACTATAAACTACATATAACCAAAAAATATAAACTTTTAACAAAAAATAATAATAAATTCCAAAATAAAATAATAAATAGGTACATTCATTTTTAATTCAATGCAAAAATATGAATGTGTTGGGAATAAAGTTCACAGCGCGCGATACTAATGTAATTAATTGATACATATTTGCTAGTTTTTTAAATATAATTTTCCATCTTGTGAATCAAAAAGGTATGAAGCGTATCATATTAAATTCTTTGTAAATATTTTTTCTTGTTAATATTTGTAACATAATATGTACTGCGATCTTAAATTTACTGGCCCAATTAAGCGGACTGTTGTCCCAATTAAACATGTAAATTTACTGTTGGTTCCTTGGTTTGGTTTCTGTTTTTTGAGATTTGGCCCAAATAAGCGGCTGCCCCAATTAAGCGGTGGCCCAATTAAGCGGAATCGACTGTATATCAAAAAGTTGGTAGAGTTTAGTGGAATCGACTGTACATACAAATATTAATTATGATTGTCACGTTACAAAAATCGAACAAATAACAACAGGTAAATGTGCGTAAGTATCAATTTTATTAGATAATGGATATGATTAAATAATTGTGATTGATCAAAGCAGGCAAACAGTAACGAATGCCTTAAATAAAAATAGTTATTTATAGGTTTTGTACCAGATAGAGAGTATGGAGTAGTTCACGGTACAGTTACTTGTGTGTGTATGCCGTTCACAAACTCATATAATCGTAAAGCAAAACCAATGTGCAATTGACAGGCATTACGCGAGATGGAAATTGACACACCTTAGTATACGGTACAATGTCGGTTGTATGTAGCGTTCATCTTTTACGACGCGAATGCTAATCGTATAAGCATATTTTGTTCGAGATTTATTATAGGTGTTAAAAACATGTTTAATATGTGTAGTATAACAAAATTTGTTTAATTAACTAGTTAAGTATTTGAAATATTTTAATTAAAAATTTATAACTGGTCTATTTTATGCTTGATTTACATGATAAATGTTTCTGTACAAGAATCTATACAAAATTATATATAAAAAATTAATATGTTTTGCACGATATAGAATAAAATGTACAAACGCATGCGCAATGACGTTTGATATTTTGCTAATTTATTTAGATTTAATTCGAAAATAGAATATTCTTCAATAATAATTTTTACTTTTTCAATTAAATAAGAAATTAATAATAATACTGTACATATTCGTATAATTACGAATTGATGATAATACAGCCTGGCGCAAAAGTACATTTACGATTTTAAATATTTTCTGAGTAGAAATAATGCTTCTTTTGTTTTCCAAATAAAAAGTTACGATCTTTATCTTTTCTGCAGGCGTGTATCGTTCCATAGCGAAAATGTATTTAACAAAAGTTGCTGAAAAAGTTATAACTAAAAAGTTTTATTTGAAACATTTTTCGATACGGCTAAATAACAATTTTTAATTTTTAAATAATAATTTTTCATATTTTTATCATATTCAGTGTGATTTATGACGTCGGGGAAAACTACACCGGATGATTCCTATAAGTAATCTAAATAAAAAACATCAAATAAACATATATCCGAAAATGGTTTCTAACGGAACTGTAGCCGTTAGAAGTTTATTATATGTAACATCAATCGCGTTAGCCTTATTTATTATATCAGAAAAAAAAAACAAGTCATAAACTTCTGAATAATTGTAAAATTATTATGATTGATTTTTTAACAGTTTGTTTAAACACTAGTAAATCAATTTACTAGTTTATAAAATTTTGTACACACATAAATAAATATATAATAAACAATTTACAATAATTAAAAATCTAAGACAAATTTTATTAGAACGCAGTAAGTCATAATTAGTAAATTGGTTGAAAATCAACCAGTATTTTTACAATTATTAATAAATAAGGCTAACGCGATTAATGTTACAAGTAATAAACGTCTAACGGCTACAGTTCCGTTAGAAAGCATTTTCTGACATATGTTTATTTGATGTTTTTTATTTAGATTACTCATAGAAATCATCCGGTGTAGTTTTTCCCCGACGTCATAAATCACCCTGTATAACATTCTATAAATAAGTGACATATTTATGTTAAGACAATTTCGTTCTTAGTTACTATGACTACAATAGTTGTTGTTATAGAAATTTTTCTGTTACATAAAGTATTTAATACAATGACAGTCGGTTCTGTGGTGGCCGCAGCAGATTTTTCTATATAGACTATCACGGACAAACTAAGCAATACACATCTATAGAATCAAATATTGGATTATGTAATACATATAATTTTATTTACATTTACTATACATTTTTTTGTATAGAAAATTCATATAAATTCAGTATATAAATAAATAAAACATGAAATAAGTAATAAATTTAAGGAATAAATAAAATCTATACCAAGTCGATTGCGTGTTCATTCTAAGAACACAAGAAAAATATGGTCTGTAGTAATTAAATTGTTTTTCAAATTAACATATATTAAAAAAAAACATATTTTTCATTCTACAAAAATAACAAATTTCTGCAAACATAAAAAAAAACGAATACCATCGTATTAGAAAGTGATTAAATAAACTCTTTTTATTCTAAAAAAAAAAAAACTGTACAAAATGAAAATACGAAGAATAAAAAATGCCATGCTACATCAAATACCGTTTTAAAGAATGCACATATCAAGTTAACAACGTATAAAATAATATTATATATTGTTCATCACATTACTGGCATATATTCAACCGAGCGTAAAATAATATATATATATATATATATATATATATATATATATATATATATATATATATATATATATATATATATATGGAGAATCTTATGTTACAGAAATATTATGCGCGAAATACTTGTCTCACCGCTCTGAGACATATCATCTTCTTCTTTATCAACAATAATTACTAAATAAACATATAAATTATTAATATACAGTGCGATTGATTCAAATAGAAATACATTTATATTATTCATTTAAGCCATAATATTTTTTTCCAATTCAATTAAATATTTAGGACTTATTTTTTAAATAAATATAGAATAAATTTCTTAAACCACAAGATTTAATTCACATAATAACGCTAAATATCTGTTTTGAAAGTTAAGCTTCCATCTTCAGCCCAAAATTATAATTAGTGATCTAACATAGTAAAAATCTTTCAGAACTCATTACCTTAAAATAAAAAAAGCTTTAGGATTAAGTTCTGCATATATTTTATTTAAAAATCGACGTTATTATATACTCCACGGAAAAAATATACAGAACTTAATCCAGAAGCTTTTTTCACTTTAGTGATCTAAGTTTACATAAGTTCCTAACGTAATCTAATAGTTAAAAATACTATCATGTCGAAAACTTATGTTGTTTTTAATAAAAAAATAATAACTAGCGAACTCATTGACACCAAGCGCTCATATATAGAAATTATTGAAAAAAAATTGTTGTGATTAATACAAAACGGATTACTGATACGGATAATAACGTACCACCAAAGCTGGGCAGTAGATAGTTAGCTACTTTTATTGGTAGCTGTACTGTAGCTGTGCTACAAAAAATTAAATGTAGCTGTAGCTTGTAGCTTCAGAATTTGTCGCAAGTATCTTATAAATAGTAGCTAAAACATAAAGCTACTATTTATTATAGTTACTTCTAGTAGTTTGTAGCTACTTTTAGTAGCTTATAGCTATTTTTAGTAGTTTATAGCTACTTTTAGTAGCTTAAAGCTACTTCAATTAGCTTATAGCCACTTTTAGTAGCTTATAATTACTTTTAGTAATTTATAGCCACTTTTAGTAGCTTATAGTTACTTTTAGTAGTTTATAGTCACTTTTAGTAGCTTATAATTACTTTTAGAAGTTTATAGTTACCTTTGCTATAGTTTATAGACAAATTTCTATACTAAATAACTACTTTTCCTAAGGTAGTATTTTATATAAAAATTTCTTATTTAAATTAGCAAAGAAGCATCATTTAAAATTATTAATCTATTAGTATAATATAAGAAAATAAAAATATTTTTTTTTTGGTGTAACACTAAATACTGTTTTTATGTATATTTCATATATTTTGGCAATGCATTTTTTGAATAGTAGGCGTTTCTCCCAAGGGCGCTATATTTCTATTTTTAAACTCGTACATTTACTATGCCACTAACAAAACTTTAACTTTTTCTAGTTGTACAACTAAATACCTGTGTTCATATGATATTTTTCACTCGAAATGTCTTTCCTAACAAACAGTTAAAGTTTAGTATACTCGTTATAAATCACCCTGTATATGCATATGCTAAAATAAATATTAAAAAAAAAACATTGCAAAACAATGAAAAATTATAGCAGTAAAAATTTATTAATATTATGTATTACTATTTTTATATCAATCACACTGTGTTTATATTTATTAGAAATTGTCTACAGCTTTTATAAATTGCGTATTATCAATCAGGAATGTGATATTGAAAATTAAATAAATCTACTGGAATGGTGGAATGTTTTATTGGTAGTAATTTAGAAAATATATTATGCGAAAAAATATCATAAATTATTTTCTTGTAATAGATAAATGACATTGATTTTTATTAATGCATGAATAAATTAAATATGTGTCAATTTTATTATTTATTTACTGTTATAATTTGTATTATTATAATGATATTATCGGAATATTTTGTTTAACACCTAGAGATTGACAAAAAAATTTATAATATAAAAAATATACAATTAATGTGTTTTGTCTTCAAGCGTATCATAATACCCGTATTAATATTACGTTATGATGTTGCCTATATAGAAATAGGTCATAATTTTACTAGTACAATAATGATATTATTATACAGCAGTTAGCTGCAAACATAACTACAACATCAAGTGTATTTAATTTGGCATCTTCGGTGGTTATATTGACAAACTATAACGTCAAGTTGTTAATTGACATTTGCATTGTTTATTTTCGCTTGAACTTGAATTTGGTTATTAAAAATGTGTGAAATAGTGCAAGAAATGCAATGTGCACCGTCCAGGGTGGTTAAAAACTGCATATTCAACCAAAAAAACACAGTCAAGTGTATTTAATTAGACATCTCCGACGGTTATATTAAAAATTATTAAGTCAAGTTAAGTTAATTGACATTTGTATTGTTTATTTTCACTTGAATTTGAATTTGATTTTTGAAAATGTATGAAGAAGTGCAAAAAATGCAATGTGCTCCGTCAGATTTGTCAGATTTTAAGTTAATTTACAGTTGCATTGTTTAATCAATTGACTATAAATTAAACAATGTATGTAAAAGAAATTATATTATAATTTCTTTTTATCAACACTGTAAAAAATATATCTTAAATTTATGTGATTTTACATAGGTTTTAACAGTAAAAATAACAACATTATGTAATTTTCCTGTGATAATTTACGTAATATTACATTTTTTTATGAAAAAATACATACACAAAACATGTAAAATTACATATTTTTTTTTAATTACTTACATATATTTTTTGCAGTTAATTTTTTTGTCATATTCACTTTAAATCTGTGAAGTATACACCAATATCATCTAATCTTAAACTAGAATGTATAATATCTTACTAGAAATGCATAATTTGCATCAGATATAGAAAATTCTTCGATATAATTTAAATAAAATCATAATTTCGCATTTCATAATACGTTAGCTGAAAACTTATTATGTATGCATAACGAGGGAAATAAAAAGACATTGAAGTGAAACAGAGCACGGTTGTCGTATATAACGTAATATATATTTTAATTAGTAGACACATTACTTCTAGTCGACCACGTTTTAAAATTCTTTTAAACGAAATTATCGACATCAATTTTTATCACGCTGCAATGCATTTATTAATTAATAACAATTGGCTCTTCTAATTATCGAGTTGTTTTTTTCGTAATTATTTTACGAGTGTGCTAATAACTATAGCGTGCATTGTCACATACATATATGAAGTTAGAGAAAATTTGCATTTTCTATTAGAAACGGCCAGATGTCAGAAAGAAATAGGACGTATTTTGAATAACAAAAAACAAAGAATTAAACCAACGCAAATTAATGTCTGTATATTTATTTATGTTTTATAACAGTAGATAAAAATAACTAAAAATTTTGATAGATCACCCATTGTTCTTTGCTATTTTGTGTGTATAAATTAAAACAAAGGAAACATAAAAATATTATAGAAAAATTTTAATTTTCAAACTAATGTATTTATAAAGTATAACATATAATTGTTTATTAAGAATAATAATATTAATGATAAAATATTTAAAAAACTTGAACATAAATTATAGTGTGTATATATGTTTGTACACTGTAATTTTTTTTATTAATTTTACAACCGATTTACACTAGTTTAATATGTAAATTTACAGACGTCACAGGAAAATTGTTACATAATATGAATATAAAATATGTATATTTTATGTAAGTTTACTTACTTTTTCGGTAAAAAAAAACATATATATAATATACATATACATAATATAGTAAATTAATTATTTTACTTAAAATTACAAATTATATTATTTTTAGGAAAAATTTATGAAAAACATTGGTTTTGCTGAAATAATGTTTTTTTTTTTAATATGGTTTTTATGAAACATGTTTCACAAAATAAAAACGCATTGTTTTAAGTCACTGTGCATGAAAATTAATAAATTTCTTGATATTTAAAGACGCGTAGTTTCTAAATCAAAAGTGCTATTAAAAAATGATGTAAATGAAAGTTTTGAGAAATTTTATTGTCTATAATTTTATTTCTATAAATTTTTTTGATAAAATGCATATTTAAGTCCAAATTGCAGTAAATATAGAAACATTTAAGTTTAACATTTTTATTTCTGTGCATTAAAATTAATAAATTTCTTGATATTTAAAAACGCGTAGCTTCTAAACCGAAAGTTCTATTAAAAAGTGATGCAAATAAAAGTTGTAGGAAATTTTATTGTCTATAATCTAATTTCTATAGAATTTTTTGATAAAATGCATATTTAAGCCCAAATTGCACTAAATATAGAAACAATTTAGTTTAACATTTTTTTTAATCACTGTTATCCAAACTATCGTCGGTGTTCGAGTTTATTGTGAATTGAAACCAATTTAATTTTTGTTTCTTCAATTTGTGTATCACTGTACAAAAAGTTTCATATTTCGTGTTTTATATTTTCAGTTTTGTATTTCTTATTTTATGTTTCAGGTTTCTAGTTTCCCTGGTGTATGGCTTAGCTAATAGACACCTACTCTGTGATTTTTTGTTCTTAAATAATTTTAAATTTAACTCACAATCTAAAAATTTTTCAAAAAATATTCGTGAAGATAATTGGGTGCCAGAGTATATTTAGAAGGGTGGAGGGGGGCTTTGGACCGGCCGCAAGTGTCGACACTGCATTTGACCTTTAATTAACTAGATTACAAAGCAATATTTCCTGAAAATACCACTAATAATTAATTTCTCATCAACTTTACGTTTGGTAATTAGAACATATATTTTCAACTTGTAAATGTCATTGACCGATTGCAGTTCAATCTAAAAAATAGTAACGTGTGTCCAATTTCTGCTTTGCTCGCAATTTGTCCGAGAAAGTTTGCTTACTGCTAACATTCTTGCGCAATCGCTGAACAAACTAACTATAATCATACGTATATAGTTAATACTACACTAAATCTATTAAGTCTAAAATCTATTGATTAACGTTCACTTTGACTTTCATCGCGAATAATATATGTAAAATAAAAATGTTAAGAATGGAAGAATGTTGAATGTGAATTGTGATGAATGTTGGAGCAAAGACCTATGCTGATTTCTCCGGAAGATAAACTACAGATAATTATCACTTGTTAATATCGATAATTTGAATTAGATAATTAATTATAATCAACACATGTAATATGTTCTTGATTATTACAGTAATTTACAATTATATTGTAAGAAAAAAGAAAATATGCAAATATTTTTAGTTAAATCATCTGATCAACTACAAATATACTAGAAATAATAATATGCAGTCCGAAATAAATATAAATAACTTTTTTCAAATTTTTCATAATTTATACATCGTATAAACTTAAAAATTCTTCTTCGATATATTAATAATAATAATTATATTTATTTAGAGAAACACACAGCTAATACACACAAATACAAAAAATATATAAGAAACAATATTTAGTTTTAATTATAATTCTCTTAAATGTTTTTTAAAATTATGTACAGTTTTACAATTTTTTAATAATAATAATAATAATATGCGCGGCTAATTTAATTAAAAATAATAATAATAATGACTTTATTTAGTTTTTTGGTTAATTAATTACATTGTAATATACATATTAACAAAATTATAAAAATTACAGGAAATTTATTACTGTAGCATAGCATAATATAATATCATATTTAACTATTTTTATTTTTTTGCATTAAACACCATTAATTTTATATTTATTTATCTAATTAAACATTAGACAATTTTTAAATTAAAGAAAAATGCATAGCCTAACAAGCCGATTCAATGACTGAGTAACTTGTGAAATTTTGGGAAAAATATAAAATCTTAATATTTTTGAGTATTATTATTATAATATATACATAATTGGTAACATTTATAATTTATCAAATCATCAACTTAATTATTAAATAATTAAATAATATATATATATATATATATATATATATATATATATATATATATATATATATATATATATATATATATATATATAAATATATATATATATACAGGGTGTTTGCAATCAAGGTATTTTATTTTTAAGGGGTGATACTACAGGTCAAAACAAGGCGATTAACGCCAAAACACCTTAGTAAAAGTTTTCTAATAAACGAGATATTCATTTTTTTTTAAGTAAAATGGTAGCATATGGTATAATTTTTATTATCCAGCTCACAAAAAAAATTATTCTTCATAATAGTTTTGGATTTGCTTGAAACGAATATAAATGTAAAAATATTCCAGGTTTTAAATACAGGGTGACTCGGATTTGCTGATTTGTGTTTCAACTTTTAGGTAAAATACCCTTATTTAAAAAATTTGAATAATTTTATTTGAATATTATGTTTAGAATTACAATTTAAGTTTACATACAAAAATTTGTGCCGATCGTCGATTGTTAAAACACCTTAGCAAAAGTTTTCAAATAAACGAGATATTAGATACTTTATTTAAATATTTTTATTAATGACACAAATCAAGATAAGTATTTTATTTTTAATGGGTGATAGCACTATGACACCAGTTGCTCGAAATTATCACCCTGCTGTTGTATGCAAAGTCTTGCGCGGCGTACCCATGAATTCGCATACGCAGCGAGACCCATGCCTTGTTGCCGAATTTCCGCCGCTGCTACTTCTACCCGATTACGGAGATCATCGAGATCCATAATTTCGGTGGTGTATACCATGGTTTTCATAAGTCCCCACAAATAAAAATCCAACGGGGTCAAATCCGGCGACCGGGGAGGCCAAGGGATATGACTGCCCCGACCAATCCACTTATTTTCAAACACATCGTTTAAGTGTTGCCGAACGATATGGCTAAAATGCGCCGGTGCACCGTCATGAAGGAACCACATTTGCTGACGAACATTTAAGGGAACTTCTTCTAAAAGTTCCGGCAAATTATTTTGCAAAAAATATAAATAATTATTTGCATCTAATCGATCTGGCAACACAAAGGGACCAATCAACTGTGAGTTTACCAATCCGGCCCATACGTTCACAGAAAATCTGTGCTGAAAATTGTGACGATGAACAACATGCGGATTTTCGAAACTCCAAAAGTGTGTATTGTGGCAGTTGTTCATACCGTTGCGCGTAAATGTAGCTTCGTCAGTAGCCAGTACAATCGATGAAAAATTAAGTATTTCATCATGTTTGCGCAAAAACCATCTACAGAACTCTACGCGTTGCGGATGATCTCGAGGTTGTAACGCTTGTACTCGTTGCACATGAAAAGGATGCAGTTGATGCTCGCGTAATGTTCGCCATACAATTTGATTTGACAAACCAACTTGCCGAGCAATTTGCCGTGTACTGGTTGAAGGGTTTTCGTCAACGAGGTTCAAAATTTGTTCCTCGGCGTCTACAATTCGTCGGTGACGACCTGCTCCTCCAGCACGCTGTTGATGGCCTCGCAGATTACCAGTATCTCTAGCACGTATTATTAATCTAGAGAATTGCTGAGCTATAGGATGTCGCCTATTTGGAAATCGCTCAGCGTATAGACGACTTGCAGCAGCCGAATTTTGATGCGCTTCTCCATAAATTAGCATCATATCAACCAATTCAACATTAGAATAGTCCATCGTTCAATTTTTTCACAAGAATTAGTAACCAACCAGCAATAGATAATGCACAGTTAAACAATAATGAAATATGTTTGACAGATAAACAATAAGAACAAATGAAAGTTTTCGCCCCCTCAATCATAAATTCAAATAAAGTAATATCTCGTTCATTAGACAACTTTTACTAGGGTGTTTTAACAATCGACAATCGGCACAAATTTTTGTATGTAAGCTTTACAACTTTTACTTTTGTATGTAAGCTTAAATTGTAATTTTAAACATAATATAATCCTATTAATCAAATAAGGGTATTTTACCTAAAAGTTGAAACACAAATCAGCAAATCCGAGTCACCCTGTATTTAAAACCTGGAATATTTTTACATTTTTATTCGTTTCAAGCAAATCCAAAACTATTATGAAGAATAATTTTTTTTGTGAGCTGGATAATAAAAATTATACCATATGCTACCATTTTACTTAAAAAAAAATGAATATCTCGTTTATTAGAAAACTTTTACTAAGGTGTTTTGGCGTTAATCGCCTTGTTTTGACCTGTAGTATCACCCTTTAAAAATAAAATACCTTGATTGCAAACACCCTGTATATATATATATATACTGGGTGTTGCGGATAAAATGTTGCGGATAAAAAGTAAATGGTTTCGAGGGGGACATCTAATGCAAAGACCCTTGCCCCCTCTGTACCCCCTGGGGGGCGGGAAAAGGGAGCAACTTTGAAATCTTAAATGGAATACCCTATTTTTTATTGTAGATTCTGATAGGCCATTAAAAAGTATGTAAATTTTATTTTAAAACTTTTTTTTATCTTTGATAGATGGCGCTGCAAACAGCATTTTTTTTCTCAGTTTATCAATCTTCAATTTGAAAAAAAAAGTGTAACTAAGTACGATATTCAAGATTTTTTCAGTTCTTTGGGAAGAGGGGGGGCAAGGGTCATTGCATCAAATATCTTCCTCAAACCCAGTAACTTTAAGTTAATGGTTTCGAGGGGTATAACTTTAAGCTAATGGTTTCGGGGGGATATCTGATTCAGTGACCCTTGCCCCCCCCTCTACCCAAAGAATTGAAAAGAGCTTGAATATCGTACTTAGTTACACCTTTTTTTTCAAATTGAAAACTGATAAACTGAGAAAAAAAATGCTGTTGGCAGCGCCATCTATCAAAGATAAACAAAAAGTCGTAAAATAAAATTTACATATTTTTTAATGGCCTATCAGAATCTACAATAAACAAGATTAGAAGTATATGGGTAAACCCATATATGGACTACTTTGACATTTCACGGAAAGTTGGCAACACTGTATTTTAATAATATTATAATTTATGTGGGCAATAGGAGATACTTTTCTGAAAATTTGATCAAAATCGAATAAATAATGTAGCCACAATGAATTTTTTAAAAATTTTGTGATTTTTTTTCTCGATAAGTTGGCAACACTGTATTTTGTTAAAATTGCATAATTTATTTAGGCACTAGGAAAAACTTTTATAAATATTTGATTAAAATCGGTTAAATAAAATGGTCAAAATAAATTTTTAAAAATTTTACTAATTTTTTTCTCGGAAAGTTGGCAACACTGTATTTTGTTAAAATTACATAAATTATATGAATACTAGGAGAATCTTTTGTGAAAATTTGAGTAAAATCGGTTGAATAACATGGCCATAATAAAATTTTTAAAACTTTAGTAATTTTTTTCTCGGAAAGTTGGCAACACTGAAAATTAATAAAATTATGTAATTAATGGGAGCATTAGGGAAATCTTTTCTGAAAATTTGATCAAAATCGGATAAATAACGTAGCCAATATGAATTTTTAAAAACTTTAGTAATTTTTTTCTCGGAAAGTTGGCATCACTGGAAAAAAATAAAATCACATGACCATCTTGGGTACTAGACAAATTTATCCTGAAAATTTCATTAAAATCGGTTGAACCGTCTAGGAGGAGTTGCGGCCACAAAATTTTGACTTACGACCGAGCGAGCGAGCGAGCGAGCGAGCGAGCGAGCTGACGACGCACACACATACACCCACATAAACTAAGTTCAGATTCGTCATCTACAGGCTATATGAAGGATTTCTATACAATTTTTTTTTTTTTTTGAAAATGTTACAGACACCGTACCAAACGCTTTACTACTTTTCCTTGCAGTCAAAGTAGTAAAAATAGGGTGTTCCATTTAAGAATTCAAAGTTGCCCCTCTTTCCCGCCCCCAGGGGGTCCGGAGGGGGCAAGGGTCTCTGCATCAGATGTCCCCCTCGAAACCATTTACTTTTTATCCAATACATTTTTTTGTTAGATGCACGATTTAAAAGTTATTGCAGGTGGCGGATTAAAATGGGACACCCAGTATATATATATATATATATATATATATATATATATATATATATATATATATATATATTATATACATAATTTGATAAAAAAAATTAACTAGTTATTAGAAATAACTAAGATAAATCGTTTTATTACAACATATCTAGCAATGAGTCTGATCAGAATTTGTAAATTGGGATAATTTTGATCATTATTGTTTACAATATTATTTATTTGCAAATATTGTTATTTACATTTGATAAATTGTATTGCGGACGATATTAAATGACGATATTAAGTGATAATGATGATAACGCCTTTCTTTTATAATTTCTCTTTCCTAAAAGATAAGCAACAGCGCATATTATATACGTAATATATATTTTGTGTATTTTCATGGTGACGTTAAACTTTTCAAATGATTGCGCAATTGTTTCGTAATTCCAATCAAATTACGCTGTATTATTTTATATTTTGAAAATGCTCGAATTTTTTTATGTATTTCAAAGTTTCAAATTTATGATTTGCTAATACAGCGTTCAGTTTGAACAAAGGCAATTTAAAAATAAAATTATTGTACGTCAGTCAAATAGTTTGTTACTATTGCATGCTATTGCACTAATATAATCACTGAAAATTTTACTTGGTCAATATTTCTTATCATTACTTTTTTCATTTTTTTTTTTTTTGATAAAGAAATTTGACGCACTGCGAAAAACATAAAATTTTAAAAAACACAATATTTAGTTGAAAATAGATTTTACTACGTCTGTAACCAAAAGTGTTTAGTTGATTTTTCTAATGTTTTAGTTGTTTTATTTAAAAACAAAGGATGGTTTTTATTTCTCTAGATATTAGATGAAACATGTAAAGCAAGAATAAATGATTTTTTCTAGTTTGTTGTATATTTATATACTGTTAAAAATAAAACGGCTTTAGGTTTGAGTTCTGTATTAATATTTATTAATAATCGACGTTTCGATGAACTCAACGTCCGTCTTTATCAGGAAAAATGATACAAATGATATTTACAGTAAATAACAGAACATAGAAACAAGTTACTAGACGTAACAAATAAGTAACTAAATCATACATTTTTTTATAAATTTTTAATTAATGGAAGCCAAATTTTATTAATTGATGTTTACAGTGATTGATGTTATCTTTTTCTTTATAAATTTCTATTGCTTTTCTTATTAATCTGCTGTTAATATTGATTGATAAGAAAACGTTCGTCTTCTTCAGGAAAACTGATACAGTTTTCCTGTTGAAGGCAAACGTTGAGTTCGTCGAAACGTCGGTTTTTAATAAATATTACAGAACTTAAACCTAAAGTCGATTTATTTTATAATAACCTCTTTTTATATAGGCAATATAGTAACGTAATATCAATATTTTGATTCTCTTGAAGAAAAATATTATCTACCGAAATAAACAAATTATCTATTTAGTCTTGTAATTAAAATTAATTAATTAAATTAACCTAGTATGAAAAATGTTTCAGAACTCATATTAAAATAAAACTGCTATATGTTAAAGTTTTGTATTAATATTTATTTATAATTTTTTTTTCAGATGAAGAGTTGAGTTATACATCATACATACGTACATACACACATAATCACGCCATGTACCCAAAAGGGTGTGGCACAAACTCTTTCTATTATCCCGTAATCAGTTTCCTCCAAACATCTGTCCAAATAAGCAACTTTTGCTTTAATTATATTATATACATAATTATATCTGAGCCGCTGTCAAAAAAAGAAAAAAGAAAATCTTTACGGAAAAAACTAAACATTGTTAAGCAGTCGTATTTTATTTTAAATTTCTCAAATTAACCAAATTAATTATATATTCGCTCTGATTGCACGAAAAACAAAATTAAACTTATACTAACATCAAACAGCGGCGAACATAAATATGAATGCTTTTGAAGTAATTCATTTTCTGCTAACGAATTTCTTTTTCTTTTCTTCCGAGCACAAGTGTTCTTGATGTTATAAGAAAATGATGACTTAATTCTTAATGCATTGTTCCATTGTATCTTGACAAAATACTTACGGTCAAAAAATATCGTTAATCATAATACGAATAATGCTAGAATCCGTTATTTTTATGGAAACGATTTATTGATACATTTTTATTAATGACTAGCTTCGTTTGACGTTCTTCGGGTGTTATAAGTTAATTTTTGTCACAAATCAGAATATAGAGAATCAGAATATCATGACGCAACTTCTTGTACACACTGTTTTTCTCATATTATTCTGTAAGAAAATGTTATAAGATAAAATAAAAATTCCGTAATGTTGTCCTATTACGTGCTAATTCTTTCCAATTTTTATTTTAAGTTTCTTTAAAAATTTTTCTACGTAGCTAATTCGCAAACCTGATTTTTGGTTTTCCTTTGGGTCTCTTCTATCTTGGCACTTGTTTTACTATACTCCTATGTTTTATCAGTTTTATCAGTATAATTATAGTTATAGCACCTGCCTTTTTGAAAATATATATATAAGTATAAGTATATATATATATATATATATATATATATATATATATATATATATATATATATATATATATATGTGAAAGAGTAATTTATTTTTAATATGGTGATTTTCAAATTTTGACCTGTCCAAATCGAGAAAAGAAAATTGTAAAAATATTGTTATATTTCTTAGTTAACGATATACAGCGCCGAAATCGTGTTTTGGGTATTTTATGTGATTGTTGTTATAAATTCATATAGAAAAATATACCACAACAAAAAAATAACAAATATTGATGAATAGAATGTTAAAATTTTGATATAAATATATTCAACAAACAATATATTTTTAACTTTAAATTTATTTCTTTAATAATTCAATTATAATCGGTTCACATATTTTAAAATAAACAAGTATCACTAGTAAATAATTATTAAAAACTTATATTAAATTAAAAAAAAAAAACAATACGCATATTACTTATTATACAAAAACAATTTTTTTACTAAGTAAACAACAATAAAATTTTATTCCTAAAAACAAAAATATATTTTGAACATTTTTTCAAATAAATATTTCGAAATATCATTTCTATTTATTGTTTTAAGAAAACAAGATTAAAAATAATTATTTATTGTTTTAGTGAAGCTCGACGCACATTGTGAGCAGAGCGAGAACGCTTTTGTTATTTTATAGTATAACTTGGTTATTAAGAAAAACGAAAGGAAATATTATTGATATATTTTTTACACGTTAAAAATATAATTTAATAATTAGCTTGTTAATGTGGTCATCTTTTAAAGTTAAATAAGAGAGGAAAACCAGTGACGTAGCTAGACCGCTAAGGGCTCCGGTGCAAAATAATAGCTTGGGCCCTCTAACAAATATATATATATATATATATATATATATATATATATATAAAATTTGGGACATACGGTCGCTTTAATTGTAGGTAATATTTTATTAAAAACTTAATTTATATTTCTACTCTCTATATATCAATGATTGTAAGTTTAAATATATTTCGTTTGAAAGTAAAATATTAACTTAGGTGCACGAAATTAAAAAATCATTGAATTGTTTATAGTTACTTATATTATACGAATTTATAAGTAAAATTAAAATCGCGGGTATCACGTCGAACATAGGCAAGGGCCCCTTGAACTCTAGGGCCCTGGTGCACTGCACCACTTTGCCTTACGATAGCTACGCCACTGGGGGAAACTATTTCCTTAAATTTAGTAGTGATTTTTCGTTGATTTTATACGAAATTTGAAAGATTGTAGAGATTTTACACGAGATTTTATATGATTTTAAGATAATCTTTAATTGATTTAAAGGATTCTACTAGATTTTTACGAATTTTAATGAATTTGTACAATATTGTGTATATTACATTGAAGTCTTTATTAGTGTGCGTCCAGCCTTAATTACAACTTATATACAAACTTACTTTTAACATTTTATAAAATATATTTCGTAATTAAAATTTTTTATTACTTTACCAAAAAAAAAAATTATTGATTTGAAATAATAAAAATTGTATTTCATTGATGTTTATGTATTGCAAAATTAAATGTTTAATTTGAAAATTATTTATGATGATAATGAAGACATTGTACTAATATTTAATATTTTATCTACAATTTTCTAATACTTATAATATGTATAAATATAATAATTTTTTTTATCTTGAAATATTAAAGATTAATTTTTTTCTTAATGAGTGAATTTTTATTGAAATATTTTAAAATAAATCAGGTTGTAAGTTCTGTATTAATATTTATTAATAATCGACTTACTCAACGTGCATCATCATCAGGAAAAATGATACAAATGACATTTACAGTAAATAAAGAGAACACAGAAATAAGTTACTAGGTAATAAAATAAGTAACTAGATTGTGAAATTTATAAATTATTAATTAAAGTATACAGTTAATAATTTTCTTGTAGAAAAATTGAAAAAAAATAAATATAATAATGTGAAATTTGCAAAGAATTAAAAAATATATTGGAATTGATTCCTAGTACAACCAGATTCTTGTCAAAATGTTGATTCATATATTTTGCAACAACTTCTAAGTATTTTTAAAAAATCGGTTTGATATTTTGTATTCACAACAGTTTCTCACAATTTTTAATTACATTAAATTCACTTTTAATTTCTATGTGAAGTTGGCTATATATGCTGCGTAATAACATATATTTTAGATAATTATACTTTGTAATATTAAAAACTTGAATGACATAACACAGTGGGAAGATTGTACATGATAATATTATTGGGAAAATAATGCATATTTTACAGAAAATACTTAACCTTGAATATTTTACAAAATTTAAGATTCATGGAAATCCTTGTTTGATAATTTTCATGGTTTAAATAGTTTTATTTGTTTAAATAGTGCTTATTTATTACAGTGTAAAAAACAATGAAATTGTATATTTCCGTTCACGCTTTTTTTAATTTCCGTTATGACATATATTAAATGCATATTAGATTTTTGCAATAATTATTTATTTTAGATTTGCTTATGTAACAAATAATTTTGTGAGAAATATTGTAAATAGTAATAGTTTTTCGCAGTGATGGATTAACACTCGATGGGGCCCTAGGAGATTGCGAACGAGTGGTCCTCCCCCCTCGCCCGACATAAAAATACAATAATTAATATTTAAATAAAATTTATTTATAATGAAAATAACATTTGCAACTGTTAACATGAGATTCAGAAAAACTTTTTTGTGCATTTCAATTTGCTGAACTAATGATGCCGTCAATCAATTTTTCCTAAAATATCAAATTCGAAACAAAGAAGACTCAACATATCAAGCAGCCTAGATTCGTTTTATTTTCGCTTTTGTTATTTGCTATATTTACTGAATTCAATAGTTGCATTTATGGGGCCAAAAAATGTTTCGAAAATTAATAAAATTTTATTTTGTTATAAAAATAAAATATCTAACTTGTTTTATTACTTTTATCAAAAAGATCAATTGTTTTTTATTTTGTCGGGGCCCTTGTCAGTCGGGTGATATAGGCAACTGCCTAGTACTGCCTATTGGTTAATTCAATTTTTGGATTTTCGTACTAATAAATACGTTTATTTCACCAAAATGTTAAAAAAAGAAATAAAAGAAAATGTTAGCCACCTTGCGTCATTTTCATAAACGAACAGTCGTTGATATTCTTACCGACTCGTCGCTGTGTTGAACAAGTAGTACGGTGAGCTTGCTGTTAGATACCAGCACTATCCATGCGACACGTTCTTTCAACACAGCTGTAAAATGGTGGCTAACTCACGGTCGGTCTTATTTTAGGGCGGGGAATGTTTTCGTAAAGTAGCAATCTAATTATAACAATTTCTGTTCATTTACGTGTCGTCAATAATTTAAATAAACATCGGTGATATGTGTTAAGTTCGTAAAGACATTGTGCTCGTGTGTGTGTCACTATTTGTGGGACGAAAAAAAGGATAATATATTATATTGTGTACTTGTATATGGTGCTTGGATTCTATCTACATGTTTGATTAATAAAAGGTAAACATCACGTAGTTTTGTACGCTTTGTATCTATAGTAGTAATGATGATATTCCAACTCGATTCGTGTGTGTAATGTTTCGGAGAGAAAATTAATGATTTGTTAATGTTTCTGTCTATCGGGTGACAAGTAATTTGCCAGTTTCTTTGACAAGTAGGAAGGGTGGTTGGCCCTCAGAGGGAATCGATCACCTAACGGTTGTTTCTTCCCGTCGCGCAGGTTTCAAGCAAATTAGAAATTTTCGCTGGCTAATAAATTCAGTTTTCTTGTGTTCTTTCGATTGATATAATACATGTCAATTGGACGTGTCTCCGAAGTCCTTGGTATTCTCGTAGCATGTGTCATTGGAGCCCGCAAACGGGCATGAATTTCGTCTGTATTTGTTCGTTTTGGGGGGACGCTTTTGTATGTCTCTATTTGCTTTTGAGGGCTTAGAGATGCCCCAGCTGTTGCTTACGGAAAAGTAGAACACACTAAAATATATTTTATACGACTTTCTTTTTTTTTTGTTCTTGCAGATATGAATTTTTGCAAGTAAGCCATGTAAAAAATTGTTTATATTCTCCGTTCAACTGTTTTTGTGCAATTAGTATTATATTAAAAATGACGTATCGTTAAAGTATTAATGATAATTTATTCCTTTCATTAAGTGTTTCTGTAATTAAAATATCTAAAAATTAGATTAGACTGTTCCTGAACTTTATTGATTTATTCAGGGTCAATATAAATCGAATATTCTATGGTTATTTATCAACAATGCATATATGTAGTATAAAACAAATTAAATTCAATATTGCCATTGTTTACTGTGCAATTTTGATTAAAATTTGTTAAAAAGTTTCACCAAAAACTATGTACTTATTTTTCGATTAATATTAACAAAAAATAAAATAAGACTACAATGTTAATATTTACAAACAATAACAAAACAAAAATAATAATAATACTTTGTTAGAAAAGATTTTGTATAAGTAAATAAATCATTTGTTATTGTTTGATATCGAGACTTATATTAAAATCGAATAAAAAATTTGATAATGTAGCTATGCTCAAAGTAATAGTTTGACGTAAAATTTGTAATATTTTTGCATGTTATATTTATACTAATTTTCTTCAAAATACCGTTTGTTCTAATTTTATCGTAACTGGAACAATGACAATAGCATTTTGTATCAGCTATATTGTGGACTTTCCTGTCCTTAATTTGTTTTTTAACGTTTCTGCAAAAATTATGTTTCATACATATACATATTGTAAAACAATATTTACCTACTTAACAGATTTTAAATCAGTCAAATTAGATTCTATTTCAAATATATGTACTTATAAAAAAATTTAAATGAAACAAAACTACAATAAATATCTATAATAAAATTTATAAACAATATTTACATACAGCAAAAATTAATTATTTCATTTCATTCGCATTAGATGACTCAATTTTAGATAATTTGGCTAATATTACTAATAACATTAATTATTATTTCATCTACATACAAATTAGTTAAAATCAATTGTTATTTCAAATAAAATCTAGATACATAATATAAAACGTTAGATAAATCAACGAATAAGAATAGATATGTAAATATACGATAAACTAGAAGAAATATGAATCGTTAAAATTATCTTTGTTTTCAAAGTTATTTAAGTGGGAAATAAATTTACTTGTGGCGAGAATTACTTCGAAATTTGAATTAATTTAGAAGATATAATATATAAAGATAAAAATCTTAAAATATTCGAATGAAATACTATTAGTCGCGTATCTTGTAATAAATCTGAAAAAAAAATAATTTAGTATGATTGAAATGTCGTAGAAAATCGGCCACTTTTGTATCAAAGTATAAAGTTTAATTCTGACTGCCGTTTTAACTTAACACTTAACAGATTTTTAGTTTTTACACCGTGTTTGGATTGGTTAAATTCTTGTGCTTTTGCGTAAAACTAAAACTAAAGAGACTTAAGAAAAATACAGCATATTTCACACACTTTCAAATTCAGATCCAATATCCGGATATTAAATTCGGATCAGATATCCAGATCTTAAATTGTATATACATATCATTTTTCGGGACACATTGCATATTTATATATAAAAACATATTATATATAAAATTCTTAAAACACATTGTATATATATATATCTTTGAGGCACATTGAATATATGTGATTCTTTTAGATATAATTTCCGTCGCACACTTATTTCGTAATTCGATGAAATAGTACAATTTGTAAAATGTCTTTTCAATATTCATTCCATTTAAAAATATATTATTTCTTTAAACGCATGATATTTTAAATAGAAAATAGATCTTTCATAACTTCCCCATAAACTTATTTCAATAATACAGCTTGCTTATATAGATATATTTTAAAAACATGTATACATATTTGTATAATGCGTGAAAAATTTATATAAAAATATAAAACACATAGATTCGAATATACTCGGATCTAAAATCCCAGATCCGAAAGCCTGATAACTGAAATTGAGATCCGGATCCGAGATTCGAATATCCGAAAACTCAATTATCCGTATATTCGAATAATTATCCGAATTCGGTTCCCAGCATTAGTATATAGTGTGTAATGTGTAAACTTTAGAAGTGGTAGATAAAAAAATTAAATTTTATGTGTATTAAAATTTTATTATTTTACATTAAAAATTGTGAAAAAAGTAATACTAAAAATCTTGTGGCATATTGTGTAATTTTACCGAGACGATGAAATATAACATTACTGAGGGTCAACGTATTCCAAAATACCAGGTCAAAATCCAGATGATTTCTTTACCGAAACATGATCTCATATTTCCTTGGTCTATCATTTTTTTTCCAGTACAGTTTTTATGGCAGCATTTAGCGACCGAAATTAAATCTATTACCCAGACATTTTAAAGCATGATAAACGTAGTAGATATATAAACCGATTTCATTATTTTATCGCTGCGTGTGGCATAGATCGTGATATTCATATTTTTTATTTTATTTTGTTGACGTCATTGTTTGGGTACTTGTCAATGGAATATATGTGCTCATGAAAAATTTACATTTAATTCATATTTTAAAAGCTTCGGGCTTTATTCGCTTTTCGGTTATAAAGATTTCATTATGGTGATATATTTTTATGGTTAGTTAAATGAGCATTATTATTTAATGCGGATTTAAATTAGTAATAATTTTTTGTAGGCTTGTTAAAAATTTGATGAGATTTTTTATTAAAATATCTGTTAAAATATTTGTTTAATATATATGTAGTGTTTATTAAAATTTGTTGCATATTTTACGAATGAATAAAACATCAGTTATTTGATAATAAATAAAGTGTAATATTAACAAGTTAAAACACAAATTGTTTTAAATATAATATAAAACTTTACTGGGATTTGAGAAAAGAAGATACTAAAAATCTCTTGGATTTAGTATATAAATCCAGCCGTACAGTGTGTTTCTCGTGTTGAAACTAGTGTATTTCTTAATTATACACATTATGAATAATTAACATACATAAAATTATTTACTTGCTATGAAGACTTTAAAACAATATAACGAGAAACATTCTTAAAATATGCAAAATTAACAAATCACTCCGAAAATGTCTCTTTGAAAATTTGTTTAAATTCACACGTAGATTGTATTTGTTAAAAATAATGTATTTCTTAAATACATATTATGTAACATATATAAAATTATTCACTTGCTATGAAAACTTTAAAAAATATAACCAGAAACATTTTTAAAATACACTGTAAAAAAAATAATAGCGATAGTATAGAAAAACAGTAGCAAAATTTTACTATAAAAAATCTAAAATTTAATTTTACTATAAATATTCTGTATTTCTACCTCAAAATTCTATTAATTTTTACATAATTCATAATAATTACATAAAGTAAATAAAAATGACCTAATAAGTATGTAAAATTGCTTACTTTCTGCAAATTGCATCATCACATACTTATGTAGAATTACGTATTGGTGCATGGTATATTTTTTTAAATTATGTAATATTACAGCTTGCATATTAATATCTGTAATAATTCATCAAAATTATGAGAATTAGTACCTACATATTTTGTGTAATAATATTAATAAAATATTTTAATTGTAATTCATTCATTTCAAAATACATCTTTTATGTAAATTTAGAAATGTATGTAATTATAATTATACCAACAATAATATTACAGAACTAAACAAATTTTACCTATTTATGGAAAATTTTTGACAGCAAATTTACTGAAGTTTTGTAAATTTACTAAAAGAGACTTTACTAAAATATATATGTACTGTTCCATTTATTTATATATATCATATTACATAATGTTTGTAATAGTTCGGATATTATGTATTTTTATACAATTATGCATAAAATTACAGCAGTTGAGTAATTATACCTAGAAATACTGGGCATCATAGTGTCTCATGGTTTGTAGGTAAAATTACATAATTTTTTTTATAGAGTGTGTACGCAAAATTAATAAATCAAATCGAAAATGTCTTAATGAAAATTTGTTTAAATTCACTTCTACATATATATGTCATGTTAAAAATAATGTATTTCTTAAATACATATAACGTAACATACATAAAATTATCTACTTGCTATGAAAACTGTAAAAAATATAACGAAAAACATTCTTAAAATACGCAAAATTAAAAAATCAGATCGAAAATATCTTTATGAAAATTTGTTTAAATCCGCTCGTATACTGTATACGCCGTGTGGAAATTAGTGTACTTCTTAAATACACATTATGAACAAGTAACATACTAAAAATTATCTTCTAAATTATACATAATAAATTAGTAAAATACAAAAAATTATCAACTTTCTATAAAACGTTAAGACCGCCGCCTGAAGAGCATTATTTTTGACAAAAACAACGAAAATTCAGCAAAATGTTCTAATGGAAATAATTCAAACAACTAACTATACAAATATTTTTTAAACAATTTTTTATTTTTATTTAAAATGCAAATAGTTTTTTTTATTATTTCCAAAAACTTGTCGAATAATTTCGATTATCGAATTCCAAAAATGATAAGTACTCTTTTTTATGTAAACATTTCTGTGTGAAAAATATCACTAATTTTGTGTGTAATATTGTCAAAATATTGGCCATTACCAGAGCATTAAATTAGAAAAACTATTTTATTAATAAAAATGGTACAATTGAGCGAAAACCAGAGAAAAGGCAAAATAATAACACTTATTTTATTGTGACATTTATAAATTGTATAATTCTGACAGTTGTAGCTAATGATTTTTGTTTTATACACCGATCACTAGATTCATTTTGCCAATTTAATTAATTTTTAATACTTGAACTATTTTTCTTAATTTTTTTCAAATGTAACATATTGAAAATGTTATATGGTTGAAAACGGAATAAAAAGTACTACCAAAATCAATAATAAAAAATATAGGTTGTTATTTAAAATTTTTATATTTATATTTACAATTTGTAGTTTTCAATACGTACGTTATTTCATATGTTATAACGTACGTATCGAAAACTACAAATTGTAAATATAAATATAAAAATTTTGAAAAAAGCACTGTACTGAAATGATTAAGAATTCTGTCACTAGATCTGATCTCAACTCGGTATCTCAGTGGCTAGAGCAGCCACCCGGCAAGTGGAGTGACTCTGGATTGATCCCAGGTCGAGGTGATATGAGTTTTTCATTTTCAATTGATTAGTTATTCCATGCTTATATTTGATATACTTTCATATATATATATATATATATATATATATATATATATATAATATATATAATAATAACAATAATAACAGTATATAATTTAATATACATAATAACAAAAATTATAACTAAAATTACCAACCCAACAAAATTTCAGTAATTCCCTCGAACAATTTGCCAATGTGCAAAATAGTCGTGGTCCGCGTAAATTTGATTTTAATATTGAAAGCAAATGGTGAATGCAGAACAGATCTTGGTGTCATTATGAATAAATTACATAGGTGACTGAGTTAGTAAACGTTTATCATCGGTAATTAATTATTCAACATATATAGTTATCGGAGAGCTCTCCATCTGTACCATGCTGCCCCATTAGGATGTAAGGTAGTAGACATCCATGAGAGGCGGGGTTCGCTTTTATTCACGTTGCAAATCATCATCGACTCGGATTTACGTGAGCTAAATGCAAAGTGTGTGTGTGTGTGTGATTGCCTGGCTATGTACCTTAAACGTGGATGATTCCTTTGGCCCGTGAGGTGAGCGTATTTAGTTTAGAAATCAACTTGGCTGTGACTTTGCGTGGCTACTAATGGGATTTTATGTATTTTCAATACGTTCCGCGGTTCTGCTATATAATTACGTATTCTAGATTTTATTGCAATTGAAGCTAATTTTTATATAGAGAAATATTAAATTTTTTGAGTGAGAATAATTTTAAATATATAGTAAATAATTTGCACAGAAAATATAGGTCAAAAAATAAAACTCATTTCTTCATAAGCTGCACATGTTTCGATACTAATTATGTATCTTCATCTGGTGATTTTAATTTAAATATTAACACAAACATACAAATTTGGATCTAGGACTAAAGCCCCATAGATCAAATTTTATTGATAAACGATTACAAAATGATCTACTGTGGAAAAATTTAAATAAAAATAATAATATAAAAAATCCCAAAACCACACTTAAATTAAAATAAAGCTAAATACGTATTTCGGAAGCTAAGCTTCCATCTTTACTAGCTAAATAAAATCTACAAAAATCTTATTGGACAAAATATATGTAAAGAAGCTTAAACAATTGACTACTAATCGTGTAACCTATAATCTAAGCTGGTGACTGTTTTACTTTTATATATGTGGAATTTTGTCCAGTGAGATTTTGTTCATTAAACTTTACTCTGTCCATGACAAATTTCTGTTATGTACACTGTAATAAAAGTTGTCATTTTACATAAATTTTCTGTAGAAATAATATATTTTTATAATTTTAAGTTACCGAAAAAGTAAGTAAACTTTCAGAAAATATACAATTTCATATTATGTGAAAATTTTTCTATGACGGTCTGTAAATTTATACAGTGTGTAAAGTGATGAGGTTTCCTATAGGGAAAGAAATTTTAATATCAGTTTTGTGAGAAAAACTTATTCTTTATAAAAAAAATTGCTTCTATCAAAACCACTTATAGTCAAAGAAAAATCCAGTAATTACTTAAGATAAGAACAAAAACTTGATATTATATCGAGTTGTTGATTTTAAATATGACTAAGTCCGAATGTTATATCAGTATCGTGTTACCAATGAAAAAAAAATATAAATATATATTTTTTTTAATTATATTTTGGCAAATTAATAATAATAATAATTAAAAAGTGAGTCTTTTGTATGACAAATATTTTTAACATTTTTCACACGATACTGATGTAACATTCGGACTTATGCCCGATTTCTTCACTATTTATTTAGACTTCGATTTTCTAAACTCCGATTAAAGTTAACCGGACAATAACCATTTGTCGGATTTCTTCACTCACATGCAGGGTTAACTAATCTACGGTTCGAAACTCCAGAAAATACATTTGGCATCGTCGCAAATCAAATTTCAGCTAATGTCATACGGATTGTAAGCATATTATTAACTTTATAAATATCAAACAATTTATTACATTGACTATTATTTAGATATTTTATATATGAGGAGCTCGTTTTCAAAATGCAACATGTCCATTTTTTAATTTTTTGAAGTAGAGATGGCGTTGGGTATATTAAAAGACTGTGTATCTTACAAAATACACATTTTGTGCCAAATCGCAACAAATCCCATTGAAAAGTAGGCGGAAAGTTTGTATTCCACTATCAAAACGCAACATGTCCACAGAGTTATGTTTTCGAAACGAAACATGTCCCGTTTGACACTTCCAAGCCAAATACTTGTGCGACCTGCACATTATTTTTGATGCAATAAGTATTATATTTTGTTTATAATGTCTTCGGAAGGTGTGTGTGTAGCAGAGAATAGTTTAGGAAGTAGAAATAGGCAGAAAAATAAGCAGGCTGAGCGAATAATTAAGAAAAATATGAAGTGAGTTAGTTTTTCAAATTTGTAGGTTAGAATGATCTTAATAAGCTTAAAATTATTTAGATATGCTCCAAAGGATCTAATTCTACAGAACTGGTGTGTGTTTTTGAAATTGTCTATTAGCCACTAAAACGTTTTTGCTTCAAAACGCAACAAATCCCAATTTTTTTTTCAAAATTCAACATGTCCATTCTATAATAATTTTTTTTTTCATAAATAGCAATTCGTGATTTATATTAAATTAGTATAAACAACCCACATCATGAATGTAACTTACCAAAAAAACTTGAAAGCGCTATGTAAAGGCGGCGCTATAGAAACACATTATAGCGTTTATCTCAAAAACATAAATTTGGACATGTCGCATTTTGAAAACGAGCTCCTCATATATATAATATGACATATATGTATATTAATTAATATAATTAAGGAAAAAAAAAGTTTCTTATTTATTTTTCTGTAGTATTTATGAAAATGTATGATTTTTATAAATTTTTACAATTTACAAATAATAAATATTTGACTAAATATAAAGGATCATTAACTACTATAGGTCCTATGATACGCTTGAACAAAAAAATATTTTATTCTATATTAATAAATAAAGTTAAAACAATTTGTCAACACATATTACATAATAATATTCATTTATTTATTAATTTGAATTTTATTATAAATAACATTTAATATATTTTACATATTTTATAATAATAAAATTAATATAAATTAAAAAAAATATATATTTAAATATCTTATTTAAAATCAATGCAAAACACGAAATGTCAAAAGATGCGTCAGGTTATGAAAGATATGAATAGTTATAGTTGTACTCGTTATACTGCTAAATATTGGCGCTGGTGTAGATAAACCACGTTTAAACCGCCAATGTTCGTCGGTTAACTATAATCGACGAATAACATCTAGCCGGAGTTTCGTGAGTGTGAAGAAAACCGATTTCAAGGTTTAAACTACGTTTAACTTTAGTCGTGGTTTAACCGAATGTGAAGAAATCGGGCATTAGTCATATTTAAAATCAACAACTCGACATAATATCAAGTTTTTGATCTTATCTTAAGTGATTACTGGATTTTTCTTTGACTATTAGGGGTTTTGATAGAAGCAAAATTTTTTATAAAGAATAAGTTTTTCTTCTAAAACTCATATTAAATTTTTTTTCCCTACAGGAAATCTCATCACTTTACACACTGTATATTAAACTGGTGCAAATCAGTTGCCCCGGGTTTTTATGTAAAATTACTGATTTTTGTTTTGTTTTAGAGTGTATATAAACTAATTAAATTAAATTAACATAAAATACATTCAAATTTAATCATCGTCTTATAGTCTCGGTTTCATCAATCATCAATAATCATCAGATCAGAGATCACAATCCACAGCCCAACTAACTAAATATCATCAATACGTCAACAGCATAGCTAACCTGATTATTTCCGTTACTGGAATATACATATGTCCGTTTGTAGAGATTATCATAAGGCTAATACGATATTAGATCACGGAATAGTTTACTATATCTATATATATATCTATATCTAATCTAGTTTACCGTGAATGTCTTGCATGCTGTGCGTAATATTGCTGCAATTGCGTATGTGCGTGCCTCAATGCATTTATAGCGTTATGGAATATTGCGAATGTGTTTCATATAGGATGGACAGTTGGACTATATTGCTTGTATCTGTCAGTTAAATGGACATTTGCTTTAGTTAATAGAATTATTATCAATTTGTGATTAAAGAACTAATTTAGATATTGATTGTTAATGCTGCATAGCTATATTTTTGTATTAATGGGGTTGTCCCGTTTTTTTTAAGTATAGGTACAATGTAATTGCAGAAAACGATTATTTATGTTTAAATATACTATAGAAAAAAAAATTATTATAAAATACCTTCTAATTTCGTAGATATTAATTATTAAAATATCGAGTTTTTACCCGCCATCAGCATTATGACGTCACATACATCACTGACAGTTGATAACTGTTTACATTCTTTGCATGTAACAGCGTTGCCACATTTGTAATTATGCATACTGTTAAAGAAAACAATTTCAATTTTTACAAGAAACTGATGCATAATTATTTTATACTTCTTTTTTATTAAACTATTATAAATAGTTTTTGTTGTATTTTTACTTAAATACATTATTTAAATAAAATAATTATAATTGAAAATTGTCATTAACGGCAACATCCCGCAGACAGCGCCAGTGTTCTGCTTCAATGTAATTTACGTCATACAGAAACAATTTGAATTTGTGAATATTTTTTAATATTTTTTTTCTCTGTAATGAAACAAAATTAAAAAATATGTATGATATATTTTGATTACTTGAGCCTTCAACTTTCAGAAAAAAAATATAATGGTGTTAGAAAAAACGGGACAACCCCATTATTTTTAAGGTTCTTATAAATGTTGCTTGTTTTTAATTTACAGATTTTACAGATATAATACAACACAGAGTATTGTATTTTCTGTAATTTATTTACAGTATTCCGTGACAGCTATTTTTAATTTATTGTTAAAATTTAATTTTATCACTTAAACTAAGACGTAATGTTAAATTTATTTATAATATACTTAACAATAAAATTGATTGCATTTGGATTTTAAATAAATTAAATTTTCTAGTTCCACGTGTTCATTCTTGTCAAAATTTAATATTTTATAATAATTTTAGTAGAACAAACACTCTATTAAATTCTCCGATATTTAGAATGTGAGATAATTATAATAGAGTTTGTTTGTCATGCTTGCGATATTCATAATGATTATTTTCAATTTATTAAGCAATACATAATTCGAGTATTTCATTAATTAATTTGTATTATGTAATATTCTTCTTTAATAATACAAATAAAAATATTATAGGTTATATGCACTTCATTTTTATTGTATTTTTTTGTATTTTTCCTGTGGTTGGGTGTTGGGTGTGGAAAATAAACGTATTATTATTATTATTAAAGGTAAAACTCATGGACTCCAATTTTTTTTTTTTTTGAGAAAATAATGATTTACTTGTGAACAGCTCCTTAAAAAAGAGAAATATTGTACAGAATTTTACTGTAAACAAAAATAATACTTTGCATTAATAATTGTTTCTAAGTAATAATCGAAAAATATCTATAGAACGTCAGAAAATTGTCGCTTACTTATGTCAACTCAATTAGAAAAACTGTACTTACGATTATTGACTTTTACTATAGTTATTGAAAAACAAACATTTCTATATATATATATATATATATATATATATATATATATATATATATATATATATATATATATATATATATATGTATGTATAGTTGGATTGAATTTAATGGGAAGGTAGTCAAAAGTGTTAGATGTTGAATTAAACTCTCATTTAAGTTTCTATGTCAAGCTTTCGGTGGTATTTGCCACCTTATTCAGGACCTATAATTTTATTAATTTATTACTAAACAAAAAGTACAGTGAGCAAAAATTTTTAAAAGTAATATTTATATATTATTACTTACAGACTCTGTTAGAGAATTGTAAAAAACAAAACATAGAAAAATGGTACAGCGCTATCATGAAAATATTTTGTAGAACATAGAATTCATACACTGAGAAAAATGCGTAGTTGGCCCTACAAAATAGAAATGGTAGATATAAATTGTAGGACATACTAATAATTTGTGTTTAAATTAACAAAAATATTGTTATATTTACCATAATAGATTGTTATTAGAACAATTTGAAATTGTTGAAAAAAAATCAAGGGTTAATTCAGCAATTTCAATTGTATATTAATTACTGTTAGTATTACCTATTTAATGTTTCATTTTACAATCTCAATTGTCAGTTTAACAAAAATCTATCTATTTTTTTTATAACTGATCGAGTCCAAGTATAAAATATTTATATTATAGGGTAGGTACGGGTAGATAAGCGTTATTTTTAACAAAATTTTATGTTGGTTTAACATAAGACAACTAACAATTTTAATTTGTACCAACAACATTTAAAAAAGGTTGGCGCCAAATCAACCATAAAAATTATTGGCTAAACTGTTGTAGTGGTAAAGCCAACTTTTTTTTTCTCAGTGTATAGTCGATGATAAAAATTGATAAATAAAAAATAAAATTAACTAATGCCCGATTTCTTCACTATTTATTTAAACTTCGATTTTCTAAACTCCGATTAAAGTTAACCGGACAATAAACATTTGTCGGATTTCTTCACTCACATGCAGGGTTAACTAATCTACGGTTCGAAACTCCAGAAAATACATTTGGCGCCGTCGAAAATCAAATTGTAGCTAATGTCATACGGATTGTATTATTAACTTTATAAATATCAAACAACTTATTACATTGACCATTATTTAGATATTTTATATGTAATATTATTTTTATCTTATGACATATATGTATTCTAATTAATATAATTAAGGAAAAAAAAAGTTTCTTATTTATTTTTCTGTAGTATTTATGAAATGTATGATTTTCACAAATTTTTACAATTTACATTACATAAACAATAAATATTTGACTAAATATAAAGGATCATTAACTACTATAGGTCCTATGATACTCTTGAACAAAAAAATATTTTATTCTATATTAATAAATAAAGTTAAAACAATTTGTCAACACATATTACATAATAATATTCATTTATTTATTAATTTGAATTTTATTATAAATAACATTTAATATATTTTACATATTTAATAATAACAAAATTAATATAAATTTAAAAAAATTATATATTTAAATATCTTATTTAAAATCAATGCAAAACACGAAATGTCAAAAGACGCGTAAGGTTATGAAAGATATGAATAGTTATAGTTATACTGCTAAATATTGGCGCTGGTGTAGATAAACCACGTTTAAACCGCCAATGTTCGTCGGTTAACTATAATCGACGAATAACATCTAGCTGGAGTTTCGTGAGTGTGAAGAAAACCGATTTCAAGGTTTAAACTACGTTTAACTTTAGTCGTGGTTTAACCGAATGTGAAGAAATCGGGCATAAGTAATTTGCAATGTAAAACTATTAAAGTCAATGTTATCTCGTATTTAAATTTAACACATTTCCAATTACTCAAAATTCTCAAAATCATTTCTCAACTAATACGACAAACTAACTTTTAACACCACACACACACACACAACATTCATTTCACCATTTGCAATGCCATATTATCACAACTTATCCTATCTTGGTAGACCAACTAACAAACATATGTATATGAGAAGTTCGTTACATAATTACATCGTGGTTTACAGATCAGAGTGGTTTAGTTGGTGCATTTCACGTTGGAATAGTTGTCAACGAAACGTTTTACCTCTGTTTCGGAAAGGAGGGGGCATATATGCAATTTGTGGGATTTTGATCGTTTGTGGAATTAGCTGTGACAAAGGGGGAATGATGGAGACAGAGAGAGGGAGAGAACGGAATGACGTGCGTTCTATTGTTTATTAAGATATCGATCTGTTTCGATGGATTCGCGGAGACAATGGAATGCGCTCTGGTTGGTATTAGTCGAAGCGATTGGGGAAATGGGATAAATTGATTAGACGGATGTTTACGTTTTGTGGGACGGATGTCGTGATATTATTAAAGGGTTTTTAATTATTACTAGTGCTGTCAATATTTGAAAAAAATTGGATCTGGATAGCTGGATCCGTTACCGGATCCAATCACGCCATGTACCCAAAAGGGTGTGACACAAACTCTTTTCATCATCCCGAAATCAGTCGCCTCCAAACATACCTATCCAGCACAAGCAACTTTTGCTTCATCCACATTCATAATTCCTCTGATACATGCTCTTTTATTCCTACTACTTGGAAACTTTCGCTCACGCAAAACACTCTCAATCACTCCAACTACTCATCGGACGTCCACGCATACGTATACCATCAAAATCATTCAAATAAATCTTTTTAATCAAACGTTCATTAGACATTCGCTCAACATGTCCGAACTATCTTAAAGTTTATAATAAATACTTAATATATAATAAAATTAGTAAACTATAATTATATATATATATATATATATATATATATATATATATATATATACTGGGTGTCCCATTTTAATCCGCCACTTGCAATAACTTTAAAATAGTGCATCGGACAAAAAAATGTTCCGAATGAAATGTAAATGGTTTCGAGGGGGACATCTGATGCAGGGATCCTTGTCCACCCCGGACCCCCTGGGGGGCGGAAACGGGGGGCAACTTTGAAATGTTAAATGAAACCCCCTATTTTTTATTGCAGATTTGGATAGACCATTAAACAGTACGTAAATTTTATTTTGAGATTTTTTTTTATCTTTGATAGATGGCGCTGCAAACAGCATTATTTTTCTCAGTTTATCAGTCTTACGATATTCAAGTTCTTTTCAATTCTTTGAGAGGAGGGGGGGGCAAGGGTCACTGAATCAGATATCCCCTCGAAACCATTAACTTAAAGTTATCTCTCTCGAAACCATTACCTTAAAGTTAATGGTTTCGAGGGGAATATCTGATGCAGTGACCCTTGCTCCCCCCCCCCTCCTCCGACAGAACTGAGAAGAACTTGAATATCGTACTTAGTTACACCTTTTTTTTCAAATTGAAGACTGATAAATTGAGAAAAAAAATGCTGTTTGCAGCGCCATCTATCAAAGATAAAAAAAAAAGTCTTTAAATAAAATTTACATACTTTTTAATGGTCTATCCGAATCTGCAATAAAAATTGGGGGTTCTATTTAAGATTTCAAAGTTGCCTCCCGTTCCCGCCCCCCAAGGGGTCCGGGGTGGGCAAGGGTCCCTGCATCAGATGTCCCCCTCGAAACCATTTACTTTTTATTCGGAACATTTTTTTGTCCGTTGCACGATTTTGAAGTTATTGCAAGTGGCGGATTAAAATGGGACACCCAGTATATATATATATATATATATATATATATATATATTAGTTCTATCAATATTTGAAAAAATTGCATCCGAATATGTGAATCCAAATCCAAAATGATTTGGATGTCCGAATATCCGATTGTCGGTTAATTTGAGATTCGGGTCCGATATCGGAAACTTGGATCCGGATTCAATTTTCTGGATTTTAGTTTCGGATTTTAGATTTGTCTCCGATATCCGGATCTTAAATTGTATATATGATTTTTGAGACACATTGCATATATGATTCTTTAAACACATTATAGAATTGTTTAGACTCATTGTATATAGCCGAGTACTTTTATTTCTAAGACATATTGCACATTTATATATAAGAAATTTTTATATAAAATTCTTGAGACGCATTGTATATATAATTTTAAGGCACATTCAATATATGATTGTTTTAGATACATCATATATAATTGCCGTCGTAAACTTATTTCGTATTTCGATGAAATAATACAGTTTATAAAATGTCTTTTCAATATTTATTCCATTTAACAAACATTTAAAAAATGTATTATTTATTTAACACATGATATTTTCAACAGGAAATAGATCTTTTATAACCTCTCCCGTACACTTATTTCAATAATACAGCTTGCTTTATATATATATATATATATATATATATATATATATATACACACCAATACCTCGCTTTGCGTCGTTTCGTTTTGCGTTTTTTCGAAGTTGCGTCGCTGCTGAATTAGTACTAATTTTCACTGTGCGTCGTTAGATTTTCGAAGTTGCGTTGTTTTGGGTTCGAGTCTTTAATTTTTTTTTTAATTTTTCGAAATTTTCTTTTTTTTTCTAAAAGATTCAGCAAACATTGGACCAATTTTTTGTGAAAGAAAGCCGACTTACGACAACAGCCACTATGACTCATCAGACAGTGATTAATTTTTATTTTGTTTTTATAAATTAATTGAATATTTTATTTTGTTTTAATTGAATTGGTTTTTTTTAAAATTTTATATTATTTTTGTTTTTTAAATGTTTACTTTGTTCAATTTTCCTTTTTAAAAAGTAGTATTTTTGTAACCTTGGAACCTATCTTCGATCTTTACATGGTTTGCTATAGAAAATCATAATTCACTTTGCGTCGTTTCAATTTGCGTCGTGTTTTTTTGGAACGTAACCACGACGCAAAGTGAGGTATTGGTGTATATATCTTTAAAAAAAATGCGTGAAAAATCTATGTAAAAATATAATGAACAAGATTAGAAGTATATGGATAAACCCATATATGGACTACTTTGACATTTTTCGGAAAGTTGGCAACACTGTATTTTAATAATATTATAATTTATGTGGGCACTAGGAGATACTTTTCTGAAAATTTGATCAAAATCGGATAAATAATGTAGCCACAATGAATTTTTAAAAAATTTTGTGATTTTTTTCTCGATAAGTGGGCAACACTGTATTTTGTTAAAATTGCATAATTTATTTAGGCACTAGGAAAAACTTTTATAAAAATTTGATTAAAATCAGTTAAATAAAATGGTCATAATAAATTTTTAAAAATTTTATTAATTTTTTTCTCGGAAAGTTGGCAACACTGTATTTTGTTAAAATTACATAAATTATATGAATACTAGGAGAATCTTTTGTGAAAATTTGAGTAAAATCGGTTGAATAACATGGCCATAATAAAAATTTTAAAAATTTAGTAATTTTTTTCTCGGAAAGTTGGCAACACAGAATATTAATAAAATTATGTAATTAATGGGAGCATTAGGGAAATCTTTTCTGAAAATTTGATCAAAATCGGATAAATAACGTAGCCAATATGAATTTTTAAAAACTTTAGTAATTTTTTTCTCGGAAAGTTGGCATCACTGGAAAAAAACAAAACCACATGACCATCTTGGGCACTAGACAAATTTATCCTGAAAATTTCATTAAAATCGGTTGAACCGTCTAGGAGGAGTTGCGATCACAAAATTTGGTCTGACGACCGAGCGAGCGAGCGAGCGAGCGAGCGAGCTGACGACGCACATCCATACACCCACATAAACTAAGTTCAGATTCGTCATCTACAAGCTATATGAAGGATTTCTATACAATTTTTTTTTTTTTTTGAAAATTTTACAGACACCGTACCAAACGCTTTACTACTTTTCCTTGCAGTCAAAGTAGTAATAAATAATATATTGTGAAAAACATAGTAAAAAAATCTTTCAGAACTTGTTATATAAAATAAAAGGGCCTTAGATTTAAGTTCTATATTAATATTTATTAATAATCGACGTGATTATTAGTTTTCTTGATGAAGACGCATGTTGAGTTCGTCGAAACGTCGATTATTAATAAATGTTAATACAGAACTTAAACCGTTTTATTTTAATGTGAAGATCTTTTTATTTAAAAACATTACGATCAAAATCGATTAATAGAGTATACTAAAACAGGAGTTTTAAATAAATTATTAGGAATTAATAAAACACGTGGAGATAATAAAGAAATTAGTCGAGTCATGTTTGATTTGTTCTTCAACAATCTTGACTATGTGGAAAATATAAATGTTTGCGGTAGCCGATTTGCCGTACACCTGGCTTGTACTCCGGTATCCATGGTATTCGAAAGATTCAATTTTGATTAAAGTTATTCAATCGGAATGAACAGAACTTCTGTTCAATCTCCACTCAACTCGGTGTAATTTCAAACCAACTGTACTCTTATTGACGTATGTGCGTTCTTGCTTTTCTGTATTGTTTGCCTGATGTTTAATTGACTGTTATGAAATTGATAACTACTTGATGATATGTACAGTGGCGTAGCGAGCATAACTTGCGCCCGGGGCACGATACCTTTTTCGCGCCCCCCCCCCCACCCCCGAATAACATATAGTAATATAATATTTAGAATATCATCGTCTAAAAAGCAACATGACAACTTATTTTTGCAAAACTTTTCAGCAGGAAGAAAAAACTATTTTATTTTAATTTCGTTAACGCTTTCAACAGGATTTCAGTACATATTATGCATTTTATTTTTAAACAATGAAAAAAGTTAATGTATATTATATATAAGTAGATGTATTTATTATTAATAATAATAATATAATATAATACAATTAATTATTAGGTATACATTTTTCTTGCCTTCGATGCAGCAAATTTATCAATTACTTCATCAAAGTCAATCATTTCAAATTTTTCTCTTTCCACACTTAAAAATGCTAGGTCACTTAAGCGATCTTGTCCCATAGTCGATCGTAGATATGTCAAAATTAATTTTAATTTGCTGAACGAACGTTCACAGCTAGCAATTGACACTGAAATAGTCAGGAGTATTTGAAGTGCGACTCTTAAGTTTGGAAAAACATCTTCTCCATACGAGATTATAAAAGTAAGAAACTCTAACGGAGTTTTAGGTTTAGTTTCTTTTCTACTGCGGAGTAACATCTTGCAGTCACATATTTCGATATAGAGTTCTGATCCATTAAAATCTGTATTGTAAAATTCACCCAGATTTTTACAATTCTTTTCAAGATCGTTATCAACATTATTGTTGTTTAACAAATTTTCAACGTCTAGTAAAAATCCAAATTTGGAATTAAGATCACTCAGTCGTGAAAATCTTGTACTTATTTCTTGCTGCAGACGATCAAGAACGCTTTTCATAATGCGAGAAATTTCACTTTCTGCGGAAAGGCCAACATCTCTAGCCAATTCTCCGGGCATTTTTCGGCGTTTTCTAATACGGATTGTTTTATCAATACCCCATTTGTCACAAAAAGACTTAGCATTTTCTATTGCTCCTTCACAGATTTTGTCTCGAATTTCTGCAAGTTCAGTCGCTAATGATTGAAGATCATGGAACGCTTCTCTAAAATTCATTTTAGGATCTTGTAATCTGAGCTGCACACGATCAATTCTCCTCAAGATTTCATGCCAGAAATGAATTAAAGTTATAAAATTAAAATTCAATATATTTTGCAACAAAATTGTAGCTTCACTTCTGGTGTCACTTGTGGTAGTACTGTCCTCTGCTAATTTTTCTAACAGTTCTACTAATTCATCCAGCCCATCGACAATAACGCTAACCGCTTGTGCTCTGGCGCTCCATCGTGTTTCAGATTCACGTTTAACAGTTCTTTTTAAAGCATTTTTTAATAATTCCCATCGCAATGTTGACCGTGAGAAAAAGAGATATATGTTTTCAACTATGCCAAAACATGTTACAACGACTGGATCTTGCTTAGCTACAGTAACTCCTACTAAATTTAATGAATGGTTATCACAATTTACAAATAATGCTTTATTATTTTTTGTCATAATTCTTTGTTGAACGCCAGATATGTGACCTGACATCACGGCAGCATTATCATAACATTGTGATCTACAGTTTGTTAATAAAATCTGATCGGAATTTAATTTTTTTAAAATTGTACTTTCAATTGAGGCTGCATCTTTAGCATGCATTTCTATAAATCCCAAAAAAGATTCTTTGATAGAAACTTTTCTGTTTTTAAAATCAATATCTACATACCTAAAAACTTGTGACATTTGTTCTCGATGAGCGATATCAGGAGTCGAATCAAATAAAAGTCCATAATATTTATTTATTTTGATATCATTTATTAGTTGATTTCGAACTGTGGAAGCTAGAAGATGAATAAATTCATTTTGAATTTGTGGTGACAGGTATGAGACAGTTCTTGGCGTTTCTATTGCATTTTTAAGATGATTTGCTAGTAGAGGATCAAACTGAGCTACAAGTTTAAGTAAAGATAATAGGTTTCCGATATTTGTACTATCTTGAAGCGCTAGATTTTCAACATGACCACGTAGAGGAAGATTTTGTATAATCAGATACTTCATACAAGCTAATATTCGTTGCAATATATTTCGCCACCGTTCTTTTTCGGACTGTATATTTGCTTCTAATGATGCATCGATTCCCGTTTTATTAATTAATCTTCTTTCTGTTTCTTTCCACGTTGTAAACGATTTCCGATGTTTTGGACTTTTTTCATGGCTAATCAATTTATCTTTTTTCTTCCATTTATTAAAACCAGATGCTGTTACGAAAGATGATTGTGTATCGGAATCTGATGTAATAAACAGTAAGCAACAAAAGCAGTACGCTGCATTATTTTTTGGTGAATATAATAACCAAGATCGGGTAATTTCTATTCCTTCTTCTTCATTACCGACCCGTCGAGAAAACCAAGATTTTGGCATTAGACGATTAGCTGATGTTGCTACTGCATTTAGACTGGATTTGTTCTGAAATATGCGGAATCCACGAATAATCATTTCTGTGCGAAGTTGGTTCGATATTATTGGATGATTATTACTAAATTTTAAATAAGCAACATCTTTGAACTCCAAAACGTCCGGAATTACAGTGAGGGTTTCTGTTGCATTTTCTGTACTTTTTAATAGATGTGGACATGGATTTAGAACTTCTGCTGTACTTGGACCCTCATCTTCATCATCTTCATTTTCTTGTATTTGTTTTGATGTGTTATCGCATAAAAGTTTAGCAGCAGTAGGAGTACAACCTGAATATGATTCTGACTTTGATTTTACTTCTTCATCCTTCTTATCTTCTGGTTTTTCCATTTTCGATTTTTTTACTAAATATGATTCCATTATTGTTCTGGATTTCTGAGCTTCTTTTTCTTGCTCTAGTTTTCTTTTCCGATTCTGAGAACCGCTAAGTTTTTTTCCTGGCATTGACATAGTCTAAATAAAAAAAAAATTTTATTGTATTAATTAAGATATTACTTTTGAACAACACAACAACTGTAAATAAAATCAGGGTGACCACTTTTTGGAAAACTCAGGGTAACAGAAAAAATACAGGGAACTTGAATCGTAGAAAATATTTAGTCAAAACACAGAGAAAAAAATTTTCACGTTAAATTTTTTTTTGTAGTATTGGAGCTATCGATTATTCTGAATTGGCGGCATTAATTTATGTATGCACACAGTGCTAACTTGGAATAAATTCAGTAAATCACAAATCTATTTTTATTTTAAAAAATGCTCGGACACGTTGATTAGTATTTTAAGTTGAGGGCATTGTTCATAAAAAAAAAGTAGTATTCAATGTGTCCCAAATTTGATATACAACGTGATCACTAATTTGTTTAAATGTAGCCTTGTTTTTTATTGCGTATTTTTAAAGTACATATCAAGTTATTCGTAACTGCCAAATTTAAAATTTTTATTTCTTGTCATTTACAAAATATTAAACAAAAAATTAATTTTAATTGGAAAATAATAAGAAACATCTATCACATTAATAGTTTACATATTTCAATAAATGGTCAAAATGCTGTCCATTCACTATCTGACAGTTCCCTAAACGGGATTGAAACTCGTTTTGAACATTTCTAATTATTTCGGGGGAAATTAAACCTACACTCATTGATTCTTATACAAAAATAAAAATAAAAATTTGAAATTTGGCAGTTACGAATAATTTGATATGCTTTTTAAAAATACGCAGTAAAATATTTAAATAAAAAAAAATATTTTTAATATAGTACATTTTTAAAACGGGCTAAAAAGTAACAAAAATAATCGAAGTGCCCAAGCATTTTTCGAAATAAAAATATATCTATGGTTTACCGAATTTATTCAAAGTTACAGACTAGCAATGTATACAACATTTATTAATTATAAGAATCATCTTTAAATAACTATTTTTAATTAAGTTAATTACAAATTCTACGTCAGAAAATACAATGGATATATTCAATAGATGAATATAACTAAGGTTTACCGCTTAAAATAATTTTTCAAAGCAAATTTTTCATAATAATAATAAAAAGTAATTTATAATTTTACATGTATTTTATATATAAAATTTTTTTTAAAATATTTAAGTTTAATTTTATATGAAATAGGAAAAAGGTTTATTTGTATCTACGATTATCATGTTACAAAGAAAAGAAAAAAATGTTTACTATAAAAACAGTATTCTGCTCCGAGTGACATGCTATTTTTTCTTCAAGCATTTCAAAAATTAGAATAACATGACTAGGAAGCATATGGGTAAACCCATACATTGACATTATTACAAAAATACTAAGAAATGAGAATAAACAATTTATACTGTTTCATCAAGAGAGCCAGCATTTTGCAAAGTTTAAATTTTGTAATTATTTTGCATAAAAAGAATCTATTTTAAAAATTTGTTTTAAATCTTACAAATAGTATGCTTAAAATAAATTTTGAATAGTTTTTACGGAAAATTGGCAACATTGCATAATAATTAAATTGTTTAATTCTTTCAAGCATACATATTTATTTAAATCTGATCACATACGTTTTTTTTTTTTACAAAATAACTCTTTTATATGTATTGTATAAACTTTTATTGAAATTCTAAGTAAACTTCAAAATAAGATTAATACATTAATTTGGATAATTTTAATATTATATTAATTAAAAAATATTCAATTTTTAATAACACATTGATAATAATATCTTATAAACACAGGAACTGATTCAAGTATTTATCAACAAAAAATAATTTTATATTAATTTATTCAGACGTTCTGACAAAAACTGATGGAAAAATAACTCAAAACCTATACCTAATAAAATCATTAATGAACTGTGATTATTTACAAATGTGATCAACAAAAAATGTAGTTTATCTTATTTAGATTTTATAATATATATTTCAATAAAAAATATTAACATATAACGAGCCATTTAGTTGAAATTATTATGAAAATAAAAATAAATATTACCAATGCAAGAGTATAAGTCATAATAAAATTCTAAATTTAAAACAGGAAAAAGTGATAATAACACAGGAAAAATACGAGAAAAATAGATTTTGGTAACCAGTGGTAACCCTGAAAATATAAAAAAAAGAACTTACTTTATTGCAAATTGCAAACAATATACTAATAAAATTTGAATATTGTCTATTTCTTCAATTATTTTATTGAACAATGTTTATAATTTCACTCATACACAGTTTACTGAATAATAGAATTGTCTAGTAGATGTTTTGTGCCAACATCCATATCGCACTGATTGACTTGATTCACCTGCTTTTGAACTTGTCGGCTGCTAAATAAAACTAAATCACTCACAATTAAATAAAAACTTAAAACTTGCAAACGAGGATTACTAAGAAAATTAGTTTCAACTCAACTTGGCGAACAAGAGGATGACTGATAAGTGATGAATTTCTAAAATCTATCATCTTTGGATAGAAAAAAATTATTACTACAGCAAGATAATCTAATTGGTCAGTTTTCCATAGAGGGTGGGTGGGGTGCCCAGACTTAAAGAGTACTAGAGAACAAGCGGAAATAAATAAACATTTCCCAAAGCAATAAAACTTTGGACTAAAAAATTTTAAAGAAACTATATTTTATGTTGTCGCAAATGTTGAATATCTGCTATATTGTATAATCAGTACGTGACAAAACGCATATTTTTGAATATTTATAATTGAATCTGACGCAGTCTTCTGTTTGCAATTGCAACTACTATTTAAAACAGAATTTTTATAAAGATCCCTAAAAGTAGATAACTATAGTTGTTAAAGATATACATAAAATTCGCAAAACAGAGGAAATTGTTTCCAGATGTTACTTTTATTGGCGACGTACAATAGCAGATACCTAGCTAGCCGGCCGAGAGCCGACCGCTAGTAAATAGGGTCTGGCGTCTGGCCTCCTTGCAGCGGGGTTGTGGAACCGAATGAATGACGACAAAGATAAAAAATTGCCTTTGCATTTTTAAGTTTGCTCGAAGAATAACAAAATAATGTTAAATTTTACGATATTTTTACATAACGATTCAAAATAATTTTATTATGACAAGAAAAATATTTTTTTTAAAATTTTAATTTTCCGGAAAATCCTCTTTGTCTTGGGGACCATTTGGCGCCCCTCTGCGAGTGGCGCCCGGGGCATGATAGACCCCCTTGCCCCCCCCTCGCTACGCCACTGGATATGTACGACATCTAGTGAACTGTCACAAAAAATTACCAACCATTTTTCAATGAAGTTGCTTGTCACGATAAATTTGTCCAATTTATAAGATTTTTTTTATTTTAATGTTTTTGATATTACACTGAAAATAATTTTTAGATGATTTTTTTACTGTGTTAAGTAGTTGTTTTAATGTGAAAAGAGTTTGTCATATATTTTTGGGTACATGGCGTGATTGTATATGTACGATATACCAACACTTTTTAGCTATACATAAGAATGTATTTTTCAAAACCGTTTTCTTTGTTTTTTTTTTCTAAATACATATTGGCTACAAAGGCTTTTAATTACCTACAATATTCATTAAATTTTTGATGTGGTTTAAACTAGACGACACAAAGACATTTTAACCCTGTCTCAGACAGGTGACAAATTTTGTCATGCAAGTCGGCGATCTGTTACTTTCTTCTGATGTATTTTTAATTTTTACCGTGCATTTATCACGTATAGATTAAATTAATTTCCCTATATAACTTTTTGTGTTTGTTTAATAATTAACATGTTTTTATTTTCATAATTAATATGCACTTATAGGTTTCGAGTATTAGTCTATAGCTCTAATACTCATTATAAATTTATTATAATTTTGAAAACAAACCAACTTTTATAACTGTATCAATTTATAGACACATAATTTTCTCAAACTTTACTTAAAAAAAACTAAATCAATAACGTTACGCAAGACATATTTTTTAATGTCACGTTACAACCAGAAAACATATATTTTATTAGACGGTTTATATTGAAAACGTTTGACAGTTTAGTGACCTCAGGTCAGTCGGCTTAGTGGAGCAAACACGTGTTTGTAGTCGCTAACCTTTCAACCCCTCTCTTACACCACCCCGGTTTAGCTTTGGCAAGTCGCGGTAATTGACTGCATCCTCTGCTACTCAATCAAGTTCACCTGTCAACGCTACAACCGGATTTTCACGTTTTTATTTTGCTATCAATTGTCCTTTTTTTTGTGTTGATCTACTATTATATCATGTACGAATATGTTTAATTTTCCAATTTTCTTTATTTTGTGAATGATATATGTGTTATTTTGAAATTAGCAGCATTGTTTTGTGAAGTTTACTAATTTAAAATATGCTATTTTAATTTGTCTACATTCTCGTATTATAACAGGGAAATAAATTTAATCTAGTGTAGCGGCAACGTGGCAATAGTGTGTACCCTTTACTAGTGTTATTAAAAAATAGTTATTATTTATAATAATAATAATAATAATTAGTAGTACATTGTTTAATTAATATTTTTCTTCAAGCGTATTAAAATATTAATGTTACGTTACTATATTGCCTATGTAGAAGGATGTCATTATGTTACTAGTACCATGTACATGTACATTATTATACAGGGTGTAACAGAATAACTATTCCTAATTTTCAGAAATGATAGAGTGCACTTAGAGAAACATTTTTTATTAATAAACTAGTGTCCGGAAATTTCTCGGTGCCAAGATACACTAGATATCGTTAAAAACAATCTTAATCAAAACGTCAAAGAATAGTTAAGTTAAGGAACATTTTATTAGAAATAATAGCGCATTAAACTTTATAAAAATTGTTCGAAGTTACGACCACCATTTTCGATACACAAGGTGTAACGATGTACAATCGACTGCCGAAAAAAAAAAAAATTCCGGACACTAGTAAATTAATAAAAAATGTTTCTTTATGTGCCCTCTATCATTTCTGAAAATTAGGAATTATTCTGTTACACTCTGTATAGCAGTTAGTTACTATATACAATATACACCACTGGTGGTAGCACCAAACTTATCTACAACGTCAAGTATAATTAATCTGACATCTTTGGCTGCCATATTAAAAAAATATTACGTCAATTTAAGTTAATTGACAAATGCCTTGTTTATTTTCGCTTAAATTTGAATTTAATTATTGAAAATGTGTGAAAAGAAGTGCAGAAAATGCAATGTATACCGTCAGATTTGTCAGAAACTGCATGTTCCACCAACGAAACAAGGTCAAATTTGACATCTTCGACGGCCATATTAAAAATTATTTAGTTAATTGACAGTTGCTTTATTTATTTTCGCTTGAATTTGAATTAGATTATTGAAAATGTGTGAAGAAGTGCAAGAAATGCAATATACATCGTCAGATTTGTTAGGAATTGTATATTCAACATTAATTCTCACAAATCACGTAATAAATATAAATAATATTTACATATGTGGTTGTATATAAGCGTTGTGTATAATAAACCTAAGTAATAATATGCAATTAAAACAAATCAATTTATCAATTACGGTGAAAAATCAAAATATTAGCGAATTTATGTGTGGTATTGATTACTTTTATCGTTAATTAATTTTTATATATTTTAATTAGAAGAAATTAATAGTTAATATTTAGATTAATTTAAGTATTGAAAATAATTAATATGAAGTTAGTACGCAGATATTTTAATCTAAATAATTGTTTTTAACTTTGACATTTTTGTAGCTTTTTAACAAATTAAAATAATAAGCTTTTAAACGAACTAAACAGAAAAAAATATGTGTCTAGTCGAGTTTTTATGTGTAAAAACTAGAAGATTAATTAATTTTTATATGTACATCTAAATTTTTTATCACAAATGAATACAAATGAATACAAATTTCACAATATACATTTTAACAATTAAAAAAATAATTTTTTCTATAATTTGCTCACTTTATTCAAAAATAAAAAAATATGTCTCTCCTATTTTTTAACTCTAGTTTAACATATAAACAAGATTAGAAGTATATGGGTAAACCCATATATAGACCACTTTGACATTTCTCGGAAAGTTGGCAACACTGTATTTTAATAATATTATAATTTATGTGGGCACTAGGAGATACTTTTCTGAAAATTTGATCAAAATCGAATAAATAATGTAGCCACAATGATTTTTTTTTTAAATTTTGTGATTTTTTTTCTCGATAAGTTGGCAACACTGTATTTTGTTAAAATTGCATAATTTATTTAGGCGTTAGGAAAAACTTTTAGGAAAATTTGATTAAAATCGGTTAAATAAAATGGTCATAATAAATTTTTAAAAATTTTACTAATTTTTTTCTCGGAAAGTTGGCAACACTGTATTTTGTTAAAATTACATAAATTATATGAATACTAGGAGAATCTTTTGTGAAAATTCGAGTAAAATCGGTTGAATAACATGACCATAATAAAAATTTTAAAACTTTAGTAATTTTTTTCTCGGAAAGTTGGCAACACTGGATATTAATAAAATTATGTAATTAATGGTAGCATTAGGGAAATCTTTTCTGAAAATTTGATCAAAATCGGATAAATAACGTAGCCAATATGAATTTTTAAAAACTTTAGTAAATTTTTTCTCGGAAAGTTAGCATCACTGGAAGAAACCAAAACCACATGACCAACTTGAGCACTAGACAAATTTATCCTGAAAATTTCATTAAAATCGGTTGAACCGTCTAGGAGCGTTCACAAAATTTTGACTTACGACCGAGCGAGCGAGCTGACGACGCACATTCATACACCCACATAAACTAAGTTCAGATTCGTCATCTAGAGGCTATATGAAGGATTTCTATATATATTTTTTTTTTTTGAAAATGGTACAGACACCGTACCAAACGCTATACCACTTTTTCCTTGCAGTCAAAGTGGTAAAGAAAACAAATTTCCTGAATGGGTCTATTTCCACTTATCTCTATATTGCTTAATTATTCAAATATTTCCAGTATCATATATGGCTTAATCAATTTCACTTTCTTTTGTTTTGGTCTAACAAAACGGATATACACCTTGTGATTTTTATTAGACATGGACAACAGAAGACGTTCATATGTCAACGAACAATAAACCTAACTAAATATAAAAGTGGATTAAATTGGAATTTTCATTTATTTTTTTTATCGCCTAACTGCCCTCTTTTTAATTAAACACTCGAATAGACTGGCACCAAGCGTGAAATCGGATGCGCCCTTATTTATTTTTAGGAAGTAAAAATGCATTGTTATTTTGAATTTTATTTATTGGAAAGGAGGTTACGGCTTTTTGATTGAGTTCTCTTAATGAGCTGTGACGAATCATATATGCACATATCATATGTGCATGTTCTTGTGGATTGTGTAAATAAATTTGTTTAAAGGAGATGTGGCTTTTGAAGGATATGCATTTTTGGGCATTATTGTTGTGTAAAATTTTGAAAATTTGATTTTTCTTTTATGAATTAAATTCATGGATGTAGAGAATTGAGTAAAAGTTTAATATTAATTTAATATTTATATGAGACAATTTTTTATGAATGTTGAAGATAGGTATTCCTTAAATATATCATTGAAATTAAATTTATTGAATGAATAATATAAAAGAATATATAATCACTTTTCTATTTTATTAAATGTTATCGTAAATTCATACAGAAATATCTATGCCTTTAATTTGAACGTAAAAAATTTGTAAAAGTCGTTATTTTGTTATTATTTTACTAATATTTATAATAATTTCACAGTACACTTATGAAATTTTGTTAAATTTAAACTTACAGACGTCACAGGAAAATTTTTTCATTATATACCTATGAAATAAGTATAAAAAAAACCATATGTAATATGGTAAATTAATTATTTTATTTATAATTACAAAATTATATTATTTTTACAGAAAATATATCGTTTTGATGAAATAATATGTAATTTTTTACTATTGTTTTTATGTAAAATGTCAACTTTTTTTACTGTGTAGTTTTTTTTTTTTTTTTGACTAGTTTTAACAAAAATATTTAATTTATTGGAATACATTGTGCATTGTTTGCACATAAATTAAGTAAGCACCTCTAATAAAAAGATTTTAATTCGTCAATGATTGTTAATAGCAGCCAATTACACAATGTATATGTAGATTAAACATTCGTTTGTATGTGTAATAGCGAGCAAAGGTACTTGAAATAATGTTAGCACGCTGTTACCAAATGATACGTTCAAATTCACTTGAAAATCACTTGTTCGAGTGAAATTTGTATACACACACACGTTAAATGGTAAAGTAAATAAATTTTCGAGAATGTACTGGTGTGCGCTGCTTTCGACGCCGACGCTAGCGTCGACATCTTTTCATCGTGATGATGTGGGCGGATGACGTAAAACAAGGAAAAAGGTTAAGGGTTACACATTGTTTATTTTATGTTGTTTAGGAATATTGCTTATATGTTAATAAAAAAGTAATGAGTTTATGTTTTTGTTTGAATTTTAAAGTAAATTAAATTCGTATTCGAAGGTGAAAGACAATATAGATTATTTATAATATTAATTTACTTATTTTAAATATGTAGTATTATTTATATGAGATTTATTTGTGTGTAATTATTCTTTAATGTCGCTATTCTGGTCAATAAATTTAACTTAAATCTTTAAATTTAAAGAATTTAAATAGTTTAACTTTTCATATGCTGAAACATTTTCGTTAAATATAACGGTTCGTTAAAATGAAAATTTTTGGATTCGGTAAGAAAACTTACTATAGAATTTGTTACGGGATCTGAGAATTCTCATTTTAACGTGCCATTATATTTGATGAAAATGTTTCATCATACGGGGACTTAGTGAGAAAAATATTTATGTGAAATATTTATTTTGAGCTAGATATATCTAAATACTTTAATTAAACAATTAGTAGAAATAAAATTTATTTGAAAAAGTGAATTGATTGAAATCGTTGATTAACATTAAAAAAAATCAAATGATTAAAATTAGGCCAACCCTGTTTTGTACATATGTATTGAAAATAAATACAGGAGTAAATATCAATTTGTGGATTTATTTTCAACATATATTTTTGTAAAAAATTTTTTTTCATGGATTTATCCAATGTATTTGTTACGGAATACCTATTGAATATTAAATGTTTATAAAATGTATATTGGTGGCTGAACGATTTAGCATACCAGATGACAAACAATCGAGATTTATTAGGTTCAGTAAATTACATGTGTTAATAATTATAGAAATTTATCGAGCAGTTACAATTTATTAGCAAATGATGTCCTGTTATTTATGATCTTCGATTTGGGTCACAGTTGATTTTATTTTTTGGTCTGATAGTGTCCAATGTTTACCTAATATATCTATTGGTTTATTATTATTGTTTAGCCTCGATTTTGCCTCGGCCAACACAATAATTATCGCTTTCTACGCCGTAACATGGATATACTATTTTTTTTTTCAAATACATAGCTTAATACAATAGCTTAATCCAAGTATAATTTTTTTTTTTATTTATTTTATGATATAGACAATTTTTAATTGTTTTAATATTATTGCTATCAAGAGTTTTATGTATAATACTAATACACAATACACATGCAATTTTACCAATTTGTTTGGTTTGCAGAATTTGCAATATTTTGTAGTGAATAAATTGAAATGAAGAATTTACTTATTTAGTTTATATAAAATTATATATTTCATATTTGAATAATTGTCAATGTTAACTCATGTTCAAACAGATTGTAAATAAGTTTAAACTTGATTTGTATAGTGTTAGTTTAAACTGCAGTTAAATAAAAATATGAATAGTATATATAGGTGCTTACACTATAGTATTTAAACATACTCTATTAATGTAGCTATGAATAAATTGTTAAAAATGTTCTTAAATTATTTATGGATTATAATTATTGTATTAATATACTTTTTTCTTTTCAGATATTTGGGGATAATTACCAGCCACATCATGTAGACTTCAAATATTTGATTAGTGATTAGAAGAGAGAAAAAAAAAGTTATATAGCGCCGTAGTGTGTGCGTAGTGATGATTTAAATGTGTTCAGTAAACTAAAAATTTTCTATATGTAGTAATATAAAACCAATTAAGTGTTCACGTTTTAATACATTTACAATTAAACGCAACAATTAGATAATCCATAAAACAAAATGTTTAAATACACTTAAAAAAAGCCACAAAAATGCAGAAAATTGCTAGTCGTACGTCAAGCGCCTCTAAGGCTGCGAAAAACACCAAAAAAATGGGTGCTCCGTCTCCGCCTCGGAAGAAAAAGGAACAGAATAAAAAGGAGGAGGAATCTGTAGGAGTTCGGGTTTCTCCAGTTCGAGGAAGAACTCCAATTAAGAAAGTGAGTGTTGTTGCTAAGAAAGGTAAAGTTGGTAAAAAGGAATTAAAAGTAGTTGCACCGAAGAAAAGAGTTGCTTCAGTAAAGGTTACCGCTAGCAAAGTTGTCGCCACGAAAGCTGTCAAAAAATCAGCAGCAAAAAAGGTAATCAAAAAACCAGCTGCCTTAAATAAGACAAATACTAGCACCACTGTTAAATCACAACCAGCAATCGCAGAAAAATCCGAAGAAAGCGATGTAGCTTCACCGAAAGCGAAGAAGATGAAAAAGTCGCCATCGGACGAACAGAGTAAATCGAACGAATCAGTTAAAACTACTGCCAAGAAACAAATAAATTCTAAATTAAGTAAAAAATCAAGCGATTCTGAACCGACTGTGAAATCATCACTGCCAAATGTTGTACTTAAGGAAAATAAAAAGGAGAAAGAGACAGCAACTATAAAGAAGTCTGCAGCTACTGATAAACATTCGGAGAAAAATGAAAAGAAACAAAGCAATGTTGAAAAAGATAAGGATAAAATTAAAAATCTTGTACTAGAACAAAAGTTCAAAACTAAAAAGAAAACTGCGAATAAAACAGCTAAACAAATAGCAGCTGATAAAAAGAGTGTAAAGAAACAGATCGTAAAAAAATTAATAGAAACCATTAAAACTGAGCCATTAGATTCACTCTTATTTGATAAAATAAAAACAGAAAATTTTGATAAAGAGGAAGATTATAAAGAAATTTCAGACAAAGAAAAGAAACAAATTAAGAAAGAAGAAAAAATAATGAGCAAGGATGATAAAAAACAAATTAAGAAAGATAGTGAACGAGTAAATACTAAAGAAATAATTTCAAAGAAGAAAATTGATGCAGATGAAATTAATAGTAAAGAAACAATAGCAAAATTACTAAAAGAAGCAAATAAGAGTATTTTGAAAGGAACTTCAAAGAAGAAACGTGATTCATTAAAAATAAAAAATAATTTAAATGATTCAGTTATTAAAAAATCTAAAGTTATAAAGCAAAAATTAAAGAAAGCAGATTTAAATTTAGTTGCAATTAAAAAAGAACCAGTTGAGGAGAAAATTGAAGAACCAGAAACTAAGACAGAAAAAGTTGCTAAGAGAGTTGTAAAACCAAAACAGAAAATAATCAAAACTGAACCACAAATTAAAGAAGATATTATTCCAAAAATTCAAACTCAGGATAAAAAGCAAGAAACTGATAATAGCACTGTTAAAAAAACAGTTGATGAAGAAAAAAATACTAATACAGATGATTCAACAACCTCTGATGATATTACATTAAATCAGTTACGTCAGTCTCATTCTAATACGCCACCAGTCACCAAGGCTGAACAATCTAATCAAAAGAAATCAGAAAAAGTTGAAAAATCCGAAGAAACAGAACTTGCTAAAATACCAAAACAAAAGAAGTCGGTTAAAATCAAAACAGAACAATCTTCGGATAGTGAAAAGAAAACCAAGTCTACAAAACAAGTTAAACAAAAGGCGTCACCCAGTAAAAATCTTCAACAAAAGAAAAAGATGTTACTTCTTAAAAAGAAAATGTGCAAAATTGCTAAAGACAAAAAACGTGGCTCTAGTACTGACACCGAACAAAAGGGCAGAAAACTGAAACTTTATAGTTGGTGGACCGGACCAAAACGACATCGTGTAGCTTCCTTGAACGCAATTGCAAAAGTCCACTGCTTATATGAAAACGAAAGTCGTGGTGCTTTGTATGATGTAATCAGACGTTCTCCAGTTACAAAGGAATCAAATTCTGATCCTGAGCATGAACCAAACATTGAACCAGTTGTTGAACCAAGCACCAGAACTTTACGATCGGTTCCTGGACTTCGTGGAATGGGTAAACATTGGGAGATGCACGATGAAACATCATCATCTTCTTCATATGATGAAAATAGCAATGATAGTTCTATGGATGGACGTAAAAGAAAATTTTTGACTCCTCCACCTTCTTACCGACAAAAGCAAAAAGAATTAGAAAAGAAGAGAGATAAATCTGAGGAGAAGCAAAAGTTAAAGGAGAAAGTTGAGAAAGACAAGGATAAGGATAAGGAGAAAGTCAAAGATAAAACTAAAGAAAAGGTGAAAGATAAAGAGAAAGAGGAAGATGAGGATATAGACGAGGAGAATGAATCGGAAAAGGATGATAAAGAAGACGATCAAGATAAATCTGAGGATGATCAAGATAAGGATAAGAAGAAACCAGTTAGGAAACGCAGAAATAGAACAGAATTGATAATGGATCTGAAAGATATGGTAGTAAGAAAACGAATGGCTAGTTTGAATGCATCTGCAATTCTAGCAGCGAGTTATTCCGTGGAAAAGAAACCATTTCGAGGTTCTCATTCGGGTAGTAGTGAAACTGAAGAAGAATCAGATGAAGAATCTATGACATCAAACGAATCGATGATGGAGAGGGAAATTAAACGGCAGTGTTATGATTCCGATGTTACTGTGAAAAAGGAGGAATCAGATCGGAAAAGTATGATTGAAGTACGTGCATCGCCCAATAAAAAAGTGGCCGTGATACTCAATCAGGATACGGATGTAACGATAACTGGGGTTTACGTGAATAGTACAACCAGATCAACGCATCATGAGTATTGTAGTATTGCTGGGATGCAGTATCGAATTTCGGCGACCAGTCATACGCAAACCGCTGCTACTGCCGTTGCTACCGAGACGCTCTTGCATTCTGCTGGTGAACATGTAAGTTGATTTTGTTTTATTGATAAATAACTTATTTATACAAGTCATTAAAATGATGTTAAAGTTATAACAAAAGTTCTAGAGAATTTGTTCTATCAAATAAATTAATAAATTATTAATGGATGAATGTGATAATTATCTTTATAAAAAAAATTTCTTTGCATATTTTAATCAAAAGTGTTTTACGTATTTTTTAAAACGTATAGCAATTTATGGAATATGAATTAATTTTTCTTAAAAATTGTTTAAATTAATAGCATTATAGCAAAATGGAATAATTTTTTTGTGCTTATAACATTCATAATCCCCTTTTTGAATATTTTTAGATAAAAGTGCGTATATTTGTTTTAAAAAAACTAGTTTATATTTGATACATAATAAATGCAAAAATTTATTTTAAAATTTTGACTGCTTTTAACTAAAAAAGGGCTATGAATACGACCTGTAGTTTTTTACTTAGGTCCCGTTAAGCTATAATTGAGGTTATAATCTTAAAATTATAAATTAACTTTGTAATATAATAAAATATATAACTAAATTTCAGTATTTCACATGGGTAGTAATCACAAAAATTTTAAATAATTTTTCTAGGTTTGTGGGCGAATAAATTTTGAAAATCAAATATATGTATTAATTTTTTTTTATAGTAGATTCGATTCCGTTAATAAAAAAAATAATTAATAGATAGATGCTCGCCATAATACTATATACAATAGGATTTAATGTTTATTTTTTATTTATACACTGTAAAAAAATATATCTTAAATTTATGTAATTTTATATATAGGTTTTAATAGTAAAAATTAATAACATTTTGTAATTTTATTGTGATAATTTACCTAATATTATTTTTTTTTTATGAAAAATTACATTTACAAAACTTGTAAAATCAAATAAATCTTTTGTAAAATTATATAAATTGTTTACAAAGTATATAAACAAAAATTTTGTCAAAATACTGTTTCTGCTTCAAATATATTTTATAAATATTTCTCAAGTCTTTCGAAAAAATCCAACACTATACAGATTAATTGGAAAAATAAAATTGTTTAGCTGTATATAATCACTTCAAATTAAAAGTAAAATATGTGTAATCGTGCAGGGCGCCGATCAGCATCCGGCTCAGCCATGCAAATCCTACACACCGTTGGGCGCCCTGTCCAGCATGCAGCCACCGGGCAGTCATGCGGGTCACCCGCACGCCCACGCGCACGGCCCACCACCGCCGCCGCCTTCGCTCTCGCCGTCGGGACGCCGTCACGGCTGTCCGAGCGCGTTTACCGCCCCCGGCTATGGACCGCCGCCAGCGCATCATCACCATCATGCACCACCCCCGCCTGGAGATGGTGTGCCGCCTCCGACATACATTCATGGTAAGTCTCTCTCTCTCTCTCTCAATTTTATTACGTTGTTCATTATTGTTGTTGCTGTGTAAAGGAATTATAGGATTGTGTTGTTCAACAACCGGGGTTGTGGATTAAGTAGGATGTAGATACGTGTAGGTGTAGTTGAATTGTTTTCTGTGTAGGTGTATGCCCGGGAAAATGTTGCTGAAAATTGATAAATGTACCTACACAATTCGGAAAATGTTACTCCTACTAACTTTTATTTATTTATATTTTTATGTAAATATACACTATCCAATAGGATAGGTTAGGTGTATAAATTTACAAAAGAAATACTATATACAAATTAAAATAAACAATTATGTAATTAATAAATAACCGATAATTGAGATGCGAAACATGTTAAAACATATCTGTGGTATTACATACAGTTAAAGTTAATGGGCAAATGCATAAATAAATTGGTTATTGGTCCTTCCAAATAAAATCAGGGTGTATAACGGGCGCTAAAAACGGGAAAAGCGGGAATTATACGGGAATTTTGTTACGCGGGAAAAAAGCGGGAATTATGCTAGGAATTTTTTCGTTGTGCGTGAATTTTTTAAAAATTTGTAATAATTTGATGATTGCGATAGTTCATGTTCCATGCGGTAATTTTGATAAATAAATATAATATATGCAATAAATAACTTCGATTTAACACTTCTGTAACTTCCTTTATCGCTAAACTTGTATATTTACATACGGAAATTTTTTTAAATATACGGGAAAAAGCGGGAATTATACGGGAAATTTATTTCATCTTTCCGTTATACACCCTGAAAATGGAAAAACTATTTCTATTTCTAATAGTTGGAAAATTAAAGTTAATGTTAATTTTAAAATATTAGGAGATAATTTTCCTGCTTATAATTGAATAGTAGATGAAAAATATCGAAAACCGTAAAATGCACATTTACTACATATATTCGTCCACGTATCGAACAATTTCGCAAAAAAATTGTTTCATTTTATGAATATTTGAACATACATACATACATACACAATCACGCCATGTACCCAAAAGAGTGTGGCACAAACTCTTTTTATCATCCCGAAATCAATCGTCTCCAAACATTCCCATTCAAACAAGCAACTTTCGCTTCATCCACATTCATAATTCCTCCTCTCATACATGCTCTTTTATTCCTACTACTTGGAAACTTTCGCTCACGCAAACTACTCTCTCAATCATCTACCACTCCAACTACTCATCGGACGTTCACGCAAACGTATACCATCAAAATCATTCAAATAAATATTTGAAATAAAACAAAATAAATATTGAAAGTTAAAAATGATCAACAAACGAAACAAATGAAATTCTCGTAGTAAATTCATTTAACAGCATAATGAAATAAAATGACAAATCTTCTTTGAAATATTGCGAATAAATTTCAATATTATAACATGATTTTACATTAAATTAATTCGTTGAATTTATTTTATTATTTCCTAAACTACTAATAGAGCTAATATTAATTTAAGAATAATTATTTTATAGAATCATAATTGCTGTAATATATAATATAATACGTATTTTATCATACTTTCAAAATCTTAGCTTTTTAGTTATTTAATATTTTTAAATATACTTTTAATAAAATTATGTTACCGGTATAAAATATTCAATTGTTGGGATTTAACCCCCCCCCCCAAATAAATATATACGAAAACAATGTCTCTTTTATTATATTGTGATTTCCATAGCCTATCACTTTCCTTTTTATACTTCTGCAATAAATTTTCATATTAAATAAGTTACTATAGCTTTATAAATAAATGCGAGTAAATTTCGAATTTCACTGAATCTAAATGTATAACATCCGCGCATATCTGTTGTGTTTTGTTTTTGTGTATAATATACGGAAAGTCTAGCAAAACAACATTTACCATTTCGACTTGAATGCGTGAAATTTTAACGTTAATTACACCCCTAGCGGACATTTTAAATGAATCTAATTAATTACGTCATAAGCTGAATCCGATTCTCAGTATTTTGCCAGCATTCAGTGTCGTACACGAAAATCTTTTCTTTATCGAAATGGAAATAGAACGTAAAAAGTATCCAGTTTTATTTTTTATTTTAAATTGTAATAAAATATTGATTGTTTCGTACAGACAACTATAAAAATGCGCTATAAAAGATATTAGTTGTATTTTTTATTAGAATCATTAAAAAACTATATTGTTTTAAGTAAAGATTAAGGTGTAAGAGTATATTAATAATCAAGGGAATAGCAAATTTGCGGCCTATAAACATACGGAAGAGCATTTTTTTTTATATAATTTAACTATATAAACAATAATTACTTGATCTCCATTTGCGGATAATGGGCGTAAATGGATTAAAAGAAAAAACCCAAAATATTTTAGACATTATTATTACAATCTTATCACCAAAACTGCTTAACAAACCTATTACTATCGCCATACCCAATTAAAAACCGTCAAAAATATCGCTTCCTTAATTGCCTAAAAAAAAAATATTCAACACGGAAGTCCTAAACACGATTCCGACATCCGGGCACCCCGCCACTGACAATATGACACTTTGTGTTAGAGCAAACAGAAGTAGTAGCTGAAACAAAACAAAAAAAGGCAACTACGAAGCGCAATGGCCACCCATGAACTCTCTCCTTGGACGTATGTAGTTGTCGTATGCTGTGCCGCGTTGTGAGTGCTACCATCTGGCGGCGAATTGGCAAAGCGAAACAACTTCTCTCGCCACTTGCTAAACCGTGGATATAAGTTGGAATAGGTATATGGCGAATGAGTGTGTGTGTGTCTGTGTGTGTGGAACAGTTCTAATGTTCTAAAGTCTTAAGTTATTGTGTAAGCTAAACCGATACTATGCGAGTTGTTAGTAATTAGTATGTTCGTATGTATATATGGTTATAATTATCCAACTGGATTGTTGGTTTAAGCGCAGGTGTTCGAAGACTGAAGTATTGAAAAAACAAAAAACAGATTTGTTTTGTTTTAATTGAGATTTATATTTAATACAGAAATTTCATTTGAATGAATTTACTTCTGTATATAAATTTTTTATTGCTAATGAATTTTGAAATACATAAAAACGTATTTCTTTCTGACAGAGCTTTGAACCGAAAACTGAAAAAACCGTTATTTTAGCTGGAACGAAAACCGGAACGAAAACCGGAACGAAAACCGGAACTGAGTCGAAAAAAAAAACCGGTTTATTACTGTTCGATACATGTTGCAACACGCGCGCGTTTACACAGTTTCGGGGTTTCGTGACGTAATCGTTAAGTCGTAACTCGTCTTACGCGAAAGAGTGTTTGGTTTTTTTTTTCTTTTTCTGGATGAATACTCAATTATTATATAAATTGAAAATGAAACTAGGGATCACTTTGAGGAAGGTGTATTTTTTTTGATAATAACTTTGCTTTTAATAATTATTAAATAGTTTAAAAGAAAATAGATTGGAAAATATAGTAATAATTAGTGGTAATTTTATTTGTTTTTAATTTTAAATAAATAAAAATCCTGTATACAAGAATTTGTTACGTTAACATATGTTATCTTATTACTATATAATTAAAACGTTCATACAAATTATATAAGTTTCGAATAATAAACTATATTATTATCATATATTACGTATTTCTAATTATTATACCTTTAAATAATTAATAATAATTATTGTATCAATTTATGTAGTATGCTTATTATAAAAGTAGGAATAAAATGTTCTAAATTATGGTGGAAAATAAGTTTTTAATACAAATTAAAACATTTAAAAAATAAATTAATCACTCGAAACTGAACCGAAAACCGGAACCGAACCGATATAATTGAACCGGAACGAAAAATATAACGGTTCGAAATGAACAGAAATTAAAATAGATTTGAAAAATTCTATTTCGTTTTCAGGAGAATAAATCGAGAAAAAAATGTTTATGTATTGTATAACTTTTGGCAAACATAATATTATTCTTGTTAATAATATACTAAAAACATGAATTTGTTTTGTTATTTCAAGATATTTTGAAAGAAATATTCAGTAAATTTAGAAAATATTTATATAATTATACTAGCAAAACACCCGTTCTTTGCACGGGATAAGTTCAATTAAAATCCCAGTAAAAATATTAAATCATTGTGAGTTTAAAGATAAGAAATATTAAATATTTTTAGTTGTACAATAAAATTGTTCGAATTTTATATAAAATTTTAATTTATCAATGTATTTAATGTTATTGTTTTTCCACATTCAGTTCTTTTAATGTATATTTTAAAGATCAATAAGTGAGAAAAAAATTTATTGTACTTTTTACTTTATTTTTCTTTCTAAATTTAATGGTTTTAAAATTGAATCGTTTCATGATGTAATTGAATATGATATTTCAATAAATATTTACTTTATACATTTCAATTATATGGAAAGCAAATTATTGGTTTTATTGCATTATATAGTTTGTAAATTATACACGGTGATTTTTTTTTTACTATTAACAGTTTATGAGAATTTCAAACATATTTCTATCAAATCATGATTACATTGTCCGTTTTTTATATACAAAAACGCAACGAAAATGATAAAAAATTTAACGACTATTTTTCCATACGGTTTTATACAGCATATGTGTTGAGGAATTATTGTTTTATTTTCAGTTGATTTTTTGTTTGTTTGTTGTGCAATGTTTATTTGCAATGAAAAACGATTGTTTGTAACAATATTTTATCGCTATTCTAAATCGTGTTTTTTTTTAAAAAATGTAAAAGATGTTTAAAATATTCTATACAATTTTTGTTTCGTTTTTTATCTATATATTTATTTTAATTTTAAATTTATTATCTCGGATTTTAAATTACTGATTTTAATAGCAAAATAGTTAAACTAATTTCACACTTTTGCTTTATTTAATATATTTATTTCACTGTTAAAATGTTTTTCGTTTTTTAATTTATTATACTATAAAACTATGATCGGAATATATATAGCCGAACAAAGGCACACCAAGACATTTCTCCCGGATAGAATTAATCTAAACGCTATAGATATTATTAATCTTAGTAGGAAGAGTATCCGAGATATGATGAGTATCTTGAGTGGACACTGTCATCTGGTTAAACACCAACATACACTGGGCTTAAAGGATAGCCCAATATGCAGAAAATGTGGAGAGGCATTTGAAATACCTCTACACCTGATTTGCGACTGTGACTTTCTAGCTCAAAAAAGATACAACAAGTTTGGACTAGACGAGATAGAGAGAAACTCGGTGCATAAATTGCCGTGGACCAAGTTACTGGATTTCATAAGAGAGACAGGACTTCTTACATGAGATAGATCAAAGGGACAGAACAATAGGCCACTAGGCCGCAGTGCTCTGGGACTCAATGACACCAACCTTTCGCATAGATAGATAGATGATCGGAATATATCTCTTTTAGGAGCATTTTTAGTTAAAATTGCTTTTTGACACTTATTTTAAATGACTTACCATATTTTCGAGAACTGCGTTTTGTTTTTAGATATAGAAACAATGGCTTAACTATAAATTACATAGTTCCTGAAAAAGGCATTTTATGAATCATTTACTGTAACATTTACTGTTGTAACTCGAAATTAAAACGAGTGCTTGAACCGAATCCAGATAATTTTAGATCCCGTTCCAAAATTTGTCGGATATTCGGAAAATTCGGTTTTCGGATATCCGGATTTCGGATCCAAATCTCAGATCTGGATTTCAGATCGAATCTATGTTTTATATTTTTATATAGATATTTCGCGCATTACTTATACAAATATGTATGCATATTTTTTTTGTAACATATATCTGCATAAGCAAGCTATATTACTGAAATATTTTTTGAAATATATTTAAAATATCATGCTTTTAAAAAAATAGTACATTTTTAAACGTTAGTTAAATAGAATTAATATTGAAAAGACATTTTACAAGCTGTATTATTTTATCGAAACGCGAAATAGTATGCAATATATTCAATGTTTCTCAATATTACCTAAACAAAGCTTTCTGAAAATGCAAGAAAAATCGATTTTTAGAAAGTGTCAGGAAACCGGAAACCGATTAATATAAAAATAAATAAATCTAAATTATTATTACATCGTTTTAGTTTCATTTTTATCACATTATATTTATATATAATAATTTATTTGTTATTATGGAAAACGTAGAGATGTTTGAATATATGTATATGAATAATTCAAAGGAATATAAATAACATGAATTTATATTAGTCAGTTTTTTTCTTTCTGTGTGACCATTTTGTATAAATATGTGTATGCATGATTAACGACCATTTGTAAACACAGTTAAATTATAACGACATTTTTGCAAATTAAATTTTAATTTACAAATTCGCAATGAATTTTATGCTAATTTTATATGGTGCCATATAATTTTATTACAATATGTTTCTGTATATGTATTTATCTATAATAACGTAATAATATTTTGATCTATTTAAATTAATTGTTTATAGAATAAATATATTAGTTTAACTAAATATTTTGTGTTAATTCTCATAACTAACATAAATATTTCAATTATTCAACTAAAAAGCTAATTTTGATAAAACAATTTTTTTATTTATTTAATTGTTTTAGATTCGGCAACTCATACTAACAACCTGTAGATGTATTGATGTTTATAATTTTATTTTATTTTCAATTGCAAAATTGTAAAGTATTTTATATACATTTATATCTTTAATGTGTAGAAGAACCTTTATATTTGTTGGTAAAAATAATTCTTTTTAAAGTAGAATTTTATATAATGTTCTGGCGTTTATTATTATATTTTGCACATGAAAATATGATGTGAGTCGAATCTTTTACAGTTTTATTATTATAACACGTTGAGCAGTTAGCATATATTTAATAAACTTTAGGGAGCATGCGTAAAAGGTAGTGATCAGCAATTTAATTAATTTTGTCTAATATTTATTCTTTAATTAAATAATAAATTAACGATATAAATTGATACAAATATAAACTTTAAGCGATCCACAAACTAAACTAAACTAATAAAAATCTAACAAATAAAGCGAACTAGAGGCCTCTGAAGTCTAAGCGTGACTTAAATAAAGCGGGAGCGAACATAAATTGACAATGCAACACGGGAAAAAATACAAACTTTACTAAAAAAACGAAATTGTGAGCTTTTATAAATGTTACATCAAAAATTCGAATCACTTTAAAAACATTCTGAAGTGGTCAAGTATGTTGGCCGCGAACCCGGATACATAAATCTGTCATTAGGCTAAATCTAAAAGATACAAAAATTACTTAGTTTCAGAAATATATACATATATATATATATATATATATATATATATATATATATATATATATCAGGTTACAATTACAATACAAACTGTCTTGTTATATCATCACAATCGAAAGTATACTAGTCATGTTCATTTTGTGTAAATGATGTTTGGAGAAATTATGATTAAATTTCATGCGACATATAAAAGTGATGAATCTCCTGAGAAATGTAATATTATTATCACTAAAAATTTTAAAAATTAATTAGAGTGTAAGGATATAATAGGTTTGTTCGATTGACTCTCTCGCGTTTTACTGCAAAATACCGCCGTAAATGACGCAGTGGTTTGCCATTTACATAAGATGTAACAGCAAAGATAAAACAAGAAACATTGCCGCAGCAGTAAACAGTAGACGCAAGTGTACGAATCGAACAGAGTATATAAAATCAAACTTATAATATTTAAAAAATTAAAAAAGTCCTCCTGCTTTTGATCGAGGGACTTAAGAGCATTTTTGGCGGGCGGATCAGTATTTTTTAATAAATTAATTAACTTATTTAGCATTGGCTGAGCGCTTTTAAACTATTCGATGCGCCAATAACTCGACAGCACCGAACTAACGCCAAAAACTAGAACTCTCTACGATGTCTAGTTTAAAAGTTTTTCTGGAGCCGAACGAACGACCGACCGACCGACAAATTTTGAGAAAAATCTTATTTTGAAAAATTCAAAATATAACATTTTTCAAAATTTACTCAAAAAAATCTGACAAAATTCAGTAATATAGAGAAAAAAATTAGCTACATAATAGCTAAGTAACTTTTTTCTCTAACTCATACTGATTTAGCAGGAAAAATTATTGAAAATTCTAAAAAATATTTTAAAAAAAATTCTAGCGCCCAAACGGCACATGCTAGCAAATTAAAACTAAAACCAAATTCTAGAACTTTTTATTCCCTATCAAAAAGTATTGTAAGTATTTCTCCGAATTTTACTTCAGAAAGAAGTATTCTGCATATTATCAATATCCCATGTTATTGCCCTATATCAACCTGGCGAACGAACACTCTGTATATAATATATGTATATATTTCATATAAAAATAAAAAGGCTTTAGGATTAAGTTCTGTATAAATTTAATTAAAAATCAATGTTTTGATTTGCTCTACGTACATCATCATCAGGAAAAATTTTACGTATATGCCATTTGTATAATTTTTCCTGATGATAATGTATGTAGAATATATCGAAACATCGATATTTTATTAAATTTATATAGAACTTAATCCTACAGTCGTTTTATTTTAATATAATGAGTTCTGAATTTTTTTTACTATATATACCATATATTTCATATTTACTTACTTTGTTAGAAATAAAAAATAACATGTCTGACACAGTTTTTAAAAATAAATTCTTATTTCATGTTCACATTATTTACGCTCCACTCCTAGTTTCGTAGAATGCTTCTAAACATCTTAGAAATTTATTCAAAGTGTGGCATATTTTTTTCAAAATGAAATTATAGAAATGCATCAAATATTTACATATAATTTTCTTTCCTCCTACACTCCAATCATGCATATCAATAAAATACACACTTGTTGATAATATAAATACAATTGTATGATATCATAGTGTAAATATTGTAATATATTTTATTTATATTCACCAACAGACACATTTAGCGTTATATAATGTACACTGTAATAAAAGCTGCCATTTTACATAAAAAACGTAAGTAAAAAATTATATATTATTTCAGCAAAACCTATGGTTTACATACATTTTCTTTAAAAATAATATAATTTTGTAATTTTAAGTAAAATAATTAATTTACCGTATTATATATGTTTTTTTTACCGAAAAACTAAGTAAAGTATAAGTGAAATTTTTATTTAAAAATTTTCCAGTGACGTCTATAAATATATATATTAAACTGGTGTACGTAAATCAGTTGCCCCGGGTTTTTATGTAAAATTACCGATTTTTTTTTTACAGTGTATGTAGCATTTATACATTTATGTACATATTCTGTGAAATATATCAAATTTGTTATTAAATTATAAATTTTTATGCTTTATGGACGATTTATTTAGTGTTTTGAAAATATGTGAAATACGAGTATAAGGACAGATTTTTTTTTCTGTTTTGTGTCAGTGTGGTTTGGAGGAAAGAAAATTTAATAAACTTTTAAAATACGGTTGGTAACACTGCGATGTTATGCTCGATGGAATATCGCAAATTGGATTCGTAATTTAATTATCGATATATTGATACAATATTGGTATTTATTTTTTTTCGGAATATTTCGCTTTTTTTTTTGTTTTGATAAAAAAATATTTGTAAAAAATATAGCCGATATTAATTTAATGCTTGTTTTACAATAATATTAACTAGAAATAATTTATATTATTATAGATGAGCATGTATGAGAGGTATCATTATTGTGGATGAAGCTACAGTTGCTTGTCTGAATAGGAATGTTTGGAAAAAACAAATTTTGGGATAATATACCCTTTTGGGTATATTGACTGATTATGTATGTATGTTATAAAAATAGTCCTCCTTTAGTTAGGACAATCCTTCTTTTGTAGGTTTTGTCCTTACTCGAAAAGTGTCCTACTACCTATCCTCCTTTTCGATATTTTAAAACTAATCTGTTAATATCTGTATTCAGAGATGCCGCTTACCGTAAAATTTAATATGAAGGATATTTCTTGCTCCGAAATTTCCAATATATTGTTATAGAAAATGATATATTGACAAAGAATATTCATTCAATGGAAATATACTTGTTTAATTAAATAATTAAAAGGGATGCAGGCATAATTAATGTATTTTTGTTTGAATTAACAAAATGTTTCATTTGTTTACGTTGTATTTTTTCTTAAATTTTTTCGTCCTCCTTTTCATTGTAAAAAAATTGGTCACCTTATGTTTGTGTGTCTGTCAGCTTGTAACTCAAAACTAATAAAATAAAGATTTGAAATTTGGCATAACCTTAGTTTAGGATTTTGTGTTAACCGGAACAAACTGGAACGGTATTCCTGGCAGTGGTTATTTTAACGAAATTTTATAGCAGTACAATGAAAAGTAATTATATATGTACACTGAGAAAATTTTTGATTTAGATCCGAGGTTTCTACTTTTAACTAAAAAAAAGACTTGTTTTAGAACTATAAACTTGAGTTAAAAAAAAAGCTTTAGGTTTATCATTTATTCTGATAAAAGATGTACGTTGAGTACATATTATTCTGATACAGAACTACAATCTAAAGCCGTTTTATTTTAATAAATGAGTTCTGAAAGATTTTTATTAGAATATATATTATTTATTACTAATATGTAATATGCCATTTATATCCTGATGAAGATGTACGTTGAGTACGTCGAAATGTTGATTATTAATACATATTAATACAGAACTACAACCTAAAGTCGTTTTATTTTAATATAATGAGTTTTGAAATATTTTTTACTATGTTAAGCCCGGTTTCATAAACAAAAATTTATTGCTTACTTAGTTACTGACGTATTAGATTTAAAGGTTTCATAAAACAAATCTTCCTCGTAAATAGTTAAGTGACGATTTATTTATTCCGCATTGTAATGTGTATTATGGGTTTTCACAAAAGTTACTCACTTCAATTCAGAGTTTGACAGTTGTTTTATATCAAAATATATATATATATATATATATTATAACAGGAAAAATATTGGAAAGTGTGAAAGAAAATAATTCCAAATAAATTGAAAATAATTATAACATGAAAAATGCAATAGATTTTTTTGTAATACAGAAAAAATTCATAAAAAAAATTAATATTCACATTAAAATAAAGGCAAGACAACGTCTGCCGGGCCAGATAGTTGAAAATAATTAAAAAAAAAAAACAGATGATATAAATACAAAAATGAAAAATAATGCGTGCATGGGACAAAGTCGCCAGTAAATATACCAATCTAACAAAGCGGCATAAGAACCGGAATGCAGTTGAAAATATTGTATTATTATTATTATTATTTACAGCGGGTATCGAATGATTTCTCAATGTTTGCGGTTTTATATAATCCTTCATTTGGTGAAGCACTGTCAATACACATTGTTTCGATAGTCTGAAACGCATTTTAAATTCATTATCATTACATATTTCAAATTGATGTTTTTGTTTGCAGAACAATCGTAGAAGTCTCTGTTTCGGTTGTTCATATTCCGAAATTTTATGTGTTGACACACTGGACAACGACGAACATATTTTAACTGATTCTATATTACTTACATTACTTACGTTAGACATTTTAAAATAATTATAAACAAATTATTCATTTAATGAATTGCAGTTCAAAAATAAAGTGTAATAGTTACTACTGAATCAACGAAAAAATAAGGTTATAAAGCTCTACTTAAATATTTAATGTGTCAAAATTCTCCACTTAGTTTACTTGATAGATTTGATTGCCAAGTAAATTTAAGTGACGTTTATAAAACTGAATTCTCCAGTTAAGTTAATTTAGTTGACAACTAAATTTTACTTGGCTATTAAATTGTTTTATGAAACCGGGCCTAAGAAAATTATTATCACATAAATTAATTAAAATATAATATATTAAAATATTTCCCACAATTTTTGCATATCATTTCCGCAAACGAGATCATGGTAAAATCATTAGTAAAATTATCGCGACATATAAAATCCATCTCAGGTATTTCGTTCCTGTTACGCTTGGTATAGCAGGAACTGGTTAAATATTTCGTTAATTGTCCCGTTTGGAAGTATCTCCCGCTTAGTCAAGGCAAGTAGACGAAGCAGGCGGACAACCTTACTACGTAGTAAGTTTAGAAAGGGCAGACACGGCACGCGCATGTCTCGGCAGTATTATGTGTTTTCGGTTATCGGCGCTCTCGCATTCGGCAATTTCCGTCAGCCATCGCGACGGAACTCATGCCGGCGATTTTCAGAACTGTTCTAGAGCTTCTGGCCGTCTTACCCCGCACCGACCCGGCAAAAACTCCAGCTCTACCACTCAACAGGACTGTGTGATCAGTCTGTTATATACAGTGTACAGTAAAAGAGATTGGGAAACCCTCACAGCTTTACTTTTTAAGGTTATATAACTTCGGGTTAATATATTATTGTGTGACTGCCTGTGTGTGTTTCACCTGAAGTAACTACGCAGTTGTTTTGTTTTTATATATATGTGTGTGTGTGTGTTACCTGTTTGTCGATGTGCATTTGTCCTGTGACGTAGTTCGTGACGCACTTGTCAAAGAGTAGGAGTACCACAATGTGATCTAGTGGTGTGTGTGATTTTTTTTCTTGTTTTTCTTTTGTTTTTAACACGTTTTTCTAAATAAATAACAAGTGTGATTGTTCACCTCAAAAATCTGTGTGTTGTGTGTGTTTTGACCAATTTGGGATTAATTATTTACAAAAGGAGTATCATGTTGTTGGCAAGTCACACAGGTAAACACGCATTAATTTTGATGACAGCTTGCTCTATACTTTGACAGTTGCTGTTTAGGTTAGGATGCTATAACGCAACCTTGCCGGCGCGACGTAGTTGAAGGCAGACTGTGTTTTGATTCAAGTTTATCGATTACGAAAAATTGTTACGTATCGTGATTTTCACATGTCTAGAAAACGTGTTGTTGCTGTTTTTAACCGGCGACATAAACGTGAATGATTCTCTCTGTCACTCGGTAACGATTTTATAAACAACTTAATTGAATTAGTGATATCGTAGGCGCAAAATAGCGTTTTAATAATTTTTACTCGTTTAACAGGTACTAATATCCGAGCTAATTTTTTTGTTTTTATTTGTTATATTGTTTTCCGTATTATTTAACGAATACATTATTTTGTTTGTTTTTTTGAATACTTGATTAAAAATTATAAAATTAATGATTGGTATCGTCTATAGGCTTTTGAAGTATGTAGTTTTGTAACAATATTTATTTATAATATTAAATATTTTTAGTAAACTAATATTGTGTATTTTGTACTACAAAATTGTTTAATAAAAATAATAGAGATGCCAAATTCTTCTATGTTAATAGAAACGTGGTTTTTTTAATCTAAAAGATTTTAATGAATTTTATGTAAAATTTGAAATTTGATAACCAGAGTTTCTTATCAGCGAATAGAAAATACAGTTTTGTTTAGAATTTAATTAATTAAGGAATTTCATATTTTTCTTTTTGGAAAAAATGTTTTTTGTTTTTCTCCACAGTTTATAGCAGGGCTTTGAAACAATCCAAATTTTTAACTGCTTTGCTCCTACTGTACTCCGATATTTATACATCTGCTTCGGCTCTGCTCCACGCTCCGATTTAAATAGTACAATTTTTCTTAAATTACGAAATTTCGAGGGAAAAACCATTTCCTCAAATTTTATAGACAGAATTATGTTCAACCAGATTGTACAAATTTTAAGTATGATTGCTGAGATTGTAGTGATTTTTTGTTGATTTTATGGATTTTATACGAAATTTCTAAGACTAGAGATTTTTACATGATTTTTAGAAAATCATTGATTGATTTTACTATGATTTTCAAAAATTTTACTAAGATTTTAACGGATTTTATAATCTGGTGTACAAATTAATTGAAATCTTTGTACACCAGATTGTACAATTATTGGTTTCCCTTTTAGTGAAATTTATAAAACGAAAAAAATAATTATATTTCCATACAATACTTGATTTAGATAAAAATGCATTGAAAAAAATATGAAAGAAATTGATGTTTCCAATGACACATATGTTACTAAAAATGAAGTAGTGGAGCAGCTAATATTTTCATTTATTCATGTACTGATGTTTATTACACACGAAGATAAAGATTATGACACGAGTCGTAAGCGAATGTTCTAATTAATTCGAGTGAGTAATAAATATCATTACATGCTTGTTGAATAATATACTTTTTTAATAACTATACATTAGTAAGTGGCACATTTGTTTTGACATGAATGACATTTCAAAATAATTATAATATCAAAAATTCTACTGTATTTGTATTATAAATGCAATTTTGTTATCAGCATGGAACTTACAAAATTTTCATTGGTTAAAATGTGTTAAGTAATAATTCAAAAATAACAATAGTTTATGTTATTAATTACCCACACCAATTAGTTGCTGCTCCATTGATACAGTGCAATTTTCAAAGTTGTAATTATTTCTAAATGTCATTTTCATGTCAGACTTAAAACAACAATTTTGTATTGTAAAATCACTTCTTTAAATTTTGTACACTAGATTGTACTTTTAAGAATGATTATGTATGTTACTAATATTTTAAGGTATTTTTTAAGGATCTTACTAAGATTTTTCAGGAATTTTAGAGAATATTAATTAATTTGTACACCAGATTGTACAAGTGGTTTTCCCCTCAACTGAGCCTTACAATTGCGAAAAAAAAAAACAGTTCAGAAACGGAGCAATACACGATTGGGGCGTAACATTATAAAGAACATAAAAACTAAAACATTTTTATAGTCTCATATTTATATACAAATTCATTGAACTCATTATATAATTAAAAAAAATATAATGGAAAATTTTTACTTGTTGCCAAAAATACACCTGTAAAAAATACTAAGCATGTCTATGTTAAAAAGAAACAACTATTTTTTTTTTGTTATTGCTCGTTTATAAAACACAATTGCCTAAAATAAAACAATAAAAAAAAATACCAGGAGAACAACATGCGAGTATATAAATCATTACGTCGTTGGATGATACTATAAACGAAAATAGAAATAATTAGAAGGAAAAAAAGGCGACCACAATGAATTGTGTCTTATAGACGAATCGACAACGTGTTTGTGCTGATAACATAATGCGTAGTTTGAAGAAGTTGGTCGATATAAAAAACATGACCTTTTCACAGAAAAGTCAGGTGGGACGTAATCGTAAAAATCCGACAGGAAATAAAAAAAACCTTTGGCGATATGAAAGTACTTCGTAAAATATAGGACTTTTGCCTTTTGTTACCTCATTCGCTGCTTGTTATTTAGTAAATTTGTTTAGCGATAGGAACTTTCGTTTAATATAATCATTATAGGAAGATAATGGATTATAGAATAAAACGGTTTTAGGTTCTAGTTCTGTAATAATTTATCAATAAATCAACGTTTCGACGAACTGAACGTGCGTCTGCGTCATGAAAACAGATAGAAATGACATTTATAGTAAATAAACAGAACATGGAAACAAATGTTACTAGGTAACAAAATAAGTAACTAGATAAGGAAAGGAAGCCGAATTTTATTTAAAACAGTTACAAGTCACACTGATTCTCTATTGCTTCTCTTGTCAATCTGCTGTTAATATATTGATTGGTCGTACAATTATTTTAGTATCTTCGAATTTTACATCATGAAGATTTTCTAACGTATGTCGCGCAATAGCAGATTTATTTGGATGGTATAGACTCTTATGTTCTATTAATCTAGTAGAAATAGTTCTATCTGTCTTGTCACGGTGTTCTATTATACCCGAATATTGAAGAGAAATAATATTTTTTACACTCTTCAACATGCGTTGCAATTTCATGTGTGGAAAATAGGATACTTTAATATTTTTTCTTGATAAAATTCTGTTTATTTTATCGGTAATATTTTCTTCTGTTCTATCTGTCTTGTCACGGTGTTCTATTATACCCGAATATTGAAGAGAAATAATATTTTTTACACTCTTCAACATGCGTTGCAATTTCATGTGTGGATAATAGGATACTTTAATATTTTTTCTTGATAAAATTCTGCCTATTTTATCGGTAATATTTTCTTCTGTTCTATCTGTCTTGTCACGGTGTTCTATTATACCCGAATATTGAAGAGAAATAATATTTTTTACACTCTTCAACATGCGTTGCAATTTCATGTGTGGAAAATAGGAATCTTTAATATTCTTTCTTGATAAAATTCTGCCTATTTGATCGGTAACATTTTTCACAAAAGGCAATGAAGCGTAAATTATCAAGTAAATCTTCAACAACTCTAGGTTTTCGCGGTTGTATATTGTAATTATAATGGATTATAATATTGTAAGTTTGTTTTTAATGAGTAATAGTTGGTGGTTATAATATAATTTTCTTTTTCATATTGATATTGTGTGAAGATCAGGGTTGGGCTGATTTTAATCATTGCATTTAAATTACAATTTGATTTTTTTAAAATATTAATCAATGATTTAAATCAATTTTAATTAGTTACTTTTTTTTAACTAAATTTGGTTTTTAATAATTGTTTATTTAAAATATCTAGATATATCTAGCACAAAATAAATATTAAAACAAAAGTTTATGTACATACAAATGAAAATCGTATATGTCAGCTCTTTTTATGTTTCGTTCATTTTACTTGACCTCGATTTTGCCTCGGCCACAATTATGTGGGCTCAACACAATAATCATCGCTTTTTACTCCACGTAATGTAATATACTATTTCCTAGATATAAAACTAGAATATTAGAAAAATCATCTAATGTTTTTATTGTCTGTTTAGTTGAAATTAAATTATATTAGGTTATAGTATTTTGTTTTTGCTTTAATGGCCTTTAATATATTTAGATGAACTAATTATATCATTAGTTAATTTTTCTTTATTCAAAAATTAACTAATAATTTAGTTAGTTCATCAAAATAAATTAATGGCGATTTAAGCAAAAACAAAATACTACAACCGAATATATAATACGCCATGTGTAATTAAGAATATAAAAATTATATTATCGTTTATAGATATTGACAATTTGCTTGAATAGTTGACATAATTATTCGTTAGTTGTGGTGTGTTGAAAATTCAAATTTAGTGTATTATCGGGTGCATAATTTGAATGTTACAGTGTTTATGCATATACTATTATACCGAAAATGGAAATAGATATGGGATTGTGGTTTACCAATACGTATGTAACAATTATTACGGTTATAATTTACCCATTTGAGACATCTTTGATGTGGCCTGTTATTGGAATTTATGGACAATATTTGCACTCGAATTAGTTTGCAAATTTATGCCAAAAATGTCGCTACGTGTATTTTTTTTTGCATATAATATACACAAATAGCGAACGCTTCAAATTAAAATTATCATTAGACATTTTGTTTGATAGAAATATTATGTTGGCGCACACTAAACTGTAGTTAAGTGTACCCCTAACTGCTGGATAAATAGATAAAGAAAATTATGTACAATGTGTTTTACTGCTTGTTAATATGTTTTTAAAGAATTATATGTATATATATATATTTAATAATACAATATTATTAATAATTATTTTTTACTTTTAAGTTTATAGTGGATTCTAAATAGATAAGTTGAATTGCATAAGTTGAAAAATTATATTTTAATTCAATTTGAATTTGAAATAAGTTTCGAATCACTGAAACTATGCGACGAAGAAAGTCACTTAGCCATTGCTATAATTTGTCGATTAATTTTTAATGTTTTATAATTTGGTAATGTGACTTTAAATTTTTTTAAAAGATAAAAATAAAACGACAAAAAAAAAACCAACAAGAAGTTGAGTCAGAGGCAGAGCGAGCACAATCTGAAAACTTGTCTGTGTGCCCCTCTGTGTTCCCCCTCGCGGCTGGTCACGTAGGCACTTCCATTTCAATACTCAGTTTTTAAAATGCTTTTCATTTGTTTTCCGTGTTTCGATTTTATTTATTTTGTATTGCGAGCTGTTGTTTTATTTATTGTATTTAATTGTTTATTTTCATTATGTGTTATTTAATTAAATATTTGGAATATGGCATAATTAGAGTTAAGTTATTTGTTTTTATTAATATTATTAATTGTGATTTTTTAAAAAAATATAGTTTATTGACATCCGATCTAAAAAAAATAATAGAGAGAAATGTTTTGATATTTGATATTGAAATATATACTTAATGTTATCATTTGATACATTCTCTCTGTCATATCATGTAATTTCATTTGTATATATTTTTTTATGATAATATATGTAGACTACGTCGAAACGTCGATTATTAATAAATTAAATATTAATACAGAACTACAACCCAGAGTAGTTTCATTTTAATATAATGAGTTCTGAAAGATATTTTACTATGTTAAAATTAGGGCTTCGAACCGGAACTGAACTGAAAACCGAAAAAAACGTTATTTTTGCTTGAACAAAAACCGGATCTAAACCGAAAAAAAATATCGGTTTATTTCGGTTTCAATTATTGAAATTGAAAATGAAACTAGGGATCACTTTGAGAAAGGTGTATTTTTTGATAATAACTTTGCTTTTAATAATCTTTAAATAGTTTAAATGAAAATAGATTGGAAAATATTATAATAATTAAGAGGTAATTTTAATTTTTTTCTAATTATAAATAAATACAAATCTTGTATACAAGAATTTGTTACTTTAACATATGTTATCTTGTCATTATATAATTAAAACATACATACAAATTATATAAGTTTCGAATAATAAATTATATTATTATCATATATTATATACTTCTAATTATTATACTTTTAAGTAATTAATAATTATTATTAGTCATATTATATATTATTGTATCAATTTATGTAGTATGCTTACTATAAAGGTAGGAATACAATGTTCTAAATTATGGTGGAAAATAAGTTTTTAATACAAATTAAAATATTTAAAAATTTTAAAAATTAATAACTTGGAACTGAACCGAAAACCGAAAAAAACCGTTATTTTTGCCGGAACGAAAACCGGAACCGAAGCGATATTATATATATATATATATATATATATATATATATATATATATATATATATATATTTAATTGAACCAAAACGAAAATCGGAACAAAAAATATAACGATTTGAAGCCATATGGTTAAAATTATCAAAGTTAATATTAATATAAAAATAATTGACCTTTTATATGCATGTCAATATGAGAATTTCAATTAGAAGAACTTTTGTAATTTTGATTCTATAATACTTTCTGCTATGTTACACATTTTTTCTAAAAAATAACTAACTAAATTTAGGGCACCAGATTCCCTATTACATTAGTATTCGTATTACACACATACCTACACAACTAAACTGGAAGAGACAAGAGATATACCATTAACATGAATCCCTGAACTACCTACTGATCCCCAAATGTATACATGTATATATAAACCGCACCTAGGGTTACAGAGGGTGGTTTAAATTTATACACGTGCTTGACAACTAGAATAAATTTTAATGATCCTAATAGAAAATACATTCATATTAATCGTAACTAACCGTGGGAACTAGTTGATACGAATTTATTGCGTAAATAGATTTAGTACGAGAGATGATGTTTTGTATTTTATGCCTTCTCTTTCTATATATCATGTGGTTGGTATGATTTAATTTATGGATGACGGATTGAATAGAGAATCGTTTGTTAATTGTTTGAGTGTTTTAAATTGAAATATTGAAATATGATTGTAAAAAAACTAGAAAAATGATTGATGTGTGACAGATTTGTGATAAAATTCTAGCGGTTGGCGTTGGATTTTGTAATTGTAATGTTTGGTATCTTGTTTGATATCTAAATAAAATATAATACATTTTGTATGACGACCATGCAATAGTAATCATTTTCCGCTGACTTCATTTGTGAGTTGAACATTATATTTTTTCTACGTTTATAAAATTGCAATTTTTCGATCTGATTGTAATTTCAGAATTATAATAATATGAAAATTACACGGTCTTTAAATCTAGCGGAGCGGTTTCGCCAAATCGACATAGAAACTACTGGAAATTAAAGGCTAATTAAGTACCCATTTCCGAAATTTTAAGGTCTTTATTTTTACAAAAATCTACGGTTTTCCTTAAGCTAGCGGAATTTAGGATATCGACACGTTCAAATTGGAATTCAAGTCAATAATTAAAGACTAATTAATTTTAAATTTTTTTGAAGTTATTCGACATTAATTAAAGGCTCTTTGAATAGTCGAAAAAAATTTATTTTATTCCATTTTGGTAATAATCTACAATTTTGTAAATACTTTGGAGGACGGAGGCGCGAGAACTTTTATATAAGCCCCTAATTAGATTTTTTTTATTGATAACGAAAATGTATGTAATGTGTTTTATTCGGAAGGCGGACAAAATATTTTTTTATGAGTTATAACGAGTTAATTTATAGTTTATTTCTTCAAACTTATATACATCGACTACATATTCACATTTAATTTAGTGTTTTATGGAATATTTATTTAACAAATTGTTATATATAAACAATTGAGGAGCAGACTTTCAAAATGCGTTTTGTCCAAATTCCATAATTTTCAGAAAGAGGCAAAACGTTTTTGGTTAAATCTGAAAGTACATTACGTGCCCATTGGACAAAACGCGTTTTGAATGTCCAAGTAACTTTCAATATTTATTTCAGACGGGACAATATGCGTTTTAAATGTCGAATTTGTCTTAAAAGATGCGTGTTTGCGCATAGAACGTAATACCATCACTAACTAAAAATTTTACATTTTGGACAAAATGCATTTTGAAAGTCTGCTCCTCAATTGTAATGTGTTCTTGGAGCCTTTAATTACAGTCCTAAGTTCCGCTAGCTTTTTCTTAAGCTAGCGGCATGCTAGATTTTTTTTTAGCGCATTTTTGTTTTCAAAATGGAAGCTCAATAATATGCTTTGTCCTTCGGTCGGTCGGTCGGACGTTCGGCTCCAGAAAAACTTTTAAACTAGAGATCGTAGAGAGTTCTAGTTTTTTGCATTATGTCGAGTTATTGGCGCATCGAATAGTTTTAAAGCGCTCAGCCAATGCTAAATAAGTTAATTAGTGACTTGCTCATAAAAATACTGATCCGCCCGCCAAAAATGCGCTTAAGTCCCTCGATCAAAAGCACGAGGACTTTTTTAATTTTTTAAATAAAGAGCCTAAAATTCGGTAACAGGGCACTTAAACGGCTTCGCCAGCTTTAGGGACGTCGGTATCTTAGCGACACTAAATCAACAAATATTTCAAATGCAGTGTTTTGATTGGTTAGAAAATACGCGTTGCTACTGTCAAGACAATTTTGTTTTTAGTTACGATAACTACAGTAGTTGTTTACAAATTTTTTTTCATTATTTAATATGATGATAGTCGGTTCTGTGGTGGCTACAGCAGATTTTTTCTTTATAATTTACTATTTGAAATATAAAACAGCAAACCAATATAACAAGTAATAAAATACATCTTAAATTTAAGGTGGAGTGGGGTAAGTGCAGAGTAGTTTTTGCATAGTTGGACTTTAAACATATGTATTTTTAATCTGATATGTAAATACTTAACACTGTCAATATCGAACGCTTTACACATTCATTACTATTTAATTAATATTAACTAGAACCCTAATTTTCCTTGTAAATTTTCATTTTGATAGAAAATTGTTTAAAAAATCAACTACTCCGCACTTTCCCCTAAAATGGGGCAAGAGCGTAAGTGGGAGTTAAAAATGCTTTGGAACCTTGTTTCATGTGCAATGAGACAGGAGCAGAATTATTAAGAAACCTGCTATAAAATGCTTTTTACTGCATTAAAATATATTGTTTAGTTCTATAGTTATCCAATTTTAACAACATTAAGTACGGCGTAGCATATCACGCCGTATTAAACCGTATAAAATACAATCCACGTAGATATGATAACCTAATACGCAGTTACCCCACCGTGTTGGTCTGCACATGCCTCAAGTTATAATATTTACGGGGCAAGATCAGATTAGTGTTTTTTCAATAAATTAAAACAAGAAACAAATGAAACTGTTTATTTAATGTAAAATTACATCGATATTATTCACATTTACCTAAAATAACAACAAAAAATATAAAATTATCCTAAGAAACTATTGTTCGTTTACGGAGCCGTCAATCTTGCTTGGTAGTTCAAACGTGACTGTTTACACTGATTGATATAATTAAGAAAATCACGTTCATTCTTGCGCGTTATCTATGAGATATAGTACATATTAACTTGTAGTACATTACTACATACTAGCTAGAGAAATTTATCTCATATTATAATAAATATAGCCAATTAATGCACTTGCCCCGTTTACGCACTTACCCCACTCCACCTTATGTGATTTTTACATCTGGTTTTAACAGAAAAATAACAATATTTTGTAATTTTACTATGATAATTTATTTAATGTTATATTTTTTTTTTATGAAAAATTACATTCATGAAACATAAAATTACATAAATTTTTTACAGTATATAACATTTACTCAGATATCCTAAAAATGATCAAATCAATATTTGAATGAGCCAGTTGCATGGATTAAAATACTACCGCGCATTATAATTTCAGTTTAAACTGTTCATAGTAACAAACATTTATTTAGCCAATTTGTGTATGTAACACTAACTACCCTTACACGAAAATTAAATTTAATTACGTATTGTGTCCAATTAGTTAATGAACCTGAACGAGATACATTTTGCACACACACATATTAAAAGTTGCATATTGCTTGTTATTGCACTGCATCTTAGTTTACACATAGATTATTCTTCGTTCACTAATTACCTTGGTCAGGTATGTTATTTCGAGTTAAATGTTTACCTGTGTTAGTTGTGCGGGTGTTTTTAGAGTTAATTAGTTACTATACAATATATTTTAGGTAAAAGCCCTACAAATATTTCGTATTCTCTCTCTCGCACTATAGACATATAGAGAGCGAGAGTGAGTGAGAGAGAAAATACATAATGTTTGTTTGGCGAGATTATACAGGGGTCAGTTCTAAATTATTTAAATTCTATTTGTAGCTTGTACTATTTTGAAAGGATAATAGGATTAATATTTTATCTCATTTTGATTTTATTTGTAGTAGATTTTTATAAAGTGAATATTAAATGTACTTTGTTTTTATTTTGATTGTAATTTTGCATTGTTTATTTGCAAAGGTCAAAAGTCAAAAACAGAATCTGTTAATGTATTTGCAGTGAATGACGGAAAAATACATTTGTTGATATGCTTTTTATTTAATATTGATGATACTTTTTATAGAAGGTATATTTGATATAGATAATATTGCATGTTTTTTATTTTTTTTTATTTTTTAGACTACATAGAAACCATAAAAAAAATTACATATTGACAAAACGATGGTTTTCATAAATTTTCTGTAAAAATAAAATAATTTTGTAATTTTAAATAAAATAATTTATTAAATTATATATGTTCTTTTATTGAAAAAGTAAGTAAACTTACATAAAATATATGTATTTTATATTTATATAAGTAATGTAAAAATTTTCATGTGATTCTGTAAATTATTATAGAAGAGTATAGAATCAAACTTTATTTAGCTTTTGGCTAATTAATTACATTGTAATACATATTTACAAAACTATTGGTGACATAATTTATCAAATTATTAGCTTGTAATAATCTTATTAAAGTAAGAAAATTTAATTTCAAACTTAAACGTTTTTAAATTGACATATTAAACTCGTGTAAATCACATGCCGCAGGTTTTAATATAAAATCGAATTTCTTGTGGCTTAACTATAATAATAAATTCACAAGATGTCGAAAATTGATGATCGAAAGGTTGTAGGTTTTAATTACAAATTAATTATTAATACATGTAATATTGAATATATTCAACAGCGTAACTTTATTCGGCCATTTCCAGTTTTCCAGTATGTTTTATAAATTAAATTAAAACAAAATATCTTCAACTCTACTGTTATCTAACAATCATTTGCCATAGTTTCCCAACAACTGTGTCCATTATAAATGAAAACTACGTATTACAATAATTGATATCCAAGTAGTATTGGCAGCTGTCTATATATAACAACTAGGTATCACGCCTTTATATATATATATATATATATATATATATATATATATATATATATATATATATACATTTCCTTTATACCTATCTCTGTTGTTTGTATGGTACTCGGATTTTGGATTTGTCCGCGTGTTCATACCGATGGTGTTGCAATGAAATTGTCATCACCGACCAGATGGCTTCACGCGATCGCACAAGATCGGATTTTCTCGTTGACTAGCAACCGGAAAGGATATTGGGTGATAAAGTACGATACGGGCGGGAAATGATTGGAAATGGGTCGTGGGATGAATGCAGGAAGCAAGGGATTGGGTTGATTTTTGGAGGAGCCGTTTATGTTCGAACAATTATCCTTATTAACGCGAATGGTGTGTAATGTGTAGATGGGTGTGGGGTGAGTCAGTTTTATTGATACGAAACGATTAGTGCTTACGGTGTCGAGGAGAAATTGACTGATTGTTAAGTTGGATGGATGGGATGGTAGAGTGTATTTCGGCGATGTGCGTTTGGGAAATGTGGAAAGTCTAAAACGGCTTTCTGTATTAATTTATTAATAAATCAACGTTTAGACCATAGGTTCTCAACCTTATTTTGCCCACCGCCCACTTTGAGAATATTTTTTTTCTAGCGCCCCCCAATTTTGTTTAGAACGTGATTAGCGTGTTTATTTTTTGTCTTTTTAGACTATATTTTTTTTACCTGCCCTTGCCCTCACTGTGCTGGGTCTTCTACCGCCCCCCTAAAAGTCTCAAACGCCCACAAGGGGGCGTTATCGCCCACGTTGGGAACCTATGGTTTAGACGAACTGAACATGCGTATTCATTTTTTTCCTGATGAAGATGCACGTTCAGTTTGTCGATACGTTGACTTATTAATAAAATCCTGCTAAATTCTGCGGTGGAAACTATTTACAACATGTTTGTGAAGTTGAAATTTTACTTTTTAAACCAAACTTGGCAATCTGTGAAGAGAGAATATTGAATATGTATATAAAAGAATTATTCTTTCATATCATAAGTATTTATTTATGATTTTTACTTTATTTTGTCTGTTTTTAATGTAAAATATGTGAAGGACAGAGCTTTAGAGGAACCGCATCTTTTAAATTAAGAAAGTGGCTATTTATACAAACGGTATGTATACGCAATTGGCTATTTATACATACAGTATTTTTACGTAATTGGCTACTTAGGGTAGGTTAGGTTAGTAGTTTGGTTTAGGTTTTTTTTTTTTAGTATGTATAAATAGCCAATTGCGTATACATACCGTATGTATAAATAGCCTCATCCTTAAATTAAAGCTACGAAAGTTTTGCAGTGTTGCCATGCTGATGAATTTGGCAATATTTCCATAGTGCACTGTATGACATCGATTTATCAATATTCATTGTATTAAAAACGAATTTTAAAATATGTTTTTACATCGTAAATACGTTTTTTCTAAGTTGTGATCTTGCTAGTTTCATCCAAAATAATTAGGCCTATTTTTAAAATAAAATTGTCAAACAAACAAATGAATATACAAAAATGCAATATTTGTATTATGTGATAAGTTTGACGAGTGCAAATAATGTATATTCTGTTGATTTTTTTCTATATTATGACTATGAAGTTAGCTATCTTTTTTTTGTAGGTTAGGTTTTTGAAAGTTGATGGTAATTTTAAAAAAAATAGGTTAATTGGTTGCAAGTGTGTAGAAGTTTTTTATGTTTTTTTTTTAAAAGAACTATTAGTTTTTTTATATTTTTGTAAATATAGTTGTAATATAAAATTAAAATCGACGAAAATAGTAGTTGTAACGATTGAAGATCGATTTCTTTGAAAAATCTAGCAAGTGAAGTTTTACATACTTTTTTTTTCAAGACACTAACAATAAAAAAGTTTTTTATTTAGAGACAAAGTAAATATCTCATCATGTAAATATAGGAATTTTAGAAACTCTAAGAATGCATTAAAATTAACTAAATATGTGTATTCTTCTCACTGTAAAAAAAAAAACCATGAAATACCAAATACATTCCCAATAAGGCACAAAAATGTTTTCAGTATTCTATGTGGTTAAGATAAATAGCCATTGACTTCCAGTCGACTAGCGTTCATTAGTACGATCACAGATGTCTCTCCCATCTTAATCATTGTGTGTGTCTGAAGCCGAGAAACGTTTGACCGGGGTTATTACTAATTAAGTGCTGATTACTGATGGATTGTGTCGTTTTCGCTTTTCTCTATTGATTTTCAATTAGTTTTCTTTCAGCTTACAAACCGTTTCGCTCCCGAATACGGAACAACATGCCAAACGTTTGCTGCACGGAGAGATAATTGTTTTTCTCTTTCGGATGGTTGTTTTTATCTAACAGACGAAAAAAACAGAAGGGAAATGAACTTAAATTAATGAAATGAGATGAGCTGAACATAAAATATTGTTTAGAGACTTATTTAGTTTTATGTTAACGAATATCGTTTTAGAATTTTTACTTTTTTTTGGTTTTTAGATATTTTATGAAATAAATTTACAATTTTTTTTAAATTTCGTTTTTATTTAAATGTCTTTTGACATTTCTTTTATATCATTTTTGTATTTAATAATGCTCTTAAAAAAATTAAATACTTCTAAATATATATTAAAAGTGCTTTTTGTTACAAGAATTTCTAAAAAGTGTTGTGTATATCTTACTTACATGCAGTTTAAGAATTCAATTAAATCTGCTGTTATTTGAAAAGACGACGATAAAAATAATGCTAATTGACAATATATATTAAATTTCAAACTTTGGTAATATTTAAAGCAAAATTATTTTATTTTTGTTATATAAAAACAACGGCAATATTTTTTGAAGTATACGAAGTATACGATTAAGGAGATTAATTTATTATTGATTAGTTTATTATTGATGTATTTGTAAGTAATAATCATTCTTAATCTGAGCAGGTAAATTGCACACCGCTGTCATAAATCCCAAATTTGAGTAACCGAATTGCACACCGATGACCCAAACGGATTATCGGTTTATAACGGTTTTGTACCCTAACGCAGGTAATTTTTACAGTTGCCACTATTGGCTTAGGGTAGGTCAGGTTATAGGTTTTAGGAAAATTTGCATGAAAAGATTCGCAGGCGTTTGTGGTACGTTCTAGAGACGAACTATTTTCGATTCTATCTGGTTTTAGATTGAAATCTTAATCCCTTAATTTGTTTATAACCGGTGTGGAATTTTGCTATGCAAAATTTCGGTAAGGGATTAAAACCCAATAATATTAATAATATTTAAACTTAATAATATCGAACTTGTAATCGTCATAATTTTTAATACATTTATATTTTTTACTATCATTTGTTTATTGAAGATATCGATTGGTCCCGTGCTAATGACTTGATATATACTGGGCCTTAACTTTTATATAAATATTAAAGTTATGCTAAAATTTCATAAATCTCGTATACTAAGAGCATTCATTTTTAATATGTACATATAATTTGAGAGTTTGTTAACAAAATAATATTAAAATAATATAAAAGTGTATAATGGTAGGAAATAAAAATGTATTTGAAGATCCCGTTATCGATAGGTTTCTCTTTAAAGTCGCGAACTAATAAAATTAGCAGCAATTGAGTGAGATAGTAGGCGTAGATGTGAAATACATCGTACACTACCTCAATCCATTGTAATGCTATCCTCGGCATTTGTAATTCATGATAGGCGAGATGCGAGCGATGGTCATTGATATTTATGTTTTGAGGTTAGAATCAAATCTAGGTTAGGTTTTGCTTAGATTAAGTTAGGTTAGGTTCTCGTATACATAGAGAAATTCTATATGGAAATAATATAGACTAGATTAACTGACACTCAATACAACAATCTAGACAAATTAACGTTTATTTCTTAATATGTATTTATAATTTAATTTTGCTATCAAGAACATTCCGAAAATTATGCATGATTATACGATTATAGTTACACCCAATCATATTAGTACTTTTATAATTAATTATACAATATTATATTGATTACTATAAACATAGTTTTCAACTCTACATATATGTACATAATACAAAATTTCTGTTCTAAATATAGTTACATACAAGTTCAAATTACATTATATACTTACACTATAAAAAAGTTCCCATTTTACATAAAAACCATTGTAAAAAATTACATATTTCAGCAAAACAATAAATTTTCTGTAAAAATAATATAATAATATAATATATATAATAATATAATTTTAAGTAAAATAATTAATTTACCATACTATATAATACATATTACATATTATAAAAAAATATTATGTTTTTTTACCGAAAAAATAAGTGAACTTACATAAATCATAAAATATACGTATTTTATATAACATTTTATGTAAAAATTTGTCTGTGACATCTGTATATTTAACATATTAAACTGGTGCATTCATTTATTTATTTATTTTAATGTTAAAGATGATATTATAATCATTTACATAGGTCAAATTATACAAAAAACAGAATAGACAAACGTCAAACAATTACAGATATCTTACAATATCAGTAAATTCTTCTATGTCAAATGGAGCATTTATGAAAAAGAATTTTTTTTATTTGAGTTCCTAATTTCTGTAGGTAATTCATTATATAAGTTTATCCCAAAGCAATTTATACCATCTTTTGTTTTTTTCAAACGATAAAAAAGTTTGTATATCAGTTGCTCCAGGTTTTTATGTAAAATTACCGAATTTTTTTTACAGTGTATTTGGAAACGTTTGCTACTCGTATTATAAGAAATAAATAAATTTATTAAAACTATAGTATTATTAAAATTAATATAGAATTTTTAAAGGTTAATGAACTTTGCCAATATATGCAACCAACAATACGTATTGCAGGTTCTCTATCTTCAAATAATAATATGTATTTGTAAATCTAATTACAAAAAATAAATAAATTCAATAAAACTGAAGAATTAATAAAATTAACACACCTCTCATACATGTTTTTCTATTTCTACTACACTGTAAAAAAGTTGCCATTTTACATGAAAACCATTTTAAAAAATTTCATATTATTTCAGCAAAACGATACATTTTCTGTAAAAATATTAAAATTTTGTAATTTTAAATAAAATAATTAATTTACCATATTATATATGTTTTGTTACCGAAAAAGTAATAAAACTTACATAAAATATGCGTATTTTATATTTACATTATGTAAAAATTTTCTTGTGACGTCTGTAAATTTACATATTAAATTGATGTAATTCAGTTTTCTCAGGTTTTTATGTAAAATTATAGATTTTTTTACAGTGTGCCATTTTTTTATTTTATCGAGGGGAAAAACCACTTGTGCAATCTGGTGTACAAATTAAATAAAATCTTTGTAAAATCCTATAAATTTTTTTATAATCTTTGTAAAATTCTTTCAAATCATGATAAAATCAATTAACGATTTTCTTAAAAACATGCAAAATCTCGAGTAAGATTTCTCGAATATTAAAAATTTCGTTAATATTCTAATGTTGGGATTTTTTCCTTCAAAAATTTCACAAGTTCAATCATTGAATCGGCTGGTTAGGAAAAAATCCCAACATTAAAGTATTAATTTCACTATTGTAACAAGACAGTTCTGGGCCATGTGGTTATTGTGATCTGTATTTCTAAAAAACTAAGTAATTTTTGTATCTATTAGATTTTGCCCTAGTGACAGATTTATGTATTAGGGTTCACGGCAAGCCACTTGGCCACTTCAAGATATTTCTTTGAAATATTTTGAAGTATTTTAGATTTTTGTTGTTATTTGAAAAGTTAAAATTTTAGTTTTTTTGAGAAAAGTATGTTTTTCTCTCGCTGTTGCATCAGTCAGTTCACGCTCGCCTTTGCTTTAGTTAAGTTCGCGTTTAAGACCGCTTAGAGTGTCAGAGACCTCTAGATTCGTTTATTTGTTTATTAGTTTAGTTGTTAATTGTTTATTAGAGTTTAATTCGTAGTTTATATTTGTAATATATATTTCACTTTGTTTTCTTTGTATATTTCTGTAATTTGGTTTTTTGTGTTATTATTTAATAAAAACTTAAATTAAATAATTGTTGATCACTACTTTACGCACGCTCCTGTAAAGTTAATAAATATATGCAAACCGCTTCTCGTGTTACACTATCACTTATGAACTTTCGTTCAATGTTATTATTAAAAATTTCGTATATAATCTGTAAAATCAACGAAAAATCACTACAATTTTAACAATTATTGTACTTCAACTTTTTGTACAATAATAAATTGATATTCTTTAATAGTAAATAATTAAAACAATTATTGATAACTGGCACTTTTTTTTATCTTGATTCGGAAGTTCACTTATCTGACAGCTATAAACCATTTTTATTACTTAACCATAACCATTAATTACATCATGTTTTTAATAAAAGTACAAACAATACAGGTATATACAGAGAAAATTAATTTTCTCATAAAAATGTCAATTAAAATTATTGATTTACTTTCAAAAATGACAGTTTCAAAGCCTATCTGTATTTCGCGGCTATTTAAAAGTATTAAATTTTTGACTTTATAATCGAAATTTAAAAATGGTTAAATATTAAATTGAATAAAAGGAATAAATGTGCTACACGAAGAAAAATAATTCTTTCTAGGAAAGAAAACCATTTTTATTTAAATAAATATGTATTTTTAATAGTGGCTAATAAATATTTATATACGAACATTTTTATAAAATAAAAAGCTCTGTAATTACTCTAAATAAATTTATTTAAAATAAATAAATATTTGGAATTATTATTTTTTTTTATTAATATATTAATAACAATAATATTAATAATTTATTTCCCATCATATGTAAATAAAACTATAATTCGTTTTATAATTTATTTTATATAAACAAAATCGAACGTTGTTCTCCATATAATATATTTGTAATTAATATTTAATTATTTGTAATTGTTATTTTTAATCTAGCGAACTAATACAGCTCGATTATATAATTTCCTAAAATCTTGTTATATAATTGTTATACCCATTATGTTATGTTTCTAAAACCAATTTTTCATTGCTATAAAACTTGAAAAAAATTCTTATCTTAAATTTATCATTGATTATATATTTTCTTGAATAGGTATTAAAATTTTTTTATTTTCTCTGTTTAATAATGTATACATCCTTTTCTTTCTCCAAACTGTCATCTATATCAATTTATACCCATGAAAACATTAGTATATCTAGTCCAGTTTACCTGGCGCTATCGAAACACCTTTCGTTTGGGGACTCATCCGTGTCCACACCGGGCCAATTTCTAAACATTATCGCAGGCACCTCTTGCACAATCGACACACACAAACACTAATACGAAGAGAAAAACGAAAAACGGAACATAACCTCAACCACAGCTGTTTTCGGAGGCAGCTGGTCGATCCAATACTATCTTACTCGAACAATTATTACAAACACACAGACATACACACTCACGTGCCTATATGATTTTATTCTTTTTACTTCTTTTACGCTGGTTGGGGTTTTCTTTTCCTTTTTCTTTAGGATTCGTTTTTAAGGTCGGAGGGATTGTGAATCAGTGGGTAGATGTAGGCCCGTTTCCAGACGAGAATACTTAAATAGGTTTTTTGTTTTTTGAGAGGAGAAAATAGTTTGCGTTGAATTTTTGATTGCTTTAATCTTGAAATTTTTCACAAATATTTTGATATTGTCATTGTGTTATTTATTGAAATAATAATATATATATATATATATATATATATATATATATATATATATAAATTAAACAAAAATGATTTAGGATGCAGTTCTTTATAATTTCTAATTAAAAATCGACCTATATCATCATCATCATCAGAAAAAATATATAAATGACATAAATAAATATAATGAAATATAATAAAAATGAATTTAAATCCGGTTAATTTAATAGATCAACCGCATAAATGAAAATTGAAAATTGTTTCGATATAAATATTTGTCAACTGTATCTATTAAAACTTTCTCTAGCCTATCTTTAATAGGCTGTGCTTCCCCTTGATATTAATATTATTGAAAAGTTTTTAAACCATTTATTTAACTTTATTATTATTATTTATATTACTTAAAAAAGGCATATTAGAAGATTATAATACTAATATAAATTTCACTTATGAAGTATTAGAAAAGAATATGAATAAAAAAAGGAATGGTTTTTTCTTTAAATAAATATTGTTTCAAAAACAAATCATTGTTAAGAATCAAAAGCGTGGCTAAAACTAAACATTAAAGCTTTTGAAATTCAAATTATTGTTTCTAAATTTAAGTTATACGTAGGTGTATTTCTTTTTGTGTTTAGCTGATTTATTTTCCACCTTATTTTCGTTTAGTTTTTTTTTTATTTTTGGCTGTTTGAATTGCGTCATTTCATCAATTTTATGGAAATAAGTAATGTCGTAAAGAAAAAAACTATTCATGCTTTTATTTCAAAATTAACATACGATTTTGGGCCAGTAAATGAATCAGTGGAAGAAATTTATTATACAATTCTGGTGATAGTATTAAAATATGTATTGCTTTTGTAAATGTAAAATATTAAAAGTATATGTAGATTGTTTTCGAATTGGTGTTTTGTAAATTATTTGAAGTCTACAGGAAGTAACTGATTTATATTTCGACAAATAGATTTACAGTCTTTTTAAAATTTTTTTTTTTTAAGGAACTTACATTTTGGTATATCGAGCATTTTATTTAAAAGTTTTTCTTAAAATAGTGCTGTTTATATCGATTTAATAATACAATTGTAGAATCCATCAATATTAACAGTAGATTTATAAGAGAAGCAATAGAAATTTATAAAGAAAAAGATAATATTAATAAATTTAATAAAATTTAGCTTCCTTTAATTAAAAATTTATAAATTTTATAATCTAGTACAAGGGTGGGCAACTTTTTTTATAAAATGACTCAGAATAAATTTTATGTTTTTTCCGCGGACCGTAGTGATACCTTCTTGTGACCTGAATTTTTTAGTCTGCAAATATGAAATAAATAAATAAAAACGATGTTAATTACTACATTTATTTCTCTTATCGTCTTCGACAAATTACAAAAAATTGGAATAAAATAACTATTAATCATAAAACAATAAATATTACATGTATAAGTATAATTTCTTCTTACTAGTTTTTTATTTTATTTCTAGTTACTTATTTTGTTACCTTGTTTTTATGTTTGGTTTATTTACTGTAATGTCATTTGCATCATTTTTCCTGATGATGATGTACGGAGAGTACATTGAAACGTCGATTATTAATAAAAATTAATAGAGAACTAACACCAAAAACCGTTTTATTTTAATATGAGTTCTGAAAGATTTTTTACCATGTTAAATTATCTATTATTTTATATATTTTATATATTTATTATTATTATTATTCATACTATTATTTATATAGATAGTAATAATTATTCGATCAAAACGGATATTCGACAAAATTGGCAGGATATCCATTGCATCTCAAATAAAATTATTATCGTTATTTTGTTATACAATAAATATTAGCGATTTACAATCAATTCATTCTCAATAAGATTTTCATTCTTCAAATTTCTAAGGAGTACGAAAAATAACTGATTGATCGATAAGTAAAGAAGATAATAAAATTCTTCAATACAATACGTCAAGTATAATAAACTTCTTGTGGTTTCGTTCATAAACGAAACCGTAAGGCTGGTAAGCACAGTCTAACAATCACTTTTGTTGTATTCGCCTTCCGGAACTAGCTGGCTGACGTAAGGCAAAATCAAAATGCTAAAGTCTCGCGAAAAACAAACATTTGAACAGCAGCCAAAAGAGATGTGCCACGTGTTCTCAGCAATAGTACAAACACCGACAACGATTTGATATTAAAATTTGCGACAATCGATTCACTGACGGTGTCGTAATATTGGTCTTTGGATTTTTGAAGTTTTCATCTATGACACTGAAGAAAGATTTGGTTGTTTAATGTTCTCCAGATCTTTATTTTACTTTTATGTGGAATTTTTTTTTTTATATTATAGGATTTTATAAATAGTGTTTTTTATGAAAAGACAAAAATTTTAAGAAAAATATGAAATGTAAGTGTTAATATTGTAATTTGCAGAATATTTTCGAAAACAATTGAAAACCTACACTAAAAAATTTATGTAATTTTACATGTTCTATGAATGAATTTTTTTTCATAAAAAACGTAATATTTCGTAAATTATCACAGTAAAGTTACAAAATGTTGTTACTTTTACTGTAAAAAGCTATGTAGAATTTACATAAATTTAAATTAATTTTTTTACAGTGTAGGAGAATACCACGTACAATCTAGTGTACAAATTAATGAAAATCTTTGTAAAATCCTCTAAAATTCCTTAAATCTATGATGTATGGTAAAACATCTGCAACGAAAATAATAATAATAATAAAACAAATAAGGTGGAGTGGGGTAAGTGCAGAGTAGTTTTTGCATAGTTGGACTTTAAACCTATGTATTTTAAATCTGATATGTAAATACTTAACACTGTCGATATCGAACGCTTTACACAATCATTACTATTTAATTAATATTAACTAGAACCCTAATTTTTCCATGTAAATTTTTATTTTGATAGAAAATTATTTAAAATGTCACCTACTCTGCACTTTCTCCTAAAATGGGGCAAGAGCGTAAGTGGGAGTTAAAAATGCTTTGAAACCTTGTTTCATGTGCAATGAGACAGGAGCAGAATTATTAAGAAACCTGCTATAAAATGCTTTTTACTGCATTAAAATATATTGTTTAGTTCTATAGTTATCCAATTTTTAACACGTTAAGTACGGCGTAGCATCAGTGCTGGATTATAGCATAAGCTGACTAAGCTATAGCTTAGGGCCCCAAGGTTTTGGGGGCCCCGCGGAAATTGTAAAAAATTAAAGTTACTATTTAATTCAAATTCATCTTACATTATTTCAAATTAAGGTGATGTCGAAAGTCTGCTGCAACGGAGTTAGTTCTAGATCATGTGTTAATAAAAGTTATGATTTGTCAGTCACACATATTCTCCAACATTCATAGAATGTCGGAAAGGTCGGTTCATAGTAAAATTATTATTTGTTCATTTTTTATTAACAAAGACACTAACTTTGTTACAGCAGACTTTCGACATCACCATAAGAAGACGTACATACTAATGGTGTCAATATTCATTTACTTATTTTCCTGGCAATAACCTTCTCTACGAATCAGAGAATTTGATTACTCTACAAAATACTTTATTCTATAATAAAATTTGTTCAAAAAGGGGGGGGGGAGGGCCCCCAAAATCTTTTGTGCTTAGGGCCCCTCATAGTGTTAATCCGGCCCTGCGTAGCATATCACGCCGTATTAAGCCGTATAAAATACAATCCACGTAGATATGATAACCTAATACGCAGTTACCCCACCGTGTTGGTCTGCACATGCCCCAAGTTATAATATTTACGGGGCAAGATCAGATTAGTGTTTTTTCAATAAATTAAAACAAGAAACAAATAAAACTGTTTATTTAATGTAAAATTACATCGATATTATTTATATTTACCTAAAATAACAACAAAAAATATAAAATTATCCTAAGAAACTATTGTTCGTTTACGGTGCCGTCAATCTTGCTTGGTAGTTCAAACGTGACTGTTTACACTGATTGATATAATTAAGGAAATCACGTTCATTCTTGCGCGTTATCTATGAGATATGGTACATATTAACTTGTAGTACATTACTACATACTAGCTAGAAAAATTTATCTCATATTATAATAAATATAGCCAATTAATGCACTTGCCCCGTTTACGCACTTACCCCACTCCACCTTAAATTTAATTTTTAGAGAATTTTTACAAAGATTTTCATTAATTTCTACACCAGATTATACAAGTGGTTTCTCCCTAGGATTTAAATTATTTTCGTAAATATTTTGCAAATTACAATATTAACACTTAAATTTCATAATTTTCTTCAAATTTTTGTTTTTCTCACATTTAAAAATACCAATTCAACACATTTCATTAAAATCGTTTGATCCATTTCTAAGATAAAAATTACAAACAAATAAATAGACAATAATTGCTTATTTAATAATATAGAATAAAATAATAATAGTAGAAAATATTGAATTTATAACTTAAAACATAGTACTGTTCTCAGCTAATTGAAAGTGCAAATAGCTGAAGCAATTTTCCACGCGTACAATTACATTCACCGACCACAATAGCGCGCATTGAAGGAATTGCCATCCGCAAAACCATTTCAATTCAAACACAATTTAATCCATCGGTCAACTGATCGACCGAGCATACAGCGACTGGTCCTGGTCCTGACCAGCGACTGAGCTTCTCAGCCAAGCGAAAAACACACACACACACCCAAATGGCTCTCTTCTCAATCCGAAATCCGCCTCCGAAACGAAACGGAGCGGTCGAAAGCAGGGCGAAGGCGGGGGAGAGAGGGTCGTTTATTAAAGTTCGTGCAGACAGAATAAGATGGTTACGATTCAATAAGGCACGACGAATCGGAAAAGGGAAAACGGATGCGCGCTGACACACATCATTTCACACTTGGCATGAACTATGGGATACGCGCCCCCAAAGACGAGATTGTGATCGGAATCAGCTTGCTTGTTATTGCGAGGAATTAAAATTTATTGATTTTGGTTGATGTATGGATGTTGGTAGGACTCTTTACAACGGGGCTTCATACTAGTTCTACTATATATATATATGATAAATTAATAAAGTATATATTTTGTTATTTATTTACTAGTGTTTTATAAATTAAAATTTCTTATCTAAAACAATTCTTTTTTTGAATTTATAGAATTTTCTGGGCTGATATGTCGTAGTGGATCGTTTTGCCATTATTATTATTATTAATTATTATTACTTACAAATGCATCAATAATAAACTAAATCAGCGAGTACCTAATCTAATCTGTTTAAGCAGTTTATTTTTGATACCATACTTTATTTCCATAATTTATTTCATAAAGGGTTAATACATTATATCAACTTGCCCACATACATTAAAGCAACTAACAATTTAAAAACATTTAAATTGGAAATTAAAAAATATTTCCAGGAAAAGGTAAAAGCAAATTATTAATTGTGTTAATATATTGATTAATATCTTTAAGTGTAATATTTCTTTGTATTGTATTGTATTTACTAGCGTAAGCTAATTAATAAACTATTACTATTACTATTACTTGTTATTTGTTGTATATACATAAGTGCAAAGAAGTCTAATTTTGCAGCAATTTTTTGCCAGACTTCATTCGTAGCCGTTATATTTTTTATTTGTTTAGTTTTTGGTACATTATATGTTCCGATGTACATTATAAAGGTTCTCGATGATTTAGTATATTTTTGATATATTAATAAATAATAATAATTTTTAAATAAAAATATGCCTATTCGTTCATACTTCTACGACAAATTTACATCTATAGCAATTGTCATATTGATATTTATGCATTTTAATAGCTTTGCTAACTTTTTTCGGAAGTTGGCAAAGGCCACGAATAATTTTTTAAAATAAAGCGCGACAAAAAAAAATAATTTTACGACTAATTTGCGACATATTCTAAGATTTTATTTTTTGTATTTTGGGAAACTGGCTTTGCCAACTTGAAATTGTTAATATATATACTGCTTATTATTTTTTTATTGCAAAGTACATAGAAAAAAGTTGGTAAATAATGGTACAAGATATTGTATTTTAAAAGTTACCACAATATTTGTAAGAAGTTGGTTTTTGTACAACAATTGCAGTAAATATTGTAAAAAAGCATCGATTTTTTGTTTTATTACAATATAGTTGTAAATTTTAGAATAATATCTTGTGTAGTCCATATAATGTCCACAATTTTTTTTTCTATGTACATACAATGTACATATTAGAGAATAATTATCAAATAAAGAGAAATATCTCAATTAAAATTCACTATTATATTCGTATCTCGATATAATAATTTTCTTCAATATTTTCTCTATACAATACCGCACACGAAGAGAGAAACAATAAAAGTTTAATCGCGTCGCGCACATACTTAACCTAAATATTTGTGTGCAAGTCGTCCGCTAATTAGAAAGTCATAATGAATTAATAACAAAGTAATATTTACATGACAAGCGAGCGCGCACATGGCCGGGGCCCATCTTCTCCTATTTTGATTCTTTTGTTTTTGCGCATCGTTGACTCGACTGCACTCTAGTATCCCGATTAATAAACAATGAACACGCGAGTTTGCGAATGCAAAATGGTCTAGTGTTTAAATCTGCGGGCATTTTGGCGACAATCCAAATACTTACTACTATAGGTTTATAACCATAGGGGATTTTATTTGCGACTGCTACAAAATAACTGCCTTGTATTTTATCGTAATTTGAGATTTGTTTTTTTTTTCCTGGTATAATCTAAAGATTATTGCAATTAATGTTCTTCTAGTAACATTATTCATATTTTACTAATATGCTTCTGTAGGAAATTATGTTACTAGATAATATAGTAGCGGGGTTATTATGTATGATATATGGATAAATATATTATAGCTATATTATTTAGTAAATTATTTTTATTGGATACCTAGCTAAAGTGTTCTACGTTGCTCGAGTGCTATAGGTTTAATTCTTTTACAAAGTTTTTTCAGATTATTTGTTTAATTAAATTATACATACATACACAATCACGCCATGTACCCAAAAGGGTGTGGCACAAACTTTTTTCATCATCCCGAAATCAGTCGTCTCCAAACATTTCTATCCAAACAAGCAACTTTCGCTTCATCCACATTCATAATTTCTCTCATATATGCTCTTTTATTCCTACTACTTGGAAACTTTTGCTGCACGCAAGCCACTCTCTCAATTATACTACTCCAACTACTCATCGGACGTCCACGCAAACGTATACCATCAAAATCATTCAAATAAATCTTTTAACCGAACATTCATTAGACATTCGCTCAACATGTCCGAACCATCTTAACTGACTAACACCAACTTTTGCTACAACATTTCTTTCAGTTTCACACTCATCATACACTAATTTATTTCGTACCCGATCTCTCCTATTTACACCACATACCCCACGTAAAAATCTCATTTCCACAGCAGTCATTTTCCGTTTATGCTTTTGCAACCAAACCCAACATTCACTACCCTATACATCAACGTAGGCACCAAAACTGCATTGTATATACTCAAACGGGCTTCTTTGGAAACATTTACATTCTTAGCAAAAGTTCCCAAAGCACCCAAAACCTTACAACCAGCATTTACTCTCCTTTCAATTTCACGATCAACGGGTCGTAGCTTGTACCAAGGTAGTCGCCCAACCACTTGCTATATGCTACGACTCAGTATTATTATTATTATAAATTTACACTGATTTTTTACAGTGTACTGTATTATAAAAAAAACGAATAAAAATCATTTTATTTTTAACTATGTAATGTAATGAAAATATAAAATTTTATCTTTCAATGAAAGCTGAACGTTTTTTCTAATATTAAGGGGTAGTATTCTTTCTCAATCTCAATGTAAACGAACGTTATAAAATGTTTTTCAGAGAACATCTGTGGGCGGAGGCGTGGGGGAGGGGGTAAATCTTCTCAATGATGTTTGATCTTTTCTTTTGCTTCAGCTCACGCGATTGTCAAAGGATAGATAAAAAAAGCCATTCTTTCTATACCGATTTACTTTACCTTCAATATATACTACCAAATCTGTATTTGCTGTTTGCTGGACTCATGATTGTCAAATACTCTTTTTTCTTTTCCTGTTTAATATCATATTTTTACAGTAGATTTACTGTTTTTTTCGTTTTAATAATATAAAAATATGTTGTAAAAATAAAAATGTTTTTTCAAAATAAAGAGCTGTATATTTACTCTAAATAAATTTATTTAAAACATACAAATATACTAACATTGAACAAATAAATATATCTAATGAACGTTTGGTTAAAAAGATTTATTTGAATGATTTTGATGGTATACTTTGCGTGGACGTTCGATGAGTAGTTGGAGTGGTATGATTGAGAGAGTGGCTTGCGTGAGCGAAAGTTTCTAAGTAGTAAGAATAAAAGAGCATGTATGAGAGGAATTATGAATGTGGATGAAGCGAAAGTTGCTTGTTTGGATAGGAATGTTTGGAGGCGACTGATTTCGTGATGATGAAACGAGTTTGTGCCACACCCTTTTGGGTACATGGCGTGATTGTGTATGTTTGTATTGTTAGGCTATACTATTGTTAGGCTATGCATCAATGACTGGCCAGTTAATCATAGACACGTATTCCGCTCTTTAGGAGTACGGTGCTTTGATCAGTTTAATGATTCAGTAACTTGTGAAAATTTTGGGGGAAAATCTCAACATTTGAGTATTATTACATTAATTTCACAGATAGAGTTATTAACATTTATTTGTTCAATATTATTATAAATGCTTCCGATTAGTGCATTATTGTATAGATGGCGTTGGTGATATATATTGCCTCTTTACGACATCGTTGAAACAGCCAGACAATAATTCCTGCATCCGTTATCTTCAGACACTGATCAAAGCACCATACTGACGAGCTCTTAAAGAGCGAAAAACGTGTCTATGGTTATTAACTGACCACTCATTAATGCATAGCTGATTCAATGATTGACTAACTTGTGAAATTTTTAGTAGAAAAATCTCAACATTTGAGTACTATTAAAGAAATATACGTTATTGAAATCGATTTATTAATGTTAAAGAAATGTTTTCCTCCATGTAGAAAAGTCTAAGACACAGGATATATTTTTTTAATTGTTAAAACAAAAATATGATGTGTGAAAAAAAAATAATAATGTAGGAACGGGGCGTAAGATTATAACACTTTACAACGCAAAAATATCACTTATTTTCTATGTGAAATAATAATATATATAAATATATAAATAAAAAGAATATAGATTGTCTCCATTTGAAATCTGTTTTCTTTGAATTATTTTGGAAATAATTTTTTGAAATATGTCATAATGTCTACATTTTACTTGTTAAGATAAAAACGAATTATTACAATAATATTCATTGCAATAATATATGAATTTACTAACTAACATTTTGAATGTCTGTAGCAGTATTATAATACAGTGCAAATAGCATCGACATATAAATAATATATACATAAATTATCCGATATAATATCAACAATTCCACGAATTTTAATTATAATTTCGCATTATTATGGACGTTGTACGTCGCATAACAAATAGAATATGAAATTGTACTATTTGCAAACATAAACTATATGGTACCCCGTACATATTCTCTCTACATTGCGTTATGTCCGTCGCGTTGCGTCGTACGTATGTCGCAGCTCGTAACCACAAATTGTAGGTGTTAGTCAAGTCAACTTCTCTTCTGTCAGAATAGAAAATAATAAATTGTTCACTTGCGAGAGACAGCATTCTTGGAAATTGCAGAGAATATGAACTATTCCAGTGAAAATTTCTTTGTTATAGTTATGAAGTTATTTATTTGTATATATATTCGATGATAAGGAAAAGTTTAATTAGTGAATGTTAAAAATACATTACTTACGTAACTATTTGAAACGTTATTTCATCTCTAATTATAATATTAGGGGTTCCACTCCTTGCAGTTTTACAGTCAACTCTTGGACACTTACCTACACTAAAAACATTCGATAATTTTACTTAAAAATCTGGGGTAACTGATTTACATCAGATTAGTATGTAAATTTACAGACGTCAATATTATTATAAAATATATGTAATATTATAACCTGTAGAAATACTAAAATATTTTATCATATTTTTACAAATACAAATAATACAAAATATTTTAGTATTTTTACAGATTATTTATATATAAATACTAAAGTAAATAATATTACATGCTTTTTGTAAAAATACTGACGTGAACATACTAAACTGATGTAAATCAGTTTTCCCAGGTGTTTTGTGTACAATTACAGATTTTTTTTAGTGTAAGAATATGTACTATCTTTTCTGTTAACTGATTTATTTTTATTGGAATTCTGGACATTTTTTTACGTATTAGGATTTAAAAAACGATGATAATTTATAAAGAAACACTAAAAATTATATCTTAAATTTATGTAATTTTACATAGGTTTTAACAGTAAAAATAACATTTTGTAATTTTACTGTACATAATATTATATATTTTTTTATGAAAAATTAAACTCACAAAACTTGAAAAATTACATAGATTTTTTTACAGTGTAATAATCTTTAGCAACCTAATTGCATAATCACTGATTAACTTACAACTTGATTTGAATATTTCTGGCTATCAAGCAATGATAAAAAAAATTGTATTATTTTTATGGGATTAATTTTTAAACTATTGTTTAGTCAAACGAGTGATATGAGAGAATGATGGGTACAAGAACATCATTGAGGTTTTACTGGATATTAAAATGTTTTATACAGCTTACAGCAACTTAGCAACGTCTGGCACTTTATAGTTAATAATATATTAGGAGTATATTTTATTTTTATTATGTTAAAAAGAAAGTAGCATTTTTTAAATGTTTTCTTAATTATTGATTTTTTTTACAGGTGAGTTCATTTTTATCTTACGATTTTACGCAATTTTATCATTGGTAAGTTAAAATTATATTTAATTTTGTTTAATTAATTTAAATTATTATAATCTAAAAATATTAATTTGGAAGTTTTGAAGGCAATAATGGATCATTTAATAAATATATAATTAATTAATTTATATATATTTTTTAATTTTTATATTATTATATTAATCATTATATCATGGCCATCATCAGCTACATAAATATATAAAAGAAAAATATAAAATAATACAATTAAATTACATAAATAATATAATATTAATACAATTGATATGAAGATGTGGTAGGTACATACCAATAGTTTTGATTAATTTTTTAGTCACATGTTATCCTTGTAGGTTAAGTTAATAAGTTTAGTTGTTCAAAGTCAATTGTGGCTTTGTACAATTACTTACAGCTTACTTACTTTGTACAAAGCTTACAGTTACTTTTAGTAGTTTACTTACTTTTCTGAAGATAGTATTTTATATGAAAATTCCATATTTAAATTAGCAAAGAAGTATCATTTAAAATTGTTAATCTATAAATAGAATATAGGAAAATAGAAATTTTTTCTTTTTTGGTGCAACACTAAATAAGTCAACTATTTTTATCTATACATATTTCATATTTTTGGCAACCTATTTTTTTTTTAATAATTGGTGTTTCTCACAATTTAGTAGCCCAAGATGCTAAAATATCTTAGAACAGTTGTATTACAAAATAAAAATAGACAATATATAGTTACTACATACAGTTAAACCTGTTTTTGTGCGGAAAATGGGAGCGAATAAAAAAAAAACGCACAAAAAGAAATATTGGGAAATTTCATAAATACTTATAACAAATAATTTTTTACAACATATTAGAGAAAAAAAAGTCCAATAAAGATTGAATGTGCATTGTCGGGAAACTGTTGATATCAAATGAACATAGCGCGTAAAGGCGAACAGCGCCTTACAGTGTACATATCATGTACATTATGTACACTGATAGTAAGGTGACCAACTTTTTTACAATGAAAAGGAGGTCGAAAAAGTTTAAGGAAAAAGTACAACGTAAATAAATGAAACATTTTATTAATCCAAACAAAAATACACTAATTATGCTTACATCCCTTTTAATTATTTAATTAAACGAGTATATTTCCATTGAATGAATATTCTTTGTCAATATATCATTTTCTATAACAATATATTGGAAATGTCGGAGCAAGAAATAGCCTTCATATTAAATTTTACGGTAAGCGGCATCTCTGAATACAGATATTAACAGATTAGTTTCGAAATATCGCAAAGGAGGACAGGTAGGAGGACACTTTTCGAGAAAGGACAGAACCTACAAAAGAAGGACTGTCCTCCCTAAAGAAGGACGATTGGTCACCTTACTGATAGAAAATATTACAATATTATAATGCCAACACCGTTTGAATTCAAATACCGCATAAAAAAATCGCACAAAGTTAGTCGCACAAAAAAAAAATCGCATAGAAAAGGACTGTATTGTCTTTTTTTTTAACTAAACTGCTAAATGTATATTAAAAAGTAGCCTACAGAATAGCTTAATAAATAGCATAAAAGTAACTTAAAATTTGACAGCACCTTTTATAGTAGCTTATAGCTGTAGCTTAAGCTACTTTTGAAATTTTTTTTAAGAATAGTTTGAAGCTGTAGTTTAGCTAGATTTATTGAGTGTATCTTACCCAGCTGTGATATTAACTAATCATAAAACAAAGATGATACTTCTTACGTTTTTTCTTTAATCTTGTACAATATTTATTTAACAATAACACTATATCAACTATAGAAAACAAAACGAGTTATATAAAAACTAGAAATGTGACATGGATACTTTAAGCAATTTGATATAATATCCAAGAGTTGAGCGATGAATGCGGCTTGATAAAGTAGGAGTGTCGTTTGTGCATTCGTGACATTTTTACGTTTGCGCAAATAACAGTTGTTAAGATGACATTTGTCAGTTTTGTTTTCGTTTTTTTTTTTTTCTCTTTCTTTCTTTTCAACTAACGAAGACTTGTAGCATGGAATCAAGTCGTTTGTTTTCAGTATATTTTTGATGGAAGCACATAAAAGACGTATTCATCCAGATGTTCAGGTGCACAATTAGGTTTTTGTATATAGCTACGCTGGTAAAATAAAATGCAAATTCTCGTTTTTTTTCTGGAATTTGATACGTTTTATTTTTGTTTTGTATTATTACAATTATAGGGAATAGGCATTTTGTAGACAAGTTGTAGTGTATTTGCTGTGCCTATCCACACTTTATTAGTTCAATTGTTATAATAATTGTATGTGCAAACATGGAGGAATTTTTCGCTTTAGATTCAAGGTTTTTACTTTTAACTCAAAAGTAAACGTATTTTTGAACTGCATACATTTTTTGTGTCGATGAAGTTGGCAGACATATTTTGACAGAATGACGTGAAATTACTCTCGAAATTTTAAGCTTATTATGGGCTATTTTTTTTGGTTTGAGTTGAAGGTAATTTATCTGATAAATTTTTAGTTCTTTAAATAAATTTAATATTTTATCAAAACAGTTTAATAATTTAATTGTAAAAGCATTCATGGTACACCAGTGTAAAAAAATTATTTATTCAATTTATTATTGAATTTTTTTACTGATTTCTGGCGACTAGTTTCGGTTATAAAGACCGTCTTCGGGCCAACTACAAAATATACCAATAAAGATCATTGCACGACAATATTTTTTACATACATTTCAAAAAATTATAAAAATTACAGAAATCAGTAAAAAATTCGATAGTGAATTTAAATAAATAAATTTTTTTCACCTTTATTTCACTCCTAATGTTATACAGATTAATAATTTTTCGCTACAGATAAATTCACAAATATTTTAACAGTGTATATACTTCTTCAAACACTTTTCACTATTAACCGGAAGCCATGCATCGTCCTTACCGGAAACTCAACCATCTGCAAGACTTCCGATTAATCGTAACCAACAACCTTACAATAAGGGTTTCGTTCTAACCATTATATAATATACACATACTTTATATATATATATATATATATATATATATATATATATATATAAACCCAAAGGGTTGGGGGGAGGAACAGTTGAACGCTTTTCAGAGGGTCGTAGAACGGACTTAACGCCCGTTTACAACATACACCATATTAACGCTGTGTTCCTCTTTTGTTTTCTCTCCGTGCAACGTCACCCGACACAAGCATGCCTGGGTAATTAAAAGACCTTGCCGGTGGGATTTATTAATTAATTTTCGGAATGTTTGCAGTTTAAGTATTAGGGTAGCAGTAGCGTTAAGCGAATGCTCTCCGATCTACACGGTGATATTATAAGCTCTCGCTCCCCGGTTGGTGTGAATTTAAGGGTTGATTTTTTTTCGTGTTTGGTAATTTGCTGCGCGATTGCGGTATATATATATATATATATATATATATATATATATATATATATATAGGTATGGTAGGGTTTTTGTATTTATGACATTCGCTAAATAGGGGAACTTGCTGTTTATTATGTGGTGTTAGTGTGCAGGTTTTTAGTGATTTTCTGACTGGAGGTGTACGCATTATAAATTATTGGTTGATGGTTATGGGTTTATAAATTACTTTAGCAGACGATAAAATTTGTTTTGTTCTTTAATTTTATTTTGTATTCGTAATTTCTAAGTACAGTTAAGCTAAGTTTACATGGAATGGCACGGAAAGGACGGTTTTTGTTCTGATTGGTTAAAATTATCCGTCATTATATTAATTATATTTAAGTATATATTTTACAATTATTGTGTTTACAATTTTACAATCGCAACTGTAATTTTTTAATTTCTTAGTATTATAACTATTATTTATGTGCAATAATACATATTGTTTTAATGTAATAATACATTAAAATAGATAAATATTTTACATAAAAAGTAAATTAGTTTTACATAATTTGTTGTTAAATATTACATGCTATGTAAAATTAAGTTCTATGCTAAAATTACATAATAATCCAAGCCATCTTCTTTTACCCATAACTTTTATAGTAAAATTGCAGAAAAACTTTTTACAGTGTACCTAAAAACTCACATTCTAAAAAAAATTATATATTCAGTTTAATATACTTTTAATAAATACACTAATTGAAATTCAAATTTCTTTTCGGTTACAAATAAAAACAAACTTAAATAAACACTGTAAGATTTAAGTTTGGCTTTCGAAATCCATTTCTTTCCATTCGTGGTATAAAAACCCGACAACACCATCGAAAATAAAGAAAAATATTAAATATTTGATATCGTCTACTTTACGAGGTTTTGAATTTCATTTGAGTAAATTTCGCCCGGCAAATGGAAAATAAATTCCACCAGATTTGAGTTGTAAATCGGCGAAGGAAAAAGAAGAAGCAGAAAAAAAAACGAAGAAAATATTACCAACACTCGGAAACATTCTCTAAAGGTATTCACTCACGATAGAGAAACGGTTTTGTAGCTTAACACGGATGCCAATAGATGTCTATGTATGTTTTTGTAGTCTAGCGTCTAAATAGACCTGTCCTTTCAGGATTTTTCAGGAGCGATTTTCTTTCGTTTCTTCGTGTGCGTTTTTTGTTTGTCGTTTGAAAATGGTGCAAAGAATAACATAAATTGCTTGTTCGTGAAAACTAAACAAAATTAAACAAAATGAATCTGTATGAGATTAAGTTTGTTGTTTTTTTTTTTTTAAATTTATGTATAAGTAAAAATTAATTCTTCAGGAATTTATAGAATATTCTGGGTTGATATGCCGTGTTCGATTTATTCTCGTAGCAGATGTTTTGCCATACATCGTAGATGGTATCCTTAGTCATCAAGCACTGAATATGTTATTTACGATGTATGGCGAAACGTCTGTTACGAGAATATCAACCACAACATACCAGCCTAGAAAATTCTATAAATTCAAAGTAAAATTATTATTCAAAGAATTAAATAAAGAATTTTTTGACAACAAGCTTTAAAACGTGCCGTAATAAAAAACGAATTTTTTTAATCTGTCTACGACATCAATAATATTTTTTTTTTCATACTAGTAAACGATAAATTATTACTCCAATTTTAAAATCTATTGAAAATCAAAAATAATTTGCATATTATTTCATGTAATTTTAAATTTTTTCTAATAGTGTAATCGGTGCGCAATGCAGAATACTAATTATGTCTTCTAAAATTATTTATTTATTATGGAAATAAAGTTGGCATCCCCACTTCGTCCAAAATAGAAAATTTTTGGCTCATAATTGATATTGATGGTCTAAAATTGTCTAAAACTATCAAATTTTGGACCAAAAAAATTTGATATTGATGGTCTAGAATTGTCTAAAATTATGGGCCAAAAATTTTCAATTTTGGACTAAGTGGGGGTGCTAACTTTATTGACATTTATTTATTATAAAAAAATATTAGTTTTAAAACCGAACATTTATATCAAAGAAAAATTGTTGAATAATAATAATGTACTAGCAGGAAAAAATAAATACACCACGTTTGAGAAGATCCATTAAAAATTTGATATTTTACTGGTTCGCGGTACACGTTTTCTACTCTAGTTGTACGAGAAATTTATTTACATATAATTTTAACAATGTATAGATGTATTGGACATCGTTCAAAAGACATCTTTTAATATTGTAGCGTCTAAATAGACGTTCCGTTTCCAGTATTTTCCAAGCGACAGATTTGTTAAGTTCGGTTTTTTCTTTTCTTTGTCGTCTCGGAAAAACTGTTATATTGCACGTTGGCGTAGTGGGTGCTAACCGAAGCGTAACAGTCACTTAGTAATGTTCACTCTCATTCGTTGTCGTTCTTCTCTTTCTTTATTTATTTTCTGTTTTGTTTCATATCCCTCCTGCGCAACAAGGAAAAATAAGACTGAAAATCTTGTTCTGCGTTTTAATACGGTTTGTCGGAATTGGGATATATATATATATATATATATATATATATATATATATATATATATATATATATATACCTATATACCGGATGTTCGTTCGTCAAGTTCGTATGGGCGTTTAACATGTAATCTCGATAAATTGCGATATACTACTTTCTCGAGTAAAATTCGAAGAAATACTTAGAATACTTTTCGATAGGGCATAAAAAGTTCTATAATTTGGTTTTAGTTTTAATTTTCTAGCATATGCCGTGTGGGCGCTAGAATTTTTTGTTGATTTTTTTGTTTTTATTTGTTTTCTCAAAAACTATGAGGTGTAGGAAAATAAGCATGATATGGAAAAATGCGGAATAATGAGTACTACAATCTAGTGAATAAACCATTATTCCCAATTAAGCGGCTGCCCCAATTAAGCGAATTTTACATAAAATTAAACAATCCATATTTTTCTTTCAATAATTTTATTTTATAAATTCTTGGACAAAACTATAAACTACATATAACCAAAAAATATAAACTTTTAAGAAAAAATAATAATAAATTCTAAAATAAAATAATAAATAGGTACATACATTTTTAATTCAATGCAAAAATATGAATGTGTTGGGAATAAAGTTCACAGCGCGCGATACTAATGTAATTAATTGATACATATTTGCTAGTTTTTTAAATATAATTTTCCATCTTGTGAATCAAAAAGATATAAAGCGTATCATATTAAATTCTTTGTAAATATTTTTTTTCTTGTGAATATTTGTAACATAATATGTACTGCGATCTTAAATTTACTGGCCCAATTAAGCGGAATGTTGTCCCAATTAAACATGTAAATTTACTGTTGGTTCCTTGGTTTGGTTTCTGTTCTTTGAGATTTGGCCCAAATAAGCGGCTGCCCCAATTAAGCGGTGGCCCAATTAAGCGGAATCGACTGTATATATATAATATATATATATATATATATATATATATATATATATATATATATATATATATATATAAATATATATTTATTTGTTTCTTGCGATTTTCAGTCAGGCAGAATAAAAACAACTCAATTCATTATGCGCAAGCTTTCAGAAATATTTTATTTCCTTCCTCAGGCCCTACAATATAACACAAAATAAATAAAAAAAATGTAATTACAAAAAACAAAATAACTCACATTGACAGAGTTATCTGCAAAGTACTAAGAAACCATGTGATAAAAGGTCCCAATGTATCAATAATATTATTGTAAATGAAACAGATTTAGAGTTGAAACAACAAAATTATTACAACGTTTTGACATGCAAACAAAAAAACATAAATACAACCAAATGTTATAGCAACCATATGATGGCACTGACAGCAAATAGAAATAGAAACAATGTGTTGCCATAACATTAGGTTGTATTTATGTTTTTGTTTGCATGTCAATACGTTATAATAATTTTGTTTTTTCAACTATGTGTGTTCCTGGTTAAAAGCAGTCCGTTACCAAATCAAGTTACTAACTAGTCGAGCCGTGTGAAAACGGTCTTAAATTTCAAAATTGACTAATGGGTTAAAAGATAAATTGAAACAATATCACAGATAGTACTTAAAATGACCAGCGAAGTCGACAAACATCGAAGTGAATTTACGTGTCCAGTATGTTTCGAAATAATGCATACAAAAATACCAATATGTAGAAATGGCCATAGTATATGTGAGTTCTGTAAATCAAGATGTCTTGAGTGTCCAGAGTGTCGTGGACCATTTGATGGTGGACGTAATTACAAGTTGGAAAAATTAGCAGAATCCATGCAAATCAAATGTCCAAGTTTCGGCTGCGAAAAAGAAGATACAGTTGTTAATATCAGAAAGCACCAAGAAGATGAATGCGAATTCAAGGATTATGAATGCAAACAATGTCCATGGAAAGGAAATTTACGTGCTGCAATTGAACATCTGAAAACGGAGCATAGATACGTAGATGAATCCACTAAATATAATTATTATGAAGGAATAGATTATTATAAAGGCAAAATCATTAAATTTATAATCGAAAATGGAAATATTTTTAAACATGTATTCAAAGCTTTTTTTCATGAATATTATAGTTCTATACAATATTTCGGTCCAAAAAAATTATCCAACAATTTTAAAGTTCGTGTGTCATTTTATAATAAATCTGATGGCCAATTATGTAGAGTTGATATATATAATGTTATACCATATTGTTCAGACAGTCAAGCATTTAATGGTAATTTGATATTTGGTTGCAAAGATTTTTTCAAAACAGTAACCAGTCGTGTAAAAATTTTAAATGCGAATGAAAACTGCTTCTCCGATCTTTAATAACGAATAATGAATATACTATATACACACATATATAATGTATTAATTTATGTATAAATAAAAGCAGTTAAAACATTGAAGTTTTATTATTTAGATCCTTTGCTTAATAATATTAATTTTTTTTTTAGTAATATCAAAGTTATATTTTACAAAAAATTAACCAATAATTGAATTAAATTACACAAATGACATTACAGTAAATAATCAATATATAGAAACAAATCACTAGGTAACAATAGATACCTATAGATTATACAAATTTATAAATTTTTAATTAAAATAAAATTATATTCATACAGAATCACATCACGTATGTGTAAGGGTGTGGCACAAACTCTATTCATTACGCAGTATTTGAGACATTTTAATCACTTTACAATCTAAAAACTGCTTTAGTTGTCATGATAATACAATGCTTTGTTTTCGCATATAAACTTTTCCAAATAGTAAATTTAGAGTTTTTGAGGAGGGCAATAAATTAATTTTACTATAAATATATCATTGTGCAGATTCGAATAACAATTCTTGTTGATACACTGTAACATGTCACTTAAGATCTATTTCATTCGATAGGTAGAAAATACGCCCACATTTTAGCTAGAAATAGTAGTAGTAGAATAGTAGTGCCAGCTTATAGATTACTCTATTTCGATAGCGAAATATACTGAAAAGACAACATTAGAAAAAAATGAATTCCGTTAGCTAGAATTTGGGTGGTTAAACAAAGACATAGGTATATATATACGTACTATGTGTAAGATGGAAATCCCTGTATGTACAGATTTGAAAGGTTACGGATTTTCTTGGTTAAGATTTACTGTATTAAGTTAATTGCTTATAGTAGTTATTCTTAAGAGTTTTTTGGTTGGTTAGAGATGGTTAATTTGATGCTAGTATAAATGGATTTTGTGGGTAATAAAAATGAGATATTAATATAATGATTTTTCAAAATGCCGAATAACGGATATTTGACCGAATTTAAAAGCCGAATACCGGATTAGTCGGCCTGATAATAAAGAACACTCTAAATTTTTTTTATAATTTTACGTTTAATTTATGCAATTTTATATGTTTCGTAAATGTCATTTTTCATTAAAAAAAATATAATATTACGTAAGTTATCACAGTAAAATTACAAAATGTTGTTATTTTTGCAGTTAAAACCTTTGTAAAATTACATTAAATTACAGTGAAGTTATAAATAACAAGTTTTAACATCAAATTTTGTGGGAATATTTTTCAAAAGATAAAAGGAACAAATTGTTGCCAGAGAAGAGTTAGATTTTGATAGTTTTACATTACAATTTATTTATCTTTTTATTTGTTACTACTTTTCAATAGTTTAATTTTAATCAATCAGGTCACATTTGATTATCATACAAGTAAAAAAAGAAAAACAATGGCCCGTATTCTCACCTCACTTTTTAAAGTGATTTTTGTCAAAATCACTTTTGACATTTATTTAAAATTTTAATTAAGTTATTTGAATATTCTAAAACTAGATATTAAAAAAAAAATATTTATCAGATATAGAAAGACTATTCATATTTGCTAAGAGGTAGAAGTAAAAATTAATTTTAAGAAAGTGGCTATTTATACATACGGTATGTATACGCAATTGGCTATTTATACATACTGCATTGTTACGTAATTGGCTATTTAGGGTAGGTTAGGTTAGTAGGTTGGTTTAGGTTTATTCTTTTAGTATGTATAAATAGCCAATTGCGTATACATACCGTATGTATAAATAGCCTCATCCTAATTTTAAAATAAAAAAATAAAAGCCCTTTTTCATAAACAAAGGAGGTGGGAATGCGGGCCAATATATTTTTCGGTTACTTACACTGTAAAAAACGTAAAAACTACATAATTATTTTGTAAAAATACATAAATTTTTACCAGTGTATCATGCACGAGAGAGGAGATGAATAGAAGTTTCGGCATTAATTAGGGTTCGATGATCGTTAAAAAGGCTCAACGTACATAAATTCAATCGCGGCTTGGCCATATTGGTCGCCACACGCTGTTTGATAATTGTGCGTTATTTCAACGAACAGCTAAATTAATATCGATGTCGTATATCATTGGGGATCAAAAACGGATTGATTTTTATTTTGATTTAGCGTTGAATATACGTTCGATATTGTGTCGGTATTATTTACTCTACCAGTTTTGCATTCATATAGAAGCGTGTGCTTCAAAAGTTATTTGTTTTTTTTTCTATAATATTTATTTGACAGTTTTAGTAATATTGTTTGTCATCAAGCGGTTAAAGATTAAATGTTTGATGAAAATATTGAATATAAATCAATATGTTTTGTATAGTGCTATAAATATTATTTGAAACTCGGTAATTTAAGTACGTAAAATACGGTAGTCTATTATGGAGGACACTATTGGGAATTAATGCAAATGTTTCGGGTTTATTATTACGGTATATTTGAACTATGTTTTCGAATTTTTATATCAAAAAATGTTTTCAAATTTTATCTAGAGTTTATATCTTGTTTGTAAAAAACTTATTAGATTTTTACACTGTACAAAATTATTATGTAATTTTATATAGAACTTAATTTTATATTACTTATATGTAAAATTTAACAAAAAATTATGTAAAACTAATTTACTTTTTATATAAAATGTTTATATATTTTAATGAATTAGTACAAAAAACAATATGTATTATTGCACATAGATGATAATTATATACTAGGAAATTAAAAAATTACAATTACAATTGTAAAATTGTAAACACAGTTGTAAAATATATATAATTTTCTAAAATTACATAAAATTATAATTATAATTTTTCTACAATTATATAAAATTATAATTATTATTTTTCTACAATTACATAAAATTATAATGAACTTTTATTACATTATTTATTGGTAAATTTCAATAAAAATTTGGAAAATTACAGAAACATTATGTAATTTTATGTAGCATGTAAAAATAAGTAATATTATCTGTAACAACTACAAAATCCATGTTTTTTTTATGAAATATTATATATTACTAGTATTATCAAATATGTCTGTATGTAAATTTGTTTTTTTTTTAATTTTTTCTATAAATTTCCATAATTAATAGAGTAACGTCATTTTACATATAATTTTGTAGTAATTTTTACTATTAAAATTTGAGTAAATTTAGAAAACTTTTTACAGTGTAGACGAAATAGTAACATTTCTTTCTTTCTTAATTCTGTTATAAAACTGACAAAATTTTGATAAATTTTTGAATATTTTGAGAAAAGTAATCTATTAGTAAGTTCCAACGTATGCTTCAAACGTTATATTATTACGTGATATAAAAAATATTGGCTCATATACTCCATTTTACTCTATATAAATATCATTTGTATCTTTTTTTCCTGACAAAGACGAACGTTGAATTTTAAATTCGACGAAACATCAATTATTAATATATATTAATACAGAACTACTACACCTTAAAGCTGTTTTATTTTAATACGTACAAACTTTATCGAATACATTTTTATGAAGTTACAGAATATTTTATTCCATTCCAGCGTACTGTAGAATTTAATAATATATAATAGGAACAAAACATTTTAGAAAAGTTCTTTCGCCGTATAACAATCCGAAATACAAACAAGTACAAACAGCGAGGTAAGAAAATAATCGTAACAAGGTGAAAATTCTCATAATACGTGACCGAAAGTTCAAATCGTTGATTTTCTTCGTTCTGCATGTGAAGGGGGGATCTTTTGAACTCTGTACACAGTACCAAAAGACTATTACAATATTTTTTACTATTGACTATCACATTTTCTGTACTTGATAATTTATCCTACACACGAACAAAACAAATGCATGTTTTGTATCAGTTAACTAGGATCTGTTTCAGAGTAACAAGTTGTGTTGCCATGGGAACTTGTTGGATAGTGTATACAATTTTGTATTGCACACAGAAAACGCTATTGACGAGATTGACTTTCACTTGTTTTATTGTAAACAAACAAAATACCAAATGCGTATAAAACAATGTTAATTCGTATTGGATATATTGCGTCGTTTAAGATTTATTTTGCAATATAATAATTAAAAACTGATTGGCTATAAAGTGAAATTTGTTTTTAATTTTATACCACTTTGACTGCAAGCAAAAAGTGATAGTGATTAATACAGTGTCTGTAACATTTAAAAAAAAATATATATATTGTATAGAAATCCTTCATATAGCCTTTAGAAGACGAATCCGAACTTAGTTTATGTGGATGTATGGATGTGCGTCGTCAGCTCGTTCGGTTGTCAGTCAAAATTTTGTGATCGCACTCCATCTAGACGGTTTAACCGATTTTAATGATATTTGCAGGATAAATTTATCTAGTGCCCATGTTAGGAATATGGGTTTTGATTTAATTAAATAAAACACAACACAAGTATAGTAGAGATATTTTATTCTTATTAAGCAGTGATTACATTAACAGCTATCTGAAGAGTGAGTATACGTAACATTCTAAACGTTTTCGTCTTATCAAAAAGTTTATATTAAAGCAGGTGACAAATAGTAATTGTTACGTTATGGGGTGTTTATGTTATATGGTGTTTGGGTTATCGGTTTCTTTTATATTTGGTTTTGTAAACATTCATTTTGTAGATTAGAATAAAAATGATAACTCAACAGCTCAAGATTTGTTTTTTTTTCCAGTGATGCCAACTTTCCGAGAAAAACTTACTAAAGTTTTTAAAAATTCACTGTGGCTATATTATTTATCCGATTTTAATCAAAATTTCAGAAAAGATTCTCCTAGCGTTTACATAAATTATATAATTTTAGTGAAACATAGAGTTGTCGACTTTCCGAGAAAAAAATTACTAAAATTATTTAAAATTTATTATGGCCACTTTATTTAACCGATTTTAATCAACTTTTCACAAAAAATTCTCTCATGCGTCTATACGAAAACTATATAATATTAGTAAAAGACAGTGTTGCAAACTTTTGGTGAAAAAAATATAAAAATTTTATCCCTATTTCTTAGCATTTATGTGATAATGTCAAAGTGGTCTGTATGTGGGTTTATATACTTCTAATTTTGTTTTAAATTAATAACAGACTTTTTTGACTGTTAGAAAATATGTACATAAATCGAAAGTTATATATTTAGTTATTATACATGTAAATCCTTATTTATTATTGATTGTACAAGATTGTATTATTTCTTAAGAGTATTAGTTTTAGTACTTATAAGGTTTTGTATACCTCATTAAATGCAAAATTTATTAAACTTACATCTTAAAGATAGTACGTATTGTACGATTGTGGATTGAAAAAATTTATAATTTAATAATTAGATATTGATTTACTAGCATTTATAGATAATTGATTTATTAAGCTTCTGGTTATATGAAAACGCTATTTATAAACTCTATAATTAATAACTATTTTAAATTGAAGAAAAATGTTTTTTTTTCTTTTGAAGAAAATTAATTAATTGGTGTTGATATATTATTATTGAATAATTGTTTATAAATTATAAATTGATTTTATCCATTATATGAACTGTATTATTATAAACTCTTATCGGATTTTGTAGTAACTTATTGGCTATGATAAACAATTATCTGTGAATTTATTGTTATAGTATATACAGGTATACGGTATGCAAACTTTTTGTAAGGTAAAAAAGATTGGATTAAGCTGTATAATTTTTAATTGAAATTCGACGTTTTGATACACTCCACGTATATCATCATCAGGAAAAATATACAAATGACATAAATAATAAACAAACATAACATAAACAAGCTACTAGGTAACTATATTATAAAATTTATAAATTATTAATTAAAGGAAACCAAATTTTATATAAATTGATACTGATCGATGTTATCTTTTTCTTTGTAAATCAATCTACTATTAATATTGTTGGATCTTGCAATTATTTTAGCATCTACGAATTTTACATCATCTATAAGATGATAGAAGGGATTATTAGGAACCTTAATACAAATAATAAAATATCTTATTGTGCCGAAAAGTTAAAAAAATCAGCTAAGTACTAAGTATTTTAGTACATGATTTTTACGTAACAATTAAAAAGTTGTCTTGTTTGAAATAAATAATTTATATTTCAAATACTTTTGTGTATTTTATTCGTGGAAATATGTTTGAATCAAGAAGGAAAGATTATGGAAAAAGCAAAAAAGTGCTGAATTTTACGTTTTGGCACGCATAGCTATAACCATTTACGACATCACTGATTTCTGATACAGAAGTTTGTTTTCTTTTTATGCCAAATCGTAAAATTGTGAGCCATTGCCTGTTATACGCTGATGGTGTCTATAGCTGAACTTTGTTTATGGTTTGCCTATTTCGTTCCAGATTTTTTTTTGTTTGCTTGCTTTGTTCTTGTTATGAGACACATATCGTTTTCTTGAAATTTTATGCTTTAGTATTGAATTTTTATATAAATGTTGTCAAGAAATAATTTTTATTATACCTATTTGTTGGTTTCACGGTTGATCAAAAATAATGAGTTCTGAAAGATTTTTTACTATGTTAAACAAATCATGTTTAAATATGAGACAATTTGTGTCCCTGCAATCCCCTGATGTTGTATTTAAATGAAATTTTTCGTGTAATAATAGTATAGTATAGAAAAGATATTTTGACAGTTTTGTAATATTGTTATGGTGGTAAATTTGGCAATCTTTCCATGGCGATTGAACTATATTTATGACAGCAGTTTTACAATATTCATTGTGTTTGAAACTCATGTTATAATAATAATAATGACTTTATTGTCCAACAGTTATTCAACCAATTACTGGACAAGATATATATATATATATATATATATATATATATATATATAAATGACAAATCAGTTAATATAAAATAATATTAATACATATAAATATTATATAATAATATACTCGTATTATGTTACGAGCAATAAAAAGCGATATTTGAGCCCAGATACTTACGATATATACTATCCTTTTTTCAAGCATTCCAAACAAAATTAAATTAAAAATAAATAAAGGTACATACTAAGTAACCTTAATCTTACTAACAGTTGTAGAACAGTATATTTGTTAATGATTTGTAAGAATTAATTTTTCTTTGGTAGAATATGCAATTTCTGACAAATCTGGCGGTATGTATTTCATTTCTCGTACTTTTTCACACATTTTCAAGAATCAAATTTAAAATAAAGCAAAAATAAACATTACATAATTTTCTATATGGTCGCTGAATCTATTAGATTAAATACACGTGATTGTGTAGTCATGTTTGAAGCTGTCACTATTGGTGTATATAGTTAATAACTATTGTATAATAATGTTCATATTATTGTACTGATAACATAATAACTTCCTTCTACATAGGCAATATGTAAGAGAATTTTGTACACCAGATTGCACAAATTTTAAGTATGATTGTTGAGATTGTAGTGATTTTTCATTGATTTTACGGATTTTATACGAAATTTCTAAGATTTCAGAGATTTTATACGATTTTTAGTAAATTTGTACATGATTTTAAAGAATTTTATTTAATTTGTACACCAGATTGTACAAGTGAATTTCCTTTCGGCAATATAATAGCTTTGTTCGCGGAATGAGTCCCTGATTAGTTCCTGACAATTACGCATGCGCGTTTACGCCATAATTATACTGCGCATGCGTGCTTGTCAGGAACTAATGAGCGATTCACTGCGCGAACAAAGCTAATAATTTAATATCAATATTTCGTTAGACCTGGAGATAAACTAATTTATATTTTATTTACCGCTATTTATTTATCAATACATAAAAAAACCTTTATTTTATAATATTTAACATTAATAACAATCAAATTCTAAACGTCGATCATCAAATTCGTATTAAATTTTCAAAAATAGCCCACTACTTTTTGACTCCCCATTTAAACAAACAATCACTAGACATAAACCCCCATTATAAAACACGATAATTTCGTCTCGGTTTGACTTTTGACCTACTGTTCCCGATCCAAGTCAAAGAGCTCCAATATCAGTATCCATAACACGCCGCGCCAACTCAACCAACAAAATCATGCGGTTCGCCATAGTATAGCAGCTTATTATCATACCCGGCTCGCAGTTTAGAGGTGGGAAAGTCAAGCCAAAACCCCAAGCACCCCCAAAGAACGATGTTATTAATTCAGTAATGGTGTCATCGTTATCACACCGTCGGATCTGGTAACGGCTGCCGCACACACACACAGAGATAGACACCGGAGACTACTGTTCCGGAGTTACAAATAGATGAAGAGGGGGGGATTTCCCTGTTGGAAGTACTATCAGGGGAGAAGTAGAAGTATGTAGGTTTATTGGAGTATAAACAGCGAGGTATAGGCTTGGAAAATTAAAGAATGGGTTGCTTTGGTGTTGTTTAACTATATCTGATGATGTTATATTTGATGATAATTGGTTGGAAATTTTTATGGAATATTGTATGGCGTATGAAGGAAGTGAAGTAAGGTGGTAATTGGACGAATAATTTAAAGGAAGGCCTAGTAGTTTTTGAAAGGTATATTTCGATAATCATTTAATGATTATAACAATTGGTTGTTGAATTATATACACTCTAAAAAAATTATATAATTTTACCGAAAAATTCTGAGACACTATGATGACCAGTATTGCTAGGTATAATTACTCCAACTGCTGTAATTTTACATAATTGTTTCAAAATACATAATATCAGAACTATTACAAACATTATGTAATATGATATTACAAAAGTCTGTTTTAGTAAATTTACAGAACTTTAGTAAATTTGCTGTCAGGAATTTTCCATAAATAGGTAAAATTTGTTTAGATCTGTAATATTATTGTTGGTATAATTACATACATTACTAAATTTAAATAAAGGATGTATTTCGAAATGAATGAATATTCCACTTACAATATTTTATTAGTATTATTACACAAAATATGTACTAAATCTCATTATTTTGATGAATTATTACAAATGTTAATATGCAAACTCTAATTTTACATAATTTAAGAAGTTATAGCAGCAATATCTAATTCTACATTAAGTATATGATATAATTTTGCAGAAGCTAAGCAAATTTACATACTTATTAGGTCATTTTTTTTGTTTCGCTATATTTTTTTTACAGTTGTATGTAACTGGAATAAAGAGTTTTTGTTTTTAATCATAGATAGTTGATTTAGGATGGATAAAAAAAAGATTAGTTGTCAATTGTTTATAGCTCTTATTATTATTATTACGAACTATTGTGCTTTAGTCCCACAAACATAAAAATTTATATTTTGAAAAATCTTAGCAGCATTCTAGCTTGGAATTAAGATTAACTATTAAAATCTCAATTAAAATATAATTAATTTACTGAATTAAACATGTTTAAAGAAAATAATAAATTTATTTGGAATAAATTTATTTATTTATAAATTTAATACAAGTCATATGCAATACTTGTATGTCAAATTCATGCAGACCAATTTCAACTTTAACCGCCATTAAGAAGTGGTACAAAACTCTTGTCTTATTCAATCGGCAATCATTCTAAAATCAATCATTTAGTTTTTGTTATAGGAATATGTTTCTGTCATTTAATTGTTGTAATATATTAGATTAGATCTATGCATATTCAGATCAAAAATCTTACATATGGCAAATTCAAAATTGTAATAAAAAAACATTTTAATTAAATATTCATTTTATGAAATAGAAGAATTTTCTAAAATTTCAAATCAAATAACTGTGAATATGTCATAGTATGTCATTCATGTATTTTTTTTTTTTCGACTTTAGCTCATGTATATATTTTGTATATTTTACAGCTTCAATAAAGTATTATTATTATTATATGAATTATAAATTAATATATTTTTTATATTATCTTTATTGTAACACTTTAAAACTAATCCAAGGTTCATAGTAACAAAAATGCATAGATTTTTTATGAAAATTAATCTGTATTAATAAATAATATCTTTGCATGAAATCTACACTTTATGAAAAGTAAGATACCTTGTCAGATTGCACGTATATAAGAATCCTTTAGGAACAAATAGGCAATATACACATATTCTTCTTCTATTTCTCTTCACTGTTCTTGCGCCGTTCTTTAAGCTGACGAGACGACATACAGCGAGACATTCAACAACGCTTTGGCAATGTGCGGCCGCACATAATCTGCTGAATAGACATGCTTCAATAGGGGATACCTACGTGAATTTTATCGTACCTATATACCACTTCCACCTACCAATTCGTATACCCCAACTATACTAGATTTCTACTACTACTTCTACTTTTACCGTTATACTGTGTAGCTGCTCTACGCTTTGTCGAAATCAAAATTTCATCCAATTTGGATATAGTATCGGAAATGGATTTCTCTCTCTCAATGAAGATTCGATATTTTCGCGACAAGTACGCTGTTCGTTTTTGATGTGACATTGCAAATTGTGTGGTAATGTAATGGTTACTGGTTTCTGGTTCTTGTGGTTGTAACCATGCATACAAATTATTTTTCCGCATGATGTCAGCACTCAATTTTACCAGCAAAATTAATTTATTTGTAGGAAATTGAACGGTGAAATGTATGCAGTACACTATCGTATAAATTTATTTCATATAATGAATAAATAGAAAATGATATTAAAGTCTTATTGAGACTGCCGTTTTAATTTATGCATAAGCACAAGAATATGACCGATCTAAACACTTGGTACATTTTTAGTTTTAAAATAAAATTACTTTAGGTTAAAGTTCTGTATTAATATTTATTCATAATCAATGTTTCGACGAACTCAACGTCCGTTTTCGTCAGGAAAAAATGATACAAATAACATTTACAGTAAATAATAGAACATAGAAACAAGTTACTAAATAACAAATAAGTAACTAGATCATAAAATTTTATAGATCTTTAATTAATGGAAGTCAAATTTTATTTAACTCAGTGAGTAGGCATGGGGATACTTGGGACATCCTAGATTTTAGTGACTTTTTTAAGTTTGTAAGGTTGGCACAGGTTGTTTCTTTATAAATTTTTATTTTTACTTTTAACACCAAGTGTTAAATTCTTGTGCTTATGCGTAAAACTAATGTGGTCATTAAATTTAGTTTAAATTTTTAAATTAAAGAACTTTAAGTAAATTTGAATTCTAGTCAGTGCTTTAAGTTTGATAACTTTGACTTAAATTTCGTTAAATTTAAATAATATGCATATTCAGAATTTATTGCTCTATTTCAATGTATTTAAATCGCCTAGTTAAAGTCTTATTTAAGCTAAAGATCTTTACATTTAAATGTTTTGACCATAAAGCGGCCGTCAAAATGAGACTTTAAACACTAATTTCTTGAAAACATTTTGAATTTTAACACCAAGTATTTGGATTGGTTAAATTTTTGTTCTTATGCGTAAAACTAAAACAGCAGTCTGAATGAGACTTAAGTATCACAATATATATTGTGCAATAAAAATAAATTAGCCATTCTCTTTCAACAAAATCTAGATGTGTAAGTGTTCGGTAGCGTTTGATTTTTTTTCGTCACGCACCGAGCAAACGTACGTTACTAAAGCAGTTTTACGTTTAGATAGAAATAAAATTCAGATTGAATTATGATACAAATGCTTTATGAAAACTTTATATTAAATTATTGCTCGCTTGTTTAAATGCACTATGTATAAAATAACATGAACAACAGGATAAGGAGATCTAATTTGCGTCAGTATATTTAGGAATTTGATCAAAGGATTTTACTTGAAAGGTTTTATTGATTAGTTTGCTAATGGCAACAAGGTTATTATATCGGATCAATTGGTATATTGTCTGTTAATTATTATACCCGTACAAAGCTTATATTTAAAACGACGAATTATTTTTTTTACAAATTTATTGACAAGTATTTGCAATTTTACTAATGAATATGAAATTGTAATCAGAGTTATATATATATAAAATTGTTATCTTTTATCTTATTTAGATAAATTTTAAATTTTATATCTATTATCTAATCTAGATTAATTTTCTTATAATTCATTTTTAAATTCATCTAGATAAAATTGTCGTATTTATACATAGAATTGTATCAATGTGTTCGGTTACTTTTATTTAATTTTTAAATCAGTCAATCAAGTAATTATCATTGACTTCCTAATTTTATCGCTAAATTTATATGTAATTATTTTGTATTTGTTATATAATATTTATTTAATTAAAGTTATATTTTATTATCGTAATAATTCAATAACCAAGATCTAAATCCAACTTTATCTAGTCAGGTGAAGATTTTATTTTAAATAAATACTAAATTTACTTAGAAGAAAATTTGCACAAAAATAGCAAATTGTTAAACGGGCTTTATACGATTATTCGGAATGACATTCATACCGAAAATTGACATTCTGTAAGGTCAAGACTGATGAACTGATGAATGGATTGACGTATTTCCAAATATTTTGAAATCCGAGCTTCAATCACGGGAAGTGAAGTGGAGACTGATATTCTGAATGCTTCTCCCAATTGCAAGGAATCTTAAAGTAACCGCTAATCTCTCACGAACTGATATTGAATCTCTCATAACTGTATTTATTCTGGATAAATATGGTGTCGATGTAGGTTGATCAACGTGTTAAAAAGATTTTCGTCCATACGGTAGTAATTTTTATAGGTAGTCATTTAAAGCTAAAATTACTTTAATCAGATTGTCAGTTTGGCTGATAAGTGTAGGGGCTTTGTGATTGAAGTCAGGAATGACAGTTTGATTTTTCAATCAGATTGTCATTCCTGATTAACCGTGTAAGGCCGGCCCGTTTTACAGTACATTTCAGTATTATAGTAATTCAGTGTATGCGCATTATTTGTTTTTTAGTACTTATCTGTAAACTTGTGTGGATTTCTTATTCATTTGGTACATATCAGGATTTAGATGTTTTACATTTGAATGTAACAAATCTATTTTCTTTGGCACGTATAATATATTTCTTATTTAAATATGTAATTTCCACTTCCGAATTTAGTATTCTCACTGGTTTATTTTGTCTCCAATTCTACACGTTTACAAAAAGATCTGTAACAAACCTGATTTTTTTCACACGATCATAAACAAAACTATATAAGTAAGATTGTTTTTTCGACATATATATGGTCACAGTCAACTGGCACGACTAAACAATCTTTTCCGGACGCAAAACAATAGCGAATACAAATACCACTACCCAGTTTACAGTGTTGTCAAACCTAAAAATTACAAAGAAAAAACAAAAGGTTTGGCTGTTGCACCGACGGCGACGGCGACAGCAATATCACATACACACACAGAAAACAAAAGTTTTTCGCGAAAGAAATTGTCGCATCTGGATTTTATTGCAGCCGAACGGAAACCCATCACGTTCTAACAATAAATTACAATTCAACACTACTACGACAATTTATCATAGAGTGTGTTGTGTGTGTGTGTGTGTGTGTGTGTGTTCGCATTACCAAGTGCAGTGTGCGCACAGGTGTCAGACAGTCACCCTTGTGCACAGGAAGTTACTTTATACGCATAAAATGCAACGGACTTGTACTTGGAACATATACGTATAGGTACCTTCATATTGGGCACTGCATGTAGTTTATTATATATGCATATACTTTTAAAAGGATATATTGGTAAGGATGTAAGGTGTTTGTGATAATTTGATACTGAAGAACGAATAAATTTCCGTTACCGGATATTTGAGAATTTTATTTATTTATCAAATTGAATGTTTTCTGCCAATAGAAATTTATAAAGAAAATGATCAATCAATCCTTTAATTAATTATTTATAAATTGTATAATCTAGTTACTTATTTTGTTACCTAGTGACTTGTATCTATGTTCTGTTTATTTACTCTATAATTTTTCTTGATGATGATGTACGTACAGTACATTTATTAAAATATATACTTTAATCATAAAGCCCTTTTTATTTTAATATAACGAGTTCTAAAATATTTTTTTTACTATATTATGTTAATATTCTTTAATAATTGAGATGCATTATAAGAGTAAAGTTTGAAGAATAGTATACTTTTTTTCGTTTATTTTTATAGTTGATTTAGTTTATGTAAGTTTCATTCGATTTTTATGTTAGATAGAGTGGCATGATTAAGCGTGATGTTGCGTGAGCGAAAGTTTCCAAGTATTGGGAATTGAAGAGCATGTGTGAGAGGTGTCATGAATGTAGATGAAGCTAGAGTTACTTGTATGAATAGGATATATGAGTCGTATAGATGCAAAACTCACTATTTGCAAATTTTAAGTTCTGAGATATTTGCAAAAAACTGTTATAGCTAAGTGTAATTGTATTTTGATGATAAAATCTTGTTACTAGAGATGGCAGTACTTATTTAAAATTGTGAATCATTGGTTTTATACATTATTAATTCATACAAAGTAACTGTTTGCATCTAAACTATCAACGCAAGTAGTGAGTTTTGCATCCAACACTAAACTTTAAAGAGTGTTTCTCATATTAAATACTGAGTTTTTTTTCTAACGAACCTAAATATCGTATTCCTTGTAAAATTCTACGTCCAAATCGCGCAAAATCTCATTTTTCACTTTTTGTCGAATAGTGAGTTTTGCATCTATACGCCTCATATGGAGAAAACTAGTTTCGAAATAGTAGAAAAGAGTTTGTGCCACACCTTTTTCGGGTATATGGCGTGAATGTGTACGTATGTAAAGTACAATTAATCGTGTACTTTATGCCATATAAAGATTTTTACAATTTAATTCAAAAATGCACAAAACAGTAAACAAAACAAAATATTTTTATGTTCGCTTGATCGCATGTGGCAAAAACTAAATTTATGGAAGTGACCAAATAACGATCAACTGAATCTGTAACAAATGATTTATTGAATTTTTTTTAATGAAAATTTAAAAGCGCTCTTTGCCATAAATATTCATGTTGAATAGTTAATTAGAAGGTAGTATTATATATTTATGATAAATATTATAAAATACCAAAGACAAAAATAATAAAATTTTCTTAACCGTAAGAGATATCAAAAAATGTTACAAATAAAAAGGAATTCTTTTTAAAAACCCTATCCAGCGATATCAAACATGACCTATGTTTCCATTTGAAATTTCAAAGTTTCTTTCGGTTTTCCCCACTTCCAGTTTTCTCAGGAAAATTATAGCAAGGCCAATAAATTCTTTGCATATGCTTTGGTTATGAAATTTTTTTTTCAACTTTATAGCTCATCGCGTTTTTAAAATAAAAGGGTGGGACGGATGGTTTGAAACACCCGGTATAGGTGTATCTTGATTTATTCAAAAGGAATAACGGCATAACATATTTGACATCATTTATATCCGCGCACTGAATCAAAACAAATTTGATTGGTCATTTCACGGAATCGTTCAACAATGTAATAGTGTTTGACTTATGTTTTGATTAGTGTTGTGTGTGTTCTAAGTATAATTCATACTGACTACTTTCCGTTGATGCTGCTGCTTTCAACTGTTACGAAATAAGTTGGATATTATAAGCTACTTATATAATATATATGAAAGCGGTTTAATCTTCTCTTCTTTTCATTTCGACATCGGTTCAATCGAAATGAGACAAATAAAATTAAATAGTCCAGTTATTCGAATATTTTGTAAGAATAATATAAAAAAATCTGCTCTGGCCACCACAAAACACAAAGTTTCTCGTAATAGTCTGAATTTATTGCTTTATTTGTGTTTGTTTTTATCTTATATCATATATTAGTTTCTGTACTGGGTTTATCTATTAATTTTTTTTACTTAATAATTTAGAATTTAATAAATATAAATATATTAAAAAAATATTTGTTGTGGTCACCACAGAACCGATTGTTATCGTATTAAATAAATTTATGGAATAGAAAAATTTGTATAATAACAACTATTGTAGTCATGCAGTCATGGTAACTAAAAATAAAACTGTTATAACATAAATATGCCACTTATTTACAGAATTATATACATATATCATAAGAATTTATAAAAAAAAATTATTTAGCCGTATCGAAAATTGTTCCCAAATAAAAGTTGTTAGTTATAACTCTTGTTAAATATTTTTGTTGCGAAATAGTCGCAAAACACAGAAAAGTAACATCAGTAAATTATCATTACGGACATCACGCTAAAAACAGTAGTAGTTCGTGTTATTATAAGCTTAATTCGTACTTATCTGTAAAAATCTCGATATGTTACATTGGTATGATTACAATATCTCCCTTATCATATTTGATATGACGGTCGGTAAAAATATTATACATATATTTAAGGTAAAACATTAAAAAACGAAAACTCTGAAATGAAAATCTATTAAAATATTAACGAAATGAATTAAATTGTTAAAGAATTTTAATAAAAAATATTTATTATGACAATTTATTGATTATAAATGGTCATTAATTTAATACAGCATCTAGTAAAATTTATGGCTTATATTTTTTTTCCTTTATTTATTAAAATTTTCAATCTAAATAAATTTTATTAATACGCAGGTAAAAAAATCTATTAGATTATTAAATTTTAAATGTTTGGTAGCAGTAGTAGAATGACATTTACTTCAAATATTTATTCATATATTATTAACAAAGTATTGCCGTCGAAAGTGGCCTTAAAAGGGATTTTAGTTTTCATGCTGAAAGAATAAAATAAAATTAATAGCAAATAATGTGTTCGAATATTATTTTTTTGTTGTTGAAGAAAATTAAAAGTTATTTTTGATGGGTCTAATATGGGCTTAAGAAAACCGCAAAACATTTTGTCCATATTACGTGTGTAACCTAGCACGTAGTATCCAAGTAAACAAATGTTTTATATATTCGCTCTTCTGTTTGTTCATACACGTTCGTCTTTTTTTTTTTTTTTCGAACCGCGCTCGAAGGTCAAAACAACTGAAAACGTTATATACACGAATCAAGGCCGTCTGCGATTATATATAAACGTGTGGCGTAGAAAGAGATGGCATTATATAGACACACATTTATTTTACACGCAATATATCCTTTTTATCCTTTAAAAGGATAAATATATATCGACAGCCACCATCAGTTTGAAATCAAAAACAACGTGTTATTAAATTATTTATTATTAAATGCTTGTTGCCATGTGTGTTATTAGTTTGCGTGACAGTTGCTATATTTTCGCGATTTATTTTCAACTTGATTAAAATATCGGTTTTATACTGTTTTATTTCATTATTTATTAAGTCTGTATTATGTACGGTTGGTATGGTGTATATGATATTGAGTGATTTTTATTTGGTATGAAATTTATGTAATGTAATTTGTATCGATTCATTTTTTTTTCTCCTCATATTCCATTTTTGTAATATATTCGCTTCAATGTGAAGTAAAATTTGAAAACTGTATGGTGGTAATTTAGCAAAGTGCTTTTTTAATACTTTTTTGTATAGATTGATTTTCAAAATGTCTGCTTAGCTTTTGTTCAGTTTATTAACAATTTTAATAAAATGTATTCGAATTGATTATTATAGTTTAAGATAGTATAAAATCTTTCAGAACTCATTATATATTTAAAATAAAACGACTTAAGGTTGTAAGCATATTTATTAATAATGGACGTACTCAGCGTACGTTTTCATCAGGAAAAAATGTACAAAAGACTTTTACAATAAATTAACAGAACATAGAAACAAGGTAACAAAATAAGTAACTAGATTATGAAATTTATAGATTTTTAACTAAAGGAAGCCAAATTTTATTTAAATCAGCAGAGGCGTAGCAAGACCTTTGTGGGCCGGTGTGCCACTGATTTTAAGGGGCCCCTCTCTACTCCTTGTATTGTTTAAAATTTTAATGTTTTTTTGGCTCATTTTAAGTTCTAAATGTCATTTTAATTTTTTAAATTTGTGTCTGTTTGTGCCTTATTCGAAAAAAATTTCAAATAAAAGTTGTTTTATTTTTATGATAATCAAAATTAATTAAAATTACTTTTTGTTAAAAAGCAATCTGTATTTTCAAAATTAATAAATTAAAGTGAAATGCCTAAAGAAACAACTTGCCAGGAAATATATATGTATGTACCTAATAATGTTGGCTTAACCATAGACAAGGAATGTGTGAAGATTTTCGATTTAATAGTTCAGAAGATAATTTTAGGATAAACGTTTTCAACGCTACGTTAGATATTATAATTGCACAATTAAAAGATAGATTTTCAAATATACTGACGATTTAACCACAGATTTTAAGACACAGATATTATATTTTAGGAAAACTTTTAAAAAACAGTTACAAAATATTAATTCGGTATTTGAATTAGAAGAATTAATATTTACAGAATATTCTATTCTAAGTTCGGCATTTCAGAAACTTTGTACCGCTCTTATTTTATTCTTAACATTCCCCGTATCAACTTCTAGCGCCAAAAGAACATTTTCAAAATTAAAACTTATTAAAACATATTTAAGAAACTCTATGGGGGAGAACGTAAATTAAATTTAAGTGAAATAATTAGCATTTTTGCTTCAATGAAAGCGAGAAAAGTTAATTTTAGTTAAAGTTAATGAACTATGTTTGTAAACCTAAACTTTAAATTTGATTTGTACTGTATGTTTTTGTGTTTGTAAACTTAAGGGGGCATAGTAGTTTTTTGTGATCAAAAAATCAATTTTTTTTTATTTAATATTATTAAAGAGTAATGTCTAAAGAATCGTTTTCACGAAACCGCATGTCAAAATTATAAAAATTACGAAAGTTACATCACTTTTTTTAAAGAAACATAAACATTCACTTGAGCTTTTCTTATGTGACATTAAACTCATTCTGAAACTTCAACCGCGTTTTTTTCGAAACCATATTTTTTTTGTCGGTTCCAGTGATATCTGTAGAACAAACAATCGGATTTATTTGAATTTTTGTTCTTCTGAAAGCTAATAGAATTCCGCATCGTTTGACCCATCCTTTTTTTAAAATTTTGATTTGTCATATTTTTTTTACGTTAAAGAAGTCAAAAAAAAGGACAAAAAATTGACCTCTTTTTTTGCAAGCCCGCCATTTTGCGAAAAAAAAAAAACAATTTTCAAAAAAGATCGGTCAAACGATGGGGAATATATTCAACTTTAATAATCCGAAACGATTTTTGTTTCCGATAACCCAGTCCCGAGATATCTATGGAACCGTGGACCTCGGCACTTCAGCTTTCGGGGGAGGGGGTGAAAAAATTCTGACGTATTTTTCAATAAAGGATCTACATTATACAAAAAGTTTCAATGCTTTACGTCTTCCCGTTATTGAGAAAAAAAATAATGAAAGTGGACTACTTTTTCATTGAAAAAAGTACTATGCCCCCTTAAAAGAATCTATAAAAATATATTTAACTTACTATAATAAATTAATTTATATAATAAATGTATTTAATCCTATGAATGGTATTAATGAAAATAAGGCCCCATTGGGCACTTTGGCTCGTGGGCCCCTCTCGCTCATGGGCCCGTGTGCATCGCACTCCTTGCACCCCCGGTTGCTACGCCCCTGTAAATCAGTGCGTTAGAAAATCTTCCTTGAAAATAGGAAAATCGTAGAAATCGGGCAGTAAAAAATAACTTCAAATTTTAAACTCATTTTTTCGAATCCGTGGCCCGTATTCTCACCTCATTTATAAAAGTGATTTTCGCCAAAAGTACTTTTGACGTTTACTTAATTTTTTTTATTAAGCACTTTATAATAGTTTATTTATATTTTATAATATCAAATATAATAAAAATAATCAAAAATAGAAAAACTATTTATATTTGATGAAAAACAGAAGTAGAAAGTTATTTTGAAATTAATAATAAACATTGTCTCGCCGAGATCTCGGAAACTATTCATCTGATTTACTTTGCTTTTTTTTAATATTTTATACGCTTTAAAAGTTGACTTTTTTACACAAGAAAAAGAACATTTTTTTCAAACATCCTCCATTTTCGTAATTTTTTAAAATTTCAAAAAATCGTATCTTTCATTTTGTATTATATTTCAGTACTTGCCAGGGGACGGGACAAGTGGTCAAGGATTTTTTGACAGTGCCTGAAAGATCACGTGTGACGTCACAATTTGAAAACATTTTTTGACATGCATAATCGAAAACGTGGTTCAAATATATCGTAATAACATACAAAAAATCCGGAATATTTGCATTTTTATTTCTGCATGAAAAAACTCTCAAACTTTGCCTATTTTCGGAACTTTTTTGTCAATTTTCAAAATTTTCAATAGTAGAATTAGTATTGCTGGCAATAATGATATTTCTGTTGAGTTAATGTTAACTTTTTGACATTTGTTAAAGAGTTTATTATTATACTTATAAATACTTGAATACTAATGCTAGTATTCTACAAACTGTACAGTACTATAGAATATTTTGTCTGTTTTAACATATGCAATTTTCAATTTATAAAAAAAATATATAGTACTATGGAGCTTATAGACCGTACAGAATATACCAGCATTAAATACATAATATTTAACTATAAAATACAGACATTTAAATAATCACATAACGATCTCAATAAATTGAGTTTTTATTTGATATTGTTTTAATTTTTTTGTACGAAGATACATTTTTACATAATATCACAACCTGCAAATCGAAAAAAAAAGGTATGCATTCTTTCCAAAGAGATTTCTATCTAAGTTCAACCATAATAGCCATTTTGCGTGATTATCTTTTGTTCCTTTTTTCCAACTTCGGAAACGAAAGAATTTATATACGTTTATTTTTATAATTGAATGCTAAACTTCTAGGTTGTAAATTGAAATACGTATATATACGTAAAGTTTTATATACTTTTATGATGCATGTTATACGTATGTAGTGCAGTTGTCGGATGTATGTTTTAAATAATCGTGATTATGTTTTGTTTTTGTAGGGTTTTGTTGCTGTTTTACGGACACTAATTATGTTGTAGATTGTTTTCGCTACTAGGAAATAATGAGATTATTACTATAAATTAAAGTCATTTAGTGTTTTAGAATGGGTGTAATTTAGCTTCTACATATTGAGAAATTGTTTTCGTTTTTATTGCGATTTGAAATTGAATTATTAAATTAATTGTATATGTATAAAGAATTACAGGAATAAAATAAAAACTTTTTTTACTTTTTAATTGCATTATACTTATTCGTTATATCGTTCGTTTAGAATTACAAGGGCGTAAGCGACATTTTTGAATAATTTTGCATAACTGTTGTAACAAGTTACTTAGTGTATGAGGAACGTGTAAGTATTATTATTAATTTAATTTTGTCAGTATTTCATTATTAAAAATTAGAAATTACAAAGTCGTATGTTTTTAATTTTATATTTGTTGGGTTAACAAAGTCGTATCGGCTTTTATAATGAGACAACCGTATTTCACTATTACAATTTATATCGGTGCGCGCTAAGATTTTATCCACAGCTAGCTGGATTCACTTGAAAGTTCAGCGATATCTTGGTGCTTGCTTGCTGTGGCTGGGTTTATATAGTCCAATCACAAACGTCTAATTTTTTCTGGATGTTCTGAGAGAATGTACTAGTCGCTTTGAGACGGCAGACGCGGCGGTACTGTACTATGTCTTGCAACAATATTAATGTTAATACCCATTGGCGAACAAGTACTGTATTTTAGCAATTAATAGTGTTAATACGTATATACTAACGTTTTTCAATGGCAAATTTAGTGAAATTGGTACCATATTCTGATTCTGAAAGTGATCCTGAGTACGAAGATAATATTCCACTTGCCAATCTTATGAGAATAAGAACGTAAGTATTGTTTAACTCTGTTACCGATATTTCCATTGAATTGTGTTTTACTTTTAGACATGAGAGTAATAGTAATTCAAATCCATCTCAATTATCAGAAACTATTTGTTTTCGTAAAAGAAAAGTCAATACTCAAAATTGGAAATCTGTAGCTAGAAAAAAGGCCCATGATGCCGGTTTGGAATATATTTCTATCAGAAATAAAATCGTTCCTTCAAAGAAAATTAAATCGTGCAAAAATTGTTTGAAGTGCGTTTTCAAGTGCCAAATATTAATTAGTATTGTTGAACGAAAAACTATTTTTCAAAATTTTTACACTTTGCAAGAACATGAAAAAAAATTGTTTATAATTTCAACCACGGAAAAAGTGCCAGTAAAAAGGCTTCGACAAGAAAATGAGTTGAGCCGCCGAAAATATACATTCCGTTATTTCATGAACGTTGGAAATGCTAGAATACAAGTCTGCAATTTTTTTTATTTAGGAACACTATCCATTAGTGAAAAGAAAGTATACAATACGCATTTAAACAAGATTAGAAGTATATGGGTAAACCCATATATAGACTACTTTGACATTTCTCGGAAAGTTGGCAACACTGTATTTTAATAATATTATAATTTATGTGGGCACTAGGAGATACTTTTTTGAAAATTTGATCAAAATTTAATAAATAATGTAGCCACAATGAATTTTTAAAAAATTTTGTGATTTTTTTTCTCGATAAGTTGGCAACACTGTATTTTGTTAAAATTGCATAATTTATTTAGGCACTAGGAAAAACTTTTATGAAAATTTGATTAAAATCGGTTAAATGAAATAGTCAAAATAAATTTTTAAAAATTTTACTAATTTTTTTCTCGGAAAGTTGGCAACACTGTATTTTGTTAAAATTACATAAATTATATGAATACTAGGAGAATCTTTTGTGAAAATTTGAGTAAAATCGGTTGAATAACATGGCCATAATAAAATTATTAAGTTCTGAATTACAAAGTCGTATCCGCCACAAATAAAGTAAATAACAAATATCACAGTAACAAAGTCGTATGTGTTTTTTGATTTAGTTATTTTTATCGGATAAGACCAGCAAATGGGTGGATTCTTGGATAAACCTAGTTAATGGTTTTCGGTAAGTACTGTAGCAAAATCTCAATTTCATTAAGTGGATCAATTAAAAAATAATGCCCAGACAATTTTTAAACTTGAAAATCTCGCAATAGTAAACAATGTACATACGACTTTGTAATTCTAAACGAACGATATGTTGAAATTCTGAAATATAAACAGAAATTTCAGACAAAATTTTGTCTTCGGAAACACAAAATTTAGCTAAAATTGACATAAAAAACACTAATTTGTTTAAAAGAAACTAACAATCATTATCAGATGAATAGAAATTGAAATTTATGAAAACTGACACTTGTATTTTTTAACTACATGAAATTATTTTTTTTATATAATTATTTAATAAAAATAATTAATTAACAAAAATTAAACAAAATAATTAGTAAAAATCTATAAATTTTGTGATTTTGTTGTTTCTATGTTCTGTTATTTGCTATAAATGTCATTTGTGTCATTTGAAGACGGATGTTGAGTTTGTCGAAACATTTATTATAAATAAATATTAATACAAAACTTTAACATAAAGCAGTTTTATTTAATATGAGTTTTTAAGATTTTTTACTATATTAATTTATTATAGTTTTTATTATCAATAAATTTATACAATTATAACTTTTTATTCATCGAATTGTCATGTTGAATTTTCTAAAATTATAATAAAAAATATTTAACGCTAACATAACTGATATACAAGAAGATTAACATAAATATGTAAGTTACACCATCAAATATCTGATATAAAAACAAATGAAATTTGATCGTGCGTATATGTCCGTCAACTGTTTTTTTTTTCTCCTCCCAACCAATTGAACATCGAAAAACCGGTTTGAAAATTGTTTGGTATAACGTGGCGGTAAAACAGTTTTATAATATGTTAATTAATAAATTTGACGGTGCTTCTATAATATATAGTTAAAGTTTTTGTTTTTTTTTTATATATGCCTTTTAATTATTGTTTATTATTTACTGTTCAAAACGAGTATGTAAATTTTACTAACATAGGTTTGTTGGTATTATGGATGTATAGCTTATTATACGAAATGAAGATTCTATTCTTAAGTTTTTATTGATTTGGTTTTTTTTTAATATGTTACGGAACAATTGAGGATCGTTAGCTAATGTGATAAATTATTCAGAATTTAAATTTGTTTTTTTTGCATACCCAACAAGCATTTTGCATTTTTTTTCTCTGTCGCTCGCACATATATAGATATAGAAAAAATGAGAGCGATAAGGAGAACAAACAAAAATTTTTTAAAACAAAAAGTTTTTATAAAAGTAAAAAAATCTTTTAGAACTCAAAATTAATTTAATTTTATAGTTCAGTATTTAATTACTTGTTTCGTAATTAATATTTATTTATCTTTTGTTTCAGGTGAGTTTCTGTTGCATTATTTCATTTATTTCTACTTTGGTAAGTTTTAATTATTATCATAATTATTATTTTCAAAATTTCTGGAATTTAAATTTATAATCTTTTCAACATTATATAATTATATGCACTACCAATAGACACATCCAAGTGTTTTTTTTTTTTTTATGTACATTATTGAAAATTTAAATTTTAAAATATGGCGCAAACAGTGTGACATACAGGTCACTTTTGCATAAGTAGGAAGAATCGGCATACGTTATCAACAGAACGCTCACTCAGTCGTAAGAGTGAATATTGATCTGAGCAATTGTGACTAAAGTTATATATTTAGTAAATATATATATATATATATATATATATATATATATATATATATATATATATATATTTGTAAATGAAAATTTTAAAAAATCTGCTGTGGCCACCACAGAACCGACTGTCATCATAATAAATAAATTTATTGGACATCATGCGATAGAAATTTCTCGTTATATAAAATTCAAAGATACTGTAATAATTGCAAGAACCATCAATATTAACAAAATAAAACGTTTCTAGGTTCTAGTTCTGTATTAATATTTATTAATAATCGATTTTTCCACGTACTTAACGTGCATCTGTATCAGGAAAAATGATACAAATGACATTTACAGTAAATAAGTTACTAGGTAACACTAGATTATAAAATTTATAAATTTTTAATTAAAGGAAACCGAATTTAATCGAAATCATTGCGTTAGAAAATCTTTGTGTGATACAAAATTCGAAGATACTGTAATAATTGCAAGACACATCAACATTAACAGTAGATTAATAAAAGAAGCAATAAAAATTAATAAAGAAAAAGATAACATCAATCACTGTAAAGGCACTGATTTAAATGAAATTTGACTATCTTTAATTAAAAATTAATAAATTTTTATGATCTAGTTACTTACTTTGTTATCTAGTAATTTGTTTCTATATTCTATTTATTTACTGTAATGTCATTTGTACAATTGTATATCTCGAAACATCGATATTCATAGAAAATTAATACAGAATTATATCCTAAAGTTGTTTTATTTTAATATTAATATGGTTATGTTACTAGATTTTTATTTCATTTTGTATATAGATTATTTTCCAAATTAGCATTGCAGAGGTAATAACATTGTTAATTTAATATATAATATTAAGCTAGAATATTATTCAATTTCTTTCTTATAACGATGCAGTTACATTCCTTCTCACCCATTAATAATGCATAGGGCGTTAATGATTACTTTATTAACATTTTGCATAATGTAAGATGTTGTTAGTGGAGAAGTACAAATTATACATTTATTTTTTTATTTTTTTCGTACAAACACCGTTTTCTTATGTTAATTATTGTGGAATATTAAGATATTAATTCTTATTTTGTTATGCATTCGTAATGAAAAATATTCGTTAGATAATTGTTGCGTTAATGAATTTCCGTGAAATATCTTAATTTTAAATTCTTTTCAAATTGTTTATGATATTACAGTTGTATTTTAATTGCTTTTCGAATTAATTTGACAAATATTTTAATAAAATTTGAAAATTAATCTTGAAATTTTGAAAACTAGACGAGCAATATGACTCATTTCTTTTTTTTTAATATTACCCCTTTTTTAACTAGGAGGAGTAATTTAAAATATATATTGAATGTTATTTTTATCTTGTCATCAACTGTCAACAAGATACATTATTGTCAGGTTTTATATTGTCACGTTTTCTTTAATTTCGTGTGCTTTAAATTCTTTTTGTGATATTTTGTAAGTAAATAAACCAAATGTGGAGAGATCACAGACTTTGCAAAATAAACTTGCGATAAAAACTTCTTATAGTGTAAAACTTATCTTTACATTTACTTCTAATAGTTCAAAAACTATAATTTATATTTGATACAGTTGAAATCTTGTAACCTATAAGAGCAATAAATAAACTTTTATCATATTTTATATCCGTTTACATTATTTCTACTTTATTTTTAAGCATGGTTTAAATTTTTAAATAAATAATTGACTATTAAATTCGTCGACTCACTTCTACCACATCTAAAATTTAAGTGGTTAGTGTAACGGATTATTAATAAGCACGGTTTCCTGTGAAAAAATTTAATGTAATTTTTAAATAATTAATGCAATAAATGAAATGAATATTCGAGATGTTTTGGCATTGCTATTTTTGATTCTTTGAACTTATAATTTCAAAAACTGGAAGATGATATAGTATTGCTCTCAGCTACTACGCTAATTTTAATACATACATACACAATCACGCCATATACCCAAAAGGGTAAACTTTTTTCGCTATCCCAAAATTAGTTTTCTCCAAACATTCCTATTAAGTTAAGCACCTCCATCTCCATACACATTCATGATACCTCTCATACATGCACGCGAACGTATACCTTCAAAATCATTTACATATATTCTTCTAATCAAACGTTCATTAGACATTCGCTCAAAATGACCGAACTATCTTAACTAACTAACACCAACTTTTACAACAGCATTTGTTGGTGTTAGTTAGTTAAAATGGTTCGGTTATCTTGAGCAAATGTCTAATGAACGTTTAGTTAAAAGAATATATATGAATGAGTTTCAAAGTTTACGTAATATTATTATAATTAATTAAATTGGAAAAATAGTCGACTGGTAATATTTAATAAATATGTAATTAGTAATAGACGGAATTCAGTCAGTTATATATTTTTTTATTATCTTCTATAATCATTAAAATGATATTTTTACTTGCATTTAATATAATAATGATAATTTTAATTTTCTGACCAAATAATGTAAAAATATACATATAACTGACTGAATGGGGAAGTTTAGCGTATTTTTTTATTTCTTTATTTGTTTGGAACTGGCTTAAAAAGTGATGTTTAATTTATCATTTTTCTCAAAGATGCCCAGATTTCCTAAAAAATGAAAAAACATGTCGTGATGACGTCAATAATGTCTTCGCAAAACTTTTGTCGACTTCTGAATCAGACGCACATATATTGTCATGGTTACCGGATACAAGCTACTGGCTGGGCGTAACTGAATCAACAAAAATCAACATTTGCTACGACATACGTTTTCAAAATTATATCTCACCAACTCTTCTGCGCTTGCGCACAATAGCCTAGTGACGTCAGTAATGTTCTTACAAAAATTGCTAATAACAAATAAATGAAACAATTATTAGAAATTTTAATGACAGTTTCTGTTATTATTTTATATATATATATATATATATATATATATATATATATATATATATATATATATATATATATATATATATTATAATTATTTATTATAATTAATGCTACAATATAAAACACGATTTTTTACGTCAAGATTAATTTTATTACAACAATACTGTTCTTATTTAATACATTGTAATGTAAATGATATTATTTAAAAAAAAAAAGAAAAGATATATATCATTTAATAAATTTAATCTCAACAATTTCTTCACCACCTTTAAAAAGTTTCATCGAACTTAAAACCAACTAATGTCTCCAAAGTTCGTCGTCGAACAAAAGGAAAACCGAACCGAAGTACAAATAAAAGAAAATCGTCCAACTAGTGAAAGGAAATAGAACGGGACACACCGACCAGAAAAAAAAAAAAGGAGAGTGATAACACGTTGTGGCGAGGCGAATATAGTGTTTCTGCTATGGATGGCGCGCAGTCGGTAGGGTTGTGCTTTCGCGTCGTACTAATACACGCGACGGCGACGCCAAATGAAATTGTCTCTCCCGGCAATTTATTGGACGGACAATGTTTTTTATCGTCGACGATGGCGACGACACCGGTTGACGCTCTTTTTTTTCCCTTCTTCCTCCCCTCCGCAACTGCTTGTCGTCGTCTTTGTTCTTAATTAAAATTCTCACTTGCTAACGGTGAAAAACGTCGCGCAGGAAAAAAATTAAACTCTGGTTTATACGCTGGCCGATTCGGACGGCTCGAGCTTAATGTTTGTGCAAAATGTCTGTTCGCGTCGCGCGGCGCTAGCTTGTTCACCGGTTGATTGCAGTCAAACTGTCGTTGTTTTTTTCTTCTTTCTTCTGTTCCTACTGTTGTTTGTGAACTGAATGAATTTAACTGGTTGTCGTTCGTAAGGAGTTTACTTTTGTAATTCTTGAATTTCTTTTATAGTTTTAAAGTCGGAATAAATAAGGATACTGCTACTTGAAATGGGTTTATAAAGTCATCTAATTTCATTTACGTTTATTGCTTTATAAATCTTGAAAAGTTTTAGTTTTACTGTGTTGTTTGGTTAAAGGTTAAATAAAGATTTGTTTTTTTTTTAATTTATTTTTAATTGGTTAGTACTAAAAATTTATTATGTGGAATATGTTCTCTTTGACGAATAAATAACAATTTATTTATTAATGAAATGGAATAATTGTTTTAAAATTATTATTCATCATATTATCATATATATTTATATGATAATAAATACGATTTAGTGAATCAATTGAAAAGTCGAAATATTAAATGAAAAAATTACGATATCTGGCAATAATCGAACCTACAAACTATCGATGTACAAGGTGTTTTTAAAAACTATTGTTTACAATGCGTTTTTAAGAATTATGTGTGCAATGTATCTAAAGAATTTTATATACATTGTTTTTTTCATATATGAATATGCAATGTACTTCAGCTATGTACAATTGTCTCAGAATTATATATATATATATATATATATATATATATATATATATATATAAAGCTATAACTATTTTGAAAGCTTTTTATAAAATTACTTACATATTTAGTTTAGAAATACATGTCTTTTTATGGAATGAATGTAATTGGAAAATCATTAATAATTTTTAATTCCAATTTAGTATTATTTTTAAAGCAAATATTAACTAATTTCTAATTTTATCCAAAGCTTTTAAAATAGTTATACCTATTGTTACCATAATTTTTTTTTCGTTAAATTTTTTCTTTACATTAGAAGAAACATAAGTTTGCACGTTTACTTTTGAGTTAAAACTAAAAATTTCGCATATAAAGCAAAATTTTATAAAATGAAACTGCTTTAGATTCAAGTTCTGCATTAAAATTTATTTATAATCGACGTTCCGACGAAACTCAACGTTTGTTTTCATCAAGAAAAAAACTGATACAAATGACATTTGTATCAGTTTTCTCCTGATAAAGACGAGCGTTGAGTTTCGTCGAAACGTCGATTATAAATAAATTTTAATACAGAACTTGAATCTAAACCAGCTTTATTTTATATAATAAGTTCTGAAAGATTTTTTACTGACAAAAATTTTATAGTTCTATTTTATTTAACTATAAGTACTTAATTCAAAATAACTATATATATAAAAATGTTTCCTGATAACACATTATCATTATCAGTATAATCGAAAATGATACAGCAACGTAATGATATCCAATAAAGAATAATGCTATAAAATAATACGGTAGTGGCCACACGCTAATTACAGGCGGCTTTTGCTAAAATAATATAAGCCCCAGCCATATGGATGGTATTTACGAGTCACGCCTGTTCCCAGAGCTCAATTCGCTCCTAACAACATTGATGCCGTTTTTGCCTATCGCGCGTTTGCCAGGCCTACCAGATCTATCCCCCGTTCGCATTTATATTTCCACTTGGTTGATTTTCAACCAGTTGCTCTAGCGCTGCCGCTGCTACAGACATTATTATATAGCTTTTATTTATTATTAAATGTGCCGTAATACGCATGGCATACGTGCACGAGTGTGTGCGCCACTATTAATCTATATATATATATATATATATATATATATATATATATATATATATATATATATAATTTACCGTGTGTTGACTTGGACCGTCGTACATAGGTATTTAGCATGTAAAATCAGACATGTGCGATCTCCTACTTCCCAAATTATTTTACAAAATAAACTTTGGGATAAATGATAAATGATAAATGCGTAGAACTAAGATTAAAACGGCAGTCTGAATGACGCTTTAATTGTATAAAAACATTGAAACTTTGCATTGTTCCTAGCAAAAGTTTGATAATGTTACTAAGGATATATGTTTGACTATATGACAGCAGCTTTTTAATGTTTATTATATCAATAAATAGTTGATTCATCTTATTTAATCAAAATTATTTAGTGTCATTTTCTAAATGACATTGCCAAATAAATATACAAGAATTACTCGTTTTATAATAGGCATACGTCAATATAAATATAAGACAGCAGTTTAAAGATGACATAAGCCAAAACGCGTCAACTCAAAACTATTTAAAAAATTAAAAAAGTCCTCGTGCTTTTGATCGAGGGACTTATGCGCATTTTTGGTGGGCGGATCAGTATTTAGCATTGGCTGAGCGCTTTTAAACTATTCGATGCGCCAACAACTCGACAGCACCGAACTAATGCAAAAAACTAGAATTATCTACGATGTCTAGTTTAAAAGTTTTTCTGAAGCCGAACGAACGAACGACCGAACGGACAAAGCGTATTATTGAGCTTCGTTTTTGAAAACAAAAATGCGCTAAAAAGGAAAATAAAATTTATATATTTCTGTTTTTGTTTTAATATGTCAGCAACTTAAAAAGAAAAAAAAATATATATAACAAAACAACTGAATTACATATTTAAGTTATTTTTAAAGAAACTTACATAATTTTCTTAGCTATTTGTGATGTATAAAAAAATAAAATATTTATTGTGTATACGTATTTGTATATATTATATCATATTTTATTTGAATATTTTATGTATACATATATGGAGCTCATATTTCGCAATGTGTATATGTTTTTGTTTTTTTATATGTTTTTCTGGTACGCTCTTATGTAGGTTATAAAAATATTTTTTCTGGAGCGCTGTTTATTTCTTTGTTTATTATATAATGTCTAAAAAAATAAAGTCTTTAGTACAATTTTTCGCATCGTAAAAAGTTTGGAGAAACATGCATTGCAAATGTAATTTTTGTATTACGTAAAAAAAAAGTACAAATATAAAAGAAAGTCTTAAAAAAGTACTATTAAAGTTAAAAAAAATGTAAACATTTAATAATAAGGTTGTTAGTTTAAGTTATATGCAAAAATTTACATGTAAATTTTTATATTTAATTTTTTAATGATTAACTTAGTATTTAATTATTAATATTGCTCAATCATTTTAATAATATTTCGTCCGTCTTAGGTCCGGATATCGAATCCGAATCTTAAATTCTCCCAGAATCGGTTATCTGAATTTTCGAATCTTTTTGGATCTACGTATCCGGTTTAAATTTTTTCAAATATTGACAGCGACTACTAAAGTTAATTAATAATCATATTAATGATATGTTAATGTTTCCAATATTTATTTTACTGTACCTTGTCTTAATATTAGACATAGACAATTATTTTCTTTTGAAATTTGTAAAACAATTATGAGCGTAAATCGTCTATTCGTCAGATATGTAAATACTGTCAGTTCAATTATTTTTAAATGATAATTTAATCTCCGTATTCTAAAACATTTTCGTAGACTTGTAAAATATAATACATAAATTTATCTAAACAAGATTAGAAGTATATGGATAAACCCATATATAGACTACTTTGACATTTCTCGGAAAGTTGGCAACACTGTATTTTAATAATATTATAATTTATGTGGGCATTAGAAGATACTTTTCTGAAAATTTGATCAAAATCGAATAAATAATGTAGCCACAATGAATTTTTAAAAAATTTTGTGATTTTTTTTCTCGATAAGTTGGCAACACTGTATTTTGTTAAAATTGCATAATTTATTTAGGCACTAAAAAAAACTTTTATGAAAATTTGATTAAAATTGGTTAAATAAAATGGTCATAATAAATTTTTAAAAATTTTACTAATTTTTTTCTCGGAAAGTTGGCAACACTGTATTTTGTTAAAATTACATAAATTATATGAATACTAGGAGAATCTTTTGTGAAAATTTGAGTAAAATCGGTTGAATAACATGGCCATAATAAAAAATTTAAAACTAGTAATTTTTTTCTTGGAAAGTTGGGAACACTGAATATTAATAAAATTATGTAATTAATAGGAGCATTAGGGAAATCTTTTCTGAAAATTTGATCAAAATCGGATAAATAATGTAGCCACAATGAATTTATAAAAACTTTAGTAATTTTTTTCTCGGAAAGTTGGCATCACTGGAAAAAACCAAAACCACATGACCATCTTGGGCACTAGGCAAATTTATCCTGAAAATTTCATTAAAATCGGTTGAACCGTCTAGGAGGAGTTGCGATCACAAAATTTTGTCTGACGACCGAGTGAGCGAGCGAGCGAGCTGACGACGCACATCCATACACCCACATAAACTAAGTTCAGATTCGTCATCTAGAGGCTATATAAAGGATTTCTATACATTTTTTTTTTTTTTTGAAAATGTTACAGACACCGTACCAAACGCTATAGTACTTTATTTTTGCAGTCAAAGTAGTAAAAAACATGAAAAACATGTGTAAATGTGTAAATGATTAATAAAAATACGAAGAAAAATGAAAAAATATCTACAGTTAATTCTAACCTATGAAATGAGTGACACATATGATAAATATGAGACTTTGTTATGCCCGTTTTACACGACGCAACTTTCTGTGGGATTTTCTTGCGCAACAAAATTGTACAAGAAAGTTGCGCAATAAAATTGCAAAAATATATGTATGTTCCACACGATGCAAGAAAATTGAACTGCGATTTTGGTTATTTCATTCCAAGATGCCAACTAATTAAAAAAATAACTAAACGTCAAAATATATCATAACTGTATAACCTTCAAAATAAACACACGAAATATATAAAATAAATAATTTTTATTATAATTTATTTTTTAATGTATGACACACCTCATAGGAAAATCAAAAATAAATAAATAAAAAAACTGGTTTGTGCCTTTCATAATAAAAGTTGGTAAGACTGAAAGTTACTAAAAAGTAACTAGAAATTGCAAGGCCATGCAATTAAATTACAGCGTGTTCTAATCCGTGCAACCAGTCGCCGCGACAAAATTGCGTGTGCAAATCTGTATTACACGAGCAATTTTCTTGTGCAATTTTGTTGCGCAAGAAAATCCCACAGAAAGTTGCGTCGTGTAAAACGGGCATTAGGAGATTAGAATGAGCAGTCTGGCGTTCATTGATATATATTGATATATATATATATATATATATATATATATATATATATATATATATGTATATATAATAATAATAATACCCCATTAATAATTATATATTTAATAAACATCACTCTACGCAGTATCCATAAAAGTTTTCATAAAATCAACACTATAGCAAAATTGCAATTTAGATATCATCATTTTCATGCCACCACAACAAAAACCAACAGCAGCAAAGGTGAATAAAAAAATCAACACGGCGGCCAGGCATCATATTTTCCATCATCAGTCATGTCGCGAGCGGCTCGCTTGTTTTATATACCACGTCCGCACACGCCGTTTTGAATTAATTTCACGCCTAATATGCGACACGCACGCACGCATTTACTACACATAGCCACAACACTCGAAACGGAGCACTGACAGATTCATTCAGAATGATTTCGCACAACGTGCTGCGGCCACCACCGATGAACGACAATATTGAGGATCGCAGTCGAATAGTGACGAATACGACATTTTGATCCAAATTGAGATTTTTTTGTTTTTTTACTAGCAGATACACATACTGCCATCCATTTGGATAATTGTTCAATATTATACAGTGTATTTAATTTGAATGCGTATTTAATACTGAGAACAATGGTTTAATACATTTGTCAAGTAGAAATTTAATTATTAGTTGTAACAATTTGTCAACAAAAATTAAGAAGATGAACCTGAAGAATCTTATATAATCATAAGCGAAATATTGGCTACTTTACAATAAATTTGATATACATTGATGTTATTGTAATTTATTCATTCTTGCCAGTGGCGGATTTACGCATAGGCGGGGCCCCCTCAAACCAGGGGAGCCCTACACGACAATATATAATAAATTGTATTTTATATTTATTTTTTACACTGAAACGATCAAAAATAATTTGGCGCTTGGATTCTTCTTCCAATAATTGTGTTTTTAAATTATTTTCATATTCCCTATTCGAAATTTGGCATTAGCTAGCTTTTGTAATATTTTTTGTTTATTAAGTTTTTCTTTGCTACTGTGATGTAATTTTTTTAAAATATTTTATCATGTATAATTTCAGATATATCTTAATTTTCATCCATAATACTATTTACATCAGTATGTATATGAATATTTTTGTATTATTTACAACTTCGTATTCCGTTAATTTTTTAGCTTCATTATTTCCAACATCCACTTTTGATTCCTATCCGGAAAGGCGACCCACAGTATACGACTATTTTTTTGATAGGGCGATGAGATCCCGGAATTATTTAACGTCTCGGGTCTCTTAAGGCGGGTTTATAGATTGACGCTGAGGCTGAGGTTGAGGTTGAGGCTGAGGTAGCGCTAGTTGAATCTACGCAACTAAATATGTCAATTCATAAATTAAACGCTGAGACTGCGACTGAGGTTGCGGTTGAGGTTGCGAGTTGCGTAGATTCAACTAGCGCTGCCTCAACCTCAACCTCAGCCTCAGCGTCAATCTATAAACCCGCCTTTAAACGTTAAATCCGCCACTGATTCTTGCCGATGTCCATTAACCAATTTTCAATATATTCTATACGGCAGTTACATATTTATCAAATATATATATATATATATATATATATATATATATATATATATATATATATATATATATAGTTTTACTTTAATTAATTTTTTTATAAGGGGTTTAGAAAAGTTTGTTATTCGAACATATGTTTGTTGTCCGTACACAAAAATCTTTCGTGAAAGTGTTCGTTGTGCGAATTGTTCGTAGTCCAAACTGTATTTGAAAACATTGGACGTCTATTCGTCACTGGTTCTTTCTAATTTTTGTATATTTGTCACTATTCCATTGAGATCTATAATTGGTCCGAGCTGTCTGGTCTGCACTTGACTTTGACATGCTGTTGGGAATCTGGTGTGCTCCGTGTTGTTCTAGAATGCGATTATTATGTTTAGGTTATGACCTTTCAGATGCGGAAAGTATTTGGAGCACATTCCACACCAGCGCAGTTGGATGGGAAATGAGTGCGCTTGTCAAGGAGATAAAAAACAATCGAGAGATAAGGATTTAAAATTGACTATTATTATCTTTGGTTTTATTTATGTACTAGACAGCTGGACGTATTTAAGATTATTAGGATCATAGTTAATAAATAACACGAAACTATAGTTGAATATGTAATTATGATGTTTAATGTTTGATATTGCTTAGATAGAGAGCAATTTCAATAAATAATATGTATTAATATACTTAGATAAAACATTTATTATTGTAACATAGTAAAATATTTTTTAGAACTCATTGTATTAAAATAAAAAAAAATTTAGGATAAAATTCTGTTTAATTATTTTATAAAAATGATGTTTCGACGAAACTGATCGCTCATCTTCATTAGGCCAAAATTTATTAAAGTAAATAAAAATACATAGCAACAAGTTACTAGGTAACATATAAGTAACTAGATCAGAAGAATTATAGATTTTTTAATCAGTGGAAGTTAAATTTTATTTAACTCAGTGCCCCTTGACAGTGATTCATGTTACGTTTTTTTTTATAAATTTCTTTTTGCATCTCTTATTAATCTGCTGCAAATATTGATTGATCTAGCAATTATTACTCTAATTTCAAATTTTACATAATGAAGATATTCTAAAGCATGTTCGGCAATAGCAGATTTATCTGGATGATTTAGATTTAGACGAATTGACTTTATGTTTTGTCAATCTAGTAGAACATAAAAGGTCAATTTGTCTAAATCGTCCAAATAAATCTGCTATTGCTGAATATGCTTTAGAATATCTTCATGATATAAAATTTGAAGATACAGTAATAATTGCAAAATCCATTAATATTAACAGTAGTAGGTAGAACTTTATAAAGAAAAAGATAACATCAATCATTGTGAAAGTACTGATTTAAATAAAATTTGACTTTTTTTAATTAAATATTAAAACATTTATAATCTAGTTACTTGTATTTTGTTACCTAGTAACTTGTTTCTATGTTTTGTTTCTTTATTATTTATGTTATTTGTATAATTTTTAGGTCCTGGAAGCTAGTATCTCAAGTATGCTCCAAAACTATGTGCCCTTTATGTACTATTTATGTGCCAAACTCAATTTTTGTGCTAAAAAAATAGAACTTCCTAATCTAGCTTCAAACCGAAAGTTATTTTTTTTAGTACAAAATTTTGAGTTTGGCACAAAAAATGCACATAATTTTGGCATATTCTATTTTCACTTTTGTCATACTTTAGCTTTGCTAATATAAATGTAAAACTAAAACAATAAATGTTTAATTTTTAATAACGAAAATAAAGACATATTTTGGCAATAATTTATTCTTTTATCAGCTAACAATATTCTAATTTGATGTTAAAACTTGTTGTTTATGTTTTCTTTGTTAATAAATTTATTATCCGGCATTTTAATTTGACCGAATATTTGTTATCCGGTTTCTGCAAAATCACTATCCATTACATCACAAATAAAAACTAAAATAAAACAAAATTATATATCTTTCAAACTGTCTAAACAAACAAAGCCTTACAAATCCCCTCTGTGTCCAAAACAAAATCGTCTTATCCAAACTGCTGTAAATAACCACATCGCTGGTTAGTCTGTTAACAACTATCAACTTTCCCAACTATACTAACACCCCCCAGTACAGTACTAACTACTGGTAAACGTCCATTACAGTACTAAACATTTCACTTAACTCATAATAAACATTCAAGTGCGCTCGCAATGCGATGTTTATCGTTACGTCCGGGAGGGATTATAGAATCGTCCTCCCCCTTCTAACACAGTGTTGTTAACCACCCTTTATAAAACCACACCATGAATTTTAATAGTCTGCGACAGCTTTTACGGGTTATGATTTGTAATAATATTGCAGTCTTGTTCGAGGGATAGCAAGTGTATGTTATTTAGGTAAAATTTTAAAATTTGAACTCATATTAAAATAATTTTTTTTTAGGATTAAGTTCTGTATTCTATTTAAAAATAGACGTTTCGATATTATCAGTAATTCATATGATTATATGAGCGTATATCTATATTACATCAGAAATGTAAAGTATAGTTTGATTTTATTGGTATTCACTCTCTTACATTGTACATTGATAAATATACAGAAATTCTTCATAGATTCTTCCGTAGATGACGAATCCAAACTTAATTTATGAGGGTGTATGAATTTTGTGATCGCAACTCGTACTAGACGTTTCAACCGATTTTAATAAAATTTCTAGGATAGGTTTATTTAGTGTCCAAGATGGTCATGTGGTTTTATTTTTTCCAGTGATGCCAACTTTCCGAGAGAAAAAATTATAAAAGTTTTTGAAAATTTATAATGGCTATATTATTTATCTGTATTTAACCAAATTTTCACAAAAGATTTCTAGTGCCCACAAAATTTATATAATTTTACATCCGTACAGGGTTTTGGCAACTTTCCAAGAAAAAAATTATTAGAATTTTTAAAATTTAATTTTGGCTTTATTATTCAAAATTTATTTTAAGCATACTGTTTGTACGATTTAAAACAAATTATCAGGATAGAATCTTTTATATGGATAATAATTATAAAATTTAATTTTTGAATAATGCTTTCCGAACTTTTGGAAATAAATATAAAAATTTTATTCCTATTTCTTAGTATTTATGTGATGTCAAAGTTGTTTCTATATGGATTTACATACTTCTAGTTTTGTTTTAAAATATTTAAATGAAGATTTTAAAATAAAATTGATGATTGATTTAATTGAAACAAATTTTAAAAAGATTCAGTCATATATATTGAATCTTCTGGTCAAAATGTATCTCAAAAAGCTATTCGTATTATACAAAAAATTATGTAAATTAATTACGACTAAAACTCTAAAATCTGTTCGTAGATAATATAATAATTTATTTCAGAAAAGTAATCTTATCTTAACAAATTTTAGGTCTATATAACTGATAATCCATTTAAGAGTAAGTTAGAAGATCCGTTCCATTAAATTAAATAGCACCCTCATTTATTAAAGCTACCCCTAATGGGACCTGTATTACATTTTCAATGTGATTATATAGTATATATAACACTTTCCAACTACAGGAAATTAAATTTGTATCAACATATGCAAGGTCAAGTAAAAAAAAAAATAGTATATTATATTACAAAGTATTTCAAATTTGTAGTTCAAGTTACTGTCTAAAACTTTTATTTGAAACTTTTTCTTGTGAACTTATCAGACTTATTGACACATTATGTTACTTTTTGTACACACTGTATATTGTTTACTTTTTTTAACAAAATATATTGAATGTATGTATATGTATATATTATTTATATTTGTTACGTGATTTGTGAGAATTAATGCTTCTTTGGTCGAATATACAATTTCTGACCACCAATAGTTTCCAATATGGCCGCCGAAGATATCAGATTAAATACACTTGACGTTGTAGTTATGTTTGAAATAGGGCAATAACATGGGATACCGATAATATGCAGTATACTTCTTTCTGAATCAAAATTCGGAGTAATACTTAGAATACTTTTCGATGGGGCATCAAAAAAAGTTCTATAATATGGTTTTAGTTTTAATTTACGAAAGTGGCTATTTATACATACGGTATGTATACACAATTGGCTATTTGTACATACAGTATTTTTACGCAATTGGCTATTTAGGGTAGGTTAGGTTAGTAGGTTGGTCTCATCTTAAATTTTTTTTTTTATTTTTGGTTTTAATTTTTATATCTATTATTTACTATTATTTACGCCATTGAATATTGAATCATCACTGAACATTTTCTAATTAACTAAAATCATCTAAATTCATTCCTCAATAGTTTTTGATTATTCACGACATAGCATTGGAAATATTTGACAAGTTAATTCTGTTGAAACTGAAATATTATATATTTTAACTAATTTATCTAGAATAAAGATGATTTTTTATTCTTAACTGTTATATTAATTATTAAATTTATTTCTAAACATTTAAAGAAAATAAATACGATTTAAAAACACAAACACGTCGATTGTTAAAAGTGAACCACTGTAATCGTACTTTGAATGAAATGCACAAATATTTTCCGGCTAAAGTTAAGACATTGTTTATAAGTTTGTTAGTTGAGTGTTAAGAAGAAGTACTTAATAGTTACGTACACGTACATCGTACAAAAACGTACAATTACTATTGCGCAAATTTTTATTATTGTAAATTTTTAATAGTCAATATATTTGACTAAGTGTAATATTAATTATATTCCGAAAACTAATCCTTGTGAATATTAATACCAAATTGAATTTCCCGTTCAAGGCAAATATATCCAACAAGTAGTCCATTTAGAAGTCACAAAAACAAGGAAACTTTTACATTCGTAAAAGATACAAAAAGAACCAAACTGTTGATACTATTCAATTCACAATAAATCACAATTAACCATCGAAAATCGGATTTATCCAAACCTCTCCTAACTCCAAACTCGCTCCAAACTAACTTAGACCTTTATACAACCGCCGGCGCCGCTAGGATAGACAACATATTTGACTGCATGCGAAACGAAGTCACAAATTCAAACTTGTACCCGAGATGAAGTCAATACGTAATTGGAATTAACCGAGATTATACACCGTGTGTTTTCGGGGCTGGTTAGCGCGCACGAGTGTTTAGTCACGTGACTGGTGGCGTCGCTGGTTTAGCTGGAGTGTAGAGGCGATGTGGTGGGTGGGAGAGAGAGAGGATGAAGATGGCGCCGCAGGCTTCGTCACGACGCCCTGGTTTGGACGCGCAGCCCCCGATCGATTCGTCTCCGTACGGGACGCGACGCTCTATTGCGATTGTGGATTTTGAAACGGTCGGTGTGTGTAGGCTTTAGGGGATTTTGGATGGGCTAGGCGTCGTTTGGACGGATAATGCGAGGGTGGTGGGGGGGGGAGGTAGACTGGAACTGATTTGGGTTACAAGTGGGAAGGGATTTTGCAACATTATTTTTTCTTTTTTTTTTGTAGAGAGATTTGTGAAATGTGTTTTTTGGAATCACATACTCTTGGTTTTTCGACAAATAAAATTTTGTTGGTTTGCCGTGATTAAGGAAACATATTGAATGTTTGAAGTTTAACAAAAATAATAATAATAATAATAAAATTCTTGTAAAAATTTAAACAAAATAAGAATGTGTGCTGTCAATATTTGAAAAAAGTAGATCCGGATATCCGAATCAAAAAAAAAAAAATTGAATATCCGGATAATTTGAAATCCGAATCCGATATACGAATTTGAAATCCGAATCTAAGATTCGGATCCGAGATCTGGATCTTGGATTAGGATCCGAGATCCGAACATTGCATATATGATTCTTTAAACACATTGTATATAAAATTCTTTAGACACATTGAATATAGTTGAAGTACTTTTATTTCTCAGGTACATTGCATATTTATATGCTGGTGCATTTTTGTTTAACAAATTGCCCAATAATGTTAAGGATTTGCATATTAATAAATTTAAGAAAGTTCTAAGAGAGTTTTTGTGTACAAATGCATTTTACAGTCTTAATGAATTTACTGATTGTGTTATGGATATTTCTGTTTAACTGAGTTTGTATTATGACTTAAGTCTATGTACATTTATTGTATTCTTGGCTTAAATAAATATTATTATTATTATTATTATTATTATTATATATATAAAAACATATTGTATATAAAATTCTTGAGACACATTGCATATATAATTTTGAGGCTTATTGAATATATGATTCTTTTAGACACATCGCATGATATGTTAAACAGAAAACAAATCTTTACAACCATAATATAGCTTGCGTATATAGATATAATTAAATAAAAATGCATACATATTTGTATAATGCGTGAAAAATCTACATAAAATTTATATAAATATAAAAATATGTATTTGATATCCGAAAAGCTAATTATCCGGATTTGGTTCCCAGCACTAATAAAAATTAATTTAATGTATACTTATTTTGTTCTCATAAACATGAATTTAGAAAATTATCCATAACTTTAGTTTTTATCTGGGGGAAACCACTTGTACAATCTGGTGTACAAATTAATTATAATACCTTCAAAGTCTTAGTAAAAATCCTTTAAAATTATGGTAAAATCAATTAAAGATTCTCTTAGGAATCATGTAAAATCTCGAGTAAAATCACTAAAATTTTGCAAAAATTCGTAAAATTTACGAAAAATTACTACAATCTCATCAATGAATCATACTTAAAATTTGTACAATCTGGTGCATAAAATTTGAGGAAGTGGGTTTCTTCAAACAACGTTGTTTTTTTTTTCTAATGGTTTAATACAATTTTTTTTTTATTTCAATCTTTAGTTTAAACATTTTATACGTAATAAATATTTCTAAAATATCCAATTACCGTTACTAACAAACTGGCTAATACATTTACTAGTGTCAGATTGCTTGTAGGATATTTTACAGAACACCTACAAAAATAATCAGTAAAAATTAGGTCGCAGCCTACTATTACCTCAATACCCGAACAGCAAACTGTCTAAAACAAAAAAAAACAAGCGCAAAATTTATGCCAGTATAACAGTGTTTGTAACACATTGGTAACTTTCTTAAAATGTAAATTATGATACCCACCTCTAAAGCTTTTCGGTCTTTCCGCCTTTGATGTTGCAAACTAAGCGGCACGCTAAGGATTCAGTAAACGTTTTCGTACGGCACTTAATTTTACTGACAAACTATCATCGCGGCCACAACCGAACTAAATTCAAAATGAGAACGTCTTTTAAGACATTTAGTTGTTTGTGTGTCTTTGTGTTTTAAGCACGATTTATTTTCCGATTTGGTGGAAAAGGAAATGCAAAAACGGTAGACATAAATACATTTACTCTCATTTATAACTCTTTTTTTTTAATATATTTTGTGACAAGTTGACTGGGATGTGATACTGTTTGTCATTATGTTGATTTGTCAGAATGAAGGTGAAAATTATGTTGTATAAGTGGATTGAAATTTAGATTTTTGTGTATTATAGAAATAACATTGTAAAAAAAATTCGGAATTCATTATATAAAATAAAACGGCTTTAGGTTTCAGTTCTATATTAATATTTATTAATAATCGACGTTTCGGCGAACTGTATCTCCGTCTTTATCAGGAAGGCACTAATTTAAATAAAATTTGGTTTTCATTAATTAAAAATTTTATGTTCTATTTATTTGTTACCTAGTAACTTGTTTCTATGATCTGTTATTTACTGTAAATGTCATTTGTATCATTTTTCTTGATGAAGACGAACGTTGAGTTTGTCGAAACGTCGATTATTAATATATCAACGATATGGTGAAAATGTTCTATAAGAGGGTAGATGTCCACTGTAAAAAAAATAAAGTGAGACACCTCTTAGAAATATTTTTTTTTTAATTTTTTCTGATAACATTTATTGCAACTTTTCTTGTATTCCGTTTTACTTTAAATTTACTTTTATTTAATATTATTAGATTGATGTTTAAAAATTGTTAATATTATCACTGTATTTACATTATTTTTAATAATTATAACGAGTTTTATGTTAAATACAATATATAACTGCTATAGCGCTAGAGGTGACTTACCACGTTACAGTGGTACGCTCGCGAATAGCCTGCTAGATTCACTCTCATATCATTTGTATCATTTTTCTTGATGAAGACGAGCGTTGAGTTTCGTTGAAACGTCGATTATAAATTAATTTTAATTCAGAACTTGAATCTAAAGTATTTTATTTTATATAAAATACTTATGCATTTTTAAATTATGAGAATTAATTAATTTACAATAATGAATATTTCAATGTGCAGATAAAATTTCATCAGACAAATATTTAATGAATTTTTAGCACTATCCTAAAAATGAAATTTAATTAATGGAAATATTTAAATCTCGTTTAAAAAATGAAATTTATTCTAATGGATATCAAGTTTCAAAGTTTTTGTAACACATTACAGCCGGCATTCTTTCGTGATCTTTGTGAATTCTTACCTAGTTTAATAAAATCAGTTTAAATTCTTTCGAAATTTTTGTCATTCTTGTGAATTTTCTCAGATGTTATAAATTTGTCATTCCTACACAAATTTTTCTTAAATAATAATGAAGTACTATCAAAGGAAATTTGTAAATATATTAGAAACTTGTTTTTTGGAAAAGTAATATGCTGCATTTATATTATTATAAAATGTTTTGATAGCTGAAGATGCACGTTGAATTCGTCGAAACGTTGTTTATTAATAAATATTAATACAGAACTAAAGCAGTTTTATTTTAATATAAGATCTGAAAGATTTTTTTACTATGTTAAAATTCGTTAGAATTTAACAAAAACGAAAGTAAAAAATTGACGTTTATGCAGATTTTTTTGTTAATTTTTATTGTCATATTAATATAATGATTGTTTTCTATAGTAGTGTAATATACGAAGATTTATTAGATTATGCAATCTTTTATAAATTATGTAATTTACTTATTGTTAATTAATGATATATTTGTATTTAATATGTATGTTGATTTCGGTATGCAGGAATTAATCATAAATAAACGAGCTTATAGTGCAGACAGCAGACGTGTATGTATTACTATTTATATTTCTTGGGTGACAAAGAAGAAGCGATACAGAATACAAAATAAGAATGTTACATAGTACAAAATCTTTCAGAACTCATTATATTAAACAAAACTGCTTTAGGTTAAAGTTCTGCATTAATATTTATGTATTTATAATCGACATTTTGATGTACTCAACGTCCGTCTTCATAAGGAAAAACTGGATACAAATGACGTTACAGTAAAAAAGAGAAACATAGAAACAAGTTACTGGGTAACAAAATAAGTAACTAGATCGTAAAATTTATAGATTTTTAATTAATGGAAATCAAATTTGATTTAACTCAGTGCCTTCACACCTTCACAGTGATTGATGTTATCTTTTTCTTTATAATTTTCAATTACTTTTTTTTATTTAAATATTTTTCTTTTCTTTTTATATGTGATGTCTTTAATTTAATAAAAAAAAATGACAAAAAATTACACGGCTACAGAGAATATAGAATAATACAGATTATTCAGGATTAACTGTTCAGGAAAGATATCTATATATAGAGTTTAGTACGAAGAAATTACAAGCTAAATCTACACAGTCTAAGTCTCTAAGTATTTCTATTCTCTCTGATGTCTAATGTCGACTTTTTCTCTTTTTTTACAATTCTACTCTCAATAATTTTCTTTCCTTCCGTTCGGACTACAATTGTTCACAAATCAAGAGATACCATAAAAAGTTTGAAGGTACTGATTTTGATAATATCTAGCTTTCTTTAATTTCTATGTTTTATTTGTTTATTATTTACGTCATTTGTATATATTTTTTCTTGATGATGATATACGTTTTGTATATCGAAACGTCGAACTGTAACGTAAGTCTTTTTTATTTCAGAATTAAATCAGATAATAAAAAAAGTAATCACGAATAACTAAAGTATTAATAAAAATCAATTAAAATCACTTTCGGCTCGCACACTAATTCTATCATTGATGCTAATGATTTAATCATTCAATCATTTCACCAATACATATATGTCTGCTTGCAAATTATAACCCAACACGTCATACGTATATCAAACAAATGAATAAATAAATAAAAAAAGAATGCCTGGTAACCATTTAAACGTGTCAACAGCGCGCGTGTATGACTAACATGTGAAAGTTTGGTCTGTAAACAATAAACACATGCACACGTACTTAAAACAACTCAGTAATTTAACAACATGGTTAAGCAACAATAAAATGCCATTGGATGGCTGTGTTGTTGGCCCCCCAGACATAACAATATCCCACCATGATTATGTAGTGAGTGCTTGTCGTAGACAAGTTGACGACATTGGGTTTGGGTAATGTTTTGAGGCTAGACGCCTGTATGTATGTTGACGACGCAGACATCAGGCGTCCTGTGCGTCATACGATCACGTGACGCACACCGGACAAGGTTGACGAAGCTAGGTTTAGTGGGTCGTTGTATTTAATGTCTAGTGCTGACTAGCACGTACGCATTTTTATTGATGCCGTGTATATAATATGGGTGTTAATTTTTTTTTCTTTGGGATTGATTATTGTTTTATAAGCTTGAATGGGGGTAGCATCGGTTTTCATAAATATATTTCATTTTAATGTTTTTAATATTACGTTACCATATTGCCTATATAGTAAGAGGTCATTATGTTACGGCCATATTGAAAAAACTATTACATTAAGTTGCATTAAGTTAAGTTGCGCTTGCATTTGAATTTGATTAATGAAAATGTATGAAAAAGTACAAGAAATGCAATGTGCAACATCAAATTTATCAGAAACTGCATATTCGACCAAACGAACACGGTCAAGTGTATTTAATTTGACATCTCCGACGGCTATATTAAAAATTACCTAGTAATAATAATGGTAATAAAATTACCATTAGTCGTTCTTAAAGCAAAGCTCGTTTGGATATTTAATATTTTCTACAAATATAAATAACGATTTCGATAATAAATATTTAACAAAGTTTAGAAAGCTTTGAGTTGCAGTTTTATTTTATTTTATATCAAAACAGAATTTTAACCTAAACCTTTTTTATAATGTAACTAGCTGACCCGGCAAACGTTGTCTTGCCTTTATTTTAATGTGAATATTAAATTTTTTTATGAATTTTTTTTGTATTACAAAAAAAAAATCAATTGCATTTTTCATGTTATAATTATTTTTAATTTATTTGGAATCAATTTCTTTCACACTTTCCAATATTTTTCCGGGGGGGGGGGGGGTCTCCAGAAATCTTCGCGCGAGCGTCCTCAACAACTTCCCAAAGTTTCAAATTTATTTGGAATCATTTTTTTCACACTTTCCAATATTTTTCCTAGGGCCCCAGAAACCTTCGCGGGAGTGTACTCAACAACTTCCCAAAGTTTCAAATTTATTTAGAATCATTTTCTTTCGCACTTTTCAATATTTTTCCTAGGGCCCTAGTAACTTTCGCGGGAGTGTATTCAACAACTTCCCAAAGTTTCAAATTTATTTGGAATCATTTTTTTTTCACACTTTCCAATATTTTTCCTAGGGCCCCAGAAACCTTCGCGGGAGTGTACTCAACAACTTCCCAAAGTTTCTTGGCGATCGAATGAATGGTGTAGTAATGCATAAAGAACAAACAAACAACAGACACTGATTTTTATATATATATATATATATATATATATATATATATATATATATATATATATATATATATATATATATAAAGAAGTTGAGTTCTGAATGATTTTTTTACTATGTTAAATATTCAAGAATTATCTGTAATCATATAACAACCGAAATTGATATAAAATATTTGCTCGTAATCTGTTGTTATCGTTGGTGATGATGGGTATGAAATGAATCGTACGTTTGTCGCATATTTTATTGTGTGACGTCATTATATCTCAGTTATAAATGATTTATCACCGAATATGTTTTTGACGTGATATACGTGTATACGCGCTCGCTGTACGGGGCATAGCATATTATCTACAGCTATATAACGTTCTGTTGGCTGGTTATTTGTTGTAACCAAATACTTGTTATTCACTCTCTCTCACACACTATTCAATACTCACATTAATGTGAGTGCGAATAAAATAAAACTATCTGCAGTATTGTATTGTTTGGCTAAAAAGTTTTCGAACTAATAACAATAATAATAAATAGAAATAAAAATTTGATCGTACTCTAGCGAAAAGTTAATAAAATAAAATATTTTCATCATCAGTAGCAAAAGTTAAAATTAAAGTCCTAATCAGGTACTCAACGACAAAGGTACAGGACGACTGAATGTAATGTATTGATGGTGCACGTTTAGAGCAGGTAGATGAATTTGTGTATTTGGGTAGTTTGTTGTCTAGAGATAGCCGTTTTGATCGTGAAATTGAAAGGAGAGTAAATGCTGGTTGTAAGGTACTTTGGGTGCTTTGGGAACTTTTGCTAGGAATGTAAATGTTTCCAAAGAAGCCCCCCGTTTGAGTATATACAATGCAGTTTTGGTGTCTACGTTCATGTATGGTAGTGAATGTTGGGTTTGGTTACAAAAGCATAAACGGAAAATGACTGCTGTGGAAATGAGATTTTTACGTGGGGTATATGGTGTAAATAGGAGAAATCGGGTACGAAATAGATTAGTGTATGATGAGTGTGAAATTGAAAAAAAAGTTGTAGCAAAAGTTGCCGCGTTAGTCAGTTAAAATCGTTCGGACATGTTGAGCGAATGTCTAATGAACGTTTGGTTAAAAAGATTTATTTGAATGATTTTGATGGTAAACGTATACGTGGACGTCCGATGAATAGTTGAAGTGGTATGATTGAGAAAGTGCAGCGAAAGTTTCCAAGTAGTAGGAATAAAAGAGCATGTATGAGAGGAGGAATTATGAATGTGGATGAAGCGAAAGTTGCTTGTTTGGATAGGTACATGGGTACATGGCGTGATTGTGTATGTATTTATGAATGGAAAATATTCTATAACGCTTATACCGGGTGTAGAAATGAAATGTGAACCATAGGGATTTCAATATTATTTTTTAAATACGGCTGTATCTCTTTCCCTATTGACTTTGGAGCAAATATTTAAATACAAAACTTGTTCAAAATGTGAAAATGCATGGTATAAAGTCTTTTTTTTACATAAATATTAATATTTTACGATATACAGGGTTAACCACTAAAAAATGAGCTATAACATTGGGAAACGGGAATGGTATCGAAAAATGCGGAATAATGAGTTCTATAATTCGGTGAAAAAATCATTGTTCTACGATACTTCGTTTAGGAGAAAAAAATTAAAAACTGATTTTCGAAAAAAATGCCAGTGGTCCCCCCTTATCAACTTTTCGAAAAATCAGAAAAAGGTGAATAAAAAATTAAAGAAAAACAGGAAAAAAAGTGTCTGATACAAAAAGTAGGATAAAAGAGTAGACAACGAAAGCCAGTGTTAAAATATCCAAAATCTTTTTTTTTTTTTAAACAAAACACAAGGGTACCCCTTACGAAATTTTTCAAAAATCAGTTTTTAATTTTTTTCTCCTAAACGAAGTATCGTAGAACAATGATTTTTTCACCGAATTATAGAACTCATTATTCCGCATTTTTCGATACCATTCCCGTTTCCCAATGTTATAGCTCATTTTTTAGTGGTTAACCCTGTATATCGTAAAATATTAATATTAATTAATTATATTAATTATTAATAATATTAATATTTATGTAAAAAAAAATGACTATACCCTGCATTTTCACATTTTGAACAAGTATTATATTTAAATATTTGCTCTAAAGTCAACAGGGAAAGAGATACAGCCGTATTTAAAAAATAACATCCCTATGGTTCACATTTCATTTCTACACCCGGTAGATCTTACAATTGTGATTCAAAAATGTATCCGTAGATAAAAATGATAACTTTGCTCTAAATAAATCTAATTAATCTAAATAAATTTGTCTATTAACTTTTTGAACCGACCTAATTTCATCGGAATTAATTATAATATTATTGTTCAAATTTGTCGGTGTTTACGGAGCGGCAATAAATGGAAATATTGTTTATTCGAAATATGAAAATGATTTATATGGCTTTTGATAAAATAGAGATTATTAAACGGCTAATTTACAATATCTAATGAACCGTAAATTTTGATTTTGATCGTTTTTGAATTTAGTTTACAGTTCCATAAATGAAAAGCATCTTTTTAATCTATTTATACACAATACGGAATAATTATTGCATAATATGGTTGGATTTAGTGTTTAGTTCTTGACCTGTATTCAAAATCTATTATTGTTCTTGTCATTTAAAGTTGAAATTTAAATTTTAATATGCTTTGTGCATGCTTAATTAGATTGTATCTCATGTTAAATTGTGTATGTTTGTGTATGTTTATCATTTAAGTTGTTTTATTTGTGTTTCATATTATTGGTGTTAATGTTCAATATTGAAATAAGTCAAACAAGTAAGATATTAACTTTAAATAGAACGTACAAACTGGTTAAAATCAAAACCGATTAATCGATTTTTTTATCCAAATTTTTACTAATCGAAAAACCAAATAATTTTATTAATCAACTAACTTAACTAACCGAAAATCGATTAGAATTATTTTATTTTATAATTGAATTTCTTGTTCATTTTTATATTAAATTACGATTTTTAAGAAGAAATGCAATGTACACCGCCAGATTTATCAGAAACTGAATAGTCGACCAAAGAAACACGGTTAAGTGTATTTTAATTTGACATTTCTGACGAAAATATTGAAAATTATTATGTCAATTGACAATTTCATTGTTTATTTTCGCTTAAATTTGAATTTGATTATTGAAAACATGTGTAGAAGTACAAGAAATGCAATACATACTGCCAAATTTATCAGAAATTATATAGTTGACCAAAGGAATATTAATTTTTACGAATCACAAACGTAATGTTCTAGAACTGTTAGTAAAGTTAAGGTTATTTTGTATGTATTCTTATTTATTTTTCGTTTACTTTCGTTTGGAGCGTTTGAAGAAAACAATATGAAGCAGAATGTGTTTTTAGCTTTCGCCCAAATTGCTTAGCCTTGGCTCTGCCTCAGCCGCTCAACAAAGAGAGATCGATTTCTGCTCTTCGTAACATAATATACTATTTTTTTACTCATGCACTGAGAAAAATAGATATTTAACAAATTGTATAATAATAAGTAGATATTTATTTGAAATATACGAGTATAATATCTTGTGTTTGTGTCACCTTTTTAAATATAAATAGCGTTACGGCAACTATCCATTTTTCTCAGTGTGGAATCGCTGCCTTCGCTTTTAGCTTCTGTGATTAAACTTATCCTTTTTTTATCTCCTATAAAATCTATCTTTAAACCATTTTTGAGCATTTACAGCAGACATTTCGTGGATTAAACGACATTCTGCTTCTCGTAACATAGTACATATACTATAAATGTCAAATCTATTTTGAATCTAGCAAAAATCACATTCGATCTATCAAAAATCATTATGCTACTCAAAATTTGGAAACCACTGATATAAATCAATTAAGTTGATAGTCAATTGGTAGTCTATAATCAGATCTATATTTTATATACAATTTAAAACCATTAGATATAATCATAATTAGTGAACTGTTCAATTCACTCATATAATAATATTCCTCTTCATATTAAATATTGTTCGTCAAACATTATAAATTAATTAATATAAGTGTATAATAAATAATACAAATATCATCAAATGATTTGCTTTTATAATGAAACTATTACAGTATATGGTGGCTGTATTGAAAAACCACTATTGGTTTTCAACTAAACCAGTTTGGGATTACGGTTATAATTAAAATTAAATTATATAATCGTCTAGAAATTAGCATTTTTATTGGCGCGTTGGGGGCATTCTTGTCGAATAAGCACAATCCACGAGATTACATTTAATTAATAGTCTAACGAGATGTATCGCGCATGCGTGTAGCACTTAGACACTTTACCGGTGAACAGAAGACGAGTGAAGTGCGTAAAATGTCACACTGTTTTTAATTAAAATTTATTTTCATTTTCTGTTTAATAAGTGCCAGAACGGATAATTATGCAAATTGATGTGTGTTGCAGTCGGCAATTTTTGCATTTTTTTTTTGTTATTTGAAAAAATTAATTGAAATATGGAAGAAAATAGTATATTATGTTACGAGGAGCAGAAAGCGATGATTATTGTGTTGAGCCCAGATATTTGTGGCCGAGCCAAAGTCGAGGCTAATGAACGGTTTGGTTAAAAAGATTTAAGAATGATTTTGAATCTATACGTTTGCGTGGATTTCCGATAAGTAGTGTGAGTGGTATGATTGAGAGTGTTTCACGTGAACAGAAGTTTCTAAGTAGTAGGAATAGAAGAGCATGTATGAGAGAAATTATGAATGTGGATGAAGCTAAAGTTGCTTGTTTGAATAGGAATGTTTGGAGGAAATTGATTTCGGGATGATGGAGAGAGTTTGTGGCCATACCCTTTTGGGTACATGGCGCGATTGTATGTATAATAGACGTTTTAACGAACTCAACGTTCGTCTTTATCAGGAAACATGATACTTACAATAAATAACAGAATATAGAAACAAGTTACAAATAAGTAACTAGGTCATAAAATTTATAGATTTTTAATTAATGGAAGCCAAATTTTATTTAAATCAGTTACTAGTCACACTGACTGATGTTCTCTTTTTCTTTATATATTTCTATTGCTTCTCTTATTAATCTGCTGTCAATATTGATTGGTTTTGCAAGAGAAACAATAGAAATTTATAAAGAAAAATATAACATCAATCACTGTGAAGGCACTGAGTTAAATAAAATTTGGCTTTCATTAATTATAAATCTTTAAATTTTATTATCTAGGTTAGGTTGTATATTTGTTACCTAGTAACTTGTTCCTATGTTCTGTTATTTACTGTACATGTCATTTATATCATTTTTTCTAATGAAGATATACGTTGAGTTCGTCGAAACATCGATTATAAATACATATTAACTTAAAGCAGTTTTTATTTTAATATAATGAGTTCTGTAAGATTTTTTACTATGTTAATATAATATTTGTTTATAGTTTTTGTTAAAATATAAAATTTGTGTATTAATCTATTTTGTTAGTCAATGAAAAAGTTAAATTAAATATTAATTAATTTTTTTCTTATTTTTTACAGGTGAGTGTCAATGCAAATATTTTTTCATGATTAATTAATTCATTTTTGGTAAGTTTTTTTTTTTTATTTAAACAGTAAACAATTACAATATATTTATCAAATGAAATACATGTACATGAACTATAAATAAACGCGTAACCTATATTTCAAAAATTAATGATATTCGTGCACAAAAAATATTTCTACATGTCAAAATGGACGAACGATATTTTGTTATTTGTACATAATTTATTTTATATATTTTCATACATTTAATAATCAGTTTTATTACACAAATATCAATATTTATAATGTAGCTCGTTTCATATTTACATATATATGAAATTAAATTTCAAAAGTTTTTCTGACTGTTCAATAACTTTTTTGCAGTTTTAGTAATATTTATTTTTAAATATGCAAATACTTGAAATAGATTGCAGTACTTTTATTTGTATATTGACATTTTTAAAATTTATTTTAAATGAGAATTAAACGGTATTTGGTTCTAGTTCTGTAATAATTTATTAATAAATCAACGTTTCGACGAACTGAACGTGCGTGTTTATCAGGAAAAAAAAATAGAAATGATATTTATGATAAATAAACAGAACATAGAAACAAGTTACTAGATAATAAAATAAGTAACTAGATCTTGATATTTAAAATATTATTATTATTATTACAAAAAAAAACATTAATTAAAAATATATTTAAAGAAATATATAAATAAAAAATATTTGATAAAATATTCTTCATATATTATTTAGGTTAAATATGGAAAAATAGATATATTTATTTTTATCTCATTTTTTTCAAAACTGTTGACAAAACAGTAAAATAAAACAATGTCTAAACTAAGTGAATAAAGGGGAAAAAACGGAGATAAAAATGTTAAAATGAACTCAACGCATTCTGCAGTGCAATAAAATTTGCTCATCTTGTCATAATCCTCATTTACTGTAAAATATTCATAATTCGCGAATGAGACTTTCCTGGTTTCGTACAATTATCAGTAGAATGTTTTCAAACATGACTTGTTTTTATATTCGCACATAAAACATTGCAATTCAATTTTCAATAAAACATGACTATAAAACTGAAGTTATTTTATTTTGAAGAATTATATATGACAAGTATTTTATATGCATTAGTAAATTTTGTTAGAGCAATAAAAGTGGATTGTAAAATTATTATTGTTACTGATAATAGGCGAGTTATATTATTATTTATATTTTGAAACAATAATTTAATTAGAATAAAACGGCTTTAGGTTCTAGTTCTAGTATAAATATTTATTAATAATCGACGTTTCGACTATCTCTACGTGCTTCTTCATAAGGAGAAAAGATAAAAATGATATTTATGTCATTTATAAATGTCATTTTTATCTTTTTTTCCTGCATGTTGAGTTTCGTCGAAACGTCTATTTCAAATAAATATTAATACAGTACTTTAATTTAAAGTAGTTTTATTTTAATATAATGTTAATGTCAAAAGATAAACTTTTGTTCTTGGGTCCTGAACCTGCCTTATGATTAATTTATTATAATGTTATTAAATTCCCTATCAGGTTCGTTATCGTTTTCAGCAATGACGCGTTTCGACTTTTCAGTCATTTTCAGATTTTCTGAGTTTGGTCTGTGTTGTGTTGTGATCTGTGTTGTCACTCGAGCCACAACACAGACCAAACTCAGAAAATCTGAAGATGACTGAAAAGTCGAAACGCATCATTGCTAAAAACAATAACGAACCTGATAGGGAATTTAATAATATTATATTTAATATAATGAGTTCTGAAAGATTTTTTACTATTGAAATATTCTTAATATAATTGTAAAATTCTATGATAAAAATACTCTTTTAAAACTTCTACTAGCAAGTGTCGGTAGGAAACAATGTAGAAACAGGAAACCATCCGAATAGATTTAGTTTTCTTTTTTACCGCATGGCGCTACCATACTGAAAATAGTATTTTATCAGCAGTGGACACAACACTTTTCGTCTAGTCTCTTTTGCTTCTTGATTCTCATTTTTTTTTCTCTGGAAAGACCATAGACACTATGCGCTATATATATATATATATATATATATATATATATATATATATATATATATATATATATATACAGTGGCGTAACTAGGGTATGGCAGGCATGGCACGTGCCATGGGCGCCAACTGAAGGGGGCGCAAAAAACGCCTAACGTATAAATACGAAAATGAAAATAGAAAATTTTTTTATAGATATAAATATGTGTATTAAAAGACTGCATAGGAAAAGGAAAAATTAAAACGCTCAAGGAATAACGCATTCTTTCGTTTTTCGTTTGTTTGTCCATATTCTCTGTTATAGTTTAGTATGGAGATGAAAACGTTTTTCCCAATATGCGTATAGCACTGCAATTATTGCTGACAATCGCGGTTTCTATTGCTAGTTGCGAAAGATCATTTAGCAAATTAAAATTGATATTTGAGAGCCCCGATGGGCCAAAGTCGATTATATGATCTTGCTTTGCTGAGCGTAGAACGAGAAATGACTGAAGAAATTGACTTTAATAATATAATTAAACAATTTGCATCAGCTAAAACAAGAAAGATAAATTTGTAATAAAGAGTTAATAGATTTTATTAGCGTAATTTTTTTTACCCAATTTTAAAGTAGTTTTTTAGAAAATAAAACGTATGCAACCTATCGTCAGAAAGGGGCGCAAGATCGGTGTTTGCCATAGGCGCCATTTACCCTAGGTACGCCACTGTATATATATATATATATATAACTCTTCCATTTTATCCACATTCATGAATGAAAATTACGATTATAGTTCCCTGTTTTTCCAGAAGCAATGATTTTATAAATTTGCTCTCATGAATTTCTGATGTGTGTTTCGGAATTTATAACAAGACTGTATATACTTAGTACTTTCGTTTTATTTATCTTATAGTTGAGTTTTACATGAAGATTGTGAGATTGCATTATTACACTGTTCAAAATTTTAGGGTAAGACAGTAAAAATTTCTGAGAGCAATTAAATTTATACTATTATTATTACTTTTTTCAAAATATGTAATTAATTTTACACTAATAAAAGAGCAACAAATTACAGAATTTTTTTAAGAACTATCTTACTAAACTAATATTAAATAAGATTTTATATAATAAAAATATAAATGTATTAAAAGAAAAGTAAATAAGTAATTAAATATTTACCACTTCAAAATTTTTTTGTAAATTATCAATAGTATGTGAAACAATTACTAAGTAAAGAAAATGAATGATCTAATTTTACAAATCACAGTTTTCATCTCTAATTCTAATATTATTTAACAAATATTTATTTGCGCCAGGTCGCGCAATTTCCAAATTTGATAAATTTCAATATGTTTTTCAATAATTTGAAATTCGTTGGAATGATGATATCGTGTTGGATATCGTGTTATAGGAAGGTTAGCGCATTTAAGCGAAACGTGTTAGAACGAAACCGTGTTGTCGGAGACCGTGTCGTAAGAGGGTTATTTGTATTTATTTATATATATATATATATATATATATATATATATATATATATATATATATATGTATATATATATATACAGCCTGTTTCAGAGTAAGCGCCTTATTTTTTTTTAGCCACAGTATGGATACTACTTTCAAAATATTTGGCAGTAATATGTTTCAGGACATTCTCTACACGATGGTGATATCAGATTTTCAATTGGACGAATCATTTCAAAATGGCGACGTTCAATTTTTTTTTTTTAAATGGGATGCGATAATTTTTATTATTGAGATCCTAAAAACATTCTTTTTACGATAGTATTTCGTTTTTTTAAAAAATTTATTTCCTTTCCTTTCAAAAAGCATACTAACATTTTAATCTAGTAGCGCATGAATGTTTTACACTCGATGTTATTTTTGTCCAAATATCAAGTAGCGGTAGACAAACTAGTAGTCAAACGTCAAACACCACCATTGGACGACGTTTCAATTTATGTATTGAAAAAGAAGGAAAACATTTCGAGCATTTTTTGTAAATACCTAATTTTTATTTCATGTAAATTTTTAATTTTGAGTTTCAAAAAGTAGATGTTTATTACAAAATAAAGTTTAACTGTTTTTTGTGTCTACCGCTACTTGGTATTTGGACAAAAATAACATCGAGAGTAATACATTCATGCGCTACTAGATTAAAGTGTTAGTTTGTTTTTTGATAGGGAAAGAAATGAATTTTTAAGAAAAACGAAATACTATCGTAAAAAGAATGTTTTTAGGATCTCAATAATAAAAAAAAAATTATGGCATCCCATTTAAAAAAAAAAAAAGTTGAACGTCGCCATTTTGAAATGATTCGTCCAATTGAAAATCTGATATCACCATCGTGTAGAGAATGTCCTGAAACATATTACTGCCAAATATTTTGAAAGTAGTACCCATAGTGTGGCTAAAAAAAAATAAGGCGCTTACTCTGAAACAGGCTGTATATATATATATATCCGTCCGAACTTAGAGCTAAAGTTATGTTCACAAAGTGATCCTAATGGGAACTGTAAAGTTCAGAGGTAACTTGGTGCAAGTTTACTGTTTTAACTTCATTTGATTGGTTGGCTGTTTGACTGCTTGCTGCATGAGGATCGGTGTACTGTGTTTTGCCTTCTCCTCCCCAGGATGCGACGGTTTGATTTTAATCGGTTATTAATATGTAATGTTATCGCGCTCTGATTTATATATATTATAATCGGATTTGTCGTGACTTGATAACAATAATTAAAGATATAAATAAAAAATGTATACAGTTCTATAAATAATTAAATTAGTGTTTGATCATACGATAACATTTGTGAAGTCTTTTATACCAAATGTATTGATTAAATACTAATTTTATTATTTCTGGAACTATATAGATATTTTGGTTGTTGTGTTATAATTATTTCGTATAATTTCAAAATATGTAAATTTTCATCAATTTTTTTTACAATATATACGATAACTTTTTCATAAAAAAATGTAATTTTACGTAAATTATCACAATAAAATTACATAAATTTTTGTTACATTTTTTACAGTGTTTATACTATTTAATAAAAGATTAGAAAATGATCTACTGTGGCGAAATTTAAATAAAAATAATATTATAAAATTAATATTATAAAAAATCCCAAAACCACACTTAAATTAAAATAAAGCTAAATACGTATTTCGGAAGCTAAGCTTCCATCTTCAGTAGCAAATAAATTTACAAAAATCTTACCTGTGATCCTAGTACATAAACACTTAAGCACTTGTCAAAGATCACTGGTGAGTCGAAAAAATTAAAATAAAATAAGTAAAACTATGTTGCCATATTTGATACTTCAAAAGATAATTTAGATAACTTTGTTCAAAAATTAAATTCTAAATACCCTACAATTAAATTTACGTATGAAATAGAAGAAAATAACTCAATCCCATTTTTAGATATTTTAGTTATCAGAAACAATAATTTATTAGAGTTTGACATTTACAGAAAACCAACAAATACTAACAAATACATTTCATTTGATTCTAATCATTGCTTACAACATAAGTTAGCTTCATTCAATTTTCTAGTAAACAGACTACTCACAGTTCCACTTACTAAATCTAGATACCAAAAAGAATTAAATCTAATTAAAGAAATAGCTCAAAATAATGGATTTTCAGAAGAAATTATCACCAACTTAATTCGAAAACGTAAATTTAAATTAAAATTGAAAACAAAAACTACTTTAAGTCCACCAGATATTGACACTAAAAAATATTACGTTAAAATTCCTTTCAATAAATCGTTGTCCAAAAAACTTCAACCTAAATTAAATAGTACGAATTTAAAAATTTGCTATACTTCTCCAAACACTATTAGTAACTTGTTAGGCAATCCGAAAGACAAAGTAGATGTGAATAATAAAGCAGACATTTACGAAATTCAATGTCAATGCGGTTTGAAATATATTGGTCAAACAAAAAGATCCATCATTACCAGATTTAAAGAACATATAGCCCACTTCAAAAATAATAGAATTAGCAAATCTAGTGTAGCCCAACATATTTATGATACTTGCCACGGTTTAGATATTAAAAATTTAAAATTAATTAAACAAGTTACAAATTTTAATCAATTAGATATTTTAGAAAGTCTTTATATTTTCAAAAATAAAGGCAATCTTATAAACGCAGATGACGGACCAATCCCACGATCTATTCTTTTCGACATACTACCCAATCAAAATTGACCACTGACTTTTAACCAACACCCCCCACCCTCAACATAGTTTTACTTATTTTATTTTAATTTTTTCGACTCACCAGTGATCTTTGACAAGTGCTTAAGTGTTTATGTACTAGGATCACAGGTAAGATTTTTGTAAATTTATTTGCTACTGAAGATGGAAGCTTAGCTTCCGAAATACGTATTTAGCTTTATTTTAATTTAAGTGTGGTTTTGGGATTTTTTATAATATTAATTTTATAATATTATTTTTATTTATACTATTTAAGTTTTTTATAAGTATTTTTATAAGTTTTTAATTATAGATTCAAAATTAATTTACTTTGATCTATAAAATTGGGTTTTTATAATTTAAATATATATATATATATATATATATATATATATATATATATATATATATATATATGTATATTTTAATAAAAATAATTTTTGTTAAGTTATAATATAACTATTTTAAAAGTTTTGTATGAAATTATTTACTATTTGGTTGAAAAACTATTAATAATTTTCAATTCAAATATACGTTTTTTTATCAAATTGAATAAAATTTATTAAAAGGTTTCAAAACAGTTATACTATAACTTACTCAAAATTTATTTTTATTATAAAAAACCAAATTTTACAGATCAAAAGTGTGTTTACTACTTTTGAATTAATAGTAAAAAAGGTTCTATTTATATCTTATCTTTCATAAAGGTGGTTTCTTCAGGTCTCAATAGCACTGCGGCCCAGTGGCCTATTAAACTATCTCTTTAATTTATCTCATGAAAGAAGTCTCATTTCTTTTATAATGTCCAGCAGGTCCATCGAATCTGTCTATCTCATCTAGTCCAAACATCTAAATGTTTTGAAATAGTATCACAGTTACAGTAAAAACTTTGGTTTTAAAGTTATATATTTTCAGAGTCTGTTTCTGTAAAACTGTATATGTCAATATGTAAAACTATGTATAAATTAAACCCAGAGTTGCAAACGAGCCTTAATTCATTCATATAATGAAATTTATATACAACACATCGTATAACTTACCGATAATAATTTAACCACGAACACTAAACGCTAAATAATAAACCGTATATTGTAAATAATATTAGGAACATGCACACAAACATCTATCCATCGTATATAACAAACACGTTAAACTACAAATAACCGTACCCCGGTACAAATAGCAGACAATCATCATTAACACCTATTTCACTCATTCGGACCCCGGATCATCGTTGTGTTACATCCTTTCTCACTCGCTCTCTAGTCCCAATGTCCAGTGTTAGGGTCGTAAATCGTGGATGGAAACCTGATAGCCGATGGGGCTCCGTTGCTCATCGTCCAGTTAAAACGCTATCAATCATTTGGCGATTTTGGTTGTATGTGTGTGTGTGCGCTGGCTGTCGACCGCCAACTAACCTATAGCAACAACGGGGCTAAATTTGATTATTTTGGTGATATCCGACACGGATGGTCGTCAGAATTGTTTAGAATTGTTTTTCCTGTTTGTTTAGGTTTCAGTTGGGATTTCGGATTTCGATACGAACAAAAAGATGATTTAATTTGCGGATGTGAAGATAGTTTTGTTAATGTTGCATTTTCAAATTTAATCGGTTTATTTTACTGATTTCTGTATTACTGGATGGGCTATAGCGTATCAAAAAGTGAAGCCGATTTCAGTTTGTCGATAGCTGACTAGGGCTGGGCGATATTGGAATTTCAATATCGATATTTTATATTCAAAAAATATCGATATATCAATTTATCGATATATCGATAATTTTTATTTTTAATATCAATTATCGATATATCGATATATCGATAAATTATCGATATATCGAGATTTTTTCCCAACCCTAATGCTACTGGATAATATAATTTAATTTTTAAAATAGAAACACTAACAGAAAAATTTTAAATTTATAATATGCTAATAATAGTATGGATATGAAATGAAATAATCGCCAAACATTTTGTTATTTATTTTTAAATAAAATGAATGAATGAAAATTTTATTTGAAAATAAAAATGATTATCAACATTTTGGAATATTTAATTTAAAAAATAAATAAAACGTTTCATAATTACTTTGACATATCATACTTATACTTGTGAACTAATTATAACAAAAATTTATAGATAGATAATTTTAATTTTATCTGATTTTAAAATACACTTTATTATCAAGCGCAAATAAAAATGATTAATCTTGTATATTAAATGTCGTTATTGTAAACCGTTATATATTTCAATTATAAAACTAAATCATTTTTATTATGTCTCATCCATATGCGAGATCAAATATTTGTAGCTTACAAAGAGGATATCATCTATCTTAAATATCGAAATACCGATATATCAATATATCGATATATCGATATTTTGATATATCGATATATCGATATTTCGATATATCAATATTTCGATATATCGATATATCGATATTTCGATATATCGATAATTTTTATTTTTAATATCAATTATTGATATATCGATAAATTATCGATATATCGAGATTTTTTCCCAGCCCTATAGCTGACAGACATATTTTGGCAGAATTATCCAAATTTTAAGGCCTTAATTTTTTGCTTCTGCCATTTTTTCTCGCGATATGAGTTTCTAAGATTTGTTAATCATGGGCTCCATTTTCAATGCAAAATTATTTTTTCTTATTTTTTTTTTTTTTTTTTTGATATTTCAATGTTACACTGGTTAAGAACCGCCCCCGCCCCTCCTGCTTCCTTAATCGGATATGTTTACATTTCTAGGATATCCAAAGCACCTAAAACCTTTACAACTACTATTCAGAGGGGGGGTAGGTTATATTTCAAATTACACTGCTATTAATATGATTGCGTTTTTATTAGTTAAAAAAATACTGTTTTGTTTAATTAATATGTTGTATTTTAATATGATATTAATATTATTTAAAAAAAAAATATTAAATTGCAATTTCAATTTGAATAAAATATATGGATTCAATTTATTTACAGGAAATAGAAACCCGTATTTATTATCTTGTAAACATCGAAAATAATTAAAATATTTAAATTATAAAAAAGAAACTGCTCTTTAACCCTTCTTTGCATGATTTTTTCTTTTTTTTTAAAAAAAATCAGGGTGATGTAATTAATGCTCTAGATTAAAGGAAAAATATTTAAAAAAATCTTGGTGTAAATAAAAATATGTATTATGTAAAAAACAATATGATGGAAATTTACATCATCATGCATTGTCACATATTTAGCTCAGTAATAAATAAATAAAAAAATATTTTTTACTAAATCTTCTTTATTCTGTATGATAATTTAAAAAACAATTATTATTTTTATTTAAGCACAAATTAACGCCACATTTATTACATGAAATTGTGGAATAGCCTTTACATTTGGGAAATTTGCACCGGAGTGACCCACCTACTTTTGGCCAATGTTCAGCACCATCTGTTCTTATGTCTTTTGGAGGTGGTGGAGCTGGAGAACCTTTTCTTTTTTTTGATTCTAATTCTTCTTCTAGTACACTGGTACTAGGACGCCCTCTTTTAGCTTCTCTGGTGGTTCCTCTGTTGCATAGCACAAAGGCCAATTCATTTCTGAATTGGCCCATTGTAAGCAGACTCTTTTTAGGTTCACCTTTTTCTTGAGCATTTTTTTTATAAACAATCCAAGAGTTTATAACAGCTAGATCAAATAAATGAAAAAAAATACGCAAATACCACTTTTTAGACCTCATTTTTATATGATTTCTGCCCAAAAAGCTATCCATGAGATCTACTCCTCCCATATGTTTATTGTACTCTTGGACAATAAACGGGCAAGTAATATCAATTTTTGCTTTTGTTATCCTGTCAAATATATTGACTTTAGTTACAGGCAATGCTCCAGAATAAGAAGATAACAGGGTTACAATCTTATTATCTTTCCAAGCCACACAACTCAAATCTATACCATCATACACAGACACTCTTTCCTCAAAACTACCTCTGGGCACAGATTTTTTCATGAAATTTTTCTTCTCTGGAAGTTTATTATTTGGTATCCTGTTTTGTTGCACAGTTCCCACTGTGTGAATTCCTGATTTAGCTAAAAAAACTACCAATGGCAAAGAAGTATAAAAATTATCAAAGTATATGATGTGGTTTTGCTTTCTTGGCACGCCTCGAAGCAAACGAACTACAACATTTCCTGTTGCACCAAGATCTGGTTCATCTGGGAGTTTCTCTATATTCTCTTGTCCAGAATATACCTCAAACTTGTGGGCATATCCCATCAAATCACAGAGAACATATAATTTAAAGCCCCATTTATGGGGTTTCTTAGGCAGATACTGTTTTAAAAAATGCCCTATTTTCGTAGAACACATCTGTTCATCCACAGAAAGTCTTTGATTCATTGGCACTGTGGCAAATCTCTCATTGAGATGCTTGATAACAGGGCGGATTTTATAAAGCCTGTCATGTTCTGGATGACCTACAGGTTTGTGAAGATCATTGTTATTAAAATGTAATGATAACTTTATTTTCTCAAACTTGTTCAGTGGCATTGTTGAAGAAATGGGCTCATATCCAAACTTTGGCGACCAGTATGATCTTGTGCTAGGAAATTTGATTACTGACTTGTATAATAATATACCAAAGAACTTATACAAATCATGTTCTGTAAATTTTATAGATGAACTGGGATTACGCTGTATTATATATAAATTTGTCTCCTCTACTAATGTTTTGATAAAATCTTCAGTGATAAAATGGTTAAAACATTGATATGGAGTTTCTAGGTGTGATAGACTACCTGAAGCAGTAGAACTTCCCAAGAAAGTAATTTTATCTGTGTCATACACCAGATTCCTTTTTTTCCAAATCAAGCTTCTTTTGTCAAATGCAAAACTGGATGAAGACTGCAAATTGGATGAAATTGATGGGTGAGAAGACTGAGAGGGTTCTTGATCTTCTGGTTCTACAAGAGGAGGATCAATTTCAGCAGTTTCATCCACATCATCATCATCATCATCATCGTTCTCCTCCTGCAACACTCTTATAACTTCATCAGCATCGCGGTTTTCATCATCGGAATCTTGGTCATCAAGGCCATCTTCTGAGAGCCAACCGTCTTGCAATTTACTAAGATAATCTTCAATATCTCTATCATTCAAGTTTACCTAAAAAACAACATAAAATGATCTTAACAAAAAAATGTTTACAGTACATTACAAGTGAAGTTACTGCATAGTGATGTAAATTTCTATCACATAGTTTTGAGAAATTTATTCACAGTGTTTTGATATAAATTGTATATAAAATAACAAAAACATGAAAACAAACCTTTTTTCCACTCATTTTCACTTTTATTGTATTTTATATCTCCGTTTATTTCCATAAAACAATTTAAAATCTCGCTCATTTCTTCCAGTCACAACAAACAGCGGAATGACAAGTTGTAGGCCTGGTAATTGACAGCGACGTTTGCTATTTTTTGACAACTGCGTTTTTTTGTACGCAATAGTCGCTTAAAAAGTTGCCAGCAACAACAAATTTACAGTACAAGGGTTTTGAGTACCTTTTTTTGTTGACTAAATATTATGATGGAAATTTCCATCATCATGCAAAGAAGGGTTAACATCTTGCAAATACTTTTACCTCTGTAAATGGAAAAACTTTCATTTGTAAATTTATTACACTGAATATAGTAACATGTAGTCGAAGTAAAATAAAATAAATTATTGCACATACATATTTATGCAGAAACGATTGTCATTTGTATATTTGCATATGTTTAAAAACATGAAGGATAACAGCATGCAGCCATAGTACATAAAGGCGTACGATTTTCAAATTACTTTCAACATTTTCAAAGTGTTTTTACTAATTAATTTTATTTGCAATTTTTTTATATTTATTGTCCGTTATAGTACATAGATTTTTTTTTTCTAAAATAAATAAAAAAAAAACTAGATTATTTTAAACTATCTAATTATATTAGATGAAAAATCTGATTCAACGGTTTAATATATTCATCTATGACCCAGTATTTAATAAAATTATTATACATAAAATATTATAATATTAAAATTAGTTAATGAAATATTATTAATTCATTTACTTATTTATTCTGAAGATAATTGTTAGACAACATAAATAATTTTTTACTAATCTTAAGAACAAATAAATTGAAAATACTGTACCTAATGTAATTAGATCACTGATCAGTCATTTATAAATTTTATGATCAAGTTATTTTGTTACCTTGTTTTTGTATCTTGTTTATATGTTCTGTTTATTAGCTGAAATGTCATTTGTATCATTTTTCTTGATGAAGACGTAAGTTAAGTTCGTCGAAACGTCGCTTACAATTGAGTTTTATTTATCAAAAGGCCTAACCGATTGCTTTTAATCCACGAAAAATTTATATATACCTATATGTAATGTAATTATAAATTTATATAGTTTTACATTTATGAAATTTTTATTTTTAATATTAATACAAACTTAAAGCCGTTTTATAATATAATGAGTTCTAAAAGATTTTTTACTAAGTTAATAAAACCTTTTATTTGTGTATATTTAATTTGATCAGCCTTTACTTTGTGATACATTATAAATAATTTAAATAAAGACAAACAATTTCCTTGTAAATATTTCAATTTTATTAACAATTCTGATGATGACCGTACGGTCGAAACTGCTGTAACAAGAATTGTTAATAAAAATTGTGATATTTACAAAGAAATTGTTTGTTTTTATTTAAATCTTTTATTTGTGGTTTCATAGAAATACTTCTAAGCCAGTTGAGGTTTTAAAGAACTTCTTATTTTTGCTAAAAATTGTTTAATTGATAAAAATTGTATATTTATAAAAAAATTTCTTAAATGGTACATGATGTTTATCTGAAATTTGAATATGTTTAACTTGAATTAAAACCGAATATTTAATGAGGTAACAAGGCAGAGTTTTATATGACTACGAATATATGTATATTTCCGAGATTATTAGGAATTCGTGTTTTCGGACTAATTAAATTTCGCTGGTTTAACAGGTTTCTTGTGAAAAAAAAACTCATTTGTAAACTTTTTATCACTTAATGTGTAATTATTATGATTTTATTTTAACCATTTACATAAAATATTTGATTTTATTGATTATCAAATTACGGTAATATTATTTAACATAGTAAAAAATCTTTCAGAACTCATTATAATATAAAATAAAACGGCTTTAGGTTATGGTTTTGTATGTAAATATTAAATTTTTAAATGTAAATATTAATAAGTATATTTATTTAGCATATGCTAATAATGGTATTACAGAATTAATACAAATTATTATTGATAAATACAATAAAAAAATATACGAGATTTCTTTCAATTTTCGTTTGAAAGATATCAATTAATCAGCATTTTTTTTATATCTGTTGATAAGTTATTATACATATTTAAACCACTAACAAATATAGATTGACTTGTCAAAGCCTTATTAGTTTTCGATATATATAATTGCTGAGCTTGACGAGTACAATAATTATGTGTCTTGTACACGTAGTTTATATTGATGGCTAAATATGTTGGTAATTTATTTGTTAACATTTTGTGAATAAAAATAATTACATTGAAGTTGACAAATTTTTTTAATATTTAACCATTCGAATATTCCTAACACTTCAAAATTAATCTCATAGCACGATTTTGAACTTTTTGAAGTTTATCAGTAGCTTCATTTTTACACATAAAAAAATTGTAGAGCAGTAAGTAAAATGTGGTAAAATGATGGTATTATGTATGAGGCGTATAGATGCAAAACTCACTATTCGACAAAAAGTGAATAATGAGATTTTGCGCGATTTGGACGTAGAATTTTACAAGGAATACGATATTTAGGTTAGTTAAAAAAAACTCACTATTTAATATGAGACACACTCTTTAAAGTTTAGTGTTGGATGCAAAACTCGCTACTTGCGTTGATAGTTTAGATGCAAAAGTAACTGTTTGCTTTCCACCAATAAAAATTTTATTGGTGGAAAGCAAACAGTTACTTTGTATGAATTAATGATGTATAAAACCAATGATTTACGATTTTAAATAAGTATTGCCATCTAGTAACAAGATTTTATCATCAAAATACAATTACACTTAGCTATAACAGTTTTTTGCAAATATCTCAGAACTTAAAATTTGCAAATAGTGAGTTTTGCATCTATACGACTCATATCACAAGTGTACCCCAAGACTGATAACTGTGAAGGAATTCTTGATAAGTATATAACTAATTTTCTTGGCAATATTTTTACAAATATATTAAATAAAATGTATATAAAAAATATATTATTATTAAATAAAACAGCTTTAGGATATAGTTCTGTATTAATTTTTATTAATAATCAACGTTTCGACGAACTCTACGTTTATGTAATTTATTTATGTTTTTTTTTCTATTTAAGCTAAGCGCGTTGCAAGCATAAGCTGTATTATTGCACCGAGATGCGAAATAACCGTACGAGATGATTAGTAAAGATTTATTTTCTATTTATGTGTTTAAAGAAATAATAATACATTTTTAACATGCTTATTAAACCGAATGAAACAATGAACAGATATTTTTAATAGTTACAATTTGTATTATTTCATCAAGATACAATCAAAATGCGAATATATTCGTCATAAGCGCTACGCATTACAATAGGCTATGATGTATATACAGGGTGTAACAGAATAACTATTCCTAATTTTAACTGGAGTATCCTGGGCTCAGAATATGAAGATTTAATGCAAATCACTGACATAAAATGTGGCTCCTTACTGAGCTACAGGGTGTTTTATATAAAAATTTAAAAACGATTTTTGCCCAGTACTTTAAAACTATTTGACGTATCCTTATCATACTTGGCAGGAAGTGTAGGTACCATACACCATACTAAATTATGTTAAATAAAAGTTTCTGGCTACTGCCAGTGGCGTACAACAGGGGCAAGTGAGAGGTTGATCCTTCCTAAATTCTACGCCACTGGCGGAATTGTCATTTTAGCACAATTTTTCGATTCTCCAATACTTGCTGTGTAAAAAACATACTCTTCCTTTGTAACGATAAAGTCACTGTTTTTCGAGATATTTAAAGTTAAACATAAGTTGCACCCTTGGGATTTTTTCAAAATTTGCTCAAAAAAATCTGAAAAAATTCAGTAAAATAGAGAAAAAAATTAGCTACATAATAACTAAGTAACTTTTTTTCTAACTCATTCTGATTTGGCTGTAAAAATTATTGAAAATAAAAAAAATAAAATGCAAAAAATATTAATTTTCAATAATTTTTCCAGCCAAACCAGAATGAGTTAGAGAAAAAGTTACTTAGATATTATGTAGCTAATTTTTTTCTCTATTTTACTGAATTTTTTCAGAATTTTTTGAGCAAATTTTGAAAAAATCCCAAGGGTGCAGCTTATGTTTAACTTTAAATATCTCGAAAAACAGTGACTTTATCGTTACAAAGGAAGAGTATGTTTTTTACACAGCAAGTATTGGAGAATCGAAAAATTGTGCTAAAATGACAATTCCGCCAGTGGCGTAGAATTTAGGAAGGATCAACCTCTCACTTGCCCCTGTTGTACGCCACTGGCAGTAGCCAGAAACTTTTATTTAACATAATTTAGTATGGTGTACGGTACCTACATTTTCTGCCAAGTATGATAAGGATACGTCAAATAGTTTTAAAGTACTGGGCAAAAATCGTTTTTAAATTTTTATATAAAACACCCTGTAGCTCAGTAAGGAGCCACATTTTATCTCAGTGATTTGCATTAAATCTTCATATTCTGAGCCTAGAATACTCCAGTTAAAATTAGGAATAGTTATTCTGTTACACCCTGTATACGACATAACCGCTTAAGGGGTTAGGAAGTATTTGTAAATGTTAGAATGTGTGTACGCATATAAACGTACTAATATATTTACCACGGATATTACATGTAAACATGGAAAATACGCATTTACCTTTAGTAAGTAACAAATTGCAGCAATTATAAAGTGAATTTTATTAAATGTGTACACGTAGTTTCCAACTTTGTATTCTGTCGTTTATATTTTATGTGAAATAATTTTCCGTATTCATATTTATTACTAAAATAATTCAATTACCGAGTAATTTTCTTAATTAATTATTCAGAAATTTTATTTTTATATATAGTTCATTTTATTGTATTAAAATAAAAAAAGCTCTAGGATTAAGTTAGAGATTAACGGAACGATACAGAATACACCCGGTAGCTGATTAACATGGGAAATGGACAATATTCAAAATATTTCTTTCTCAAATTAAATTTCGAGAAATTATTATTGAGATCATTTAAATATTGAAAAATAAAATTATTTTATTATATATCATTATTTAAAAATACATTTTAAAGAAATTATTATTTTAAATAAATAAAATACACTGTAAAAAAATAGCGAAATTACATATAAATAATTTATTGATTAATTAATTAACCACGTTGTTAACTAACAATGTATCCATGAACATTTTACACAAGCAAGCCTAAAAACATTTATCTTCATTATAATAAACATTACAAGAAACTAATCACAATGATTTATATCTGCACAACAATTTTTTCAATCCAAGGGACTAAAGATTTAATTGGACCACCCTCAGTATAATTCCCACAAGCATATATATTAGTTCGTATTATTTTAATAATTCGTCTCGGAAGATATTGCACACTAACATTGAATTCGCCAATCGCAATAAATAACGCGCTGGTTAAATAAATAATTCAGCATGGTCGCATAAATGATTTCGCACGTATCTGTAACTACATATAGGTGTATATACGATACACTTTAAGAGTTAAAATCCGAGTATATGAGACTGTTTAGTGTCTGTGCGAAATAGCCTTTGGGCACTGGTAGATGCAGTTGGATTTGATTGTGTAAGCTATAGAAGGCGATAAGTTTAAATGCAATTTAAATGGTTTCGAAAACAACGCTGATAGAAATTATATTGACTATCTTCTACTGAGTGTACCATGAGTACATACATATATTTAATAGTACTTGTTTGAAAATTAGAAAATAAATTGATTCATTATATTAATTATTTTATGCGTATTTTAAATTTATACTACAGTAAAACTTGTATTAAAGCACACACAAGCAAAAGAAAAAAAATTGGTAATAATTACCACAAATTGTGGTACGTATTGTGACTAGAGTGTTTATATCAAATTATCTATTATTATTGTGTTGGTTGTAAGGTTTTGGGTACATTGGGTACTTTTGCTAGAAACGTAAATGTTTCCAAAGAAACCCGTTTGAGTACATTCAATGCTGTTTTGGTGTCTACGTCGATGTAAGTAAGTAAACTTACATAAAAATACAGATAACCCTCTTACAACACGGTCTCCGACAACACGATTTTGTTCTAACACGTTTTGCTTAAATGCACTAACTCTCCTATAACACGGTATCCAACAACACGGTTTCGTTCTAACACGTTTCTGCTTACAACGCAGTTTTCATGTTTTTACTTATAGTAACGTGTATGTACATAAAATATATAAGTACATTTATAATAAGCGCACCAGCTATTTAAAAAAAAAAGTTTGTTATTAAAGAAGTTTTTGTCAACTACGCCTTTTTGATTTTACTTTTACCTGTTTTTACATAATAGGCAAACAGTATTAAGTTCATAATCATCTGCATGTGCAAACATAATGTGTCTGTAACTGTCTCAATTTTAATCTGTACGACTATTTTTTTTAAAATAGCTTTTTATAGTAATGTTAGTTAACTTATGCCGACATAAACATCAAAAAAACTATGTAATTTTTCGTTTTTCGCGTCTACTGTAAAAATGACAAAAGTGGAGTTACGACTGTTTACCTCTCAGGTACAGATATATATTTATATGAAGATTGTTTTGTTTATAAATCGTACATTTTTAATAAAATTGAAGTTATTTCTATGTATCTTAAAAATAAAAAGTACATATATGTTTTAATTTTTGAAACCTAACAATTTTTTTCTATTGACTCTGGGTCTCATATAATACGGTTTCACATAACACGCCGTTTTCTTGGAAACTATCTACCGTGTTATAGGAGGGTTATCTGTATACGAATTTTATATTTATATAATGTAGAAATTTGGCAGTGACGTCTATAAATTTACATATTAAACTTGTGTAAATTTGTGGCTCCAGATTTTTATGTAAAATTATTGAAATTTTTTTTACAGTGTAGAATATTGATGTAATGTACTTAGATATTTTTTCTACTCTGTCCGTATATTTATTTCAATTACTATTTGTGAATGTGGATGATGCAGAGGTTGCTTGTCTAGATAGGAATGTTTGGAGAAAACTAATTTCGGCATAGTGGAAAGAGTTTATGCCACACCCTTTTGGGTACATAGCGTGATTGTGTCTATATGTATTGTTCCTTGATTTATTCTGCAATTTCTTTATTTCGACTAATTTGTATGTAGATGAAAAAACTAATGTCATAGGAAATATTATCCAAATATATTCAATGATAAAACTATTTTATTATTTTAAAATGAAACAGCTTTAGGATATAGTTCTGTATTAATTTTTATTAATAATCGATGTTTTGGCGTATTTATTTGCATCATTATCAGGAAAAATGATACAAATGACATAATACAGTAAATAAATAGAACATAAAAACAAGTAACAACATAGGTAACATAATAAGTAACTAGATCATAAAATTTATATTAAACTTCTTTTAATAATTTTTTTAAAAATGTTTTATTAGTATTTAAGATTTGAATAATTAGCAATAAATTAAAAATTTACAACTACTGTTCTCTATATTATATAGCACAAGATTTTCCAAATACACAGTTTCAACACCTTTTACTACTTTTGGTCGCAAATATTATACATATATAAAAAAAAAACTACACACAACATAAAACATTCCTTTCTATAGCCATCAAGCAATATAATTTATATTGCAAGCCTTGTCAAACCAGTGGTACTAAAACACCAATCAAACAAATCATTTATTACCGATATTTCAGCACAAATACCACACCGATAACCTTTTACGAATCCATTACCGTTGTTACACGTTTCAACTCCCAGACCGAGTCGAATTGGATCGATTTGGTAACAAATAAGTATCCTGTTGAAAGACGCCAGTCAGGAGGGACTGCCCCACTAGGGGAGACGCGTGGGCGTCACGTGCAATTCACTCCCACGTGCTGCGTCCACGTTCCGTTTTAACATCTAAAGGAACATCATGCGCACAGCAAGCAATAGTCAGGCCAGCTTTGATTTTAATAGAAACGGACTGATTCGTGCGCCCACGCGCAGACAAATCACCCGTCACGAATAGAATATATTTGCGAATTGCTTCAAGTTAAGTATCGGATATATACTGTTAATGAAATCGAGTCAGCATAGAGAGAGAACAATTGTTAGATTGCAATGACAAAACAAGCTCGGTTGTTAGGTGTTTTAGTTCATTTGTTTAGTTCTGCTCTTATGACAGTTACATTGTTTTAATATCAATATTAATTAAAACCAATTTTAAAATAAAACTCGTAATACGAGGCATTAGAGTGTCCGTAAAAACAAAAACAAAAATTCCAGTAAAGCTAGAATCGATAATTTTACATCGAAACATCAGAAATAATATTTTTTGCTTGATTTTACCAATTTAACATGTTTCTCTACACAACTGAAATTTTCGGAAAACGCGTGTAAATACATATGGTTTATATAGCGTATGTATTAACACTAGGGCTGGGAAAAAATCTCGATATATCGATAATTTATCGATATATCGATAATTGATATTAAAAATAAAAATTATCGATATATCGAAATATCGATATATCGATATATCGAAATATCGATATATCGAAATATCGATATATCGATATATTGATATATCGATATTTCGATATATCGATATATTGATATATCGATATATTGATATATCGATATATTAATATATCGGTATTTCTATATATCGATATTTAAGATAGATGATATCCTCTTTGTAAGCTATAAATATTTGATCTCGCATATGGATGAGATATAATAAAAATGATTGGTTTTAATTGAAATATATAACGGTTTACAATAACGACATTTAAATTAAATACACTTGAAAACAAACTTATAGTAACAGATTTCGTCTTTTTAGATTTACTTCCATATTCATAAATTATTTCGTTAAATAAAACGAATCGTTAAAATAAATATTACAAAAACTTGTTGAATAATTGTTAGACTACACTGTCACAGAATTCCAGAATATATGATATAATGATTCGTTTTATAAATACAGAGATAAATTTACTAGATTAAAATTGTTCCTATTTAGAAATAATTCAATAATAAAATTTAATTTTTGTTATCAAAACAAAAAAACATTTAGACGTATTTACTAATAGTATTTTGGATTTTTTTGGTAAAGGAGTATTTCAGAAAGAGAAAAGCTAGGGGTTGTGGCTTATGTTGAATTTAAGACAAAAATAAACATTTCAGTAGGTTCTCTAAAAGGCTTTATCAGGACTAGTGGAAAGAACCGAACGAAGGGTTTACCTAAAGATTTTTGCCATTTTACTTTAAGTATATTCTCTTAGTATTTGGCTTTATTCGCCGCTCTATCGAAGAAAGATATTTTAATCAATATATTTTCATTGATAGAGAAATTTTTATCACCATTTTATTTATTTTAGTTTTAGGAAACAATCTTGTTATGATTTTTTTCTACTCTTGTTAAATAATACGTTTATAATATTCGTGTATTTTGTTAGGTTATAATGTGCATAAAGCCGATGTTGTAAAATTTTAAAATGGGCATTTTTTAAAATATACAAAGTTTGTGAAAAGAGCATTTAAAAAGAAAACACCCTAATATTGATGTTATCTTTTTTTTTATAAATTTCTATTGCTTCTCTTATCAATCTACTGTTAATGTTGATGGGTTTTACAAATATTACAGTGTAAAGGCATCGATTTAAATAAAATTTGGCATCCTTTAAAAATTTATAAATTTTATAATCTAGTTAACTTACTTTGTTACCTAGTAACTTGTTTCTATGTTCGGTTTGCTCATTTACTGTAAATGTTTGTAACATTTTTCTTGATGAAGATGTGCGCTGAGTATGTCGAAACGTCAATTATTAATAAAATTAACACAGAACTACAGCTTAATGGCGTTTTATTTTAATATAAAACATACAACTTACGTTTTTTGACCAATCATAAGTCCAAAATTTAACAACACTGATAACTCTTAAATTAGCGCCGTTGTTAAAAGTCATTCTAGCGCTTGTTGAATTAAAATTATATTCTAATTTTCCTTACACGTTTATTTTGGTATTTAATGCCACTTAAAATTTGTATATCGTGTTTTAACAAAATACATTTTTTTATTAAATATTAATACAGAACTATAACCTAATTTTAGTATATCTTGTTTCGATCTTTAAAATAAATAATTAGTATTTAAATTTCAAGCGACTTTTCAAGTCAGTTTTCTAAAAGACAAAGTTGACTTATGGAGCTGTTTTTAAGTTATTCGAGATAAACACGACGGATTTTAATTTCAGGCATCTTTAATTGCCCAATATAAACATAGTAATTTAAATCTGTAGATATCAATATCTGTATAGATACAAAAAGATCTTTATATATCGATTGGCTATACAGATTGTTTATGGTGTCCTATATACACAAACACAGTGTGTCAAAGTGATGTGACGCACACGTTACGTATATCCGGTAACATGCGGTTTCCGTTTCCTCCAAGGACTGGCCAATCGGAAACGAATATCGGTCGCTTCTCGGCCAAAGGTAAATCAGGACAACGGTATGTCAACAACGACGCCGAACGTATTTTACGTGTTTGTGCGTGGGATGATTATTTTGATTATTTTGTGCGTAATATTTTTTCTTCTACTAGCTTTAAGGGGGTATTCTCGTTTGTAGTATCGATTTTTTAGCTGTTTTTCTACATTTTTTTTTGAACTTTTAATACCGTTGAAAGGTGTATTTATTGAAGTATTCAACAGTATTTTTTTTTTTTCAAAAAAATCAAATTTGCACTTAGAAAAATGTCGTCAAAGTGATCAGATCAAAATACAGTTTTGCAAATTGTAGCAGATAAAATTCGCGTTCTACATTTTTGAAACAAAAACAAATTACATGTTAGTACTTATAACACATTTAACTTTCGTTGGAACCTATGAAATGTATAATTTTTACATTTATTTTCGAAATGGCGGCCTTCTTAAAAAATTACCCTTTTTTTTGGTTTATGGGTAAAAATTATATATTTTATAGGTGGGCCTATTGCAAGAAAGGAAACTAGATATATTTTCTTCAATAACTAATTAATTCTATGAGTCATTTTTTGAATAGTGGGTAATTCGTAGGTTAAATTTATATAAATAATTAATAAAAAAAAATTGTGCAACGTAATTATCTATTTTGTATAGATAGGTATAGCCTTGGATAGAAAAAATTATAATCATGTCAATAACCTCATCATGTAAACAGTGATTTTTTTTTAAATATTAAATAAACGGAAATATCACATGTAGTACCGTTACCATATATGTATAATAATATTAGATGAAATAAAATTTAATATTGATATATAGTTTGCAATTTAAATTTAATTATTATCTAGGTTATATATTTTTTTTTTAATATAATGAGTTCTAAAAGTTAGTTTTTTATTATATTAGGTTATATTTTTGTTTAAATAGATATTTTATAAAATAAAACTGTTTAAGGTTAAAGTTCTGTATTAATATTTATTTAAAATTGACGTTGAGTTTTGTAGAAATGTCGATTTTAAACAATATTAACACAGAACTTAAACCCAAAGCAGTTTTATTTTAATATAATGAGTTCTGAAAGATTTTTTTTTAAATAAATTTTTTAATTATATAACAAAAATTAAAATTCGTTTTATTTTCACACCTCAACAACGGCCGCTACACAAATGTTGGGGCTGATTATTTTTGCTAAATTTTTCGTTTACATTAAAAAAACAAAATAATTGTTTGTTTATTATTATTTAATAATTCAATTTTTATTTTATCTAACATCCATTAAAAAGATACAATATAAAGAATGAAACAATAATTACATTATTTCATGCTACTTGCATAACTTGAAAAAGATATTTATTATGAATTCATATAATCGTACTCAATGATGATGTTATAGATGTAAATTATATTCGGATATTTTGGCAAACATTTTATGATTTTCAAGATATTTAAACTATTGGTATGAATATATTTTATTTATTATTATTATTATTATTATATTATTTGTACAAATTACAATGTTGCGAAATTTATTTTCAATATTTTAACAAGTGTTTATGTTTTGACAAGCGCGTTAAATTTATAGATTATAAAATAAGATATTTTTAATTTCCAGTTTCTGGGTCGTAAACTATTTAATATTACTTGAATAAAGTTGTTCATAAAATTAAACAACTTTAGGTTTAAATTCTGTTTTTTATTTAAAATAAACGACGTTTCGACAAGGCTAAACGCCTGTCCTCATCAGGCAGAAATGACAGGAAAAAAACAAACACATCAACAAGTAACTAGGAAAGCAACTAGATTACAGAATATACCTTTTTTAAAAAAACAAAAGATTACAATTTTTTAATCAAGGAAAGCCAAATTTTATTTAGCTCAAAACCTTCACTATGATTCAAGCAATTCTTGTCCTTATAAATCTCGATAGCTTCTCTAATTAATCTATTGCTAAGATTATTTGGTCTAGCAATAATCACCGACTCTTCAAACTTTACGTCATGAAGAGTATCCAAAGCATGTTCAGCAATAGCCGATTTATTAGGATAACCCAGGCGAATTGACCTTTTATGCTCAGACAATCTAGTAGAAACAGTTCTACCAGTCTGGCCAATATAAACTTTTCCGCATACACAAGGTGTTTTATAAATACCAGAAGATTGATAAGGAATAGAATCTTTAACGCTCTTCAACATGTTCTGCAATTTTATGTAAGGATAAAAGGAGACTTTAATATGTTTACTTGATAAATATCTTCCTATTTTATCAGTTACATTTTCTACAAAAGGCAAAGAAGCGTAGATAATGCTATCATTAAATAAAAAACAGAATTTAAACCTAAAGTTGTTTAATTTTATAAATATGTGTTCTGAAAGATATTTTAAGTTGTTCATATATTTAGAAATGTGTTTGAAAGAAGTGCCTTTGACGTTTATTTAAAATTACTTACAAAGCGCTTTGAAATAGTTTATTTTATAATATCTGACATAAATAAAATCAAAAATTGAAAATATCCGCCAAAAAATCATTTTATTTATTTAATAATAATAATAATACTTTATAGTCCAACGGAATAATGCAATTATAAAAGAATTCTTCAAATCAAATATCTTTAGCAACTGATTTACACGAGTTTAATATGCAAATTTACGGACGTCACAGGAAAATGTTTACATTATATAAATATAAAATACATATATTTTATGTAAGTTTACTTACTTTTTCGGTAGAAAAACATATATAATATGGTAAACTAATTATTTTACTTAAAATTACAAAATTATATTATTTTTCAGAAAATTAATGTTACTATCATTTTTGCTGAAATAATATGAAATTTTTTTACTATGGTTTTTATGTAAAATGGCAACACACATATGATGGCAAATACAAAATAAACTTAAATACAAATGAAACTTGAAGCAATGAATGCGAACGCACGCATAAAAGCGAACGAAGCAAGAAATCAAGACATTTTGTAAAACCATTATCCCATTAGTTAAAGTTTGCAACAAGTCGGTCGAGCAAATAATGGTAGAATTTTGCAAAAGCCAAGAATAAACTGTGGCTTAGTCGACGATTAAATCATTTTCGTCATGATGTTCTAGCATGGTATAAGAGACTTCGACACAAGGAAAAGGGAAGCAATTCGTTTCTTTGTAGCTAAATTTAGATGTCGAGCTATTTTTACGAAACGAAAACTCCGTCTACGAAACGCGAATTCTCTTTCCCAAACACATATGTGTGTGATCCATGCTTCGCTTCGTTCGGTTCACTATATGTATGTGCTATTTATAAGAGTTTTTTTAGTGGCACTTATGGTATGCGAAAAACACGATGGAAAGGACCTTGCGACTTTTTTTTGTGGAGAGCTTGAAGCTATTTATATTTTTGGAAATGATTTTGATCTTTCGGTGATTGTACAGAGAAAAAAAAACTAAATTGCTATTTTATTTTATTTATATTACGATCAGTATTTTCAATTTTATTTATTCTTAAGTTAAGTAAAAAATCATAATGAGATTTTTACGTGGGGTATGTGGTGAAAATAGGAGAGAGATCGGGTACGAAATAGATTAGTGTATGATGAGTGTGAAATTGAAAAAAATGTTGTAGCAAAAGTTGCCCCGTGTTTAAGTCAGTTAAGATGGTTCGGACATGTTGAGCGAATGTCTAATGCACGTCTGGTTAAAAAGATTTATTTGAATGATTTTGATGGTATACGTTTGCGTGGACGTCCGATGAGTAGTTGGAGTGGATTGATTGAGAGTGTTTTGCGTGAGCGAAAGTTTCCAAGTAGCAGGAATAAAAGACCATGTATGAGAGGAATTATGAATGTGGATGAAGCGAAAGTTGCTTGTTTGGATAGGAATGTTTGGAGGCGACTGATTTCGAGATGATGAAAAGAGTTTGTGCCACACCCTTTTGGGTACATGGCGTGATTGTGTATGTATGGAAAATATTCTATAACGCTTATAGATCTTAGAATTGTGATTAAAAAATCTATCCGTATATATTGGCTAAAAATATATCCTTAGAATAAATAACAAAATTTTATTGGCTAATTTTAAAATTATATCAAGGATAAATTTATTCCAATTTGGAAATACTGGTCCTTAGATGGATAAAGTGTAGATAATTTGTCAATTTAATATTTTTTTATCTACGGCCGCCTTTAAAGTTTACACTTACTTTAAATTGGCTGATATTACAAGCTCGATTTTTGGGTTTTTTAGTTCATTTGTTTAGTCCAGCTATTATGACAGTTACGTTGACTTGAAACCGATATTAGTTAAAACCAATTTTAAAACCGTAATGCGGGGCGGGGCCTATGACACTGCGAAAAATTTACGTGTATTAAACGATGTTATAATACGATGCATAAAGTATCCAACGTTGCCAATGTCAAATTTAATAATAAAAATTATATTAAAATAAAATAATTTATTTGATAACTCAACACAGTTCATAGTTATTTGTCTGTCATTGCTACAACATGGCCGCAACCTCTAAAATCAATCCAAAATGCTTGGTATCAAAACTAAAAATGTGTCTGGTGTTTGTGCGTAAAACTAAACCGGCATTCTTAACCCTTCGTACACACACTGGGGTGTGGCATACCCCAACAAAAATGTTTTCTACTGTTTCTTCTTTATCTTTCGACAAAAATGTATGGCACAGAGGTGTAAATAAAGTTAATAGTCCTTACTACTTACAGCCGTTTTGTCGAACTCAGTGCATACATGGTATCCAACTTACGAGCCTGACAAAACACACTGGGGTATATTACACCCCAGTGTGTGCTTTGCGTTGTATATTTTATTCTAGTGTTTTTTAAGAATAACTTCATCTATATTTATTTATTTTATTAGATATTGATTACACTTGTTGAAAACGAGTCTATTAAACAAAAACATATGGTTATTCTGAAATTTTATCTTATTTCTGATATTGTGTGGAGCAAGTTTTTGTGTGGGGTATCTCATACCCCTGTGTGTGTTACGAGTTATAAAAAAATAAGTGTTGGAACGGAAAGTTAAAATAATATAAATAAAACCTTTTGAACTTGATGAATATTTATTTATTTTATTAGATATAGATGAAAACGAGTCTACTAAACAAAATGATATGGTTATTCTGAAATTTTATCTTATTTCTGATATTATGAGGCACGATTTTTTGTGGGGTATTTCACTACCCTGTATGTGTTACAAGTTATAAAAATATAAGGGTGTGTACGAAGGGTTAATAAGGCTTAACTCATTTGTATTTGTCAAATAAGAGCTCTGGGATAAAGGGCTATTTTATTCGAAGATCCTTTTGGGTACTTGGTTTCAATTGGTCAGCTAGTAGATAAATATATGACACTAGGAAAAGTACTTAATTACATTAGATGAATACACCAAATTTAATCATCTATAATTAGATATTTCAATTAATATGATCAGAAATCTGATTTTTTTTTATTATTTTCTTTATATATACCTACCTAAAGCAACTTAATCAGAAAATTTATCCAAAGATTTCCTTCTGTGCAGCCATTAAAAAAACTGTTGAATATCAACTAAGTTTTCATGTCAAAACAAGTAGTTAGTAAATTTATTTATTCACAATAAACCACAAATATTAATTCAAGGCTGATAGTTATACATTGAAATATATAATGATGTCATGTTGTCTTGTTTTTCCGTTAAAAATAACATTCAAGAACGTTATTTTATAAGATTATTTAAAAAAAATATATTCTGTAAACAATGTGTAAATATCACTGTTAGAATGTTACAATTTCTAATGTTTATATTTCAAAGGAAAACTGATATCTAGTCTAAAAATAATGAAACGATTTTGAACTGAAATAAAATTTAACAAGATTAGAAGTATATGGGTAAACCCATATATAGACCACTTTCACATTTCTCGGAAAGTTGGCAACACAATATCTTTAATAAAATTATAATTTATGTGGGCACTAGGAGAAATGAAAATTTAATCAAAATCGAATGAATAATGTAGCCACAATAATTTTTTTTTAAAATTTGTGATTTTTTTTCCTCGATAAGTTGGCAACACTGTATTTTGTTAAAATTGCATAATATATTTAGGCACTAGGTAAATCTTTTATGAAAATTTGATTAAAATCGGTTAAATAAAGTGATCAAAATAAATTTTTATAAATTTAAGTAAATTTTTTTCTCGGAAAGTTGGCAACACTGTATTTTGTTAAAATTACATAAATTATATGATTACTAGGACAATTTTTTGTGAAAATTTGAGTAAAATCGGTTAAATAACATGGCCATAATATATATTTAAAAACTTTAGTAATTTTTTTCTCGGAAAGTTGGCAACATTGGATATTAATAAAATTATATAATTAATGGGAGCATTAGGGATATTTTTTCTGAAAATTTGATCAAAAGCGGATAAGTAATGTAGCCAATATGAATTTTTAAAAACTTTAGTATTTTTTTTTTTTTCGGAAAGTTGGCATTACTGGAAAAAACCAAAACCACATGACCATCTTGGGCACTAGACAAATTTATCCTGAAAATTTCATTAAAACCGGTTGAACCGTCTAGAGGGAGTTGCGGCCACAAAATTTTGACTTACGACCGAGCGAGTGAGCTGACGACGCACATCCATACACCCACATAAACTAAGTTCAGATTCGACATCTAGAGGCTATATGAAGGATTTCTATATACAAATTTTTGAATCTTACGTACATACAGTGGCTAGGTAGGAGGGGAGGGGGTTGCAGGGGCGCGGTCCGCCCCGGGTGACACCATTTTAGGGGTGACACCATTCTCGGGATGAATTATTTTAGTGAATTTGTTTGTAATTTAAACACATTTAATATTTTGAATTTTTACTCTCAAAATCAAATAAATATTTCTTTTTGTTTAGTTTATATTTTCCATCTAAATTTTCGTTAATTTATAAGATTTCTAAAAAAAATTGCATCTAAGTATAGGGGTGACACCATTACCTCCGCCCCGGGTGACACCCACCCTAGCTACGCCACTGCATACATACATACACAATCACGCCATGTACCCGAACGGGTGTGACAAAAACTCTTTCCATTATCCCGAGATCAGTCTTCTCCAAACATTCCTATCCAAACCAGAAACTTTTGCTTCATCGACATTCATAATTCCTCTCTCATACATGCTTCTCTATTTCGACTACTTGGAAATTTCCGTTCACGCAAGCCACTCTCTTAATCATACACCACTCCAACTACTCATCGGAAATCCACCTGCAAACGTATTCTTTCAAAATCATTCATATAAATCTTTTTAACCAAACGTTCACTAGACATTCGCTCAAGATGTCCGAAACATAATAATACAGCATTTAACGTTTAAAATGAAACAAATGAAAACAATGAAAAAAATTTTACTTATGGCCTATGGCATAAGTTGAGATTATGTGTGTATTTCAAATTTGAAAAATCTCATTCATTCACTATTAGATTTTAAAATATCAAACGTACGTACAAATAACATTTCAAATTTTATATATAACAAGATTAGAAGTATATGGGTAAACCCATATATAGACCACTTTGATATTTCTCGGAAAGTTGGCAACACAATATTTACATATTGAAAAAATGTCAAATTGAATAATCAAAAATGATGAAAATACCTTTTTTAGAGAAATTCCCCAATAAAATCTCATCGCGCATCGTTTAGGCGGTGCATTTAGCTACAATTTGATATGCAGCAACATAATATTCGAGCATTTTTACCGCAAGAAATCGCATTTGAATTTCAAACAGCGAAATGTATGTAATTATATCAACAATATTATTACAAAACAAAACTAAAGAAATTTTAGCTATTTATAAAAAATCCCTGACAGCAAATTTACTAAAAAAAAATATAATATTTCGCACATATATATTTTTCAACACCGTTGGTAATATATCATATTACATAATGTTTGTAATAGTTCTGATATTATGTATTTTTAAACAATTATGAATAAAATTCTAGTAGTTGAGTAATAATTATACCAAGAAATACCCATGGTTTGTAGGTAAAATTATATAATTTGTTTTTTAGAGTGTAGTTTTAAATAGATACTTAAATAATACAATTATTATAATACGTACTGTTTTTAATTTATTTTTGAAATATACAATATATAATGTGCGTTTATTTGAAAATATAATATAATACGTAAATTTAATTTAAATCTTTCTCGTATGCAATAAGTTTCTGTTTCATTTTTTTAATTTTTTCTTTCAGTTTGACTTTCTCTTCATTGAGTGACTTTATTTGTTGTTGCAGTCCATCAATGTCTTCTTCTAGTTTACCTAAATAAATATACATTGCATCATTTTATCACGTATAATTTTTAAAATATTTAAAAATGTAACTTCAATTTTGAAGATAGAAAATTGGTTAATATTGTAACCTAAATTAAAAACATTAGTTTGTCAATCAAATGCTGTTTACAAAAATAAAATATAAATATCTGTGATATATGTAAGCACATTTGCAAGTATTCTACATACATACACTGTAAAAAGAAATAGCGAAATTACATAAAAATATTAGTAAAATTTTAACATAAATATTCTGTATTTCTATCTCAAAATTTTGTAATTTTTACATAATAATCACATAAAGTAAGTATAATTCCTTACTTTCTGCAAATTATTGTTTGTTATTATTGTTGATACAACTTCTTGAATTATGTAAAATTACAGCTTGTATATTAATATCAAAATAATGAGACTTAGTACGTATTTTGTATAATAATACTAAAAAAAATATTAAAAGTGTAATTCATTCATTTCAAAATACATCCTTTATAGATAAATTTAGAAATATGTGTAATTATACCAACAATAATGTTACAGAACTAAACAAATTTTAACTATTTATGGAAAATTCCTGACAACAAATTTACTGAAAGATACCTTACTATAATATTACATGCATATGTACTTATATATATATATATATTTAATTGAACCGAAATAAAAAAATAAATTATTATTGTAGTTTTCTGCTAAGTATACAATGTGCGAGCGAGCGAGGGAGCTGACGACGCACATCCATACACCCACATAAACTAAGTTTAGATTCGTCATCTAGAAGATATATGAAGGATTTCTATATAAAAAATTATTTTTTTTGAAAATGTTAGACACCGTACCTGTGGTTAGTAATATGTTATTCATTACAGTGACATATTTTCATATACTTTCATTGAAACTAAATAAATTTTAATACATTTTATTATTATTATTATTTAATTTAATATTATTAATAATATTGTCAATATTTAAAATATAATAATACGCAAGAACAATTTAATAAGTTATCAGTGTAAATTATTTATTTTTATCCTACATTGTTCGAAAAGTACTATTATCAGCTAGATAAGCTTTACGAAAAATTATATTTGGCTCGTAAGTCAACTTACCACAATTTTCGCATTGGTGTTGGTGAACGGCTTCTGCAGCACGTTTCTTCCCTGTAAAAGAATCTGAATTAAATAAACCATATTTGCAACTGATGCAACTGCTAATAGTTAAAAATTATAATAAAAACAAAATAAAAATAATACTACTAATGTAGTAGAATCCACAAAGATGACATTTGTAAATTCTTCGTCGAATCATTTTTATATATTATTAGTGATATTTTGTAAATCGGACTTAATATTTTGTATATGATACGTATTGCTAATCATATAGGTACTAATACTGTTCAATTTACTTTAATTTTGAATTCAATCATAAAAATTTTAATGTTCGTGAAAAAAATAAGTAGGTATCTATCGGACTTTAAATTATCAAAAAGGTATCTTATCCCCCCAACTACAAACTGTAGAAGTGTAATGCATTGCGAGATATGTCATACTTATTTCCGTTCTATATACAGCTGTTCCACAATTGCAACAACGTATAAGCGGTATAAACATGTTTGGTAAAAGCAATGCCGCCTTATTAATGGCAATTTTAAATAATGTCGATATTACAGCAGATTTTAAGGTCTATTTTTGCCAAATTACCAACGATTTATAAACTTTAGATTTTTTAAACATATTTATTATTTAGTATATAATTTGAATATTTTAATAAATACTAAATTTTTAATTTTGATTTGTCGTTAATGGCAGCTATAAAACAGCTTATAAGTATTTTAATTAAAAAATAAGAATAGTGATATTTAGTTTTTGAAAGAAAATATATTTACTTTTTTAATAATTAATTTTTATATTTTACTTATGCTTACAAGTATCATTATATAATGATGAAAAAATAATCTTTTCAATTATGTTAAATAAACAAAATGTGTCTCTGTAAATTTGACAATAAGATAGGTGTGGCTTTGACGCTTTGTTCTGTAACACTATTTGCCTTTTATATAACCCAGAGCTTCAAGCTTCAAAGCGAAATCGGAGTTATAAAAATATTAGTTGCTTCACTACTCCATTCATTGCAACATATGTTTTTTTTTTAATTTTACAACACATGTTTAAAAATTAAGTATCATTTTTATTTTATTTTTATGTTTAATTTTTTTTTATTCACAAAATATCGTAAGTTTTTTTACAATAATTTAGGTCGGAGCGTGGAGCAAAGCTGGACAAGTTGTATAAATAAATACCGATACGGAGCGCGGAGCGGAGCAGTTAAAAATTTGGATTGTTTCAAAGCTTTGATATAAACTATATATTCTATAATAAATACTAGAATGAAACAATTTTAGATATTTTTTTATTCTGTTTCACTCAGACAACACGGTTATTTATGTCGAGATCTGATCAATATATAAAATATTTAAAACAAATTATTTTTGCCAACGATAATGAAAAGATTCATGAGCATTTGCTGATAGATGAGTGTATTTTATAAAAATGATCATCTAAGAATTCTGTCTATATTCTTCTACTTTGGGCTTTTTAAATCATTTTCTGTAAAATAAATACGAAATATATAACGAAAAATACTTACTGGGCGGTTCAGCAGCCGTGATACTGCGCCTCGTAACTGCAGTACCGGCTTGAGGGGGGGTCGAGGTCGGACCACCGCCCAGGTCGGCTGGTTCGAAGTTACTGAAGATGTTCACTAGAAATAAAAATTAATTAATCTAAGAATTCTGTCTATATTCTTCTACTTTGGGCTTTTTAAAACATTTTCTGTAAAATAAATACGAAATATATAACGAAAAATACTTACTGGGCGGTTCATCAGCCGTGATACTGCTCCTCGTAACGGCAGTACCGGCTTGAGGGGGGGTCGAGGTCGGGCCACCGCCCAGGTCGGCTGGTTCGAAGTTGCTGAAGATGTTCACTAGAAATAAAAATTAATGTTTTCCAAAAAAAAAAAAAAATATGTATTATTATTATTATATTCACGTAATACTTTCTTTATTTTTTTTATATTTATATACTGTGTCTTTGTGTTGTGTTTCTTACTATTTTCGACTTTAAACGTGACCCTTTAAAGGTCACGGGTTTCCTAGTTTTTATTATTATTTTCAAGAGATTTATTTAACTTTGTGTAGATTTTAGAAATGTCAAATATTATAAAAATATTAAATATAAGAAATATTAATTACATTTGACGAAAGAAAAAGAAAATGTCTAATGTGGGATATTAATACTAGATTTTTTTATTAAAATTTTTAATTTTCTACGTTTATTATCGTTCTCCTCAGAAAATATATTTAAAATAAACTGATCAATTTGTATGTTATAAGTGTGTTTATAAAAATTAAAATATTTAATAGTTTAATAATTTTGTTGTAAAAATCGAAATGACCGGCTTTGAATTATCTTTAAATTATTGAAGTTAATTCATTACATACCTGGCCCGAGAACTATACAGTGATTGAATAAATTCACTGTTGGCGGGTTTCGTTGCTGTTGTTGTTGCTGCTGTTGCTGCTGCTGTTGCTGATGTTGTTGTTGCTGCTGTAGCTGCTGCTGTTGTTGCTGCTGGTGGTCGTCCATATTACTGTCAATATTATAATTAGGAAAGATGCAAAAGTGTATAAACGTTAAGTTAGTTAGAATTTTAATAAAATTAAATTTTAATTGAAAGTAGATAAAAATGCGTCTATTTCAATTTTAGACATAAATATCTTAATAATATAAATGCAATTAAATTATTGATATTATTATTAAATTATTATAAAATATTTTTGTGTAAAAGAGGCGTTATATGTAAAACAGCTTTTCTGTATTGGGATCTAAAATGAGGGCGTGGCCTATTCAATATGGCGGACCTAAGCGTGCACTTGTCAAAGCTCAATCAAAGTGTATGGTTTCTTTTTAATTAAAAAATACTATTAACTCTTGAAAAAAATTGCAAATGGGCCGGTTTAAACCCTTGTCAAAACAATTCTACACAAGCTGAGCGTAGGGGAACCCGGGGCATTGTGGGCACCCGGGGCAATATGGGCATCCCCCCTTATACCTCTCACGAATGCCGATCGCAGTAGGCAACGATTGGATATTGTTTTAGTATGCTTTACGCGACTGCGGCAAGTGGTAACGTCAGTGGAAGCGCATGTCGAGCGGAACTAACCTAGAAAAACGTTTTTACGTGATTCTGATCTAATTTTCTTCTATTTTGTTTACGTTTGCAACAAGAGACTATTTCATTAATTGCAGTGCATGTTTGTATGCACGGTAAGTTACCCTTTAAGTATTTTATGAATATATTAAGTTTTCACCAATATTATTAGAAACTTTGTTTTCGCTTGTTTTTGGCATTCTTGGTAATGGGGCATAATGGGCGGGGCACTATGGACAGGCTGCCCGTTCTGCCCCTGATATTTCTAATTATTTATTTTTTTTACAAGTTCTACTAAGATGGTCCGTACCTACAAAAAGAAGACAAATCGTGGGGAATGGAGCGAGTCCAGTATGCGATCAGCGGTCAATGATGTTTTAAATAAAAAATTAAGTTGCAAGGCAGCTACAATCACTTATAGTGTACCCCGTACCACTCTGCAAAGGAAGATTGAGGAATACAAGTCTAAGCAATGTATTCAACCTAAGCATATGGGGAATTTTAAACCCGTATTTTCTCAAGCCCAAGAAGATGAGTTGGCTTCGTATATAAAAAACATGGAAGCTAGATTATTTGGCCTCTCAACGAAAGAAGTCCGAGAATTGGCCTTTGAACTAGCCGAAAAAAATAACATTCAGCATAACTTCAATCAGACATTACGGGCAGCAGGTGAGGATTGGTTGTCCAACTTTTTAAAACGCAATCCATCCTTGTCACTCCGGAAACCAGAAGCTACATCCGCGGCTCGAGCCATGGGCTTTAATCGTGAATCAGTAACCACTTTCTTCAAACTTTTGGTTGCCACGGTAGAGGAGCATAAAATAACTCCTAACAGGCTATTCAATGTCGATGAGACAGGCATGACCACTGTTGCAAAAAGCTTGGGTAAAGTCCTTGCTACTAAAGGTCGAAAACAAGTCGGGTCTTTATCATCAGCAGAACGAGGACAACTCTTTACAGTCGAAATTTGTATGGGTGCTAATGGATCTTTCATGCCACCCTTATTCATTTTTCCTAGGAAGAGAATGAAGTCCGAACTGTTAGATGGGTCGCCTCCAGGCTCTTGGGCAGAATGCAACGAAACAGGATGGATAACTCAAGAAATTTTTGTTAAATGGTTTAAAAAATTTGTTATTTGGTCGCGAGCAACTAAAGAAGAACCTGTTTTGCTCCTTTTAGATGGTCATGCCAGCCACGTTAAAAGTTTAGAACTGATTGACATTGCCATAGAAAATGGTGTAATTATTCTATGTTTTCCACCCCATTGCACACACCGATTACAGCCGTTGGATGTCAGTTTCATGAAGCCATTGAGTTTATACTATGGAGAAGAAGTGAAACAATGGCTGAGAACTAATCCTGGCAGAGTAGTATCCCACTATCAGGTTGGAGGCCTGTTTTCTATTGCTTTTTTGAAAACAGCTAAAATGTCTGTGGCCATTAATGGTTTTCGTAAAACAGGAATATGGCCAGTTAATCCGGATGTTTTTGGAGATGAGGACTTTTTAGCGGCTGACACTACTGACTTGCCTCTAGAAAACGAAAATCCGCCTCAACCTGTTCCTCAAACACCATCTCACACACCTCTTGAATCACAACCTCAAGCAGTATCATTATCACCTCACAATCAGATGAAACCGTCTTCCCTTACACCATCAACTCCACCACCAGGTCCGTCGACTTCTTTTGATCGTTTTTCACCAGGAAATATTTTGCCTATACCAAAAGCTGTAACACAAAAAAGGACATCGCGTAAACGTGGCAAGACTGCTGTGATTACTAGTTCTCCATATAAAAAAGAACTTGAACAGACTCAGGCAAAAAAAAACGCCTTCCAAATATTCGGTTCAGAAGAATAAGAAAAAGAAATGTAAGGAAAACAAGGAAAATGAATCTGAATCGGAAGATGCCGAATGTCTTTATTGTGGAGATAAATATTCGGAATCAAGGGAAGGTTGGGTCTCTTGTCGTTCCTGTGGTAAATGGGCTCATTGCTCATGCGCCGGTGAAGACGACAATGACGATGAATCAATTCATATCTGTTCATTTTGTGCAAGATTCTAAGTTCTTTTTATGTTTGATAATTAAGTGTCCATTATGCCCCATGCATGTCCATTGTGCCCCAAATACGGGGCACTATGAGCATTTCGCATATTTTTTAAAAACCAATGTCACATCCAAAGATTTAATTTAATTGGAGATTTTTATTTCTGTTATTAAAGAGTACTTAATAAATTATTATATTTCACTTTAATTGCTAAGTTTTATTTTTTATTTTACTTTTTACAACAAATTTTCCTTAAGGTGCCCACAATGCCCCGGGTTCCCCTATTTTAAACGCTGGACATATTATACAATGTGGAAAATCATTAGAAAAGTGATATGATAGCAAGACGACTGTCACATCTCTGTGTTTGAAAACGTCAAGTTTAAAAGATGTTCCACATGAAATCTCAATGACAATTGACAGAAACGGTGCGATTAAGTCTAGTGTGTTCCTACAAAGCTGTTTTTGGTGAAAAGTGTAAACACTGCATCGCAACCTTGTTATATTGTTATAGGTTAGTTGACACTTTGCACAACAGAACTTTAAATCAAACGCATCATATTCAAATCAGTAACATCTAGAATTTAAATTTCATTTAAAAAAATTAATGTTTCCAATTGGTAAGAATGAAAGAGCATTTAGATGATTAAATATTGAAATTCACTTCGGAAAAACCCAATATAAATGTTGGTTATGAACCGAAAATAAGTTGTACAATTGAAGGCCCGGATAGAATACCCCGACATGCGCTCGAAACTCGACCGGCCAAAGTACAAGTATAGAAAAAAATAAAAAAAATTTAAGTTGTCCGAAATTTATTTTAAAAAATATCATCGTGTGCAGCATTGAAAAACACATTGATTTCAATAAGAAATTTTTTAATCCGACATTTTTATTCCAAGAAAAAAAATAAAAACGAACTTTTTTTGTTGTACTATTTTAAGCTAAATTCAATGTTTTCTAAAACTGAAATTGCGATAAATGATATTAAATATTAACGAAACTGGCAGATTTTTTCTGAAATGTACTCAGAATTATTTAGCGATTCCGATGGTTACACTGACATATATAAATAACGATAATTTGTTACTAAAAATTTAATGTAAACAAAAAAGCATAAAAAAGCACGTTTTTCTAGCTTCGAATTAAAAAAATGAGTGACGAAAGTTGCGCTACGAATAAATTTGAGTGAGAAAGTTGTTTGTTAATTTGGAAGGAAGTTTTTGTGCAAAGTTGCAAGTCAATTGGTTGAATATTTTTAAGATACAACGATTTTAATCTGAAATACATAAATGTCTCGCGCGTGGCGTTTACCGCGGCGTCTAGCAACAGCGCAGTGAACAAGTTGTTTGTTAAAATGAAAGAACGCGCTGCCGCCAGACGCCGCGGTAAACGCCGCGCGCGAGATATTTATGTATTTCAGATTCAAGTCGTTGTATCTTAAAAAATATTCAACCAATTGACTTGTAACTTTGCACAAAAACTTCCTTCCATATTAACAAACAACTTTCTCACTCACATTTATTCGTAGCGCAACTTTCGTCACTCACTTTTTCAATCCGAAGCTAAAAAAACGTGCTTTTTTATGATTTTTTGTTTACATTAAATTTTTAGTAACAAATTATCGTTACTTATATGTCAGTGTAACCATCAGAATCGCTAAATAATTCTGAGTACTTATCAGAAAAAAACTGCCAGTTTCGTTAATATTTAATATCATTTATCGCGATTTAAGTTTTAAAAAACATTGAATTTAGCTTGAAATAGTGCAACATAAAAAATTGGTTTTTTTTTTTTTTTCTTGGAATAAAAATGTTGGATTAAAAAATTTCTTATAGAAATCAATGTGTTTTTCAATGCTGCACACGATGATATTTTTTAAAATAAATTTCGGATAACTTAAAAAAATGTTATTTTTTCTTCTACCTGGGTCGTGTTTCGGGCGCATGTCGGGTTATTCTATCCGGGCCTTCAATTACTATATCTAATTTTAATAAATACGGTTATTGTCTGTTTTGTAATGTCCAAATGACTTTAATATTATTATTATTACTAACACTGATGAGATACGTACACTGCTCTGCTTTTAAACACATAGACACTCGACTAATTCACACACAACTGTCTTGCTCGAACACTAACTCTCAACTGATATCTCACGAACTACCCTAATCTCTTCCGCTCACCGGCGCGGCGACCGCGAACCCCTGTGGTCTACGTAAGGAATTCGGAGAAAAACAACTTTGAATATATTGTTGTCGTTATAGTATTATTTTAATGTCTATAATATTTGTTTTTATTTGAACAACTTGATGCGGCCATATTGAATTGTTATATGTTAAATGCCTTAAGCTTTGTACTACTAATATTGTATTATTAATATTTATCAAAAATTACCTTTACAAATTGTTACATATTATCGAAGAAAACATTTATACACTATTAACTATTACAATGTATTCAATTTGAATATGATTTACCACAATTTTTCTAAAACAACAAAAACGATAAACCATACGTTAAACTACAAAACGAAAAATATCAACAAATCATTTTTTTGTTACCAAGGAAAAACAAAATACAAAAGAGATCTTTGATCGAAAATATCGACTAAGTAATCACTGAAATATAGTATAGTATCTCTATCACTGTCTTACACTTCCGCGCATTTGAAATTCAAATGCGATTTCTTGCGGTAAAAATGCGACAATCTTATGCTGTTGCATATTAAATTGTAGCTAAATGCATCGGCTAAACGATACGTAATGAGATTTTATTGGGGAATTCCTCTGTAAAAGGTATTTTTATCATTTTTGATATATTAATTTGACATATATAGCAGTGAGATTCTTTTTTTTTTATAGCTATCTAAGTTATCATGTAGTAGCAATGCTACGCCATTAGAAAGATAAAGACGCGAATTTCCGTATATCGCTATCTCTCTCGGCTCGCATTTGAGCGGCCAGTGCGCATACGCGTTCCAGTTATTACTATATTTCAGTGGTTACAGTCAGGTTACAGTTTCGATATTATTTCACACGGATAGTATGATATTTATTTATTTATTTTCAGAAAACAAAATTATAACAATAAAAATAAAATAAATTTTTTTAGAAATCAGTATTGCTTTGAAAAACACATTAAATTTTTAATTTTAAAAATAAATATATTTTATAAAAAAATTATTTTTATCAGAAAACAGAATTGTAACAATGAGAGTTAAAATTATTATTTTCTTTTAGAAAACAACATTACTTTTAAAAACTAACACTAGAATTTTATTTCAAACAAGATTAGAAGTATATGGGTAAACCCATATACTTCTAATCACATTATCACATAAATGATAAAAAATAAAAATAAAAAAAATTTTCACCGAGAGTTGGCAACATTGTATTTTGATAATGAATAATATTATAGGCGATAAAGGTATTTTCTGTAAAAATTTGATTAATTTCGGATAAATAATGCGGGCATAACAAATTTTTAGAAAATTATTAATTTTTTGTCGGAGAGTTGGCAACACCGTATTTTAATAAAATTATAATTTATGTGAGCACTAGGAGAAACTTTTCTGAAAATTTGATCAAAATCGGATAAATAATGTAGCCACAATGAATTTTTTTAAATTTTAGTAATTTTTTTCTCGATAAGTTGGCAACACTGTATTTTGTTAAAATTGCATAATTTATGCGGGAACCAAGAGAATTTTTAGTAAAAATTTGATTAAAATCGGTTAAATAACGTGGTCATAATAAATTTTTAAAAATTTTAGTAATTTTTTTCTCAGAAAGTTGGCAACACTGTATTTGATTAAAATTACGAAATGTATGTGGGCACTAGGTAAATCTTTCCTGAAAATTTGATCAAAATCGGACAAATAATGTAGCCACAATGAATTTTTAAAAACTTTAGTAATTTTTTTCATGTAAAGTTGGCAACACTGTATTATATTAAAATTATGTAATTTATGTGGGCACTAGGGGAAACTTTCCTGAAAATTTGATCAAAATCGGATAAATAATGTAGCCACAATGAATTTTTAAAAACTTTAGTAATTTTTTTTTCGGAAAGTTGGCATCACTGAAAAAAAAAAAACCACATGACCATCTTGGGCAATAGGCAAATTTATCCTGAAAATTTCATTAAAATCGGTTGAACCGTCTAGGAGGAGTTGCGATCACAAAATTTTGTCTGACGACCGAGCGAGCTGACGACGCACATCCATACACCCACATAAACTAAGTTCAGATTCGTCATCTAGAGGCTATATGAAGGATTTCTATATACAATTTTTTTTTTGAAAATGTTACAGACACCGTACCAAACACTATACCACTTTTTCCTTGCAGTCAAAGCGGTAAAAAGATGGACTTTTGTATATATGTTTTTTAACATGTTCAAAGTTTTTTTTTGTCCAAAGATCGTCAAGTTTCGTTAAAAAGTAAAATCTACATTAATAGATACAGTACATTTTGTATCCAGTATGCAATATTTTTTTCTATGACTTTATTATACAAATAACAAAAATTTGCAATTTTTATTTTATTTATTAACAATATTAAATGTAAAATTTTTAAAATTTTATTAAATATTATTTTTTCTGTAACGTACATTAGCTTCGAATAATAAAATATTTTTATGAATCAAAACTATTTAAATAATCTTATTTCAATAATTTTTGTAGTTTTATGTAGGCAGTAGTTTCATTATGTTGTTAGTAATTAATTACTAATTAGTGACATTACGCCGACCTAGTGACGAAACTGCGCACTACGCGTTATCATAGCAACTTGTTACGTCACATAAATCAACAAAAAACTATATTCTGAAAGGATCTATACTACGATCTGTAGAGATTTTTGAGTAGTATTGTATAATTTACCACATATTTATACTAACTAATGACAGATTCAAAACAAGATTAGAAGTATATGGATAAACCCATATATAGACTACTTTGACATTTCTCGGAAAGTTGTCAACACTGTATTTTAATAATATTATAATTTATGTGGGCATTAGGAGATACTTTTCTGAAAATTTGATCAAAATCGAATAAATAATGTAGCCACAATGAATTTTTAAAAAATTTTGTGATTTTTTTCTCGATAAGTTGGCAACACTGTATTTTGTTAAAATTGTATAATTTATTTAAGCACTAAAAAAAAACTTTTATGAAAATTTGATTAAAATCGGTTAAATAAAATGGTCATAATAAATTTTTAAAAATTTTACTAATTTTTTTCTCGGAAAGTTGGCAACACTGTATTTTGTTAAAATTACATAAATTATATGAATACTAGGAGAATCTTTTGTGAAAATTTGAGTAAAATCGGTTAAATAACATGGCCATAATAAAATTTTTAAAATTTTGTAATTTTTTTCTCGGAAAGTTGGCAACACTGAATATTAATAAAATTATGTAATTAATAGAAGCATTAGGGAAATCTTTTCTGAAAATTTGATCAAAATCGGATAAATAATGTAGCCACAATGAATTTTTAAAAACTTTAGTAATTTTTTTCTCGGAAAGTTGCCATTACTGGAAAAAACCAAAACCACATGACCATCTTGGGCACTAGGCAAATTTATCCTGAAAATTTCATTATAATCGGTTGAACCGTCTAGGAGGAGTTGCGATCACAAAATTTTGTCTGACGACCGAGCGAGCTGACGACGCACATCCATACACCCACATAAACTAAGTTCAGATCCGTCATCTAGAGACTATATGAAGGATTTCTATACAAGTTTTTTTTTTTTTGAAAATGTTACAGACACCGTACTTTTTCCTTGCAGTCAAAGTAGTAATAATTGACAAATTTCAGTATAGTAGTAGAAAATATTTTAAGCTTGAGAATTTTGTTTTGATTCTATTATAGTCGTTTGTATAATAAAATATTATGTGCTTAAAAACACTAGTAGGATTCTTGTAAATTTATCATGTCATACTTAAGCTTTCACATCATCTGTACAGAGAGAATAGATAAATCTTACAATTCTCATATATACGCTTATATAAAGTTTTTCTTATAGCAATTTTTCAAAGTTTACAACACTTTCTCTTTACCGCTTTCAAAACTTTAGTCTCCAATGATTTGTCTCATCAATTTATGAGTTTTAAATTGTTTAAACGCGACTTTTAAATTCCAGATCTGGTTAAACATGATAGCTTCACACATACTATACGTTATTTTTGTTTCTATTTTATCAATATTTATTTTTAAATGTTAGAATTCTATAACAAACACTTGAATAAAATTAAACGGCTTTAGGATAAAAATTATTTATACTAAAAAAAATTAGACCATTTGATTGGAAGTAAAATATACAAAGTATATATAAATATACTAAACAAATGAACTAAAAGTAACATTTTAAAGAACATTTTAAAGTAAGTAAAGTGTAAACTTGAGAGGCGGCCGTAGATAAAAAAATATTAAATTGATTAATTATCTACAGTTTATCCATCTAAGGACCAGTATTTCCAAATTGAAATAAATTTATACTTAACCAATAAAATTTTCTTATTTATTCTAAGGATATATTTTTAGCCAATAATTGACGTTTCGATACAGTATCAGGTATCATTTTTCCTGATGAAGACGGACGTTGAATTCGTCGAAACGTTGATTATTAATAAATATTAATACAGAACTTAAACATAAAGCCGTTTTATTTTAATATAATGAGTTCTGAAATATTTTTTACTATGTTAAAACTTGAATATTTTGAAGATGCAATGTGCATATTCGACCAAAGAAACACAGTCAAGTATATTTTAAATTGACATCTTCGACGGCTATATTAAAAATTATTAAGTCAATATAATAATCATCGCTTTCAACTTCTTGTAACATATATACTATCTCTGGTATTGTAATTTTTATTTAAAAGTTTCCTGTTAACAGAAGAAAAATGCTCATACAATTCAAAATGAAAAAACATTTATAGCTAGTATATATTGAATGCTACAATACGATATCTATATGTATACGTGCGATGCTAAGATGTGAGGTCTGAACTTCTACTCCATCGTCGGCTTTTTATTACTACTCTTTACGTTCTTCCGTTTATTTTGCTTTGACTTTTTCTACCTTTATGATTGTTGCTCGGCTGGGTGAGTAAAAACGCGATATGTCCACTAGAATAGAATTGTCCAGTTGGCCTACACGAGCGCCGCCAGTGGTAAAAAACTAGTACTTGACCGCACCACGTATAATAAGACGACAATTTACAAATTTATTTATGAATCTTCTAAGAAAAAAAAACCTGTTTTTTAAAATTGCCTTGTTGTAGCTGGATGATAATGAATATATTTATGGAAGATATAAACGATTCTATAATGATATCGATTGTAAATTATTTTGTACAGAGTCTTCTTAAAAATATGGTGTCAAATTTCTATAGTGTATTAGAGGGAGTTAGTAGATCATACAAGATTATTATGGTCAGAAAATACTTTGAGAAAAAGTTACATGTATTAACTAACAGTTAAAGAAATGTTGATGTAACTTCACTAAATTAAATATATATCATTCTCATAACTGTCATCATATGCTTGGTTTTGTAATTAGACAAAAAAAATTCAAAATATTTCAGTTATCAACTCTTTCATATTATCTCAATTTGATTACTGTTCCATTATATGGAATCTTATTTATTAATATTACATTGATCAAATTGAATCTATTCAAAGACTATTTTAAAAATATTTAGTTCTAAAATTAGACAACATATATCCTTTGGACATTTCAGAATTAGATTTATTTTCTAGATTCAATTTTATTTCATTAGAGGCAAAAAGGAAACATTTATCTATAATTTTCGTATATAAATTAGTTAATTTTAATACGTAGTTATTTTATTGTATATTTTTTATTAAAGAAATTTTAGGTCCGGGAAGTTAGCGAAGCCACTTTCACCAAACAAAAAATAAAATATTGATTAATTTGTCGTAAATTAGTCGTAATTTTGTCGTGAAATCAAAAAATTTGTCGCGCCCTATTTTCAAAAATTATTGATGGCTTCGCTAACTTCCCGAAAAAGTTAGCGAAGCCATCCTTCAAAATTAAAAAAATATTAATAAAATGAACCGCGGATGTAGCTTATAATTTATCGTAAATAAATCGTAAACGAATAAGAGTAATTTTGTAACGAAATTATTATTACTTGCAAATACAGAAATAATAAACTTAATGCATGTGTGTGCGTACAATGCATATATGGATAGAGCATGTACAACAAAATAAAATCGAACAACAATTTTAGTAACGATTAATTTACGAAAATTTAATATCTAATAATTAACGTGAAAAAATTATTTTTCATCTTCTAAATTAGGTGGCCAGCCAATTTACAACGAGAAATTGGCACGGCCACTCTTCGAATAGTTAGTCGAAGATCACAGTGCTTAAATAACGCTTATTTAAAAAAAAAGTGGCTATTTATACATACAGTATGTATACGCAATTGGTTATTTATACATACAGTATGTATACGCAATTGGCTATTTATACATACAGCATGTGTACAAGTTAGCAACGCCAAAACCACGCATTCAGCTAAACCTAACACCCCTGTAATACTGTATTAAAATGAACTTTTCTGCTGGGGACAGTAAAGTAGCTGTCGGTGCCGTCTGCCGTGCAATTATATTCATTTTGTAGGTTTAGTAGCTTGATAAGAGTTAAGTTATAGAAAGTGGCTATACTTACGGTATGTATACGCAATTGGCTATTTATACATACAGTATTTTTACACAATTGGCTATTTAGGGTAGGTTAGGTTAGTAGGTTGGTTTAGGTTTTTTTTTTAGTATGTATAAATAGCCAATTGCGTATACATACCGTATGTATAAATAGCCTTTTACAAAAAAAAATAATTAAAATACAGAATAAAAAATAATATATTTATTACTTTATTTTAATTTATATTTATTTTACTTTATATTTATTTCTCCGATTTAATGATACTTTATAGTATATGTATTACTTTATTGAACAATATTGTAAATAAATTTTAATAAATAAAACTATAATTATTTATAATTGTGTAGTTATTATCAAAATATTAATTTTAATAATAGCACATACAATCAGTATATGTAAATCTGTAAATAGCCAATTGCATATACATAAAGCATGTATAAATAGCCAGTTGTATACACATACTGTATGTATAAATAGCAAATTGCGTATACAAACTATATGTATAAATAGCCAATTTCGTATACATACTGTATGTATAAATAGCCAATTGCGTATACATACTGTATGTATAAATAGCCAATTGCGTATACATACCGTATGTATAAATAGCCTCATCCTATTTAAAATTCTGTCGCATATTATACTACTTATTTCTTAGGGCCGAAAAGTTTGCAACTCTAAAAAAAATTTGCCTTCACATTGAAAAAAATCTTACTCACTAATTTGTTTATTTATTTTTTATGTTAATAACTATATTATTAATTTTCTATAAGCTGTTGTTTTCAAAAAATATATACCAAAAAGTTACATTTTGCTCTTTAAATAAGCGTTATTTAAGCACTGTGATCTTCGACTAACTATTCGATGAGTGGCCGTGTCAATTTCTCGTTGTAATTTGGCTGGCCACCTAATTTAGAAGATGAAAAATAATTTTTTCACGTTAATTATTAGATATTAAATTTTCGTAAATTAATCGTTACTAAAATTGTTGTTCGATTTTATTTTGTTGTACATGCTCTATCCATATATGCATTGTACGCACACACATGCATTAAGTTTATTATTTCTGTATTTGCAAGTAATAATAATTTCGTTACAAAATTACTCTTATTCGTTTACGATTTATTTACGATAAATTATAAGCTACATCCGCGGTTCATTTTATTAATATTTTTTTAATTTTGAAGGATGGCTTCGCTAACTTTTTCGGGAAGTTAGCGAAGCCATCAATAATTTTTGAAAATAGGGCGCGACAAATTTTTTGATTTCACGACAAAATTACGACTAATTTACGACAAATTAATCAATATTTTATTTTTTGTTTGGTGAAAGTGGCTTCGCTAACTTCCCGGACCTAGAAATTTTAAAATATGTGCAACGACCCCATTATATACAGGGTGTTCGTTCGTCAGGTTGATATAGGGCAATTACATGGGATATGGATAATATGCAGAATACTTCTTTCTGAAGTAAAATTCGAAGGAATACTTAAAATACTTTTCGATAGGGAATTAAAAAAATTCAAAATATAAGTTTTTTCAAAATTTGCTCAAAAAAAATCTGACAAAATTTAGCAAAATAGAGAAAAAAAAATTAGCTACATAATAGCTAAGTAACTTTTTTTTAACTCATACTGATTTACCAGGAAAAATTATTGAAAATTCTATAAAACATTTTAAAAAAAATTCTAGCGCCCAAACAGCACATGCTAGCAAATTAAAACTAAAACCAAATTATATAACTTTTTATTCCCTATCGAAAAGTATTCTAAGTATTTCTCCGAATTTTACTTCAGAAAGAAGTATTCTTCATATTATCGATATCCTATGTTATTGTCCTATATCAACCTGGCGAACGAACGGTGTATAATGCATATTATGCATAATGAAATTAAAAAAAAAACAAATAGCTTTTTTCCTACCAATTTAGTCACAATAACACTCGAGAAATATCTGTTTACATAAAATTGATTTTATCATCTCATTGTATCGTTCTATGGCTACTTAAGCAGACAAAAACCCGAATTGCGAACGAGTTTACATGCGGATAAAGGCAAAAGGTGAGATGACTAGATGCACAAGGTATATTAATTCGCGTATACACGTCATATCGTAACATATAGTGAAGAAACTCAACAAACTATGAACTAATGTCGAGTATAATCTCCCTATAATCATCTTGAAGTGCACTACTTGCGGAATTTTGACGTTGTAATGAATTTACCGCCGCTGGCTTTTCTGCGGTAAACAGCACGTTCGCTGGCTGGTCTCTCTCTCTCCTCTCTTTCTATACAATTAGAATATTGTTACTTGTTCTATGTGTGTACGTACTTCAACAGAATATTAAATAAACAAGATTTTATTTGTATAAATAGTAGAGAGATAATTACAAGTGTAGTTCCGTTTTTTTTTATTTTTTGTTTTAGTTTTGTTATAGTTTCTTTATTATTGTTGTTTACGTTTTATTAATCTTTTTTGTTTTTGTTTGTTTACAGAAAAAAAAAAATTCGATGATTTTTCTAATAACGGTTTAGTTTTTTATCTACAAAATATAAATGATTTTTAGCTTTCTAATTATATTAGACGAAATAACTTATTCAAGAATGGATGATTACATTTTATATATTGCTTTAATGTAAAAAAAAGAATTGATAATTTACTAATGTCAGTTTTAGGTGTTTTACGAATATAGATATTTCGAAAAAAATTATTTAACAAAAGTTGCAAAATTAAATTATAACTAACAACTTTTATTTAGATACATTTTTTTTATATTTTTATGATATATATATATATATATATATATATATATATATATTTATATATATATATTTATATATATATATTTATATATATATATATATATATATATATATATATATATATATTTATATATATATATATATATATATATATATATATATATATTTATATACAGGGTGTTCGTTCGCTTGGTTGATATAGGGCAATAATATGGGATTTCGATAATATGCAGAATACTACTTTCTGAAGTAAAATTCGAGAAATACTTAGAATACTTTTCGATAGGGAATAAAAAGTTCTAGAATTTGGTTTTAGTTTTAATTTGCTAGCATGTGCCGTTTGGGCGCTAGAATTTTTTTTAAAATGTTTTTGAGAATTTTCAAAAATTTCTCCTGCTAAATCAGTATGAATTAGAGAAAAAAGTTACTTAGCTATTATGTAGCTAATTTTTTTCTGTATTTTACTGAATTTTTTCAGATTTTTTTTGAGCAAATTTGAAAAAAAGGTAGATTTTAAAAAAATTCAAAATAAGACTTTTTTCAAAATTTCCTCAAAAAAATCTGAAAAAAAATCAGTAAAATAGAAAAAAAATTAGCTACATAATAACTAAGTAACTTTTTTCTCTAATTCATACTGATTTAGCAGGAAAAATTATTGAAAATTGTAAAAAACATTTTAAAAAAAATTCTAGCGCCCAAACGGCACATGCTAGCAAGTTAAAAATAGAACCAAATTATAGAACTTTTTATTCCCTATCGAAAAGTATTCTAAGTATTTCTCCGAATTTTACTTCAGAAAGTAGTATTCTGCATATTATCGAAATCCCATGTTATTGCCCTATATCAACCAAGCGAACGAACACCCTGTATATATATATATATATATATATATATATATATATATATATATATATATATGACACTTTTGTTTTTAGTTACAGTAATTACACAAACTTTTCTATTCTATAAATTTATTTAATACGATGACGGTCAGTTATGTGGTGGCCATACCAGATTTTTTTTATTATATTAAAATGTTTTTTTTTTTTTAATTATACCAATTAAAATAACAAACATAATATAGATATTTATTTATAAATATAATAAAATATCTAGAACGTAAAATAAAAAAATTAAAAAATTCAATAAATTTCCTCGCATAATTCAATATTAATTACAAACCGTAGATAATTAATAATTTTCAACTTCACATAATATTATCACATCAACAATTTCGACTTTGCATAGAATCACGTCCAGTTCAGGCCATTCCAATGTACATAAATAATAACGCAAAATATTTACGCAACATTTGACATTTTAATTCTAACCTAACCCAACGCAAAACATACAAAACTAATACACACGTTTCCATCAAGAATAAAATAAACAACAACAACGAAAATTTTAGCAATTTACTTTTGCATTGCATATTATTTCACATACATACAATACTCTTTTTGTATACAAGATGGCAGGACGGTAGTTTAGCAATCAAAAGAGAGTAAAAACAGGTAATACTAGTGTTTTTCGATGCGATGAAAAGAGATAGAACGATTGGAACTTTAAAGCTATATAATATGATTAATTGTGTTTGATTGTAAACGAAGCTGTTATTTTCCGCCTTTCAATATACACATTGACTGATACAACACTGGTTAGTTTATTACCCAATACGGGTAGAGAATGTAACGAAAATGATTACGCGTGCACGCTAAATAAAATCGTGTTGAAATTTTCGGTTACACCTATCCGAGAGATAAGTACTTGTATGCTATTTGATTTTTTATTGAATTAAATATGGATGATATAAAGTAAATTTTTACAATTAATTTTTATTTAATATTTGAATCTGGCCAGCGGATAATTCGGATAATTTTAGATCTACATCTAAAATTATCCGAATCTATGACCCATATTCTCACCCTTTTTGTTTATGAAAAAGTTAATTTAGTTTTTGCTTTAAAATAAATTTTCACTTCTACCTCTTATCAAATATGAGTAGTATTTTTATTTTTGATTCATTTTCTTATATCTAATATTATAAAATTCAAATAAACTAATTAAAATTGCTTCATAAGTAATTTTAAGTTAACGCCAAAAGTACTTTCGACAAAAATCACTTTTAAAAGTAAGGTGAGAATTTTCAGATTTTGCACTCATTATACATACAAACACGTCTCCATGTTTTTTTTTTTTTTTTTTTTTTTTTAATATATCTATGTAAGCAAGCTGTATTATTGAAATAACTATACGGGGAGGTTATGAAAGATCTATTTTCGGTTTAAAATATCATGCGTTTAAAGAAATAATCCATTTTTAAATGTTTGTTAAATGGAATGAATATTGAAAAGGCATTTTACAAGCTGTATTATTTCATCGAAATGCAAAATAAGTTTACTACGGCAATTATATACGATGTGTCTAAAAGAATCATATATGCAATGTGTCTCGAGAATTTTGTATACAATATGTTTTTATATATAAATATGCAATGTGTCTCAGAAATAAAAGTACTCAACTATATATACAATGGCTCTTATTACGAATTCTGTTTTAAAATTGGTTTTAACACTGATAAAGTGTTTTTATCTGATAGCTGCTCATATATCTTACTCATATAACCTCAACAAAATATGGTGATATTTAGTAAAATCAATTGTAAAATCTATTTACACAGCGAATAAAACAAAAATTTCAAATCCAACCTAAATCTATTTCTGTCCAGTTTGTGTAAGTGCGCATCTAGAGATCTACACCATACCGTTTCGGTTCCGTTTCGTATTTCCCATTCCCGCTCATCGATTATCCATTTAAGGAACTGACTCTACAACCGATTCACTTCGTGCACACACCTCCATGACTCTCTTTCTACTTGGCGTTCAACTAACGCTACTCGTATCTACCCGACCACTAAGTTTCTTTACGTCTTTGACATCGCGCACTGCTTTATTTTGAAAAGTTTAACTTGCTAGTTTATGGCATCGTTTGTCTTTCTCTAGCTGCTGTTGCTGCTCGTTTAGTTTAAAATGTTTCTTCTCTCTTTCTCTACTGAAAACTACTAGCAAGAAACTGTAACTGACTAGTTATGTACGTGTATGTGTATGTGGACAAGAGACTATCGCTACGACGTTATCTCATATTATATCGTTACATGGATCACTGGGATATACAAGTGCAATATCCCTCCGTACGTCTGATGTCATGGAGCTAAGTTTTGTATTGGAATTGACTTAGAAATCGATAACACCGAATGTGTTGTAAAAATGTTACTGGTTCTACTGATTTAAACTGTTTTTATTTTATGATTCCAGAATTTATTTTATTGAGTTTGTGAACATTTATGAAATATATGGTTAGGTTATATCAGTGTTTCTATAAAAATAAAATAAAAATAAAGTTAATAATACTCAAGAATATTGAGATTTTATATTTTTCCCAAAATTGAAATTGAAATTCTTGACATTGTATCGCATGTTTCGGAAAATTTCTGTATTATAAATGAAATATTACATATTTTTAGCTCGAAGAAAGGGCGATAGTGCCATTCTTAACTGTAATATTAACATACATACATACATCCATACATACACAATCACGCCATGTACCCAAAAGGGTGTGGCACAAACTCTTTTCATCATCCCGAAATCAGTCGCCTCCAAACATTCCTATCTAAACAAGCAACTTTTGCTTCATCCACCCATATTCATTATTCCTCTCATACATGCTCTTTTATTTCTACTACAGTAGAACCTCGATTATCCGGGCCGGCCGGGACCGAGCCTTCGCCGGATAATTGAAAACACGGATAATCCAAAGACCTCATTTTTATTTTTTTTAATAATTTATTCAGACAAATACATGTGTCAAACGAATGTCTGTTTACGTTTAACTAACAAGTCGGTCGGCAATTGGCGAAAATAATAAGTAAACACATAAACGGAGGATTTCTCGAGCCGAACTCGGGTATTCCCCGATGCGAACGTCTAAACAGTGCAGCCACGGTCAGCAACGGATAATCCGCGCACGGATGACATTTTAAAAATGCCGCACGAAGAATCCGCCGCCCGGATAATGCGCGCACGGATAATCGGGGTTCTACTGTACTTGGAAACTTTCGCTCACGCAAAACACTTTTAATCATACCACTCCAACTACTCATCGGACGTCCACGCAAACGTATACCATCAAAATCATTCAAATAAATTTTTTTAACCAAACGTTCATTAGACCGGTGTAGCCGAGGTGGGCCATCGGTAGGGGGTCTCTTAATCTGGGTGTCCGACTTGGGCATTTTAATCCCTTACGTTGTAGATGTCCTCCTCCTCCTCGGCCTTGGAGTTAGAGATTAGTATTCTTTTAATAACCGAAGCGTGAACATCAATTATTTAACTTTTACTAATAATGGAAGTAAATCGCATATTCAGTGAGTAGGGCCGTGAATTGCTAGTTATTAACAATTTTAAGTTTTGTGTATCTACAACAACAAGCGATGGAATACGATGGCGGTGTACAAATAAAAAAAATCGATGTACTGCTAAAGTATATACAACTCGCGAGTTTAAAATAATAAATTGTAACCTACTTCATAATCACGAAGAAGAATTAAACATTGAAAGGCAGGCGCTAAATAATAGTGTCAAAAGGAAAGCAGTCACCGACCTTAATGAAAAACCGTCCAAACTAATTCATTTGGAGCTTCAAAAAAACTTTAGTGATAAGCTAACTTGGAATAATATTGACCCTGTGCGGAAAAATATGGGGGCGTGTAGACGCAATGTTGTTCCAAAGTTACCAAAGTCGCAAGATAAAATATTTGATTCTTTGTCGACTCTTAACATAACAACAAATAAAAATGAAGAATTTCTAATAAAATATATATTTCATAAATTTAAAGTTTTTATTAAGATCGCGTATGATAATTTAAATGTAAAAATAAAACCAGGTACAGGTAAAAAAATGCCCAAGTCGGACACCTTTACCTACCCTTACGATTGCAAGGGATTATCTCAGGTACAATGCCCATCTCGGCTGCAGCCCATTAGACATTCGCTCAACATGTCCGACCCATCTTAACTGACTAACACCAACTTTTGCTACAACATTGTTTTCAATTTCACACTTATCATATTAACAACTATTAAATTTATTTCTAAACATCTAAACATTTAAAGAAAATAAACGAAATTTAATAACACAAACAGAACGGTTGATAAAAATGAAGCCACTGTAAACGTACTAAGAATGAAGAATGAACTGCAAAAATATTTCCGGTATAAAGCTGCGATATACTTCTTCGTATGACTTATCAGCTGAGTTTCAAGAAGCCGAGAATAGTTATGTCGTACGGAAACGTACACTTAGTATTGGCCAATGCCAGTTTCTCGTAGCGTAGGCTATAGCTAAAAAGTCTTTGTAGCTATGACCAATATATGTTTAATTAAAAACAAATATTTGACGATGTGTTAATTGCGAAACATAAAATTGTTTTTATAATTAACTTTTTTTTGTAAAATAATTTTATTACCAATTACATAATTTGCAAATAATTATACTACCAGGAGGTCTTGGTTATTCAAATATTATTTAATGGACATCCCGCATTTTTTTTTTAGATTAATTAATTTTTTATTATGTATAATAAATTTTTAATTGAAAACAACATTATTGAAATAGAAAATAAAAATGTTATAATTTATTTAGTTGTAAGTATATTTTAATTTATTATATTCCGCAAATCTATTTATATCTTCTAAGACTCGTAGTAGTATTACGAGATAATTATTTTCTCTAGTAAATGGAATTTTTCTTTTAGCAGAAAAAGACAGAATATCTCGTAACGTTACGAACTGTACGAGATGTGAAAAGAATTGTCGAATAAATTTGCAACATTGCATTAGCAAATAACTGATATTCTGTAAAGGCACACATAAAATCGATGGCTGGTATGACAAAACAATATTGCGTTGCTTGTCAATTGTCACAGAATACTGACCAGTATCTGTCAAAATCTTGTTTTGGCAATAAATTATTTTTCATATTTTAATTATATTAGAAGTAAAATTTAAAAAAAAACACAATGCATTAGAAAGCAGAAAATGAATGCGTTAAAATGCACACTTTAACGTATCTTTTTTTTTTAACGTATCACTTTAACACTTAACACGTAACTTAACACGTAACACTTTAACGTATCTTTTTTAATATAAAATTAAACAGAACTTTAACTTCACGCTCTTTTACTTTAATATTATGATTTCTGAAAGATTGTTTACTATGTTATAATAGAAATTCTTAGATAAATCGTTTTTGATATTTTTTGGGAAAATTATATCATAACAGATAATAAAATATACGAGTATATTTCAAATGCAATTCTGTATGAAATATGTAATAACTAATCCGAGTTAATTATATAGTAAATGATGTAAAAATATATTTACTCTATAGTTAACTATTCCACATTTTTTTTTTCTTATAGTTATAGTGAAAGAGTTAATAAACATTTTAAATGGTACTTAACATTTTTAAAGGTGGTTGGGCTAATAAATTGTAATAGCATTGTGTTAAATGAAACAGAAATAAGAGGATTTCGTTTTATTTTTACAATAAGAGCAAAATGAGTGAATTCTATTCTTTAGTTTTACGTTTTGCAATCTGTCTATTCTATTGCTGGCTAGAGTTATTCATTAACGTAGATTACATGCTGTTATAATCTGTGAAAATGATACTACTAAAAGATAAATTTATCTAAAAATTATTTGCACATTATTGTTTATATTATTCATTATTGTATAATACATGAAGAGATTTGATTTTTCGTAGATTTGAAAATTACAAATTCATAGAGATAAATATTAGAAAGACGTTGGTACTCGTATGAATAATTATTACATATGAAAATTTATATAGCATTTTAAAGCCCGATTAAACGATGATAATAATATTGTGACACTGCTGTCATGAAGTGTCTATGACATTTGTTGCTACTTTTCACATGTGACAATGTGACAGTGGCATCAAAATTTTTTCCCACAATGACACTAGTGCGACATTTAATGTCATGACAGCAGTGTCATCGTTAATACGGACTTTTAGACTGTTATAATTTGTTAACAAATATTTATTAATACCATGTTTACACTGAGAAAAATGGATAGTTACCGTAACGCTATTTATATTTAAAAAGGTGACACAAACACAGGATATTAAAAATAACAAAATAAGTATATTTAAAAATTAACTATAAATATAATAAAAACAAAAATTTAATACCATCAATTTGTATATAGTATTACAGTTTTAATTCTTAATATAGTATTAAAATATATATGTGAGTAGATTTTAAAAATGTATAAATTAGTGAATACAGTAAACATACTCGTATATTTCAAATAAATATCTACTTATTATTGTACAATTTGTTAAATATCTATTTTTCTCAGTGTATACTTTCTCAAATTTTGTACATCTGATTGTACAAATTTGAATTATAAATGATGAAATTGTAGTGATTTTTCGTTGATTTTACAGATTTTAAAAGGTCCGGGAAGTTAGCGAAGCCACTTTCACCAAACAAAAAATAAAATATTGATTAATTTGTCGTAAATTAGTCGTAAATTTGTCGTGAAATCAAAAAATTTGTCGCGCCCTATTTTAAAAAATTATTGATGGCTTCGCTAACTTCCCGAAAAAGTTAGCGAAGCCATCCTTCAAAATTAAAAAAATATTAATAAAATGAACCGCGGATGTAGCTTATAATTTGTCGTAAATAAGTCGTAAACGAATAAGAGTAATTTTGTAACGAAATTATTATTACAGAAATAATAAACTTAACGAATGTGTATGCGTACAATGCATATATGGATAGAGCATGTACAACAAAATAAAATCGAACAACAATTTTAGTAACGATTAATTTACGAAAATTTAATATCTAATAATTAACGTGAAAAAATTATTTTTTATTTTCTAAATTAGGTGGCCAGCCAATTTACAACGAGAAATTGGCACGGCCACGCTTCGAATAGTTAGTCGAAGATCACAGTGCTTATAACGCTTATTTAAAGAACAAAATGTAACTTTTTGGTATATATTTTTTGAAAACAACAGCTTATAGAAAATTAATAATATAGTTATTAACATAAAAAAAATAATAAACAAATTAGTGAGTATGATTTTTTTCAATGTGAAAGCAAATTTTTTTTATAGTTGCAAACTTTTCAAACATTTATTCGTATTATAGCTTTACTTTATGTTAAATGCGTTTGCATATTTAAATAAATAATATACAAAACAATAATTTAACAACAATAAAATAGATACATTAAAAATATGTACTTATGTACCATGAGTAGTCTGGCCGTTTCTCGGGATACGAGTAATGTCAAATACAAATAAGTTTCTATTTTAGTTAACATAAATATAAAATCATAAAATTAGTCTATAAGTATATTACATAATAAATACGATTATATACGTAATTACGTACGTATAGCGGAGGTTGCGGCTATATGTTAAGAATTCACATGGTTTGCCGGGCGCTAATTCATGAATTAAGTTCACAGGTTTATAACTAGAAAAATGGTACAAAATAAAAAAAAAACTTAAATAAAAAAACTTCTTTAGACATTATTCTAAAATTCTGTCGCATATTATACCTACCTATTTCTTAAAGCCGAAAAGTTTGCAACTATAAGAAAAATTTGCTTTCACATTGAAAAAAATCATACTCACTAATTTGTTTATTATTTTTTTATGTTAATAACTATATTATTAATTTTCTATAAGCTGTTGTTTTCAAAAAATATATACCAAAAAGTTACATTTTGTTCTTTAAATAAGCGTTATAAGCACTGTGATCTTCGACTAACTATTCGAAGCGTGGCCGTGCCAATTTCTCGTTGTAAATTGGCTGGCCACCTAATTTAGAAAATAAAAAATAATTTTTTCACGTTAATTATTAGATATTAAATTTTCGTAAATTAATCGTTACTAAAATTGTTGTTCGATTTTATTTTGTTGTACATGCTCTATCCATATATGCATTGTACGCATACACATTCGTTAAGTTTATTATTTCTGTAATAATAATTTCGTTACAAAATTACTCTTATTCGTTTACGACTTATTTACGACAAATTATAAGCTACATCCGCGGTTCATTTTATTAATATTTTTTTAATTTTGAAGGATGGCTTCGCTAACTTTTTCGGGAAGTTAGCGAAGCCATCAATAATTTTTTAAAATAGGGCGCGACAAATTTTTTGATTTCACGACAAATTTACGACTAATTTACGACAAATTAATCAATATTTTATTTTTTGTTTGGTGAAAGTGGCTTCGCTAACTTCCCGGACCTGATTTTAAACGAAATTTTTAAGATTGTAGGAATTTTATTAGAGATTTTACATGATTTGTGCTCGGTTTATACACGTTGGTTAAATTTACTTTAGAAGTAAAAGTATTTACTTTGCAGATTTTTGTATTAAAAAAAGAGGGAATACACAGTCTATTGTTCTACAGGGTGACACATGGGAACCAGACGTTTTTTAAATGGACTGTACTCAGTTGATTTTCAAGGAAAACTGATTTTATTTTTATTAAAGTAAAGAACAACATCTACCATTTCATTCAATTATGTCACTCAGGTGGCGGCCATCCGTTTGAATGCAGATTTCAAGTCGTCGGCAGAAAGCATTCATAACTCTGCCTAACACCTCTTGGTCAATCGCACGCACCTCTTCTGTAATGGCATCTTTCAACTCCATTAATGTACGGTGTTTGTGGGCATAGACACGTTCTAACATCTGAGTGACATAATTAAATGAAATGGTAGATGTTGTTCTTTACTTTAATAAAAATAAAATCAGTTTTCCTTGAAAATCAACTGAGTCCAGTCCATTTAAAAAACATCCGGTTCCCATGTGTCACCCTGTAATATAAACATTTACCATTTTAATACTCAAATCACATTACAATCTAATAAACTAGCTTAACCTAACTTCTTCACGGACCCGTGTAAAGTAATAAAGTGTTAGCTAATGACCCAACACGATCCAACCTAGTCGAGAGAGAAAAAAAACGATGATATATTGAGAGTTGGGGGCCCTTTTTTATGTCGATGGAGCCCACGGTACGCTAACACGGGCTATTGGTCAGCTGAACGCGTCCGCGAACACGATGTGTGGCTTCGTGTGTGTATGTGTGTGTGTGTGTGTCACACGAATGTAGGGACGCTGTGCGGCGTAAACGAGATTGCTTAAAAACGCATTCAACAGCGCGAATTCGATTTACGATCGGTGTTAACATTAGTAACATGCTTAGATGTTTTTTTTTGCAAACTACCTCGAACCTAAGTCGCTTTGTAGATTCGTGCTCGTTTATTTTCGTACGAGATTTGTTAGACGAAACTTGGTTGTTGAATATGTTTAGTTAACGGTTTGTTACGAAGAAAATTTATTAGTAAAGCATGAACGTCAAGTTCGAAACAAAAATTGTATTTTTCTTCAAGCGTATCATATTATTAATATTACATTACCATATTGCCCATGTAGAAAGAGGTCATTATGTTACTATCACAATAATTGCATTATTATACAACATTTAGTTACTATATACACTATTGGTAGCAGCACCAAACAACTATAACTTCAAGTGTATTTAATCTAACATCTTCGGCGGTCATATTGACAAACTATATTATGTCACATTAAGTTAAGTTAATTGACAATTGCATTGCTTATTTTCGCTTAAATTTTATTTCGATTATTGAGAACGAATATGCAGTTTTTAACAAATTTGACAATACACATTGCATTTCATGCACTTCTTCGCACATTTTCAATAATCAAATTAAAATTCAAGCGAAAATAAACAATGCAATTGTCAATTAACTTAACTTGATATAATATAGTAAAAAAAATTCAGAACTTATTATATAAAATAATACTGTTTTATGTTCGAGTTCTGTATTAATATTTATTTATAATCAACGTTCGTCTTCATCAGGAAAACTAATAATAATGACATTACTACCAGACGAGCGTTGAGTTTTGTCGAAACGTTGATTATAAATAAATTTTAATACAGAACTTGAATCTAAAGCAGTTTTATTTTAACTTGACTTAATAATTTCCGCCGAAGATGTTAAATTAAGTATTGTGTTTATGTTAGTTACTGCCATTAGTGATGTATATGGTAACTAACAGTTGTAAAATAATGTTATTATTGTACTAGAAACATAATGATCTGTTGTTACATACGCAATGTGGTAACGTAATATTAATATTATGATACGCTTGAATAAAAATATATTAAGACTAGAAAATTTTTTACACACATAGATCCTACTTGTATATCTATCTAACTTGACGTACCACATAATGTTGATTTCATAAAGTTTGTGATAGTATAGTTTGCCTAAAGCTGTCAGCTATGGTATTCAGTCCTAAACAGATTATTATAATTATGCTCAGCCAGTCGAGACAAACTTACGGAGGGAACACCAATGAAGATATTAACTCACACTCCGAATTATAATTACCAACGTACACATACGATATATATGTTGTACTATAATAATACACGATTTTTAATTTTTAATATCTGGTGTTAAAGTGTAGCTTGCAATCATGCACTTGAGTTACCGTTATTTATATATGTTGGTGATTTCTTTTTATTATTATTTTAATATATTATAATTAAGAGGTATAGAGAAAATAATTTATGCACTGAACTTTTCTGTTATTAAATTTGTGTTGCAGCATGGTAATAAATTTTAAAGAGTATATTTTATCATGTGGGTTATTGTTGTTAAGAAATTTATATTTTAAAAGAAGGTATGATATTTTTAAAAAATGTTTATTAAAATAAAAACATTTTAAATTGAAAATTGGTAAAAAAGTTATATAATACAGATAAAAAAAAAAACTATTCCAGCTAAAGAAATAATTAAGATATATATATATATATATATATATATATATATATATATATATATATATATATATATATATATATTAATTATTTTGGATAAAATTTAATTTTCTTAACTAGTATTTTACTTTATATTTTAAACTTGTATTAATTTTATATATCTTTTGTTTCAGGTGAGTTCCATTAATTTTTGTTAACAAAAATAACGTCATAAGTGGTAAGTGGTAATAATTAATAAATTTATTGTTACAAGACGAAAAGATTATTAAATATTTGATATCAATCGTTCATAAGGTATCATTGACTATATTTATTTACATATACTGATAAAATTTATAAAGAAGAAATTGTTGTCATTACTTTTATATTTTTATTATATAAAATACATGTGTGATATATATATATATAATCAGTATTTATATTAACATATATAAATTTATACCAAATTTTAGATCTTTGCGATTAAATCTACATTTAAAATTGAGAGACAAAAAATTCTTCGTTTAAGTTAAAATGTGATCTAACTAATTATTAAATGAAGAACGCTTTACAATTTATAACATTCAAAATCTTCACTTAAAATTATTAAACAACTTGATTTTAAAAAAAATAATTATTGTTTTACAAAATTGCTTATGTTTTATTTAAATTGAAAGAAGAAATTTTTAAAATATTAGAAGATGCAGATTTATCTATATTACTGTTTCTTAATCAAAGATTCTAAAAAATCATTTAATAATATAGAGTAGTATTTACCAAGTTAGTCGCGCGACTAGGAAGCGATTAACGTCACTAAATGTGTTTTATAGTTTGCAAATATAAATATTTAAAATTATTTATTTTTGAATTTTGATAAATTAAAATATTACGTAAATTTAATTACGTCGAAACTTAAAAATATGTATTAAATTAACACACACTTACATATCATATACTATTTAAAATATGATTTACGAGCCATAAAGATAAAAATATTCTATTGAAAAATATCAAACTAAAATATTTATACAATAGTACACAGTTTACTAAGTAAAAGATCTTAACGTTTTATTTATTAATTTCTCAGTAAGCGTACTATAAATAACAAATCTTACATACATTTTCTATTACCAACTTAAACATATTTTATGCAATCATGACAATACAATAACATTAAATTTGTTAAATTAAAATTTGCGAAACATACTTGTCCAATAACTTACCAACAGTAACACGCATAGAAAATAGAATGTGTACAATAATAAAATAACTATTGGCTATACGTAGAACGTTTGGTGCTTCTGACATAATACTTTGTGAAATAACTATACATAAATACGTATATTATAACTGATCGTAGAGCAGTGGTACATAATCTTTTTCTACTTATGTACCGTTTGTCAAATTTAACATCAATTTCATAATATTAGTTTTATATGAAAAACTAATACCATCGGTGGATAGCTCTTAAAAAAAGAAGATATTCGTACATTTACACTTTTGTTTTAGGATGCATAGTTTCTGAGAAATAAATAAATAAAAATCAAATTTACTCTAAACTTTGGGGATGACTTTTACCAACTAAACCTTGACGGTAGCAAATAAAAAAAATATGTGTTGCTTAGTTTTTAGTATTCTACTTAAATACCTAAAGCTCATTTAAATCGGCTGTAACATCTCGATATGTTTACTCGTTAGTACATATTTTGTGTAATAATACTAATAAAATATTTTGAGTATATACAATGCAGTTTTGGTGCCTACGTTGTGATGTATGGTAGTGAATGTTGGGTTTGGTTGCAAAAGCATAAACGGAAAATGACTGCTGTGGAAATGAGATTTTTACGTGGGGTATGTGGTGTAAATAGGAGAGATCGGGTACGAAATACGATTAGTGTATGATGAGTGTGAAATTGAAAAAAATGTAGCAAAAGTTGGTGTTAGTCAGTTAAGATGTTGAGCGAATGTCTAATGAATTGATTGAAAAGATTTATTTGGTATACGTTTGCGTGGACGTCCGATGAGTAGTTGGAGTGGTATGATTGAGAGACTGGCTTGCGTGAGCGAAAGTTTCCAAGTAGTAGGAATAAAAGAGCATGTATGAGAGGAATTATGAAAGTGCATGAAGCTAAAGTTGCTTGTTTGGATATGAATGTTTGGAGGCGACTGATTTCGGGATGATGAAAAGAGTTTGTGCCACACCCTTTTGGGTACATGGCGTGATTGTGTATGTATGTATGTAATTTATTCATTTCAAAATTCATCTTTTATGTAAATTTAGAAATGTATGTAATTATACTAACAATAATATTACAGAGCTAAACAAATTTTAGCTGTTTATAGAAAATTCCTGACAGCAAATTTCTGTAAATTTACGAAAAGAGGCTTAACTTAAAAAACTGTAATATTTACATACACGTGTACTATTTTATCCCGTTGGTAATACAATATTACATAATGTTTGTAATAGTGCTGTTATTATGTATTTTGTAAACAATTATGTTAAAATTACAGAGCAGTTGAGTAATTATACTTAGAAATACATAGTGTCTCAGGGTATGTAGGTAAAATTACATAATTTTTTTAGAATGTTCTGCTGTCGGAAAACTTTGATTACAGTCTTGGGTGGATCAAACATTAAAAGTGGGAAACTATATATCCATTTCATTCATTGTAGACATTCTGTCTGTTGTGCTTTTCTGTTGTACTACCACTCTTACTTAAGAGCCACTGGTATATAGGTAAAGACTTTGGTATAGTTGGTAGTTGAAGAGTTGTAGAGATATATCAGTTGCGATCTATTTCCTATCTGAGCGCGGCTAGTTTCTCGTGCTGACGTTCAATAGCAGCCAGGTCATTGTGCTGCTATGATAGTTCTTTTGTAACCTAACGGGGCATCCGTTACAATCGCACACTGTTAACAGCGAATTGCTTTTTTCTTCTTCTTTTATTTGATTGGAGTGAGACATTACCAATCGGACAAAAAAAAATGAAATTAGCGTGACTTAACTGAAAGAAATTCATGTGTTTTATTTTGTAGATATATAAAAGTAAAAAATCGGTATAGTAATTCTGATATTTATGAAATAATATATATCATTAAATAAGTGACAAATTTAAATGCGACAAGAAATTTTTAATATGAATTTTTTTTTATTTTGCGTAAACATAGATACATCTTAAATTATTATATAGATGATAAAAATTATAACCAATCTATAATGACAAACAAGAGTTAATAAAATGTTAAAGTTCGTGATTGTCATTATACATATATAAACAAGTGTGGCAACAATTCTTTCCACTATCCCGAAATTAGTTTTCTCCAGACAAGCAACTCTAGATTCGTTAATATTCATAATATTTTTCGGGACCGGGACATTTTGCCGCCGCCGTTTTGCCGCCGGACATTTTGCCACGGACATTTTGCCGCCGGGACATTTTGCCGCCAGGCCAGTATTAGGCGTAGCTTTCGGTAGAAAACAAAAGAAGAGATAATTCGATGAAATATTGGTTAGGGTAGGTTAGGTTAATAGGTTGTTTGTAGGTGTTTGTCTTCTACGCTTAATACTTGCCTGGCGGCAAAATGTCGCGGCGGCAAAACGTCCGTGGCAAAATGTCCCGTGGCAAAATGTCCGGCGGCAAATTGTCGCGGACCCATATTTTTCATACATTCTATTCCTAGTACTTGGAAACTTTTGCTTCAAAATCATTCATATATTTCTTTTAACCAAACGTTTATTAGACATTCACTAAAGATGACCGAATCATCTTAACTGACTAACACCAACTTTTGCAACAATATTTTTTTCAATTTTACACTCATCGTACACTAATCTCTTTCGTACCAGATTTCTCCTGGTTACACCACATACCCCATATAAAAATCTTATTTCCACAGCAGAAATTTTTCTTTTACGCTATTACAGCCAAACCCAACATTCACTACCATATATCAACGTAGATAACAAAACAGCATTATATATAGGTAACTGAGCTTCTTTGGAAACATTTACGTTTCTAGCAAAAGTACCAAAAGCACCCAAAACTTTACAACCAACATTTACTCTCCTTCCAATCTCACGATCAAAGCGACTATTTTTAGACAATAAACTACTCAAATACACAAATTTATCTACCTGCTTAATTTAAAAATATGTATCAGTATTATAAAATGTTATATATATCGAATAAATATATCAAGTAATAACTTTTAGTGTATGCTTAAAAATATTCTAATATTCAGTAAAATTGAAAACGGAAAGCATTGTTTATATAGTATTAAATATGAAATTAAACAAATAATTTGTAAAAAACGTGTATAAGATGTGTCAAGGTTATTATTCTATATTAAAATCTTTTGTAAATCAAGCATAGAATACTAATAATATTAAATAGAAGTTTAATTTTAAAATGTAATAGAAAATAGTAAATTTATAGTGTAGATGAAAAAAATATATATGTGCAAGCGCGCGACGTGAATGCAAAAGCAAAAAAGAAGTGATTAACTGACAGAATGAAACAATTAAGCTCTTCCGCTATAAAAACGAGTTAAAAACTAATTAGTCGTGAAATGGAAGTGTATAAACGCGACTAATTTCTTCAGATACTGTAAAATACAAGGCCTCTTGTTATCTTATACTTTATTCACTTATACATCATTCCTATATATTTTTCTCAAAATACTTTTAAAGATTTTTAAAGTTTTGATCATTAGGTACACTGTAATTTTACATAAAAATCTGGGGCAACTGTTTAGTATGTAAATGTACAAATGTCAGTATTTTTACAAAATGTATATAATATTTATTTACATCAGAATTTATATATAAATAATCTATGAAAATACTAAAATATTTTGTATTATATGTATTTGTAAAAATAATTATTTATCTACTTATATATAAATACTGAAATATAATGAAAAATATTCCTAAAATATATCTGTAAATAATATTATAAACATTTTATAAAAATATTGACGTTTATAAATTTACCATTTCTTTCTATATTATATTAATTCCTATATCCATATCTAATTTGTTAGTCGTAACTTAATCTAGGAAAGACCTGACTTAATTTTTTGTTTAAGTATAGGAATTTGACGTCACAATATGACGCGAAAAAGGACAACTATGAATTTTAGGAACTTTTAACTTTTTTCTATATATTTGCTTACTTTATTGATAAATAAAAATACGGGTATCTTATTTTTACCTTTAGTTGAAGTTGAACAAAAAATAAGAATCACTTTTTTCTGTTATTAAAACGAATCTCTATATGATGACATTTAACTTGGTTTGGTAGATTTAATTTTATATTAAAACAAAGCTAAATGAAATACAACGGCATTAGGTTTAAGTTCTGTATTAATATTTATTAATAATCGACGTTTCGACCAACTGAACATACGTCTTCATCAGAAAAAAAGATACAAATAACATTTATAGTTAATAAACAGAACAAAGAAACAAGTTACTAGGTAACAAAATAAGTAACTAGATCATAAAATTTATAAATTTGTGAAAGCACTGCTTTAAATAAAAATTTTCTTCTTTTAATTAAAAATTTATAAATTTTATAATCTATTTACTTATTCTGTTACCAGTAACTTGTTTCTATGTTCAGTTTATTTACTGTGTATATTATTTGCACAATTTTTCCTGATGAAGGGGTATGCTGAGTTCGTCTAAACGTCGATTATTATTAATTAATATTAATACAGAACTATAACCTAAAGCCGTTTTAATTTAATATAATGAGTTCTGAAAGATTTTTTACTATGCTAAATAAAGCTCTTTAAGAAATAAAAATAAATACATCAAATATAGCTTTGGAAAATTATTGTGTAGTTAAACATTGATACTCCGATCAGATACAACAATTTTCTGAAATAATTTCATTGCAAATCAAACAATTCTGCGAACGAATATTATAAGCACCACGCTGTGCAAATCTTGTCTTATTATAAACGCAATAAGTACTAAGTAGTAGTACATATTTAATGAAAACTTCTTTAATTAAATGTCACCATCAATACAAACTTTAACTAATCAAAACACATTCTGTATTACACCACTTGTAGATATGCGCATAGTATTTATGTACATGTAACTTTTTACAGTGATTATTCGAATTTCGTTGTATTTCTCTCTGTTTTTGTGTGTATGTGTGTGTGTGTGAGTTTGTTAGCAGAAGCTAGTTCAATAACAAGTCCATCTTGAGTTAATCTAAGTTGGACATCTAGATTTATGGTACCAGGAAGGATATAGGTAGATTACAAAGTGGGAAACGTTACTTATGCTTGCTTGTACATATATTTGAACTTGTATGTTACAGATATGCACTTGTAGTACTTGTTTACGATATTAGATTTTGTGTAAAATAAAGTAGTGTCCGTGATTGTGCAATACGGAGTACGGTGTCGTTATAAAATCAACTGTTGAAATAAGAAGTATACCTATGTGTGTTATAAATGGATTATTGTGATAGTATAATTGAAATTTACTAAATAAGGAAAATGTGAAACTGTATTGTAGGGGATGGCCGTAAGATAATTGTATCATAGAAAACACTTTTTAATATTTTTCAATAACAAAGAGAACCGTATACATTAGTGCTGGGAATCGAATTTGGATAACTTTAGATCCAGATCTAAAATTAATCCAGATATCCGGATAATTAGGTTTTAGGATATCCGATTTCGGATTCGAGTCTATCTGAAACTATGTGTTTTATATTTTTATATAGATTTTTCACGCATTATACAAATATGTATGCATGTTTTTTTAAAAATATATCTATAAAAGCAAGCTGTATATCAGTCGTATAGATGCAAAACTCACTATTTGCAAATTTTAAGTTCTGAGATAATTGCAAAAAACTGTTATAGCTAAATGTAATTGTATTTTGATGATAAAATCTTGTTACTAGATGGCAATACTTATTTAAAATCGTGAATCATTGGTTTTATACATCTTTAATTCATACAAAGTAACTTTGCTTTCCACCAATAAAATTTTTATTGGTGGAAAGCAAACAGTTACTTTTGCGTCTAAACTATCAACGCAAGTAGTGAGTTTTGCATCCAACACTAAACTTTAAAGAGTGTTTTTCATATTAAATACTGAGTTTTTTTCTAACTAACCTAACTATCGTATTCCTTGTAAAATTCTACGTTCAAATTTCGCATAATCTCATTTTTCACTTTTTGTCATATAGTGAGTTTTGCATCTATACGCCTCATATGAAAGATCTATTTTCTGTTTTAAAGAAATAATACATTTTTAAATGTTTGTTAAATGGAATAAATATTGAAAAGACATTTTACAAGCTTCATTATTTCATCGAAATGCGAAATAAGTATGCGACGGCATTTATATACGATGTGTTTAAAAGATTAATATATTCAATGAGCCTCAAAATTACATACATACATACACAATCACGCCATGTATCCAACAGGGTGTGGCACAAACTCTTTTCATCATTCCGTAATCAGTGTCCTTCAAACATTCCTATCCAAACAAGCAACTTTCGCTTCATGCACATTCATAATTCTTCTCATACATGCTCTTTTATTTTTACTACTTGGAAACTTTCGCTCTCACAAAACACTCTCAATCATACCACTCCAACTACTCATCGGACGTCAAAATTACGAGTATGTATATATATATATATATATATATATATAATGTGTCTCAAGAATTTTATGTACAATATGTTTTTATACCGGGTGTCTACTTTTTTTTTGTTACATAGGGAATACAATGCTAAAATTTTCATTTGGTGATAAATTTTCCCCTAATTATTATAGAACAAAAGTACAAATACAAAAGTTGTTTAGAATTCAAAAATGTTGTCTGGTATCAACAAGACGGATGTCCGGCACATTACAGCTGCAACATTAAATTATATTTGGATCAATGTTTTCCAAATTCATGGATTGGTAGAGGTGGTCCAATTAATTGGCCAGCTAGATCGCCCGATTTAGCACCGTGCGATTTCTTTTTATGGCCATATTTGAAGGAGAAAATTTATAAACGACATATCAAAAATCTTGTTGATTTGAAAAATGCCATTGTTGAAGAGTGCAATAATATAACACAAACACAATTAAGCTCTGTACGTCACGAATTTTATAACAGATTAGGTTATTGTTTGGCAGTTAATGGCGATTTATTTGAACATTTAATTTAAATTGTTAGTTTCGTTTTTGTTCTCCTATATCTTGTATTCATGAATTTTTCTGTTTTATAGGTATATTGAATATTGTAATAAATAAAGAAAGTTTTACGGAGTTCAGCTATTTACTATTTATTAAACTCTTATCCGACGTTTCACTGCACAACTTACAGCATCCTCAGGGATAAGTTTAAATTATTATAATAAATATATTAGGCATAATGCCAGTCATCTAATTCAAATGTATTGTTTTTATAACTTGAAGTTAATAAATAAATTAAACAATTACTTAAAATTATAATGGAGACATTCACAATTTAAAACCACAGCTAGTACGTAGTGTACAGCCGAGTAAAATACCCTTTCATTGTAATAAATAATAAATACTTAATACTTTTTATACTTAATAGCTTTTCATTTACATTAAGTTTATTCATTATTTTCAATAATAATAATAATAATAATAATAATAATAATAATAATAATAATAATAATACAGAACGTAACAATAAAATAAATACGATCTGTCAAACTCAAACTCCAGAAGAAATGAAATTATTTGTTTAATTTCCGTGGCACTTTGATGTAAAGAGCGCAAAAATGGAAATTTTAATTTGCTTCTAATTCTTGATCAGAACATCCTATATTGATAAATTTGGCATCATTTGATGCATTTTTGAATTCTAAACAACTTTTGTATTTGTACTTTTGTTCTATAATAATTAGGGGAAAATTTATCACCAAATGAAAATTTTAGCATTGTATTCCCTATGTAACAAAAAAAAAGTAGACACCCGGTATATATAAATATGGAATGTGTCTCAGAAATAAAAGTACTCAGCTATATATAATATGTCTAACGAATTTTATATACAATGACTGATATTACAAGCTCGGTGTTTGAGTGTTTTAGTTCATTTGTTTAGTCTATCTCTTATGACAGTTATATGTATTATCTTAAAACCGGTATTAATTAAAACCAATTTTAAAATTGAGCTTGTAATAATAATATGTGTTTAAAGAATCATATATGCCAATGTGTCTCCAAAATCGTATATACACAATTTAAGATCCGGATATCGGATCCGAATGTTAGGTTCGGATATCGGATCCGGGTATCGAATCCGGATCTCAAACTATCCGAGAATCGGATATCCGATAGCCCACATCTAAGAAAGGAACCTACAGTTTATAGTGGGTTTCGAATCACTCAGACGCAGCCGATATCAGTTCAGTTTAATACCAGAAATAAATTTTAAATTAATTTCTAGTGTGAACACCGCGAACCAGCGATCTTTGGGGTCCGGGTCCAACACGCTACCACTGGCCTACGGCTTTCTGTAACATATTTGAAAAACTCGTATATGCAGTTAATCTGTCTTAAAATAAAAAATATTCTGGGAAACAAAATTCCAAATAATTTATTACTTTTAAAAAAAAAAATCAAAAAGAACCCTAAGAATTTGTAATGCTTTATACACATACCAATATAATTTAAAGACTATTTTCGTCGAATACATTGAAAATTTTCAAATAAATAACGCTTGTTAAAGTTTACAAATTTTCATCATTAATTCAACATTGACAGAAACTTTGTTAAGTATAATATAATGATTTAAATTTAATACCATTCTCCCAAATTTGGTATATCCACATTAAAATGTTAAACTCTTTTGGAACAAGTTGAGGATCTTAAATTAGTAGCTGGAACGCACCAATACGATATTTACAAGTCATTAAATAATCATTTTTTTTTTAATGTTCGTTTATTAATCTGTTTAAATTGGCTGCTAAATAATTACAAAACAGATTCTACTTTAATTCTTAATACTTTATTTCAAATGAATACAGATGAATAAATATATTAGTGTAATAGTTTTTATGCATAATTAGTTTTAAACAAGTTTTTTAAATATAGGATTTTTGAAAACTATTTGTGTGACTAATTTTACAAATAAATTACTTTAAATATTAGTGTTTTTTTTTTCAACGTACACGTATAGCTATTAATTTTATATGAATCAAAATTAAAGTGATGTTGTTTCTCTACTATTAAATTAATTTCATTATTTTAAAAAATTGTAATTAATATTACATAATTAATTAATATGGCGAACAAAATGGCGACTATGTGATAACCTAATGATCTAGTATTAAGCAACCTTGATTTTTATGAAATAAATGACGTGACAGAACTACAAATTAATTCTTGCTGAATAGATAAATAAATAATTAAGATTTGAATATTAATTTAAGTAAATTAAAATCGATTACTAGTAATGATTGAAATTAAAAAAAAAAAACAAAAAAAAACTAAGACATGAATTGCAATAAATAATTCAGAACATGTATATCTGTTATTAAACACTGGAGCATATTTAATGGAATATTGAATAATAAATCACACACTCTGTGTTATTATGTCATTACGCGATGACTAATCTCTCAGCAAATATTTGATCGCAAATAATTAGCGTTGAAATTATTACGAACCAGATTTTATTTATAATAAATTTATGTTTACAATATGTGAATACGTAATTCATTAATTATTTTATAATTTTTGATTAAGAACAGTTATATTTTAAAATTAAATGACTAGGAAATGTTTTTATTTATATTTTAAATATTCTTTTCAAAATCGCACGCGTAAAAATCTATTTTTTACGTTTAGATGTTAAAAAAATATGAACTATGTAAAAAACATAGTTAAAAATCTTTCAGAACTCATTATATTGAAATAAAACGGCTTTAGGTTGTAGTTCTGTATTAATATGTATTAGTAATCGATGTTTCGACGAACTCAACGTCCATTTTCATTAGGAGAAATGATACAAATGACATTTACAGAACTTAGTAACAAGTTACTAGGTAACAGAATTTAGATCAGTATCCTTCACAGTGATTGATGTTATCTTTTTTTTTATAAATTTCTATTGCTTTTCTTATTCAGCGGCTTATTCTTGCAATTATTTCAGTATCTTCAAATTTTACATTATCAAGAGATCAATACTATCCAGAAAAATCTTCTATTGTTCAACATGCGTTAGAATATCTTCATGATGTAAGATTCGAAGATACTGTAATAATTGTCAAGACCCATCAATATTAACAGCAGATTGATAAGAGAAGCAATAGAAATTTTTGAAGAAAAAGTTATAACATCAATCACTGTGAAGGTACTGATCTAAATAAAATTTGGCTTCCATTAATTAAAATTATTAATTATATATAGAATTATACCTGATTGCATGATATTTTAATAATTTGATCAGAAATAAATGTGATTCAAATAAAATAACTTTTTTTTACACATTATACATTTTTTACGTAAAAAACTCGTAATTTTGTTTAATGTAAAAAAATAGTTTTTACGCGTAAAAAATTATGTATAATACATGACGTATTATACGTGCCCATTCCTGAATAGTACAGTAATAACATCTTATTTTTTCTTTTTTGAAATTGACGTCAATTAAAAAAAAAATTCTAAATATACATTGAGGATGTTTCTTTTTAATTATATAAATGTCATATTTGACAGTTATTCCCTACACTCTTTACTATTATGTATTGCACGCGCCACACGTTTTTCATTTTAAATCTTACAAGTATCATCATAACTATTAAAAATTTACAATCACAAATTTTTAGGACAATCTGTATGAGGTCACAGGTTAGGGATCTGTATAGGGTTGGGTCTAGGGGAAATTATTTTATACTTTTTAGTTCGTTTTAAAAACGTGGTACTTATATTAATTTTTGTTTTATATTTAAACAATTATTTCATCTAATATCATTATAAGTCTGAAAAATAATTTAATTTTTTTCTTTAAAATAAAATAACTAACGTATTAGAAAAGTTATCTAAAGTTTTTTTCTGTATATGATGGAAAGTTAATAAACACTAATAATCTATGTATTTTAATACAATATGCTAATATAAAATGCGCAGTATTTGAGTGCATTCACAATGAGTTAATCGTATAGAAACCCTGTAAATAAGTAGATGAAATTAATGTGTATGTGTTTAATGCAGTGTGTAATTTGCTATTTGGCTATTGTACGAGTTGAGCATAATGTACGTGTGTATAATATGAAAGGTGTGCAATGTTATCAAGGCCACGTGCCAGCTTACTAAAGTGGCAATTAATAATCAAAGCACAGGTTATTCGGCTACCGCACCGTCTAACTCGTTTCTCGTATACGATTATATTATCTGACACGCATTTTTATCAGTTATTTGGAAGCGAATTGTTGAAGGGTATAAGATTTTTATATTTTATATACAGTTGAACTCTGGCAATCAAACGCATGTCTAGCCGTACAAATCAATACTCATTTTTTTTGAGAAATTTTTTTTCGATCACTTGATATTTGAAATTCAGTTTTGCTGTTTTGGATATTTTATTTTAGTTATATATTAACGTAACAGATTTTTTTTTATTTAATGAAAAATACGATTTACTAAAAAAGATAAAACATTCTATATATAACGTTACAGAACTGTATGTTTGTCCTGTTTTGAAATGCAACTTTGAAGTGAGTTATAAAGTTGAAATTTAGCACAGAGCTTTGTAATACTACCACAATGATGGAAAATTGATGTAAATGATAAAAATTGATCAAAAACTCTATTTGCTTATTACTTGAGATCCACGGTACAGATTTTGATGGAAGTTCTATTAACAGTTGAGTCGTTTGTCGAGAAAAATTCTACTATGAGGCGAACGCTGTAAACGATAAAAATTAACCAAGTTAAAATGGGTTTAAAGTAGTGAATCTCGTAGTAAAGCATGGGCATTATACTAGTTGTAGCATAAAATTCTAACATTTTATTAAATGAACATTGCGTTATATAATACATACATACATACATACACAATCACGCCATGTACCCAAAAGGGTGTGGCACAAACTCTTTTCATCATCCCGAAATCAGTCGCCTCCAAACATTCCTATCCAAACTAGTAACTTTCCCTTCATCCACATTCATAATTCCTCTCACACATGCTCTTTTATTCCTACTACTTGGAAACTTTCGCTCACGCAAAACACTCTCAATCATACCACTCCAACTACTCATTGGACGTCCACGTTATATAATAGTCGAATATATTATTGATTGTTAATTTTACTGAATTAAATGACAAGAAAATACAAATATTTTATAAAATTATTACAATAATTTATAGACGAAAAGAAAATTTTACTAACATGTTAATATTTTGTAATTGCCTGTGACGTGTCAAATCAATAACATTTTATAATATATTTCATTCAAATTTGCTTCGTCATCGTAATATTTTCTCTGTGACTGTTTAGGGATGATGTTTTGGAAAATCCTATGAGTAATATTGACAATACTGTGAAACTCGTACACTGACACCCTAAACAATTCTCAGCATCTTCGACGAATTCACTTCCCACTCTGAACAGCTAAATCTAATCTTAAAGAACACCTCAGCAGTTACTTACATAGAAATACCAATTTAAATGTAGCTAATCACTTACTTGAAAATAAACATATTTGTTCCATTGATAATTTAAATTTTTTACATTGTCAGGCTAAAGGGATTTCACTAATCTTCCTGGAAAATTTATAAATCAAAAAAGCATTGAAATCAGGTAAAAATTTAATGAACGAACATTTAGATTTAATTGAGTCTCCGTTTACAGATATATTCTTACAGGAATTTCCATAGTAACTCTCTCTCCCTACCCCTTTTGTTAATTTTACTTGTTGTATTTAGATATATAAGAACAAATTTTGTTAAACTTTTTGTAGTATTATCTTCTGATGATGGCTTAACAGCCGAAATTGGCAAATAAAGGATTTTTTATTGTTATTGTGAAAATTTAACCGAATGTTTTATTTTACATTTTTTTTAACATATTTTTATAAATAAAATTTTTCCATATTGTGTTTGTATTTGGTGGGTGCCCCTGGACAGTGGCCGCCCATTCTGCCCACCATTAAATTCGGCACTAGCCGCCAGAACTGTCAGATTATAAACACTTGAACATGTGTATTCATAGTGGATTTAACAGTTGAGATAATTCTCAAAATCATAATAATCATCTCATTCATTGACGACAGCGATATATGCCGACTCAATGACCAGGATAATTTGTGAAGATTTTGAGAATTATAATAATACTCAAAATTATTGAGATTTTCAATTTATCATGTGAAATTTTGGGAAAAATTGAAAATCTCAATATTTTTGAGTATTATTAGATTAAATTTCACAATGACAATACTAACATTTATTTGTTCAATGTCCTAGTATTTTGAGAATTATCTCAACTGTTACATTCACTATATTCATTTTTCACAATACACTTTATTTATTTAAATATTGTGTGTAGTCATGTTTGACGGTACTACCACTGCTATATGGTAACTTATCTGTATAATAATGTTACATTATTGTACTAGTAATATAATAACCTTAGGCAATATGCTAACGTATAATATCAGTATATTGTTTCCCTTGAAGAAAAATCAAATTTATCCAAAATTCAGAATACATACATACATACACAATCACTCCATGTACTCAAAAGGGTGTGGCACAAACTCTTTTCAACATCCCGAAATCAGTCGCCTCCAAACATTCCTATTCAAACAAGCAACTTTCGTTTCATCCACATTCAGAATTCCTCTCATACATGCTCTTTTATTCCTACTACTTGGAAACTTTCGCTCACGCAAACCACTCTCTCAATCATACCCCACTCCAACTACTCATCGTACGTCCACGCAAACGTATACCATCAAAATCATTCAAATAAATCTGTTTAACCAAACGTTCATTAGACATAATAATATTATGTGTTAATGATTAAATATGAAAACTACTTATTGTAATCGTAAAACTAGATTATCGAAACAATAATGACATTCTATACTTTAATAATTTATTAGGCTTATAATTCCGCGTAATAGTTACGGCGCGGCGTGGCAATCAAGTATCCAAAGCAATGATAGTAATATTGTGTTTCTGCTGCAGCTTCCTCAACATTAAAATGTTGTTGAATTGCCCAAGAGCTACCGCGTGCTACTACTTCTTGAACTACCTACCGACTGTGACCGTACCCCGATTCGTCGCTCTGCACTTGTGTTACAAATACGGTTGGGTTTATACTATAGCTAGAATTGCGGTTCCAATGCTGATGGCCTTATAACGTTTACCGCGAGAGTTACATTGCAAACATTACGTTTGTGTATAATATAGGTTCGAATATAGATAACGTTTTAAGGAGTTTTAATACTTAAAAGAAACGGAATACGTAAACTTGTATTTTTGTAGACTGTAAAAGAGTTGCCATTTTACATAAAAACCATAGTAAAAAATTACATATTATTTCAATTTTCTGTAAAAATATTATAATTTTGTGATTTTGTAAAATAATTAATGTACCATATGTTTGTTTTACCAAAAAAGGAAGTAAACTTTATAAATCTTACGTATTTTATATTCATATTATGTAAACATTTTCCTGTAACGTCTGTAAATTTATATACTAAACTGGTGTAAATCAATTGCCCCGGGTTTTTATGTAAAATTATCGAGTTTTTTTTTACAGTGTAGATAGATATCTATTTTCTAGGTCTCGTTTTTAATTTCATATCTTTTCCTCATCAATTCGTTGTTTTAATATTCATTTGATCCATTTTAATATCCAAATGCAAAAATTTCGAAAAAAATTCACAATATTTTGATCTAAATCACAAATATAAAATGCTTAAAAAAATAAAAAAAAATTCGTTTTATTCAAAATATGTCTATTAGGACATATTGGCTGATATTACAAGCTCTGTGTTTTAGTTCGTTTGTTTAGTCCTGCTTTTATGACAATTACGTTGTCTTAAAATCGATATTAGAATTAAAACCAATTTTCAAACAGAGCTTGTAATACGAGCCAATAAGTTTTGCAAATGAACAACTCATTTGTTTATGTAATTTATATGAAGAAAAATACTAAAAATTAATTAATTTAAACATATCAGAAGAATACAACTGAAGTTGTAAAAAACTTATATACATACAGGTTGTACAATTGTAAAACTATCATTTAAAATAGATGCATATTCAAAATTATTTTAAAATATGCGCACATGAATGTAATATTGAAAGTTTTTAATGTTAAAACTTTATTATGAATGTGTGTGTGGCGACTAGTTTCTTGTTATAAATGTAAGTTAAATATAATATGACTGATCACGTATTGTTGATAGACATAAACAAACTATCATGATAGATTACTGTCACCATACAACACTGCATGTTCACTTTGAATTCTATGTTGATATATTATTATTCACACTACTGTAATAGTTTAAAACTTTATCTATGCGCATATTCTTGAATACAAATTACTTACACATTTTCTACTTCAAAAATGTTTAGAAAGAAACTTTTTCCACATATTAAATATTTGTAAGTTTAGTAATCGATTATATTAACCGATTTTTGTAGTATCAGGGTTTCGGAATTAGAGAACAAAAACAAATGTTTATCATTGAAAATGGCTTTACTGTTTTTCAAAATATTTTCCATGAAATTTAATACACTTTTGAATGCATTTGAACCAATTTTTCGAAGCACTTTTTCTACTCTGAAACATGCATTTTGAGCTCCGAGATGAATTTTTCAAATTACAATAAACAACATGAATAGCGCTCGTACGTCAAAACGTTCTGAATACGTATATCGTCAAAAATGTTAAACTACAATAGAAACGTTAGTCGCCAGATGCCAACACTAAGATTAGTCTTTACTTTTATAGTAACAGCGATATATATGATCGGTAAAAGTTAAAAAATAATTAAATTTAAATTTTTTAATTTTTTTGGAAAAAGTAAATTTTTGAAATTATGGAAATAAATAAAGATTGTGCGTGTACTTACCATCAGATCGGGCAGAAAATTTCCTATATCCATAGATCATATACCCTTACAAACGTAAGGGTTATTATGATCTAAGTCTATACCACTATATACCAGCGAATCCAAAACATATGAACAGTACTTGGCTTTGGATCTTCGACTATATTTTCTATAGTATTCAAGCACAAATATTAAATATTAAGCATAAGTACTTTTCATAAGTACTTGTAATTCAAATAATAATTAGTCAGATATTAAAAGTACTTAAGTATGATTGAGTATTAAATACAAAAAGTAGTGAAGTGCAAAAGTACAGGATGGCTAAAAAGTCGCTAGACCATTTAAAATTCAAATAACTTTCTACAATTAATTTATTTTATTTTAACATAGTAAAAACCTTTCAGAACTCATTATATTAAAATAAGCGTGTCATATCTTGTAATCGGTTTTTTTTTATATAATATTGTGTTGTCTCCTAGAATGAAACTACATGCAAAATTTCAGTGAGATCAAACGATAGGAAGTGGTCTAAAAATTGGTTACAAAATTTGACCGTGACAGACCGCGACAACAGAGTGAGTTAATATAAGCGTGGTAATAAAACTGCTTTTGGTTAAAGTTTTATATTAATATTTATTTAAAATCGACATTTCGACGAAACACATCGTCCGTTTTCATAAGGATAAATTTTTTTATGGTCTAGTGACTTTTGGGCCATCCTGTACTTAATAGTGTCCAGTTCTGATTCAAGATGATAGTGTTTTTCTTACTTTTCTCAATAAAAATGAAACTCGCATGCTTTGAATTTTATTATACTTATTGTTATTTGATAGTGCTGATAGTTTATTACAAAAAAATATGTTTTATTTTTAAATAATTTAAATATTCAAAAGATATTAATTTCTTTAATTTTATGTTTTTTAAAAAAAAAAAAAAAAAAAACTTAAACATGCAGTTTTTAAATAATTGCATTTTTTCCCCAATAATTACATATATTTTAAATAATTGTAAACTTTAAGCAGCTGATTAGGTTGTTAAAAATGAAAAACATTAATATTAAAATTCATTTTACTACATTAGCATATTAATTGCAATATTATTTATTATTTAATTTTTAATTCTGTGTAATTACAACATAATTTATCATTAAATAAATAATTACATACTATTTTTTTCAAGTTATCTATATATTTATTATATAGCTAAGTACTTACATTCCCAGATTACTCATTCATTTATAATGTAAATGTCAGTTGTGATTTTAATCAATTATTTAAAATTTAATATGTAATTCAAGACTACTTATTCATGAATAATAGTGTAATTTCTTTGTTTTCGATTAGTTTCCTTGTAGATAGATGTTTTATTAATGTAAGTATAGATAATTTTGTTATAGAATCGATTTTTTATTTATTATAAAGAATAGTTATTCAATTTATTGAAGTAAAAAGACACTGGTACAATTACAATTAATTTTTTTACAGATAAATAACTACATCTGAAAAATTCTAAGCAATTTCAATTTAATTAGACAATATTTTTTGTTAGGACTATACTGAAATTTGTCACTATGAATCTGTCATTAGTTAGTATATGTGGTACATTATGTGATACTACTTAAAAATCTCTACTACAATCAATAATCATATTATATATTGATGACGACGTGTAGCAGTATAACAAAACTGCTACATAAAACTAGTCAACATAAGGTCGACTTTCGCTTGACAAACAAAAATTAATGACGTAATATAATTAAAATAGTTTTGACACATGAAAATATTTCATTTTATTCGATGCTAATGAATTATGAACGTTATAGAAAAAATGATATTTAATAATTTTACATTTAATATTGGTAATAAAATGAAAATTGCAAATTCTTTTTGTTTGTTTAATAAATATAGAGTGGTAGAAAAATTAATACTGAAGTTAAATATGCGATGAGTCAGCGTTGTTGCTATAATTTTGTATTGTATAATCATAGAAAAAGAATCTCATAGAATGTCAATTTTCCACTCGTATGAATTGCAAATTTTCATTCTCGTGTGAAATCAGTAGGTACCATTCTGTGTTCGTTGTACAATATATTATTATAGCATTAATTCATTGAGTAGTTGGAGTGGTATGATTGAGAGTGTTTTGCGTGAGCGGAAGTTTCCAAGTAGTAGGAATAGAAGAGCATGTATGAAAGGAATTATGAATGTGGAGGAAACTAAAGTTGTTTGTCTGATTAGGGATGTTTGGAGGAAATTGATTTCGGGATGATGGAGAGAGTTTATGCCACACTCTTTTGGGTATATGGCGTGTTTGTGTATGTATGTATGTATTAATTATTCATTCTACATACAAGTTAGATACTTGAAATCAAATTGTTATTTCAAATGATATTCTAAATTACATTAGATCAATATATAGAGAATATTTATCAGCTCATAGATATTTTATCTAATAAATATTATTAAATATTTAAATAACTAATACACGAACATGAACATTAAAGATTTCTTTTAAGGATCAGGCTATTTATACATACGGTATGTATACGCAATTGGCTATTTATACATACTAAAAAGAAAAAAAAATCTAAACCAACCTACTAACCTAACCTACCCTAAATAGCCAATTACGTAAAAATACTGTATGTATAAATAGCCATTGCGTATACATACCATATGTATAAATAGCCACTTTCTTCTTTTAATAGCAAATTGTTTCTTTTTATTTATACGACGATTACAAATAATCCGTTTATTTAGTACATAAATTTGTATTATAAAACTGTGCATAAATTATCCATTAATATATATTTAGTACTTATGTTCTCCTATTTCCATAAAAATTACGTTAAATTTTATACAGAAATCTATCATTATCCAACAATATTTTCTCATAAATTCAATTAATAAAGCTTCGTTACTTGTATAAAAGTATAAAAGTATATTTTTGTATAAGTTGTTACATTTTTTTTTTAATCAGATTGACAATGCCTCTTAATATTTTTTCTAAATTTCTCTCATCTCAATATAATACAGAGTGCAAAGTGTCGCTATTGTTCGATCCAGGTGCATGAGCATCAAACTTCCAGTTTCTTCCATAACCATACACTATATATGCTAATAAAAGCAGGGCCGGTTTAACAGTGATATGAACCTAAGGCTATTGACAAATTTTCGACCCGTATAAAAGTTCACTTGTGTTATTATAAGTTTTATTTTATCTATTGCATACTAAAGAATATGTTGAATAATTCAAAAACGAATATTAAAGTACAAGGAATAATAATAAAATGTAGTAAACACTGAAAAAGAATGTTACTTAAAACGTTTTTAGTACTAATTCAAAAGTTGTTTGTAAAATCGGGATTTGTAATAAAAATACAATTTTTAATAAAAATAAAAAAGTAAGTTATAGTATAACTATTTTGAAATCTTTTTATAAATTTTCCTATTATTCAATTTGGAAAATTGTATATTATGTTATGTGGAGTCAATGATTATTGTATTGAGTCCAGATATTTGTGGCCGAAGCAAAGTCGAGGCCAACCAATCTGGGCGAAACACAAAAAGAGCTTTCTCTACCAAGTGACATATACGATTTTTTTTTAAAGTGCTCTAAACAAAACAAAACTAAATATAAATAAAAATGCATTCCAAGTAACCTAACAGTTGTAGAATAGTATGTATATGTATATATTATTTATATTGCACTTCTTCATACATTTTCAATAATTTAAATTCAAGCGAAAATAAACATTGAAATTGTCTTAATAATTTTTAATATAGCCGTCGCAGGTATCAAATTAAATACATTTGATCTTGTTTCTTTTGTCGAATATGCAGATTCTGAACCACTCTGGACAGGGAGTGCACATTGCATTTCTTGAACTTCTTCACACATTTTCAATAGTCAAATTAAAATTAAAGCGAAAATAAACCATGCAATTGTCAATTAACTTACCTTAACTTGACGTAATAGTTTGTCAATATGACCGCCGAAGATGTCAGATTAAATGACGTTATAGTTATATTTGGTGCAACCAGTGCTGTATATAGTAACTAACTGTTGTATAATAATGTCATTATATAATGACTTCTTTCTACATAGGTAATATGATAACGTAATATTAATATTATGATACGCTTGAAGAAAAAATATGTTTGAATTGAAAATTATTCATAATTTTTCACTTTAATTTTTTACACAAAACAAATAGTAAATAATTTTATAAAAAAAAAACTTTTAATATAGTTATACTATAAGTTACTATTGGTTATTTTTATTTTAAAAAAATTCTGTTATGGAAATCCAATTTTACAGATCAAAAGTATGTTTACTTTTAAATTAATAGTAAAAACATTGGTTTTAAAGTAATTTTTTTTTCTCAGTTTACATAAAACAATATATGAAAATAAATAAATACACTCTAAATAAAAATCGTTTAATTAGAATTTACTTGCTTTAATGGAAGGGCCGAAAATTATTTGGAGTCTAAAGATAATCCAGCCCTGAATAATACAGGATGGGGGGAGAGGTCTATTTCTTCTCTCATGGAACACGGATATTCAAATAACCCAGACATTGAATCACTGTTGGGACTTGATACAGATAGAAAAAAGAATAAAGGAGGAAGGATCAAGTAGCCTTGTAGACTTTTTGACGAGACTCTGACTGACTATATAAAGATGTATATATGGGAACCAGACGTAAAATATACAGAAAACAAAAGCACGACGTCTGTTTATAAGGATAACCGGTAGCCTGTTCTGCAGATAGTTGTTGTTTTGGTTGCTATGGATACCGGAATATCTTATGACCAAAACACCACGGTAACAGAGTGTTGGTTTGCATGTTACAATGTCAATGTTAATTTTTTTATTTTTTTTTTTTAATAAAACTTAATTGTATTATTATTTGCATTGTATTGTGACTTGATTTTAACAAAAGATTTGTATTTGCGAATCTATTGTATATTTTTAACAATAAGTTTGTAATATTTAGTTGTTACTGCGTCGTTATTTAAAATATGAACAAATTTAAGTTCTGTACTGTAAGAAAACAATTACTTTAAAACCTAAGATTTTACTATTAATTCAAAAGTAAACATATTTTTGATCTGTAAAATTAGGTTTTTATAATAATAATAAGAATCTTTATTTAGCCATGGCTATTTTACATACATTTTTACATTATTTATTACACTAAATTTGTATTTACTAAATTATTTATTACATTAAATATTTTTTTAATACAATTTTAAATTTATTTAATTCTAAGCATTTAATAGAAGCAAATATTTTTAATAAAAATTAATAACAGTAAGTTATAATATAACTATTTTGAAACATTTTTTTTATAAATTTTCTTACTATTCAATTTGCGAAGAAATATTTATTTGAATTGAAAATCATTAATTTCTTACTAGAAAACACTGACTTTCCAAAGCAAATAGTAAAACATCTAGAGGCTATATGAAGGATTTCTGTAAAATTTTTTTTTTTTTAATGTTACAGACAGTACCGATCACTAGACCACTTTTTCCTTGCAGTCAAAGTGGTAAAGTGGTTTCGATATACTCTACGTATATTTTTTCCACGTAGAATATATCGAAACGTCAATTTTTAAATAAAATATATGCAGAATTTTTTCTTCGTTTGTGTACTGCACAATGTTGAAAATAAATACATTATTAATAAATTCTAATTTGTGAATTTGTATTCGATACAGTACATTTTTATTTTCGACAAATATTTTGACATGAACATTTTTATCAGTCATACAAAAAACTAAAGAAATGTTTGTCATTTATCTATCAAAATAATTAAGATTGTATATATTTAACTTATTATGTATTTATAATTAAATGAATTACAACAGGAACGCAAAAAAAATATCTTCTTATTTTGTAAAAATGTTTGTGATCCCGAAGAGAAATAATTAATTTTAAGAATAATAAGTTATTGATAGATAAATCGATACACATTTGTTTATTTTTCTGCATCAATTTCATAGCTGTGTTTATTTTTTGGGTAATTTTCTAATTTCTAACATTACAGAGCATACAAAATTAATATAGTTGATTTATTTGTATGCAGAAATTTATGATTTAAAACTTAAATTTGAAGTTTGTTTCCTAAAATATTTAGGGGAACAGAAAATTACGTTAAGTCTGATTTTTACAAATTATAGTATATCAATTAGTTTTAAAATAAATGCTCGAATTTATTTTAAAATTAGACAGTTACATAAATTAATCTTAAAATAATTCATTTAAACTTATTAGACACATACCAATTTATTAATTAATTTAATTTTAGTCATACGAAAATCACAGCTAAAGTGATGATAACTTAGTGACTCATTGTACAACACAATCATAAAATATTATCATCGAAATATAGAATCCCTACATTTAAGTTACAATTGGTTGTTTTGCTTGTATGTTTGTTTAACTGTGACCGAACATAAGATTACTACTACGCTAAAGCAAGATAATATACGTATCCAGTTATAGGCGAAAGAGAGAGAAAACGTACAGGCAAGTGGCAAATCGTATACACAACCGAACGGTTTTAATACAGCGAACGCACCCGTGTAGCAGTTTAGTTGAGCGCCAGTGTTCGTAGCTGCTTGTTGTGAATTTTGAGTTTCTCCATTCGGCGTCGTGTCAGTTGAGCGTGAACTTTTTCACTGAACGGAACGTGTATTTTTTTTTTAGATTTGCCTGCTCTGTTTTTCATGTCTCGATATATGTACTAATACACAATTTTTGTATTTATTTTTGGTAAAAAAAATCAAACGGGAACCAAATGTTTAGTGTAACGTCATCTCGAATCCAGGTTAGGTTTGTGTTTTTGATACGTAGTAAGCGGAAAAAAATGTCAGAAAGTTTATTGCGATGATTGTTACGTTTCGGAAACTGTGGCAGTGTAATCAGGGTTGTGATTTTTAACATATTTCTTAAGTGTTATTATTTGTTTTTATACAGTTTATATTGTTAAGTTTTTTTTTCTACATTTTATCTACGTTTAAGTGTTTGCCAAAATACAAGTGCCTTTTAATACAGTGAATTTGCCTTATAAATCTATAATAGAAAAACGTCCAAATATATATATATATTTTCTATGTGAATTTATTTACAACTATATACTAAGTGTGATTATAAAACTGAATTGTGATGTTAATAATAATTGAAAGCAAAAATCAAAGAGTAATTTGTGTATAAACTAAATAGTTTGTGATTGCTTTATATTGAAAAGTGAGCACAACGAGTTATATAAATAAGTGTGAGTGGATGTGAATTGTTTATAAACTAAATAGTCGTGATTATTACGATAAAATCAAGTGTTTTATTGTTATTAAAGTGTGTGTGTGGTTAAGTAAATGTTTTTGTACAAAATGAAGATGAAATGTAGATTGTGTGAATTGACATCGGTTAATCAGCAGCAAACTAGTAAGCTGAGTGATAGTGGATTGACAACAGGGGTAGCAACCGCGATTTGTACACATGATGCATCCCCTGTTACAATAACGCCTGCTGCATTGGGCATTGGACAATTGTATCATTTCGCTGGATTTATGCCACAGTTGAGGGATATGATGCTGGCTGCATGTCTATTTAGAGGTATTTCACTTTATTTAATATGTTTATATATTTATCGAGGGGGAAACCACTTGTAGAATCACAAATTAATTAAAGTTTTAGTAAAATCAATTAACAATTTTCTTATAATTATGTAAAATCTTCACAATTTTATGAAATCAGGTGTACAAAATGTAGGAAAGTGGTTACTGCTTCGATATTTGTTTAAAACTATTCATAAACGATATATTTATTGTAATTATAGTTATTCAGCAATGGAGTAATAATATATTATTTAACAATTATGTAATGATGGTTATTACTCATGAGAAAGAAATTTACGAGTGTGAGTTAAAAATGAGTGTCAAAATTCGTCGTGAGTTTAATAATCATTATTTTAGGGTCGGTATTTCCAATTTTATTTATTCTTAAGATAGGTAAAAAAATCATTTGTGATTGGCTAAAAATATGTGTCTCATAATAATTATAACTAACAGCGATAACTCATCAGATATTTTAGATGCAATTTTGCAATTAGTCACAAACAACTGAGTAATGAAAAAGTATTGAGTAATACGTCAAAAACGTACTGATGTGCGTAATGAATGACATTACTTATTGAGAAATGCATATTATAATGAATGTGTTAAATAGAAACAGGAGTAGGAAAAAGGAATTTTTATCTTTTTTTTTTAATTAATTGCATAATAAAATTCCAGTGATTTATAAATTTATAGTTATATTTTGAAATTTGAAGTAATTTATTATGTAAATTATTATTATTAGGGAAATGTATTTACTATATACATTATTGAATAATGTTATAACAATTATTACGCAATAACAAATTTATAACATGTCTAATTTAAAATAATAATAATTAAAATGAATAATATATTTAGGATTATGTATTTGTATGAGTTAAATAAGCGCATATAGCCTTTTTTTTTTGAACATAGCATAAGCGCATCAAAATATATTGAATAAGCCCATTGAATAACCTTAATAACCTTAATAATAATAACCTTAATAAACTTAATATTTGGATGCACTTATTCAATGCTTATTTTCTGCGCTTATCCAATGTTTTGGGTATCCAAAATGCGCTTTTACCACTCACCGGATTATTTTCATGATAAAATTTCTATATTTTAAATATTAATAACGACTAATAATTTGATAATTGTTTGTTTCGTCAATTTAATAATTTATTTCTAACTTATATTAGTGACATTGCATTTTTATAATTTTTTTTAAATTGTAGTTTTAAATCTGTTTATATTTACTAAATATTGTATCTACCATTACTATTTGCATTTTATAATAAAAAAATGTTTATTTTTATTATTTTTATAAAAATTTAATAATAAAATACTAATAAAAAGAATTACGAAATATACACACCTGTTGCTTCTCCAACTCACTTGCAATAGTTATATGAAAGTTTTAATATTTTATTTTATATTTACAAATAACCTTAAAGTTTATACAACATATTTCAGTAGATTTTTATTATATTACAGTCTTTTTTATCTATACAGCTTATTATATATTGTTAAAAAAATTTAAGAAACTGAAATATTTAAATTTATAATTTAAAAACAACTTTTTTAACGGTGATGCCAAAGATGTAGTAATTAAAACACAATTAATTGTTTTGTGTTCAAATTATAAATTGCAATATTTGGCAAAATTTCAATTAAATCAAATAGCTATTTTAGTTTTGTTTATGTAGAATTTATGTTCGATATGTTTTTAAATTTGTTTTTATAAACAATGAAAAATGCTATTTAAAGACAGAAAAAATTTACAAATAAAATGTACAATTTCCAATTCATATGAACACTATGTTCCGTTAAAAATATTCTAGTATTTTTTACACGCGCTTAATTTCAATAATACAGTTATTAATATAATAAGTATTTTCCGGTTATATGAAGACCCAACTCTCCGTTACAGTAACTAATATATTAATATTTATATAAACCTTGTAAATGATAATATTGAATAATCGCTTTTTTTACCGACTGTCATATCACATATGTTAAGGGAGGTATTGTAATCATAAATGATATATCGAGATTTTTACAGATATGCACGAATTAGGCTAATAGTAACACGAATCAACTATTTAGGGTGATGTCCATTTGTCGATCTGTGTATTGTTATAAAATTTCATATTAAGATTCGGATAAATATCTTAATTTGATCAACTTTTGGTAAAGATCTGCCAACCGAAAGTGGTAATTTATTGATGTCATTTTCATGTGGTTTACGAATATACATCAGATATATTTCGAAAAAAAAATATTTATCTATGTAAATTTACATCAATAATCTAGTAATTTTATAGTGTTTTTCATTGTAATTTTATAATTATTTTTTATTTAGTAAATGTGCAATAATTTATTTAAATTACAAAAAAAAAGATAGTAAAATTACATTAATTTTTAACAGTGTCTAGAAAGATTATTTTGAGTTTCTAAATATTGACATCGTAATAAGTTTGACATTGTTTTCATAATGATTGAGCTATATGACAGCAATTTTTTAATATTCATTGTGTCAAAAACTATTTTCAAAATTATTTTTATAACGGCATATTTAATAAAAAAAAATTTTATAACTTAAATGTATGTAAATTTCTGTTTATATTAATTGTAAATACACGTTTCTAAGTGGTAAGAATAAAAGAGCATGTATGAGACGCATCAAGAATGTGGTTGAAGAAAAAGTTGCTTGTCTGGATATAAATATTCAGCGAAAATTATTTTCTGCATAGTGGAAACAATTTGTGCCACATAAAAGTCTCTGGTTCGCGCCGCTCTCACACCAAATATTTAATTAAATATTATTTTTGGTATTAAAACTTTATATCACTGAACTGATTTTGACTGGGTGTGAGCGGTTCGGAACTCACTATAAGCTGTATGTCCCTTGCTTGGCTGTGGGCTAATGACCCGCAACCATTGACAATACAATTAAAAATTGTTAAGAAACTACATGTTCAGCTTCTCAAGCATGCGGCTTTATGTTCCATCTAGGAATTACAGGAACTGGTGATGTTGAATGAATGTAAATGTAAATAAATATGTTTTAAAAAGTAGAAGCAACTTCCAAAGCTATGTGTGAAAAAAAAACAAAAGAATGATATGTCAGTTGTTGTTATCAATCAATCATTCTTGTGAACTGTCACAGCATTCGACTAGCATTTGTTTCTTTCCCGGTCCGTGCATGGCTTACTTGTTTTATAAGTGCAAGAAATAGTTTTCAAGATGCTTTCATCATGGCATGCTGATATCTTATTAGCTACAGCTTATATATATATAGGTTTATATGGACATCAACTTGTCTGAAACGATACTTAATAAATATTTAGGTTTTTTCTTTTCTTTATTAAACTTATTTTTTGTTGCGTAAGTGTTTGGAAAATTTCGCTAAATATTTATCGAAGTTTATTTTAGATACACAGCTGGACAAATTCATTTGCAAAAGAAATTAATTCATATTTAATAATTCACTTAATTTGATTGGTTTTTTTTACAGACATTCTCTGATAAAAGAATTTTTATCGGTTTCTGTTTTTGCGTTATGATTTCATTATAATATTTTACTTACTGTCATATCACATATGATAAGCGAGGTATTGTAATCATATCAAATTTGACCATATCGAGATACACGAATTAGGCATATACTAACGCGAATCAATTGTTTTTAGCATGTGTTTTTATGTGTTTTACGAATATTTCGAAAAAAAAAAAAACAAGTTATAACCAACAACTTTTATTTGGAACATTTTTCGATACGACTAAATAACTTTTTATATTCGCTTGTGGGGGTGTCACCCCGTAAAACATCGACTTGTAACTCATTAATTAAGGGTAGTTGGGCAAAATAAAATTAGTATTGAGCATAACTTGGGCAAAATTATGCAATAATTTTTTTTTTCGAACTTCACGAAGGTTATAAATTTGTCTATTCCATAAATTTATTTAATAGGATGACTGTCGATTCTATGATGGCCACAGCAGATTTTTTTAAATGGTAATTTTTTTGTAATTGATTGTGATAGATCTTCGAATAAGCTAATATAACAGTATAAAATATTTAAAAAAAATTATATATATAAAAAATATTTATTTATAAAATTTATATACATGAAAATCAAAATAATGTACACTGTTAAAAAATAAATGTAATTTTACATTGATAATTATAGTAATTTTACTACATTTATTTGTTGTAATTTTAATAAATTATTGCAAATTTACCAAAAAATAACAATAAAATTAACTACGATTATCTATGTAAATTTACATTGATTTTTTACAGTGTACCGTGTACGAATAATAAAAAACGGATTTACAATGTTCAAAGATTCTTTGAAAGATTTTGCTAACTTGAAGAGAAAACGTGTCTTTATTAAATGTGATTTGAAGTAATCATGATGATGATGATTATTATGCGTATAATGATAATCTCATCCGATTTATTAGCTATTTCATGAATTATTTTATTGATCTTTTGATGTTTTGCCGCGCACATCACTTACGTATGTACTTATAACGATTTAATTTATTGCATCGTATTTTGCACTATACGTATATAGAGGATTATTTACATTTTTATTACGATCGTTTTAATTAGAAATTGTGTTAGTTAAAAATATATGCAATAATCTTTTTAAAAATAATGTCTTTTTTATTAAACTTTATATTATGAAATTAAAATAAATACCGATATGAAATAAATGAGAGTGAAATTGAAAAAAAAAATGTTGTAGCGAAAGTTGGTGTTAATTATTTAAGATTGTTCTGACATCTTGAGCGAATGCCTAATGAACGTTTGCTTAAATTTGTTTTATAAGAATGATGCGTGGACCTCCGATGAGTAGTTGAAGTGGTATGATTAAGAATGTTTTGCGTCAGCGAAAGTTACAAAAAAGTAGGAATAGAAGTGCATGTATGAGAGGAATTATGAATGTGGATGAAGCTAAAGTTGCTTATTTTGATAGGGATGTTTGGAGGAAACTGATATGGAGATAGTGGAGAGAGTTTGTGCCACACCCTTTTGGATAAACGGCGTGATTGTGTATGTATAGACATTTTGCATACAAAAAACTATAGTAATAAAGTATAGATTTTTAACAGTTAAAAAAAATATATCATTCAAATATTCTTTTTATTTTTAAATAATTTTATATGTCTGTTACGTATTTTAACTTAAAAAGAAAAAACAGAATTTAAATACATCTTGAAATCTAAACTTTATTGTAATAAAATCAAGTATTTTTCATTCAAATGAATTCTACAAGTTTAAAAGAACCTTAATAGCAGCTAAGAATATCTGATAAAACAAATGAAATGTGCATTAAAACTTAAAGTATCTATAAAGGTTATAATGAAATATTAATAATACTAAAAATTTTAATGTTTGCCATATCTCAAGACAAAATAATCAACTATTTCTACTATTTTTTTTATCATATTTATTCAATATCATTTCTCGGATTTGTTTTTGCCTTACTAACGGCCAATTGCATAAAACATTGTTAACTTTATCAATGAGATAACTAGGTTTAAGTAGTTAGTCAACTGTATTTGAAGCGACATGTTGATTGGTCAGTTGGGAAGTTAAAACATTTGTGCAATGAAAATATACCTCAATCAGCTATTTTTGATATTATTTTAAAAATGTGCAATGTTCAAATATTCAGCGTTGTGTCAGTTTTACTCATGTTTTTACAAACAATTTGGTTAAAGCTAAAAAATTACTTTAAAACATATATTTTAAGTTATAACTTTATAAAAACTATTTTTGCACTACTTTATTTACGTTTGACACCATTAAAACATGTGTGAAATTCGTTCAGATATCAAAAACAGTTGATTGGGATATATTTTTCCACGCGCAAGTACTTAATTTATTAATTAATGTTTCCTGCAATCGGCTTTTAGCTTACAAAATAATATTACATACACTGAAAAAAATATTAGTTTAAAATATTCTCAATTATTTTGTTTGTAAAAAAAGTGCATTTATCTTTTGCTACAAAATAAATTTGTATTTCTTTCTCGTTATCAAATATGAATAGTACGTATTTCTTTTTTGATATTTTTTATTATATCTAATATTATTAAATTTAAATTAACTAATTAAAAATGTTTAATAAGTAATTTTAAGTGAACATCAAAAGTACTTTTGAGCGAAATCACTTACAAGTGAGGTGAGAACTGAGAAAACGGGCCATTGTTTTTACTATATTAATTCAAAAATAAACAAACATTTGATTGTAAAATTGGGTTTTTATAATAGAAATAATTTTTTTAATGAAAATAAGTACTTAATAGTAAATTATAGTATAACTATTTTGAAAGTTTTGTAAAAAATTATTAATAATTTTCAATTCATATATATATATATATATATATATATATATATATATATATATATATACTTTTATATAATATTGCTACTCTTTAGGATACTTATTTGTGTTTGTGTAGTATTGGTACGTTTGAGGCGGAAGCCACTTTTACAAATTAATTAAAATCTGGGTAAAATCAATTAGAGATTTTTTAAAATGAAGTAAAATCTCTACAATCTTAGAAATTAAAATCTGAAAAATTAACGAAAAATCACTACAGCAACAATCATACTTAAAATTTGTGCAATCTTGTATATAAAATTTGAGAAAGTGAATTCTCCCTCGGATATGCTCTTTTTCTATGAGTTTCTATACAAGTTCCACTTTATTTAATAAACTAGATAATAAAAAATTTGCTTCAAAAGTTCTACATACTATCATCAATAATAATTACAGTAAGTTGTGAGTCTAACGTGTGAAACATATACAAATGCGTGAAAGATGAAAGCTAAATGGGGCTAAGTGTCGAGATGGTAGCCAAGTCGAGACGAGACGAGGTGAGATGAAACCAGCCAGTGCCTTCAACTTGACATCGCATCATGTAGACATAGTCTAAAGACACACACACACACACATAGTACACACCACAAGTTTAGTCGTTCGGTGTCGGGCCACCAAGTGTCCGTGAACAGATGCTCACAGCTTAACTGACAGCGAGATATAGTTGGACTCATTTTCTAACACAGACTAAGTACAGCAAGACTGACTTGTGTATTAGTTCAACTTATGTCTAGTTGATGATTAACTTACAATTAGATGGATCATGACGTGGCATTATTTTATGTATGTGGAATATTATACGTTTTTTTTTTCTATTTTATTTTAAAATGTTAGTGTTTCACGTGTGCATATTTTGGTAAACAAATAGGAATTTTTATAATAATTAAATTGATTTAGGTTAAATAACGGAACATAGAAATAAGTGACTATCATTTTTCCTGATGAAGACGGACGTTGAGTTTCGTTGAAATGCCGATTTTAAATAAATATAAATACATATAGAAATTTAACCTAAAGCAGTTTTATTTTAATATACTTAACAAAATTCTCTTAAAAAACTTTACAAATGGAAATATACATTATGTATTTATATTTTAAACTTTATCTTGGTAACGGCTCCATCGATTTTGATGAAATTAACGTTTTGGAGTGCTAGAAAGCGATTTAGTTAAGTCTCGATTTTGAGAAAACTAATGCATAAATCTGTACATTTTCATTTCTAATTAAACAAATAATAGTAATCTTCAGGCTTTCAATGGCAGGTATCCATTGAATTTATAGAATTATCTGGGTTTAGGCCGTTGTCAAACTAACCTAGTCGCAAACGTTTCGCCACTTGGTGTAAAACTAAAAATGTGCCAAGCGTTTTTGGATTGGTCAAATTCTTGTGCTTGTAAAACTAAAACGGCAGTCTGAATGAGACTTAAGTCAAGAAAAATTAGTATAAAAACTATATCAATTTTTTTACATGAACAAATAATTATTAGCTGTGTGTATAATACTATAATTACAATAAATATAGCTAGTTTTTTAGTCCTGCAATAATCGATATAAGTATAGTTATAAACAGTTAATATATCCGGCATGTATATTAATATTTGTGAGAACATCACTAACTTAAATAACATGTGGTATAGAAATTTGTATATATATATATGCGGGTTGATAAAAGCAAAATGCAAACAATATACACATAGTTGCTCATAATCTAACCCTTTGCTTTTCATATAGCAGCGATATAAGCAAGGCTATATGTATGAATGAACGTATGTATATATGGGATAGAGGAACAGGAAATAGACAAAACTTAGTTTAATGAATACTAGATGTCAGTTTCAGTTCTCTGTAATATTGTTCCGCTAACAAAACACTTTAGAGCGCGTTATTGTTTATCTTCAAGACTGTTTAATTAGTTCTCATAAATCTAACTATATTAAATTAATAGTTAAAATACGGTGATGATTTTAATTTCGAATATTTTAACAGCATTTACGTAAGTTTCAAACTTGAAATTAAAAAATTGTATTAATTTATAAGTTATAAGAAAATTACTTTTGAGAAAATGAGACAGTATTTTTGTTTAAAAAAAATAAATAATTTGGATGTTTTTGTAAGATTTTATTTAATTTTTTAAATTAGTATTAAAGCTTTATTTAGGCCACTCTATTTATTACGAAATTAGGATTAGGTTTTAGTTCTGAATTGCGTAATCTACTATCTTGTGAAAACACAATAAAAGATTGTTAAAAGACACTGATAATACTGAAATCATGCATTTGTGTTATATTTTTTTAACAAGTTGGTAAATAATTTGGTTCAGAACCACTAGTTTTAATTATAAATTGGTTAATATTTGGTTTAAAAATATAACTACATTTGAATTAAAAATTACCTATTACTAATTTTACAATTATATTTATTCCAGAAAAACACTATGGCCTGTATGTCCCACTTCTTTTATTAATGACAAAATGCTTTTAATTTTTGCTTTAAAATACATTTTCACTTCTACCTCTGAGTAGTATTTCTATTTTTAATATGTATAGTTTTTTTATATATTAATATATAACACTATAATTTTACCCCATTTCACATATTGCAACAATTTTATATATTAGTAATGAGGCTAGTAAACATAATTTGCAGTTGTTTCAAAATAGAGCCATAAGAGTAATGCTGCGTTGTAATCGATATGAACTCATTAACAATATGTTGTTAATAAAACTAAAATGGTTAAATGTTAAATCTTTCTTAGAAATGTTCGTAATGATTTTTATATTTAAAATGCACATTGGTTTACTTCCCAAGTATTTAAGTGGCAGTTTGAAATTTAATAGTTGTATGCATAATTATTATGATATTAGAAATGCAGAAAAAATTTTATTACTAAAAAGACTAAAAGTACTACAAATAATATGTTTCTAATGGATTACTTGAATATAATAAATTGCCGAAATATGTTAAAGATTTTAAAAATTTTGAGTTTGAAATTAAAAAAAAAAATTACTTTAATTAAGTTAAGATCTTTTGAGGTTCTCTTCGATCAGAAACATATTAACGGAGCTACAGCGTCTTGAACCCACCGGCGTATCGCGCGCTAAAGAACGTTCAGGTAGCCAGTTAAAATTTAACAAAACTTTAAACGCGTTTATTTCAGAACCGTATTTTGTTTCCTTACGCCGAGAGTAGCGTTTGAACAGTTCATTCGATTTACTTTCAATAAAGACAAAAAATTGATGTTTACTATTTTTAAGAGTAGACCAAAGTTTAAAAAATTAGATTAAAAAACGAACTTTTTTTAAAAAAGCCCATAATTTGGTCAATTTTTGTCCAATTTTATTCTAGTTAGGTATAAGTCATAGGAAATACCATCTACTTTAATTGTACAAAATTGTTCTGATTGCAATTTATTACCAGCGGGCGAGGGCTCGTCGAAGTGGAGAGGGCGGCCATTTTGTGCCGCCATTTTGTTTTTTAACATGAGAAAAACTGAAATTATTCCAGAAATTCTAAAGAATAAAACTGCCAAAACCGCATGTTCGTAAGTCTTTTCATTGTTCTAAAAAAAATTCCAAACATTGCCTATATTTCAGCCAAAAGCAAAAGAACCTCCTTTTAATGCAAGTTGATAATTTGATAAATTATAAAATTCACCAATATATGTAAATATTATGCTACAGTAGCAAATTTCCTGTAATTTTTATAATTTTGGAAATACGTATTACAATGTAATTAATTAGCCAAAAAGCTAAATAAAGTTATTATTATTATTATTATTATTATTTTATATCTAATATCATAAAATTTAAATAAACTGATTAATATTGCTTAATAAGTAATTTTAAGTAAACGTCAAAAGTAATTTTGACAAAAATGACTTTTAATAGTAAAGTGAGAATACAATTCTATATTTCTAAACTAAATAGTAATTAAATGTTTATTTCTATTAGAAAAACAAAAGTTTGCAGTTCAAAAACACGTTTACTTCTGAGTTAAAAGGAAAAACCTTGAATTTATAGCAAAATTTTTCTCAATGCAGCTTTGTGATCTCTATACATACCTCATATTGGACATCCGGTATATAATTAACACTATAGTATACATTGTAAGAAATTTATGTAATTTTAGATGTTTTGTGAATGAAATTTTCATAGTAAATTATCATAGTAAAATTACGAAAATATAAGATATATTTTTACAGTGTATAAACATTTTGTAAACGGAAAAAAATCCGTGTTGTTCAGTTGTTTCAGTGTAATTAATAAACTCAATTATAAAAAAAGTTTCTTCTCAACCTAATCACAAGCAATTACTATTAATTTAAGACCTCCAATGTCCCGGTCTGAAAATGTTAATTAACACACCACTGTTTAGTATTTTCGTTAGCATGTGTTGGTTATTATGTGTATCGCGCCCCATAAATATAAATGCGGACAGTTCTCCAGACTACGTTGCGTTACGGTTATGGAACATTAACGTCTCGTTAGCGTAGATTTAACCCCGTTGTCGATTGATTATAATATAACATAAGACTCCACACACACAAACACACACATACACAACCTGACTTACCATATTTGTTATCTTGTCTTTTTATTTATCCAATGTTATTATGTAACGATTTAATGAATTGATATAGAAATGTTTTTTTTCTATAGTTCATATATTGTTTTATTTTCATAAAGATGTCAATGTGTTAATGGATTTTCATTTTTCATAATTGATTTTCGATTATAAAGTGTGTGGGTAGTTGATCTGTTTAATTAAATTTGTAACTTATGTGTACTAGATATATTAATATTATTGTTACATTAAATGCATGTCAAATTTATCATTTTTAATAATAACGATATATTAATATTATTGTTACATTAAATACATGTCAAATTTATCATTTTAATAATAAATTATCACATACGTAGATAAAAACAATCTATAAAAACTATGACCCGTACTCCCACACCTCTTTTGTTTATGTAAAAGTGCTTTTATTTTTCAGTTTGTAACGCGGCGAAATTTAGAATTAAATATCAAATTAATTAAACGACAATTAATAATTTAAATTTAGAAAACTTTAATTATTCCGTGATTTTAGGACCCAACTACGTTATGTAAATAAATAACAAAATTTAAGTAACCCCAGTGAACTTTAAAAGTCGCCGAACTGCAAACAGGAGAGTACATAAAATGATTTGAAATAAAAGTCACATTTAGTTTAACTATGTCGATTTATTGTGCATGAGAACTTTGTAAAATTATATAAATATTTAAATATTTCAATATTTTTAGTGTTTGTCTGTATTTTGTTTACAATTTCATTGAAAGATTTGAATAAATTGTTAGTGGCGGCTCGTCAGTGCATCTTGTGCGCAAATAATAAATTCGATATAAAAGACTCTAATAACAATGTAACTCAAAGAGTTCTTTATTATACTTCGGAAGGTGTAGTGTATTCTGTGGGTGACCACAATTCAAATGAACGGGTCGGACACATACTCAAAGAGATATGCTGTCACTCATGAGGGTACGGATCACTGCCGACCAAGAGCTCGTGTATTAGTAATCATGTGAGAAGTATGTATAAAGTACTCGCATCTAAATGCCCGAAAATTCTATATTTTAATCCGACGAGGTACCAAAACCAATGTACAATAATTATTAGTTATTTGCCAAATAATATGTCATTTTATACGTGTAAGTGTAAGTGTATTTGGGGAATAGGGAATGTGAATACATTACGTAATTGGTGCGTGATCGTCTAGTGAAATCATGGCCGAATCGGTGTCTCTCGCGGCTTCTGGCTACCCCCAACCAGACGCGGGTCGCCCGGCGTCGCAACGATGGCTCGCCGCGTAGAGTATGTTGGTTTACCGGTTACTGGCGGCGACTATTGCCCACTTATGTATCTTATTTCTGAGAGATGACAAGGTTACCTAGTATAATGAACTATACCATGGGCCAAGCTTCCCTGATTCTGATTCAAGACCAGAATGCCTGCTCATGAGATCGGTCAGCCCTCATATACTCCTAGTCCACGTTGACTTGCAACAAAGTTCGCATATACAAATTCATTAGTAAGAGTAGGACATAATAACAAGATATAATATTTTACCAATCAAATTACACTTCTAGCATCCTTGTTGAAGATTACTGGCTGAAAATGACATCATAATTTTCTACACCCAATAATATTAACTTTTGAAACCTATCTTACAAATAATCGCTTTGCATTGGCTAGGATAGGAAATAGAAGGATGTGCCCATAATCAGAAAACAAATTCTTAAAAACAAAATTGTTTTCAAAATAAAGTACCCCAAAATACAAAAGAATTGGGTCAACCTTTCATGTAAGACCGCGTTTATACCTAAACAAACAAGACCATAAATGACCCTTAAAGAAATGTATTTTTCTCAATAAGCAAAACAACACAATAAACTACCAGATGTTGGTTTTTAAAATATAATTAAGGTTCAGCGTTCCAGATGTGGTTTTTAAAATACGTAAACAAGTACAGTTGACATAATTATTATCGAAACACATTCTTAAAAAATATTAATAGTAAGATAAATTAATAACATAAAAAATTAAAAAATTAGGTACAGATATTTGCCTCGTTTCAAGTTTAAAATAAATTTGTACTTCTACCTTTTATCAAATATGAATAGTATTTCCACTTTTGATAATTTTTTTATATTTAATATTATAAAATTCAAATAATCTAATTAAAATTGCTTAATAAGTAATTTTAAGTAAACGTCAAAAGTGATTTTGACAAAAATCACTTTTAAAAGTGAGGTGTCTGAAAAATACAATGTCGTACAGGAATTTTTTTTAAATATTCTGTAAAAAACTGTAAAAACTAATTCAAAATTTAATACTCCGAATATATTGAAATTTTAAAATTACAAGTCAAAATGGCTCAGCAACACTTTCAGATAATAAGTCTTGACATAATTTTTATATTCAAATATTTATTTTAATTTTGTTTATAACTTTAAATGATATAGAATATTAGAAAAATAATATGAATTTTTAAAAATTTATCTATGTTTTTAAGATGTAATTGTTCGTGTAATTTCTCTGTTCTAAATGATTATGAAATAAAATATTTACATGAATGTTTTCATTATCATTTAGAGATAATAATTGACAATTAAACAACTTTATCACATTGTATAATATTATAAATTATGTCAAACATTTGTAATAATGATAAGAATTTTAATAACTTTATTTCATACAAAATATTTATTATTTCTTTGTTAAAAAAATATTGATATTTAAAATAAAAACTGCAAATCGCAGATTTTTCTGCAGAACTACATTTTAGAAAAATAAAATTTTAACAAGTTTATAAAAATCCGGATTTGAACATCATTCTCATATGAATATTTATGAAAATTATAATATAAAAAAAAAACGTGAGTTTGAACCGAGTTATAATAATATGATGTAAACAGGTTAAAGTTTACATAAAATTAACATTCTTTTTTTTTTTCTATATGCAGTTACATAATATTTCTGTTTAATTCTTAACTTAACATTTGTATAGTATAAGTCACATTGTAAATATAGAAATATTTTACACACTTAGTGAAATAATTAACATAGTAATCGTTCTCAGAATCGTAAATTTACATTAAATAAAAAATATACTACTGGAACACATTCATAAGTATATAATAGTGTTGTCTAAAATAATGTGATGAAAGTAGAATATATTAAATTTTGTAATCAAATAGAAATTTTCATATTTGTATTTGAAAATATAGTAACAAATAAGAAAATAATTTTTTAAACTCATTTGACGCGATGTGTATTAGTTATCAAGAGTGAGAAGAAACTTATTATAGATGTGCAATAGTTAATTACCGACCGTAATATTCCGTATGAAAAGGGAGATATTGTAATCACACCAAATTTGATTATATCGAGATTTTTACAGATAAGCACGAATATATATATTAGGGTGGTTCTTATTTTGTCAAAGTCGGAAATTTGTTGCTCCCACCCGCCAAAATTATTCCAAATAAATAAATAAAAAATGTCCATACACTTCCCAGACCTGTCACATGAAGGCTCAAAATTTGCATTTAGCTTAAATGGGGAAATCGCCTTTTTAGATATTTTGGGATATAACTTTTATTGTATTTACTTTAAAAATATTTCAAAATAATCACCAAAAAGCTAATGAAATATGCTTTTTAGTGGTCCAAAATTCATGCCATTCCGATGATTATTAACGGAGTGGTGTGAATTTGAAAAATATGATTTCTGACTCTGAAAAAAGCTATAATGATTCATTAAATATTAACTAATTTTATATAAAGCTATGGAAATACGTATACTGTTACTTACTATCATTTTTTTTTATGAAAATTTTTATTTTTATTAGAAAAAAATCAGTTTACAGTTTAAAAACACGTTTACTTTTGACTTAAAAGTAAAAATCTTGAATCTAAAGCAAAATTTTTTGTGGTCTATGATTATTTGATCATTTAATCTTAATTATATATTTAAAAAAATCTATATATAGCATCACCAGAACGACGATGAATTTTTTCGTTCTGTCAATATCTCTACATCCCATTTTGTAAAACAAGTGACAGTCGGACAAGAAGATGAACACACTGCCTTAACGACAGTCAGTTGTCAAACGAGTGAATGTGCAAGTATGCTTGCGCTTATAAAACCTATCGTAAGAAAAAAACCGAAACGTATCGGTCGTTGTACAAATTTCTCATTGTTGAAATATCAACGGAGAACTGGGAGCCCCGCAAGCTGCAATTAAAAAGCCGGTAGGACCTGCGTGAGAAAAAATCGACCATTTGTCTGCCGCAAAAATAAAACATGTTTATTCTTTTTGAGTTTGTTTCTTCAGTGTATGTTTTGTTTGAAAGCTGCTCGCTTTAAGACTATAAAAAAATGATACTGAAATCTGGCCACCTGAGTTTTAAGTGATCTAGTTTTGTTTCTTTGAATCTTCTGTTACAATCCAGTTTTTTTTTTTATGTATATGTTATATGTTGTTTTGAAGGTATAATAACGTTACGATAGATTTTAATGGACTGTTTCAAGATTGTGACAATTTAATTTAATATTAATATTAAATAGACACGAAATTTAAAACAATAATTTACAGTGAGTGATACATACATATCCAATCACGCCATATATTCATGAGGGGCTGGCACAAACTTTTTCTATTTGAACACAATATAGTTTTCTTCCTCAAATTTTGTGCACCAGATTGATTGATTTGTGCAGATTTATTTCATAGGATTTTTGAATCGTTTTTTTAATATTTTGATATGGAATTTGATTCATTTGTCGCATTGCTTACACTTTTTCAATAATCAAATTAAAATTAAGGGAAAGTAAACAATGTGATTGTCAATTAACTTAACTTGACTTAACAATTTTTAATATGACCGCTAAAAATGTCAAATTAAAATACACTTGACCGTACTTCGTTGGTTGAATACGCAGTTTCTGAACACCCTGGACTGTACATATTGCATTTGTTGCACTTTTTCACTTATTTTCAATTGTCAATTAACTTAACCTAATAGTTTTCTTAACCTGTAGTTTACTTAACTGTGTATAGTTATGTTTGGTACTGCAACCAGTGGTGTATAGTAACTAACTGCTGAATAATAATGTCACTATTGTACTAGTAACATATTGACCTTTTTCTACATATGTAATATTAATATTATAATATTATATTATATTATTCCATGGTTAACGATTCCATATATTATCCAAAATTGAAAATATTTAAATTATTGAAAAAGTAAATGATTTGACTAATAATTTTTTATAAAAAACGAAAAAAAATTATTGATGAAAACAAAACATGTATAAAAAAAATAGGTACCACGACACTTTTTTTAAAATATCTTCAAACCTTAATTAATATACAATCTTGTTGATAAAATATTATCGTGTAAATAAAACGTTAGGTATTCAAATGATAAGCTTGAACAACTAGTAGATTTTATTTGGACAAGATTTCTTAACAAAGTTCTTTCGTGTTTTTATCACTAGTGGCGGTCGCCGGGCTACTCTGCATTTATACACTTGTTGAAACCTTAATTTACATATGTATAACGCAAGTTGGATTCGGTTTAAGGTTTGAGGAGTTTGAGTTGACTGCGGATCAAAAAAAAAAAAAAAAGAAACGAACAAATAGTTTCGAGCGACAATCGACTGAATCCGGATTTTTGTACATTTTCAATGCAAACCATTCGTAACAGTTTTAAGTATTCTGATAATGGATTATTTTCTTAAGTTTTATCTTGTTCAGATAACAGATATATAACAGTCAAAAATCTTCAGGAATCATTATATTAAAATAAAACGGCTTTAGGTTGTAGTTCTGTGTTAACATTTATTAATAATCTACGTACACAAAATACATCAGAAAAATTTACAAATTTTAGGATTTAGTTACTTATTTTCTTACCTAATAACTTGTTTCTATGTTCTGTTTATTTATTGTAAATTGCATTCGTATCAGTTTTCCTGATGAAGATGTACGTTGAGTTCGTCGAAACGTCAATTATTAATAAATATTAATACAGAACTAGAACACGAAGCCGTTTTATTTTACATATATGTATAGCTTTCTTAATTCTCTATGAATATTCTTTTCTCTTTTAAAATTAACATTAGATTAACAGTTGATTGATAAGATAAGCAATAGAAATTTATAAAGATAAAGATAAGATCAATCAGTGTGGTGGCACAGTTTTAATAAGATTTGGTTTTCTTTAATTAATAATTTATAATTTTGTAATCTAGTTACTTTGTTACCTAGTAACTTATTTCTATGTTCTGTTTATTTATTGTATATGTCATTTGTATCATTTTTCTTGATAATGACGTACGTTAAGTTCGTAGAAACGCCGATTTTTAATTAAAATCAATACAGAACTAAATCCTAAAGTCTTTATTTTATTTATTATTTATGTGGTATGTATATGTTTTCCTGATACACGTTGAATATGTCAAATGTCGTTTTTACTACTTTGACTGCAAGGAAAAAGTAGTATAGTGTTTGGTACGGTGTCTGTAACATTTTCAAAAAAAAAAAACTTGTATAGAAATCCTTCATATAGCCTCTAGATGACGAATCTGAACTTAGTTTATGTGGGTGTATGGATGTGCGTCGTCAGCTCGCTCGCTCGCTCGCTCGGTCGTCAGACAAAATTTTGTGATCGCAACTCCTCCTAGACGGTTCAACCGATTATAATGAAATTTTCAGGATAAATTTGCCTAGTGCCCAAGATGGTCATGTGATTTTGGTTTTTTCCAGTGATGCCAACTTTTCGAGAAAAAAATTACTAAAGTTTTTAAAAATTCATTGTGGCTAAATTATTTATCCGATTTTGATGAAATTTTCAGAAAAGATTTTCCTAATGCTCCTATTAATTACATAATTTTATTAATATTCAGTGTTGCCAACTTTCCGAGAAAAAAATTACTAAAGTTTTAAAATTTTTATTTTGGCCATGTTATTCAACCGATTTTACTCAAATTTTCACAAAAGATTCTCCTAGTATTCATATAATTTATGTAATTTTAACAAAATACAGTGTTGCCAACTTTCCGAGAAAAAAATTAGTAAAATTTTTAAAAATTTATTATGACTATTTTATTTAACCGATTTTAATCAAATTTTCATAAAAGTTTTTTTAGTGCCTAAATAAATTATGCAATTTTAACAAAATACAGTGTTGCCAACTTATCGAAAAAAAAATCACAAAATTTTTTAAAAATTCATTGTGGCTACATTATTTATTCGATTTTGATCAAATTTTCAGAAAAGTATCTCCTAATGCCCACATAAATTATAATATTATTGAAATACAGTGTTGCCAACTTTCCGAGAAATGTCAAAGTAGTCTATATATGGGTTTATCCATATACTTCTAATCTTGTTTAATTAAGAATTATACAGAATTTAATCCTATAGCTTTTTTATTTTATTATAATAAGTTTTAAAAGATTTTTTACCGTGTTAATATATTATTTTTATCAATCACATTTATTATCATATATTTTGCAAATAATTATAAGTGAAAGTGATTTTATATAAATGAATATTGACAAAACAAATCTTGCTGTTACATGCATTAATATGTTCTACGAAAAAAAAAAATAAATAAAAAAAATGTTATGAACAAGAATATAAAATAACAAATACATTTATGTCAGGATGTAAATAATTTATTATATGTCATGTAAGCTATGTAGTACTTGCTTTAATTCTAATGGTAATTTCGTTACAAAAAAAATTTTAAGAGAAAAAGAAATAATATCGTTGCAAGTGTAACAAATGTCACTTGTTTCAAGGTTAAATATGTGTATGTAAATATATTAACATGGCGTTATTATTACTATTATTGCGGTAATATGCAGATGCAGATATAGATATAACTAAAGTTGTTATAAATTAAATTGTAATCGTTTATGTACAGTAGCAAGAACTTTTTATTTTGCAATTTATAGTAGTTAGTGATTTATATTAATTGCTAACAGTAAAAAATCTTTCAGAATTCATTATATTGAAATAAAACGGCTTTAGGTTTAAGTTCTGTATTAATATTTATTAATAATCGACGTTTCGACGTACTCAACGTACATCTTCATCAGGAAAATTGATACAAGTGACATTTACAGTAAATAAACAGAACATAGAAACAAGTTACTAGATAACAAATAAGTAACTAGATTATAAAATTTATAAATTTTTAAATAAAGAAAGCGAAATTTAATTTAAATCAATGCCTTCTATTAAAAATTTATAAATTTTATGATCTTGTTACTTGTATTTTGTTACCTAGTAACTTGTTTCTATGTTCTGTTTATTTACTGTAAATTTCATTTGGATCGCTTAATCATCATTGCGAAATATATAGTTTCCTGGCGCTCCACGCTTTCGTTTCTTTCTAAATATTTTGGATAACCAGAAAAAAATTATTTTCCTCTTTTTAGTGCATTTAAAAATATATATTTTATTAAGACCGAAATCTAAAGGTACTTATATATTTTTAATAGTACATTATGTTACGAGGAGTAAAAAGCGATGATTATTGTATTGAGTTAAGATAGTTGTGGCACAGGCAAAACCGAGGTCAAGCAATCTGCGCGAAACACAAAAAGATTTTTTTTTTTCAATCGTTGACAATAGTTTATAGCTATCTTGAAATATTTCATCGTCTCTTATTTATCTTTTGATGAGAAGTGGATTTCGCGAGATAATCGTAAAATCTGATTTTTTGCGATTACAACGTCATCTGTATTAACAATTTTTCAGATAAAAATTTCCTATTTTTCCCGTAGAATCCGAATCTGCAACAAAAAGTAAGAGTTCCTATTTCAGATTTCAAAGTTGCCTCCCTCTTTTGGGAGTGGGGGTGGGTAGTCGAGTTTGGCATCATTAAATACCTTTTAGAAAAATATTAAACACGTGTTTTCTTGTTTTTTGATCCAATCTGTATTTCTAGAGATATTACACACCCTGTATAATTCACGTGTTATACAAACCTATCCACCCACTAACACGCACACTAATAAACTAAAACCATATTATAGACTTTTATATTGCAAAATCGTGTTTCTCTGGATGTCGGGTACCTGTTGATTTTCTGATCAGTCAAAACGTAAAGAGCGATGGCGCGTAGTGGTTTTCGTTTACCCTACTGACAAATATCACAAACCGCCACTCCCTGTCCTCCCCGGGGGACAGCAGCAGCAGCAATGTTATGACACGGCACGTATGCGTTCTCGAAACGTGACACGATTCCGGGCTTCTCCCATCGGTGATTGGCTGGAATGGTTGACGTTTATGTCAATTGTTTGTCGTCAATGGTTGACAGATTGTGAAAGATTTTGGCCCATATTCTCTCCTCACTTTTTCGCTTTTATCATTAATTTCAAAATAACTTTTTGCTTCTGTTTTTCATCAAATGTAAATAGTTTTTCTATTTTTGATCATTTTTATTATATTCGGTATTAAACAATTTAAATAAACTATTATAAAGTGCTTAATAAATAATTTTAAGTAAATTTATAAATGAGGTGAGAATACGAGCCTTTGATATTTAGAGGAATATTAAACAGATTTTTATTTAGATTTTTTAATATTATTTTCACATAATTGTGTTTATACGAACGTAGAACTATTGTTGCAGTGGCGTGCGGTGGGTTTCAATATTAGTTGTACAGAATAAAACCGATAAATAAACTTATTTTGCGTAAAAAAATATGTATTTTTAGTATACACTGGAAAAAAATGTTACTTTAAAACCCACATTTTTACTATTATTTATTTTAAAAGTAAACTTTTAATCTGTAATTAAGTTTTTATAACGGAAATAAATATTTTAATAAAAATAAATAATAGTAAGTTACAGTATAATTATTTTGAAACCTTTTTATAAAATTTCTTACTATTCAATTTGAGAAAAAATTTATATTTGAATTGAAAATTATTAATAATTTTTTACTTCAATTTCTTCCAGAAATACACTATGAAAAAGAATTTTTTTACATAATACGAATATAAAATACGTATATTTCATTTCATTTACGTATATTTTCGATAAAAAAACATGTAATATGGTAAATTAATTTTTACTTAAAATTACAAAACCATATTATTTTTACAGAACATTTATGTCAACCATCATTTTGTTGAAATAATATATAATTTTTTTTTTACTATGATGTTTATATAAAATTGCAACTTTTATTGTAAAATTACAGAAATTTTTTTTACAGTGTACGTAAGAAGGAAAAAAGCAATAGAGACAACCAAACGACACTTTGTCATTGCGACGTAATAAATTTAATAAAAAATTCAATCTCTATAGACGAGGAACGAAGTGTTGAGCGAAATTGTAAATGCAAGCAGGCCCTAGATGTAACATTATAGAGCGCATAAAAGGCTAGACACGTGTAGACAGATAGACAGAGTGTATTTTTATACATAGTGAGTACGTTGCGCGTACGCGAGAAAAAAATGCGATTTATATCGGAGGTGATAAATGTATCGTATAACAAGACGTATGAGAAGATGGTGCGTTGCTTCCCTAGCTTTACATTTGCTCCTACATCAAACAGAAAACGAAGAAATATTCATTGATGTAAGGGATTGGTAGGCGAATGTAATCAGAGATATTGCATACTGCAAATTCACACTGATTTCTTTGATCCGTACAGAGAGAATATTTCATTCATGTGTCTCGCGAAAGACGTGTTGTTGAGTGATACAAAGTAGTTAAATTAAGTCGCACACATAACAAAATATCTGAGAAAATGGTAGTAAAAAATGAATGAAATATTGCTTAAAATTATACGTACTAGTACAATATTGTTAGATTCTGAATTTTTTACATACTACTACACTGTAAAAAAAGTAAAAAAAGCATTTTACATAAAAATTATAGTGAAAAAATTTACATATTGTTTCAGCAAAATAAATTTTCTGTAAAAATAATATAATTTTGTATTTTTCATTTTGTATTTGATTTGTCTTTGTCTTGTTCTATAATAATAATAATAATAATAATAATAAAAAATTTAAAAATTTATTAAAATAATAAATTTCTAGCAACTTATTTGTTACCTAGTAACTTGTTTCTATATTGTTATTTACTGTAAATGTCATTTGTATAATTTTTCCTAATGAAGATGGACGCTAAGTTCGTCGAAACGTTGATTATTAATAAATATTAGTACAGAACTTGAACCTAAAGCCGTTTTATTTTAATATAAAAATGTTATGGACTATATTGAAATTTGAAAAGTATATTGTCAAAATTCTCATTCTCCTAATAATTATTTCTTTTACTATAGTAAAAATCTTTCAGCACTTATATTAAAATAAAAAATCTTTATTTTTATTTTATATTAAAATTAAATTTTTCCATAAACTTTTTGTGACTGTCAGTAAAAAATTAATTATGGTGACAATTGGTAATAAATTATAAAAAACAATTACGAATAATTATGTGGTGAAAATAATTTAACTACTGAAAAAAAAATGAAATAAAATTTATTCGAATTGTTAAAATATGAGATGTTAAATTTTTTTTTAATATCTACTTGTGTCTCAAACAATTAATATGAGAATTAAAGTAATAAAAACGATGTTTTAATATCTTGAAAAAGGAAGTAAAAAAACTCAGGTTTTATCGATGTCAGTTTTTATTTGAGTTATGTTCGAGCAATAAAATTACTCTTAAATATGAATAAAAACTTAAATATTCCCTTCCACAGACAGTTTTATTATGTAATAATTCGACATTAAATTCTACGGATTTTTTTCGCTCAGTAATATTGCGATAAAACACTGATTACGTAAACCAAATATATCGTAAAATTTTGTAATTCTGCTTACTGATAAAATCTTGCTTTTCATTATGTGTACTTACATATACAGTTGGCTGAATTTAATCTTTTTTTTTGTATCACTAATATTCAAATTGAAATAAATATTTATTATTTGACATAAACAGTTGAATATGTGGTTCTATATATGAATTTGAAATAGTTTTTTTTTTTATATATGTATCGTCCATGCAACAATAATACGTTGTAAGCCACAAAACCATTATTTTACAGAAAATAGAAAAAACTTTTTTATTTGAGTTTGATCAGCGATAATAGTAATAGCAAATTTATACCAAAAATAAATTTTTGTGGACTACGACGTATTGTGTACTGCTATATAGATGTGTCCTCTATTGGAAAATAGCAAAAAGTGATTTTGGCATATTTTGTGGGTTACGACATATTGTCATTGCATGCGCGATATGTATATCAAACCGAAAATAATAAATTACTCTGTCATGTAATATTAGATCATTAGTTTTTCGAAGTTTCTGATAACATCTTTCGTAATTCGATACATAAGCCCGTATTCTCACGAAAAAGTGCTTTTATCATTAATTTCCAAATGACTTTTTGCTTCTGTTTTTCATCAAATGTAAATAGTTTTTATTTTTGATCATTTTTATTATATTCGATATTATGGCATTAAAATTAAACTATTATAAAATGCTTAATAAATAATTTGAAGTAAACGTCAAAAATATTTTTGGCAAAAAAATCACTTTTATAAATGCGGTGAGAATACGGGCCTTTATATTTATTATTATCATTATTAAAGATTCAAAAAATTTAAAAACTTTTAAGTTTGAAATTAAAAATTTTTACTTCATTCAAGTTAATAATTAAGATTTGATAAATTATATATTAGTCTACAGCAATAGATTTCCTGTAATTTTTATAATTTTGTAAATATATATTACAATGTAATTAATTAGCAAAAAGCTAAATAAAGTTTGATTATTATTATTATTAAAACATTCAGAAAATGTCTTTCATTAAATATATATTATTTAAAACAATTACAAATCTGTACCATGTAACTGACATAATATTATTGATGATGTCAAGAAAATATATATAAAAAATTCATTTAATTTTATTTTATAAATATTTAGCTATGTAAGAACTGGCTTAGCAAATTTTTTATGTCACAAGCAATAAATCATGTAGAAGTTAATAAATGAGTAAATTTTGTGAATTAATTTTTTTTCAAGCCTATCGTAATTATATACAATACTGACATTTTTTGTACAGCAGTTAATTACTATATACACCACTGGTGGCAGTAAAGTGTATTAAATCTGACATCTTCGGCGGCCATATTGCAAAACAATCACGTCAAGTAATAAGTTAAGTTAATTTACAATTGCTTTGTTTATTTTCGCTCGTATTGTAATTTGTTTATTTAAAAATGTGTGAAGAAGTTCAAGAAATACAATATGCACCGTCAGATTTGTCAGAAACTACATATTCGACCAAAGGTAACACGGTCTTAAGTGTATTTAATTTGATATTTTCGACGAGCATATTAAAAATTATTAATTTATGTTACGATAATTGACAGTTTTATTGTTTATTTTCGCTTGAATTTGCATTCGATCATTGAAAATATATGAAAAAGTGCAAAAAAATGCAATGTATACCGCCCAAGATGGGCAGAAAGATTAATTTTCATAATTCATGTAACAAATATAAATATTATATACAGATACATACTATTCGACAACTGTTAATAAGATCAAGGTTACTTGGCATTCTTTATTTTTAGTTCAATTTCGTTTAGAACGCTAGAAGAAAAAATCGTATATATATATATATATATATATATATATATATATATATCACTCGGAATAGAAAGCTTATCATTACTTTCTACTCCTAGTAACATAATATACTATTTTATGTGTATAATTAATTTATTGTTTGGTTTTGTTTTAGGTGAGTTCAACAAATATATCCATTCATTTTACGCTAGTTGGTGATTGGTGAGTGAATAATTAATTAATAAGTTAGTATTTAGATAAACTTGAGAGAGAAATTACTTTATAATCTGGTGTACAAAGTCAATTATTGAATCACAATCATTAAGTCAATAAACAAAGTCAGTTATATATAGTAGATGATTTTTTAAAGAAATTATTAAAAAGATATAGTAGTCTGATCATTTGAAACAAACAAAATATAAAAATGAAAACATCAAAAAATTACTTTAAAATTTTATAATAATATATTCATCATCATATTACTGGTGTGACAGCCCTAGGCGAGCGTTGACCTCAAGTACCGAAATACTTGTTTTGTGATCTTTCATATAGACAGTTTTTCGAAACTGCAAGTCGTGCGTTCGCATAGAGCAGCGACAAGTTCTCTGAACAATAATCCGCTTAGGTGACAATAATATTTGGGAAAGCTGATATACTCGTAAATTTGATAAAATCAATCTTTATTTAATGGATGTAGAAATTAAGATTTTTACGTGGTGTATGTGGTGTATCTAGGAGGAATCTAGTACAAAATCGATTAGTGTATGATGAGTGTGAAATTGAAAAAAAATGTTGTAAAAGTTGGTATTAGTCAGTTAAGATGGTTCGGTCATCTTTTAAGCGAATATCTACTGAACATTTGGTTAAAAGAATTTTATATAAATGATTTTAAAGGTATAAATTTGCTTGAACGTCTGATGTGTAATTATTACAGTGGTATGATTGAGAGTGTTTTACGTGAGCGAAAGTTTCCAAGTAGAAGAGCATGTATGAGAAGTATTATGAATGTGCTTGTTTGGATAGGGATATTTGGATTAAACTGATCTCGCAATAGTGGAAAAAGTTTGTGATATACTCTTTTGAGTACATGACGTGATTGTGTATGTATGTATGTAATCTTTATCTAAGTTATTTATACAGTAATGTGGGATTAATTTCACATTTTTAATAAATCGTAAAAATTAATGTATTTTAGCGCGAACTACTTGAAAGTTTTAACACCATAAACATTTTTTTAATGCTATAATATATAAAATGCTACTTCGATAACTTTCTATTGAGACTATATATGTCGTCATAAAAATAAAATTTATTAAATACTTTATAAGTTCGAGCCAAGCCTGTAATTTTAATATTAATTTAAAACGATTTGATTATAATAAAACGCATATTATTCAATGTTTACTTTAGATTTTTACGATCAACTGCGAACAGATGCAACGATCATCTTCAGACATCTTTATTTGATAACATGTTTTGTGATTAATGACTCGTCAAGTATTTTAATTTTTAATTTTAGGTTATATAAATCATTTAATATATTTCAAAACTGGTACTTTCACATCTGTGTTTTCATTGAGGAGGAAAAACATAGCAAAATTTCAGTTGGTAAATAAAATAAAATAATTTCCTTTAAACTACAAACAATAATATGAAAAAAGCTATATACGTATTTTGAAAGCTGAGCTCTCATCATCAGTAGCAAAAGATAAAGCTAAAGTCCTAATTAGTGATTTGAGGTTATACAATAAATAATGCAATTGTCAATTAACTTAACTTGACGTAATAGTTTTTGCGATATGATTAAATACGTTGAAGTTTTATTTCTACATTGGCAATATGGTAACGTAATATTAATAAATTAAAATTGGTTTAGGTTTAAGTTCTGTGTAACTATTTCTTAATAATCAACGTTTCGATGAACTCAACGGCCGTCTTTATCAGGAAAACTAATACAAATGACTTTTACAGTAAATAATAGAACATGAAACAATTTACTAGGTAACAAATGAAGTAAAATTATAAATTTTTGATTAATGGAAGCCAAATTTTATTTAAATTTTCAAGTAGTAGGAGTAGTAGAGCATGTATGACAGAGTATCATTATGAATGTGAATGAACCTAAAGTTGCTTGTCGGGATAAGGATGTTTGGAGGAAACTGATTTCGATAATTTATAAATTTGTTTTTTTTTTTTTCATTTGTCGTATTTGTTTTAACAATTTGAAAAATTAAATTTGTTATTGCCCGATTTCAATTCTGGTAAAAATCTAACGCTTTGTTAAAACCGCTTTTAAATACGTATTTAACATTATTCTTCTTTAAGATCTTTGTAAACAATTAAATTTTTCTTTATAAAATCGATCATATTCTGTAAATATTAACAAACTAACGTAACCTAACTTTCTAACTTGCAGTAAGCCTCACTACATTTTTCACGAACGGAACAATTACACAATTGGGTTATAAATATTAATAAATTTTTATTAATATTATGTTCACCCTAAATAGTATCTGTTTCTGTCGCACACACGGTTTTTTTTCTTTCTGATAATCTATATTTATTTTACGCATTGTTACAAATCGTGTGAACATGACATTAATAAATATTTGTTAACAAATTATGTCGGTCTGAAGCGGACTTTAAGAAAATTATTTGAATTAATTAATATTAATTTGTATTTACAGTTGTTGCATTTCAAATCTTGATATAGATAATTTGTCGTTTACGTTAATTTACCTAGTTTCCATATCGTGTTTAATCTCTGATTCGAAACATGTTATGTTACAAATCTTTACTGTCTGTTTATAGCTAAACTAACTAACTTACTTTTAGTCATTTTATTTTTATCTTTTAAAGTAATTCTACGCGGATAAGAAGATATGTATCAATTTAGCATAGTAAAAAATCTTTCAGAACTCAATTGTATTAAAATAAAACGGCTTTACGTTGAAGTTTTGTATTAATTTGTATTAATAATTGACGTTTAGACATACTCAAACTACATCTTCATCACGAAAATTTATACATTTTATCTTATTTTGATATTTTTCATGAAAATTTACATTCACTAATTAATAGTTTAAATAATTATATATATTTTGTCCTGTAATTGGTTTTGTATAACTGTTGGGCAATAGTCATTATTATTATTATATACAGTAAATAAACAGAACATAGAAATAAGTTACTAGGTAACAAAATAAGTAACTAGATTATAAAAAATTATAAATATTTAATTAAAGGAAACTAAATATTATTTAAATTAGTGCACCACTGGTGGCAGCAACAAGCATAACTACAACTCGGCCAAAAATAATGCCAATTCACATAACTACAACGTACAAGTGTATCTAATCTGACATCTTCGGCGGCCATATTGACAAAACTATTACGTCAAGTTAAGTTAATTGACAATTGCGTTGTTTATTTTCGCTTGAATTTTAATGTAATTATTGAAAATGTGTGAAGAAGTTCAGGAAATGCAGGTTGGTGATCAGAAACTGCATATTCGATTAAAGAAACACGGTCAAGTGTATTTGACATCTCGACGGATATATTAAAAATTATTAAGTCAAGTTAAGTTAATTGGCAATTGTATTTGAATTTGATTAATAAAAATGTGTAAAAAAAAGTGCAAGAAATGTAATATATACCGCCAAATTTGTCGGTATATTCGACCAAAGAATCATTAATTCTCACAAATCACGTAATATATATATATATATATATATATATATATATACTCTTTCGTGATTGTATATTAAGCGTAGTTTTGTTGTTATTTTAATTAATGTATTATGGGTATGATCCTACTGTTTTAACAAAAAAATAAAAAAAAATTTTATTACATTGAATTGAAGATGATATCAGAAGTTAAATTAAACGATTTTTAAACATTTATACCATTTTAATAATAATTTTATACATCATACAGTTTGGTTTTTATACAATAATTGTTACATATTAATAACATGTTTTAGTGCTTCCCTGAAGAAGCCACGAATGCTGGCGAAATATTGGATTAGTATTAAATTGATAAAAATTTGAATGCTTGCATTTTTATAATTTAAAAATCCATTACCGTATCCCGTTACAATCGTTATATATAATTATAAACACGGTAGTTATTCACATTATATATATATATATACTATTCTACAACTGTTAGTAACTGGTTAAGATTACTTGGTATGTATTTTTATTTATTTGTAGTTTAGTTGCGTTTAGAACGCTTGCAAAAAATATCGTCCAGATTATTTGACCTCGACTTTGCTTTGGCCACAAATATCTGAGCCTAAATAATCATCGATTTCCACTTGTCGTAACATAATATACTATTTCCTCGTTTTTGTCAAATTGCCAATATTTCGACGTTATGATGTGAAGTTGTTTAACATAGTCGCGAATCGAACAGCCATTGACCGCGGTATGAAGTTCAAATCTGAACAGAACTATAGTAATTATATAATGTTTTCTATTCTTCTTCGTGTTTATTTTTTTACTATATACCTTGTCGTGTGTTTTTTCTTTCTTCTGTCTTGCTGTTTTAATCGAGTTCCGTGGAACATCTATGAATTTAGCCAAGCGAAAAATTAACCGACAAAAACATACGCTGAGGTTTTTTTTCCCTCTTCTGTGTGTGAAGAACGATTCAGCCGTGAGAGGGAATACGAATTTTGGATTATAAATTAAGGATCTCAGTTTTTTACAGTTATTGAATTGTAATTATAATAATAATAATAAGTTTATTTATTTAGCATATGCTAATAATGGTATAACAGAATTAATACAAATTATTATTGATAAATACATGTTAATCTTTGAGGGACATTATCAGAACTTACAAACTGTCGTATCTGTCACTTTTCCACTGGGGTTGTTCTCATATTGTTCATTAAATTGATTAAAATTTAATTTAATAAACAATTTACAAGCAATATTTTTGATTTATAATTAATTAAATATACACATTGATTGTGTTTTGTATAATATGCTAGTGTCAAGCGAATACAATAAAATTATGTATTAAATTAATATATACTATATTTATGAAATTTAATACATTTTTAATTGCGTATACATATACATTATTAAAATAATTGCTATTTACTCTATTTTCATTAATGTTATTAAATTTATTTTATATACATGTAGTTTTAATTTCATTATTTCATATAAAATTTTATTATAAAATTGATTATATATTTTTGAATTGTTTTAGTTCGTTAATTGTTAAACTATATTTTAAATGTATTAATATAATTATATTTTATTTTTATTGTTAAATATGAGCAAAATTTAGTAAAATTTATAAATGTCATTTATTTTTTAAGGAAGATAATTTGAAAACTATTAATATAAAGCAGGTCTTTGAATTAAATTTTTAAACTTACATATATTTTTTTGACATAGTAAAAAATTTTTCAGAATTTATTATATTAAAATAAAACAACTTCAGGTTGTAGTTCTGTATTAATATTTATTAATAATCGACATTTCGACGTAGGTACTCAACGTACATCTTCGTATATTTTTTCCTGATGATGATGTACGCTGAGTTCGTCAAAACGTCGAATATTAATAAATATTAGTAGAAAACTACAACCTAAAGCTGTTTTATTTCACTGTTCTTTACTATTAATTCAAAAGTAAACATACTTTTGCTCTGTAAATTTGAGTTTTTATAATATAAGTAAATATATTTTAATATTAATAATAATTAATAATAAAATAATTTATTAATAATCGACATTTCGACATACTAACTGTACATTTTTACAGTAAATAAACGGAACATAGAAACTATAATTTACTATAAGTAGATAACAAAATAAGTAAGTTTCTTATTGCTCGTTACTGGCTGATCTTATCAAAAAAGACATTAAATGAAATTAAAATTACTAATTATTATCTCGTTTATCAGACGACTTTTACTAATGCGTTTTAAGGTTTGTCGATTCCTTTTGAGGTGTACTATCGCTCCCTAAAAGGAGGCAGAGAGGATCGTAAATATCGTATATTTTAATTGAATTATATATTTCATATTCAATTCAAGAAATTGACATTATGTATTAAATAATATTTTAAATCAATTTTCATTTATTTTTATATTTGTTTTATCGATCTATCTGTTAACACAGGTCAAACTTCAAATAATCATTTATTATACCATCAAAACTATTATTTTTTTTTTTTTAATTTTATAAATGTTATTTACATATCTTTTAAACTATGTACTAGAAATAAATCAAAAATTATTCTAATATATTCAAATACACGTTTCTCATCAAGACTTGAATACCAAAAATACAAAACTCAAATTCAACGAAATTTATCAGCGTGAAAAATCTATCTAATGGTTTTTACAGTGTAGCCATCTGTATTTAACTAATACATCAAAACAGAAAAAAAATATCAAGTTAGCCAAGCATGATTCAACATAGTTGAAACTTGGCCGGTCACCTGCTTTGAATATAATATCAGTTATAGTATTTTTTTTTTTTGTAATGACTGTCTGCCATTTTTTTTATATATATACTTTTATTTATAATCAAATGTTCCGGGTTTAGATTTTTTTTGGTTGTTGTTGTTAATATTTTCGTTGTAGATTCTTTTTTGTTACTTGCACAATGTCATAATCAGTAAATTATTACATGTTGAATAAAATATGTTTATTAGAACTATGAACCTTGCTAAAAATATGTAATTATAAACTATATAGAGAGAATTGAATGACCTCATGTTTTGGCATGGCTGGTCACTGACTTTTGTGAATTTTTTTTCTTTTGAAGTTTTCTTTTTTTACTATAATGACAAAATTAAAAATGTGAATGTAAAATGTGTATGACAGTAAATGTAAATAAATTCAGAATATTATTAATTAATATTAATAAAAATTTTGTTTGCTTATAAGCAATTTTTTTTTAAATAGAAACAAAAATTTTGTTTTATTTATGGGTTAATATTTTTCATGTAAATAATTTAAATATTATTTAAATAATTTCGTATATCAAATAAATTTTATTTGATATATAACTGAAAATAAAAGCGTTTTTAAGAAATACAGATCGATGAACCATCCTGTATATACTGCAATATTTGTTCTTACTTCTCTTCAACGAAATAGGCTCACTTGCGTACGTGTCAGATGCGTACAAACATTATTTAGTATCACTTGCGTACAAATAAGGGTCGGCTCAATTTCAGGTAGTAAAGGTACTTAGGCCGAGTGTCTGATGCGTACAGATGCGTAAATAATGTTTGTACGCATCTGGCACGTACGCAAGTGACACGACACCCTCTTCAACATTAAGGTCCGATTGCATAAAATATTGATAACTGCTTTATAAGTTAACCATATCGTCGACAATTGACAATCTATTATCCTAGTTAACTCATTAAGTTAAATACGTTTTGTGCAATTAGTTCTTAATATTTTTAACACATTAAACAACAATAACATACGGCAAAAGTATTCAGATAGACAAATCAAAAAACACATTAATAATATTCTACGTGTAGAATATGTAGAAAAAGTAGAATATACTTATTTTACATGTGTAGAATATACTTATTTTACACGTAATAATCAACTCTGATTTAACCTAATTTATTAATATAAGTTCTTATAATTTTGTATATCGTACTTGTGACCTGCTTCCAAGTTTCACAAAGATGTAACAATTTAGAATGACTGTCCTTTGACCTTCATCTGTCGTTGCCGAGGTCAACATGATCTTAACTCTTCAACACAATTAGTATTAATATTTAGACCTACAATAAATATACTGGAAACTCCATAACAATATTTATAAAAGAAATTAAAAATTTTCTCTTTGAAGAAAAATATAATCGATTTATTAATGATATAATATCGTTTCATAAAGTGTTGCTTTAATATTCTTGTTATTTATCTTTGTAATGTTATGTCCAAATTTGGTAATGGTTATGCGTTTCAACTGTTTCTTTATGCGCTGACTGATTAACATATTTATTGTAAATGTGTAAGCCTGCTTGATGCTTAAGACAAGATTGACTGAAAATCGTTTGAAATTGTTTTCATCTTCTAACTAAGAATTTCAATGATGATTTATTTAGAGACAACTATGAGTCGGAGAAAATAAATCTTTGGAGAGCCTTAAATAGAATTTATTTAATATAGTACAAACTTTTTCGGAACTCATTATATTAAAATAAAACTGCGAAACTCAACGTCCGTCTTCATCAGGATAAATGATATAAATGACATTACAGTAAATAAACATAATATAGAAACAAGTTACTAGGTAACAAAATAAATAACTAGATTATAAAATTTATAGATTTTTAATTAATGGAAGCCAAATTTTATTTAACTCTGCCTTCACACTAATTAATCTTATCTTTTTCTTTATTTTCTATTGTTTCTCTTATCCAACTGCTGGTTTTACAATTATTACAGTATCTTCGAATTTTACAAAAATTTAAAGCCGTTTTATTTTATATAATGAGTTCTGAAAGATTTTTTTACTATGTTAGAAGAATTTTATTTACTAAAAAAGACAATATATTCTGTAACACTACAGGTTTTACAGATGTGACCCGAATAGACCTATAAGTATTGTACCAGACTCATTTATTTACGTGTATTGTATATTTTACTTGTATTAAAACAATCTATATTATAGATTGTTTTAATTCTATTACTTGGAAATCTTCGCTCACATAAAACTCTCTCAATCATATCAATCCACTTACTTATCGGTAGCAAACGTACGACTTTAATTTTGTTCGATATTCCTTCGTCGAACATACATTTAAGATTAATTTATTATTGCTAGCAAGAAATCCGTTTCAAAAATTTAACAATAACAAATAAAAAGTTTAGTTATATTCAGTGAAAAATATTTTAAAACTACATTAACACCATTAGGTACTATACGTAACCACCCTATTGGTCGGTGTTAATTTTCAACTATTATTTTTTGGTTAGTTTTTTTTTTAAGTTAATAAATTTAAAAACCGGTATACATATATCATGTCACACAGATCTGGTATAAAAATAAACCACTTTATAAATTTAAATTTCAAAGTTAAAATAATGTCACTGCAAAAAAAAATTAATTTTATCTTTTTCGGTGTTAAAATAGGTGGTAAACGTTTATACCGTAAATTTTTGTAAAAAAAAGTAAAAATGAATACAAACATAACTAGGTATAAATACATTGAACGCGTATCAGATTTTTAAAAAATAGATACATTATGTAAAAAATACTTGGTTTTTTGTTTCAAAGATATTTATTTATTTTTGGTTACTAGTTTCGCTAACACAGTAGCTTCGTCAGACCAGTAGTTTCAACAAGTAAGAGCTGAAATCATAGAAGAAATTAATAATAACATATCTAACAATGAGATAATTTTTATTAAAACAAATTTTTAATGAAATTTCAAGAACTTACGATGTCTTTTTCACCGGCAAATCTGTAGAATAAGACTGTTTTGATGTCAGAATACAGCGGCCGATGAATGGGCACGAGGTCGTCCAGATTAGTTCATATTTCAGCAAGCGACCAACCGACCGTCGGCTTCTCGGATCTGCCGCTAGACGACAGTAAGTGCAATGTTGTCATGTAGCGGGGAGTGATAGACCAACAACGATTTTCGAAACCAGACTTGGAGAAAAAGGTCACAAAACATATTTATTATTGTCATTATTGACAGCTGAACGGTCTTGTAGGTACAATTTTTACTTCGACATGCTGGTACTTTTAAGTCAACAAGGAGACTCACGAATAGTGAGAAACTGCGCTAAATTTTATGTAAAAGGAACTTGTTTTAATACCAGTTTCATTATTTTAATTTTTCTTAACTTATACTCTTAAAAAACATTATGTAATTTTACTTACAAACCATAGTTTATGCCCAATATTTCTAAGTATAATAATATTGTATTTTATTTAAGAATGTCTAGACATAAACTAACATTACTAACTAGCATTATGGTTTAACTTTTTTATAACACGGGAGATGGGCGTAATTTACCCCCAGAAAATTTGACTTACTTCATAGTATTGTTTGTGATGTCAGTCTCAACAGCGACACTAGTACTATTTATTTTGTTTTTAATTCTAGAAGTTATCTTTCTTCATCTAGGACAATCGTAAATTTTTCTTTCATTAGTAAATAATAAAAACAATTGCTCTCTTTATCACTATTTAAAATTTATTTGGAATTGTACTTATCTGACATTTGTATTATTTGATGACATCAATAATTAATAAATATAATATATAATAAATATTGGAATAAATGTACTTTGTTTTTCTACGTTAACTTGCTCTTAAACTCGTAAATTTACCATGCTACCAATAAAATTTTAATGTCTTGTATTTTCGCAACTAGATAGAATAGGACCTATATATGTTCATATACATTATGCACTCAAAATGACCTCCCTAACAACGTGACCTAAAAATGACCTCCCTAAAACTGTTAAAGTTTGCACTCGTTAAAAATCGCCCTATATAATATTTGGTATTTATTTCTATTTCAAATAATAGAATAAAATAGTGTAAATGAAGAAATTCACTTATAGTGCACAGGACTATTTTTTCCGGAGCACATAAACTGCACGCCGCGGTCGAAAATCCCAAATTTGAATAACAAAACTGCACGCCGGTTACGGATTATCAGATTATAAGGATCTTGGAATATATTTTCGTTTATTCTATAGCATATTTTTAAAATTATTTCACACAGTAATATTAAATGTGAACTTGAAATTAATATTGTATTGTCCTATCAATAATAAGCAAGATTACATATTAATATAACCAAATATTTATTACGAAAATAGACAATAGGTTAGGTTAGGTTAGGTATATGATCCTATAGCATTGGTAAACATAGTTTTATTATTAGCTGTAACTTATATAATAATAAATATATACAAATTATTCCGACACGCGGTGGTCCGAGATTCTTAGCTGGTTTTAGGTTGAAATCTTAATCCCTTAATCTCTTGGGAAATAACTGGCGTGCAGTTTCGCTATGTAAAATTTCGGTAAGAGATTAAAACTCAACCGCCGTGTGCAGTTAATATGTACCTTTTTTTTTTCACATAATAATAATGACATTTCCATTGCCAAAAACAAAACAAAATTTTACTTTGTACTCTCTGTATTATATTGCCAACTTTATACTGAAAATCATTTATAAACCTATTGTAAATTGTTCAGTGTGTGTGTGTAGAAACATATGTAGTTACTCGTGTATTTATATATGTATATATGGTGTGGTGCGCGGTGATTTTCATGTGTACAGCAACACTGTGTAGAGACGCCAAGGTCGGTTATTTATTGTTTTAAAGGATTACGATGAAGTATTCGTGCAGTGCCCGCGCACGGTACTAGTGTACACTGGGCCTGCTCTTGGCCATTTTGTTTCTCTTTTGACACACATTTCATACGTTCTACACTCACACACATGTATAAGTGATATGTACGCCGTACGTACATATACGTCTGTCTGTTTTTGCAAAGTCATGTTGTTCCCAAAATATCTATTACTTTTGAGTGTTTTTGTGCGGATTTTATTTTTTTTTAAATTTGAATAAAGAAGTATTAGTAAAAAATACAATTTGATTGTAAATATTTAGAAATGGAATTTTAATATTTGAATAACTAAGAAACAAGAAATACATATGTATAGTACACATTTTTATTTATACTGTTAAATTAATAATGATTGATTTCAAATGATGCAGAAACAATTAAAATGGCTATTTCATTTAATTCGAATTATATTATGTACCCAAACATTCCTTTACAGACAAGCAACTCTAGCTTCATCCACATTCATGGTACCTGTCATACTTCTGTCTCTTACTCCTACTACTTGGTAACTTTTGCTAACGCAAAACATCCTCAATCATATCACTCCATCTACTCATTGAAGATACAGTAATACCTCGTTTAACGTTAGGGATGCGTTACTCAAGAACATTACGTTAACCGAATTAACGTTAATGGAGGAAGAAATAACACGCGAAGGATAGGGATAGGTTACTAAATTTTAAAAAAAGTACATTATTTTATTTTTTATTTTTTAATTAATAGATAGGAACAACTGAAAACAGCTTTTCTTGACAAAATTTAAAGTTTAAAATTACTATGCATATGTATGTATTACAAAATTAGCGGTTATATGTAAATAAACTGACAAGTTTGACGTTTTTATTTTTTTGACAAGAACGAATTAAAGGTCGGATTGCGTTGCTTTTTACAGCACAACTTCGAGCAAAATCTGGATCATTTTCGGACAAAATATCTGTCGAATGAGACACGTGATACAGGCAATCGGACAATATTTTTGTTGTTAAAACAATTTATGTAACGTGCGTATAACGACTGCTGTGAAGGTTCTAGTAAAAACACCTATGTATGCATAGAACATATGGAACATAGTGCACAATTTATATAAATATGGGAATTACCGCGTTGCCCAGCAATGATGTTACAGCGAGGTATCGTTAACGGAGTTAACGTTAAGCGAGGTATTACTGTACACGCAAACGTATACCTTCAAAATCATTCACATGTATTCTTTTAACCAAACATTTAAGATGATTGAACTATCTCAACTGATTAATACCAACTTCTGCTACATTATTTTCAATTTCACATTCATCATTCACTAATCTATTTCGTATCCAATTCCCTCTAGTTATACCACATACGCCACTTGAATATCTCATTTCCACAACAGTCATTTTTCTTTTATGTTTTTTGAAGCCAATCTTAACATTCACTACCATACATCAAAATAGGCACCAAAACATCACTGTATATGCATAACCTGGCTTCTTTGAAAACATTTACGTTTCTAGCAAAAGTACCCAAAACACCCAAAACACCCAAAATCTAACAACCAGTATTAACTCTCCTTTTAATTTCACGATCAAAGCGACCATCCTTAGACAATAAACTACTCAAATACACAAAATCATCTACCTGTTCTGAAGGTGCACAACCAAAAGATACATTACATAAGGTGACCAATTTTTTTTACAATGAAAAGGAGGGCGAAAAAATTTAAGAAAAAATACAACGTAAATAAATGAAACATTTTATTAATTCAAACAAAAATACATTAATTATGCTTACATCCCTTTTAATTATTTAATTAAACGAGTATACTTCTATTGAATGAATATTCTTTATCAATATATCATTTTCTATAACAATATATTGGAAATTTCGGAGCAAGAAATATCTTTCGTATTAAATTTTACGGTAAGCGGCATCTCTGAATACAGATATTAACAGATTAGTTTTAAAATATCGAAAAGGAAGTCAGGCAGGAGGACACTTTTCGAGGAAGGACAGAACGTACAAAAGAAGGATTGTCCTCTCTAAAGGAGGACGATTGGTCACCTTACATTACAAAAACGAATACTTTGCACTTATCAACATTCAACACAAGATTCATAACCTTACCTACAACATATTTGTGTAATAAAACGAAAATCTTAAAACAGCAATAACATTAATGCATGGTTGCAACAACCATCTTATCGCGTAGGTTTAATCTCAGTATAATATCAGATAGACACTGGTATAAGGTAGTTAGTCCGTGCTGCAAAAGGGTATAAAGTCAGCTGGGCGGGGGGGGGAGGGGGTACGAATCGTTACTGCCTACGACGAAGGGCATGGATGAAGAAATAATTAACACGCGCTACGAACGCAGACATTCCCTCTCAGCCGAAGATTATGCCCTTGTAATTAAGCTACGACTTCGAGGCACTAATACGCTAATCAAACAATGATTAAAAGTGATGAGGATTGGCGGGGAGAGAAAACTGATGGGAGTTGAAGCAAATGTTACATCCACGCATGCGCGCGCGGCAGTTTAGGTTTTATTGTGTTTTATGATTTTATGTTCGTATGTTGATAAGTATACAATCCGTGTACGGAGTATGTGAGAGAGCTAATTTACCATAAAACTTGAAGGTAAATTACCAAATAATGAATGATTTTAAATGATTGAGAAATTACTTTAAAATATAATATTTTACAATGTAAGAAGTACTATACAGAATCAAATAAAATAACTATTTATCATGTAATTCTAGTTTTAGTTTTACACATAAACACAAGAATTAGACCAATCCAAACACACAGCGTTAAAACTAAAAGTACTTGAATTGGTTAATTATGCTCTTTAAAAAAATGTGACATCCACGCATGTGCGCGTGGCTGTTTAGGTTTTTATTATGTTTTATGATTTTATGTTTGTATGTTGATATGTCTATGATCGTGTACGGAGTGTGTAAGAGAGCTAATTTGCTATAAAACTTGAAGGTGAAATACTATAAATTTTCAACTTATTTCCTGGTTGTCGCCGGCTTTGTGAGGTTGGGATTTTTAATGTCTTTGGTCTCTGGTTTATGTCTTTTTATTCTATTAGATTTCTTTGTTCTATGTCGAAAAATACAGAATAGTGAACATACATTTATAAATAATTGCGTACATTAAGTACGCCGATTATTTATTAATAAATATTAATACGGAACTACAATCTAGAGCCCGTTTTATTTTAATATAATGAGTTCTGAAAGATTTTTTTACTATGTTAAAAAAATATATTTTTTACACTTCGCGATTTCAACACAATATAATTTGTGTTATTTTAACAATTTTTGCGTTAATTTCAGAATTTTTATCTAAATATCTAAATTTTTTACTATGTACCAGAGGCATTACTTTTTAATCAATTCTATTCGAAGAGAAAAATACAAATACATTTTTTTTATCTATCTATAAATATACAGATCCAAGTAAAATTCTGTGTAAAATATTCTGTGTATAATATTTTTTTATTTACGCATCTTCTTTTAATTAAATCTTTTTTTAATTTAACAAATATAATAGAACAAATACCTGGAACAAGCGAAACACCTCGAATGTATGTAACAAACAAATAACCACATTAAAACTTCGCTGGAGAAATAAATATTCTTCTATTTTTGTTTCTCATTATTATACACGTGCGCATATTTCTAGAACGCCAGTATTTCGCAAGTAAAATTTTAAAGTTTTACAATTGCAAATCGGGTTGGTAGTTAATACTTTTCTATGGAAATATCTTGTTCGCAGCTTTTTGTTTTAAATTTGTTAGTAATTTTCACACTGGTTTAGTTATCTGTGTACAACCACTAGGGGGAAATGAATTTTGCTTTAAATGAGAAAGAGAGAGATAGAAGAAGAAGATAAAATCATATGACACGTATGAATGAGATAGAAATGAGATAATATTGCAAAATCCGTTTGTGCCGACAGTAAAATTCATGTTTATTTGAACTTTTTACTGAACATACTTTTATCGACCGTTGTGTCACTTATAATAAGGGAGGTACTGTTATCATACCGAATTTGAAATATCGAGATTTTCACAGATAAGCATGAATTAGGCTTATAGTAATATTTTTTTTCTCTAAAATTATGAGATGTAGGAAAATAAGCATGGTATAGAAAAATGCGGAATAATGAGTAAATAATAATAATTTGCTAAAAAAATCTGATTAAAATCAGCAAAATAGAGAAAAAAATTAGCTACATAATAGCTAAGTAACTTTTTTCTATAACTCATCTTGGTTTGGCAGGTAAAATTATTGAAATGTTTTTTAAAATTTTCAATATTTTTTCCTGCTAAATCAGTATGAGTTAGACAAAAAAGTTACTTAGTTATTATGTAGCTAATTTTTTTTTCTATTTTGCTGATTTTTTCAGATTTTTTTTGAGCAAATTTTGAAAAAAAGTCTTATTTTGAAAAAAATTCCAAGGGTACCCCCTCGAGATATTTTCAAAAATTCAGTTTTTAATTTTTTTCTACTAAACGATACATCCTAGAATAATAGTTTCTTCACCCAATTATAGTACTCATTATTCCGCATTTTTCCATAACAAAAAAAAAAACATAACAAAAAAAAAAATAAAAACCAAAAAATCGAAAAAAAATAAACACCAAAAAATCGAAAAAAAATAAAAACCAAAAAATCGAAAAAAAATTCTAGCGCTCAAATGGCACATGCTAGCAAATTAAAACTAAAACCAAATAATAGAACTTTTTATGCCCTATCGAAAAGTATTCTAAGTATTTCTTCGAATTTTACTCGAGAAAGAAGTATATCGCAAATTATCGAAAATGCATTTTAAACGACCATACGAATTTGACGAACGAACACCCGGTATATATGTAAATAGGTGGCATATTTAACGTCAGTCAAGTTAGCACCCCCCATTCTTCAAAAATAAAAACAAATTAGCTCACATTTAAGAGCTATTTATGAGCTATTTTTGAGCCACATTCAAAATTTTTGAGCTGCAAAACTATGCACAAAAAACATGTTTTTCGATGGGGGGTGCTAACTTGATTTCAAGTTAGCACCCACGCTATCAAAAAATTTTTAAAAATTAAAACAAAGTAGCTCACATTTATGAGCTATTTATGAGCTATTTTTGAGCCACATTCAAAAAATTTGAGCTGCAAAATTATGCATGAAAAAAATGTTTTTCGATGGGGTTGCTAGCTTGACTTCAAGTTAGCACCCACGCAATCAAAAATTGTCCAAAAATTAAAACAAATTAACTCACATTTATGAGCTATTTTTGAGCCACATTCAAAATTTTTGAGCTGCAATACTATGCATTGTTGTTATTGTTATTTATTGTTATTATTATTTGGATATTGGTTGAAACCAATTCATTCTCTTAAAAAGTGTTTGATCACTTTATAAGCTACTTGTGAGCGTCGAAATTTATTTTTGAGCTCTATTTTAAAAATTCGAAAATTCATTCTTCGCACGGGCAGAATAGTGTGAATTTTCGAGTGTCCAAAGTGGTGCACAAAAATAAATTTCGATACTCATAACTACTTCATAAAGAGTCCATAAATCTCATGTAAAATATTGCTCATTTTATTTATAATTAAAAGCGGGGGTGCTAACATAACCTAAATTTATTAGCACATTATTAAACAATAATTTTTTTCCATTTTGAATATGTAGCACGAAATAGTTTTTGTATTTCTCAAGTAACTCATAAATCAACTCTTATACAATAATTTGTCCGCATTTTTATTTTGTAGGCTCAATAATGTATCTAACTAGTCAAAATTATATAAATAAATTAGAGTTACTTCAAAACAGATCAATGAGAATAATTTTAAAATGCTATAGATATACCAATATACAAAAAATGTTAGAAGAATTACAGTGGTACAGTGCGATATAAAAGAATTAATGGAAATACAAATAATTATATTAATCCGTAAAATAAAATTAGGTCCTCAATCTGATTATTTTAAAGATAAATTAGCTAAAGCTGAATATGTACATAATCATAATACTCGGCAAAAGAATAAATTTTATATTACTCAAAAAAATACTAAACAAGGACAAAATACATTACTGTTTAAAAGAGTTCAAATATATAATAAGTTACCTGATAGTTTTAAGAAATTACATATAAAAATATTCAAAATTAGCCTTAAAGAATATTATTTAAATAAAGTATTTTTATGTTTATAATAGATTTAAAAATATTTCTATATGATTTACATTTATATATTAGTATTTTTATATTATTATTTTGTATTTGGTAAAGCATTTGAACTAAATAAGGATTATTATTATTATTCATGTAAACTTAAAGGTAAATTTTGATAGCGAAAAAAATTTTTTTCATGCATAGTTTTGCAGCTCAAAAATTTTGAATGTGGCTCAAAAATAGCTCATAAATAGCTCATAAATGCGAACAAATTTTTTTTAATTTAAAAAAAAATTTTGATAGCGTGAGTGCTAACTTGAAATCAAGCTAGCAACCCCATCGAAAAACATTTTTTTTCATGCATAGTTTTGCAGCTCAAAAATTTTGAATGTGGCTCAAAAATAGCTCATAAATAGCTCATAAATGTGAGCTAATTTGTTTTAATTTTTTTTAATTTGGGTGCTAACTTGAAAACAAGTTAGCACCCCCCGTCAAAAAACATGTTTTTCATGCATAGTTTTGCAGCTCAAAAATTTTGAATGTGGCTCAAAAATAGCTTATAAATAGCTCATAAATGTGAGCTAATTTGTTTTAATTTTTTAAAATTTTTTGATAGCGTGGGTGCTAACTTGAAATCAAGTTAGCACCTCCCGTCGAAAAACATGTTTTTCATGCATAGTTTTGCAGCTCAAAAATTTCGAATGTGGCTCAAAAATAGCTCATAAATAGCTCATAAATGTGAGCTAATTTGTTTTTATTTTTGGAGAATGGGGGGTGCTAACTTGACTGACGTGCATATTTATGTCAAGACAGTTTTATTTTTTAGTTAGTATGAATGTGTGAAGAAGTACAAGAAATGCAGGGTGGTCAAAAACTAGATATTTGACATCTCCGATGATTATATTAAAAATTATTAAGTCAAGTTAAGTTAATTGCATTGTTTATTTTTGCTTGAATTTGAATTTGATTATTGAAAATTTGTGAAGAATACAATGCAAGAAATACAATGTGCAATGTGCCAAGCTGGTTAGAAATTGTATATTCGACCAAAGAAAGAGTAATTCTTATAAATTACGTAACAAATATATATACAGGGTGTAGAACGTGCCTGCCGAACATAGGACTTTAACATGTAAAATCATACTTTCGTAATTTCTTGCTCCCCTAATTATTTTACAAAAAAGTGTTTCAAATAAAAGTTGTAGGGCATAGAATTCTGTATCTGAATCAGTAAATAAAATAATTTTTATGTACTTTGTAACGGCACAAATTAATTATTAAACTTTAAAAAATTACCACCGAAATCGCAGTAGCCATGGAATCTAAACTCGAAATAAACATTCGTGTGACGGTTTATCTGTCAAATAATATTAATAATATGAATTTATTTATGAATTAAATCTTTATTTAGATATCGGCTGTGGTCACCCATTTCCGAATTCAATTAACAATACTGCGAAATATTATTTGACAGATAAACCGTCACACGAATGTTTATTTCGAGTTTAGATTCCATGGCTACTGCGATTTCGGAGGTAATTTTTTAAAGTTTAATAATTAATTTGTGCCGTTACAAAGTACATAAATCTATTGTATAGTATATAAATCTATTGTAGAGTATCGAGAAATTTGAATCGGACTGAATGTATGCAGTAAATGGCAGAAGTAGCAGTTGACAAATGTATACGACAGTTCACTACCACATCGTTTATGTAGGTACCAAATTTGGAGGGATATTTTACGCGAGCGTGCTTTAAATTCATTATTGGTACGATGCAGCGACGCGACAATTCGCGTTCGTATGCTCTGCACAATTGCTATGTTATGGGCTTTTGGCTTTTATGTTTTGATATATGTTCGTTTGATACGATACGAAACGATTTTCGGTTTGGATTTTTTTTTTTTTTTGCAAATGCACTGGTTATTTTCAATTTTTATATACTACGAACTGAATTTTCTTGATTTTTTTTATTTTATTATTTTATTCGATTTGAAATGTTTGTGTATATTTTTGGAGTGTGCAGTGTACCGTATTTATTTAGAAAACCGTATTTTATACTGTTATTGGTATTTTCTAAAATTGTGCAGTTTTTCATATTATTATTAGCTCGTTAACACAATGCAGTTTTGGTGCCTACGTTGATTTATGGTAGTGAATGTTGGGTTTGGTTGCAAAAGCATAAACGGAAAATGACTGCTGTGGAAATGAGAGTTTTAAGGTTTATCAACTTTTTTTAAGGTGTACCATCGTCCACTAAAAGGATACAGGACCGTAAACACCCTATATATATATATATATATATATATATATATACACACTATACAGTTTGAAATTCATTTAAAAATTATGTGCAGAAATTTTAAATATATATATATATATATATATATATTTTTCAAAAATTTTAATATTTATTGACTTGAATTTTATTAAACTAAAATTTTATAACATATTACACATTAAATTTATACTTTATGCATAATTCTTTCTATAAAACTATGCTAATTAGCAATCTTTATATACATCTAGCTACTTAATTACTAATAAAATTTAAACTGTATATCGTAAACGTTCTACTAAATATCATAAAATACTGTGAAATGTTTATCTTATAAAAATAATTCTATATTAATTTTTCATTTATTTTGTTTCAGGTGAGTACACATTTTGCAACATTCGAAAACATTATTTATATTCGGTAAGTGTATTACATGAAATTACTTCATCAATATTTATAAAACTTATCAAGTTTGTTTAAAAAGAACAACTTAGAACACGTGCAAACTTATTGGTAGTAACGTTTAAAAGTTTTCAGTTTCATATATAATACAACTCGACTCTGTTATGTAATTCAATTATATTCATTTATATAATATATTATACAATGAGAACGGAATGGTACTAATTTCTCAAGAGTGTAAAAGTTTGCTGTGGGAAATGAATATTCTGTTGTAGTATATATTTATGTAATTTTACATAAATATTAACAGTAAAATAGCAGTATTTTGTAATTTTTACTGTGATAATTAACGTAATACCTATTACATTTTTTTCTGTAAAAATAAATTTATAGAATATGTAAATTTACAGCGTAATCTTCAGGCTTTCACGGCCGGTATCCATTGAATTAGGCTGATATTGCCGTGGTCGATAAATTCTCGTCGCAGACGTTTCGCCATACATCGTAAATGGCATCGTCAGTGCTTGGTGACTGAATTAAATCACCAAGCTCTAAGAATGCTTCGTCTGCGACGGGGATAGATCAACCACGACATATCAGCCAAAATTATTCAGTAAATTCAATTCTGTACGGGTATTACACTATACTTTTTCTACGACTATACAATACGAAATTCTAAGAACAACACTGACTCATTAGATATTTTAAATGTAATATTTTTTCTACTACTTTATATCTATTATACAAATAAATAAAATTTGCAATTTTTATTTTATATATTAACAATATGACAGGTAAAATTATTACAATTATTAAATATTATTTTTTTCTATGACATATATAGTTCATTAGCATCGAATAAAATAAAATATTTAAGTTAATTTTTGTTTGTCATGAGGAAATTGATCTTATTGTATGTTGTTAATAATTAGTAACAATCCACCGCTCTAGTGGCGAAACTGCATACTACGCGTTGTTATGGCAACTTATTACATCACATAAATCAACAAAACTACAATGAAAAAATCTGCACTACAATATGTATATTGTAGTACAGATTTTTTGGTAATATTGCATAATGTATCACATATACTAATCAATAACAGATTCATAAGTGACAAATTTCAGTAGTCATTAAAAAAAGTACTACTATTTATGAAATTAATACCACAAAAAAAAAACAGTATTTAAATTAAAAAGCTTTAGGTTGATATTCTGTTATAAAACAGATCTTCAATCTAAAGCTTTTTGTTTTGATATGAATTATGAAAAAATTTTACAAAGTATTTTGTAGGTTTTTTTTCCAAAAATATACAATTTATAAACTACATTATACGTAAGCAATAAACTTGCAAAAATAGAGGTTCTATGAAAGAAGTAAATATCGGGTCGAGAATTTTTAAATCAAACCTTCACATTATGTACAAAAATCTACCTAATCTACTTTTTATCCGTTTAATGCAAGATAAGATTGTAATAATTACAGTATAATTAGCGTAGGTGTTGTGCTACTAGCAAACATAACGTAATACATACATATGGGTTTTGTTCATATGTAGAAACAACATGTAAATAATTTGGTTTCTCTCTTTAGTAATACGATTAAATTTCTATGTATGAATGCGTGAATATGTATGTATGTATAATACGTACAGTGTTTATATGATGCAGACCTTGAACTTATTTTCAAACCAAATGCTATCTTTGCTACTTGCCTTGCTTTTTATAATATTCGCTTGCATTTATTTTATTAGCCAAACATGAGCTGTTTTTATCGCTTTATTGGTTCGATTATATATTTATTTTAGTTTGCGCTATTGATAAGCTGTTTAATTTTTTCCTAATTAAATTAGAAATTATGTGTGTGGTAATTGGATTAAAATTTTATTTTGTAATTTTCGTGTAGTGATATTTCAGAATTTATCCTAGAGTAAAATAAAACAAAAATTATTTTCCTTCTGTAATACTATTTTCGTAAAATAAAACTGCTTTAGGTTAAAGTTTTGTATTAATATTTATTTAAAAATCGACGTTTCGACGAAATTGAACGTCCGTTTTCATGAGGATAAATGATATAAATGACATTACAGAAAATAACAGAGCATAGAAACAAGTTATTAGGTAACAAAGAAGTAAATTAAATGTAATAATTGTAAATATTATAAAAAGTAGTTGTTAATGTTATTGGTGCCATATACCACCGGCAGGGCCAGAAGGGTTTATAATAAGTTCTGAAAGGTTTTTACTACAATCCAAACAATCCAGAATTTTAATTGCTCCACTTCTAGTTTGCTCCGATATTTATACAACTGCTCTGGTTCCGTTTCCGCGCTCCGATTTAAGTTGTGCGAGTACAAAACTTTTTAACATAATTAAAAAAAAAAAACTGATAAAATAAAAAATATAATATTTTTAAAAAATACCTTAAAAAACCAGAAAATGTCGATTTTTACTAATGACATATGTTTCTAAAAATGGAGTAGTGGAGCAGCCAATATTTTTACAGCTACGACACCGCTTCTGCTCTGAAGCTTTTAATTTTTAGAAATTTGAAGTAATGAAGAAAATTTTGTTTAAATTAGAGCCGGTGTTTCATTATGCAGTTACGAGTAATCTGATATTAAATAATTATTTAAATAGAAAACAAATTTTTAATATACCACGTTTTTAAAACGGACTTTGTCTCTAATGACACTATTATATTGGCGCACACTAAACTATAGCTAAGCGTACCTCCTAACGGCTGCATAAATAGATTTTAATGCGATAATACTGTGTGAGAGATATTTTAATTTGATTTTGACATTTTTTCAGACGAAATTCAATATTTCGGTGCGAAAAAAACGATCAATTTTTTTAAAGCTACCTACTAATTTATATATATTTTTTAATGTGATATTTTTAGACATTTTATATACATATAACGTTAATTAATTAGTTAATATTGCATTGTTATCCAGTTCTGAACTAAGCTTCAAGTTTCAAGTCTCTAGCTCATTGGGAAGTTAGCTTAAAATCTATCGCAAAACGTGTTAAAAAAAAAACTATTACCGCAAGATAATCGCATAATGAAAATTCGGTTTTAAATCGAAGTTATTTCCGGTTTCGGATAAAATGTAGAATAGTTAACTATAGAATAAATATATTTATTCTATGGATAACTATTCCGAATTCTATCTAGAATCGGAAATACTCATTCGTATAGTTAGATTTGTTTAAACTATCTACTAAATTATTGTTAATAGTGGAATTCTATTCAAATAACATAAATATTAATTGCAGCAGACAGGATACCGTCTAATAAAAACATGGTAATAAAATAAGTTATTAACTAATTTATCAGCACAATTACGAGAGTCATAAAGCCTCACTCAGCAGAACGTAAATTTGCATAAATATTTCACTTTACTGAATACAAAACTGTCTTAACTGAAACATAATATTGTAGGTGTTTCTCAACTCCTACGTCTTTCAGAACAATCAACAAATAAATATATTGGAATGTAATTTATAGAATGTTTAACATTCTTATTACTTGTACAACAATTTGCATCACTTTTTCAAGTCATTTCCTTATTTCGATTCAATAAAGTTGTTCACAAATTTATTTCAGCAAATTTACAATTTCAGAGATACTGAATTTGGAAGTTATAAATCGGAATGAGTAATTTTATGATAACAATAATAAATATACCTATGATAAATATTATCAATCGTAACATAGTAAAAAATCTTTTAGAACTCATATAAAATAAACGGTTTTAGTTCTGTATTAATATTTATTTATAATCGACATTTCGACGAGCTCAACATCAGAAAAACAGATACAAATAATTTGTATCAGTTTTCCTTCAGATGAAGACGGACGTTGAGTTCATCGAAACGTCGATTATTAATAAATATTAATACAGAACTTAATCCTAAAGCTTTTTTATTTTTATATTTTTATAAAACGAAAGTTGCTTGTTTGGATAGGAACGTTTCGAGGCGACTGATTTCGGGATGATGAAAAGAGTTTGTGCCACACCCTTTGGGGTACATGGCGTGATTGTGTATGTATGTATGTATATAATGAGTTCTGAAAGATTTTTTACTATTTCAAAGATATTTACTATTTTTGAATACACTAAATGCGCTAAGCTACCCATCTTCAGTAGCAAATTATGAAAGAAGCAAAAATACTAATTAGTTATTTAAGGTTACACAAGTACTTAACGTACCCAGTGGTCAAGAAAGATTTTAGCTTCCGAAATACGTATTTCGCATTATTATTTTAATTAAATTTTACTGTTTTCGGAAATTTATTCCAAATTTATTATATTTAGAAGCTTAAACCAGTCTTAAATAAAACTGTGATCAACTTTGTCACCTACTTATGTTAATATTATTATTCATCTACCAAGAGAGTTGTAAAATAAAAAGCTACATAAATATCTCTTTAAAAAATCAAAACAAAGAAGAAAGAAAACAACAAACTGTTGTAGACAGAAACAAGTGTCAACGACATAACGAATAAACTCGTCCGGCTGTCTGTTGACACGCAATATTCCATCTTCATCGTTTCTTCACATCTAACCGTTCAACGAGAGTCGCTTTATGGGAAAGCAATAAAAAAGTCAAGTTCATCATCGGCAGCGCACAACACAGCACAGCACAGCACATCACATCGTATCGCATTCAGCTCTCATAAATTTCAAAACTTGGATGACGTGCGAGTAGAACAAAACAACTGCCAAGCACGCCTGATGCTTTACTAACGCATGCGTCGAAACGTAAATACTCACGAGGAAATTTTACGAATAGTTTCTATTTCTATAGCATTTTTTACCGAACGTTATATCACATATGATAAGAGAGGTATTGTAATCATACCAAATTTGACATATCGAGATTTTTACAGATAAGACACGAATTAGACTTATAGTAACACGAATCAACTGTTTTTAGAGTGATGTCTGTCTGTCGGTCTGTGGACACGTGTAGAGCAAATTCAGCTGAACGAATTGCTATAAAATTTCATATTTAAGCTTCGGAATATCTTAATTTGATCAAGTTTTGATAAAGATCTGCCAACCGAAAGTGGTAATTTACTGATGTCACTTTTCATGGTTAGTTCAATATGACATTAAAATTTTTACAAGTTCTAAAAATTTCTTTTTAGTTGATGCACTGAGATGCTAATCCGGTGATATATTGTAAATTGCCCGTTTTACAACCTAATATGACGATTTCTTAATTTCCATCATGGCTAGTTTGATATAATATTGAAAATTCTAAAAATCTCCCCTTACGAATATTTCGCAATAGTTATACATATTTCAAAAAAATTTATTTAACAAAAGTTGTTAAACAAGTTCTAATTAACAATTTTTATTTTTAACATTGACTACAGATTTTTCTATTTCATAAATTTTTTTTATACGATGACGGTCAGTTGTATAGTGCCACAGCAGATTTTTTTAAATATTTAGAGGTAAATGATAGATTTATACTTAGTTTCTCAGATATTATTTGATTTAGATTTTTTTTAATTGCATTCAGAATTATGCCAAAGAACATTAGATATGACAACCATTGTTTTTTGGGATATTGTTATGAGTTGTATCTATCTGTAAGACCTGTAGCATTACAGAATATTTTGTCTTTTTCTCTCAATAGAAAAATTATATTTACTTAAAAGACAAAATATTCTGTAACACTACGGGTTTTACAGATGTGAGAACCGAATAAGCATACAAGTCGTGTACTAGGACCCAATTAATTACGTTTATTATAAATTAAAAGTGAAAATAAACATTACCACTTTTAATTAGTAATTTCATTAATAAAGACTCTACTGTGTATTTATCATTTAAGATCAAAATATGAAAGAATTAAGTGAAAACGATTCGCGAACATTCCTTGTCAGTTAAAATGTGCCCGTAACGGAACGGACGAGACGTAAAAATCCAAGCGCACGAGAGGATTAAATTGTCAAGAAGTTTCTTTTTTGCCCCGTTTTTCTTTTGGCTTTTCGTTGTAGAGAGCTTTTATGGGGGGGGGGCTGTCGACCTGGCTGTGGAAATACCACGCAAAAGCTTTGAAAATGATATTTACTTTACCGTACGGCAGCAACCCCGTTCGTGCGCTTTTGGTTTTTCGCCTGGATCTGTGATAAAGTGACAAGTAGATTTGTTAACATCCATCGTGACAAACAAAAATGAAATTGTTCCCCATTTTTGTTTCTTTCAACGTTAATAAATGTTCGCGCTGGATGGTAGCAGATTGGGATTACGAAGTTTCGAAATGATAATTTGCTTAAATAAATTATGAGCTGTGAATATTTTTTTCGAAATATAACTTAATTAAGTTAATTTTAAAATTGAATTGAGAAGATTTTTTTCACAAAATTTAATTTTAAATATAATTACATGCTTTTATGATAAACAACTAATTATTATTATATATATAATAATAATATTAATAACAATTTTTAACAATAACAGTTTCTGTGCTCTGCTTGTAACAGTTTATTATTAAAATAATACGGCTTTAGGTTATAGTTCAGTATTAGTATTTATAGATAATCGATGTTTCAACGAACTCAACGTCCGTCTTCATCAGGAAAATGATAAAAAGTGCATTTATAATAAATAACAGAAAATAGAAATAAGTTACTAGGTAACAAATAAGAAACTAGATGATAAAAGCTTTATAAATTTCTAATTAATGGAACCCAAATTTTATTTAAATCAGTACCTTCACAGTGATTGATGTTATCTTTTTCTTTTTAATATTGTACAATTTTCAGATCATACACATACAGTCTTAAGATATTACTCATACAGTTCTAAGATTATACAGTCTTAAAATCGTACAGTCCTAAGATAGTACAGTTCTAAGATTGTACAGTCTGATGTACAAAATTTGAGTGAATTTTTTCGGTCTTTATAATTATTTTAAAAATATTTAAATAAAATAAATTATTAATAACAAATCTTTCAGAACTCATTATATTAAAATAAAACGGCTTTAGGTTCTAGTTCTGTATTAATATTTATTAATAATCGATTTTTCGACGTACTCAACGTACATCTTTATCAGGAAAAATGATGTACGTTGAGTATAAATATTAATACAGAACTACAACCTAAAGCCATTTTATTTTAAGATAAATTATTATTATAATTAAAAATTGATTGGTTAAATATTAAAATTTTACAAAACACATAGAAATATTATATAGTTATCAGTGCATATATTAATATTTATGATATACAAATTTTAGTCAATTTGCGGCCTTGTACCACGTGCTGTTAAAATAACACTTGCAAAACGAACACATTTTCCTGGTGACCAAAATGTTTTTATTGGTCAGATATAATCGGATGCTTTTTAACGATGCTAATAGAAAATTCCATCGTAAATCGCTAAAATACTCGGCGAAATGTGATAAAATGTTGTCAGCGTTTACGTTACGTTGCACAATTCTGTGCTGTACGTGCGTCTCTTGAATTGTTGAAAATATGTTATTAACTGCATTTCTACAAAACTTCCTTATGACACGTTCAGACAGATATTTCCATTTAAATTATCATATATTCTTGCAAATACATACTCATTTATTTTACAAATATTCATATAAATATTAAGAGTTATGTTATTACTGGAATTATTTTCTATTTTACAAATTATTATTACGGCAAATTGTCAAGATGTTTTATGACGAAATAGTTAAAGAAACAATATTTATAGTCTTCGTATGTCTTTATTTAAAGAAAGTGGCTATTTATACATACGGTACCTAGTATACGCAATTGGCTATTTATACATACAGTATTTTTACGCAATTGGCTATTTATACATACAGTATTTTTACGCAGTTGGCTATTTAGGATAGGTTAGGTTATTAGGTTAGTTTAGGTTTTTTTTTTTCAGTATGTATAAATAGCCAATTGCGTATACATACCGTATGTATAAATAACCTCATTCTTATTTAAAAGCAAAATCTGCTTTAGCCACCATCGAACCGACGATCATCGTAATTAAATAAATTTATGGAATAGAATTTTTTTGTAATAACAACTATTGTAGTCATGGTAACAAAAAATAAAACGTCTTGACATGTTACGAATCGGAATCGGACATAGTAGTTTGATCAACTGGTTTTGCCTTACAATCTGCTCTATGCGAACGCACAACTTGAAGTTTCGAATAGTGTCTAAATGAAAAGATCATGGATTAAGTACTTTGTACTTGCGTTCAAGTTTCTTGTATGGCTGTCGTACCAAATATGATGATGATTATTCAACAGAAATAAGGAAAAAACCAATTTTTATTTTAACGATTATTTATCAAGTTTTTAATAAATTTTTAATTATCATTTAACTTTAAAAATTGTAAACAAAAGTTAAACAAAAATAATGAAACTATCATCAAAAAAGTGAATAACCAGTATATGCGCACTTCAGCTGTTTTAATCCGAGCATGAAATAAAACACAATCATGCACACACAGACACACACACGTACATACACGCACAGTAATGAATTGTCAGTGCAAAATGTGTTTGTGAACAACAGTTATATACCGTTATTATAGTTGATGTGTGACAGAGTAAGCGAGATAGAGTAATAAAGAAGAGGCAATGAAAAGGACATACGTATTAACCCAACCAGCTAGCGAAATGTTCTCATTCCATGTGCAAAAATGCAGAATGCATCCATGTACATACAGAAGAATTCATATTTCTCGAGACTTTACATTACACTTCATTGAAGAAAAGAAATATAGTAGTTTCTACTAGATTGTCGAAATATAGGTTTAAACCATCCAGATAAATCCGCTAATGCAAAACACATGCATTAAAAAATCTTTAGGATGTAAAACTTGAAGATACTAAATTTATTTGTAAGACCAGACATTATTAACAGTAGATTGATAAGAGAAGCAACAGAAATTTACAAAGGAAAAGACAAGATCAAATCAATGTGAAGGGATACTTATTTAAATAAAATCTGGCTTCTTTTAATTAATAATAAATTTATAAATTTCACAATATAGTTGCTTATATTTTGTTACCTTGTAACTTGTTTCTATATTTTGTTTGTTTATTATTTATGTCATTTGTATATTTTTTCCTGATGATGATATACCGAGTGTAGAAATGAAATGTGAACCATAGGGATTTCAATGTTATTTTTTAAATACGGCTGTATCTCTTTCCCTATTGACTTTAGAGCAAATATTTAAATACAAAACTTGTTCAAAATGTGAAAATGCATGGTATAAAGTTATTTTTTTTACATAAATATTAATATTTTACGATATACAGGGTTAACCAGTAAAAAATGAGCTATAACATTGGGAAACGGGAATGGTATCGAAAAATGCGGAATAATGAGTTCTATAATTCGGTGAAAAAATCATTGTTCTACGATACTTCGTTTAGGAGAAAAAAATTAAAAACTGATTTTTGAAAAATTTTTTGTTTAAAAAAAAAAAAGGCATTTTGGATATTTTAACACTGGCTTTCGTTGTCTTCTCTTTTATCCTACTCTTTGTACCTGACACTTTTTTTTTCCTGTTCTTCTTTAATTTTTTATTCACGTTTTTCTGATTTTTCGAAAAGTTGATAAGGGGGGACCATTGGCAAAAATCAGTTTTTAAATTTTTTTTCCTAAACGAAGTATCGTAGAACAATGATTTTTCACCGAATTATAGAACTCATTATTCCGCATTTTTCGATACCATTTCCGTTTCCCAATGTTATAGCTCATTTTTTAGTGGTTAACCCTGTATATCGTAAAATATTAATATTTATGTAAAAAAAAATGACTTTATACCATGCATTTTTACATTTTGAACAAGTTTTGTATTTAAATATTTGCTCTAAAGTCAATAGGGAAAGAGATACAGCCGTATTTAAAAAATAACATTGAAATCCCTATGGTTCACATTTCATTTCTACACCCGGTATGTTACGTGAAGTATAGCGAAACGTCGAATTTTAATTAAATTATACAGAATTTAATCCTAAAGCTTTTTTATTTTTTTGAATTATAGGGTATATACAATAATATCTGAAATGTGACTACATTTAATATTATTCTTAATTTATGGTGTGAAACAGGACTGTGTAATGTCTTCTTGGGTATTTAATTTATATATGGATATTATTCTTCGGAAAGTCTTGTGTGGTAATGACGGTATACATATATAGGTGATTGTGTTGTACCTGAAGAGCAACTGTGTTGAATGTTGATAAGTGAACGTATTAGTTTTGTTAGAAGAGTGACTTGTTGACCGAATATAATGTATTTGTTGATGGTGCACGTTTAGAGCAATTAGATGAATTTATGTATTTGGGTAGTTTATTATCTGAGGATGGTCCTTTTGTTCGTAAGATTGAAAGTAGAGTTAACGCTGGTTGTAAGGTTCTGGGTGCTTTGGGTACTTTTGCTAGGACTATAAATGTTTCCAAAAACGCCCATTTGAGTATATACAATGCTGTTTCGCTGCTTACGTTGATATATGATAGAGAATGTAGGGTTTGACTGTAAAATTAGAATTGGATACGAAATAGATCACTGTATGATAAGTGAGAAATTGAAAAAAAAAAGTTGCAAAAGTTTGTGTTAGTCAATTAAACGTTTGGTTTAAAGAATTTGTATAAATGCTTTTGAAAGTATTCATTTGCGTGGACGTCCGATGAGTAGATGAAGTGGGTATAATTGAAAATGTTTTGCGTGAGCGAAAATTTCCAAGTAGTAGGAATAGAAGAGCATGTACAAGAGGTATCATACATATGGATGAAGCTTGCCTGTTTGGAGAAAACTAATTTCGGAATAGTGAAATGAGTTTGTGCCACACTCTTTTGGGTACATGGCGTGATTGTGTATGCATTTATTGCTATATATATACAATGTGTAAAGTGATGAAGTGATGAGGTTTCCTATAGGGAAAAAAAATTTAGGAGAAAAACTTATTCTTTATAAAAAATTTTGCTTTTATCAAAACCTCTTATAGTCAAAGAAAAATCCAGTAATCACTTAAGATAATATCAAAAACTTGATATTATGTCGAGTTGTTGATTTTAAATATGACTAAGTCCGAATGTTACATCAGTATCGTGTTACCCATGAAAAAAAAAATAAATATATATTTTTTCGAATTATATTTTGGCAAATTAATAATAATAATAATAATAATAATAATAATAATAATAATAATAATAATAATAATTAAAAAGTAAGTCTCTTGTATGACAAACATTTTTAACATTTTTCACACGATACTGATGTAACATTCGGACTTAGTCATATTTAAAATCAACAACTCGACATAATATCAAGTTTCTGATCTTATCTTAAGGGGAGGTTCTCATCTAGCAGCCCAAAAAACGGCCTAACTTTGGAATTTTTTTCCGCGATTATGGAAGCGCGCTGAAAAAAACGGGTTGGGGATTCGGAATGCTTGTACAATGGACTTTATTTTCGAAAATTTCTGTCACAAATAAAACAAAATGGCGGCCGTGAGGCCTAATTGAACAGGCCCATGTCAGCGAGGAATCGGTCGATGGTGTACATCGTACTGTCTCAGCATCAATCTGAAATCAAAAAAGGACAACAGGGTCATAAAGTTGAATACATTTGAGGGAGCATAGACCTATAAAATTGAAAAATTGTTTGTTTGAACTATTTTTTATGGGCCACTGAAGTGGAAAAAAAAGGCCGAAAAATCGACCTAAAAGTTCATGATAGTGCCAAAAAGTCAAAACTTGTTTTTTTTTCAAGTTTTTTAGGTCTATGCTCCCTCAAATGTATTCAACTTTATGACCCTGTTGTCCTTTTTTGATTTCAGATTGATGCTGAGACAGTACGATGTACACCATCGACCGATTCCTCGCTGACATGGGCCTGTTCAATTAGGCCTCACGGCCGCCATTTTGTTTTATTTGTGACAGAAATTTTCGAAAATAAAGTCCAAGCATTCCGAATCCCCAACCCGTTTTTTCAGCGCGCTTCCATAATCGCGGAAAAAAATTCCAAAGTTAGGCCGTTTTTTGGGCTGCTAGATGAGAACCTCCCCTTAAGTGATTACTGGATTTTTCTTTGACTATAAGGGGTTTCGATACAAGCAAATTTTTTTATGAAGAATAAGTTTTTTTCCTAAAACTCATATTAACATTTTTTTTTCCCTATAGGAAACCTCATCATTTTACACACTGTATATATAAAGATAAACAAAACATGTAAGTTTATATACATTTGATTTTGTCAACGTTATACTATTATCTAAAATACAGAACACAAACGCTTGTTTAGATAATTTCGAATTCAACTCGATGTTTTGATGCGTAATATGAAAGCGTGCTTCGGCTGTTTATATGGTGTTTGAAGCATCGTCCTTATATTATCTTCCTCTTCTTTTTCGTTTCGTTTCTGTGTTCTTGTTTCGCTTAAGAAATGTGATTTATTTGTTGGTAATCATTATCGTGGTTGGCTTCGGTTGTTGATGACCGACGTATGCTACGTACGAGTTGTTGTTATTTTGCTTATTTGAATAAAAGGCATGTTGTTTCTTCCTTGTTCGGTTTAATTAGACGGAATTTGTTTTTCAATTCAATGTCATTATAGGAAATTAATTGCTTTCATATTGTTCGCATAAATGGTATATAAACTCAAATCAGATTAATTACTAAACAGTTAATACTTACAATTAGATATAATTTATAGTAAATGATTGCGAATATTTTATCATATACTATTTTACACGATACATTTTTCTATATATTTAAACTCTACACTGTAAAAAGTTGCCATTTTACGTAAAAACCATTGTAAAAATATTAGATATTATTTAAGCAAAACGATAAATTTTTTGTAAAAATAATATAATTTTGTAATTTTAAGTAAAATAAATTAATTTGTCATAATATTATTCCTATGTATTTTTACCGAAAACATAAGTAAACTTACATAAAATATACATATTATATAATGTAAAAATTTTCTTGTGACATCTATAAATTTACATACCTACTAATCTGCTGTAAATCAGTTGTCCTGGGTTTTTAACGAGATTTTTTATTTTACAGTATAGTTAAAATAATAATTTAATTTCAATAATTTTGTATATAGATGATATAACTAATATTATTGGAAATACCTAATTAAATAAATAAATTATTTGTAATTCAGTCATCTAATTCTAATTAATAATAATTAATTTGAGCTGTAGAGAGTGCAAAAGATAAATAATAAATAAATATAACTAAAATGATTTAACATAGTAAAAAATCTTTCACAACTTATTATATTAAAATAAAACTGCTTCAGGTTAAAGTTCTGCGTTAATATTCATTTATAATCGAAATATTGTAAATACAATATTTTTGTACGATTCATATCTGTTATACAAACAAAAGGAATTTGCATTTTTTTCTATTTATTAATAATATTAAATGTAAAATTATTACAATTATTATAGTTACTTTCTACAACGCACATAATTTATTAGCACCGAATAAATAAAATATTTTTATGTGTTAAAAATTATTTAAATTATAAAATAAAACAGTTTAAGGTTTAAGTTCTGTATTAATATTTATTAATAATCGCCGTTTCGACGAACTCAACGTCTAGTTTCATCAGGGAAAAAAATGATACAAATGACATTTAAAACTGTCATTTGTATCATTTTTCTTTATGAAAACGTACGTTAAATTCGATGAAACGTCGATTATAAATAAATATTACTATAGAACTTGAATTTGTAGTTTTATTTCAAAATGATTTAAATAATAGTCTTTTTTTAAAAAAAATTGAATGCTATATTGATTTTCGAAATAACCTTGGAAATTATAATTTAGCGTTAAATTTAATATTCTAATTCAATTTAATACGAAAAGCCTTATCAGTGTTTCTCCCACAAAAAAAAAAAATAATATTCTAAAGCGGTTAGCACACACGTAATAAAAAATCTTTTCAATTTTTATAAAACAACATCAGTGCCTATATTAAAAATTTCATTCAAATCTCGGTGAGAATTTTTCATACATAAATGTATTATGTATGAAAACGGGATTGTAAGCTACGTTGGAATTTTTACCCTCAACCCCTCACTTGACACATTTCACAACCATCAATTCATACCGCAAACCGCGCGCATAAACATCGTATGTATATATAAATTTCATCTCTTCATCTGTTTTGCGAAAACTTTCGGCTGCCCTCCGCTGTAGAATTGTTCAAAAAAACACTGTTACGTTTCACATGTTTAGAATGTGATATTTCTTTTGGTGCTTCGTTTGTTTGTTTTATATTTTTTTTGAGTGTTTTACTGTTTCCCCTCGTTCTTGTATAACTACACTAAATAAATCATATTGAAATGTTCTTTTTCCAAGCACTTTGTTATATTTTTAACACGGTTGAACATTTTTGACATTTAGCACGTGTGTGTACAATGTTATTGTAAAGAGGAATGAAAAAGACACGAGTTGTAGCGAATATACATGAAGAGATTTTGTATATTTTTAAATGTATGATAGCTCTGGCTAGTTTTATAATAAATATTTTTAACTAGTCAACTTAAAACAGACTAAAAAGCATCGATTTTTAATTCTGCTATAATAATTATTGTTGACAATAAAACGATGCTTATTTTGTTTACTGAAAATCGATTGTAGCTAAAGTGTCTATTATGAAATTAACTGTTAATAAAATATAATAAAAATTTTGTAAGTCGAAGGCCAGCGGATTAAGTAATTGAATTTTTAAAAAGTTTATTTTTTTTTAATTCTTTCTAAACGTTTCTTTTAGAGGACCATCTTCAGCATGAAAAATCATACAAACAAAAATATTTTGTTATCCTATACATTAGTTTTTTATATTTTTTATCAAATTAACTTGTTTCTATGTTCTGTTTATTTACTATAAATATCATTTGGATTATTTTTCCGGATGAATACGTACGTTGAGTTTGCCGAAACGTCGATTATTAATAAATATTAATACAGAATTAGAACCTAAAGCTGTTTTATTTTATGTCAAAGTTATCACTCTTACTTCGTCCAAAACTGAAAATTTTTGGCCCATAATTTTAGACCATTAATATCAAATTTTGGACCAAAAAAATTTGATATTGATGGTCTAAAATTATGGGCCAAAAATTTTTAATTTGGAATATAAAGAGTTTTGAAAGATTTTTTACTATGTTAATTATAATAAAGTACATAGTAAAATTATTATGATTATTATTGTAAATTTACACCAATTGTTTATATGTAGCAATAATTTTTAACGATAGTAAATTAATATAATTTTCACATTTTAATTATATATTTAATCATAAACTTGATTACACTAATAATACAAGCATGCATTACATATGTATGTATATAAATTAAGTAGTAAAAGTAATTAATGTATTATTACTGTATTTAATGAATATTCGATTGTATATTTTATTTAAATAGCATTGCCGTATGTATTCATATATCGGTAACATAACTAATCTATATTTCTAACTATTACTAGTTAAAAGAATGCATGAAACAGATATAACATTACCTAATATGTATGCAAAATTCATAGTTTTGTCTTGAAATACAAACCTAATTAACTAAATGTATAAGAAATAATTATTGTAAAATATTATTGGTTGTAATTGCTGTACGCAATATGCGCACCAATTACATTACTTATATTGAATTTATATGTTTATTTATTTATTAATATTTCTTTTGATTCTTTTTTTTTTTTTAGTTTAACCTAGTTTGCGTTTTATTAAATACTATAATTACGGATAATAAAGTGTCATTCAGAACATGTATTTTTTGTTTTAGTTGTAGTGTTAGTGGTTTTGAACTAAATTACATAGTAACTCATGAAAACGACATATTACTATCAAATAAATGATCAAATAAAACGACTTTAGAATTAAGTTCTGAAAGATTTTTTACTGTGGTATATTATAACATAGTAAAATATCTTTCAGAACTCATTATATTAAAATTAAACGGCTATAGGTTATAGTTCTGTATTAATATTTATTAATAATCACTCTTTCGACGAACACAACGTACGTCTTCTACAGGAAAAAAGATACAAATATAGTAAATAAACAAAATATATGTAGATAATTTTTCAAACAAAATTAAATGAAAGGTAAAGAATGAATCTAAGGCCGCAATTTGTTGGATTTTTAAATTTCTATTTAAAAAATATTAGAAAAATTTACTCAAATATTAACTAAATTTAACCTTTAAATTTATAGAATTTTCTGTGCCGGTATGCCGTGATCCATCTATTTTCTGCGCAGACGTTTCGCCATATATCGTAGATGGCATTCTCAGTCACCAAGCATTGCGAATGCCACCTACGATGTATGGCAAAACGTCTGCGACGAGAATAGATCGACTACGGCATATCGGCACAGAAAATTCTATAAATTCAATGGATACCGGCCGTAATTACTAATATTTTTACTTAATATGAAAAATTTTAAATTAATTTAAATTTGCAGAATAAGCCTTTCACTATGAAGTCGTTTTTGAAATTTACAAATATCTCATATAGTAAAAAAAGTTATTGAGTAATTACCTAACTCTGTTTTGGCTTATATTTTATACCTACACTGTAAAAAATATATTTAAAGAATTAAATTGTTTTAAGTTCTAATTCTATAATAATTTATTAATAAATCAATGTTTCGCCGAACTGAATCAGGAAAAAAGATTAAGACGCACGTTCAGTTCGTCGAAACGTTGATTTATTAATAAATTATTATAGAATTAGAACCGATAGCTGTTTTATTATAATATAATGAGTTCTGAAAGATTTTTTACTATGTTTAATATATCATAAATTTATGTAATTTTGCATAGGTTTTAACAGTAAAAATAACAATATTTTGTAATTTTACTGTGATAATTTACGTAATATTAAATATTTTTTTTGAAAAATTACATAAATTTTTTAATATTTTGCACATTCTCTTAACTTACAAACCGTTAAAAAAAATTCATGCAACCGTACCTTAATCTACTAAATAAGTATTACTTACTATTTCCACAATAATTTACGAATAATATATTCTAATTCCAAGCACTATCTAAACAATAAATAAATCATAATAAAAAACGCATAAATAACAATCACCAACCTATATCTCGAATGAAATCACATCGACATTTCAAATATGTCGAACGATGTGATAAACATACCGAATCATAAAAGGTCGTTCTCTTGCACAAATGAATACAAAATACCAAACGTCTATGTTTAAAGCACCTCCAGTATTCAATCTGAAAAAGAGAGTGCAAAAAGCTTACCGAGATAAAAGAGTTATGCAAATGAAGAGAGTGTTATTGGAATTTCGGGGTAAGCGGCCCCGAATGCTTTTGTGTTATTAAAACAGCGGTGAAATTTAAATGACACTCATTGATTCCCGCAACACGATAAGAATGCTTTTTAACTCGGTTCTGATGTAATATTTGGAAAGCCTGAAAATGAGAACAGAAGGTTCGGAAGCTTGTAATGGAATATTTTGTTGTTTTACAATTCCCGGGTGTTAAATTACCAAAGGGTGATTATTATTTTTTATAGGCGATGATAAATTTTGAATGGCGTTAGATATGTCCGGTATTTTAAAATTAATTTTGCAACATTTTCAAATTTAATTACGTTTTTCTTCATGCGCATCATAGTATTTATATTGCCTATGTAGAAAGAGGTCATTATGTTACTAATTCTGTGGCTTTGTGGAAAAACCAGTTAAGTTGCTTTTTCCTGATTTCGAGATATTTGCCTTTAAAGTTCGACAGGTCAACTTCATAACTACTTTTATCATTTATATGTCAAAAATAAATATCAGAATCCTACTGATCTTGTAAAAATATCCCTGTTTTAGCTAGAAATAAAAGAAACTCACTTAACTGGTTATTCCTCAAAATTTACATTTACATTTATTTCACATAAAACACATTTTCACTATTATTTCATAACTACAGAAAACGAATTAAGTTTTGAAATTGTTTTCTTAATTTTTATTAAATATTTTCCAATTTTAAACTAATTATATATATTTATGACATCGGGGAAAAACTACACCGGATGATTCCTATGAGTAATAACTTCAAATAAACATATGTCCGAAAATGCTTTCTAACGGAACTGTAGCCGTTAGAAGTTTATTACATGTAACATTAATCGCATTAGCCTTATTTATTATATCAGGAAAAAAAACACAAGTCATAAACTTTTGAATAATTGTAAAATAACTGATTGATTTTCTAACATTTTGTTTAAACACTAGTAAACCAATTTATATTTTATTTTATTTTATTTATTTTTTTATTCTATTTTTATTTTTTTATATATGTTTATTTTTATATTTATATCACAATGTAATTAGTATCTTTTGTTCAAACTCACTTAAATACTTGCAAAACCAGTTAAAATATAAAATTGTCTAAACATTCATTTATAATTCTATATATGAATATATATTGACATACATTGATTATATTCAAATATACATGAATTATATTAAATAAATATGTGCATGTTCTATATGGTGAGAATTTAGGTAAATATATTTTAATTTATATAAATGGCACTTAACTGGTTTTTCTTCAAAAGTGTCACTTAACTGGTTAGGTTTTGTCCAAATTACGCAAAACATACATCACATAATATCATGTTGAGGTCACCATCAGTTAAGTTAATTGACAATTACATTGTTTATTTTCGCTTGAACTTGAATTTGATTATTGAAAATGTGTGTTGAAATGCAATGTATACCACCCAAAATGATTGGAAATTGTATATTCAACCAAAAAAGATTAATTCTCACAAATCACGTAACAAATATAAATTAACATATACATAATACATAGTATTATAAAACTGTTAGTTTCGTTTCGTTTCGTTTCGTGTAGAACGCTTGAAGAAAAAAAATCGTATATATCACTCGGAATAGAAAGCTCTTTTTGTGTTTACGCCCAGATGACTCAAATATCTAGGCTCAACACAATAATCATCGCTTTCTGCTGCTTGTATCATAATATCTTATTTTAGTCATTATGTGTGTTTGTTGTTTCTGAACTAAATTGTATCCGAACTTATAAGAGCACAATGAAAATTTGTTAAAAAAAAAAAACTAACAATTTAAAATTTTGACTACAATATTGTTTTCATTTTCAGTTTGGTTCTACAAAAAAATCCTAACAAAAACTAGTTGTTCTGAATGAGTCTTTAATTCAATAATATTAACAATAAAATTATTACAAACAACTTAGCCAACACAAAAGATTTCTATCACCAGTCAATTAGTATTCATTTTTCTCAAAAACAAAGCTAGTCAACTAATGCATTATAATAATTAATTGCATTCACTAAGAAAATAAATTAATTTTCTTAGTTTGACGTAATGAAAAATATTCACTATTGTTTGTATGATATTGTTATTACTACACTATAAAAACAAATAGCGAAATTGCAGAAAAATAGTAAAATTTTACTATAAAAAAAATCTGTAATTTCATTTTACTATAAATACTCTGTATTTCTATCTCAAAATTCTGTAATTTTTAACTATAATAATCACATAAAGTAAGTAAAAATGACCTAATAAGTATGTAAAATTGCTTACTTTCTGCAAATTGCATCACATATTTAATGTAGAATTACATATTGTTGGTATAACTTCTTAAATTATGTAAAATTACAGCTTGCATATTAATATCTGTAATAAATGTCAAATACATTATACATTGTATGTAATTATACCAACAATATTGTTACAGAACTAAACAAATTTTACCTATTTATGGAAAATTTCCGACGTCTAATTTACTAAATTTCTGTAAATATACTAAAAGAGACTTTACTAACAAACTGTAATATTACATACATATGTACTTTTCTATTACGTTGGTAATATCATATTACATAATATTGGTAATAGTTCTGATAATATGTATTTTTAAACAATTTTGAATAAAATTACTGGAGTTGAGTAATTATATCTAGAAATACTGGGCATCATAGTGTCTCATGGTTTATAGGTAAAATTACATAATTTTTTTTAGAGTGTAGTCAATAGCGCATTTACCTATTAAACAAAAGTGTCAGGTATATTGTTTGCTAATAAAAACAATGCATGTTATACGATTGAAGAATGCAAACTATGCCAAACTACATCGAGTTTTTGACTTTGAAAAATACAAGTCATTAAAGTTAAAAGCATAATTTTCGAATACCTGGCCTACGCATTTCCAAAATTTATTGTACTTAATTAATTTGTTAATTACACTAAATAAGTTAACATTAGTAAAAAATGTTTCAGAACTCATTATACAAAATAAAACAACTTTAGATTTAAGTTCTATATTATTATTTATTATTAATCGACGTTTCGGCGAACTCAACGTTTGTCTTCATCAGTAAAAATGATACAAATTACATGTATAGTAAATAAACAGAACATAGAAACAAGTTAATTTGTTATTTATGTTTTGTTACTATGTTTTGTTTGTTTCTATGTGTTTGTTTATTATTTATATCATTTGTATATATTTTTGTGATGATATAGGTGGAGAGTATATTGAAACGTTGAATTTTAATTAAAAATTATACAGAATTTTAAAGTTACTATGGTTACTATCAATGTAAATTTACATTAGAGTCGTATAGATGCAAAACTCACTATTTGGTCAATTTTATTTTCAAAGGTATTTGCAAAAAAACTGTTATAGCTGGGTGTAATTGTATTTTGATGATAAAATCTTGTTACTAGATGGCACTTATTAAATAAGTAATGCCATCTAGTTACAAGACTTTATCATCAAAATACAATTACACCCAGCTATAACAGTTTTTTTGCAAATATCTTAGAACATAAAATTTACCAAATAGTGAGTTTTGCATCTATACGACTCATATGATGGATACAGTGATTTCCGACAAATTAAGATGCACTGTTAATTTTTTTAGAAAGAATACAGTTGGACACTTTCGCCCGTATAAAAAGTGCTTTTATTTTCTACTTTGAAATAAATTTTTACTTCTACCTCTTATCAAATATGAGTGGTATTTAGATTTTTGATATATATTTTTTATATCTAATGTTATAAAATTCAAATAAACTGATTAAAAAGTAATTTTAAGTAAAGGTCAAAAGTAATTTTAACAAAAAAACGATTTTAGTAAATTTACAAAAAAAAAATTATATTTAAATATTTGAATTAGTGTTTTCTTTTACATAAATTTACCAAATTTACCAAATAGTGAGTTTTGCATCTACACGACTCATTTATTTTATACAGTGAAGCTTTTACCGTGAAATTTGTAGAGTGTTGATTGTTGATTTTCATCTAGAAACTTAATATTTTCATTTAAAATTAGTTCCACTCAACTATCAAATCATTTTATAAATATTCGGAACATACGCGATGCGAAATTAGTTTGTAATTTATCATACTGCAAATCAGTTCTTTGTGTTCAGTCAATGTTTTCACTATGTGTTTTTGGGTTCAGGTAGAGACAAACGTGCAAAGAGGTTATATTATTTATTCTTTTAATTATTAACGTGTATGTACATAGACTACTACTGTAGAATCGAAATATATTTCAAACTAGAATGCATAATCCAGTCATGAACACCAAAATTCATTTAAATTCAGTATGATTGAATTATTCAAAAATCTACAGTGAATAATATTTTTTTCCGTGTCGAGTGTACGACAAATGCTTTTTATATTTAATACGATATCGCGCATCCAGTGTATAACAACGTCGAAAACAAAAATACCTTTTAACAAGTTTTTCATTAATTACAACTTTTCCATCAAGCCTCATCAGAGCCACCAACAGCAGCCGAACGGGCAGCAGCAGCAGCAGCAGATAAAAACAGGAAGTCGGGTACGGTACGGTTCGGTTCGGGTACTAGACAAAATTAGATTATCAAACGACCATATAACTTAATTACGTTATATCTCGCAAAACATCCTCGAATGAAACTGACTTTTCTGTGGACATTATTCACTGTTTTATTGTATAAAACTGTAAAGAAACTATTGCACTGACTGATATTTTGTCTATCATATTATCAGTATAATGATTGTAAATATATTGTGCTATGACTATACTGTAAAAAATAAAAAAAATATAACGAAATTACAGAAAAACAGTACTATAAAAATAATTTTACTATAAAAAAATCTATACTTAATTTCATTTTACCATAAATATTCTGTATTTCTACATCAAAATTATATAATTTTTACATAATTCATAATTATCACATAAAGTAAGTAAAAGTATGTAAAATTACATATTGTTGATATAACTTCTTAAATTATGTAAAATTACAGTTTGCATATTAATATCTGTAATAATTTATCAAAATAATGAGACTTAGTACATATATTGTGTAATAATACTAATAAAATATTTTAAGTTAAGTCAATCATTTCAACATACATCCTACAAATGATACTAAACAAATTTTACCTATTTATGAAAAATTCCGAAATTTACGAAAAGAGACTTTAATAAAAAAAAACTGTAATATTAAATACATGGGCACTTTTCTATCGCGGTGGTATTATTATATTACATAATGTTTGTAATATTTCTGATATAATGTATTTTTAAACAAATACGTAAAATTACAGTAGTTAAGTAATTATACCTAGAAATACTCAGCATCATAGTGTCCCATGGTTTATTGGTAAAATTACGTATATTTTTTTAGACTGTAAAGATAAACATATACCTATATTGGAAGTTGTAAATTATACAGTGTCCGCCAAAAAATCCTCATCATATGGGAAAAATTTGTATTTATTTATTTATTTATTTATTACGGGACTTTCTTTGTGCTTGCCTAGAAACTAGTGCTGGGAACCAAATCCGGATAATTAAGTTTTCGGATATTTGAATCTCGAACCGAATCTCAACTTTGGATATCCGGATCTGGATTTTGGGTCCGAATTTCATATCTGTAAAACTGTAGAATCGTATAAAATTCGTTAAAAATCTAAACAATATAGATGCTACAGGATCTTAAACCAAACTAATCCTGTTAAATTATATTGGCAAATAATAATCATCTAAAGCAAATTACTATAAAACGTTATCATATAAATATTGCAAAAATCTTATGCTTAGCATTCAGCAGCATCTTTAAACAGATGTGCAAATGCATGGCGGGATGGGGAATACGGAAACATTATCTCTCGACAGACTGAAACAAGTGAATAACACACTCTATTCCGCAGCCACCGTTGACGCAGATGTGCACATATTTGCGTTTTCATGCTTATTTTCTATATCTCTACATATTATATATGTATTATACGTGTGTATACGATAACTTAGTTTTAAATGCTTGCCATTTCTAAAGTCTAGTAAATATGAGAAATATAATTATTTTTAGTTGGGTTTGTAAGTTGTGTAGAATATATGAGACAGATATAAATTCCGAACAATTTACATATTTTATTATTTAATGTAATGGAGTGTAACTTTTGTAATAAATACGCGTTGGAATATATTTACAGAGTTTTGTAGCTTTAAAATTAATGCTTTAATAAAATCGTATAACGCGAATGAGTTGGACAAATAATGTAGTTATTACACATATTTTTTTTAATGTTTGTTTTACATTACATATTTAATTACAAGTTTTGTCATTAGAATTAATTCAAGTTGCCAATAGATCCTTTTGATTTTATTTATCTAAAAAAAATACTTAATCATCAGTTATATAATGCGAAATTTACTAATTATCAACTTTAAAATAAAATAACAAGAAATCTAGTTTAACTTTGTAGTTCTTTGTCAAATAATTTTATAATTTTATAGGTTGCAGGTTTAAATCTATTCAAGAAACAGATTGTTTTTAAATTTTAACATATTAGTTAGTCACGCAACTAATTTTGTACATGCTACTATCCATAGTTTTCAAACAAACCAACTTTACACAATAAACTTTAATGCAAAACTTTAATTAACAATTTGGCAAAATAATATTTATTTTACATAATAATGATATAGTTATTTTTGTAACAAATGTGTCGACAATTTCAAATTAGATTTCAGATGGTTTTGTTTACAGAATTTTACCACACTACTGGCTCTTGTTGTCTGTGAAATGTAAATTAAAGTAATGTTTATACTACATTATATAATTAGGTCGTAAAAATTTTGTTTAACCTTTTAACTACGACAGTCGTTAATAGAGAAGAGGCACTACATACTAGCGTAGATGTACACAGGCAAATCTACACGCATTCTATTATATAGTCTTTATTATCACGGTTATAAGGTCTACACACTTGTTTTTATTAAATGCGCGTCGACAAACTAAAAAACAAAGTGATGTACATCCTACGCTAGCGTGCAGAACCTCATAAACAAATCTATCTTTTGAGACACGGGTATTGTTAATGACGATTTGATGATTTTTTTTTTTCATATTTTTGCAGAGCGACAAAAATGTACAGTCAAACTTGTTTTTGTGCGAACTGAACAACAAAATATTGGGAAATTTCATAAATACTTATAACAAATAATTTTTTACAACATATTAGAGAAAAATGTGCATTAGAGATTGAATGTGCATTGTCGGGAGATTGTTGATATGAAATAAAAATAGCGCGTAAAGGCGAACAGCGCCTTACAAAAATGTACATATGTACACTTATAGAAAACATTACAACATTATAATGCCAACACCGTTGAAATTTATATACCGCATAAAAAAAATCGCACAAAGTTAGCCGCACAAAAAAAATCGCATAGAAAAGGACCGCACAAAAACAGGTTTGACTGTACATTAATAACTAAGGCATAATAAACAACACGTTACATTTAATCAATTTGCGTTTGGTTTGATTATAATTGTAAAATTATACTCGCAGTTAAAATGTTAAAGAATTATTTTTAAACATTTTCGAGAGTTTTATGAAAATGTTATTTATAATTTTCTTCTTGTTTTAGGTGAGTTTCCTCAAGAAGTATTTCTAGTCAAAAACGCAATTTTAGATTATTGGTATAGTCTGATTATTGTAAGTAAGTTGTAATTTATTATGGCTGCATTTTTTATACGTGATTAACCAAATTTTCGCAAGATTCTTCTAGTGCCCATATAAATTATATAATTTTATTAAATTACACTGTTGCTAACTTTCCGAGAAAAAGATTACTAAACTTTTTAAAAATGTATTATGGCTACATTATTTATTCGTAATTAACCAAATTTTCTAGTAGTACCCACATAAATTACATAACTTTACTGTAATATAGTGTTGCCAAAAGTTTGAAAATATCTATTACGGCTACATTATTTATTCAAAATTAGCCAAATTTTTACAATTTTTTCTTTTAGTACTAATGAAAATTATGTAAATTTATTATTGTACAGTGTTGTCAGCTGGTGCTGTCAAAGTGGTCTACACTAAAAAAAGTTGGCATTTTACATAAAAACTATAGTAAAAAAATTTAGCGAAACAATGGTTTACATAAATTTTCTTTAAAATAATATAATTTTGCAATTTTTAAGTAAAATAATTTACCATATTATATAGGTTTTTTTTTTACCGAAAAAGTAAGTAAACTTACACAAAATATACGTATTTTAAATTTATATAATGTAAAATTTTTCCTGTGATGTCTGTAAATTTACATATTAAACTAGTATAAATCAGTTGTCACAGTAAAAAATCTTTCAGAACTTATTATATAAAATTAAACTGCTTTAGGTTCAATTTCCGTATTAAAATTTATTTATAATTGACGTTTCGACGAAACTCAACGTTTGTCTTCATCAGCAAAGAAAAAAAAACGATAGTCTTCCTGATGAATATGAGCGTTGAATTTCGTCGAAAGGTCAATTATAAATAAATTTTAATACAGAACTTGAACCAGTTTGAAAGCAGTTTTATTTCAGTTGTTTTAGGTTTTTATGTAAAATGTGTTTACTACACATATGCTTCTAATTTTGTTATTTTTCCAAATTCTATATTTAACATTTTTTGAGATTTTATTCATTTTCAAGTCTTGCATGCATTTTGCAAATGTTTCTCAAATATATTTAATAAAATAAATCGATTATATGTATAACAAAGAATAAATTACCAATTTCCTTCAGTTATTTTTCACACTAAATCAGTTTCGTTTCAATCTAGCATGCAAATTTAAATGAGTATCTTTCGATTTTCATGGTTTTATATATGCTCAGGCAAAACTTTTGTAAATGAAGCACACAGAGACAGTCTGGTTTGAAGTTTAGTGTTATGTTTATGACTTGTCACATGACTTGGCACAATTCCCGGAACAAATTACGTTCTATGTATGGTGTATAAATATTATAAATATATACACAACATACGCGATACTTTAGTCACTCTATTTCACTCTATCGTACACTCACTATCTTTCTCTTTTCGTTCTGATTTAATACTCGTATAAAGTAAACACAGTTTACGAATGCACATACCATATAAATTTAATAGTGGCAGTATTTTCACACCTTTCAAATTGCTCCTTATAGAATATAGGATATTGTTTAATCGTATTTCAATTTTATTTATATATATTATATATATTGATGATTGAAATGAATGTGTATGAAAGGTATTATATACAAATCTGTGAGGTAAAGATTGTAAATCGATTATTGGTTAAATTGATTTTATGTCAAACAATGTGGTACTTTACTGGATGAAATAACATCAATTATATTTTTATTTCTAATATAAAAATAAATATACTACGACATGCCTAACTTTCTATTTATTTCGGTATATTTAGTACGTCACAAGCAAATCGGTCTAAACAAAAAAGTTTTGTAACTTTGGTTCTAAAAACGGAATTATAATAACTTTATAATTCGTCTTAATTCTAGTTTTGTTTTGTTTGTTTTTCATACTATATATCTAGTCAAAATAACTAATGTAAATCAGATATTGCTATTCCAATACGATGGGGTAATCCAGTAAAAATTAAAATCAGTATTTTTGTATTTTCTATTTAACTAGAAAGAGACTAAAAATTCACTAACGTTACTACAGTGGTTTTAGTTACCAAGTTACAAGTAACGATTCTTTGTTGAAGTTAAAATGTTATAAGAATCTTTTCTGTTATATTACAATATCTAAAATTGTATTAAATGCTGAATAAAGTATTGCAAAGAGAAAAGAAGTTTTCCTAGTTAATGAGCTTTTGCATGAAAGAAAAGTCTCTGTGTTTGTGTGAAGTTTAGCAAGTCTGCAAGTCAGCTGAAAAACTTTTCACGAACAGCTGAAGTCAATTTATATGATTTTCAACTCGAGCAACACCACAAACAAAAGAATATCACAAGTATAGTTTATATAATTTATGTCGTCTAGCATGCAAAATGCTCATTGTATACGAAAAGAATTTGTTCGTTTTTCTCTGTTATCATTATTATTTCTATTAATTTTATTATATTTACATATCTGATTGCATTTCACAGTCAAGAAAATGAATTAATATATATTTTTTAAAATTTATTTTAGCTAGAAACTACTACGTAAGCATTATAATGTGTTTAGAAATAAATTAGAATTATTTTATCAAAATTACGATTTATTTTTATGTTATATTTGTTTTCTGTTACTATTTTAAGAATATAATGTTGATAATAATAATTTATTTTTTCTTCAAGCTTATCATAATATTAATATTACGTTACCATATTGCCTGTGTAGAAAGAGTTGTCATTATGTTACTAATACAATAATGACAGTTATACACCACTTGTGGCAGCACCAAACATAACTACAACGTTAAGCGTATTTAATATGACATCTTCGGTGGCTATATTGAAACTATTACGTCTAGTTAAGTTAATTGACAATTGCATTGTTTATTTTCGGTTGAATTTGAATTTGATTATTGAAAATGTGTAAAGAAGTGCCAGAAATGCAATGTGGTGTACATTTGCAGTACATGTGGTGTCCACGGTGGTCATAAATTCCATATTCGACTAAAGAAATACGATCAAGTGTATTTAATTTGCCATCTCTGGCGGCTATCTTAAGATTCATTAAGTCAGGTTAAGTTAATTGCATTGTTTATTTTCGTTTGAATTTGAATTTGATTATTGAAAATGTGTGAAGAAGTGCAAGAAATGCAATGCTCAAGATGATCAGAAATTGTATATTCGACAAAAGAAAGATTAATTCTCACAAATCACGTAATAAATGTAAATAATAGCTGTGTTTTTTTCACCGAAAAACTCAGCTCAGATCAGCAAATATCAGTAACTTTGAAATAATAGCTGTTTTATTTGTCGTCTCGTAACTGAGTTCGAAGTGAGTGCATTGCTTTCCCCCTTACCGATACTGAGTTGTATATTTGAAAAATCCGTTTATCTTATATGAGTCGTACAGATGCAAAACTCACTATTTGGTAAATTTTATGTTCTAAGATATTTGCAAAAAACTGTTACAGCTGGGTGTAATTTTATCATCAAAATACAATTACACCCAGCTATAACAGTTTTTTTGCAAAAATATTTGAAAATAAAATTTAACAAATAGTGAGTTTTGCATCTATACGACTCATGTGACTATATCATATTGAAATTCACACGTCTATGAAATTGTTCCTTTTCATTCTATATCTCGAGTTAACTTTCATAACTAGCGTGTTAAACTCTCGCGTCATATACTCAATATGAAATACAATAATTACACTTAACGAAGAAGCAAAATTGAATTTCGCGTATTTAATCCGTTTGTTAATTGCGCGCCTACGCGCCCCTATTTCAATGGTGTACGGTAAACGAGGTAGAACCTTTTTTTTGCATCCAACGAGAAAAGGTAATTATGCCATGTGTGTAACAGAGAAACGGAAAGATTATTATTGATATAATTAAATAAGTGTACGAAATGAATGTATTTTCTACTTTACGACACACCATTGAGTCGTATAGATGCAAAACTCACTATTTGCAAATTTTAAGTTCTGAGATATTTGCAAAAAACTGTTATAGCTAAGTATAATTGTATTTTGATGATAAAATCGTGTTACTAGATGGCAATACTTATTTAAAATCGTGAATCATTGGTTTTATACATCATTAATTTATACAAAGTAACTGTTTGCTTTCCACCAATAAAATTTTGATTGGTGGAAAGCAAACAGTTACTTTTGCATCTAAACTATCAACGCAAGTAGTGAGTTTTGCATCCAACACTAAACTTTAAAGAGTGTTTCTCATATTAAATACTGAGTTTTTTTTCTAACTAACCTTCTACGTCCAAATCGCGCAAAATCTCATTTTTCACTTTTTGTCGAATAGTGAGTTTTGCATCTATACGCCTCATATATAATTACCTGGTACACTGCATCTTCGTGAAATAATACAGTTTATGTAGTAAGAGGGAAGAAAATTACATTACTTGTATACTATAATACGCATTCAAAAAAATATAAATAGTAGGTAGCTTTGAAAAAAATTAATAATGTCTTTTTCACCAAAATATTGAATTTTGTCTTCTGAAAAAATGTCAAAATCATATTATAATTTTCCCAAGTTTGATTGGACAAAACTGGGCATAACTCGGGCAAAATTATGGCATACTTGATTTTATCGAATTCGCTTGTGGGGGGTGCCACTCCGTAAAACGCCGACTTGTGACTCATTAATTAAGGGTAGTTGGACAAAATAAAATTAGTGTTGGGCATAACTTGGGCAAAATTATGCAATATTTTTTTCAAAATTTTAACATGGGGGTGCCAACTTTACGAAGGTATGAAAATGATGAAAATATCTCTCATACAGTTTTCCCGTAGTTAGGGGTACACTTAGCTATAGCTCCAACATAATATTTGCCAGTTTCTACCGGACGAATTGCTTAAAAATAATTTTAATGGTATTTCCACTTTTGCATGTAAATCTTTCATTTTGAATCTATTAAGGGGAAGGACCCTACCTTCACACTTTAAATTTTTTTTCAAGTTTAACTTAAGTGGATTGGTTGATATAAACCACTTAAGCATTAAACAAGGCTATTATAAATTTATTTAGTAATTAGATAATTATTAGTAAATAATTATTAGTTTAGCGAAATCATTATTAAATTTTTCATTATAATTTTGAGTTCTTTAGGGTATAGTTTATAAATAGAAAAGAAAATAATTGTTTTTATAAATTATTTATAACCAACTGCTAATTTAACGAAATTAATTTAAGAAAATTAGAAGTAACAGACATGAAAATCTTGTTGATCTGTCATGAAATGAAAATAAATGATATTCTATAAATTTAGGCAAGTAAACTAGAACAGAAAACACAAATAAATTTGGCGAGTCTGGCGTAATCTTAATCTTTTTGTATAATACACATTTATTAAACTGTCAAAATAATTATATATCTTTGGATATGTTAGGAACATATAATTTGAAAGGCGACTTGGTGAATATTAATTTTCAACTTCGTCAATGAACTAAACAAAGACTTGCGGCGATTTCTAATGTAATTATACCTATTTTTTTTTTTTTTTTTTTTCGAGTATTTTTTACTAAATAGTAATTACTGTTTATGTTCTATGTATTGTTTATAGCAGTCAGACATTGGATAAAATTATTCAAAATATGAAATACAATATACAAAAACTGCACAAGGACCCGTTGACAGTTACAAAACAACCCGTCTCGGCACATAATGCCCCTATTCGAAATGTATTAATCTCTCATTTCATTTATTGTTTTACTGATTTGACTCCGTCCAGCACGCACATACGTCAAATATGCTGACGGCTCCTCGCTCCGACATATATATACTGGGTGTCCCATTTTAATCCGCCACTTGCAATAACTTTAAAATCGTGCATCGGACAAAAAAATGTTTCGGATGAAAAGTAAATGGTTTCGAGGGGGACATCTGATGCAGGGACACTTGTTTTCCCCAGACCCCCTGGGGGGCGGGAACGGGAGAAAACTTTGAAATCTTAAATGGAACTCCCTATTTTTTATTGCAGATTCGGATAGACTATTAAAAAGTATGTAAATTTTATTTTGAAACTTTTTTTTTATCTTTGATAGATGGCGCTGCAAACAGCATTTTTTTTTCAGTTTATCAGTTTTTAATTTGAAAAAAAATATGTACCTAAGTACGATATTCAAGTTATTTTTAGTTCTTTGAAAAGAGGGGGGCGGGCAAGGGTCACTGCATCAGATATCCCTCTCAAATCCATTAACTTTAAGTTAATGGTTTCGAGGGGGATAACTTTAAGTTAATGGTTTCGAGGGGATATCTGATTTAGTGACCCTTGCCCGCCCTCCTCCCAAAGAACTGAAAAGAACTTGAATATCGTACTTAGGTACACCTTTTTTTTCAAATTGAAAACTGATAAACTGAGAAAAAAATGCTGTTTGCAGCGCCATCTATCAAAGATAAAAAAAGTCTCAAAATAAAATTTACATACTTTTTAATAGTCTATCCGAATCTGCAATAAAAAATAGGGGTTTCCATTTAAGATCTCAACGTTGCCCCTCGTTTCCGCCCCCCAGGGGGTCCGGCGGAAGCAAGTGTCCCTGCATCAGATGTCCCCCTCGAAACCATTTACTTTTTTCCGCAACATTTTTTTGTCCGATGCACGATTTTAAAGTTATTGCAAGTGGCGGATTAAAATGGGACACCCAGTATATATAAAATTTTGATAGAAAGGTAGTCAAAAGGTTAGGTGTTCGAATCAAACTCTCATTACAGATTCTGTGTCAAGCTTAGGGTGGTATATTCCTTTTTCTTTAGGACCTGAAATTTATTAATGAACTCAACCAACTGTTAGAATGTACTGTAAGAATAATTACAATAAAATAATATCAAAAGTAATTATAACTTATATGTTCTTTTTAGAAAATTGAGAAACAAATACATAAATAGTAGAGAAATCATAAAATTTGCAGAAATTACAAATCTTGAAATCGATAAATTACTTTTAATTATGTATTTATCATTTATCGAAATCATGAAAATTTTTAGTGTAAATTAATCAATAAATAATTAATTTATATTCGAAAATATGAGTATCAATTTTATAAATTTAATATTTGTACAATAAAGAAAAAAACCTACAATATGGTTTGCAAAGATAGTAATACAAATTTGATAACTACATTCAATCATGTCCATATATACATTTAATAAAGTTGTCAAAAACACGAAATTAAATTACTATAAACAATACATTTAACCTCACTAATAGAAGAACAAAAGTCAAAGAATGAAAACAGTAACTTAAAACATCGTTCCAATTTACCGGTACACAAACAAAACAACCATTTATAATCTTCGGTGTCTAATTAAAACATAATTTCTGACAGATTTCATAATTAATGATTTTCATCAAGCCTATATAACGGGAAAATCGTCCCGGTATTCGCAAACGCGATCCGAATTGTAAACCTAACCTCACATAATAATCTAACCTATAAGTTTTCATCTCTGCATCCGAGTGAATGGGTTTGTGCGCGCATGCCCCGAGCAACGGTAACCTAGAAACGGTCAGTCACGCATCCTAACCTAACAAACAACCGAATGTATGTGTGTGTGAGTGAGCATTTAAGCCAATCACAGCAGCTGAACGGATTGCGATTGACTATCGCTGGTAGAAACAAAACGGTTTGAAAATCGTGTCGAACATAAACTAATAAAATAACTGTTTTAAAACGTTTTGAGTTCACTTGTCTGGGAAGTGATATTTATACGTGGGTTCTTAGAATAAGTTAGGTATGTATTACTTTACCTGTAAATAGTTCTAATCATCGACGAATTATAACTAGACGGAATATAGTCTAACATTTTTTTTATCATCCGTTTAGTTATTCTTGGAATAACCCTATTCTGTTAACATAATGGAGTAAAAATTTTCAGAACTTTTTACATTAAAATAAAACGGTTTCAGATTGTAGTTCTGTATTAATATTATAATTGACGTTTCGACGAACTCAACGTACGTCTTCATCAGGAAAAAGATACAAATGACATTTACAGTAAAGAAACATAACATAGAAACAAATTGAACAACTTTTGAACAGCTCTTGAATGACTCTTTTAAACGACTTTTGAATGACTCTTTTAAACGATTCTTGAATCACTCTCTCGAATGACTCTTTTAAACGACTCTTGAATATAACTCTTTTGAACGACACTCTTGAATATGACTCTTTTGAACGACTAACTTTAAACTACTCGTTTGAACGTTTCAACTCTGAATGATCAATTAATAATGAACATTAACAACATGAAATGAAATACACATTTATTAAAGACTTTTAAATCAATATTTAAAGACGATAATTTTAAAATTTAAGAGTTGCAATATTTTTAATCTTTATTAACATCTATTTGCGTCATTTATGAATTTATTTGTAATTTACGTAATAAATTGTAATAAAAATAAACATTTGATACTGAAAAAATATATAAATAATTCCAGGATATGACGCAATTTATAAAAAGAAATCAAATATCTACACTTCGATAAACTTTTTAAGTATGCATATTTTTTAAAAGCAAAATTTATACCCTAGTTATAATAAACAGAGGTTAACGGCTAATTCGAGAATAAATTTTAGTTAGATTATTAAAACTCGATTTAACAAACGCTAGTTAAATTTACTTTAGAAGTAAATGTAAAAGAATAACTTTAATTTAGTTGTCTTAAAAAATAGCTATTATTATCAATAAATACATACATACATACATACACAATCACACCATGTACCCAAAAGGGTGTGGCACAAACTCTTTTCATTATCCCGAAATCATTATTATCAATAATAATATTAATCTGGTAGTAAATTGTTGAAATAACATTTATTTTCAAAGTTATTTAGCAGGAGTTATTTACTTGTCAAGTAAATTTATTTATCGTTAATGAAATCGGGCCTAAATCAGGATATTTCTAGAATAACTAATCAAAGAACGAGAAACTATCTATTATTACTAACAGACAGTTTTATAGACTATTTACTAAACATATTTTACATTTTAAATAATAAATTATATAATACTAGTTTAAAAATAAATTTCATAGAAATAGAAAATTATTTTAAAAATTAATTTATATTTAAAATTTTACCTAATAAATATAACTTTAAATCAAAATTAATTGTGGCTATATTATTTAATTAAAAGTTTGATTGAAAAATTTTCATTTTCGAAATATATTTTTACATATTCTATTTCGAATAAATAAATAAATTTTTTATTAGTTATGCAAATATTCGTAGTTGTGTGAATAGGGACAAAACAATCGTTTTCTTTTGTTGTATCGCTTTGTCAGACGCAGACAGTCAGTCCATTTATTTTTCCTGTTTCCGGTGTGGTTAGTATCAGCTATTGTGTTATCAACAATACGGTTCGGTTCAGACTGTTTCAAATGAAGAAGAAAATAAAATAGAGGAAGGGTTTATTACTCCTACGCAATACAAGTACATCATCATGTATTTTATATTACCACCTACTCGCAAACAACAGAACAATTACTAATAAACTAATATGTGATTTGTTTTCTAATGAAATGAAATCACTGTTTATTTTATGAGATCAGATGTAGGTAAACGATTTAGTAGGTCTATTGTTATGAGAGTGAAGTTCTTATAAATATAAGTATTTTTGTATTTATTTATTACTAATATTTGCAATTTTTAATTTTACGTGATGTTATTAGGGTATTGTAAGTTTGAACAAGCGCTTCTAACGACATTGCAACTATATTTTTGGCAAATGATAAATAACAAATGTATTACCATTTTCATATATATACAGTGTGTAAAGTGATGAGGTTTCCTATAGGGAAAAAAAATTTAATATGAGTTTTAGGAGAAAAACTTATTCTTTATAAAAAAATTTGCTTCTATCAAAACCCCTTATAGTCAAAGAAAAATCCAGTAATCACTTAAGATAAGATCAAAAACTTAATATTATGTCGAGTTGTTGATTTTAAATATGACTAAGTCCGAATGCTACATCAGTATCGTGTTACCCATGAATTACTTGTTTATATTATATTTTGGCAAATTAATAATAATAATAATAATTAAAAAGTAAGTCTCTTGTATGACAAATATTTTTAACATTTTTCACACGATACTGATGTAACATTCGGACTTAGTCATATTTAAAATTAACAACTCGACATAATATCAAGTTTTTGATCTTATGTTAAGTGATTACTGGATTTTTCTTTGACTATTAGGGGTTTTGATAGAAGCAAATTTTTTTATAAAGAATAAGTTTTTCTCCTAAAACACATATTAAAATTTTTTGCTCTATAGGAAACCTCATCACTTTACACACTGTATATATAGTATAAATTTGAATTCTGTTGTCAAAAATAAATTTGACATCTTGATTTTGAAAAGGAAGACGTTAGATTAGACAACCCTGCATAAGAACAAACTCAGGTGTTTTTGCAGCTGCCAACTGACAAAAAACGGGGGTGCAGATGTAGAAATCCCTTCGTTTATTATGTATCAATTAAAATCATTTTTTTCCTTGATGGGGTACCAGCTGTCACATAGGGTGGAAGGATCCAGAACATCTTTAGATAATCTTTCCGTTCGAAGAAATAATTAGCTTTACTAAGAACTCTGATACTAAAAAAAAATTGAGAGAGAGATAGAATGGATATTCTTGCTCTTTGATAGCTGTAATTTGTTTTATTGAGAAGGGTAATTTGACGACTGAATGTAATGTATATATTGATGGTGCACGTTTAGAGCAAGTAGATAAATTTGTTTATTTGGGTAGTTTGTTGTCTAGAGATGGCCGTTTTGATCGTGAAATTGAAAGGAGAGTAAATGCTGGTTGTAAGGTTTTGGGTGCTTTGGGAACTTTTGCAAGGAATTTAAATGTTTCCAAAGAAGCCATCCCGTTTGAGTATATACAATGCAGTTTTGGTGTCTACGTTGATGTATAGGGTAGTGAATGTTGGGTTTGGTTGTAAAAGCATAAACGGAAAATGACTGCTGTGAAAATGAGATTTTTACGTAGGGTATGTGGTGTAAATAGGAGAGATCGGGTACGAAATAGATTAGTGTATGATGAGTATGAAATTGAAAAAAATGTTGTAGCAAAAGTTGGTGTTAGTCAGTTAAGATGATTCGGACATGTTGAGCGAATGTCTAATGAACGTTTGGTTAAAAAGATATATTATTATTCAGTCACCAAGCACTGAGGATCTTGTCTGCGACCACGGCATACCAGCTCAGAAAATTCTACAAATTCAATTTCAGACTGATTTCACAAAACATTGTTAAACGCTTTGTAAGTTATACAATGCATTCAAATTAATTGAAGTTACTATATTCTGTTTTTAAATTAGGAGAAGTAATTTAAAAATTTTGGCGCCGAAATATAAACTTTTGATTGGTTGGCGCACAACCGTTTTTACACCTGATAAAATTTGTTCTTTGTTATCAACTGTCAATATGTTATTTTCGAGTTCCGTATTGTTCAGCTTCTCGAGCATATATAGTCTTTATGTTCAATAATAGTGCATAATAAAACAGTTTTATTTACATATATTATCGTCATTTGAGAAAGAAACCTATTTAGGAAAATCCAACTCTATCACATGTAAATAAATGTGTTGTGAATCTAGATATTTATTTATAGAAATTCTTCTAACCTAACTCAAACGTACATGCGTTTTGCCTCTGGTAGAGTGGAGAGCTTATCCGATGACCAATTAGTTAAAATAGATGTCGCACGGTTGATTTAGCAAGCTTGAGGAATTTGTAATGGAGACCCGGTTATTCGTCAAACTGAAAACGAATTTTATCCGTTTTATTAATGATTCTACATGGATTAACTTCACCTCGTTTTATCTCTCTTTCTCTCTCGCTAAGAAAAATGATTGGCATTTATTATAGTTTCGTTTTTGTTTTTGTGTTTTAGTTTTCTCATGAAATTAATGAATAACAATTTGATTTTATTTCATGGTTATTTATTTGTTACGAAGTTGGCTATGCCAAATTATATTTTTAGATAAAGAACTTTATTGTTTTTTGTGTATTTTAAAAGCAAATATTGATCTGAAATTTTGTGTTTGCGTTTTTTTATTAATTTTTTAGTAACATCTTTTCTTTATTGTAGCAATTTTATTTAATGATTAAATTAATATAAATCAGAGCTAGTCAAGCTATACTATAAATGTAAGTAAGCTACAGCTACAAGCTATTCTTTAAAAAATTATAAAGCTACTCCTATAGCTACTTTTTTCAAAGTAGTTAAACTACAGCTATAAGCTACTATAAAACTAGTTGTCAAATCTTAAACTACTTTTTAGGCTTCTTCTATGCAAGTATTAAGATACTTTATAAGCTACTTTTTAATATATTTGTAGTTACTATATATAATCCCTTTTTCTTTTGTAACAGGGTTGTCCTAAAATATTTTATCATCTTGGGCTACCAAAATGTAGCCTCCTTTTGAGAAACGCCTACAATTCAAAATATGCATTGCCAAAAATATGAAATATACATAAATTTTTTTAGCTTATTTAGTGTTGCACTAAAAAAGAAAATATGTTTATTTTCTTATATTTTATTTATAGATTAACAATTTTAAATGATACTTCTTTGCTAATTTAAATATGGAATTTTCATATAAAATACTAGGTTAGGAAAATTAGTTATTAAGTATAGAAAAGTGGCTATAAACTAGTAAAAGTAGCTTTAAACTACTAAAATAAAAGTAACTGTAAGCTACTATAAGTGACTATAAGCTAATAGAAGTTACTATAAACTAAAAGTAGCCATAACCTACTAAACTTAGCTATAGGCTACTAATAGTAGCTTTAAGTTACTGAAAGTAACTACAAGTAGTAGCTTTATGTTTTAGCTACTATTTATAAGCTACTTGCGACAAATCCTGAAGCTATTATAAGCTACAGCTACTTTTATTTATAATATTTAAATATGACGTAGTATTATTTTATTATTGATGTGATTTGGACATATTTAGTAATAAATTTGTTTTATCTTTAATTTTTATTGAAAGAAAAATATAAACGATAATTTTATATTAAAACATTTGGAAATTACTGCAAATTTATAAATCGTTATACATAGATAGATATAATCTTTGTGGTATTAAATTTAACACATTAAAAATTTTATATTTCTGAAATATTAAGTTGTTTTCTCTATGTTCTTATCGACCGTCATATCACTTATGATAGGGAGGTATTTTAATCATACTAAATTTAACTTATCGACATTTTTACAGATAACCACAAATTAGGCTTATAGTAACATGAATCGAGCAAATTAAGCTGAACGGATGATTGTTATAAAATTTCATATTTAAACTTCGGAGATGAACATCTCAATTTGATCAACTTGTGGTAAAAAATTGCTCTAACTATCTTTTGGCAGTCAAGTAACTTATATTAATAATCCAAATATATATATTTACTACAGCAACATATAAGAGAAAATAAGAATAGAAATATATGTTATGTGTGCGTGTTTGTGTTACGTTGTTTGTGGTGTTTCATTTGTAAACTAAAACGAGATGGATGGCCGTAATGTGAATTTGTATTGTTTCTTTGTTTAGAAGTGCGAAAGGCATTTTGTGAAACTGGATCAAAGCCTACTTAGTTAGTTAGATAGTTGTGAGTTGTGTATGTATTTTAATACGTGCTGATATGTTAATTGAGGCAAATAAACTCGTAGCTTATTTGTTTCCTTTTTATTTCAAGCTAATTATAATACTGTTTCAGTTAAAATTTATGTGGTAATGGTGACTAATTGTCAAAATGTAAAATTGTATATGTTGTAGATTTATATTCTATTCGATATTTTATTATAATATATAAATAGATTAAAATATACTTCCAAATTAATATTGCAACAGTTTTTTTGTATCTAAAGCATGGTACATTATGGATTTGATTTACAAATATAAAATAAATTTTACTATAAATTTCAGAAATGATATCGATGCTTTAAGCTGCGTGAATAATATGTTGCATTTATACAAAACAAAGCTGTCTATACCAAGGGTGGGCAACCTTTTTTATAACACGGGCCAGAATAAATTTTACGTTTTTTCCGCGGGCCGTAGTAGTTAATTGTCACCTTCTTGTATCCTGTAATTTTTTAGTCTGCAAATATTAAATAAATGAAAAAAAAAGTTAATTACTACATTTATTTCTCTTATCGTCTTTACATAGAATTACATAGAATTAGAAAAAAATAACTTATTAATCATAAAACAATAAATATACATATATAAATGAAAAAAGTATTTATTTAATGTGACAACTGCGGTGCTGCAAAGATTTTGTTAGGATAAACTAGACGAATTACATCAAAAAATATTTATTTATAATTTCTTCTAAATATCTCGCGGGCCGGATAGAAACATTTCGCGGTCCGGGGGTTGCCCACCGTTGGTCTATACCACCCTCATTATATCTGTTTTTATTTTACAGAATATAAAAAAAAATTTCTGTGCGACACTAGATTGTGTTTTTCAGACATTGTTCTTATAGATTGTATTGTATTGTAATCATACTAAATTTGACATATCGAAATTTTTACAGATAAGCAGGAATTAGGTTTATAGTAAACACGAATTAACTATTTTTGGTGTGATGTTCGTTTCTCGGTCTGTAATCACGTGCGTTCATTGTGCACATTCGGCTGAACGAATTGTTAGAAAATATCATATTTAAGCTTCCGATGTGAATATCTCAATTTTATCAACTTTTGGTAAAGATCTGTCAACTGGAAGTGGTAATTTACTGATGTGTTTTACGAATATTTCTCAATAAATATATTTCGAAAAAATTTATTGAACTGAACTTGCTGAACAACTTACAACTTTTATTTGGAACATTTTTCGATACAGCTAAATATTTTTTTTATAATTTTTCATATTTTTATAAATAGGTGGTATATTTATATTAAGACAGTTTTTTTTTTAGTTATCGTGATTACAGTAGTTGTTATTATACAAATTTTTCTATTCCATAAATTTATTTAATATAATGACGATCTGTTCTGTGGTGGCCTCAGCAGAATTTTTTTTTATTAATATTTGATCATGTATATCTGTTAGCGTATTTTCTTTTCTTATTTCATTAGATAATTGGTTATTATTTGTAAAAGAATCTTCTAGTTTAACTAACTTTCTGAGAACATCATACAGACCAACAGCTTTTATCAAAAAATAAATGATCTTAGCGTTTTTTTCTCATCATTTGCATAAAAGACATAATCAGTAATGTTTCATTTCAAAGTGATAATAATAGTAAGATATAATTAGCGCACCATTCTTAATGCATTTTTTTTAAATTAAAAACCACATCCGAAATACTTTGCCGCGTAACAACACCACCCTGAAGCACATTTGAATCGTGTTCTAATTACATCATTACCAAACACCACGGAATAAAATACAAACTAAATGTAAATATAATTATTTATAATTACAATACAAGACATCGTAGACCGCCGCATTATAATTACGGGCAGCGAAGATGTTCCATGAAATTCAGAGCCAACTATTATAATTCGGGCACAAGAAGTCATTCGGTTTGAAACGGGAAAGAGATAGTAGATAGGGGTAAAAGATATAATAAAACAAAAGACGGTAGATATACAACAGTAACAAAAGACAGTGCCGAGCAGATGTTTTCCCTCTTCGCTTATATAGCAAATATAGCAACATTGCGATTCTTTCTTCCTACTTTCTGGTTCCTCGAATATTCTTCTTCGCTTGTATTTTTTTTAGATAGATGCATGCGATAAGCAAATTGTTATCTCTTTAATAATTTGGTAAGCCGAGGAATAGTCGATGGACTGCAGAACAAACAGATATAGCCCGAATGAATGTGCTTTTTTTACAGGCTATTTTATTTGTATATCCTAACGTATCCAAGTCACTAATAGATTCATTTAGTTGATTTTTTCTCTAATACATTTTAACTTTTAGTTTTAAAAAATGCCCTTAACTCAAAATATCCAAATTTGTCACGGCTTCTAAGCCCCTCAGTGAATGTGAACAGATGGAAAGTTTTAATAATAAGAACACTGAACTGAAGTTCTGAAGTATATGTGTCAAATTAATATAACAATATTCTAATCTTTTAAAAGTGTTGATATCAATTTCAATAGGAAATAAAATATGTTGGCTGCACTGAATACGTTTTGAATTGTTCTGTAGATCAGTTATTTCTATTCTATATAATGTAGACCTTTTTCTCTTTTTACAATCTGGTGTTAATGATAGGTGCAGTTTCAAGAAGTTTATTTCTCCACAATTTCCTTTTTTTTTTCTACTTTTATTAATGTTTTTTTTTACATAGGTATTCTGCTTGTATTTATATTGGTAAAAGTCAGATTATTTGTAATTCAATTCAAGGATAACAAACTATAAAATTGAAGCCCAAATTATATTCACCAATACAAATTAAATTATTAATACTGTAACAAAACTAAGATTGTATAAGTAATTATGTTTGCGTGTGTGTATGCGTGCTTACATGTGTGTGTGTGTGTGCATGCGGTGAGTCACGCGTAAAGAATGTGTTTACAACATTCTGTTTATGTGATGACGTGAGTCCGTGTGCGCTCTGTGTGAATGTATGTGTCGAAGGTTCCATTAGGCTTCTAGATTGTTGTAGAAGCTCTCGAGAAGGATTGGTTGCAGGGTATATAGGCTCTTCAAAACACACGCCAGAGCAGTCATGATAAGTTAGTCGATCTGGTGAGATCGTGTAGTCGGTCCGGGGGGCCGAAAGGTGATGGCTCAGTGAGTTATCGTCAGAGAGCGATCCTAGTTGGGTTAATTGGCGATAGCTCGGTTAAATAAATAGTAGTGTAATATAAGTGATATAAATATGTAGATATAAATGTGTGCGAGTATAAGTGAATATGGTGTTAGTTCATAAGTTGTGTTAATGTCAGTCCGATAGGTGTAAGATTAATTATAAGTAATGTAAATAGTGTAATTGTTTGTTTAGCTTCGCTCGGCTAACCATTGTTGTTGTACAGTTAATGTTATTTAGTGTTTAAGTATTGTTGTAAATAAATGCTAGTCAAAATACAATCGCAAATATGAAGGTGGTAATTATTTAGTAATACATTTCCAATACTGTTCGGACTGCCCCGACACGAATTCAAATTCACGTTACACTGGTGTCAGGTGTGAAGGGTGTGTTTTGAGCAGTGTTGGAGTGAAGGCGAGTATTTGCGATTGTTGAACAATGTAAGCTCGATTTACTGATGAGATCTGATTGTTGTAAATGATTTTTGTTAGTAAGTCGAGTATTTTGTTATATGTGAATATAGTTTTAAGTTAGTATCTATCTACACTGTGATAGGAATGATCGGACTGGCATTGTTGTGTGTGTGCTTGCAACTTGTATTGTTGCAAAAGTGTTAGTGACAGTGATAATTATGCCAAGAAAGATGAAGAATGAAAACATCAGAAAGACAGTGCTACGGTTGAAACAAGTTCCAATGATGGCTGAGTACAGTGGTTCCACAACTTGGAATGAAGTGGGGCTGATGGGCAACGAGGCGATGACATGGTCGTTCATGGAACACAGCGGACTGGATGGATCGGAGTGGAGGATGGTCGATGTATGCTTGGGGCATGCAGTGTAGACATCCTCACTCAAATTCTTCGATCTATACAACGAAAGTGTTCTGGTTATCGGTTATCGGTCGTTGAAGATCTGGATGCTGATCAAATAGTTGTGAAGATTGTGGAAACGATTGGCACTGTAGTCATTGGAAGCAAGTAGATGTTTCGGTTGAAATATCTGAAGCAGCAGCTGTGATTTCTTGGGCAAGATGCTGTCACTACGCGATCAGAATGTTATGATCGCGGCGTATGAATGAAGATAGTATTCTGGGTTCTTGCCGGCATCTAACATCACGCCGGTCGGCAAGTGGATGTCCGTGGTTGGCTGTCACTAGCCAACGAAGAACTTGGCGGTGAAGATTGCATACAGTAGAAGATGAGAAAGCACTACGGATTATTCAGGACGGATTCTCGAGAAAGGATTGTGTCATGATGCGGAGGGGTCCGAGGCAGGTTACGGGCTGAGAGGACTGAAGTGGAGCAGGTTGAGGGTATGCTGGGCGCATGCCGGGTGTAGATCTGCTCAGGAAAATTCTTCAGTCAGTAATTGTTCGTAACGGAAAGGCCAGGGAGTACCACTCTCGATAAAGGACGGCATCATGGTACTGATAGTCCGAGGCAAGGTTGCGGATCGGATTGGTCAACTGGAGAACGTCAAGTACATGCTGGGGCATGTCAGGATTGGCGAGTTGAGATCCGACCGCACGGTTGAAGCCAGAGAAGCCGCTGGACTGGTGGCTGGTCCTGAAGATAGTGCTGCAGGAGAACCAGCATGCGGAGATTTTCGCGGACACCCAAAATACCCTCCTATGGTGGAGCAAGCGTGTTCCGGGACGGAACACTCTTAAGAAGGAGGCAGTGTAACAAAACTAAGATTGTATAAGTAATTATGTTTGCGTGTGTGTATGCGTGCTTACATGTGTGTGTGTGTGTGCATGCGGTGAGTCACGCGTAAAGAATGTGTTTACAACATTCTGTTTATGTGATGACGTGAGTCCGTGTGCGCTCTGTGTGAATGTATGTGTCGAAGGTTCCATTAGGCTTCTAGATTGTTGTAGAAGCTCTCGAGAAGGATTGGTTGCAGCCTACTTAAGGCGCTACGAGCAACAAGAGAATTCAGTCATCGTCGGATGAGCGACCTAGTTAGATCGTTAGTGTCAGCCTAGTTGTATTATTGGGCTATACGATGATGGCTCGGTTAAATAAATAGTAGTGTAATATAAGTGATATAAATATGTAGATATAAATGTGTGCGAGTATAAGTGAATATGGTGTTAGTTCATAAGTTGTGTTAATGTCAGTCCGATAGGTGTAAGATTAATTATAAGTAATGTAAATAGTGTAATTGTTTGTTTAGCTTCGCTCGGCTAACCATTGTTGTTGTACAGTTAATGTTATTTAGTGTTTAAGTATTGTTGTAAATAAATGCTAGTCAAAATACAATCGCAAATATGAAGGTGGTAATTATTTAGTAATACATTTCCAATACTGTTCGGACTGCCCCGACACGAATTCAAATTCACGTTACAATACTTACTACACAATGGTAAAAATTTAATAAGAATTTTATGTGTTGCGTGAAGTAACATACAGTTTACATATATTATGTATTGTTATAGTAATGAAGAAACTAAACAAATATGTGTAGAATAACACTAACAATAAGAATCATTTGTATATGAATAAATAAATAAAACACACGTGTGACAATTGTACGAAAGTTAAATAAATAAAGTTTTATTGTGTACATGAATGTGAATTCACAAGCAATTATAAATACATACATACATGTATGATATAAGAATCTATATACATTTATACATACACCCGGCTTCTTACATTATATCATATCTGGTTAATAAGCATTCTAACAATTTTTAATTATTATTTGTTTACTAACATTGTATTGTGTAAATATTTATAAATATATTTTATCTGCAATTTGTAATTTTATCGTAAATATAATATATTAGCTAATCTTATAAAATTGATAAAATATGTTTGATATTTAGATTTTTTTTTAATTAACTTAGATTACAGGTACAGGTAACACAATCTTTTATTATAATTAATTTCTTTTGGATATTTTTCATTGTAATATCTATCAAAGATGTTAATTTTTATTAACTACTATTAATTCAGTATTCGAAAGATTACCCGTTGCTCGTTACTGTGCGACGGGTACTAAATTTTTCCATTTATTATCAGTATACAAAAGATTATGAGGGCTCGGGGGGGGGGGGGGTATTTAAAATTTTTATGCGGGAGTGTACTCAACAACTTCCCAAAGTTTTATAGCGATCGGATGAATGGTGTAGTAATGCATAAAGGATAAACAGACAGGCAGACATTGATTTTTATATATAAAAGAGTAAATTTCTTTGCAAATATATATATATATATATATATATATATATATATATATATATATATATATATACTGATTGCAGTATATCTACTCTTGAACGAAACATTATTAAACATAACATAGTTAAAAATATTTCAGAATTTATTATATTAAAATAGAAACAACTTTAGATTTTAGTTCTGTTAAATTTAATTAATATTCGACGTTGAGTTTGTCGAAACGTCGATTATTAATAAATATTAATACAGAACTTAAACCTAAATCCGTTTTTTATTTTATATAATGAGTTCTAAAAGATTTTTTTACTATGTTCATATTTTATATTTATTTGAAAACTGATGAAAACTGAAAACTGAAGAACTCCACCCCCTAACGAAATTTGATCTCGCAACTTTTCGATTTCAGATCGGACGCCTTGTCCAATTAGGTCCACTCAACAGGAAAAAAAAAGAAAATATAAAAACCACTTAAATTAATTTGAACAACATAAAGTTGCAAAAAATTGCACCATTATCTAATCAATTTAACACAGCACGAAAGTTGAAAAACAACATACGAACATTTTGCCGTTCGTTGCCCCGCCCACACATTTTCTCATTTATCACTGACAAATACTACTACAGCAGTGCCTACACTTTATTATATATTCGCATTCAGATAACAACATTCGGAAAAAAGAAATTCACAATGATACGTTAGCGATATTTCTGTAAGATATTTTTCTTCGAAAATATCGTAATCGTGCCAAACTCGAATTTTATACTGCGAGAGAAAAGAGATTTTTGAAAGTACATTAGTGACATTATATATTTATTATAGTTTTTTTTTTTATTTTGGGAAATTGGAAAATGGTAAGATAGCACCGAAATGTACAGTAGTAATTGAAAAGAAATTGTTAATTTTCAGAAGGAAAAGTTTTGGAGAAAATCTAAACTTAAAATGGGATATTTGATTAAAGTTACGGTCAGTTTTGTAATAAAATTTTAGTACAAGAAAGATATTTTGTTATAGGATTCTGTAAAGTTTCATAAAATAATATGTAATTTATTGTTTTAAATTTTCAATTTGTTTAAAATTATATTTATTATAAATTTTACCAGTAACATTAGATGCAATAATTAAGTTAATGTAATTTCATGGCAGAAAACCGTACTATATACTATATTAATCTAGAATATTATGTAAATGATATAGTATAAAGTGGTTTGAATTTTAATTAATAATAGGATTGAATAAATATAGAATTAAATTTCAGACTAAACGAATCAAACGAATACTTTGAGAAAACAGTAAATTGGAAAATTTCCATTTACTAGAAAAAGACAAAACCAAACCGAATAGACCCATATGTATTATATATATATATATATATATATATATATATATATATATATATATATATATATATATATATATGTGTGTATATATAGCTATAAAATGTATAAAATATAAAATTGAAAATATAATAATAATATAAAATAATAATAATAATGTAAGTATATTTAAAACAACATGTTTACATTTTTGAATGCTTACATTTCTGTTAATAATAGGTTTATCTGTGTAAATATTGCAGTTGTAGGCGGTTGAAAATGTGCTAATCTCCATGAAATTCTATCTATATATATTTATAAATAAATTAATGATAGATCGGTAATAAAACTGATAGTACTTAATATTTATTTTTGGTACAACTTTGAAATAAAAACTTTTATTATATGTTCTGTGTGGGAACAGCATATCATATAAATAATATAATAAAAATCAAATTAGAAAGATATGGGTAAACCCATATATAGACCATTTTGACATTGTCACGTAAATACTAAGAAATAGAAATAAAAAATTTTTTCTCTAAAAGTTGGCAATGAAATTATATAAATTTTGTGGGCACTAAAATAATTTTTTGTAAAATTTTTATTAATCTTCCATAAACAATGAAATCGTAATAAAATTTTAAAAAGTTGGTAACACTGTAAGACACTAAAATTATATATAGTTTACGTGGGAAGTAGTAGAATCTTTTGTAAAAATTTAATTAATCTCGGATAAATATTAAAAATCAGAATTTAAATCTTAGAAACTTTAGTAATGTAGCAATAAAATTATATTATTTTTGTGGTCATTAAATGAATTTTTTTATAGAATCGGATAAATAATGTAACCATAATAAATTTTGAAAAATTTTAGTAATTTTTCTAATGAAGATGTATGTTGAGTACGTCGAAACATCGAATATTAATAAATATTAACACAGAACTATAACCTAAAACCGTTTATTTTAATATAATGAGTTCTGAAAGATTTTTTACTATGCTATAATGATCTTCTAAATAGGCAATATAGTAACGTAATATCAATATTTAGATACGCTTGAAGAAAACCGTATATTATTCAACAGATATAGAAAAAATATAACAAAATTATCATATTTACTCTTGCATAAAATAAATATTAAATATTATAAAAATTATTTAGATTTCTTTTTTTTTTCGTCATTATCTCAGATCATTGTTTTTTCAATTTCACAAAAAATTATCTCTTCAAAAAAAACAATATAATAAAACCAATCAGTGGTCTAACACGCTTCGTAGTCAGGAAGCGAAGTAATAAAATCATCAATAATTACATAATAGCTTTTCGAAGCATTAAAGGAACTTCTGTATAGTAATATAGTCTGGTTCTGGTCAGCTCGTGCCTGATACACACGGCGCGGCGGACAAGAGCAAGAAAGAAGAAAGCATAAGAAGGAGAGACCTACCGCGAGACGCATCATCATCGTGCCGAAGCAAATTGTGATTATCACGCGTGCACTGGTGTAATGTCAACAAAACGACATAACAAACTATATACGGATGATAATATGATATAGTATATAATATGGAATAGTATTACAGAAGAATTTTGCACCTGGCTTATTGGTATTTATATTGTTTTTGAAATTAGAGTATAAATTATTACTAGCAAAATATTTTAACGTTTAAAAAAAATAATAGTATTATATTTAACGTGTATGTTATGTTGGCTATAACTTATGAAGGTGTTGTTTGTAACGCGAGATTTTGACGAGTATCTTAAATTTGGTCATTTTCATTGCGTCTGAATAACTTTTAAAGTAAACTTTTATTTACTTTTTATCGATCGTCATATCGTATATGGTAGAGGAGGTATTCTCTGTAAATAGTTGGCATATTTATGTTCAAGACAGTTTTGTTTTTAATTACCGTGACTACAATAGTTGTTATTCAAATTTTTCTATTCCTAAAATATATTTAATACGATAGCAGTCTGTTCTGTGGTGGCCACAGCAGATTTTTTTATTATTATAACACATTTTTGAGATATAACACCACCAACTTATGATTTTTTAAAACAATTTATATTTTTTCTTGTTTTAATGATATTAATAAATAGTAACAGAACTACAACTTGAAACCGTTTTATGTCGATTGAGATATAGTATATTTTAAATGTAAAATAATTTTTTTTTGTAAAAATCAATTATTTCTTATTTTTATTTTTGCATTAAACATCATTAATTTTATTAATATATATAGATATATATATATATATATATATATATATATATATATATATATATATATATCTAATTAAACATTAGACAATTTTTAAATTAAAGGAAAAATGCATTGGCCCTGCCGGGATTTGGACCCGGGACCTCTAGATTGCGCATTAGGCGCGCAACATATACACCAAGAGAATTTAAATAAAAACATTTATTTCTTGTTCTAAACATTGTCAATATATAAAATATTGTATTTATTAAATTATAGCAATTAAAAATATTATTTATAATGGTTCTCATTTTATTTAAATATTAACAAATGATTCAAATTACATTTTTATATTGTTTTTATAATTATTATTTTTTTACACATAAAATCACTTTTTAATACATATTTATCACGCCACGTGTCCTATTAAAATACAGCACAATTTATATCCGAAAATTAATATATTTAAAAAAAATATATGTACAGAATATAAATGAACAAATTAAGGTATGAAACCTTCTCTCGTGTTCTCGATATAAAAATCTAGCTGCCACGTGTCCCAAATTAAACACTTTTTTTATATAATGATCCTTTCTTATCGCCTTTCTTATATCGGACCAAACTTGAGATCCAAGCTGGTCGAGGGATAAGGCAAAAAGCAAGACGAAAACATCTGCCGCACGCTACCAAACTGTTTGTGGATCCCTTTTGTTATTTTCATAACATCTGTCTTCGGATTGCCCTATTCCCACTCGATTTGAATTTCATGAAGACCATGCCTGATCCAGACCTCTCGATTTGAATTTTCAAATGAAATTTCATTTAGTGGTATTTTATGTGAATTGCAACATTGAATTTAATTCGTAAAGGTAATAAATTTATGGTTTTAAATGTAGGGAATTAATTTCGAAGGAAATTAACTTGTAATTAAATCATTTTTTTTATTATTAGCATTTGTCTGAAGATTGAAAATGAGATATAAAACAAATTTTTATTTTATTTTAATTATTAAGCTGATTGTAAGATGGATAAAATGTAATCGGAAAATCAAGTAAACATGACAAAACGCCATCTTAAATGAATGTCGTATTTCACTTATAATTTAATACACAAAAATTAAAATTTTAAATGATTCGGCTTCTATTAATTAAAAATTTATAAATTGTATGATCTAGTTACTTATTTGTTACCTAGTAACTTGTTTCTATGTTCTGTTATTTACTGTTAATGTCATTTATATCATTTATCCTGATGATGATGGACGTTGAGTTTCGTCGAAACGTCGATTTTAAATAAATATTAATACAAAACTTTAACCTGTAACAGTTTTATTTTAAATTATATATTTTTTGTTTAATTTTTATAACAATTAACGATGTTTGGAATTATTAAAAAAATGATTTATTTTGAAAATTTTATTTACACATAAATTTAGTATTTAATTAGTTTTAAATTTATTGCAAAATTATATTACTACTTTTGCTTAATTAAATATTTCACAAGATAAATATTTTTTCGCAAATGTATTTTTAACTATTAATTATGCATATTGTTTCTAGGGAATAACTTAATATATAAAACGGAAATTGCTTAATTGAAAATACTTCACTGAAAACTATTTTTATTTTAATACATTTTCCGAGAAATATATTGATGCATCGATTTAAAATTAATGCGCAATTAACGTCAAACAATAAATAACAATGTATAAAAGATTGAATACAAGTAGTTGATTTAGTTTTACTATTATTAAATTTAATAATTTAATTATATTAAAATAAATGCCCATTGAACGTTTGGTAAAAAAAATTATACAAATGATTTTTGAAGCTATATTTTATATCCTATGACCTATGTCGCTATGTCATATGCAAAAATAATATTCATTATTATTATTGTAACATTTGAAATTTTTTTGTATTGCTAAAATAATAAACAAAAGAACAGCGAGTCTAATCTGTAAAAAATGTGAAAATTAACTACAGATTAAAACAAGAATTCCAGAATTTATTATAATGTTTACTATATTATTCTAATACTTTTCAAAATCCTAGAATATTTATTCTAACATGACGTTAATTTGAACAGTAGTGTTACAGAATAGGCCCGGAAATCTCTCTAAATTTTATGTTACAAAATATAAAATAGATAACAATAAAATGTTTCAAATAAAATATTGAAATTACGCGTTCAACATTTTTTTTAGAGAGCGCTACGTTATAAGCAGAATCTAGATTGTCCATTCAGCATAAAAACATTCTTGAATCTAAAAATCTTTTATTCTCTTAACATTATTCTTTCTCAGCGAATATTCCAAATCATCTGGTTTTGTTAACTCATCATATTTATTTTTCTATCTTTTCTTGTATCTTATGACAAATATAATACACTTTTATCTACGGTCGCTTCTAAAGTTTACACTTTACACATTATAGACCGGAGCACATAAATAGCACACCGCGGTCAGAAATCCCAAATTTGAATAACGAAATTGCACACCGGCCAATCGCCGGACGACCCAAACGGATTATCGGTTTATTAGGGTCTTGAACTTTTACGCAGGTACTTTTTACAGTGAGCGTTCGTTTATACTATAGCATATTTTTACGCCTGCTTAGGTTAGGTTAGGTTGTTTAGTTATGTTATTATTCAATATTCGGCGTACTGACACTACGCATTTTGATATATGTATCAATTTGCATGTATTTAAAGTGTCCAAAAATTGATAAATATTTGGGTGGCTGGTATAAAATAAAGAATTAAATTTTGCGTGAAAAGATTCGCATGCGTTTGTGGTACTAGAGACACCTCACTTTTTCGTGAAAAAGTGCTTTTATCATTAATTTCAAAATAACTTTTTGCTTTTGTTTTTCATTAATTGTAAATAATTTTTCTATTTTTGATCATTTTCATTATATTTGGTATTATAAAATTTAAATAAACTATTTTAAAATGCTTAATAAATGATTTTAAGTGAATTTTAAAACTACTTTTGGCAAAAATCACTTTTATAAATGAGGTGAGAATACGGGCCAAACTATTTTTGATTCTACCTGGTTTTAGGTTGAAATCTTAATCCCTTAATCTGTTTATGACCGGTGTGCAATTTCGCTATGCAAAATTTCGGTAATGGATTAAAACCTAACCGCCGTGTGCAAATATATGTACTCTTATAGTCACACAGTGATTCGAAATTTTTTACAAGCTGTAGGGTCCTTTGCTTAACTGTGGCCTAATGATCTGCAACTATTGATAATGCAAATAAAAATTGTTACGAAACTATATGATCACCTGGTTGGATGTATAGTTTTACGTTCGGCTTAGGAATATTACGGAAACTAATTAATTATCTGTGTTTGTTAAAAATATGATATTCACTGAATCTAAATCATTCTGTATATGTAACATACGCATCTTTGCACGTGTGAAGTGTCTAATGGTATAAATTATGTAATAAATGTGTCTCGTTTGTAATTAAATACGTAAATAAACTTGTGTATCTGTGTATACGATGGAATATGTGTGTAACTTGTACGTATTATAAGATATAGATAACATTAAATGTAAGATTTCTCATCCACACGATTTCTTGACGACTAACTGCCAGCGAACTGGTTTGCCTGTGAAAACAGATTATTTCGCGCGTTCGTTTAACTTTATGTGTGATTTTAATTGCGTCATTTTATAATTATACGATGTTTGGTTTGCTTTGCTAAATGCAGAGGGAATTTCAAATTTTACTCAGCTGTTATCATTACTACCCGAAAGTAAATGGTAAATGTTCAAGTTTCAGAGGTTTGTACACATTTCGTATGGAGAAGTTTTAGACATAAGTTGAAATTCAAAAGTATATATATATATATATATATATATATATATATATATATATATATATATATATATATATATATATATATAGTAAACAGTTAATTATTCGCAGTACAAAATCACAGTCAAAAAAGTTTTTATATAAAATAATATCAAATTACACATTTCATTTTTGTAATATTTACAGATTTTAATAAATTTACAAGAAATTTTAAAATTATAATTAAATAAATAGTAAAATTAATATGATTATTATTGTAAATTTACACTGATTTTTTACAGTGTAGTTTAATATCGAGTATAAAACGTAAAAATCAATTTTTAAACAATTGTTTTTCTCAAAATATTTTTTAAACAAAATATTATATTAATATTGTATGTTTTTGCATACACAATGAAATTTTCTATTGACTTTTTTTGCCAATTAAAATAAACCATATGGAATAATACAATTATTAAATACGATATGTAATTTATTTGTAAATTTAATATAACAATCAAAATTCAATACATTATTCACTGTAATGATTAAGCAGTATTTGTATGCACTATACCAAGAAATTAATCGCGCTAGTATCACGTGATTTCTAAAACACGTAAATAAATATTTAAAGAGTTTAAAGTACATATCAATTTTTGTATTAGAACACCAATTTTAACATAACAAAATTGAAACTGCATTCTGCACTCTGATAGTTAATAACTTAAAGACTAATAAACTTAGTTTCTTCAAAATTTGTACATTTATAATTAGTGTTGTTTTTCTGGTCATCACTTTAAATTTAAAAATCTTTAACTTAAATGAACACTTTAACTAAAGTCGACTTGAAGCTCACCACAAAGCATTCATTTATTGACAATAACAAATCATTTTAATATTAGAAGTTTGAAAAGTTCACAAAGAAGCATCGTTTTATGGACAACAATTATAATTATGCTAGTAGAATTTAAAAACGATGCTTTTTTGCTGGCTTAGATAAAACTTTAATTAAAGTTCTTATTATGAAACCGGCTGTAAGATATACCAATCCCGAACATTTCATCTTAAGTAGGAATAGTAGAGGAATTATGAATGTGAATGAGCTAAAGTTGCTTGTCTGAATAGAAATGTTTGGAGGAAACTTGATTTCGGTAGTGGAAAGAGTTTGTGCCATACCCTTTTGGGTACATGGCATGATGTATGTATTTAATTTCTTAGCTGTTGCTTGCTGTTCAGTTGCTTTTCTGATAGGAATGTTCGGAGAATACTAATTTCGGAATATGAAAAGAGTTTGTGCCACATCCTCTTGGATTTATGACGCGATTGTGTGTATGTATGTAGTTTAAATTTGAAACCAAATGAAATTATTTACACGGTGAAATTGTGTTTAAAAATTTTGTATTTTTTGCGCGAACTACAAATGAGTTTACTAGTAATAAATAAATTATAGTTGGACTGATTGCATATATAGCTATAAATTTATGGCTATTTAAACACACGACAATCAAAAGTAATTAAAATGATCTAAAGATACAAATCTATATATGTCATTAGTCATTTAAATGTCAGACAAAAAAAAATCATTTACTATTTATATAACGGACGTATCTGATTACATATAGGAAAATATACGACCGTATTTTATTTCTGTGACACGATGGTGTGTATTTTAAAAATCACTTCTTGTTATGTTTAATGTATGAATGATAATTACAGAGGATATAAAATCTATTTGCGATAAAGATTATTAAATAATAATAATAATAGATTTTTTATTGCCGTTTCAGTGAATTCTGTTGTAATATATGATAACGATAGTAAAATATATTGGATAATTTTTTTACAAATAAAGTAAGTTTACCTGAATTTACTTATTGTTTAATTGTATCTATACCGGTAGTAATATCAGTACTTTTTGCTAGTGCATTTAGATAAGCATCAAAATCCCGTGATAATAATGTTCAAAAACAAATAATAATTTTAAAATAAAAAAAAGTTTTAGGATTAAGTCTTTTTTAAAAAAATCGACTCTATGTAAATCATCATCAGGAAAATATATAAAAATTATATAAATAATAAACAAACAAAATATAGAAACAAGTTACTAGTAAAATAAAAAGGCCTTAGGATTGATTAAGTTCTGTTTATATTTTAATAAAAAATCGACGTTTTAACGTACTCGACGTACATCATCATCAGGAAAAATATATACAGTAAATAAACAGAACATAGAAACAAATTAACTAGGTAACACATTAATAATAATAATAATAAAGTTGCTCATTTTGTTACCTAATAACTTGTTTCTATATTCTGTTTATTTACTATATATGTTATGTTATGTTATATATGTTATGTTATGTTACGTCGAATTTTTAAATAAAATATATACAGTTCTTTTAATCCTCAAACTTTTATTTTAATATAATAAATTCTGAAAGATTTTTTACTTTGTTAAATAATATTCTTTTTTTTTTATATGATGCCGACTTTTTGGCAGACACTGTTATATAACAGAACAATTACATTAAAACACTCCATGTATCATTAACACATACAATACAAAAATTATTGAAACCCTTTTGCGCTCGGGGTCCATGTCGAAAAGCCGTCAAAATACAAATTATATCCATAAATTGACCATGCTCAATTTTCCACGCAGGCCTACTGCAATAGGCGTGGCCAACCTGGCACGCGTGCGGGCCTTTTGTTACCGCGGCCACGTTTTCAACTGTTTCTTCCTTCGGTCGTTATTCTTCTTTTTTTCTACTTCTAGTATATATGTATCCTTAGCACACGTTAACGTATCCCTCCTACAAGACAGATAATAGAAATTGAATAGGTGACTGCTGATCGGATATTCAGGTATTATATTATAGGTTATATTTGTGTGTAGACACCTGCTTTTGCTACGGATAAATATAGACTTGTCGGTTTTATATACACTACCTGAAGTTTTTGCTGTTCTGTTTGCTTATTGTGTGGTGTTTTCGTTGATGGTGACTTGGGTATGACATAATGGCCATATGGTGTGCTAGCTTTTGAGGACTTGGTAAGTTATACAACAGTGGTTTTCAAACTTTTCAGTTATGTTGTTAAACATTAATAGATTTGTTTACTATAATTTGCTGTCAGTTTATCATTTTAAGGAGTTAGCCCAGTTCTCTAGAGCTAAAAGTTGTTATTTTCAAACGCGTACAGCTCAAAGGGGAATTAATATTTTAGAATGGGGTAAAAAGCACTTTATTATACGTCATTCAAACAATAAAAAAAGAAAGTGGCTATTTATACATACGGTATGTATACGCAATTGGCTATTTATACATACCGTATTTTTACGTAATTGGCTATTTAGGGTAGGTTAGGTTAGTAGGTTGGTTTAGGTTTTTTTTTTAGTATGTATAAATAGCCAATTGTGTATACATACCGTATGTATAAATAGCCTCATTCATAAAAAAAAGGTGGCCTGATTGCTCCAGGAATTGCCGGAGCAATGTTTCCACTATACTTCCTTGAAGATTAAGAGTGTGGCTATCGACTCTCGATCTATTTTTAAAAAATTAGCAAAATTATGGCGTTTTGAAAAAAAATAAACAAAAACTTGTGAAGAAAATCAATACAAAAATTATTAATTAAAGGAAGCCAAATTTTATTTAAATCATTGCCTTCACACTGATTAATGTTATCTTTTTCTTTATAAATTTTATAATCTATAGTTACTTATTTTGTTACCTAGTAACTTGTTTCTATGTTCTGTTTATTTATTGTATATGTCATTCGTATCATTTTTCCTAATGGTGATGTACATAGAGTACATACTTCAAAACTTCGATTTTTAATTAAAATTAATATAAAACTAAATTCTAAACTTTTTAAATTTTAATATAATGTGTTCTGAAAGATTTTGTACTTGGTTATTTATTATTTGATGTTTTAATAAACTCACTTATATAATTTTAGATTTGAATGGGGCAGTAACCTGAACTACTTAACATAGAAAATGAAAAATATGCGGAATAAATCTAAAAATACAAATGTTTGAAATTGCAAAATTCCAGATTTAATGACAAGATTAATAATAACGGAATTCGAAACAAGATAATAAATGTAATTAATTCTTTTTACGGAAATTTATAATCTTTATATTTATTATGCATGTAACTACTCAGAAATTGTTTAAAATTGCAATATAAATATAAAATTTTAATTCCTAGCAAAAAATAAAAAACATTTTTCCTCTTATCATAGAACAGCTCGTGCACATAATATTGTGTATCTACATAAATAATTATATTCAATCGGCTATTTAGCTATTTATACATAATAATAAATAATGATAAAAGCGGAGCTAGATTCGAGTGAAGTGAAAAAAGAGGAATTAGTAATTTGACACTAGATGTCATTAATATTCGTGCAATAGATATTTATAAAGGCTGATTTAAACATTATCATTATGAGTACCGTTTCTGTAGTAACGGGAATTTCCAATGATGATATGTATTATTAATTGATGTATTTATTTTCCTTTATTACTACTTTAATTTTTCAATACTATCTCTCTTTTCTAACTAATTATTTCAGCATTTTATTTTTTGTATCTACTATTAAATAATATATTCCTACATATATTTTTTTTAATAAATCATATGAGTTTGCACTGGGAGTCTTCAGTTTTTTATCTTTTATAGGTATATTATATTTATAAACTAGTAATTTGATTTACTAGTGTTTCAACAAAATGTTAGAAAATCAATCAGTAATTTTACAAATTTTTAAGAAGTTTATCACTTGTTTTTTTTTTTTCTGATATAATAAATAAGGCTAACGCGATTGATGTTACATGTAATAAACCTCTAACGGCTACAGTTCCGTTAGAAAGCATTTTCGGACATATGTTTATTTGAAGTTTTTTATTTAGATTACTCATAGGAATCATCCGGGTTAGTTTTTCCCCGACGTCATAAATCACCCTGTATATTCAATATTTGGCAATCATAACACAATTTTTGATAAATTTAGTATATGAATAATTTATACGTATAATTGCAAGTGTAAAACATTATTAAAAGATGCATATACGAGTATATATAGTAATGGCTAACATAAATAATTGGTATACTGAATTAAAAGGTTTATATTTTTCTTTGCAAAAATTGTAACATATATTAGTTTAAAGTAAGTGTATCAAATGTAATTATTTAGTAATTGACATTAATAATGTACTAATTACAAACAATTAATTTCAAATATAATTAAAGCGTTATTGGAAATGAGGTACAAAAATAAAATAATTTAACAAATGTATTATTTATTTACTCATGTTATACATTCATATATTTTTCACAATTATTATTAATAAATATTTTCAATTTTTACCGAGCGTCTTATCACATATGATAAGGAAGGTATTGTAACCATACCAAATTTGACATCGATATTTTAAAGCTTATAGTATCACGAATCAACCGTTTTTAGCGTGACGTCCTTCTGTCGATCTATGGACACGTGTAGAACAAATTCAGCTGAACGGATTGTTATAAAATTTCATATTTAGCTTCGAAGGTGAATATCTCAATTTGGTCAAATTTTGGTAAAGATCTGTCAACCGGAAGAGGTAATTTACTATGATGTCGTCACTTTTATGTGTTTTACGAATATTTTGCAAAAGATATATTTCGAAAAAAAATATTTAACAAGAGTTGTTAAACAAATTATAGCGAACAACTTTTATTTGGAATATTTTTCAATAAGGCTAAATAATTTTTTTATAATTTTTCATATTTTTATGATATATATAATTTTGTAAATAGATGCATATTTATGTCAAAATAGTTTTGTTTTTAACACAAATTTTTCTATTCCATAAATTTATTCAATACGATGACGGACGGTCGCTTTTGTGGTGGCCACAACAGATTTTTATTAAAGTCAAGTATAATGATTACTAATTCAGTAGATATTCTAGTCTTATTATATAAAAAAAAAATGCTTTTGACTTACTAGCCAACTACTGAAATTCGTATCTATTTAGTTTGTTTATAATTAAATTTTGTTTATTTTCATTAACTTTTGGGCGCGGTTCTATAAAGGCTGGTTAAATTTAATTTAGAAGTAAATGTATTTACTCCATGGAGGAAATAAATTTAATCTAGTGATATTTAAAAAAATTACTATTAATATTAATGAGTCTAGTAATGAATTATTAAAATAACATATGTTTTGAATGTTATATTTAGTAGGAGAACAAAATTGTGAAGAATTTATTTATTGTTTATAAAAATGGGCCATATATTTTATAAAAGTTAATTATGATTAAGTCACTTATTTTATATGATTAAGATCTAAGATGTAAACTATAATAAATTAATATAAACTGAAGAACAAGAATAACTAATCTAATGAATATAACACCATTATCAAATGTCATAATTTATATCACATATCATCGTAAATATAAAATTCAACACTGTTTGCACCAAAGAGAACATTGACAAAGTATAATATGATAACGGGGCACGTTGAAAACTCATATACGTGACGATTTTATCTGTTACTATTCGAGTTAACTCTTAATAAATTTACTGTTGATGGACTGACTGAACACAAAAAAAAATATGTTATAATATATGTAAGGTTTTCATATTTGATGTTATAATTCTATGATTTGTTTTAATAAAATATTTGATCTTGAAGCGTATCATATTACGTTACCATATTGCCTATGTAGAAATAGGTCATTATGTTATACTAGTACAATAATGACATTATTATACAGCAATTAGTTACTATATATCACTGATGGCAACACTAAAAATAACTACAACTTCAAGTGTATTTAATTTTACATTTTCGGGAAAACTATTACGTCCAAGTTAAGTTAATTGACAATAATTTTATTATATAGTTTTTTTTGGTTGAATTTCAATTTGATTATTGAAAATGTATGAAAAAGTGCAAGAAATGCAATATGCCACCGTTCAGGGTGGCCAGATACTCTATATTCGACCAAAGAAACACAGTCAAGTATATTTAAGTTGACATCTACGACGGCTACATTAAACATTATTAAGTCAAGTTAAGTTAATTGACAAAATGTAAAATATCATTGCAGCACATGCGTCTGTACATTTTATTCTGTATCATCATGTAAAATGTATTAATTTTATATAATTTTGTATCGTGTAAAGCTAGCATAAAAATGATTTGTTGCTATTGTATAGCACTAGAAAAGTATTCTACTTGCATGTTATAATGGATGTAATTCACTAATTACGACGTTTACCTACGGCTCGTGCCGCAAAATTCTTCTTTGTAAGCTAGAACCACCATAACAACATATGAATAAAATACTATTAATGTCATACAAAAAAAAAGTAAAAAAATAGCTATTTAGTTACATGTTTTATAATTAATTATGCAAGTATTTATATCAATTAAAATAGTTATTTCTACGTGTTAAGTTAATTATTTACATTAATTACTTTTATTTGTTTTGAGAAAAAGGTGTTCATTTATCTGTTAATGATAAATAATTACAAGTATGTTTACTTTTTAATTAACACTAGTGACGCGTGGCAGAACGCATAATAGGCAGAACGCATAGTAGGTAGACCGCTGGGCGGGTAGACCGCATAGCGGGCAGATCGCAAGGCGGGCAGACCGCAGGGCGGACAGACCGCAAGGCGGACAGACCGCAGGTCGGGCAGACCGCAGGGCGGGCAGACCGCAGGGCGGGCAGACCACAGGACGGGCCGAAACAGTAGGCGAAACAGCGTATAAAGAAAAATTAATATTATTAAAAATATTTTATTCATACAATGATGTATTACTAATTTTTATTAATTATATCGCGCAACATCTTGGTCAAATGCGGCGTATTAGTTATTATTATTATTAATATATAATAAAATTGATGTTTATTAAGGAGTATGTAAAATAAAATAGAATATTTATAAGTGAATAATTTAAATATATATTATAAATTTGATTTTATTTCAAATGTGTTTATTTTAAAAATATACATTTATTAAAATTAAAGTTGGAATTTTATTAGATTGTAATGTTTTGTTGGTTCATTTACGTAATCATTTTGTAACAAATAAAAATAAGAATTTGTATTACATATTTAAAAAAAGTAATAAAATAATATTTATTTTCAAAATAAATTTATAGTAAATTAAAATTGTGTACATAATTAATTATATATTTATTTATTTTTTGTTTTAAAAATAATGAAATTTAATAATTAATTATTTAATTTTGAAAAATTTAATGCGGTAAAAATTATTCTTCAAATGTTTTCTAATTACATTAAATACGGTATATTTTATTAAAAATTTGTATAATTTAATTCTAATTATTATGTATTAATTAATTATGTATTAATTAATTATGTATTAATTAATTATGTATTAATAATTATTAGGTATTACATGCTCAAATATTAGTGCGGACATTTCCAGTAGGGTTAAGGAAAAACGGATAGCAAGATTAGGTGCGGGAGAGATAAGAATCAACCGATATACTTCCAAAATATATATACTACAAAAAAAAACTTACATATCTATTCTACAAAGATCAGAGTTAGGTTAGTTACGAACACAAAAAGTAATGTAAAAAGAAAAGAATAGTAATATGATAGTAATATATTATAACAATTAGAAGAGATTTTGCATGTATCCCTGTAACAAAACTCTTAACGACGATAGCTTTTTACATGCCCACAAATGCTGGTCACCGAGTTTACATTTCCAACTGAGTTATAGTGAAACGATTAGTAGGGTTAGGTGTGTGTGTGGGGGGGGGGGGGTTAAGAACCGTCTTATATGCCACCAAAGTGCCAATTTTCTGGCACGAACAGAAGATATCGCAAATAAACAGAAATAAGAGTAGACTTACATATCCATAATGCAAGTAATTCAAAGAGACAAGGAAAGTAATTCAAAGAGACAAGGAAAGTAATGCAAAAAGACAAGGAAAGCAATATGATTATAATATATTGTAATAAAAAGAGATTTTCTTTGTATTCCTGTAACAAAATTTATAGCTGTTTACGGGCTTTTTACATGCCCAAAAATACTGGACATCGAGTTTACATTTCCAACAGAGTTACAGTGTAACGATTAGCAGGGTTAAGTGCGGTGGGGGGTTAGGAACCGTCTTATATGTCTTCAAAGTACCAATTTTATGGCACAAACAGAAGATATCGCAAATAGACAGAAATAAAAGTAAACTAACATATCCATAATGCAAGAAATTCAAAAAGACAAGAAAAGTAATGCAAAGAAACAATAAAAGTATTGCAAAGTGACAAGGATAACAATAATATATTATAAAAAGGTGAAATTTCTTTGTATCCCTGTAACAAAATTCATAACAGGCTAGAGACTTTCTACATGCTCAAAAATACTGGACACCGAGCTTACATTTCCAACAGAGTTACAGTGAAACGATTAGCAGGGTTAGGTGCGGGGGGGGGGGGGTTAGGAACCGTCTTATATGCCACCAAAGTACCAAATTTATGGCACAAACAGAAGATATCGCTAATAAACGATAATATGAGTTTAGTTACATATCCATAATTCAACAGCTTTGTTACACTTCTGCCGGGCATGCGCACTTTAAAGGTCAGCGACTTAAAAAAAAAAAAAAAAAAAAAAACAGGATTTTGAATATTTTTTCACTGGCTTTGTATAGAGAATAAAATTCTCTACAAAATAGCTAAGTAACTTTTTTCTCTAACTTATACTGGTTTGGCAGGAAAAATTATTGAATATTTTCATATTTTACATTTTCATTGATTTTTGCGAGTTTTGATAATTTTTATAAATTAAACTATTAGTTTTAGGAAAAAATGTCAAGTATTAACTTAAATTTCTTTTTGCACGTTACATAACGTCCATAGATTCGTTTTTTGCTAAATGTTTCTAGTTAAGCTCCATATAGGTGAAAAATTCGAAAAAAGTAAAAACTTGTCGAATTTTAAGTGTGACTATATGGTTGGGTAGCATTTTTTAAGGGCTTTCCAATGAGACCACACTCGATTAGTTTAAAAAAAAATTGAAAATTTCGTGACCTGTAAAAACCTGTTTAAGAAATTTTTGTCAGAGCTCGCTAATAAATCCTACGCTATGATAGGGCAGATGGAAAACATGTACGGTAGTAAAAAAATTTAAATTTTAACTATGTAGAAAAATTCCGCCCATAACTGAGTGATATTTTATAAAAAGCCAATTACCTTTAGACCTGTTGAGACTTGGAACAAATGTCCGGTATTGGGTTGTAGCCCTTCCAAATATACACAATTAAGCTAAATACCTTTTTTTCATAACTGCTATAGGTTTTTTAAAAACAATTAAAATGTAGTAAATCGGTTGTAAAACAAAAGCGAATCACCTAAATTTAAAATTTCATATACCATTGTATAGCATTTCAAAAGACCTTTCCAGTGATACCAAACTTGGCTATATTCGAATAAGATTTAAAAAAAAGCAAGTTGGGACATGTTTAGGATTTATTTTGTCCCACCTATTGTCCCATACTTGTTCCTCATTTTTGATTCCCGGAAACTTTAGTGTCTTGACATTTTTCTCTAAAGTGCATAGTTTCTGAGTTCCGACCGCCTATGTCTTTGTTTTAATATATACCTACAGGTTGCGGGATTCAGAGAATTAGAAAAATCTATTTACATAGATTTATTTCATTAAACATATTTATATTATAAAATAAAACAGGGATTATTTCAATTACATTTTCAGAAGTAATACTTGTTTTAAAACTTTGATGTTTCAGTTTTCAGAATTTTTATATTATAAACATATTTATCAAGTTAAAGAATTTACAATAACAATTTATAAAACAGATGCATAAAGTATTAGTTTTTTACAAATAGGGGTTTGATCATGAGTGAAAAAGACTCTTTATGCATCGGTTCTACACAATATTTTTTCTACGACTTACACAAACTCCAAAATACAAATCTAAAATTTAATATTATTAATACCAAGATAGCGAAACTTATTTAATTGTTTTTCAATGCCATAATGACACGTTAAACACTTTTCTACGACTGTACTGAAATTTGTCACTTATGAGTTTGTCATTGATTAGTATATGTGGTACATTATGCAATACTACCCATAAAGCTGTACTACAATATACATATTGTAGGACAGATTTTTTTATTGTAGTTTTGTTGATTTATGTTACGTAACAATTTGCTATGACAATGCGCAATGTGCAGTTTCGCCGCTAGGGTGACATACTGTCATTAATAATTAATATAAAGTCGACTTTCGTATGACACACAAAAATTATTGAAAAAAGATAATTTAAATGTTTTATCAAATGAAAATATTTCATTTTATTCGAGTACGTTATACAAAAAAAATATATGTAATAATTGTAATAATTTTACATTTAATATTGTTAATAAATAAAATAAAAATTGCAAATTGTTTTTGTTTGTATAATAGGTATAGGTGTCGGTAGAAAAATATTGCATTTAAAATATTCAATGTGTAAGCGTTGACGGTAGAATTTCGTACTGTATGACCGTAGAAAAAGTATGGTGTAAAATTCGCGCTGAATGTCCATTTCTCACTCGTATGAATTTTCATACTAATGCTAATGGGAAATTAATACCATTCTGTGCTCGTTGTACAATATACTATTTTTACTATTTCTTCTTTTTTGCACTCAGATATTTGAAGCTAAAGTTGTGCAACTAACTTTGTGCGATTTTTTTTATGCGGAATATGAATTCCAACTGTTTTGGCATTATGATGTAATGTTTTCTATCAGTGTACATATGTACATGATATGTACACTGTAAGGCGCTAGGTTCATTTGATATCAACAGTCTCCCGACAATGCACATTCAATCTCTATTGGATTTTTTTTCTCTAATATATTGTACGGTTTTTGTTTTATACGGTCCCTATCTACCGCACAAAAACAGGTTTGAAGGTATATATATATATATATATATATATATATATATATATATAATTGGTTTTCTCTTTGTACTCTGAGGGTGTCGAGGTTTAATACAATTAATACATTAAGGAATTATTTTGTTTTTAAACAAATTCGGAATTCCAAGAAATAGTTTTTTTTTTCACAAAATTATTAAAAATTTTCCTTTTATTTAACAAAAATTCAATATAATAAATACAAAACAGTTACAGTACAAAAATATTCATTGTGAATGTTTAAAATCATTGTCACTATTAAAACTTGGCAAGTTTTCAAATTTCCTTCCACACACAAAAAAAAAACAAACAAACGAACTCTACTTCTTATTGTATAACATTAGAAAAGTCAGTCTCGCCAATTTTATTTGACATTTTATTAGTTTCAATGAATTCCATGGGGACCCAATCACTCTACAAATTGCACGTATACCTACGTGGTGCGCGCACCCGTACGTTATCTGTAAAGAGCGGCATACGTATCAAAACGGACATTTGCATATTTTAGTCGCCGCTACTTGTCATTTACTGTAATCATGATTTGAAAAATTTGCTTATTTACTGCTAACGTTAAAACGCTGACTTATGATAATGTACTCGTATATATGAAATTATTACGACGTGTTAATGTGTATGGATATTTCACATATTTGAAATAATTGAATATTTAGTTTTTATTGAATTCATTTAATGTAAATTTTATTTTATAGATTTTAATGAAATTTATATTTACGATTATTTATTTTTATTACATGATAGTTATGTTGAAAAAAAAGAAAGTATTTTTAGATAATAAATAAATATTTATCAGGGCTTCATACCGGAACTGAACTAAAAACTGAAAAAAAAACGTGCATACATACATATTAAGGTGGTTCTTATTTTGGCAAAGTCAGAAATTTGTTGCTCCCACCCGTCAAAATTATTCCAAATAAATAAAAAAAAATGTCCACACACTTCCCAGACCTGTCAGATGATAAACCAGTGCCTATCGAAGGCTCAAAATTTGCATGTAGCTTAAATGGGGAAATCGCCTTTTTAGACATTTTGGGATATAACTTTTATTGTATTTACTTTAAAAATATTTTAAAATAATCATCAAAAAGCTAATGAAATATGAATATTAAGGATTATTAATCATTATAGCTTTTTTCTGAGTCAGAAATCACATTTTTCAAATTCACACCACTCCGTTAATAATCATCGGAATGGCATGAATTTTGGACTAATAAAAAGCATATTTCATTAGCTTTTTGGTGATTATTTTGAAATATTTTTAAAGTAAATACAGTAAAAGTTATATCCTAAAATGTCTAAAAAGGCGATTTCCCCATTTAAGCTAAATGCAAATTTTGAGCTTTCAATAGACACGGGTTAATATCATCTGACAGGTCTGGGAAGTGTATGGACATTTTTTTTTTATTTATTTGGAATAATTTTGGCGGGTGGGAGCAACAAATTTCCGACTTTGCCAAAATAAGAACCATTCTAATACATATATATATATATATATACACACAATCCACACCATGTTTCTAAAGGGGTCTGGCACAAACTCTTTCCACTGATCCGAAATCAGTTTCCTCCGAACATCCCTATCCACAGAAGCAACTTCAGCTTCATCCATATTCATAATTCCTCTCATACATGCTCTTCTATTTCTACTACTTGGAAACTTTTGCACACGCAGAACACTCAATCATATCACTCCAACTACAAGTTAACAGTACGAAAACAGAAATGAGAATGAATATTATTATGTAGAAAATATACAGAGCAGATGTAAGTGGAAATATTATACTAGTTTATTCTTGCTGCCTCAGCTTAGATAAAGCGAAGTTGTTGGATATTAGATATGTGTACATAACTTGTACAATTATCTGAAAATTCATGACATAAATTTAACACTCGATTTACATCCATTTTCAAGTACACTACAAGAATAAAATGAAAAGTGTAACTAATATTTCAACTGAGTGAATGCGTCTAGACAACCGGAAATATTCCTCCGAAAACAAAAGACAAATAATAAAAGTTGCAAATTATTTTTAAACGTACCCCGCGGCGCTGAACATTCTCCATTTTCCGCACGAGAAAAACTCCATAACTACTCCCATTGCAGACACTGTGCGAAAATTAAAAAAAAAAAAACTCGAGTTTTTTTCTGTTTAATGGCGACATAGCGCCGTTTGTTAGTTGGCGGCAAGTTGATAAAGCTTGTTACTACAAACATCTGCGGTTGAACTTTCGCGCAGATTACGTTTAAATTGAATTAAAGTCTTTTCATGTTTGCTGTTTAAATCTCAACGAAGAGGTCTCGCGTCTATACGGAACGAAATACCGTTTAAATGGTAACCTAGAGAGAGAGTACTAAACCTTGGTGACGTACTATTAAATACATGGATAATGACGCGAATGTATTTTGTCCTTAGTGTTACTTCTAGCTGCTACACTTTTGCTTATAAGATTATATTTCTGCTGCATTAATTGTATTTTCAATTCTAACACGCAGATTTAATACCTGTTCTTCTTCTTTCTTCGATTTTGGCCGACTATGGATCACGTGAAATAACTGTTCGTGATTGTTTTTCTTTTCTTCTTTCTTCCGTTAATTTTGCTTCTGTCGTTTTTTTTTACCTTTTCTTGAAAACCTTGAATTTTCTGATCTTCACTCTGAATTCCTCTTTTCTCTCCACTTCTTTTCCATCTATTGCCATTTCTTTTCTGACCTTTTTGATCCATGTCATCGGGTCTTGGGATTTCTATTGAAGTAGTTAAATATTCTCTTCGTCAGTCTTTCTTCATTCATTCTTTTAAAGTCAATCTTTTCTCCTCATTGTATCTGTTATTTTTTTCTGTTTTATTTCTAACTTTCCTTATTACTTTTACTCGTTTTAAGTTTATATGCGTGGGAAATAATTACAGTGAAAAGATTTTTTATTTGCCGGTAATTTACATTTATTTTAAAATTAAAAAGGCTTTAGGATTAAGTTCTGTTTATATTTTAATAAAAAATCGACGTTTCGACGTACTTGATGTACATCATCAGGAAAATTATAAATATATAAGTAAACAAAGAGAACATAGAAACATGTTTTGTTGTATGTAAATTTACATTGATAATCATTGTAGATTTACTATATTTTTTATTGTATTTTTTTGACAAATTTACAATAATTTATTTAAATAATATAGTAAACTTACAATGTTTATTATTGTAAATTTATATTGATTTTGTTAAAATGGCGGTGAATTAATTAATTTTAAATTAATTTTTTTATGCTGGTTTTTCACGATGCATTTTTTCTATACAAAAAATGTATAGTTTTCTGAATAAACAAAATTTTCTGTATTATCCATTATTCGATTCTATATATGAGGCGTATAGATGCAAAACTCACTATATGACAAAAAGTGAAAAATGAGATTATGCGAAATTTGGACGTAGAATTTTACAAGGAATACGATAGTTAGGTTAGTTAGTAAAAAAACTCAGTATTTAATATGAGAAACACTCTTTAAAGTTTAGTGTTGGATGCAAAACTCACTACTTGCGTTGATAGTTTAGATGCAAAAGTAACTGTTTGCTTTCCACCAATAAAAATTTTATTGGTGGAAAGCAAACAGTTACTTTGTATGAATTAATGATGTATAAAACCAATGATTCACGATTTTAAATAAGTATTGCCATCTAGTAACAAGATTTTATCATCAAAAAACAATTACACTACGCTATAACAGTTTTTTGCAAATATCTCAGAACTTAAAATTTGCAAATAGTGAGTTTTGCATCTATACGACTCATATGCTCAGTTTTATCGTGACAATCTATATAAAAAAAAGTATGAATTAAAACACGTCCTATTTTTTATTCATTTTCAATGTGAAACTGAATGCGCATTGTTATTAGAAATGTTAAACTTTTATTTAGGTTATATATTATCTTTAGTTCAAATTTATGTGTACAGTTTTTTTTAAGAATGTCTTATGTAGTTGAGGCAGTAAAAGTTATATCTGATTATATATATAAAAAAATTTTTTTTGTATAAACTGTATAGATTTTTATATAGAAACATGTATCATATAAAGCCAGCATTGAGAATGAATTTACGAATACACCTAAAGATAAATGTGACCAATGGAAAAAAAGTAAAATAATGGTACGTGTCTAATTTATATATTAAATGTGTGTTACATTTTAAAATATTAATTGTAACACATATATTATACATGAAGTTGTAGATGGTTCGTGAATAAGCGGCCGAAACGTTCCAATAAAAATATAAAATATATTTTTATTTTATAATAATATAAACAAATCGAACAAAAAGTTCATAAATGTATGTTTGAAATAGATATAGTAACATTCCAATGTTGAGATTTTATCCCAAAATTTCACTTATTTAATGATCCACTAAGCCTTCAAGTCTTGTTATTATTAAAGTTAAATGTATAAATTAATATCTATTTTTTTTTCTTTTCAGGTGAGTTCTTCTATTTCACATTTTCATAATTCAACTATGTGTAAGTAAAATTTACATAATAATAAACTTATAATATGAAATATATATCATGCTATAATTAATATCATTTATCTCTAGCATTTAAATGATTGTAATTACGAAAACAATACAAACAATAGTCCCTGCCTTTGTTTACTAGAGTATTAACTGAGTATCAGCTAATTTAAACAAATATTGTATTATATAATTAATTATTTGCTGTAACATGCTATTACGAGTATCAAATTTAATATTCATATTATAGTTTGCACACACACACACACATATATAATTACCTATCTAACTTTATGCTGTTATTTAGGGATGTTTAACGGTAATTAAAGCAAAGTTAAAAATTAATTACATTTGTTTACAAATTAACACTTTATGACTGGATAATATAAAAATATTAATTCGATTATTAGGTGTTTATAATTCAGTTTTATCGACTTTGTCAAATGATAACTGACACAAAAAAAAATTCGGTAATTTTATATAAAAACCTGCGGCAACTGATTTACATATACGTATAATTTACATAAAAAAAACCATGGTAAAAAGAATTACATTACATATTATTTCAGCAAAATGATAAATTTTCTGTAAAAATAATATAATTTTTGTAATTTAAGTAAAATAATTGCTGCTTTTTTTTACAGTGTAAAATTAAAAAAAATCTACCATGGATACAACGGTTCTTTTTTTTAATTTCGAAAAATTACAAAAATGGCTGTTAAGTTTATATAAGTACTATACCGGGTGTTTTAAAAACGCGATGAGCTATAAAGTTGAAAAAAAAAAAATTTCATAACCAAAGAATATGCAAAGAATTTATTGGCCTTGCTATAATTTTCTTGAGAAAACTGGAAGTGGGGGAAACTGGAAGCAACTTTGAAATTTCAAATGGAAACAAACATAGGTCATGTTTGATATCGGTGGATAGGGTTTTTAAAAAGAATTTCTTTTTATTTGTAACATTTTTTGATATTGATATAGTTTTTATTTCCATATAAACCACATAATGTAGGAAAAATCAATTAAAAACATTGTCATGTACTTAAATTGGTTGTATAACTGTTGGGTAATGAAGTCATTATTATTATTATTATATTTTCTGGGTGTTTTGTTCGTTTATAGAAGCACTATATATGATTTTTTTTTTCTAATCTAAAAATTTGTTTCTTGTAATATCTGACCACACGCAAATTAACTAGTAATGATAACACAAATTAATTTGTAATAAAATCGAATATTTGTTGTTTAGATTTTTTTCTCTTCCAATCAATATCGATTAACAAACATAGAAATAAAACATAATGTAAACTAATTGCTTCTTAATCGAGTGCTAAATTTAACTAGACTTCTATAACGACTAATATCCCATAAAGATAACATTTTAATGCACGCCATAAAACCACAATTAAAACTTTTCAATTCGACCTCCCGTTTTATATATATACAACTCTTAGACTAACCGAAAAAAAAAAAGAAAAGAGATTTCAATTCCGAGAAGTTGTTTGATATATTTGCGTTTTAAAATTATTATGTTCTAACCGCTCGACCGCACATTGCTTTTTAACAAGATGTATTGCCTTTTTTGATATAATCGGATGTTTTTAGATTACGTTGATAATCGTAGAAAACTATTTGTTTTATCTTTATTATCTTATGTTTAGGAAAAAGGAATTAGTCAATTAGTATAATGATGACAAAGATGGTATAATTGGTCATTTAATATTATACGTTGATGATTAAATAGTAAGACGCGGATTTTCTCTGTTTATGAACTTGATATAAAATTAATAAACATGAAAAAGACGTTTGTTCATTATTTTATTTATAAAATTGTTGTTAATTTTAGAATTATTTAACAAGATGCCCCACACAAAAATACGTATATTAATTGTTGCAGTAGTTTGGATGTTACAAACAGGGGCGTTTAGTCGACAAAAAAATTGGTTGACTCCGATTCCAACTCCGAATTTGTTTTCAATACGACTCCAACTTTTAGTTCGATAATGTTTTTATGTTTTATCATATTAAATTAACTAAGGAAAATACATTACACGGAGAAAAGGCATTCTTTGGAGTAAAGAAAATCATTTTCATTCCAATAAATATTTTTTTCAATAGTGGCAAATAAATATCTATTTGATTTAAAGGAATTTATTTATTACTAACAAATAATTATTTTATAATAAAGAACTTGTATATTTACTTTAAATAAATTTGTTTAAAATAAAAAAATATATGTTATTGAAATTTATTTATTAATATCAAAGAAACGTTTTTCTCCGTGTACGTGTTTATAATATTACATAGTAAATTAATATAAAACATTCACAAAAATAATATTATTAATTATTTTAAATGTTGCAAATGCAATGTGGTGAATTTATTTATCAAAAAAATACAATGCATTTTATCATATTTTCACATAGTGTTCGGTAAATATTGAATTAGAAATGTTTAATTATTATATTGTCTTTTGTTTTGTTCGTTTGTTTAATTTTTAGTTTATTTGAATTTTTTTGTTATGACTAGTGAACGAATGATTGTTTTTTCCAGCAGTGAAACAGTAATGTACTCATATTTAGGTTTATCGATAATTAGATTATGCAAATTATCAGTGGTAACTTCGTGGCGTGGTTTTTATTATTAAAAAAGGTTTAAAAAAATCTTTCTGTTTACGTGGTTTTATATTTGTTTACTTTTTGCTCGACTCCGACTCTGGCAAAATTCTACGATTCCACGATTCCAGACTCCACATTCCTGGTTATAAGCTTAAATTGTTTATAAAGCATACATATAAAGCACAATGTAAATATATTTTCGTTTGTTCGGTTTTAAAAAACAACTTGAAAGTAAAAGAAGAGATAAACACTGAAAATTTACCAAAAATTCTCTCCGCTTATAACTGGACATCCACGAAACAGATTTTAATGGAAGTTTTTATTAATAGTTGGGTCGTTTTTCGAGGAAAGTTTTACTATGGAATAATGCAGCGTTTGCCTGCGGCTCATGCTATAAACGATGAAAATTGACCAAAAAATCTTTCCAAATGTGTGAATTAATAAAGCTTCTACTTAAATCATTATATTTAGATACTAACATAGATAATAAATAAATAAATAAATTTTACTGCCACTTTTCATTAAATTTCGTTAAAAATCGTCTGTTCATGATTAGTTATGCTTCAAAAACTTCACTTTACACCGTTGTTGTTTAATTATGAAAGCAGAAGCCAAAAAAGATGACCTATGCTAGGCTGCGATCCAACTGATACCTCTTAAATGATTAACGATAAAAATTAATGATTTACGAAGTGTAGAATGTACTAAAGTCATTATGAAAATTAATCACCCTAACAATCTTACAATAAAACGAACAATTTGCCTTGTAATTGCATTATCATCGTTAAATCGAAAGATAAAATTAACAAAAATTAAGATAGCAAGTAATTACACGCAGATATTTTTACATCAGTTTTAATTTTATGATGTAAAATAGTTGAAGCGTTGCAAAATATATTAATTTAGTAGAAACTAGCTAATGTGCCCGTGTTGCTCAAGTGTTATAAGATTTATTTTTTTTTACATAGTATTTTAATGTACATACATCTTAACATAGGCATTGTTTTCTCAAATTATTTATTTGATTTGTTGGGCTTTAAATGTATGCTGCACATACAAATTAACATATTGTATGACTGTGATTTTTTTCATTAACATGTAATATCGCTTAAATTATTATTGTAAAAATTAAGACCATGTAAAATTGCATTGTTTACAGTTACAGTGCATTTCGTAGTTTCTTAGGTTTACGTTATTTATTTTTTTTCTAGCAAAAGACAATGTCTTGTATTGCTACGAGTTTTAAAAGATATGAACAGAATTTTACCAACTTGCCAAATTGACCAAATTCATATCGTTTACTTTTTGTAGTATTACCTTCTGGTAATGGCTTAACAGCCGAAATTGGCCAATAAAGGATTTTTTATTGTTATTGTGAAAATTTAACCGAATGTTTTAATTTTTAATTTACATATTTCTAAAATGATTACGGAAAAGTGTGAGGAAAAGTTTATGTAATTATTATTACAAATTTAACATCACGAATTTAAGCATAATTTATCCATAATATAGTAAAAAGTAACGAAGTTGGTAAACGATATGAATTTATTAAATATTAATCTACACAAATCAAATTTAAACCAATAAATATAAACTTGGTCAATTTTAAAATTAAATACTGACTTGATTATTTGTAAAAATTATGTGCGATGTATAGGATTTTTTATTGTTATTGTGAAAATTTAACCGAATGTTTTAATTTACATATTTCCAAAATGATTACGGAAAAGTGTGAGGAAAAGTTTATGTAATTATTATTACAAATTTAACATCACGAATTTAAGCATAATTTATCCATAATATAGTAAAAAGTAACGAAGTTGGTAAACGATATGAATTTATTAAATATTAATCTACACAAATCAAATTTAAACCAATAAATATAAACTTGGTCAATTTTAAAGTTAAATACTGACTTGATTATTTGTAAAAATTATGTGCGATGTATAGCGTATAAATATTATATAACGACTGTACGCATCTGGCACTCGGCCTAACTAGCTTCACTACCTGGGTTTGACCCGACCCTTATTTTTACGCAAATGGCACTATTTAATGAATGTACGCAACTGGCACGACACCGCTTTTTGATTGGTTTAAAGTTGGTTTTAGCAAAGTATTTTTATTATAAAACAGGTAGTAAGTTTAATTATATTTAAATTAGATAATACATAGGATAATGAGTATCTATTATGTAATTGATTATGATAAATAAAACCACTAATTCACAAAACAAAAATTGTTTATCTATGTAGTGGTGACTTTTTGCAATACACTGTAGAAGTTGATTATGTGTAAATATAATTGTAAAAACAGTCAACGTTTAAATTTAAATTTTATGTTAATTTAATAAGTTTAGTTGAACGCATTTGCGGCGTTTATTTACTATGTAAATAAATAGAGAAGCGAGTTGTATTTATGTAAATAAAACGAAATGATGAAAACAAGTGTGATGATCTTAATGATTAAATTCAAATGGGAATAAACATTTAAATTAACTTTTTTTGTCGAAGAGATACACTCGTAATTGGAACATTTAATATTATCAGTTTTAAATTTATTATGTATAAATTTAATTTGATCAGCTTTTATTTTGTGAAACATAATTCTTCCATTTTTAAGAATGGTTTTTTTTTTCAATGTTATTAGTATCAGATGACAAGTAATTTTAGTGTGTGTATATAACTATATATAATAACAAATATTTTGTTATTATTATTATTATCATCGAATTTTAAAATGGAATTAGGAATTTCGTTCGGTAGAACGTAGCAAATATTATGGTGGCGCACAATAAACTGTATAGTTATGCGTACCCTCTAACGGCTGGATAAATAAATTTTACTACGGGAATGCTGCAGGGGAGATATTTTTATCATTTTCATATCATTTTGATATTTTTTCACAAAACTAAATCCAATTTTTTATCGAAAAACACATTAATTTTTTTCAAAGCTACTTACTATATATATATATATATTTAGTACAATATTTTTACGCATTTTATATACAAGTAACGTAACTTTACGTATTATTTCACGGCTATGCAGTGTACGAGGTAATTATATACGATTAAGTTGTGATAGTCTCAAATATTTTGTCACTCATTCGCTTAGTCTGAAGATGACCTAACCAGGGTGTATAACGGGCGTGAAAAACGGGAAAAGCGGGAATTATACGGGAATTTTGTTACGCGGGAAAAAAGCGGGAAATATGCTAGGAATTTTTTTCTTGTGCGTGAATTTTTAAAAAATTTGTAATATTTAAGAACGAAGCGATCGATAATGGAAGATCTTCATACAATTTCAGAAGAAATAAAGAAAAAGAAGATGCAATTATAATTTGATGGTTGCACTGAGAAAAATGGATAGTTACCGTAACGATATTTATATTTAAAAAGGTGACACAAACACAAGATATTAAAAATAACAAAATAAGTATATTTAAACATTAACTATAAATATAATAAAAACAAAAATTTAATACCATCAATTTGTATATAGTATTACAGTCTTAATTCTTAATATATGCCGCTATTCTGGTCATCACATTTAAATTTAAAGATCTTTAGCTTAAAGCAAACTTTAACTTAACGACTTAAAGAAATTTAAATAAAGCAATTCTGGTCATGCATCTTTAAGCTTAGCAATTTAAAGAATTTTATTCCTAAGTTGGCAATGCTGTGCACATGCGCAGTATGTTATCTTTAAGTGGAAAACTGTCAAAACGTCAAAACGTGTCCATTTGCATAATAGTAAATTGCTATTAACACTTTTAGGTGGAATGGTATGGAATCGGATCGTTCAGATGCGGATATATATATATGGCTTCAATTTATTAATAATGTTAATTACTACTAATTTTTTTAAGCAAAAATCAATTAAAAATTTGTTGTTAGTTATTTCGAATGTATTTAAATTGTCTCGTAATATTTTTCTTTCTATTCTTGTATTGTTCCTATAAAAATAATTTTATTTTATTAAGCCTACATTTAACGAAACATATATATTATTTAATTACTTTCTTTTCAAAATCATCTAGATATAGGAAAACTGCAAACATTTCTATATTCATTTTTATGCAAATATTTTTCACACCAATATAAATTTCAACCTTTTCTGACAACTACTTAAAGTAACCTCAAATTTAACTGTTAAAGCACCTCCCATATACATTTAAATTTAAAGGACTTTAAGCTAAAGATTTAAGCTAAAGTTGTGACCAGAATTGAAATTTACTTAAAGTTCTTTAAATTTAAAGATTTAAGCTAAAGTTCATGACCAGAATAGGGGCAATAGTATTAAAATATAAATGTGAGTAGATTTTAAAAATGTATAAATTTGTGAATACAGTAAACATACTCGTATATTTCAAATAAATATCTACTTATCATTATACAATTTGTTAAATATCTATTTTTCTCAGTGTGCGATAGTTTATGTTCCACGCTGTAATTTTGGTAAATAAATATAATATATGCAATAAATAACTTCGATTTAACACTTCTATAACTTTCTTTATCGTTAAACTTGTATATTTACATAGGGAAATTTTTTTAAATATACGGGAAAAAGTGGGAATTATACGGGAAATTTATTTCAACTTTTTGTTATACCCTGCTAACGGTTGAAACTGCAGTAACTCATTTTTAATAAATATTGTGGTATTTTACAAAGTAATTGTGTTTTATTATTTTATTTTATTATGTATGTTTCTTTATATTTGTTTTATATAACTTTTTAACTTTAACTGAAGAAAATTTTATTGTCAACAACATTAGAAGTTTGAAAAGTTGAAAAAAAGTGACAGCAATAATAATTATGCCTGTAGAATTTGAAATGAATGCTTCTGTGTTGGCTTAAGTCGATTTTAGTTAGTGCTTATGAAATCGGTCGTTAAAGAACTGTTAATAGTATTATTTACTAGTTCAGGAAAAAATAAAATACCTATTTTTATTTTAAATCATTAAACTGTACGTTTATCATTACCAACTAATATATCACATATAATAAGGGAGGTATTGTAATCATACCAAATTTGACATATCAAGATTTTTATAGATAAACACGAATTAGGTTTATAGTAAACGCGAATCAACTGTTTCTAGCGTGATGTCGGCCTTTTAACTTAAATTTATGTAAATTTATATAGTTTTTAACAGTAAAATAATAACATTTTGTGATGATTTACCTAATATTACATTTTTTATGAACAAAATACATTCATAAAATATGTAAAATTACATATGTTTTACAGTAAGCTTAACACATAAGCAACTTTACTTTATCAGGTACAAAATAAATATAAAAACTATTATCTAAAGATAATCATATAAACTTTTACGATAATAATCGTATTATGTTGTATCTATTTATGAACATGAATAAAGAACGTTGTTGTGAAAAATTCGCGTGATATTCGTAGAGAAATCGGGTTGCGCATAATACATATACCCAGGCAGACAGACAGACAGCAAACAGTACGCGATATGGCAACACTTTCGTGATCGTGACGATGAAATCACTTGACGAATGTGAAATGTGAAAGCGGGCCATCGTTTTTACCTATCACCCGCCGCCAAACCGCGCCGTCATACGGTCGCCAGCAACGCGCAGGTATATGCAACGAAAGAATATATCGACTTTCATCTGGGGCACGAGCGCGCAGAGTGAAATCGGGAAAATAAGCACACGACAGACAAACACTATATTGCATTACATTCGCTAGTTTATTTCTTCGGAATTAAATGGTTTTTATTTTTTTTTTTGTCTATCTAGTTATTATTGTGATAATACTACATATGTAGAAATCGATATTGTTTTTTTTTTCTCTAAATAATAGACTTTGCTAATTTTTTAAATTTTGAGTTTTTTTACAAAATCGTAAAATCACATATCTACTTCATTCAATAGAAATATTTTATTACGAAATTGTTTATATGTATTATATTATTAATTGATTGGCTAGTTTATACAGTAAGTACACTATAAAAAAATATATTTTAAATTTATGTAATTTTACATAGGTTTTAACAGTAAAAATAACAACATTTTGTAATTTTACTATGATAATTTACTTAATATTACATTTTTATGAAAAATACATTCACAAGACATGTAAAGTTACATACAAAACATGTAAAATTACATAAATTTTATACAGTGTAATAAAAATTTAATTGTTTATTTTCTCCGAAAAATATCGTAAATTTTATATTGGAAATAAAGAAAAATTTTAATGGTTTACTAGTTTACTTTCAAAATGTTATTTTTATTGAAATAACATTTCTTTTCATCTTAAAATGATTATTAGTATCTTCCAAAAAGATATTTTTTTTGGCCAATTTGACTAGATTTTAATGTAGGTATTGTTCCACAGATGATTTTTGGCCAAATGTGACTTTTGACAGGAGAAGTCGTAATTTTGTTTTGTCTCTGGTGATGAAACAAGATCAAGATTTGATATACAGATAATTTCGGGGGGAAAAAAACATATACAATGTGGTAAATTAATTATTTTACATAAAATTACAAAATTATAATTATTTTTACAGAAAATTCATGTAAATCATCGTTTTGCTGAAGTAATATATAATTTTTTACTATAGTTTTTTATATAAAATGGCAACGTTTTTACAGTGTAGTTATCTATGTTCCTTGTAATACCGATTTTTGTTCTTCTTACAATCTAGTGGCGAATTCATTTTCAAAATTAACATCCTTATGTCTCCACAATTTTCTTGCTTTACTCTCCAACAAGACAACGAGTCCCTAGACAAGTTCTAATGTAAATTTATTTTTCTATTTTTTAAATTACAGTCTTAAATGTTACGCAAAGCTATCAGACTTTTTTTGAATTTGGATGACATACAACCAGGTAATGAAATCGCTGTTCAAAATAGATTTCATTTCCTCACTGTTTTTGCTCTTACAAAAAACCAAAAGCAAAAAAAACAAACACCGATCACACGTCACCTCAACGATTCACAAACAAAAGACAATCACACATGCACACGGAGAGAGGAGTAAAGAGAAGAGACACTGAAATTAGGTTGAGAGCAGAACGCAATGTTTGCTGTGTGCGCGATTTGCTTTTGTTTTTGACACCCAGTCTAGTATGTGCTCACGGGCAACTAGATTGAATTGATTCGCATACGTGCGCGCTAAAAGTGCGATAGAAATAGAAAAAAAACAAAAGAGTATATAGGTTTCATTGCTCGCCATGCACAGATGGTCGATCAAATATTGGTTTGTATTGTAGTAGTTGTGTTTTTGTTTTTACTTGGTTTTAAAGGTATATAAGAATCATTGCTAGATGCAATGTTTCTGATTTCGCCGAGTTGAAGTCAAAGAAGTTGTTTCATTAGGTTAAAAGGTTTGGATTGTAAAACAAAGGAATTGTTAATTTTTGTTTATTTATTCAAATTGTACTTTGGTTTATTTATAATATAAAAACTTTGCAAATTGTGATTCTTGTTTTAATTATGGAATGGTGTAAGGGCAGAATTGAATCAAAAATAAAACAATTTTACAGTTTTATGGACGTTCCGACCGTTATTTAGTAATTATTTTGTTTTGTTTTGTCACATGTACATTAGTTTTAGCAAGGTTAAATTTGTCAATTTCATAAAATATATATCATATATTGTATACACTGTAAAAAAATTGCCATTTTACACAGAGCCGTATTTATGCACAGGCGCATGAGGCGCAAGCTGGGGCCTCGTAGCTAAGGGGCCTCAGATTTCAAATCAGATATCAGTCATTGAGATCAATTTGAAAATTATATTTTAATTTCTAGTTTCTAGTTTTAATTTACAAGTAAATTATATTTCAATACGTTTCTAATGTTGAAGTACTGGTGTTGTCATTGTCAATAAGATAATAAAAACCTGCATATTAAGTAGGGTGCCTATCTGGCTATTGTAACAAAAGGGACTATTTTCTCTCTACCCGCTAGTTGCTATTGCTACTTGTATTCAAAAAATTTATGCAATGTTAAAAATTTGCGAAACAAGAAAATCTTACGATTCCTCTCGAAATGTACAAATTTATAAATCAGTGACTAATGCATCTGGAGAACGTTCGTTTTCAGTTTTAAAACGAGTGAATAATTATTTGAGAAATAGTTTACATCAAAATTGTGTAATTTAAGCTTATTGTTAATTGAAACAGAGTTACAAAAATCCATAAATTATGATTATATTGTTGATACGTTTGCTAAGGTAAAAGCGCGTAAAAAGTTTATTTAAGATTATTATTATATTTATAGCAATGTGTGTATTTTCCTTTTTCCCTATGTACCTATACATTATTTTGTTTTGATTTTGCTGATTTTTTTGATCTAATACCAATGTATAAACAATTTAAACAAATTAAAAACATTTTCATATAATAATAATAGGACTAAAACTATTTTTTTTCCACTGACAATTCCTTTTCAGTTGAAGAATATCTGCAAGGGGGCCTCATATTTCAATTGCGCCTTGGGCCTCGAAAGAGGTAAATACGGCTCTGATTTTACATAAAACGATGATAAAAAGAAATTACATATTATTTCAGCAAAATGATAAATTTTCTGTAAAAATAATACTATATTATTTAGGCGAAACCTATTACAATTAAATTATAAAACAATACAATGCATAAAATTATAGATAAAACAAATGATATATTTATTTTATTATTACAATATTTAACTGTAAGTCTAATGTGTAAATAAATGGGTACAAATCTAATTATAAAAACAAGATTAAATAAATGATAAATGTTACAAATGAAATGAAATAAAATAGAAACAAAATATGTTGACATGTTTGAAATTATTTTTGTATAAATAATTATATAATAAATAGCTAATTTGTGACAGAAGCATGTGTGGGGTATACCATATACATATAGTGTTTTATTGTGACACCTGTTGAATCATAGGTATATATTATGATATATATGTATTGCAACTCTACTATTGTATAAAACGAGATTTTTATTTGTTTTTGTAAATAAAACGTTTTCGTATTTACTTTTATTTATTTTGTTTAAATTAAATTTATATTTATATATGTATAACGTATAAACTGTACTATTGCTGTATTTTGTTTCTATCAGTGCTGTAAATAACAAAAATAAATAATTTAAAAGTTTTTACTGGAAAAAGTCAAATTTGTTTTACGTATGTTATTTTTTTTATTTATTTATTACGTTTTATATGCTTTTGTTTTCAATTATTTGTATTTTTCATAGCAGTTTTAAATTTTAATTAATTATTATTATTGAATATAAATATAAATATATATAAATGTTTATGATTTCAAAATTACAACTTATTAATATAGTATGCAATTGCGATTAATTTTTTTGTCATTTTTGCCTTTCGAAGTACAGAGAACGCATTGTAATTATTTTTCTTCACACGTATCATAATATTAATATTAAATTATCATATTGCCTTCGTAGAAAGACAGTCATTATGTTACTAGTACAATAATGACATTGTACAGCAGTTAGTTACTTTATAAACCACCGATGGCAGCACCAAACATAACTACAATGTCAAGTGTATTTAATCTGACATCTCCGACGGTCATATTAAAAATTATTAAGTTAAGTTAATATGTACAGTTGCATTGAATATGAATTTGATCATTGAAACTGTGTGAAGAAGTGCAAGAAATGTAATGTATACTGCCAAATTTGTCAGAAATTATTTATATATATATTCGACCAAAGAAAGATTAATTCTCACAAATCACGTAACAAATATAAATATTTTATACATATACATATTGTTCTACAACTGTTAGTAACTGGTTAAGGTCACTTTCCATGTAATTTTATGTATTTTTTATGTAGTTTCTCGTTTAGAACGCTTGAAGAAAAAAATCGTATATGTTACTGGGAATAGAAATATTTTTTTGTGTTTCGCCCAGATTGCTTGACCACGGCCACAAATATCTTGGCTCTACCCAATAATCATCGCTTTTTACTTTTCGTAACATGATATACTATTCTTTAGGGTAGATCTACACTAGAAAACCGACACGCATTCAATTGTATCGACCTTATAACCATGGTTATAAGGTCTACATATTTATTTTTATTAAATGCGCGTCGCCACACTAAAAAACAAACCGACATACATCTACGCTAGTCAGTAGGGCCTCTTAAGAAGCCCTACACGCTAGCGTAGATGTACGCTAGCAATCCGACACACATTCAATTAAAACTCAAAGCGGACAATATCTTCGCCCCCTTGTGAGCAATTTAATATCCGTGGTGGGCAATGACGGGTTGATGGATAATAGGGGAGGCTATAAAGATTCCGGGGACAAAATAAAAATAACGGGTAACGCTAGTATGTAGCGCTTCTTATATTCAATATATATAATTCTTGATATAGCTTGTGAACCACTGCTTAACATTATAAATATCTTTACTATAAATTCGTGTTGTGTTTTATTTATAATCAAACTTTAAAACTCGTATTATTTTTATTATCGTATATACAGCCTTTCTTTCTTTTAAAATAAAATTTGCATTATAACAAGCGATAGGATCGTCAAAAATTTGTATTTTCATAATTGAATCGCGGCTAATAAAATTTTGGGAAGCCCTAATCAACACATTCTATACATTCATAATCAACCAGTACACAATAACTATACGTCTCTACATTCAAAATCCTCCTAGCACATCTGTTTCGCTGTTACGACGCAAATCGCAAACGCTAGCCGAGGTACTCGCTCGCCGGCAGTTTACCTTACTGTTTATCCGTTTGCACGTTTGTGGGTGTCCGCTTTGGTGCGCCAGTCGGTCGGCCATTATAACTCCACTTGGATGGGCGGTGTGTTGTGCGAGGGGGAGGAGAGGTGACGTACGCAATGCCGTCACCCCATAGCTTGCCCTGTCCCCCCTTCGTACCACTTCAACGCCGATAAAGTTAGTGCTTAGTGCTAACACTTTTTTCGGTGTCGGTCGATGCTGTTCGCCTGATACTTGGCTGTTCGTATTGTGAAGTAGATGACGAGCAAATTTTCTGTTACTTATTTTGTTTTGGTTCGGTTTCGTCAACGCTGATTAAATTTACTAAATGTTGTTGAATTTTTATGTCATAATAAATATTGTTTAAAAAACGCCTGGTAATTATGCATCAACCCTATATTTACTCTATAAATTTTCATATTAAAAGAAAAAATAAATTTAATATAGTAATTTTAAAAAATAATTACGATTATTAATGACGATTATTATAAATAATAATCTGAAATAAATTGTTGAAATAACATTTCGGCATGTTAGTTTTTGATTTATAAATTTAACAAATATGGTACGCTTATTTGAATATTAAATATTGATAAAATAGCCATTCTGTTTAATAATATATAATTTAATTGAAACAAAATATTAAAGTGAGTTTTATTTATTGTTATTCGCTAGATTTTGCAAGCATATTATTTTGTTTATATTAATTTTTCATATGTGTTAAATCAAGATCTTATAAGTCAAATATAAAATATATTGTACGCCATGTGTAAAAGAATATAATATTATATACCTACTAACATTGCTGGATTTAATAATACATCATTAATTAAATTCAAAAGGTCCCGGGGTTTAAATCCCGGCAAAGTCAATGCATTTTTCTTCATTCAAAAATTAATTAGTTTATCAAAATAAATTAATGGTGATTGAAGCAAAAATATAATACTACAACCTAATATCAAATTTAAATGATGTTGGTATATTAGTTTTTGAAAATTAATTAACAATTAACATTGAAATTAACAAACTTATAAATTCTTATGAATTTAAAATATAATAGAAATTTTTTATTAATAATTTTAAGATATTACGAAATTTAGATTTAAATTTAATTAACTTAGTCCTAAAGCATTTTTATTTTTTATATTTTTTAATTTCCATAATTTATAAAATAAAAAATACATGGAAAAACAAAATAACAAATAAATGCATTTTTATTTGCATAATTATTATTAAAATATGTATTTATCGACATTAATTAATTACAAGTAAAAAGATTTACAAATTTAAAATTCAATATACATAAATTAAATTAATTTTCTAATTAATTGTAATAACACCACTATTTATTTAATTCTTCTAAATTGTTTTAAATCGTGAATGTGTTTTTCAATACGAAAATGATCGATTCAATACGATAAAAACGTTTGATTTGAATTTTATATGAGTGACTAATTAATTTAATTAATAGAAAATATGTGCGCGGCATATATACAAGAGAAAACACCTGCAAAATTATTTAGACGCTCGATTAATTGAAAATGAATACCTGTTTCAGTTAAATGTTAAATGGAATACACACTAATTACTCGTTTATTTTATAGTTCATAACTGTTCGATATATTGACTTGATTTGCATTGATTTGATGAGACGCTATTAGATGTTTTTTTGTTTTATTATTGAATCGTAATTATTCATCAATTAATCACGTCTTATATTAGATTTTTAAATGCTAATTTTGTATTTGACGTACGTTATTCATTTTAGAAAATTATGGAAATTTATAGAATATCAATTGATTTTACCTACTATACATATTAATGTTATTTTTTCAACATTCTTTTTGCCGACCGTCATATCGCATATGATAAGGGAGCTATTGTAATCATCAGGGGTGTGGAGTTGCTTTAAAATTTAGCAACTCCGGCTCCGACACTGACTCCGACTGCAACAACGACTCCAACCTCCAACTCCGACTCCGGTCCAATACAAAAATATATGATCATAAATTCAACTTTCTACTTGACAAGACAAGGGGAAGCGAATGATTTGATTGATATGTGTATGTTTAGTTCACTATTACTGAGTGTAGGCATATTAAGTTGCTTATGCTGCAAAAAAAGGGAAATTACCGTTCTCTATCGAAAGTTTGTGTGTTTGATATTTTAAAATTTGTATTAAAAAAACCGGAGAGGGTCTACTTAAGACGACCCCAACTCTGACTCTGCACTATGACAAAGATTACTCCAACTCCGGCTCCTCTAAAAATCACCGACTCCATGACTTACGACTCCTACTTCCGCTCCACGGCCCTGGTAATCATACCAAATTTGACATATCGAAATTTTTATAGATAAGCACGAATTAGGCTTATTTATAGTAACACAAATCAACTGTTTTTAATGTGATGTCCGTCTGTCAGTCTGTCGATCTGTCGATACATATTGTAACAGTGTACGTGCGTGTCACTGTATGCGTGAACCCCACCCGCTGTTTAAAGATGAGTAATCAGAGTATCGCTAAGTAAGATTTTGCGCTGCAAAATCTTCAGTCTAACAATAGGTTAACTCAAGTTAAGATGTAAGCGACAGTAGTTCAATCATGTAACAGTTTTTCGGTCAAAAGGGTCTTTTCGCGGATAGTTTTGGCAGAATCAAAGATTGTACTGTCGCGTCGCGCATGAGGATGTAACATATTACAATATTAAAGTCGACTCGGCAGTTTCGTTAATTGTGTTTGAGGAAACACTTGTTTTTATTCGCTTCAATCGAGTTTAACGGGCATAATGGCCAACGCGTCCGAGTTCTATGATCAATGCGGAACTTACGGTCTTTTAGTATTTTCGATTCTCGCTATCCAAACGCAAATCGCTAATAAGTAAAGAAAGTAAAATGCAGTTTAGTCACCTTACGAAGTTAATTGTAACGCACGCATGTAAAGCCTTGTTTTCATTGCGGTGTCGAAAGTGTAGAAGTGTGGCTTTAAAAGTGTCTGTTCTATTTTCATTGCGGTTTGTGAAGCGGCGATGGTGTCGCTTATGTCAAATCCGAATTAATTTCTTTAGCTATATCATACCATAATGGTGCCATCAGAATGTTATTTCGGTAATGTACATGTTTAAAATTATAAAAAGCCTGTTTTTCTTGAACACAAATTATTAAATTTTCATCGAAATTCATTTTATAGCTAACCTATAAACGTCAATTGCTTGGCACTCTGACAGTTGTACGATAAATACTCATGCGCGCCGGTGGGTGTCTGTCCAAAAGTTAAAATATTTGAACATTCAACACCACACTTCAACACCACACTCAAGTATAAGCGGGAATCGAATCCACCAATGACATTACTGCATTTCACTGTTCCACACTTTTGACACCGCCATAAAAATGAGCCTTAACTACCAGCAAGTCAGCAAACGCAACCGCTTACAAATCACAAGTGAATTTATTTTAATCTTCTATGTTTGTGCTTTATTCAAGAATATATTTTATATCATATTTAAAAGTTAGTGCGAGTTTTATTGAGCTTCCTTTATCCTTTGCGAAGTTGTATTAAAGTAACGCAGTGTCGTAGTCAGGTAAATTATTTAATTAATAATGCCACGACTTGTAGTATTTTAGCAAACATTCAATAGATTTAACTATTTTCTGGTATACAAGAGCAAAGTCGCTCTTTTACCTGGCGCAGTCGAAATTAACTAGTAAATACATTTCATTATATTTTTGAGTCAAATTCATCTCTCTAATTGACAAATGTTTGTATGTATGTTTGTATATATGTTTCTGCCCTATCTCCTCCTAAACCCCTGAACCGATTTTGATGGGAGTGGTGTCATTTTAATTGGTTCATCTCCTATTTGAGAATAGGCAAGTTTCATCTTTCTACGATTTCATCTTGGTTCTCAAAAATTTGAAAAACTATGTTAATAATGCAAATGTCAAAAATAAACTTAGATAGCTATGAAAGAAATGAATGAAATAAATAAATAAATAAACAGCTGTCACAATATATAGCAAGTACATTTTTTTTACATATATCAGTGCATATATTTACATTTTTTTCATTAAAATAAGAGTAAAAAGTACATTTCATTGATATTGTTGTATTATAAAAATTTTGTATGATGCCCAAATGAGCAAACTCTAATATAAACGGCAATAAAAATGCCAAGAGAATGAAGATGGAATATTCGAATCTTTCGTCGGATAAAAAAGAAGAGCTTAAATAAAAAATTTGTAATATATTATTATTATATTTACGTAATACTTTCTACGGGGCGCGCGCGTGCGCAAACGGCAATAAAAATGCCAAGAGAATGAAGACGGAATATTCGAATCTTTCGTCGGATAAAAAAGAAGAGCTTAAATCAAAAATTTTTAATATATTATTATTATATTTACGTAATACTTTCTACGGGGCGCGCGCGTGCGCGCGCCCTCTATTTTTTTATATTTATATACTGTGTTTTTGTGTTGTGTTTGTTACTATTTTCGACTTTAAACGTGACCCTTTAAGGGTCACGGGTTTCCTAGTCATTTTATTAATAACACACATATGAGTAAAAAAAAACACCGCTTGCATCTCCTATTACAATATAAAGCAAATTTGGCTGAACAGATTGCTATAAAATTTCATATTCAAGCTTCAACTTTTGGTAAAGATCTGCCAACTGATGGAAGTGATAATTCGCTTTTATATGTTTTACGAATATTTCCCAACAGAGAATATAATTATACTTCGAAAAAATGTATTTAAGAAAAGTTGCTAAACAAGTTGTAACTAACAACTTTTATTTGGAAATTTTTTTTTTCAATTTTTCATGCTTTTAATATACCGTGTGTTGACTTGGACCGTCGTACATAGGGATTTAGCATGTAAAATCAGAATTGGGCGATTTCCCGCTTCCCAAATTATTTTACAAAAAACACTGGGATAAATGTTTTAGGAAACACTTTTTTACATGTAAATCAATCAACAAAATTTTTTTGGAACCATCCCAACGTCAGGAATTAGCCCTAAAGTTGTAAAGAAATTGACTGAAAATGGCATTAGCCGTGAAATTGGAACAAAAATAAAACAAATGCTAAATGCTATATGCTATTTCACGGCTACTGCCATTTTCCAGTCAATTTCTTAACAACTTTAGACCTAATTCTTGACGTTAGGAAGGTTCCAAAAAAAATTTTAGTAATTGTTTTACATGCAGAAAAGTGTGCCCGAAAACATTTATCATAAGATTTTTTTTGTAAAATAATTTGGGAAGCAGGAAATCGCACATGTTTGATTTTACATGCTAAATCCCTATGTACGACGGTCCAAGTCAACACACGGTATAATATAAATAAAAATTCTGTAAATTGATATGGCATATTTATGTCAAAACATAGTTTTGTTTTTACTTATTTATCATTGTAGGCAAAATGGTAAAAATTAATTTTGAAAAAAATAATATTCAGAAATTTGTAAAGCTTTAATTAATTTAGAAGTTCTAGTAAATTAATAACTATAAAATATTTGCACAAACAAAGCGCATAAATCTAATTTAAATTTATCGAATCGCATACAATCGACATTGATAAACAAGTGCACGTATCAAACATACATATAAATGTAAATGTTGCACGTGTTAACCTTTTCCTACATACAAGCTATTTCTTTCTTTCTTCGCATAACTTATTCACATAAATTTGTCATTTTTTTTTATCCTCGTCATGGATGTCGGCAAACGGAGCCATATTCATATAGGTCCACACAGAAACATGTAGCCATAGGTATACGTATCAGGTCAAAGCATTTATACGTTACATAGGTAAATATGGCTTTTACAAAATGTCATACGGTCGCGTATTCATTAAAAACGCTCCGTTATATACGCTTAACCGACCAGTTAAATAATAAATTGTTTATTTATGAACAGTTTTACGTGTACTGAATATAAGTATTAATTTATAAATGTCGTAATTATATGAATTATAGAATGAATGGTGAATTTAAAACTATATGTACAAAATTTAAGTTTATATAGTAAAAAATCTTTCAGAGCTCATTACATAATTATAGGTAATATTATTAGAATATCTTTATAATGTAAAATTTGAAGATACTGTAATAATTGCTAGACCTATCAATATTAACAGCAGATTGATATGACGAAGCAAATGAAATTTATGAAGTTAAATAAAATTTGGCTTCCATTAATTAAAAAAAATCTGTAAAATTTCATGATCTAGTCACATATTTGTTACCTAGTAACTTGTTTCTATGTACAGTTATTTTCTGTAAATGTCATTTGTATCAGTTTTTCTGATGAAGACGAGCGTTGAGTTTCGTCGAAACGTTGATTATAAAAAAAATTTAATACAGAACTTGTACCTAAAGCAGTTTTATTTTAAAATTGAAGTTATTTTTTTTGTAGGTTAGGATTATTAAATGTAATGACATTTTTTAAGGCCAGTTTAGATGAAATAACTATATTATTTAATTCAGTGTAGGTTAAAAAGAATTGTTTATTATGTTACTCGAAGTAGTACCTACTTTTTTTTTATACACTAAATTTATACACTTTTCGAAAATAAATACCTACGTATTATTTTTTTTAAATTATAAAGTAACATATAGATTAGTGTATGATGAATGTGAACTTGAAAACAATGTTATTGCAAAAGTTGGTGTTTATTAGTTGAAATGGTACAGTCATCTTGAGCGAAAGTCTAATGATCATTTGATTAAAAGAATGTATGTGAATGATTTTTAAGGTATATATTTGCATGGACGTCCAATGATTAGTTGAAGTAGTATGATTGAGAGTGTTTTGCTTAAGCGAAAGTTTCCAAATAGTATAGGAATAAAAGATCATGAATGAGAGATATATTTATGTATGAATATGGATGAAGCTAGAATTGTTTGCCTAGATAGAATTGTTTGCCTAGATAGGAATGTTTGGAGAAAATTAATTTCTTGTTAAATGGAAAGAGTTTGTACCACACCTTTTTGGATACATGGCATGTTTGTGTATTTATGTACGTATATTGTAATAACAATATAGATTATTTTATATAGTAAAAATTAGTATTAGCATTTTTTTTACATGTAAGACGATTATAGTCGTAATATATTATGAACAAGGTAATTGTACATACACTGTAAAAAAATTTTATGTAATTTTACCTACAAAGTATGAGACACTATGATGCCCAGCATTTGTAGGTATTATTACCGAACAGCTGTAATTTTACATAATTGTTTAAAAATACATAATGTCGGTACTTTTACAAACGTTGTGTAATATGATATTACCAACGGTATGTAAAAATACATATGTATGTAATATTACAGTTTTTTAGTAAAATCTCTTTTAGTAAATTTACAGAACTTCAGTAAATTTGCTGTCGGGAATTTTCCATAAATAGGTAATATTTATTTAGTTCTGTAATATTATTGTTGGTAAAATTACATACATTTGTAAATTTACATAAAGGATGTATTTTCAGATGAAGCAGGAATTAATAAACATTGAATAATAATAATATATATAGTTTATTAGCAAAAAAAAAATGCTATATACAAAAAACAAAAAATATACGTATAGTTTACAAAATTTGTATAGTAATATATGTGTTATATAATATGAATTATTTATCGTAACATTATAAAAAAAAAATATATAAAATGAATTAAAAAAAAAAAAAACATTCAGTCATTTAAATCTCTGAACAAAAATATTGTTATTCTTACGAATAATTATTCAGCTTTCTAATTAAGGTTAGTACGAGTACCCTATTCAAGACAGACATCGTTTTCATTCCTGACGAAGATTTCGATCCTTCTTCTGGATAAAGTTATCTACAAATAAAAAACGCTACGTTAATTATTTTAATATAAATAAACTGTTATGTATCTTTCTAAAAATATTTAATTATTAAATTATAAACAATTTACTTACATTTTCTTGGTAAATGTTACAGACGCCTGGAATTTGCAATAACCTACACAAAAACACAAATATATTATTAGTATTCATTAGTAAAAATCATAAACCTTATATAAATATAAATATTATACGTACTTTATGTGAACTGATATATTAATTATACCGGTGATTTCAACTATAATATGCATGCGTACATCTATACTTCTTCACTGCTACAAATAAACTAACATTAAACTAAAGTAATGCACATTCTGGGTGGGCTAAACAGACAGGATTCAACTAGTAGCTTATCACTGTTCCGATTGGCTAGCGTCATATTAAAGGAATGTTTTTACCAAATTATTCTGTAAAATTTCGGAACCCTTTTAAAAGTTGCATGTAAATTTAAAATTGCGTTTTTAAACTGCCTGTTTTACATTGTAATACAGAAAAATTATAAACTTTTATATTTAAAATTTTATATTTTATAAAAACTTTATAGGTACGTTTATATGCAATATAAATTATAATACAAAATATGCATAATGTTTATATTGTAAAAAAATATTCTATAGAATAATCGATAATCGATAATTAAAATAATAACTTCAATATTGCACCCATACAATGGAGATTAATCTCAGAAGAATTAATAAGAACATTAATAATTACACTTAAAATATTTTATTAGCATTATTATATAAAATATGTACTAACAATAAGTCTCATTATACTGATGTATTATTACAGATATTAATATGCAAACTGTAATTTTACATAATATAGGAAGTTTTACCAACAATATGTAATTCTACATTAAGTATGTGATGCAATTTGCAGAAAGTAAGTAATTTTACATACATATTAAGTCATTTTTACTTACTTTATGTAATTATTATGAATTTTTTAAATATTACAGAATTTTGAGGTAGAAATACAGAATAATGTAAGAATTAGAGAATTTTGAGGTGAAAATACAGAATAATTATAGTAAAATGAAATTACCGAATTTTTTTAGTAAAATTTTACTAGTATTTTTCTGTAATTTTACTTTTTTTTTTACAGTGTAATTTATTAAGAAATTATTGCCAGGTAAAACAGGCTTTACACATTTACACATATGAAAGAATAATTTTTTTATTTAATATATTACCTGTTGGTAAATAATTATTGAGATAAAATCAAAGTATTTATAATAATTATATAGTTAATTAATCTGAATAGTTGTTGAATAGATAATGCTAAGAAAAAAAATGAAAATATATGCAAGAATTTGACTTATATCTTATTTAATATTATCTGTGCTACTACAAGTAACGAAGCCTATATTGATTTAAATGATTTGTCGATCGATTAATAGGTATAAATAATACACATTAAACTATTAATTTTATTTAATAACTTTATTATATGTATGTGAATTTGTAATTTGAGTTAAAAATACTCTATTGAAATAGAAGAATAATTACTGTGCATATTTATCTTACACAAAAAATCGACTGACGTTATATTGTCAGTCGATTTCTTGTTTGTTCCATATCACAAAACCTTACTTTCGAGAAAATAATATTTAAAGTTTCTGAACTGAATTATTTATAGTAGGTATATGGAATCAATTAAAATTTATATTTCTGAAACTATTAAAATTATAACATCAACGATTGTTCAAATAGATAGAAAACAAATAAATATTGCCAAAATAAGCAATAACTCAATTTGATCAAAAATGGCGTACGGAACAAACAAGAAATCTACTGACGAGAAGTATATAAGGTTTATAGTTTATTTAATTTTATTTAAACTTATTTTAAGATTGCTTGTAAAACACATCCTTAAAGAAAACGATCACCTGCTCTTTGCCAACATTTACTCCACTATCAAAAATAGCAGATGTACGAATACTGGAAAATTCAACAATGAATCTTTTTCTCCATTGATATATGTTATCAGAAGTGTGGTTATCATCCACCTCCCCGATTCAGCCGGCACCAGCCACACTCTATATAAATACAACTCCGTCTGTGAGAGAATTTACAGCTTTTAATATAGATCGTGATGGCGAATGTGGGATGTGTGTGCAGTTTACTTAGAGTTTAGATTACATATTGAACAAGTAAAGTACCGAGACACCGAGGGCACGTGTTTCCCATCGAGTTAACTTCGCGCTCGCGCGCAAATGGCATTAGAATAAATATTTGATAATGAAAATACAATGCAATAAGATCGAGTTCTAACCTAGGTTAGGTTAGGTTAAGCATTACATGAATTATATTTAAAGTTTTATAATACTTTAATGTCTATTTTAATCAAATTTTTTTGTTCAATTGTTTTATATATGATTCTATTATTTAAATTCTATTATAAATTTTTTTTATGTAAATATTCTGTAAAAAAAGTTGCCATTTTATATAAAACCATAGTAAAAAATTACATATTATTTCAACTAAGCGATAAACTTTCTGTAAAAATAATAATTATATATGTTTTTTTACCGAAAGAATAAGTAAACTTACATAAAATATACGTATGTTATATTTATATTATGTATAAATTTTTTCTGTGATGTCTGTAAATTTATATATTAAACTGGTGTAAATCAGTTGCTCCGAATTTTTATGTAAAATTACCAAATATTTTATAGTGTTTAAATTTTCGGCAAGAATTGTTAAAATTTGACTAAAACTTGAAACATCTTTAAAGTTTAATATGAAACACTTAAAAATAAATAGTATATGTCACTCTGAGTAGAAATGAGTACTAAAAAGCAAACCAACACTATAGTTAGTAGAACTTGAAAGAGAAATTTAATTTTTTAATAAAAGTAAGATGAGAATATGAGCCTTTAAAATTACAAATGAAGTATATAAATCTTAGTAATTTCGATGAAAAAACAGCACATACACACATAAATCATATTTGCATTATTTGTAATGCACTTATAAATAAATATAAGTTATTAATACTTTATTTTTCTTTTCTTTTTCAGGTGAGTCATCCTTAAATATGTACTTTATTTTTCACATTGTTTGGTGAGTAAAAATAAATACTTTTTTCCATATTTCTAAACATTATGAAACATTACATGAACTATTTATATAATGTACTGAAATTCTATATTCTTCTAAACATTAATCAAAATTTTATATTTTTTAACTGGCCAGGTATATAATAAATGAAAAATCAGTAGTTATTTTTATTTATTAAAACATTAAGATCTAATATTTAAATTATATATTATTAATATAATAAATTACGATAATATATCAAAAAAAAATATCGTAAACATTTAGAAGTTATATAAAAGATTAGAAGCATATGAGTAATATATATATATATATATATATATATATATATATATATATATATATATATATATATATATATATATAGACCACGTTGACATCATCAGTTGGCAACGCTGTATAACAATAAAATTATGTAATTTTCGTGAGCACCTACTAAAAGAATATTTTTGTAAAAATTTGGTAATTTTTTTCCGGAAAGTTGGCAACACTATATTTTACTAAAATTGTATAATTTATGTGGGCACTACGAGAATTTTTTTATGAAAATTTCATGAATTATTTAAAACTTTTGTAATTTTTTTCTCGGAAAGTTGTCAACTATGTATTTAACTAGAATTATATATTTATGTGGGCACTAGGTGAATTTAATAAAAATCGGGTAAATAATGTAGCCATTATGAATTTTGAAAAATTTCTCAGAAAGTTATCTTCACTGAAAAAAAAATTAATACACATGACAATCGTGGGCACTAAATAAACCTATTTTGAAAATTTTATCAAAATCGATTGAACCGTATAGGAGGAGTTGCGATCACAAAATTTTCACTGACCGAACAAAGGAGCGGGCGATACACACACAAACACACATATATCCTTATAAATTAGGTTCAGATTTATCATATGTTTTGATTTTGGGCAATTTTTCAAACACCGTACCAAACATTATAGTCTTTCAGTAAAAATAATGAAATTGAATCATTTTCGAAATCAAAACAATAAAATAAACCAACTTTTGAAACAATTGCTAGTGGGTTTAAGCAATTGCAGCTGCATTCATTCATATTATTACAGAAAAGGGTAATTTATCTGCAACACCAAACTTACAATTATGTTATTATTCTATCTTCACGGTACATCAACGCCCGATATTGTTTTGTTTTTGTTCTCGGTATATTTTTTTTTAATAAACGGCTGTACCACCACTGACACTTTCGCAAATTGAAATATTGCATTTTATTAATAATCTTTATACAACACCTGCAAACTGAGATATTTACCTCAGGTTATTGTGTAATGCGAGATTGCATCATTCTGGTTTTATATTATTTTTTTGTTTAATTTTATTTAACGGCTGTTTTACAAACCATAGTGATTAGTTGGATATATTATTTAAAATATTTTTATAATTTATATCGAAATATATAGTTTTTTAAATAATATTACGGAGATTTAATGAAAAAACAAATGGCGTATATATATATATATATATATATATATATATATATATATATATATATATATAAACCATGTGTTTAACTTTAAATATCTCGAAAAATAGTGACGTTATCGTTACGAAGGAAGAGTATGTTTTTTACACGAAAAGTATTGGAGAATCAAAAAATTGTGCTAAAATGACAATTCCGTCAGTGGCGTAGAATTTAGGAAGGATCAACTTCACATTTGCCCCTGTTGTACGCCACTGGCAGTAGCCAGAAACTTTTATTTAACATAATTTAGTATGGTGTACGGTACCTACACTTCGTGCCAAGTATGATAAGGATACGTCAAATATGTAGTTTTAAAGTACTGGGCAAAAATCGTTTTTAAATTTTTAAATAAAACATCTTGTAGCTCAGTAAGGAGCCACATTTTATCTAAGTGATTTGCGTTAAATCTTTATATTCTGAGCCCAGGATACTCCAGTTAAAATATTTCCAATTACTAATAAATCACCCTGTATATTATATATCAGCCGAGCAGAAACTCTCATTCAGTCACCAAGCACTGAGAGCACTAAGGATGTCATCTACGATGTATGGTGAAACGTCTGCGAGGTTGACCACGGCGTACTAGCCCAGAAAATTCTATAAAGTGAAAGCCTAAAGATTACTAAAAACATTTATGTACTTTTAAAGTAATTTAATGGACCTAAAACATATTAAAATAAATACTTTTGTGTATAAATATTACCATATAAAATAAACGATTTATATAACTAATTAAATCAATTTGACATGTGAAACTTGAATTTTTTCACATATATAGTGTGTAATTATAATCATAAGACATACTGAAAGAGAAAAAAAAAAATTAATGCGTAGTCACCCAAAAAGCATTAACAGCTTATAAAACAAGTTACTTATCTGGTTGGTATAGGTTAGGTTTATCTGGTCAGGAACATTGGTGGAAAGACTAAAACATAATATAAAACACAACATAAAGAACTACTTTCTCCCGACAGTTACTTGTTACTTACCTGTTGTTACATAAGCACTGATTGCACATTCATTTCATTAGTATAATACCTCCTTTATATGGGAAACATGTCAGATTTAACTTGTTATTAATTATACACGCAGTATTTTTATTTATTGAAAATATATTACAAAATTGTTCGGTTTCTTTTTAATAGTTGGCTGCAAGATATTTTAAGTGCACTTCTAAGTAATGAAATTAATATTATGTACTTATATTTTAATAACGCAGGCAGCCGTAGACCAGTGGTAGCGTCTTGCGGGACACATCAATTGCGTCCCGCGGTCAGAAAACCCAACTTTTATATTCCGAATTGCGTCCCGGTCAGTTTAGCGGATACCTATCTACCTGCTACCTACGGGTACACGAATTTCGTCCCGCGGCCGGGTTCTAATCTTTTACAAAATTTTATGATGACCAAATTGCGTCCCGGTCAAGCTAGTAACTTCGTCCGGCAGTTCAGAATTCTGGTTATGAGATTAAGGTCTACCTCACACAGGTAGCGGTTTCTGACAATACCATCAAAGTAATTTGCTGAGAAATTAGATGTCTTTGGCAATACCGAATATCTGTAATACTTTGTTTCGTTTTTCGTTATTGGCATACCTATTTAGAAATACATAAAGATATTATAAATCACCACCTGGAATTTCCAAAATTAAATTAACTCCCTCCAGTTTTCTTATTCCGTGCATAAGTTTATGTTTTGTAAATTTTAATAATCATTCTAGTATCTTTTCTGTTTCTGGTACAAAGTAAAGTAGAAATAGTTCTCTTTAGTAAATTGTGTTTTCTGTGTTAAATTGTATCATGAATTCGGAAGATGTTTTTGATATGCTGAGTGAGAAGCAGAATCCGCTGTTAATTGTAAATAATAATAAGTATCATTTTCATAAAATGCTTTCGGGAAATGTGAAACGCTGGAAGTGCTGTGAAAGAAAGTGCAAATCTTATTTAAAAACTGAAACTTCTAATAATATAATAGTTCAACATAGTGATGAACATAATCATGAATGTGTTAATCTTTGTGTATTAAATCGACAGAAAATTAGCAATCGTTTAAAAAGGCAAGCTGTTGAAGACATATGCGAAAAACCGATGAAATTGTTGCATAGAGAGTTGCAGAAGGAAGATAATGAAACATTGACGGTAGACGATGTAAACAGAATAAGAAAAAATATATACAGCAGCAGAAAGAAAGTAATGCCAAATATACCCCGTAATCAAGAAGATGTCCATGAAGTTTTAAATAGCATTAAAGTAAACACCAACGAAGGAGAGCTTTTTTTGCTTAAAAATGATATAGCTAAAAATTTTGTTGTATTTTCCACCAAAAAGAATTTACAATTTTTAAGTAAATTATCTATTTTGTATGTTGATGGGACGTTTCGCTGCTGTACTAAATATTTTTATCAACTTTTTACCGTTCATGGAATTCTAAATGAACATTATATACCACTTGCATTTTTCTTATTACCTAATAAAGCAACAGAAACATATGCAATGGTATTTAATTATTTGAAGCAAGAATGTCGTATACTAAATTGCAATTTTAATCCTACAATAATATATGCAGATTTTGAGAAAAGCATACATAATGCGGCTTACAGGTGTTTTCCAACTGCAGAAATAAAAGGCTGCCGATTTCATCTCGGACAATCATGGTAAGCTAAGTCAATTTTATTTCATTTTACATTTAGACCATATACGGATAAAGCAAATAAATATTTGCTTTTTTGAAGCACGGACTGAGAAAAGGATTTGATAAAATTAAACAAAAAGTGACAAACATATTATACTTTAAATGATTACAAACGAATTTATTTAAAATTAATACAATAATATTCAAAAATACATATTTAATTTTATTAATTGTTTAGCAATTTTTTTTTAGATTTTATTAACTTTAGTACTAAAAATAACTAGCATTATTCTAGAAATAAATCTAAATATGGTATTAAATTATGCATAGTTGTTAAATTTTAACAAATCAATTATTTCTTTTAATATAGCATATATTTTTAACAAATTCGTTTGTTTCCATTTAAAGTACAATATATTTGTTTTATGTCTGCTCAATTTTAGCAAACCCTTATCTCAGTGTAATCCTAACTCTTTTTCAACCACCTACTAAAAAAATAATTGTTGAGAAAAGGTTTGTGATACATTTTTTAAATTTTGACCAGGTGGCGAAAAATTCAGAAACTTGGACTGGCAGAGGAGTATTCAAAGGACTCGGATGTAGGAATGTACCTTAGATTTGTTTTTGGTCTACCATTTCTAAATCCAGCTGCAGTTGGTGATTGCTTTGGAATTGATTTTGCAGAGATTTTACCAGAAAACCCGAAAGTGCACAAATTTGCCGATTATTTAGTAGAAACCTACATTTCGGAAGAAGCAGAATTCCCACCTCAAATGTGGGCTGAAAACAGTTCGTCTCTTCAACGAACAACGAACGCTTGCGAGTCATTTCACTCTAAATTTAATTCGCTATTTTATAGCAGCCACCCTAACATATACCAATTTTTGGACGCCTTAAAAAATATTCAAATTGACACGTACGTCAAAATGCGTAGTGTTAGTATGCCAAAAAAAGTATATCGAAGAGCCGCAATTAAAAAAAAAGAATTTTTGGACGAGAAAATAATGTTGCTTAGGCAAAATAGACTTACCAATTTTGAATTTGTAAAATGTATAGCTATTAAATATAGACCAATTATTTAATATTTATATATTATAGTTATATATTTCTATTATTTATTATGTATATGATTTACAATGTAACAATAAAAATCTGTTTTACAAATTTTTCATAATTGTATACATTAACTTTATAGGAGTATATTATTTATTCAATCCCTATGCATTTTATTTAAAATATGTATTTTCTACAAACTTTTTTCAGGAATTAGACAAATTTATTACGGAACAACCTTTATAACATTGCTTCAAAAAAATTTGAAATAAATAATAATTTTGCAAAAATATTATAAAGTATTGTTTTATGATTTTCATTATTTTATGAAATGAAAGAATAAAGTGTTAACATATGGAAACTAGAAATATATTATTGGGCTTGATATAAAAATTTTATACTAGGTGACAGGTAGGTAGGTAGCAGGTGGAGTTACAGTAACCCTAGTAGCTAGGTATCCGCTAAACTGACCGGGACGCAATTCGGAATATAAAATTTGGGTTTTCTGACCGCTGGACGCAATTGCTGTGTTCCCTGTTTAACTTGACCGGGACGCAATTCGGTCATCTTAAAATTTTGTAAAAGATTAAAACCCGACCGCGGGACGCAATTCGTATGTGCCCGCGTCTTGGACTCACCAGAAATTAATTTAAATATAAAATAAAACGACTTTAGGTTTAAGTTCTGGGTGAAACTTTACTTTACGGTTACCAAATATATTTACTTCAAATTGTACAAATTGTTATTTTAGCATATTTTATGAATATAATTCCAAAATTTTAGTGTAGATATGATATTTATAATATTAAAACTGATTTTGAAAATTCGTTTTTAACATGTTGAATGTTGAAAAACTACTGCCATATTTTTCTATGTTTATTATAACTACTATAGCAGATACTGTTATTCTTAATTTTTTACATTAAAAACAACTAAAAATTCTTATCCTCAGGGCTAGACTGGAAACACATTTAGGCCCACAATATTAAATTAAAAAAGTACATTAGTAATTTATAAACATATTTATTAAAATAATAAAAAAGATTTTTTTTTTGAATAATTGCAACAAAATTAAGTGCATAGTGAAGTAATTAAAAACAATTAAATAAATATTATTAATTAAACAACTTTTTTTAATATTTGACTTTTTTCTTTCATTATATCAATAACTCGATTATTGCCAATATTATTGTAAAAATTTAATTTCATTTCATTAAAAAAAAACACTTAAATATATATTGTGGGTCCATCGGGATATTCCCGGTATCCCGGTGGGCCAGTCCAGCACTGCCTTTCCTGCAATGAGCGCCACCATATATGTCAAGTACAACCAATTCATTTTACGTACAACCTGTTTAAAAACGAATTTTCAAAATTTGCAAAAATAACAATATGTAAAGTTTAAAGTAAATACATTTGGTAACCGTAAAGTAAAATTTCGCCAAGTTCTGTATTAATATTTATTAATAATCGACTTTTAAACAAACTCAACGTTTGTTTTCATCAGGAAAACTGATACAAATGAAATTATCAGTAAGTAACAGAACATAGAAACGAGTTACTATAGGTATAACAAATAAGTAACTAGATTATAAAAAAGAATTTATAAATTTTTAATTATTGGAAGCCAAATTTATTTATTAGATGTTATTACGATATATTTGAACTACATTTTCAAATTTTTATGTCAAAAGATGTTTTCAAATCGTGATAATACGCATGATTTTGTCAGCTTCTGGCCACTTATCTCGTCCGCAGGGAACTTTTGAATACAAAATAATACAAAAGTTTCCTTAGAATATCCTAAAATTAAAATAAAAAATCTACCACGACACTGTGTGTTTTTTTTTAATTTCAAAAAATTACGAAAATGGCGGTTGTTTAAAAAAAAGTCAGTTTTTGCGTATAGATAAAACCTCTCTTTCCCTATATAATTTTCTAATTGCACCATTACAATGCCCCGATTGAAATTAGTTAGTATAGGATTTTTTCAAATTAAAAGACAATATCCATTCCTGAAATATTTTCCGCGTACGTCGCTGATACTCTGTATGTATGTAGTGTGCATAATTGAAACACCTGTCCCCCGTTGACTAAAATCATTGTCTACTCGCTTTTGACGCCTGAATAATTTACAGCTAAATAATGTAAGATATAGTATCTTATATATGATAGTTTGTATATCTATAGTCAAAGTAAACGAGTACCAAGTAATATAGTTATCATAATGTATTATTATTATTATTTATATACGGGTATTTAACGATGTCTGACTTTAGCTGGGAAAGTTAAGTAGCTTTTTGTTGTTTAATTACATTAAAATTGAGTAGTTAATAATAAGGAAAGCTGGGTGCTAGTATTTACAAAAAAAAAATTCTGATAAATACTTAAAATACTTTAATATTTTAAATACTAGTATAAGCTACTTTTTTTTTATAAATATTTAGGCCCGTATTCTCACCTCATTTATAAAAGTGATTTTTGCCAAAAGTAGTTTTAAAATTCACTTAAAATCATTTATTAAGCTTTTTAAAATAGTTTATTTAAATTTTATAATACCAAATATAATGAAAATGATCAAAAATAGAAAAATTATTTACAATTAATGAAAAACAGAAGCAAAAAGTTATTTTGAAATTAATGATAAAAGCACTTTTTCACGAAAAAGTGAGGTTGAGAATACGGGCCTTAGAATTTGTATTTCGAGTATAAGTAAGCGTGGTAGCCGAGCGTGTTTCAGCGTCAAATACTACCGAATATAATACTGTGAACTTAGGTTATAGTTCTATATTAATATTTATTAATAATCGATGTTTCGACGAACTCAACGACCGTCTTCATCAGAAAAAATGATATGTATCAGTTTTCCTGAGGAAAACAAACATTGAGTAATACAAAATGATCAAAATCATCATTTTCTACCTGATGAATACGGACGTTGAGTTCGTCGAAACGTCAATTACTAATAAATATTAATACAGACAAAAAAATTTTACTGCAGAAATGCTGTATGAAAGGTATTTTCATCATTTTTTGACATTTTTTTTTTCAGAAGACGAAATCCAATATTTCGACGAAAAAAAGTTATTAATTTATTCAAAGCTTACTATTAATATTTTTTTAATGAGATATTTTTACGCATTTTATATACAAGTAACGTATTTTTCTCCCTTCTCTCTACATAAGCTGTATTATTTTACAGAGAGGCATTTATATACGATGTGCCTAAAAAAATTATGTACAATGTGTTTTTAAAGAATTATATATGCAATGTATCTATTTTTTATATATGATTATGCAATGTGTCTAAAAAAATGTTATATACAAAGCATCTAAAAAATAATATGCGCAATATATTTAATTACAAGTAATTTACAAAGTTAATTTGTTCATCTAGTAAATTTACTAAGCGTTTATAGTATAGGTTACTATAGGAATATACGTATTTTATTTCTTAACCAAATTAACTCTGTTATTATATGAAAGCAGACTTGTATTTATTATGCGAAAATTAGAATTTTTATTTAATAGAACAAATAATTTTTTTTCTAAAAATATATGTATATTACTGTAAAAATAAAAATATAATAGAAAATAAAAGAAAAATATTGAAAAACAATATACAATTGTTATTGTTTACTGTTACTAATAAAAATAATTTCATTATTATCAAATATAAAATAGTTATTTTTAAATTGAATGAACTTTAGAAATTGCAAAAATAATACTGAATAAAACATATAATAAGATTGTTAATAATTCTGTATTGTTACAATAATTAAAAATGTTTTGTTATTTTTTAGTAAAAAATGTTTTTATAATTTCTTTGATAACATATAACATAAAATTTTAGAAGAAAAAACCTAATTAACAAAGTATTAGTGTTTTATAACAATTGTTTTTTAATATTAATGTTACGTTAACGAATTGCCTATGTAGAAAGACGTCATTATGTTACTAGTACAATAATGACATTATTATACAGCAGTTAGTTACTATATATCACTGATGGCAGCACTAAACATAACTACAACGTCAAGTGTATTTAATCTGACATCTTCGGCAAAACTTTTCCGTCAAGTTAATTTAATTGACAATTGTTTATTTTCGCTTGAATTTAAATTCGATTATTGAAAATGTGTGAAAAAGTACAAAAAATGCAAAGTATACCGTCAGATTTGTCAGAAACTGCATATTTAACCAAAGTAACACGGTCAAATGTATTTTTAAATTGACATCAAAACTTACTTGAAAGTTTCAAAAATCAAATATATTTTTGTAATAACAATAAAATTAATTTTCATATTTTCTTTTGTTGTCTGTTAATACATGTAGAAATAAATATTATGAAAATTCAATATTTTTATTAACTAATGCAGACTAATTTCAACTTCAATCTAAACTACAAGTACAATTTCGCTGCAGAAATAAATATACAATACCGTATGTATCCATGCATGCATTCAACTACAACTTCAACTTAAATATCGCTTAGATTTTTGTCTTTTATAGTTTAAAAATATATATTTTAAACGAACATCAATAAATTATCTAATTATCTATTATCTAGATAAACTTTTGTTCTTATATCTATCATCTCATTTAGACCCAGTATTTCCAAATGTTGTAATAAAGTAATTCTTGGAATAATTTTATAATTAATTATTGTCATTTAGTCTGAAGATACATTTCTAGCCAATCACAAATGATTTTTTACTTATCTTAAGAATAAATAAAATTGGAAATACTGGCCTGTAGATAATAAACAAAAACTGAATCTTCAGCTAGATTAATATTTTCCTAGCATTATTAGAAACATAATTTTAAGGATGAGGCTATTTATACATACGGTATGTATACGCAATTGGCTATTTATACATACTAAAAAAAAACCTAAACCAACCTACTAACCTAACCCACCTTAAATAGCCAATTACGTAAAAATACTGTATGTATAAATAGCCAATTGCGTATACATACCGTATGTATAAATAGCTACTTTCTAATTTTAAATGAAAAACACATCCATACGTCATCACCACATTGCTTTCATATCCACTTCACTATCGTACAATTCTCTTTAAACGCTGCGAGCAAAGCACAACATTGAAACAAACAAACCAACATCGGGGTTGACTGTTGCTGTAATACGTGTTGGTTGGTCTCTTCTTGGTCTCGCCGTCCGTCGTAACACGAACGGACATATGTAAAACGAATTGTCTCCGGTGATGGGAGCGCCTTGCCTAGGCTTTTAACTCCCGGTGGCCATCGACAGACCATGTCCGATTGTCGAAGATAGATCGTGTTGCTGCGGCTGCGGCTTGGATGCTTGATTTTCTTGGTTGGCCTGTCTTCAATCACGTTACGCGGGATATTTACCTGAACACCGGCGTTCAACGCTAAACGTATAAATAACTGTCAATTGTCGATACTGTCAATGGCTTACCTGTATTTGATGACAGTCAGATAGATGTTTAGGAGTGGTGAAGATTTTTATTTAGATTTGCTTATTGGAGATTGATTGAAGTTTAAATGATTGGATTTAGAAAAGTTGTGCTGAATTGATTCAATTGAAATTTGGATATGGTAAAGCCTCACGATTTTATTTTTAATTACATATTGATAAGCATATTTGAGGATCACAAACATTTATATTTTTTACTTTTAAATATGGTTTTTAATAAGATCGAGTTATTTATTATTATTATATTTTTTTTATAAATTTTTCAATAAAATTGTTAATTTTACCAAATCGATTTCTTTTAAACTTTACATACTTGTTTATTTCCGATGACAAAATATTTCCTAAAACTTTATGTGAATAAGTAATTTATACATATAAAGGACAATATGTATGTTTGTCCGATTTTGAAATGCAACTAGGAAGTGAGTTATAAAGTTAAAATTTTTACATAGCTTTGTAATTCAACCACAATGATGGAAAAAATCCAAAATTGTGGATTTGTATGTGTGAGCCGTAGGCAAACACTGTAAACAAATAAAAAATGTATTCGATTATAATTTGACATCAACTGAAGAGATTTTAATGGGAGTTTTATCAATAGTTGAGGCGGTTTTAAGAAAAGTATTATTATAAGATAAAACTCTGTTTGCTTATAACTTGAGATTCGCAGAACAGATTTTGATGAAAGTTTTATTAATAGTTGAGTCGTTTTCAAGGAAAATTCGTCTATGGGACAATGTAGCATGAGCCGCAGGCGAACGCTGTAAACTGTAAAAATTCATTAAAAACTCTGTTAGCTTATAACATAAGATCCACGAAACAGATGGAATTGAGTTGTTTTCAAGAAATTTTACTACGGGACAATGCAGACGAATGTTGTAAATCAATTAAAAAAACTCTGGTCGCTTATAACTTGACATACACGTAACCAATTTTGATGGGAGTTTTATTAATAGTTGAGTTGATTTTTGAGAAAGATTCTACTATGAAGTAATGCAGCGTGAGTCGTACACTGTTCGAAAAAAATACCCTCATTAGTGCCTATTTAAGTCCGTTCCCTAAAAAGGGTAAATAAAAATATGATTACCCTAAATAGGTAAATTCAAAAGAGTACTTTGTTATCTCAGAAAAGGGTAAAAAGACAGTTATTACCCTTATTTTTCGTATTTTTTGCCCTTCCATTAAGGTAAAAAGTCAAATATTTTAAAATACACAAGAGCAGGGCAATTTTTTGCACTAATAATGCTACAAATTCAATTACCCTCGAAAATTTTTACTCTTTTACCCTATTATTTTGAACAGTGTAAGCGAACTCTATAGACATGTAGACGATAAAAATTGACCAAAAACAGCAATTAAGTTAAAATGGATTTAAAGTAATGAATCTCGTAGCAAAGCACAGGCATTATGCTAATATGTATATAAAAACTAATTATTATTTAACATAAATTTAGCTGTAGCAATAAAGTTTGTTGACTACCAAACGCATAATAAAAACAACACAATAAACAGATGGAAAAAAAACAAAATAAATAAGAGTCTACGGTAAATATTTTAATATTTTTGTATCCTCTTAGCTTTATGAAATTTAGATGTAATGAGGTAGTCGTTTTGAAAGTTGTGGAAAAAGTGAGAGAGATATTCTTTTACTATTACAACCAAGACACAACAACAACGCTACCCACTTACATAATTTAGCATTTAACGAGCGATAAGTTGTTACAATCTTTTGAGAAACTACCGAGAGAGCGAGCGAGAGAGAGAAACTTGCAATATAACTCATATATGCACTCAGCAGTCAGAGCCAAAAATAGGAGAAAAAAGTTTATTCACTCCACGGAACGTATAACAGCAAAAAAAGAACTTTATTTTCCGAACTTTTCCGTGAAATATATACATGGCGATAGGAGAATGATTCTCGTTTTGTTGTATTTTTATTGGTTTTGTTTATATATGTTTAGTATCGGAACTTTATACTTGAAATTTTATTTCGTTTTATTTCTGTGTACATTCCGTAAAAGCCTTTTGCTCGAACTTTTTCCCTTGTTTTATTTTAACTCTTTGTTTTGTGAAAAAAAATTAATAAAATTTTTGACTTTTACTAACAGAGGAAAATAACTCAAAGCATTTTCGAACAGGATAAAAATTATTTTAACCGAAGTCAAAAATTAACTGAATGAAATAGAAGAAATAAAGTATGTTTATCTATAATTCTAAAAATCTTTCAGGACTCATTATATTACAATAAAACGGCTTTAGGTTTAGGCTCTGTATTAATATTTATTAATAATCGACTTTTCGAACTGAATGTACATTTTCATCAGGAAATTTAATTTTTCTATTTTAAATAAATAAAATTTAAACAGAAAAACTTTAAACATATATGGCATTGTACTTTAACTGAAATTTAAATAATCATTTACACTATCGCAAATTGTGTTCCGAATTAACAATTCACTGAACCGAATTGTATGTTACGTGGCAAACTTCGGAGAACAAAAGAACAACCACGAACATTGACTCCAAAATCCCATTTTCGTTTCCTCCATGAACTTGACTTCGTTAACAACATCAACCGAAAAGAATTAACGACAGAAGAAGAAGTAAAAAAACTGCTCATCGCCGAGGTCATTAGCACAACACAATGAAAAACAAAAAACCAAAAAAGAATCGAACCTAAAATTTCTATCTTTACTGTTGCCTACACTGCTCAAATAAATCACGTGATTGATAATTATCAAACTACAATCGTGATTGAAACGAGACAACTGTAAAATAGAAAGAGATAAACAAATGTTCGCACACGTCAGGGTCAAATGTTTCCGTGTTTTTACCGAAAATAACCGAAGTGGTACGATCTGGTTTTGGTCTTTCATTGCGCATTACGAAAATGTGAATGTTGAACAAGGAACAGAACAATTTCAAATGTCGAAAGTTGTGTTGAAGACGAATTATATTAATAATTTCATTTAGTTATATTTTAACTAATTAGGTTGTCTTGTATCTGGTGTGTTAAAAGGCGCGTCTCGTACAGAGTGATTTTTGACAAATGAGATGCACGTTTTATTTCAACGGTCTACTTTAAATGACTTTTGTTTTGAGAAAATTGTTTAACTGAGTGACATTTAAAATAAATGTTTTCACTGGACTTCTCTCTAATCACTTGTCATAAATGTTGTTTTGACTTTGTTTTCTTATAATAAGCGTCATGTAATTATGTTATTTGATAATTGTTAGCTGAGAACTGTAAATTTTGTATATTTATAAAAGAAATTTAAGTTTAACTTTTTTTAACATAGTAAAAAAATTTTCAAAACTCATTATATTAAAATAAAACGACTTTAGGTTTTAGTTCTGTATTAATATTTATTAATAATCAACGTTTCGACAAACTCAACGTACGTCTTCATAAGAAAAAAAAGATACAAATGACATTTACAGTAAATAACAGAACATAGAAACCAATTACTTGGTAACAGAATAAGTAACTTGATCCTAAAATTTATAAATTTTTAATTAAAGGAAGCCAAATTTTATACAAATCATTGCTTTAACAGTGATTAATGTTATCTTTTTTTTATAAATTTCTATTGCTTCTCTTATCAATCTGCTGTTAAAATTGATGGGTCTTGCAAGTATTACAGTATCTTCGAATTTTACATCATGAAGATATTTTAATGCATGTTGAGCAATAGCAGATTTATCGGAATGGTTTAGACCTCTTATGTTCTGATTATTTATTTAAAACTGTTTTAACTGTCTGTCCAACATAAACCTTACTACATTCACATATACTAGTGCCTGCCAATATTTAAAAAAATTGGATCTGGATATTGGGATCCAAAAGGATTCGGATATCCGATACTCGGATAACTTGAGATCCGAATTCGATATCTGGATATTCGATACCTAAGATTCGAACCCGAAATCCGGATCTTAGATCTGTGACGTGACGTGGAAATAGCCTAAATTGCAATTTTTATTATCTGGCGTTTATTGACATATTTAAATGTTTATTTATATATACCTACCTCATTTTAACATACATACATACACAATCACGCCATGTACCCAAAAGGGCGTGGCACAAACTCTTTTCATCATTCCGAAATCAGTCGCCTCCAAACATTCCTATCCAAACAAGTAACTTTTGCTTTATCCTCATTCATAATTCCTCTCATACATGCTCTTTTATTCCTACTACTTGGAAACTTTCGCTCACGCAAAACACTCTCAATCATCTACCACTCCAACTACTCATCGGACGTCCACCTGCAAACGTATACCATCAAAATCATTCAAATAAATCTTTTTAACCAAACATTTATTAGACATTCGCTCAACATGTCCGAACCATCTTAACTGACTAACACCTAGCTTTTTTAAAATATATCAATTTACGAAATTCGTTGGACTGAAAATATAAAACAAAAAGCAAACTAATTTTATAAGCCCATACGATGTCTACGTACTTTAATACAACATAAACACTTTGCAATAACCATTGTAATTGATGTAAAGACAAATCTCCGACTACAAGCATCTTACTACATCTTACCAAAATCCAACCACATGCAGAGTGTCGAAACCATCCAAACATGACAGAGAAAGCAATACAACAACAGCGACAACAACAACATCGTCTTACAACCCTTGTCGTGATGTCGACAAAGTTATGATGTCGATTTTGCTTTTACGAGACGGAGATATATACGCGCCCGGGCGGGTTTTCGTATATACTCGTAGTATACATACAGCACACACGATGTTTCTGCGTTTACGTTTTCCATTCGTAACGCGACGTTTTCGCCGTTTCACTCGCGTTCAACGGTTCTTCTATATCATTTGTCAAACATTCGTTCTCGTAAAATGTGTTTGTAAAACGACACGTTTTACCCAGAGTAGCGACGGATGTTGCCATTCACATCTTTATATCGAAATATTGTATGTGCGGGTTTCATGTTATTATGGAGGAAGTGCTGCTTAGAGTAATATTTTATTCCGATAGTTTTAAATGTGATAGATTTATAACTTACGGTGAAAACAAATCTTTAAATGATTTTTCTAATGTTGTAGTTGTTTTATCTAAAAGAATAGATAATTTTCAGCTTTCTTCCCCTTTTTGATGAAACATTTGAATGCAAAAACAGACAATTACATTTAGAATATTAATTTAATGTAAAATATAATTGGATATTTTTTCAAGTTTGCATTATATTTATCTATTCTTGTTTGTTGATTTTTTCTACAGTTTTAGAGGCTATACACACTCTTGTAGATGTACGCGAGCAAACTGACATGTATTTAATTGTATAGATCTTATAACCATGGTTATAAGGTCTATATATTTGTTTTTTTCAATGTAGAGATTTTTTCCAAAAATTTTCACAAATTACTCAATCATTGAATCGGCTTGTTAGCCATAGACACGTGTTTTGCTGTTTAGGAGCTCGTCAGTATAGTGATTTGATCAATATCCGAAGACAGTTATGCAGGTGTAACCATCTGGAAACATTTACTTAAAATGGCTATTACTATTAAAACAGTAAAATTGCAATATAACTCCTACAATATATATGTATACCCACAAAAATATATTATAAACAATTATAACTATCAAAAATAATTGACAGACTTTGTGGAGGCGGCAATAAGCCATAAACTTATAAATACTTTGTAAAATTCGTTGAATAATTTACTAAAATATGTTTAAATAATAGTAAACCAAGTTGTCTCTTCTTGAATTTTCATACACACATAAACAAATATATTATAAACAAATTGTAATAACCGAAAACTGGGTACAAACTTTGCGAGGACGGCAATAAGCCATTAACTTATAAATTACTTGTAAAATTCGCTGATTTATTTACTAAAATATGTGTAAACAACAGTAAATCAAGTACCTGAATTTTTGTACACATATAAACAAATATATTATAAATAAATTGTAATAATCAAAATATGGATACAAACTTCACGGAGGCGAAAATAAGCCATTAACTTATAAATTACTTGTCAAATTCGCTGATTGATTTACTAAAATATGTTTTAAACAATAAAAAAACAACTGAGCATCAACTTCAATTTCCATCCGCGCAATATGTCACAACGTGTTAGATCAAATCAAATTACACAGCAACTTTTTTTTGTTAAGTCAACGGGACTTCGTTAATGTTTTCCATCATTTAACCGGTCGCTCGTCCGCGTTCTATTAACAGCAAATTATGTGTCAGATTTTTTTCTTTTTGTTGGTCCGATGAGGAAGTAGAGGAGACTTCGTTAAATGTTTTCTGTTTCCTCGTACGGGGGGTGGGGTAAAAAGGGACTCGGAAATTGTGTCCGGAAAGCAATTACCATAAAGAAAGATAAACAAGAATTTAAAGTGAGGTTACAAAACGCGGAGAACTGAGAAGCATAGATGCATAAACGTAGAATTTTCTATGATATATGGTTAGAGCCTGGCTTAGCTCAGATTACGTTGGAGATACAAAATATAATTTCGGTTTTAAATATTGATATGAAAACGGACGTTTTGAATTCATATGCATATAGGTTATGCGAGTTTGGCTACAATTTATACCTACCAGCTATATTTTAGCATTTATTTTTATTTTAAAATTTGAATAATGTTTAAGTGTTGTTTTGTAATAGTTTTTTTTTTTTCTTCTTGTGTATCAAAATATTTATATTACATTACTATATTGTTTGAAAGAAATAAAGAAACAGTTATAAATTATTATTTATAACGAATACTTTTACTGTAAATTCATATGTAACAAATTTTATGGAAAATATTACCAAAAAGACTATAAAAACCTTGTAAGAGCAATTGATCATCTATGATTGGTTAACAGGCAATAAAATTTATAGCATTTGGCAGAAGATCGTGTACAATAAATGTCATATTGATTCATTAAATAAATTTTATTAGATAACTTTGTTCATATACAAACACGAACATTATTATTACTAAATTAATTGAAACGTATTTCATATATATTTTATAATAAACTCTGTAGGTTATTTTATTATTAGCGAATAATTTGCATAATTGAAAATTTGTTAATAAAATTATATGATCAAATTTTTTTAAACATTTAATTAGTTATCTACAATATAAGAATTTTTGAAAAAAAAAATTAGTATGCCGACTTTCTAAAAATTTGAATTTTTTATATCTTAATTTAAATAATAAAGAAATAAGTAATACGTGTTTGTTTTTTTTGAAATGTGTCATAAATTTATATATATATATTAGGAAATGATTAATGTTTGATTTGTAGACAGATTTAGATGATGTTAAATAAAAACCTCAAATCTAGATTTTTAGCCGAGCTTTCGATGTGAATTTTCACCTTCTTCAGGAACTTGTTCTAAAAGAGATTACTTGAAACATATTTGATGAAAAACAAATTTTGTATCTAGACTCAACACAATAATCAATGCTTTCTATTTTCCATAACTTAATATACTATTTTCTATGTTATCTGCCGGTATAATGAATAAGTATATTATTTAATAGAAAAAAGAACATTACTAGGGCTGAGAAATATCTCGATATATCGACAATTTATCGATAATTGATATTAATAATAAAAATTATCGATATTTTGATGTATTGATATATCAATACTTTGATATCTGAGCAAATTTAAGATTGATGAAATTCTGATTTAAGATAAAAATATTTGAGATTCTTCCCACTAGATGAGACAAATAAAAAAAATAATTATTCTAATTACCGCATTTTTAAAAAAAAACAAATTATATTTTTTTAAAATAATAATAATAAAATATTTATTCTTAATGTAAAAATTAAAATTTTATTTTTCAATTTTAATTAAACTTAATGTAAAGATGCAGTGATATATTGTTTAATTTACTTATTGATTGATATAAGTTAAATTTTTCATTGAATATTAAATATTTAAATTGTGTCTGTATATATCGATATACAGATATTAAATATCAATTATCGATATTTTTAAAATATTAAATATCAGTATTGAAATTCCACTATCGCCCAGTTCCAGAATATACCCGAACATTCCAAAAAATAAAAGAACAGCTTACATCCATTCCAAGAAAACACTTTAATATCGATTTTCCTAAGAGAATGAAGCTAAGCAAAACATTTTCTCCGTTGCAAATTCTTCTCTCCCTTCTATCGAAGCCCCAACAACTCCTTCTGGCATTAATTTAATTTTCTGCCAACCTAAGTTATATGATTAACAACTCTCAGCAGGTAATCCTTACGTTTATTCGCGAACGAAGGGTGGAATACGGGCATCATTTTCCATTTCCTAAAGAGGAAAAGTCTCTCTTTCACTGGGAATATTCACTTGTTTAGGATAAGGAAATTCGCTCGAAGTGAAATGAATATAGTGTTGTACTAAAGAATAATGTCAAACAATTGGCTTGGTGTATATTTGTGTTGTGTTTAAACGCTTAAAGAAAACGTTGTGCTTCTTGTCTATACCGCTAGATGTTGTTCTGCTCTAATAATCTTTTAATTGAAATTTTCACGAACTTTACTGTTTATCTACGCGACATTAAATATTGACCTAGAAAATTTTTATGATTTCTTGTTCCGTTTGAAGTTTTACACATATTTTAATTAAATTAACGATGAATTTAGCATAAATAATTACTGTATTTCTTAGAAATGTTACATGTTCAAATTTACAATTATAAATAAAAGAAATAGTATATTATGTTACGAGGAATAGAAAGTGATGATTATTGTGAAGTTGTAGTTATGTTTAGTGTTGCCATTGCCATCACTGGTATATAGTAACTAATTAATAATGTCATTATTGTACTAGTAACAAAATGACGTCTTTCTACATAGGCAATATGGTAACGTAATATTAATATTATAGTACGCTGTTTTATTTATCACTATACAACTTCTGTACCTGTACTGAGAAAATATTACTATAAAATGTTAATGAAAATGTTTATGCATACGGGCATCAATGTCAAATATTCATTTGTTATAATTTCTTTATGTTGTTCTAATCGGTTAACGATTATATAACGATTTATAATATGAATATTATATTATAATTAATAACATTATTTTTGTAAATTACAACGGTTGAATTTTATTTATTTTTGCACTGATTTTTTTTGTAATTTTATTGTATTGTGATATTTTACGTTCTAAATATAATGTTTTTATGAATTAATTTAATGTAAAATTTTCGTATTTTTCAATAATCTCCAGATTACGTTAGGTTAGGTAATATATCTCAAATAAAAGATAGTCACTCTATTTATATATCAGACCGAGAAGTAGGTACTATTTAACAGTCGTAAAAAGTATAGTAGATTCGAAACACATTTTATAATAATTTTGTACTGTAAATAAATTTAACATTTCATGTTGTATCAAGTTATTTATTGATCATTACATTTATTATTACAAACCAAATACAAATATTAATGCAATTTTAATTTATTCATCATTTTCGAAATCTTTCGGATTTTTGCGGTTCATTTTCTTATGTAATTCATCAATGGAATGTATAAAACAGTAAAGGAATAGGAAAGCTGTAACAATATTCAATGATTATACAGGGTTTTTATAAATTCTCGTAACCCATGTGATTAGAAACATTAGGCAATCGAACTTGTACATATAATAATGATTAAAATGAAATATCCCTATTATGAAAATGGCTCAACACAGTGGTGTTACAACAATCTAATCTTATTAAATCAATCTACAAAGTAAACAAAAATTGTAAAAGGGACTTTTTGGTTTATCTTAAATCGCGAAACACTTTCAGATTTCTGAAAAGAACTATTTTAATAAATAATATGTTGACAATAACAGCCAACATGCTAAGCAATCTATGCTAGCCAATCTAATAACGACAAATAATTTGAGTTGCAAAATTTAAAATTTGTTTACGTGGGTTACGAGAATTTATGACGACCCTGCACTGTATTTCTACTTCAAAATTTTGTAATTTTTACATAATTCATAATAATCACATAAAGTAAGTAAAAATGATCTAATAAGTATGTACTTTCTGCAAATTGCATCACATACTTAATGTAGAATTACATATTGGTGGTATAACTTCTTAATTAAGTAAAATTAGAGCTTGCATATTAATATCTGTAATAATTGAAATCTTTTATGTAAATTTCCAAATGTATGTAATTACACCAACAATAATATTACAGAACTAAACAAATTTTACTTATTTATGGAAAATTCCTGCCAGCAAATTTCTCTAAATTTACTAAAAGAGACTTTTCTATAATGTCCCATGGTTGGTAGGTAAAAATTACATAATTTTTTTTAGAGTGTGTTAGATCAACTTAATAGTAATTTATTTAGACTAAAACTAAACAATAAATAAATTATTAATACGAATGTATACTTACTAGGTATAATAATAGGTCCAGATTCGCAACTACGTCGAAATGCATTTGGCACACCTCTTGATATTATACCTTTTAAAGGTGATTGTTCCATAGCAGAAATACGACATATTACAATGCCACGCAGTCCTTTAAAACATTCACCAAAATGCAACACCATTTTCGATAGTTTTTAGTAAGAATTTTTTCTTTTATTAATCAGATCTGAATCGTTTGACATATGTTGTTACAATCAAAAACAATTGAACAATGCTGGCAGGTTAAGTTCGCTGCAAAACGTAATAATGATAAACATTAAAATATTAAATGTCACTAAAAACACCGCATTATTTTTTGTTGTGGTAATAAAAATGAAAATTATTATTTCCAGTAAAGTTTTATCTGAATATTTAATAAAAATGTATATCTAAACACAATTACGTAAAATTATTTTAAAAAAAGATACATTCATTTGAAAAGTTTTTATAGATTTGAATGATCTTTGTGATTACAATCAATTTAATTAAAAACACGTAAAAACTGTAACAGAGTTTGCATTAAAATATAAAAAAATAAAACTACAAAGCGTATTTTTAAATAAATGAACTGTAAAAGTTTAAAGTCCCTTTAGAAAAACAAAATTGTAAATATTTACGTTAAATATTTGCTTTTAACACTACACGCTTAATCTAAATAAAAAAAACATTGCGTGAGCAACGTAATTGTTTACAAATATTTGTATATAGAGAAAAATAACGGTCATATTTATTGCGATTACTGCAGTTTGGTTTTTTTTGCTAGTTTTTTTTTTTTTTTGTCTGTGAAGCCATTCTTTATTATGTAGCTAAATTAAAAATGTATCTATTTATAATAATAATAATAATAATATTTATTAGTTTGTTTATTTGTTTATTTATTTGACTGAATGATTATCTATTAATTAATTATTTATTTATTATCTAATTATTGTATTAAATCTATAATGGTAAAACATGCCGCAAATGACCATAGGCAGTTACGCGGCTTTATAGGTGATATTCGTATTATGTATAAACCAATATTAAATTCATAATAATATGTAAACATATACCATATATGAGAAATATATAATTTTAACTAATGTAAATAATTTAAATATAGTCTTTTAATTTTAACTATAAACATTTTAACAATTGCACAACGTAACATTTTTTGGTAAGATGTTCTACTTTACCACTGCCCAAGAGAATTATAGGCTGATATTACAAGCTCGGTTTTTGGGTGTTTTAGTTTATTTGTTTAGTCCAGCTTTCATGATAGTTACGTTGTCTTAAAACCGATATTAGTTAAAACCAATTTTAAAATCGAGCTCGTAATACGGGCCATAGAGTTTTGTGTTCGTTTGTAATTTCTGGATTCAAATATAGTTTCCAGCATTTCGTGTTTGATAGGTATGCGTTTCCTGAAATGTCTTTAATATACTAGAAAAATAATTTGTTCATTTCCATAAAAATATCTATTTCAATCCATTTCAATGTTGTGAGCATTAATTTAATATTGCAATAATATATGAAAAACAATAAATTAAAAAAATACATGAATTCATAATTTGTATTGTTATATTTTTTTCTGCATTCCTAAAAAAAAATAGCTGTTTCGGTAATGTTTTGAATAATAAATATCATGTTTCAGCATTATTTTTTTATTACGATAAATAAATTGATATGATGAACAGGCCATAAGTTTATTTTATTATTCATATTGATTTATCAATAAAGCGTATTCATAGACCCTTTTAGAGTACTTTTAGTTAAAAAAAATTATATTTTTAAGTATTTATTTAAAAAATATTAGAATTATTTTTAGCAATATTTATATTTTAAAATGTTAAATATAATAAAAAGTATTTAATTTTTAAAATTAGTTTATATTTGACAAATAATAAAAGCAAAAATTAATATTGAAATCTTGACTAAAAGTGCTCTAAAAGGGGCTATGAATACGGACGGGGCCGTCCGTATGATGAAATCAAAATAATAATAAACAAAGAAAATATTGACAATTAAATATTTGATTAATTTTTTTATATGCTAATTCTGTAAATATATAAAAATTGTTATTAAATTATTAATTGTACATAAATTAGCTAATTTTTCTAATAATTAGTTACAATAAATATGTAGTAATAAACGAATAAATCGAATGTAAAATTATTCATTTTTGGATTCCCACCACCCGTCTGAATATAGCCTTTTGTTTGCCTTGAAATGACCTTAAATTTTATAACCTGACAGCTAACACAGAGATATCGAGTAAATGTAAACAAAACGTGTTTATAAACAAACTTTCTCTCTCTCTCTCTCTCTTAATAATATAGCAAAACATTGTGTTGTGGTCTTCATCTATATCATGGTTGATCTGATGTTTTGACATAATTGATTTTCTATAAAATTGGTAGTAAAATATTTATAAATAAATAATAAATATACTGTCATACATATTGTTGATAAAAATAAATTTATTTAATTAGAAATTAGAATATTTTTATCTTGTTTACAGACATTAACAATATTTTTGTAGGTTGGTAATATTTATGTTTATTCTAGAATATGTTTACAATAATAATGCATGTGAAAAACATTAATATTATTAAATTAATAGTTCCGAAAACTATGTTTGTTTATTTATTTTTTTGTGTATTAAATTTTCTTAATAAATATCGTAATTGCTGGAATATACTATGATTAATTTTATTATTATTTATGTAAAAGAAAACACTAATTCAAATATTTAAATATAATTATTTTTTTTGTAAATTTACTAAAATCGTTTTTTTGTTAAAATTACTTTTGACGTTTACGTAAAATTACTTTTTAATCAGTTTATTTGAATTTTTTATAACATTAGATATAAAAAAATATATATCAAAAATCTAAATACCACTCATTTTTGATAAGAGGTAGAAGTAAAAATTTATTTCAAAGTAGAAAATAAAAGCATTTTTTATACGGGCGAAAGTGTCCAACTGTATTCTTTCTAAAAAAATTAACAGTGCATCTTAATTTGTCGAAAATCACTGTGTATCCATCATATAATCTGTTAATCTAAAATTTAAGGGTAAAAACCGTGAACAGAGTTAATGACGACGACATAGTGACACAGAAATGCCCCGTTGAGTGACAAGTGAATTAGAGTAGCCTCCGACCGGGCGATACGAGTTAGGATATTCGAATCTGCGGTAACCGGCAGTCATAAGCACGACGGGTAACGTGTTTCTTTTAAACTTAACCGGTTGTGGTGCAAACGCATCGGCCTTACCGTTATTGATTTTATACGCGATGACGTCTTCACCATATAATGCATTTCAATCGTGCAACCGGTGCACACACACACACACACACACACACACAAACACTCACTCATTGTTTTGCTTTTTTTATCTGTTCTTAAGCCCGCGTGACACGGTGCATTAAAATGCAGGAAATCAACGTGTTAAAATGCACAGTAGTTCAATTTTCTATAATTTTTAACGAAAATTGAACTACTGCCTATTAATTAACGTATTTGCTCTCTTAGTTTGTTCATTAATTGATTGTACACTATTGGACAACGAATAAAATACTATATACTATATTGATGGTGCACGTTTAGAGCAGGTAGATGAATTTGTGTATTTGGGTAGTTTGCTGTCTAGGGATGGCCGTTTTGATCATGAAATTGAAAGGAGAGTAAATGCTGGTTGTAAGGTACACTTTGGGTGCTTTGGGAACTTTTGCTAGGAATGTAAATGTTTACAAAGAAGCCCGTTTGAGTATATACAATGCAGTTTTGGTGCCTACGTTGATGTATAGGGTAGTGAATGTTGGTTTGGTTGCAAAAGCAGAAACGAAAAATGACTGCTGTGGAAATGAAATTTTTATGTGGGGTATGTGGTGTAAAGAAGAGATCGGGTACGAAATAGATTAGTGTATGATGAGTGTGAAATTAAAAAAAATGTTGTAGCAAAAGTTAGTGTTAGTCAGTTAAGATGGTTCGGACATGTTGGGCGAATGTCTAATGAACGTTTGGTTAAAAAGATTTATTTGAATGATTTTTGATGGTATACGTATGCGTGGACGTCCGATGATTAGTTGGATTGGTATAATTGAGAGTGTTTTGCGTGAGTGAAAGTTTCCAAGTAGTAGGAATAAAAGAGCATGTATGAGAGGAGAAATTATGAATGTGGGATGAAGCGAAAGTTGCTTGTTTGGATAGGAATGTTTGGATGCGACTGATTTCGGGATGATGAAAAGAGTTTGTGCCACACCCTTTTGGGTACATGGCGCGATTGTGTATCTATGTATGTATGTATGTATTATCATTATTGTAGTAATAACTACAAAACAAAAGTCTAATAAAGAAATATTGAAAACAAAAGAAGTTTATTGTCAAAAAATTGAAATATATCTTCGGATATCAGTAGAAAATTCTATCAGACAAGTAACATCTTATTTACATGGATATAACATCAACACCACAATCACAAATCTTTCCATCGTACCAATTCTCTCGATTTATACCCAATAAGTTTATCTCCCCTAAACGTAGTGGCAACCCTCTTAGCACTATCGTTTGAATGTGTCGAACGGCACGTGCCCTTCAACCAATCCCTTCCTCTCTCTTCCCGTTTCCCTACATCCGTTTTAATGTCACTATGCACTTCCAGAACATTCTCGAACTAATACGATATTTATATAAGGTAACGTTTCGCCTACGCGCTAGTTCAGTGATGATATTTCTCTGCTGTTACTCTGTTACTAAAACGCGTACAGCGTTGAAGACGTTATTTATTTGTGGTTAGATTTTTGGCTTTGACGATGAAGTTTGAAGTCGTTGATTGTGGTACGTTTATTTACGTTTACCTAATTAACATTTTTCTACTAAAAATTGCATGATTTTCGACTGGGCTTTGAGTTTTAGACTACATGAAGATTTATTGAAATTGTTTGATAAATAGATAATTATTGTGAATTAGGGGCCAGTATTTCCAATTTTATTTATTCTTAAAATAGGTAAAAAATTATTTGTGATTGGCTGAAAATGTATTCTTAAAAAAAACGACATTTCATTGGCTAATTTTAAAATTATTACAACATTTGGAAATACTGGACATTAGTAAATTATAATAAATTTGAAGTCTAAATAATTTTACCTTTTTTTAACTTAATTATTTACTAATCTGTAATAATAATATTAATATTGTAAAAATAAATATATTTGTTTCTGTGGCAGTTTAAACTAAAAAAATTAATACACTAAAAACTTTACAATTTGACACGCAGTAGCGTAAGTTCTGGACGCAAAATTCCGCAATGCGGGGAGAGGGGTGTGCAATCAATAAAAAAATTATTCTGCTATTAAATGTTTCCAGTACAAATTACATATGTTTAAGGAATTTTAAGAGAATTGTGCAAATGATTGACAATAATGAAATATATTTATTATTTACTGTTCTAAAAACTTTTTATATTGCAATCTATAATTGTTATGTCATATTTATACCTTCACTTCGAAAAATTTCTTAAATTTTACATGTAGTTTTGTAAATGTAATTTTTCATAAAAAAATTTAATATGTTAATTATCATAATTACGAAATGTTGTTATTTTTACTGTTAAAACCTATGTAAAATTGCATAAATTTAAGATATGTTTTTTACAGATTTTTGAATATCGTTTTAATTTCAAGTTTTATTGAAAATTATGTAAATACTTCTGTGGTGTTTTTAAAAAGATACCCGTCTCACGAACTGTGTACCTATATCTAAGCGGTGGAGAGGGACGGGGGATTTAAAATTTATAATTACCTATTGCAATATATAGCTGAATTAGCGTTCTAGCTTGTGAACTTAGGATAGATGCCCATCATATCGAAGTCGCCGTACAAAAAACAAAAAAAAAAGGTATATTAGACTATAAAACGCATAATTTGAAATAAGTATAAGCCGAATTAGCATTCTAACTCGTTAACCTAAAAACAAATGTTATAAATAATCAGTATACTAATTCGAAACTTTATTCAAAAAAATAATAGGCCCTTATTCTCACCTAACTTTTAAAAATGATTTTTGTCAAAATTATTTTTGACATTTACTTAAAATTACTTATTAAGCAATTTTAATTAGTTTATTTGAATTTTATATTAGATATAAAAAAATTTATCAAAAATAGAAATACTATTCATATTTGATAAAAGGTAGAAGTAAAAATTTATTTGAAAGCAAAAAATAAAAGCACTTTTTCATAAACAAAAGAGGTGAGAATACGGGCATTGAAAATAGATAAAATTTTGTTTTATTTCCTATTAAAATATTTAGATACTTAGGCCCAGTTGCATAAAACATTATTAACTTAATCAAAGGGTTAACTAGGCAAATAGATTGTCAACTGTTTTCGAATCGCCTCATTGATTGGTTAGTTGACATAATGAATTGGTTAACTTTCGAAGCGTTTAACAATGCTTTATGTAAAACAATAAATTATTACTAATTATAAATTGATTACTGAAAATTAAAAATCAAGAAAAAAGTAAATATTTATTTCTATTCTAGATGTAAAAAATTTTTGTTGATGCAGTGACAACGTCGTAGTACAAACACAAGATTTTTTTTTAATTTAGAACCTTTTTTATTCATTTTTTTATTTACTTACTAGAATAACTTTTTTTCTAGAAATTTCTAGATTGTAATGAAAACTAGATTTGTATTTAAGTTTTTCCAATTCAGTTTAAACTGAAACTGAAATTTAATTTTATATCTAAACTTCTGGAGAGTCTTGTTTAGACGTTTTGTCTCGTCTTGTTTTGCCATTTTTGGGTATCGGTCTCGGTTTGATTTTCATAATTATTATTTTTCAAATCTCTCGAAAATTCGAAACGATAAGAGATGATATTGAGATTCATGCTGCAATTCTATTTACATCTTGTTAAGATTCTTATAGCTTTACGAGATATATATTTTTCTAGTAAATTTAATTATTATTTTGATAGAAAAAGACAGAATATCTCGTATTATAGCATCAATTACTTATTGTCAAAAATACAATAGTCTTTCGATTATCAGGGGCTGTAAAAAATATTCCGAATAATCTCTGATAATTTATAAGCTTTGACATAATAAATAAATTATTTAAATCTACGCTAGCAAACCACTGGTAAAGTGATGAGAGTGAATCTAGTAGCCGATTCGCGAGCGTACCACTGTAAACGTGGTAAGTTACCGCTAGCACTATAGCAGTTATGTATTGTATTTAACATAAAACTCGTTATAATTATTAAAAATAATGTAAATACAGTGATAATATTAACAATTTTTAAAAAATCAATCTAATAATATTAAATAAAAGTATATTTAAAGTAAAACGGAATACAAGAAAAGTTGCAATACATGTTATCAGAAAAAATTTAAAAAAAATATTTCTAAGAGGTGTCTCACTTTAATTTTTTTATAGTGGATATCTACCCTCTTATAGAACATTTTCATATCGTATCGTATCATATCATATCGTTGATATAGCAGGACCCGTACGAAACTCGGGAAATCGAAAAGAATTCAAAGTTGTAATGTAACGTAATAGAAAATAAAATTAAAAAAAATATTTCTCATGGTAAAATGTGTTTACGGAACATAAACTCATTCAATAGAACTTTTTAAATATTGTGTTTACAAAATTTGTTAGGTACAAATTCTTTTGTAAGGAATATAAATTTGTATATGAGTCGTATATTTGCAAATTTTAAGTTCTGAGATATTTGCAAAAAACTGTTATAGCGTAGTGTAATTGTATTTTGATGATAAAATCTTGTTACTAGATGGCAATACTTATTTAAAATCGTGAATCATTGGTTTTATATCATTGGTTTTATATCATTAATTCATACAAAGTAACTGTTTACTTTCCACCAATAAAATTTTTATTGGTGGAAAGCAAACAGTTACTTTTGCATCTAAACTATCAACGCAAGTAGTGAGTTTTGCATCCAACACTAAACTTTAAAGAGTGTTTCTCATATTAAATACTGAGTTTTTTTTTCTAACTAACCTAACTATCGTATTCCTTGTAAAATTCTACGTCCAAATTTCGCATAATCTCATTTTTCACTTTTTGTCATATAGTGAGTTTTGCATCTAAACGCCTCATATAATTTGTTTTTGTTTCAGAAATGTAAAACGCTAGTTTTATCTGCCACCATTGGCAAATCTAAATTTTAACCTGATCAATTTGATACCATTTGTTTAAGTGAAAGTTTAACTTTTTTGAAAAAAAAAAACTGCTTAAAACTTCAATAAATACACTTTCCAACGATATAATTATTGTTTACTGTATTTGTTATAAAAGTTTCTAAAAAAATTTTGAAAAACATCTAAAAATTCGATACTGAAACTTTAATTAAACAAACAAACCAATCATTGGTAGAGTTTTCCAAAACAAAAAAGCTCTACGTGTCACGTGCATTGTGTGACATAAACTATAAAACATGCATGACTAACCATCACACACAAAATAGATATAAATTCCCGAAAATTCCAAGAAATCGTAATCGAGGAAACAAACCAAAAACCAGTAAACAACAGCACATAACAACATACATTCTATCACTCTCACTCGTGCACAATACAGTCATCGTATTACGGGAAAAACTGATGAAAGAACGTTTGTCATTGGCGCATACAATTTCTGATAACACTAGCCGAAGCTTATCAGTAATAAACACATACACACACATATACATATCCATAGCTCATTCAGTCGAAATACACCACGTATGTAAGTCGAGTTAGGTTAGGTTAAGTTAATGCGCATGCGTTTGAAATAGTGTTTAGCTTGATTTTCGTTTAGTCAGTTGTTTATGCGTAAGTTAGGAAATTATTCTATGTGAAGTTTGCGCCTTGACCTACAGAAGTTGTTACTACACGTGTTTCATTTTTTTTATTTTTTTTAACAAGTAAATATTAATTATTTAGTACACATTTAATAATTAATCGTCTAGATTAGAAGGTACGTACGTAATTGTTTTTTTGATGTTTGAATTGAAATCAAGATGGTTTTAAAATAAAACAAATTAAATTTATAAAAACGGATTTGCAATATGTAGTGTAGAAATGTGCTTATCAATAATTATAGAATATTTTATTAGTTTATATTTAAAGAATGTAGTTTTTGCCAGTGGCGAAACATGATATATCGAGTAGAGGAAGTATCTATTACATTTTAATTAATAGATAAGTTAATAATTATGTATGCGTCTTTACAAATGTTTTTGATTAATATTATTAAACTTATTACGAAGTTTTTGCAAGTATCTGTCGAAGTTACAATAACTTTAAATTAAAGAAAGTTGTAGGTAATAGAAATATCATTGGATCACTTAATTTTATCAGAAACAGATTGTTTAACTTAATTGTACAAAATCTAGAAAATAAAGTGAAAAATGTATTAAAATTGTATTTTATTATTTGTTTCTGAACATGTTTTTTTTAACATTACAATATTGTTTATGTTTTTATTTGTTTTAATTATGTTTTGCCGTTTTGTAGTTGTTATATAACGGTTTTTTTTTATCGCGACATATTTAAAACTTTTGTTTATCGTTTTGCTTGTTAAAATATCGAAATATCAAAAGAAAATGCATCCATGGTAGGGAGGTTATCTTTTATTCGAGTTAAACTTGGAGATAAATTACCTAATCTAACTTAACCTGCGGATAAATTATTAAAAACTGCAAAATTTAACCTTGAAAATCACAATACAATAATTCATTTTAAAACATAATAATTTAAAGGATACATTCTATATCGTTAGTTAAAATGCTAGAATCTGTACTCATCATATATACATACATACACAATCACACCATGTACCCAAAAGGATGTGGCACAAACTTTTTCCATCATCCTGAAATAATTTTCCTCCAAACATCCCATAATTTCTCTCATACATGTTCTTCTATTATACATACTATATGAGTCGTATAGATGCAAAACTCACTATTTGCAAATTTTAAGTTCTGAGATATTTGCAAAAAATGTTATAGCTAAGCGTAATTGTATTTTGATGATAAAATCTTGTTACTAGATGGCAATACGTATTTAAAATCGTGAATCATTGGTTTTATACATCATTAATTCATACAAAGTAACTGTTTGGTTTCCACCAATAAAATTTTTATTGGTGGAAAGCAAACAGTTACTTTTGCATCTAAACTATCAACGCAAGTAGTGAGTTTTGCATCCAACACTAAACTTTAAAGAGTGTTTCTCATATTAAATACTGAGTTTTTTTTTCTAACTAATCTAAATATCGTATTCCTTGTAAAATTCTACGTCCAAATCGCGCAAAATCTCATTTTTCACTTTTTGTCGAATAGTGAGTTTTGCATCTATACGCCTCATATGTCTAACTGATTATTAGAAATTATAACAAAACCTGGAGACAAACAGTTGAAAACTGGAGACTCGAGGTAAAAACTGAATAGAGGTGGTCACTTTGAATGTTATTTTTACACAAACATACATTAATTATTCATATAATTATATATGTTTAAATTTGTATGCGGGCCAGCATTAATTGACGTTACGAGTTAATCTATGAACGCTTTTCCCCTAGTACTAACAGCATTGCCATTTAACTCACGATTATCTCGAAAAATAAAATATAATCACAATGTGAAAATATTTGAAAATATTTTCAATTATATTTACTTTACTCTTAAGATAAGTAAAAATTTATTTTTGACTGGTTAAAAATATATCCTCAGAATAAATGACAATATTTCATTGGCTAATTTTAAAATTATTCTAAAGATAAATTTATTCCAATATTTGGAAATACTGGGCCTAAAATATAAAAACTATGAAACATATTCCAAATTTGATTAAATATATATTATTTTAGAATTCAATGTCTGCTTCCTTTTATATGGAAACTGCAAAATTTTGAAATTATCAATAATTATTTGATATTTATGTGACTTATGGTTAGTCGTATAAAACGTTAACTAAATCAAAGAGATGTCAACTGTTTTTAAAGCACCTTATTAATAAATATCGTTAGCTTACAAAGCGTTAAACAAAGTTTTATACAACCGGCCCTTAGAACTAACTATGTGACATTAAAAGTCAAGCGGTCAACTTTCCCATCCAGACAAACAACTTTTGGAAACATTCGTTCACGTAAAACATTCAATCATACTTCTCCATCTACTCATCGGACATCCATGCAGACGACAATATATCACACATATCTCTTTTAACCAAACGTTTATTCAAGTAGATGACCGAACTATCTTAACTAACTAACACCAACTTTTGCAACAATATTATTTTCAATTTGACACTGTTCATACACCAATTATTCTTGTTTTTGTTTTTAGAAAATTGTATATACAAATTCTTTTTTCTTTAACAAAACTATTTCATACAAAATATTCATATTTATTTTATAATAATTTGTTTGTTTTTTTTTTGCTTTAACAAAAGAGGTCCAAACAAAAAAAATCTACTTCACACGGACAAAATTCTTCTACTGTACGAACTCCCACACTTGATAATAAGCACATGTTGGTAGAATACTATACATTTTTTACGACTATACAATAGGAAATTGCACTTTTCGTCTAGACATGAATGATAGAATGATATTTCAAAATAATTATAACATGAAAGTTGCATTATAACATAGCAACAGCGATAACTCTTCCGAAATTCAAATACATACTGCAATTGATCACAAACTGTTGAGTAATAATTCACATACAATATATTAATTTTCGTAAAAAAAATAATAGAAGAAACGCGTATATAACAATATCGATTTAATAGAAGTTCAAAAATATTAATTTTGTAATAGTCTATGAAATGTGATTATGTTACTGCTTACTGTATATAAAATCTAATTTATTCGCGTATATATATATAAACTAAAAACACATTTTAGTCCAATAGTATAAAATTATATTTTGCGTGTATGGCGCCGACAAATGACTCACCGTCTAGTACAAATAATATTTACAAATATCAAGCAAATTTAGAAATTATCAACGCTTAGAATATGACTTTTTTTTTCATTTAATTACTTTTCAGTTTATATTTATTTTTCATGAAGAATAATGAAGAAAAATAAAGTTAATTTTTTTTTCACGGTCATCTGGTGGTTATTCGTAAAATCGTCAAGATTAGTGATTTCAAATAGTCGATATTTTTTTTAAAAAAATTTCAAGTCAAAAATAGCTATTTATTATATACGAGGTTAAAAGTGTCAATTTTATTTCGTGAGAAGGAAAGTTCGACACGGCAAAATTCGAACAAAATTAAATCAATTTTTATTTAAGAAAAACTACGACTATTTAATACGAAATTACACTTTTCAATACATATTTATGATATTTCAAAATAATTCAATGAAAATTACTAGTGCTGGAAACAGTGGAAACTGAATCCGGATGATTAGGTTTTAGGATATCCGGATTTCTAATCCGGATCTCAAATTTCGATATCCGGATCTCGGATCCAAATCTCAACTTCGGATTTCAGATCCGAATCTATCCGAAACTATGGCACTTATTCCTATCTCTTTTATTTATGAAAAAGTGCTTTTTTTTGCATTAAAATACATTTTTATTTCTACCTCTTATCAAATATGAGTAGTACTTATTTCTATTTTTGATATATTTTTTTTATATCTAAAATTATCAAATTCAAATAAATTAATTAAATTCGCGTTTGTAGCACTGATTTTTTAGGTGTTTTTCAACATTTTTGAGAAGTTTTACAACACATACAGAAACCTGTACAACATATACCTACAGCAAACAATAATTATACCGTTGGATAGTGTATTTATTGAAGTATTCAGCAATATTTTTTCTGTCAGAAAAATTAAATTTTCACTTTAAAAAAATGGCGTCAAAGTGATCAGATCAAAATTTAGATTTGCCAATGGTGGCAGATAAAACTCACGTTCTACATTTCTGAAACAAAAATAAATTAGATGTTAGTACTTGTAATACATATAACATTTATTTTCAAAATGACGGTCTTCTTAAAAAAATACCTAAAATTGACTTTTTTTACTTTGTTTAGAGGAAAAAATTATACATTATGCTTGGCTGGCTCGACTTTGCCACAACCACAAATGTCTGGGTAACATAATATACAATTTTTCGTCCATTACTTAGTTTCTTATTGAATAAATTGATTTTGTCGTATTAATATATCATCACTGACCAATGTGTTAATTAATTAAATATTAATTATGTACGGAAATTGTCCATAAATGAAAATAACGTAATAACATGTTTATTAAAAGTTTCGAATAACAAATAAGAATATATTGTGATAAGATAAATGACATATTATAAATTTGATGTCATAGTAATTGGCACTGTACTATATACAACTGTATAATAAAGAGACTGTACAGGAACTTCTGGTATAAAATTAATTTTAATTGCAAATTTAAGTCAACACAGATAAACGACGCACTACAACTGCGTTTTGCTGTCTATACACGTATTTAATATGTGTATATGTAAATTAGTGTGGTAAATATAGACGATTAAAAAATTATAACTACATGAAGTTTACATATATTTCGTCTGGTTATATTATTTAACTTTTACTTGTTTAAGTACTTACGGTCAGTTTCATAATAAACACTGTAACTATATTCGATTTTAAGCCGATAAAAAAGCATTGATTTTAAATTCAACTTTCAAAATTATTATTGATATCAATAAAACTATGCATTTTTTTTTTCAACTTTTCAAATTTCTAATGACCAATTTATTTGCTGTTATCAATTAGTCGAGTTCTAGTTGATTTTAATTAAAATGTTCATTATGAAACCGATCGTTAGTTACTTTCTTTGTTTAAGTGTAAATATATTAACAGATTTTTATTTTGAAAAGTTGTAATTTTTTTGACAATAAATGACAAATGCCGAAAAACTTAACGTTTAGTTATATATGTTATTTTGAATGAAAATTGTTGATATTTGCTAAAAATTGTCAAATCCACAATAACTAAAACATTTTATTGCATAAAATGAGAAGTTGATAATAGGATATTATGATGATATACGTAGAGTACGTCGAACAATTATTAATAAAAATAAATACTGAACTATATCCTAAAGCCGTTTTATTTTAATAGTATATTATGTTACGAGGAGCAGAGAACGATCTTTATTGTGTTGAGTTCAGATATTTGTTACCGAGACAGAACCGAGGCCAAGCAATCTGGGCGTTTTGCTGATTTACGGATTTTATATGAAATTTTTAGATTTTAGGAATTTTATTCAAGATTTTACATGATTACTAAATCTTTAATTGATTAACTAAATCTTTAATTGATTTTACCATAATCTTAAAGGATTTTACTAAAATTTTAAGGGATTTTAATTAATTTGTAGTGATATTTCGTTGATTTTACGGATTTTATACGAAATTTCTAAGGTTATAGAAATTTTATTCAAGATTTTTACGTAATTTTAAGTAAATCTTTAATTGACTGTACCGTGATTTTAAAGAATTTTACTAAGATTTGATGGAATTTCAATTAATTTGTAGTGATGTTTCGTTGATTTTACAAATTTATACGAAATTTCTAAGAGTAAGAATTTTACTCTAGATTTTACATGATTTTAAGTAAGTCTTTAATTGATTGTACCATTATTTTAAAGGATTTTACTAAGATTTTAAGGAATTTTAATTAATTTGTAGTTATGTTTCATTGCTTTTACGGATTTGTACGAAATTTCTAAGATTATATGAATTTTGCTCAAGATTTTACATGATTTTTAACTAAATTTTTAATTGATTGTACCATTATTTTAAAGGATTTTACTAAAATTTTTAGGAATTTTAATTAATTTGTAGTGATGTTTTATTGATTTTACGAATTTGTACGAAATTTCTAAGATTATATGAATTTTGCTCAAAATTTTACACGATTTTTAACTAAATCTTTAATTGATTTTACCATGATCTTATTCAAAGATTTAAAGGGATTTTAATTAATTTGTAGTGATGTTTTGTTGATTAATTTGATTAATTGATTAATTTTAATTAATTTGTACACCAGATTGTCCAAGTGATTTCTTCCTCTATACATCAAAACAGTACATTATATTAAATAAGAAAAGAAAACTAAATAAAATTTGGTAATGTTTTATTTGTAAATCTCAGTTTTTAACATGTATTTCCAATTTGTCTATATAATAGAAACTAATCGGTGGTTGTATTTGTTGTTTTCTATGTTTGATAGGTTACTATCAGCCAGCGGGTCCGTTAATAACCGCTCATCACGGGCATACGCACCCAGCACCAGTCGCCGCAGGCAAAGCAGCACAGGCACCAGTTCCTTCACCATCGCCTACACCACCACCACCGCTTCCAACTACACATCAACCGCCACCGAGCTCCACCGGCACCACTGACTCATCCGATAATGAGGTAACAAAAAAAAACGTTATTTTTGCTGAAACCGGAACTGAACCGGAAAAAAAATCGATTTATTTCGGTTCGATACATGTGCATGCGCATTAACACAATCTTACTGTCCACGTTAGTTGTCGGTTTTTTATTTTTTTTTATTTTCGGAATATCGTAGCGTAGTCGCAAGTCGCAACTCGTCTTACGCGAAAGAGTATTTTATTTGGTTTGATTTTTCTGGATGAATACTCAGTTATTGAAATTGAAAATGAAACTAGGATTCACTTTGAGACAGGTGTATTTAATAATCTTTAAATAGTTTAAATGAAAATACATTGGAAAATATTTTAATAATCAGAGGTAATTTTCATGTTTTCTAATTATAAATAAATAAAAATCCTGTATACAAGAATTTATTATTATATAATTACAACATACATACAAATTATATAAGTTTCGAATAATAAATTATATTATTATCATATATATTATATACTTCTAATTATTATACCTTTAATTAATTAATAATTATTATAATTCATATTATATTATTGTATCAATTTATAGTATGCTTATTATAAAATAAAATGTTTTTAAATGTATTGAAATAATTTAGAAAGTATTCACTCGGAACTGAACCAAAAATGTTGTTTTGGTGTCTACGTCGATGTACGATAGTGAATATTGCGTTCAGCTGCAAAGCATAAAAGGAAAATGATTGCTGTGGAAATGAGATTTTTACGTGGCATATGTGATGTAACTAATGTTGTTGCAAAAGTTGGAGTTCGATCATCTTGAGCGAATTTCTAATGAACGTTTTTGTTAAAAGAATATATGTGAAGATGAGTTAGATGGAGTGATATGATTGAGAGTGAACGAAAGTTTTCAATGAGTAGGAATAGAAGAACAAGTATGAGAGATATCATAAATGTGGATGAAGCTAGAGTAATTTTGGGATAGTGTACCTTTTTGGGCGCATGGTGTGATTGTGGTTATATTTTATCATATTGCCATAAAAATAAATTTGGTTATGTTTCCATAGTGACTGATACAAATGACATTTACAGTAAATAACAGAACATAGAAACAAATTATTTACTGTAGACGTTATTTGTATCTTATTTCCTCGTTTTTTCGTTCGTCGAAACGTTAATTATTAATAAATATTAAAAGCTGTTTTATATTTTAAAGTAAATAAATTCAAAATCAGGTATGAATTATTCTATTAATGATCTCCACCAGGTGATAATAACCTCATCGTCAACCGCTTCTGAACCGGTTCCGGTAGCATTGCCGCCTCCCGCGGCTCAAACCTACCGTTACACAACAGCTCAGTATCCGCCGCCAGCAGCAGGTACGCATCACGCACCACCTGGTTACTCCTATTCGTACCCGCCTTCGCAGTACTATCAGAGCACGGCACCCGCCGGCTTTGCTCATCAACAACATTACCATCACGATATCTGCTATCCGGGCACCAGCTATCCAGCGGGGTATCTGCATCCGAAGACGTATGCCACCACGTTCAGGAGGTAATTAAATGGTTTTCGTTAAGATTTTAGATGAATGTAAAAAAAAAAAACAAATAAATAAAAAACAAAAATAGATCTTGTGCCGCGAAAACAGAAGATCTCGGGTTCAAGCTCCGGCAAGATTAATGCATGTTTCTTCATTTAAAAATTAACTAATGATCTAATTAGTTCATCAAAATAAATTAATGGCGATTTAAGCAAAAACAAAAAATTATAACCTAAAATTGAATTAGGTTTATCTATAATATTTTCAGTGTGTTCATCGCAAATTTTTTATTATTAAATTTAAAAAAAAATCTATTTAAAATACAAAGATTTACACAGGAACATCATTGTATTTACAAATATGTTATAAAATTTGATGTATACTGATAAATTCAACAATATGTAATAAAAACGGAATAACAAATATCACTACTTCTTTTGAGAATAAAAAAATATATCAATTCAAAAATCAATTTAACTTTTTTGTATATATAAAATTTAAAGGGAGTTAAAAATTTTATATTTTCTGTAATTTAATGAACAAATATAAGTAAAAATAACGAATCTATTATTAAAATTTAAAAAATAACCAAAAATGTAGATTCGATATTAATAGTTTTAGAAAATCCATTTAATCGGAAACGCACGATCAGTTAAAGTTAACAATTCTATACATATATGTATTTATCTTATCTATTACCATTGAATAGATCGTTATATTACTCATTATACTATAATAGCCGACATGTGGACATACTGTTTAGTTGTTTTAATACACAAACTGTAGATAAAACTTTGTTTCAAACATTTATCTATAATATTGTTTTATTTTAAAATATGTTGTTTATTTACTTATATTAAAATACATCCGAATAATATTGTTGAGATATTTTCAAGTCGTATTCATGAACATTTTCGTATTCGTAATTTTTTTTTTCTTAAAATAATAATAAAATAAACATGATTAAAATCGTACTGTGGCAAAAATTTAAACAAAAAGCGTTTAAAAAATTCCCAAAACTATAAAATTAATTTAAAGTTAAATACATATTTTAGAAGCTAAGCAAATTAATAAACTAAGCATTAACATAAAATAATTCATTTTATTAATATTTGGATGGCTTCCGAAATGCATATTTAGTTTTATTTTTATTAATTTTCTGGTTTTGGAAATTTTTAAAATTCTTGTTGTTTACGATTAAAATTACAATTAAATATATAAACAAATTATATTTTTTTATGTCATTCTGTTTACATCTGTAAGATCTGTGTCGTTACAGGATATTTTGTCTTTTTCTATCAAAAGACTCATTCCATTTACTAGAAAAAGACAAAACATTTTTTAACACTAAAGATCTTACAGATATGATCAAAATAGAGCCATAATAGTATTTTTTTAAAAGGATCCATGAAATTTGTTTCAAAATTACTTCAAAGTAAAAAAATCTACATCAATCAATAGATTTTATCTTGTTTCAATATTCCGAAATAATTTTGGGACAAAATATAATATTGTAACTACTCTTTTAAAGTTAAAAGTTAAAGTTATGAGCTGATGCAGTTTTATTGAATCTTAAGCAAAAAATAAATCCACGCTTAAAAACTCATAAAACAAATTAATTCATATTCACAGCTGTTCTTTTACATGTAATTCAAAACATTTGACTATTATTAGATAATAAACGATTTAGCAGCACTCTACTCAAAATAGATTTTTAGACAAGCAACTTTTAATGTGTTACTATAAAGCTAGCATATTTTTCTTTCAGGTACTTACCTCCACCGCCTCCAGCCGGCCCCCAATACTATCCGTCGAATCCCGAATTATACGCGGCACCATCAAACGCGCAGAGTTCGCAAGTCGTCTCAGCATCTAGCGGTACCGGTGGCTCGAACTATCAGCCACCGCCGACGGGGCCTCCGCCTCCGACGTTAGTCGAGAGTTACGCGGGTCCACCGCCCCCGCCCGTACCACCGACCATCGTTGAACCATACCCGCCACCACATTACTACAGCTATGGCACAGGACCGGCACCGCCTGCTTGCTATACACATTCGCCGCCGACGAGAAATTTAGCATTTATAGGTAATCCGCCAACAAATTAGTAAATTTTACAAATCGAATCATTATTACACAGTTTTCATTGAATCATCGTAACTTATATTTTAAAATGTGGAAACTGCAGCATTTATACAACGTATTAAAAATGTTTATTTTAAGTTAAAATATGAAATTTATTTTCAGTTATAATTTTTTATTTTATACACTTACTTACCATTTGTAAGAAATTCTTTAAAAAACTTTTTGCATTGTAACTCATATTATTGAAGATACTTGTTTGAAATTATTAGGTAATAAGAATTTTTTTAACTATGAGGGTAAAGTTTTTATTATATAATGGACTCATATTTAAAATAATTATGTTCTCTGACACGGTCACAAAAACCGTTACTAACTGGAATGGTAGGGTTAAAAAAAAAAGAAGTAGGGAAAATCTGTTAATATTGTGACAGTTGATATAAATTTTCTTTACCATTTTTATTTTTTGATTTTTAAAGATACTGAATCTGTTGTGTTGTACTTTTATTTGTTACAGTTATACTATAATTTTCATTAAATTTAATAAAGTATTTTATAAAAATATTTAAAATATAACAGCTTTAAGTTATAGTTCTGTATTTATATTTATTAAAAAATCAACTTTTCGACGAATTCAACTTCATCAGGAAAAATGATTCAAACGACATTTACAGTAAATAAACAGAACATAGGAACACGTTATTAGGTAAAAATAAAAAGAAAAACTAGATCATAAAATTTATATATTTTTAATTAAAAGAAGCCAAATTTTATTTAAATCAATGCCTTCACACTGATTAATTTTATCTTTTTCTTTATGAATTTCTATTGTTTCTCTTATCAATCTCTTGTTAATATTGATTGGTCTTGCATTAATTACAGTATCTTCGAAGATATTCGAACGCATGTTGAGCAATATTATTAATATTTATTATGATAAAAATTATGAGAAATTTAATTCGAACAAACTGCTTTTCATATTTCATAGTTTTCTTAAAAAAAAAAAAATATTTCGAAATATAAAACTATGGACAAACTTAATATGACATTGAAAACATATATTTATTCTAAAATATTACTCTTTATAAAATAATAAATTTAAATTTTTAATTAACTGACATTACAATGCACACTGAATACTACTAGAAAATAATGAATAACTTTTATTATATTTGATAACTTTAACGTACATATACATAGTTAAAATATGATGGAAATATATAGTAGTAAGAATGATTATTATATCTTTTAATTTAATATTTATGTTAATTTAATATAATGTTTCAGATGCTGCTTATCAAAGTTGCCCATGTCCTATGCAGTCGTGTCCAAAAAACGTCCATACTGGACCTCTTACTGGTGATGGTAAGAGGTCTAATGTGACTGTCATTGCCAAAGAATCGATGCCGCTGCCTCCGGTCGCACTCGCGCTTCCCTTGGAGCCGGCGAGCGTACAAGGTCCACCAAGTCCAGCTCGTGGATCAGCTGGTATGCCACCGCCACCATCTCCAGCTGGCGCCACTTATCAGCCAACATCTGCCTCTGCACCGACAACAGCAGCCGCTCCCAAATGGGACACGAAACAAGAAGAATCGACGGAAACGATGTTAGAGTGCAAAATCAGCACTAATCCTTCAGCGGTCGTCACCGAGAAGAGAACGAAAGCCCGACTGGGGAAAACAATGGCGCGGAACCAGCTGCAACAACAACAAACACCTGCTCAGGGCATGCTACTTATGTGCCACAATCCTCCGCAACAACAAATTACCATCGACACCACGTCCACCGATCTGGTGAAACGCGAAGTAGAAAGCCCCGAAGAGATACAGATGATTCCGGAACAAAAACACGAACGGTTACCGAACGTGGAAAAAATGAACAGCGATGAGCCGCCAAATCAAATCGTAGACTCTAATAATAAAATTGAAAACGAAGTACAAAATATAACAGAAGGGTGTAACAAACGATTAAACACCTTAATCCATAATGGTGATGATGATGTTATTAATCAAAAGTTAAAAAATGAAGAAGAAGACTGTTGCATCACAGAAGAAAATGACGTGCCTGTTGTTGTTCAAACTGTAACCGTTAGAAGAAAATCGATTGTAGCCGATGATATTAAAACGTGTCACAAGAAAACCGAACCGGACAATGATAAAGTTAATCATGTAATAAATATACCATCAATTGAAAAAGCATCATTGAAAAGGAAACATATTAATAATGGTGAAACATTGGAAGTACAAGCGAAAAAACAAAAACCCAATTCGAAAACGAAAGCGATTAACGGTAGCTACAAAGATTTAATAAAAAAGAATAATAATAACAAATTCATAAAGATTAATAACGGAAAAAGAAAATTGAACATTGATTGTGAAATCAAACCCGTACAGAAAAAAATATTACTATCGAGAACACCAAAAATAATGTTAGACGGCAAAAATAAGAAAACAATCAAAAGAAAACAACAGACAGTGAAAGAGGAACCGTCTGCGAAAAAAGCAAAAACATCAAAACCCTTGGTTGCTAGTAATCTGCACAATTCCAAACAGAATGTGAAACAAAAAATTAAAAAAGCACAGGTAATCGCCGAATTAACCGAAAACAAGGAACCTGTCAAGAAAACGGGTCAAAAGAAAACGCAAGTCAATTCTAAATGTAATAATAACATATTAAATAACGTAGATCGAACAATTGAAAGTGTAATAAGTAGTGCACGCGTACTTGAAGATTCATTACGGACAAGTGTGAAACAAGTGACAACGGCAACAACAACGGACAGACGTAACAACAACGTAACGACGACAACAACAACAACAACAACAGACTCTAAGCCAATAACGGACTGTGCAGTGAAACAACATACAAACACGACAACGCGAGTGAATAATCATAATAATAAAGTGACGAAAATGGGATCGGGACGTTGCGGTACCAGCAAAAAAAAATCGAAAACAATTACGAATGTTTTACCCTTACCCGTGCCTCGTATTCCTCGAAAATCTATCCATGCGCCGAGATGGTCTAATGGCTGGGCCTGGGAAGGTGAACCATTTCCCGGGAAAGTGTTCCTTAATGTTAGTATCACTATTTTTGTTTTTACCAAGCTTATATTAACTGACTCTGTTGTCGCGGTCAGTCACGGTCAGTCACGGTCAAATTTTGTAACCAATTTTTAAACCACTTCCTATCATTTGATCTGACTGAAATTTTGCATGTAGTTTCATTTCAGGAGACAACACAATATTATATAAAAAAAAAACCGATTACAAGATATGACACGCTTATATTTATTTTTTTAATACAACTAATGACATCTGTCACATGAACTATTTTTTTGTTTAATTAACAATTGAATAATGTAAATGACAGATAAAAATAAATTGTAATAAGCGTGGTTCTTAAAAAAGTTTTTTTTAAATTTAAGCTTATTTCTATTGACTTTCATGAATGAACACACTGTTTTTAATTTTTCTATAGAGCGATGAAGCACTGATAATGCGCAAATGTTATCCAGCAATGCGGCATACGGAAGGAGATGTAATTTCACCACGTGATTGCGTGTTACTGAAGGCTGGTCCTCGTAAAATTGATCTTCCTTTCGTTGCTAAAGTTGCTGCTCTTTGGGAGGATGAAGATGGTATGTAGAACTTTAAATTATTTATATTATATTTATGTTGAATTGTTTCAAGTCTTTGATAAATAAAAAATCGTATCGCAAACAAATTTTACGCATATCTATTAAATTTATGTCTATTTATCACTTATTAGGAATTAGAACAATCAGGACTATGAAAAATTAATATAATGAAACTAACTAAAAATATATATTTATCTAATTTAATTATTTCATTTTTTTAATTTAAACTGTTTCTAGGAGTACTGTTGTTCATTTTGTTCAAGAATATTTTAAGAGAAATAAATATAGTTACATATTTTTGATTTTTTCCTAAATTTTCTAATCAATTCTAAAATCTGAAACAAATCAATTTCTTGTATTTTTTGGTTCAATATGTATTATATTATCCGAGGGGCAGACCATTTCTTTAAATTTTGTACACCGGATTGTACATTCCTAAGATCTTATGGATTTTATCATGATTTTACCAGGATTTTAAGGGATTTTAATAAATTTGTACACCAGATTTTACAAGTGGTTTTCCCCTCGATATTATCATTATCTGTATTAATGTTATGAAAACAAAGCTTTAAAAGAATTATTTAAAAAAAAAAATAATATCAAGTTTCAAGTGAAACACAAAAGAAAAAATTTTTATAATTAAAATTAATTAATTATTTTCTTTTAGGCGAAATGATGATGTCATTATTGTGGTACTACAGACCTGAACATACCGAGCAGGGCAGACGACCGGTTGATCGACCAGACGAAGTATTTGCTTCTAGACACAAAGATACAAATAGTGTTGCGTGCATAGAAGATAAATGCTACGTGCTTACATTTAACGAGTATTGTCGGTTAGTATTTTACATTTATTTTGATATTTTTTTGTTAAACGCCTATCAATAAATCAAATATTTTGCATAATATTTCTAATTCATTTCACCAGAAAACATTAACGGTTATTTTTTCAATTTTAATCGTTTATTCATTAATGAAATAGTTATAATGAATTTTTATTTGTTTTTACAATAAATGCTTTGTTCGTAAACAAATATTAAAATCAGTATTAACTGCATAGGCCGAAATTGCGCAGTTATTTCGTAGCGTATGTATTTGGAAACCCCAATGACGTTCAGTCCAAAATTTCGGCCTGAAATCTGTACCCAATAGATTTTTTTAACTGCGCACTTAATACTGCACAGTAAAAATTGAGTTAAAACAGCGTATTATTATTATTACTAGTTTATTTTCTCAAAAAGGTTTTACAGCATATTTTATACATATATATGTATAACAATCTCATATAAGTATTTGTATTTTAATAATATGTTATATAAAGCGAGTATTAAAATTTATACTTGGTGATTCTTATTTAAAAAAGAAAGTAATAAAACTTATGAGTTTGTAATAATCAAATAAAATAATCATGCTAAAAATAAATTAAGTATGCAGTTATTTAATGTCAATTCAAAATTTAAATTTAAAATCAATTTAAGATAAAATTTAAAAATGTTTAACTCAAGTAATAAATTTATTTTTTATAATACTAATAATAATATTTGAATACGGAAATCTATAGAATAAATTAATTGATTTCTTGTTTAGTTAATCGACGTTTGTAGTACCGGGAAATAGTCAAAAATTTAATTAAGAATTAACATATTGAACATGTTTTATCGGAATGTGGAGTAGTAATTTTTATTTCACGCTATCGTTGGGTTAAATACAATTAATTAAATCATGAAATTGATGTGACAATGTGACAATGAAAAATAAAAATATGTTTTCCAGATATCGAAAAACAGTGAGACGGCTAGAGGATGGAATGGAGCATTTAGGTCAAGTGGTGCCATTGCCTGAGGGTGGTGTCTACTACAGAGAAAATCGACAACCTCCCGCTCCACTTGTCACAGCACCGGATTTAGTGTTCTTTTGTCGACAAGTGTACGATTTTCGACAAAAACGTATCGTTAAAAATCCGAGTTAAATAAAGAACAAATAAATACAAATTGGAAATCATTATTACATAACCTATTAAATGTTACAAATGAAACAATGATTTTGTTATCGTTACGAGGACTTATATATATAATGTATTTATTATTTGAGATTTATTTATAATCAATTTATAATTTTCATGCTATTTATATCTAAACACAAGTTTATTTTGTGTTTTAGACGATGACAATTTGTTTGTAGGAAAATGATTATAATTATTTATGTAGCATTTGATGCGATTACTTTTTATTAATTAAATTATTAGAAATATAAATGCATATCTATCACAATAGTATGTAAATGGTCCAAGAATAAACAGGTACTTATTTAAAGAAAATTAATTGTTCTTTATTTCGGAAAAGAACAAAAAAAAAAAAAACTCGAGACCACTTTGTATTAAATATTAAGAATCACGATGATAATAAATTATTTTGATAACAGATTCATTGTACATTAAGTAAGATAGTTTTCGTAAATATCATGCCGCAGTCAACAGATTTATATGTTTTTGGATTGAAATTGATATAAAAAATATATGAGGGTATAAGTGAGACTAAACTTTTTATTGAAACTTTATTATGAGTTCGAAAAATGTAAAATAAAATTTCACTAGAAAGTTTTATTTTACGATTAGTTTCAATCGACAAATATATATAAAATTAATAAAATAGAAAACTGATTGTAGGAACACACAATCAGATCCGGTTATTATTATCGCAAGTCTTTCACAAAACAGTTACAATTACTAAAAAAAAATAATTATATAATATACGTATACTTATTGTTGCAGAAGAAGAAAAAATATTCATAAACGGGATCATTTGTACCATATGAATAAAATAATTAAACAATACTGTATAGAGATATAGATGATGAATATATATATATATATTAATTATTATTATACATTATATACATATTATATATAATAACTGAATGATATATTTGAAACTAAAAACAGAAAAAAAATATGGAACCATATTTATGGAATAGAGTCTTAGTTAGTATGTTGTAAGTGTAAATGAAAATTTTCTGTGTGCTTTTATAGCTAAAACAACAAAAAAATAATGTAGATAGTATAAAAGTTGTGTTTTTGTGTATTTTTACATCCACATTCCTGGATGATGGTAAATGATACAATGAATGTCTGCGTGCGCTATTTTATATATAAAATAATAATATATAACTAAGGGAGCTACATGATTTTTGACGTGCATTTATGATTCTTCTTTTACCCAAAAACCATGTATTTTATTGGCTACATCTCTTTTATAATGATTTGATTTTATCAATCAATCACAATGAATTATTATTGAAACAAGTCAGCAACAATCAATAACAATCTATTCGTCTAACGTTATAAGCGGTTGTCATTTTGATTATTTTTTACAAATCTTTTTTACAAAAAAAGTAGATATTAATATATTCATATAAATAATGTTAAAAATTTTATTTATTAAGTTACTTTATTAGTTTATTATATATGTACGTCAACGCACATGTATCATTTTATTTTATTATAATTACAGAGTGAAACATTTAAAAGTTACAAAAGAAAATTTCAATAACATAAAACATGATTGAGTCGTTTATTTTAAAAATGATATAATTAAAAAAAAATGTAATCTAGAAATTATGATTATAAATTTTTCTTTTTTTTTTCAAAATTTTTACAATCGTTTTTAGAAAAATAACTACACTTCAGATGTAATGTGAACTGAAATTCAAAAATTTAATATCTAATAATATTAATAGTATTTAATATTAACTAAGAAGAAAGAGATTCTTAGTTTGAAAATAATTAATTAATTTATTTTAAGAATACTTCAGTGTTTTCAGTTTTCATCAGAAAATATATTATTTTTGTAATTTCACATATCTCGGAAATAATTTATTTTTGTAAAAGAAATCTAATTTACATTAAATGGCATATAAAAATATTTTAAAAAATAAAACAAATTTGTTTATTAAACAAAATGATAAAAATCTTACTTAGGAAAAGAAAGAAATTGGAAGAATTTTAAATCGTAATTTTTAATGTTTCACTCGGTATTTTATTATATTATGAGACAAAAATGAATTCCAACTTTGTTATTAAAATTGTCTCTCTTTACTTGTATGATTTATATTTTTAAAGGAAAGCATTTTATTATTGTTACATATTAATTGTTGATGCAGCATTTTAAACAAATTTAAAAAAAAACAAATCAATTTTGCAACACACTTGACAGTATTATCTTTGATAAATTTATAAATTAAATTAATATAAATCCGATTTTAATGCAATGGTAATTAATATGATAGTAAAATTTTCTCCTTAAAACTTTTATTTTACCTAGTTTGGGATATATTCTTTGTTACTGGCAAATATTGCCGCAAAATTTTCCCCTTTAAATATAACCAAAGTTAAAGTTATTCCATTTTTTTCATTATTTATTTATACATACAGAACTTTTATTAATTATATTATTATTAATATTATTACTTATTATTATAGTTTGTATTTATTTAATTATAAGTTATTTGTTGTATTTTGTGTACATGTAAAAGCTACTTACTGTTTACGGTTTTTAGTAAAAGATTCTACGCACTTGTATATGCATATCTCATTCGATAATCGCATTATATTTGATTAGCTTAATTTAATATTCGAACATGTGTTTCGTTTCAGATTTTTCTTACTTTAATTCCGATTTTGATTTAGTTGGCTGGTAAAAAACGGATACAGAAAACTATAAAAAACGCTATTTTTTCTATAATTGTTTATAGTGTATATTGTGATTTGAATGCGATATGAAAGTTTTACTCCATAACCCTTGCATTTTGTAGTCGATAGTTCCACGTCTTGTAGCATTTGGGTTTCTACCTATGCCTTTTTAGGTGCCTTGTTGTGCTACTTGTGACTGCTTGATCCATCTTGTCGTCCGTGTGTTCGTATGGTGATCTTATGTTCATTATTTACTTTGAATAAATGTGTGACATATTATAAAAAAAAGATACAGTGTTTTTATATCCTATTGTACTAATGTAAAATCAAATGTGTGTGTGCAGAATATAAATGATATCGTTTATTGAATGATGACGAGTTTTGTTTCATAAGTCCCGCTTTTATTGTAGTCGGAAATGCGCTGGCGGTCAGCGCCGTCATACCATGATGCGGCAACACTTTAGTTGATAGTGCAGTCGATAGATGTCGCTAAGATTACGCGAACAACGATCGCATTGGCTGTTCAGTGAGAGATCGTGCGCTGTCGGTGCTGCCAAGCGAGTGTAGTTGGACACGAACATTACCGAATGGGTCAATGTCTGTAAAGGGCCTGTAGCATCTGAATTAATAGTGAAGTGATTCCGTCGCATATTAAAATGGTTTAAAAAGCGTATTTCTCACATAAAATGATGTACAGATATCTAAATTGGGTGTAAATGTGTTGTGTGCGTGTTTAACAAAGCAATAGTGTGGCCTGGATGACCATTTAAAGTGTGAAATATAACGAAAAGGACGGGCAACCGAGCTAGATCGGTAGACGGGTGAATCGTGTGTGCTAGGTTGTCAACGAGAAATGTGATAAATCTATGAAGTTCACGAACGTTCGGAAGATTATAACGCGACGATAGAGAAATGAGCGGGCGTCCCAGAACTACGTCCTTCGCCGAGGGCAACAAGCAACCACTGAATCCACCACTGGGGGGCATGAAAATTAGCAGTAAGTTGTGATTGGATATAGTGACACAGACAAAACGTCGGCCTCGTTTGCAACTTGCTAGCGAGGTGACGTTTCTAACCGCGAATAATCGTATCCGTGTGTCCCTGTAATCGCGGTTCCCAGCATTCGAGCAGCCGAGCCAACATGGCTGCTCTGTATGTGTGTGCTCTGCCGTGTTCAGCGAGAGCCGCGGAGAGCACTACGTTATCAGCCAGTCAGTTGAGTCGGTCAGCTCCTTGTCAACGCAACCCAACACGGTTATACCTCCAATTCAAAATTATAACAACCAATTCTATCACTAATTTCCACCGGTGGTATATCGCGAACTGTCATTCACAGTAAATCAAATTGTCTCTAGGCGCGTCTGCAGATGTCTATACTATATAAATACATATTTCGGGCAATTGTGTGACGGGTCTGGATGGCAGGCGCCTTTCAAACATCGATCGCGGATTCAAGTATACTATTATGCTTTACCGCTTAGGAAAATTAGTGTTATACTAACACCCGTCATGCTACTACATATATATATTATTCATTTGCTTTTGGACTACATTCTCATCTGTCCCGTTTTATTCTTTATCGTGCATCTTGTAATAGTGTACTGTGCCATAGACGTAGTATATTCGCGACCAACCTTACTTAACATTGTCAAAAATTCCAATAGTGATTTTGAATATATAAATATTTCAACATCGAAACTTATTCGAATTTTTTTATTAGATTTGTGCGCGGTTTCCGTAATAAGAAGGGTCGCTCAAAAATTATACGAAATCTTTGTCTGGTGCATATCGCAGGTGCAAGGTGCTGTCAAACGGCCGAAGAACCAGCCGTTCAGTTGGTTTGGAAAACGCCATCCGCCCCACCCCCCCCTAACCGCGCCATTGCAACCCTAATGCCTCGCCCTTGCGGTATATACGAAAAAACGCGTTCGTTTCCTGTCCTTCGAATTGGTTGCGAAAAAAAAAACCATAATCTAATCGTGTCATCCATGATGGAAACATAAATTGTATTATAAAAAGACGATCGGGTGGTCCAGTTTTGAACCGATATTGAGCTGAAAATTTTGGGGTCAATTATATTAATTTGAACCGGTTTTGGTAATAATTGCCTTCTGTACCAACGAGCAGGTTTTCCTATATATATATAAGGTGTTCTAATTTGCGCGCTGGTTGTGATATTGTGTGATACTTTACCCAGAATACGTGTTAGGTTTTTTTTTAGTTGGAAATTCGACCTATATGCCCACCCATTTGTGGCGCTCATGTAGTCGTTATTCGTGTGTTATTGTGACGTTTTCTCTTCAAACTACAAAGCGTAAAGTGTACGTTATGATGGAGGAAGACAGCGGTACTTTTTCCGGGTTTAACTTTATTCGTATTTAAAACTGGAACAGTAGATTAAACATATGCATATAATAAATAAATATATATGTATACAATGTATTTTATCATTTAACGTTAGTCTATATGATAATAAATACGTCATTGCTTTTGTAATCAAAATACAACTACAGTTTTTTTTTTATTTATATCGAAAAATAACGTTAGAACATTTTTTAACTGACTAAAGATATTTTTTTAGCTAATACTAGTAGAATAAAATTAAAATGTGCATATATAATTAACTGTTAATTTCATTATTTCTAAGTAACAAATATTTTGTACAAACGTTTATCAAATATTACATAAATTTAATTGACACTTAAAAATATTTTACTATGTAAATATTTTAGATGAAAATCGAGTTGAAATTAATATGTTTAAATTCATATTTCATATCATACTTAATAAATAATTATGAACAAGTTATTCGTATGTATCTAATAGAAAATATATAAATTACAATCTTATAATTGTCGATTCTGAACTAGTTTCAATAAGGAATGATCTAATAGATTTTAAGTTACAGAAAATTGCAAGTAGCTACCATCATTAGTTTATGATTCTAATTTTACTCTAAGTTATTTTTTCGGAAAAAAATGTTTGAAAATTATGATTAAAATTATATTGATTTTCTAAAACAATACATTTTTTCAATAATTTAGACACTGAAAATAAAATATAAGTAAAAAACATCTCAGAACTCATATTTGTTATTTGTATTTATATTCTAAGATTCATGTGTAATATTTTAATAAAAATATGCAGAACTTAAATCTAGAAGCTGTTATTATTTAAAATATAAGTAGCAATTTTAGTCAAATAATTGATCTCAATTTTTACTAAAACTGGAATAGAAAGATTATAAAGTGAAATATTTTTGTAGCATATATATTTTTTCATATTACAATATTTAGGTTGTGATTTTGTTTTAGAAAAATAATAACATTTACAAAATTGGTTTAGTATTAATATTCATAAGTGCATTTTCTCGATTAGAAATTTATCATATGAAAAAGGTAAAATTCAATTCATGTCTTTTCACAGACTCAAGCATAAATTTCATGTTCAAAGAAAATAAAACATTTTATATTAGGCAATAACCTATTTTTAACGGTACGGCACGTACTGTGAACCTTTAAAAATAAATATTTCTTTTTACTTGGAGGTATTTTTCAAATGATTTAAAAATAAAATACGTATATTTTTACTGCGAGTTAAAATTGTCTATAGTTTCATTTTTATTCCGACAGAAAATTAATAGATTTGCGTTTGGTCTGTTAATTGTTACTATAAACAAGGAAATCTATACAGTTATGAGATAATGCAATAATAATGAGATTAACTTATTACACAATAAGTATTTGTAGAAAAATCAATATATTTTCTTGTATCTGCAGGATACTTCGCTTGTGTTTAGTTATTATCGATCATGTATTTAAAATTTGTTTTTCAAATTTAATTGAATTTAAAAATATGTTTGTTCGTGTTTCTATTAATATTCGAGAAAATAACAAAAATCTAAATATACTATTTAAGAATTCAGTTCATTTCTAAATACATTTGTAAAATAAATTAATTTAATTTAATTTGCCTTTATTTCCTGAAACATTTTTAAAATAAATGATGTACTTAGAGTACGTCGAAACGTCGATTATTAATAAAAATTAACATGGAACTAAAATCATAAAACGTTTTATTTTAATATAATGAGTTTTGAAAGATTTTTTACTATGTTAAAATGCAGTAACTTTAAGTATAGTGACTACATCATTGTCAGACTAAAAATTGTATGAATCATGATTTTTATTAAGATATGGGCGTTTTTTTCAAATTATAGATTGAACAGTTGTTTCAACAACACTGACATAATTCAATTAAAAAAAGATCTTTCAATACATAAATAAACATTTGTTTATGTATGTAAAAACACCGATATAAGAATAATACATCAAGTTGAATTTATAGAAATTTCTGGGCTAGTATGTCGTGGTCGATCTATCTTCGTCGCACACGTTTCACCATACATTATACATTATACATGGTATTCTCAGTGCTTGGTGACTGAATGACAGTTTCTACTCCGCAATCTGGTATATATATATATCTGCAGGTGCCGTTACACCATTGGCCTGGATGGCTCAACCTTTCCTTCAATTTCCGCTATAGATTTTGTCACACTATTAGTCGATTCTGGTTGGTTCATCCGCCCATGTGTCATTCAGTCAACAAGCACTGAGGATGCCATCTACGATGTATGGCGAAATATCTACGACAAGGATAGATCGACCACGACATACCAGCCCAGAAAATTCTATAAATTCAATGGATATCGGCCCTGAAAGCCGGCAGATTATTAATAATCATGTGTTTCATTGTATTATTTTGTTTTATATTCAATACAAGCTGTATTTACATTTTTTATTTTTTCGCAACGAACAGATTATTGATTGTCTCAAATAAAAATGATAAAATTATCGATTATCATTCTCAAGTAAATTTCACCGTATTTGATCAATAAACAAAAATGAAAATTGTAAATCGAATCCGAGAATTTGAAAATGGAAACGTGGAATCGAATTCATGTTCGTACAGTATACTCATGATTTTGATTTCCGGAACACATGATATTGCCGTGCTTCAATATATGATTTTGTCACGAAAGACAACAACTATCTTTTAAAATCAATGAAGTTTCTTTCCTAAACGATTTTCCATACTCTTTATATATTAACTTGTGTGTTCCGTAAAGAATAAAGAAGTCTTATATGTCCTTTTATCATGATATACTTATATTACAGTCTAGCATAAAATTTGTATGGTGTTACGTCAGAAAGTATTGAATATTCCTATGAAATAAAATATGCTTGATATGCATTTATTATTATTGCATAATATAAAATATGAGTTAATTGCTGTACTAGTTACTTATAATATCTTAATGTATTTTAATAACATATCATTTAAAATGTACTAATACATATACGTATAGGTTTTAATATATGCTGTTTTAATATTGGATGTATGTTAAAAGTAATAGATTAGGTTAATAAATATTTGAAAGATAGCTTGCAAAAATAAGTAAATCATTGGAACTAATCGTTTCTTTCTTTTATCTTGTATAATTAATATATACATTTTAATTTTCTTAAGAATTTGAAATTTATCTTTAACATATATAAACAATAATATTATAGTTGAGGGTAAGCAAATGGGAAATCTGTTTCTAAAAACAGTGGATGCTCATTTGTTTTACGCTCGCAATTTTGATCTTCTGTTGTTTCTCTTGTTTTCATTTGCGATTTATGTAGTAAAGTTGAACGTCGGAAATGATTAATTTTATATGATTTACATAACAGGTTGCCTATTGTAATAGGCGTATTAATTCTCTTTTATAAATATATATATATATATATTTGTAAATATACATTTATCAAATTTATGAAGAAATCATTCTGTAAATAAAACAATTATTTTATATTAAAATCGTGGCACTATAGTATTTTGTATTTTGCTTAAATCGCCATTAATTTATTTCGATGAACTAATTAAATCATTAGTTAATTTTCAAATGAAGAAAAATGCATTTACCTTGCCGCGGTTTGAACCCGGAACCTTCTGCTTTCGCGACAGACGCGCTAACCAACTGCACCACAAAATCTCAACGACAAGGTAATGCATTTTCTATATTTTGACTGGTCGTGATAAACTCCCGGGTTCAAACCCCGGCAAGGTCAATGCATTTTATTTCATTTAAAAATTAACTAATAATTTAATTAGTTTATCAAAATAAATTAATGCCGATTTACGCAAAAACAAAATACTATAATCTAATATGAGTAATTAAGAATGTATTTATATATATCGTATATGAAATTCACGTCATCTCTTGATAATTTTCAATATGCCATTAGTGAACTTTTTAATAAATTTTGGAATTTTTGTTTTAAGGTGTAGTTAATTTCAGCAGTTTTTTTTTACAGAATAGACTCGATAATTATTAAGTCGAGAATACATTCAGGTTAAATCCATTAATGTTAATAGAATGTATTATTCTTAGAATAACTAATCGGAGAATAAAAATATTTATTAAGTACTATAAAGATATATCTGTTATTAAAGCAATATTTTCTGCGATGACAGAGTTTTACAAATATTTTAATTTCCACTTAATCACAGTGAACTAATATATAAATAGAAATTTTAATAAATTTGGAAAAATCTATTGGCCTTGCTGGGATTTGAACCCGAGTTTTCTTCTTTGGCGGTAGGAAACCCGGATTCGTATCCTGGCGAGACCAATACATTTTTCCAAATTTATTAAAATTTTTAATAATTCACTGTGATTAAGTGGAAATTAAAATATTTGTTAAATCAAGATATATCTGCTTATATTTTTGATATACATAAACATACATAAGGTATCAAAGTACTTTATACGTAACCCTTTCAGTAATATATTTAATTAATAGAACACTAATTGACATTAGAAGTTTAATTGAGAAGCACTTTGACGAAACAGTTAGGTTTCATTTTGTATATTGTGTACAAGAGAATCAATAATATACTAACTACATTGTACTTAATACTTATACTATAGATACTCTCGCAGGTAAATATAGTTTGTTTACAGTCCGAAGGTATATTTATTAGCTCGAGGAGCGAAACAAATATTAATTTTAATATTATTCGAAGAAAATTAAAATTTATAGTTATTCAAATCACATGAAACGTAATGGTAATTAGTAGTACTCGGAACAGAATTCGGATAATTTTAGAACCAGATCCAAAATTATTCGGATATCCGGTTTTTGGATACCCGGAATTCGGACTTTAATTATTGTTTTTGTTTTTTTTTTCCTGATATAATAAATAAGGCTAACTGTTACATGTAATAAACTTCTAACGGCTACAGTTCCGTTAGAAAGCATTTTCGGACATATGTTTATTTGAAATTTTATATTTAGATTACTCATAGGAATCATCCGGTGTAGTTTTTTCCCCGACGTCATAAATCACCCTGTATATAAATAATACAAAAATGTCGCCATATTTTCGTAATGTCACACTAAACAATATAAAATACGAATAAGTAGGTAACATTGGTACTTTCAACTTAACCTAGAATTTTTTTATTTGCTATATATATATATATATATACAGGGTGTTCGTTCGCTTGGTTGATATAGGGCAATAACATGGGATTTCGATAATATGCAGAATACTACTTTCTGAAGTAAAAAAAAAAAAGTTGTATTTTGAATTTTTTTCGAAATGACTTTCTTCAAAATTTGCTCAAAAAAATCTGAAAAAATTCAGTAAAATTGAGAAAAAAATTAGCTACATAATAGCTAAGTAACTTTTTTCTCTAACTCATATTGATTTAGCAGGAAAAATTATTGAAAATTCTAAAAAACATTTAAAAAAAATTCTAGCGCCCAAACGGTACATGCTAGCAAATTAAAACTAAAACCAAATTATATAACTTTTTATTCCTTATCGAAAAGTATTCTAAGTATTTCTTCGAATTTTACTTCAGAAAGTAGTATTCTGCATATTATCGAAATCCCATGTTATTGCCCTATATCAACCAAGCGAACGAACACCCTGTATATATTATTCGTATAGGTATAGGTTATGGCATGTGCTTGACTAGAGACACTTGACAAGTTTTATAAATTTCACTTACTTAATGAGTACAGTAGAACCCCGATTATCCGTGCGAGGATTATCCGGGCGGCGGATTCTTCGTGCGGCATTTTTAAAATGTCAACCGTGCGCGGATTATCCGTGGCTGACGGCCAGAGGTTGGCGCATGAACGCTGAATGCACCGTGCAGGCGTTCGCCTCGGGGAATACCCGAGTTCGGCTCGAGAAATCCTCCGTTTATGTGTTTACTTATTATTTTCGCCAACTGCCGACCGACTCGTTAGTTAAACGTAAACAGACCTTCGTTTGACACATGTATTTGTCTGAATAAATTATTAAAAAAAATAAAAATGAGGTCTTTGGATTATCCGTGTTTTCGATTATCCGGCGAAGGCTCGGTCCCGGCTGGCCCGGATAATCGAGGTTCTACTGTACTTAGTATCAAGTGTGATTTAGAGTACAACTTAATAAAAGAGAACCGTTATCATTTCAAAATGCTTCTTCATAACGTGAATGAATTCTAGATGTTTTACCTTGAGAGAAATATATTCTACCTGTGTTTTATATTAATTTATACATGTACTTGTAAGGCCATAGACGAAGATATGTATGCATTATTAGCTTTTTGTATCGTCTTTATTACAATTTTATTTTATTCATTCTTAATTAGTATGAAATTTGGTATTACTAGGAAAAATATTTTGAATTTATAATTGCATAACATAGTAAAAAATCTTTCAGAACTCATTGTATTAAAATAAAACGGCTTTAGGTTTAAAACTGCTTTTTGTTAAAGTTCTGTATTAATATTTATTATTAATTGACGTTTCGACGAATTTAACGTCCGTCTTCATTAGGATAACTGATACAAATGACATATACAGTAAATAACAGAACATAGAAACAAGTAAGTAACTAGATCATACATTTTTAATTAATGGAAGCCAAATTTTATTTGAATCAGTGCTTTCACACCGCTTGATGATATCTTTTTTCTATTACTTCTTTTATCAATCTATTCGTCGATACGTCGATTATTAATAAATATTAATACAGAACTTAAACCTAAAGCCGTTTTATTTTTTACAATTACATATTTATAAATGATCAATTTTTTATTCGTATGTATAATAATTATAGTTTTTAGAAACAAAAACTATAAAATTACTTAGTTTTTTTTTTGTCTTTATATAACGTAATTAGCGATTATAGCATACAAAAATTAATTTGTAATTTAGAAAACAAAATATACCCAATAGTTACAACTAGTAATATTAAAACTATTATACAATAAAAATCGAAAGTGTTTTAAATGTTAAAAGTTTAAGTAAAAAAGGTATACATTTTTTTTAAAATAGCAAAATACTCGTATAGTTCTTAGCGCCGCTGTTGAGACTGACATTAGAAACAAGACTCAAATTTTCGTGGGGTGTCCATCAATGACCTTAGCCACATGTTTCATGTTATGAAAATGTTTAACTGCAATGCACTTTTTGTATTTTTTACAAAAATTCATTAAATTTTTGTTCAAAAATTATTTTTCAATTTTTGTTAAAGTTGTATTTTTTATGCTTATTAACACTGTTTCCACACAATCAGTTAGTCGGAGTTAAAATTTTGTTAGTTTATGCTTGGACACTGAAATGCAATATATGTTGTATATGCTTATAACAAATTGAACATACAGCTACTGTGTATTATATTATTCTTTCTAATATTACAAGCAACAAGGAAAACATTATTGAGAATATTAATTAGTAGAAAAGAAATAGATATATTATCTGTTTTTTATCGTTTTGCTACTTACTGAATAATAAAGAACATAATTTTGCAGACATTACCTACAAACAAATCGCTATAAGAACTGTTTTAAGGGAGTACGTATCTTTCTCATCCTAAAAAAAACTACTAAATTTACGAATTTTTTTTTTGTGAAACTATGAAAGATATCAAACCGCGGTTTTTTGAGGGTGAAAGAATGGACTTTGAACTTCTTTCAGGAATTTTTATTTTTACTGCAAAACTGAACGGCTGTGCGGTAACAATGATAACTTCTGCCCTTAAGAAAGAAAGAGAACGTATTAAAAAAGTTTGTGATTTCTCATACGATCGATTGTGACGTCAGTCTCAACAGCGGGACTAAGACCTATAGACTGACTATACAGGTAAATAGTAAAAAAAAAAAGATAAATGATTGTAATTTTTTTCAAGTTACAAGGTTAACCAATCGTCTAAATTTTCTCTGTATAAAACCGGCTAGATTTCATACAGTTACTTTAAATCTAAATTCGACGATTCAAATACTTCCCGTACGTCAAAGTAGGCGTATAAAAAAGGCACCAAGCGAAAAAAAAAAACATGAAAAATCCAACACACACGAATCGGCGCCAACTTGATACACTGTATTCTTGCTTATTATTATTATATTATTTCCCATCTGTCCTTAAAACGTGGAACAGGTTTTTTTTTCTTTATTCTCTTGAAGAAATGAGCGCCAAGTGTTGGAACAACGGTTGATTGCTGAGATACAACGTAGGAAATTCTCTTGTCTTGATCTTGATCGTCTGTTGTTTTCCGCACTGCATTTCGAGGACTTTTTTAACGGCCATGAAATCTCTTGGATCAATTTAGCGTTGTATTATATTTGATTTCAGGGTTATGTATGCATATTTTATGATTATGTAACAAGTACGTACATACATACATACACAATCACGTTATATACCCAAAAGAGTGTGGCACAAACTTTTTCTGCTATCCCGGAATCATTATGTAATGTTTTGTAATGTTGAAAAGCTATTGGAAAATGATTTTATTTTAATATCTACTCACAAAAATAGTCGTATCATTTAATTCCAATTAGATGGTCAAATTTTAAATGGTTTGTTTATTATATACGATATATATACATATAAATGAACGTTTCCAGAAGTCTTTTTACGCGTGTGTGGTCCTGCTTTGTTTTATCGCAAATTTTAATGATAAAAATAACCGTGGTCTTATTGCGGTATATATTATGGGTATATTATAATTTTTTTTTATTAGAGCTAACGTCGCCTGTACTAACATACTAAATTCTGAAATATATATCTCTCTGATGATATGCAACTGCAGATGCATTCAAACAGACATAAAATCAAATATTACACCTATAAAATTATAAATGTTATATTGACATTCATAATAGATATATAAAAGATGATGGGATTTTTATGCATGCTGAAAAAAGATAAATTAACGCCAGAATAGGACAATGTAACAACTATTAATAGAAATTTACAACCGTTATTTGATATGCACATTAAAATAGCAATTTAGAAATTGAAACAACTTAACAAATAAAACCTAACCTAACTGACGCGTATTTATTACATCTGGCATGCATAACCTGACGTGCAAATAGCCTAAATTGCAATGTTTATTATCTGGCGTTTATTAACATATATAAATGTTCATTTATATACAGGGTGATTTGTAATTAATTGGAAATATTTTAACTGGAGTATCCTGGGCTCAGAATATGAAGATTTGACCCAAAACACTTAGATAAAATGTGGCTCCTTACTGAGCTACAGGGTGTTTTATTTAAAAATTTAAAAACGATTTTTGCCCAGTACTTAAAAACTATTTGACGTATCCTTATCATACTTGGCAGAAAGTGTAGGTACCGTACACCATACTAAATTATGTTAAACAAAAGTTTCTGGCTAGTGCCAGTGGCGTACAATAGGGGCAAGTGAGAGGTTGATCCTTCCTAAATTCTACGCCACTGGCGGAATTGTCATTTTAGCACAATTTTTCGATTCTCCAACACTTTCTGTGTAAAAAACATACTCTTTTTTCGTAACGATAAAGTCACTATTTTTAGAGATATTTAAAGTTAAACATAAGCTGTACCCCTGGGAATTTTTCAAAATTTGCTCAAAAAAATCTGAAAAAATTCAGTGTAATAGAGAAGAAAATTACCTACATAATAACTAAGTAACTTTTTTCTCTAACTTATTCTGGTTTGGCAGGAAAAATTATTGAAAATAAAAAATTAAAATGCAAAAAATATTAATTTTTATTAATTTTTCCTGCCAAACCAGAATGAGTTAGAGAAAAAAGTTACTTAGTTATTATGTAGCTAATTTTTTTCTCTATTTTACTCAATTATTTCAGAATTTTTTGAGCAAATTTTGAAAAAATCCCAAGGGTGCAGCTTATGTTTAACTTTAAATATCTCGAAAAATAGTGACTTTATCGTTACGAAGAAAGAGTATGTTTTTTACACAGAAAGTGTTGGAGAATCGAAAAATTGTGCTAAAATGACAATTCCGCCAGTGGCGTAGAATTTAGGAAGGATCAACCTCTCACTTGCCCCTGTTGTACGCCACTGGCACTAGCCAGAAACTTTTGTTTAACATAATTTAGTATGGTGTACGGTACCTACACTTTCTGCCAAGTATGATTAGGATACGTCAAATAGTTTTTAAGTACTGGGCAAAAATCGTTTTTAAATTTTTAAATAAAACACCCTGTAGCTCAGTAAGGAGCCACATTTTATCTAAGTGTTTTGGGTCAAATCTTCATATTCTGAGCCCAGGATACTCCAGTTAAAATATTTCCAATTAATTACAAATCACCCTGTATACACCCCTATAAAATATAGTTAATAAATTCTTGTTTTTGAAAATCAAACAAAAAAATTCAACAAAAAAGCCCTAACTCTGAAAAAAGCAAAGTAAATTCTGTATAAAAATTAGAAATTATTTTTATGAAAATGATTTATAAGAAATTTGTAAATATTTCTCTACAAATATTGATAACAGATTAATTTATGATAACTTAATACACATTTTGAAATCTATGAACACGTTGTCAAGTTATCATTTATTTTTTTTGCAATAATTTTTATTTAACAAGTACGTTAATCGGCCTTTAACATTATGCTACAATATTTTGCAATAAAAATACAAACATGATGTAGTTGCGATATAAAGAGCATTAAATACACTTTTATGTCTTGTTTTTATGTACAGATTTATGACGTATGCACACTGCGTACACATACATATTTATAAATACTCGAAATACAACTGTATGTTTCTGCTCTTGGTTCTTTGTTTTTTCGTAGTAATGATTAATTATGCATTATTTTACAAATTAGAGATGGCTATTTAAAGATTCTCTTCAAGTCAGTTACACGTCCATTTTATTTTAAAGATTATTTTCATTTTTGTATACATGCATATTTTACATTTTCAACATAGATATTTTTTGTTTAACATAGTAAAAAAAAACTTCCAGAACTCATTATATTAAAATAAAACTGCCTTAGGTTAAAGTTCTGTATTAATAACTTTAACCTAAAGCAGTTTTATTTAATATTTTATTTAAAAACATGCAAATAAAAACCAATCATTATCACATATATTTTTTTATATACATGATCTAACTGAACTGTAAATAACTAGTGCTGGAAATCGAAACCGGATAATTTTGGATACGGATCCGAATCTCAAATTCGGATATCCGGGATTCAACACATGACATTTAGTTCGAAAAACTAACACGGCGCTGTTGTTGCTTATTAAATCCATATTCATTTGAACATTTTAAAAATAATTATGTCAAAAACAGCTGATTAGACTATATTTGACCTTGCGCAAGTACTTAATTTGAAGATATAATTTCAACAAAATGACTTAATTTTTTATACTTACAAATAAGTTTAGATTAGCATCAATTACCTAACAAAAATAATAAATATTGAATAATTCATTACAATCTTGACTGGAGTTAATACAAAAATAATCAATTTTAGACGAAAAATTAATTTTACATTCATACATATTTCAGATAATATCGTTAATGATTAACTTATAGTTTGTGGTCAAGTGCAAAGTCATTTATTATAATTATTTATTTAGTACTTTCGAACTAGGTCGGACTGGTACGAACCTTCAAATCATGCCCCTGAATTATATTAATTATTTAATATTTTTGCTTAATTTTAAGTCAGATGTCAAATTATTTATAAATTATTGTTTCATTTTATAGAAATATTTTTTTTTTAAATTTAATACTTTTAAAGCAATTAGAATTTTATTGTTATAAATTTCTATTTGATAATTTTATAATTAGTTAAATTAAAATTAATTTTTGCTTCTAAGCCTTTGAATTATAAAAAAAATCTATTTAAAATGCCCAGCAATTTATAAATATCTTCATTTTTTTGGCATTATTACACAATTAATTTGAAAATAGAACATGCATGATTTAAAAATAATATTCTATGAAATATGCACTTTAGTTTTTATAATAATTAAAGTCTTTTTAATTTAAAAAGAAATAGTGCAAAAAATTTCATGTGTCACTGAGAGACGTATATAATATATATCACAACAAAGATTTTTCCCTATTTTCTTTATATATTATATGTTGCCTTTGTACACCTACTTATGATTCATAAATTAGTACAAATTCTGCTTTGTTTCCGCTTATTTCTTTGTGGTGTTTCAACGAAAAGAAAAATAAAAAAAAAATGTAAGATACATATGTTTACTTGACAATAAAAAGAATATTTGTCTTTTAATGTCAGTGTATATATGTAGTTCTTTTTTTATTTACTTTTTAGATTATGAAAGGAAAATATTAAATTAAAAACAACACATTGGCCCGTGTTCTCATAGCTCCTTTTAGATCACTTTTAGTTAAAATTAGTCTTAATTTTAATAATACGAGTAATTTTACTTTTATTATAAATCAAATATAAACTGTTTTTATAAAAATAAAACGGCTTTACGTTGTAGATTAGTTGTAGTTAATTGTAGGTATATCTAAATATTTTAATTAAACAAGTATTAGAAATCAAATTTAGTTAAAAAAAGTAATAAATTAATATTTAAAAATCAGATAATTAAAATCAGACCAACCCTGATTCAAACGAAGTTGTTCTTACGGAAAACATTTTCTATCTCTGTTCACGCACACAACGAGTCATCATGTGAACAAAGCATCAGGGATTTCCCAAATACGGAATGCCTTATTTAGAAATAGGCGTATATTTTTCCACAATTTTCCTTTTTTCGTCTTCAAAACGAACTTCTATTATTAATTTTTTCACTTCTTACATTTATTATATTTTTGTTTTCAATAAATATAAAACAAATAAAATTTAAAAAGATCATTTGTATTGTATAGACTTATTTAATAATTTGATGAGTAAGCACCAAATTTTGATAATTTGGGCTGTAAATATACTTACAAATTTCTAAAAAAAAATATCGTCATAAATATTTTTAGGTGTTTTATAAATATTCGTCGTAAAAAAAACGGCGAAGGTAATAAAAAAGAAAGTTATATTTTCGTAAACACATAAAACTGTATTTTTTTTTTTATTTATTTATAAAAAATGTTAATTTATTCATTTTTATTTTGTTACCGTATACATATCGTATTATATTTAACAATTCAGAATTTCGTTTATTGTTTCATATTACTATACATATTCATTTAAATTTCACATCCGTAATCATAATTAGCATATTAATTATACGCGAAAATGAGGTCATAATTGGCATGATTTATTTTAAATCGTCTTATTTACAAAGAGTATAATGGTTTGTTATCTGCATATTATATTTTAACACTAAATTAGGACAAAGAAAAAATGAAACATTTAATTTATTAGATAATGTAGAAAATGTATGTCGATTTTGACAAATTATATTTTAACCGATAATTTCCTGATATCACAAGCGTATAGATTACAAACATTGCAATGCAGATGTGCGGGTTGTATAATTTTTGTTTAATACATTCGAAAATATATTAGACAGGTGTAATCTTGAAGCAGTTCATTGAATTTTTTTTTTTTGTTAAATATATTCAAAATTGAATTTTATATCAAAATAAAAAATTATTAGAACTGATTCAATATTTCAAAAAATAGTTCTATATTTGCTGTATTTGCAACTACATTTTTGTTTTTATTTTATATTTTATTTATTATGTTTTATTCTTCTTTTTAAATTATAATTATGCTACTTACAGCGTGACCAAAACCTGGAAAAGTCAGGGAATTTAATTTATAGTAAGAGAAAAAATTAAATACCAATTTTAGAAAATTTATTATATCGACCAAAATTAACGAATTTAATAAAGATATATGATTTGTGATGTGTGATTTTGATTAAACGCTTACAGCTGATGTTTGTGTTATTTTTATTACTTATTATAATTAATTATATTTGAGGTTGCAACTCGGCTTCTTCATCAATTCATTTTAAACCGATTTTAATCAATATTTTGTGATTCACAGAATTTTAAAAAATATAAAAGTCGGATAAAAATTTAAAAAAATCTCTGGGTAACCTGGAAGTTAGGGAAATTGATTCTTACAAAGTTTGCATACTATATGTTTACATACTATACAGTTTACAACAAATATATTATATATAATTATTGTTAGTTTATCTTGTTCAATGCTTTTATTACATTGAAAGCTTTTTATTTATCAATATTTAAATATTGGCAGTAAATATTAACATGTAATTTGCCTATGTACACTTTACAAACAAACACCCGGTATATATATATATATATATATATATATATATATATATATATATATATATATTATATTTTCAATAATAATTTAATAAAAACAATTTCTGCATGATAAGCTTATGATAATTTTGACTGTATTACATTTTAAAACATTTATCCAATTCATTCAGATGTCAAAAACTTTTGATATGTGTTAATTTATTGTTGACGCAAAAACTGTATAAAACTGGAACTCATTATATTAAGATATAAAAGCTTTTAGGATTAAGTTCTGTATATATTTTGTTTGTTTATTATTTATGTCATTTGTATATTTTTTTCCTGATGATGAGTATATCGAAACGTCGATTTTTAAATAAAATATGTACAGAACTTAATCCTAAAGCTTTTTTATTTTTAACTCTATTAGAACTCATACTTTTTTTCTTATATACAATCATATTTACAATTGAATAGTGTTTTATAAGAAAATTAAAATGCAGTGAAATAATTAGTGCTAATTTCAGACAAATGATTTCTTTTAAATTTTTTTTTATAAAAAAACATTATAGCCAACTAATTTTGCCGCATTTTTTATTATTATTCTTTAAATTTTTCTTTCAGTACTTTATTTTAATTTTTTTATTACAAAATATACAAGTGATTCGTCATTGTATACAAAAAGTATAAAGATACTAATTATACTGAATTAAACTATTGTTTATTTAAAAAAAAAAGTAATTTAGCTGTGCGTTTTCGAATTCATTCAAAAAATAAAAAATAATGACAGAAATAGGTTTTAAACTACATCTGCGTGGACGTCCGATGAGTAAATGGGAAAATATATGAAAGGCGTCATGAATATGGATGAAGCAAGAATTACTTGTCTGGATAGAGAAATGTTTTGCAGAAACTAATTTCGGCATCATAGAGTTTGTGTCACACCCTTTGAGTACATACTGTGATTGTGTTATGTATATATATTTTTGTTTTAGTACAATTAATTTTTACACAGATACACAATCACGCCATGTACCCAAAAGCGTGTGGGACAAACTCTTTTCATTATCCCGAAATTAATTTCCTTCAAACATTCCTATCTAACCAAAGTAACTTTTGTTTCATCTTCATTCACGGTACCTCTCATGCATGCTCTTCTATTCCTACTACTTGGTAACTTTCGCTCACGTAAAACATTCAATTATACCATTCCTATCTACGTCGAAGACAAAAAAAATCTGAAATAAAATTTTACAATTCTTTAAAATGTATATTTAACTTTTTTTTTTGAAATTTTGTATTAATAACAAATGTATAATTTTGTGAAATATAATAGAGTATTTTTTATCACAGATATGACAACACTGTGTAACTTTAAAATTTAAAACAGTCTCACTGTGTTGCAGTATGCCGTCATTGCAATTATAACGTTGATTACTCATATAAAACGGACGAAATTATTATAGTCACTCATCATTTAAGAGAAATTTATTTTACTGTAAAATTTAACATCATTCTACAAATATTATATTTGATTTTGATCATTTATTTTTGCATTGCATGAAACTGTTATTGCATAAATTAATAACCTAACCAAAAAAAGCTATAATGATTAAGGATTATTAATCATTATAGCTCATATTTTTCAAATTCACACCACACCGTTAATAATCATCGGAATGGCATGAATTTTGAACTACTAAAAAGCATATTTCATTAGCTTTTTGGTGATTATTTTGAAATATTTTTAAAGTAAATACAATAAAAGTTATATCCCAAAATGTCTAAAAAGGCGATTTCCCCATGCTAAATGCAAATTTTGAGCCTTCAACAGGCACGGGTTAATATCATCTGTCAGGTCTGGGAAGTGTATGGACATTTTTTTTATTTATTTGGAATAATTTTGGCGGGTGGGAACAACAAATTTCCGACTTTGCCAAAATAAGAACCACCCTATAATATATATATATATATATATATATATATATATATATATATATATATATATATATATATATATAACTACAGTCACTGTAGCAAACATACTTTATTTATGCAGTGACATTACACCTTTATATCAGTTTATACAAATTGTAAGAAATCATTTATTAAAACACAAAATAAAAATCTACATACAATAAACAAAAATCTAACACCTAATTTAAATATGCTTTCTCTATTGTATTATCTAAGTTTAGAAAATTCTTTGTCAGACTATTAAACTTTTAAACATATTTTAAATAAAATACGCAATCGTATGATAGATACAATGACATAATTTTAGGCGTGTGAATATCAAAATTCATTACAATACAATGCAACATTAAAGTAATTCTTCAGCCATAACTAACGATATTATAAAAAGGTTTATTACGGATATTTTAAATTTAGAACAGTGTCTAAATATTGCTGGATCTGATGCCAATAAAAATAATTTGAAATTGTTATTTCATTATTTTTATTGCGTGAATTATTTTCAAATTTCCTAGCCAAAATGATTACTGTTGAACATATGTTATACGAGTATTGATCCAAAAAGTAATATTTCTTACAATTTAGGTGCTCATATATATCACTGATATCAAGGTCAAATTGATTATATGATTTTTATTCTTAGTGCAGCATACATATTTCATTCAGTAAAAATTAAATGCAGTATTACCTACCGTCATATCACATATGATAAGTGAGATACTGTAATCGTACCAAATTTGACATATTAAGATTTTTATAGATATGCATGAATTAGGCTTATAGTATCACGAATTAACTGATTTTAGCGTGATATTTGTCAGGTGATCTGTCTGTCGATCTGTGGACACATGTAGAACAAATTCGACTGAACGGATTGTTATAGAATTTCATATTTAAGCTTCAAAGATGAATATCTCAATTTGAACAACTTCTGGTAAAGATCTGCCAATCGGAAGTGGTAATTTACTGATGTTACTTTTATGTTTTTTACGAATATTTCGCAACAGAGATATATTTTGATGTTTTTATCAAAAGTTGCTAAACGAGTTATAACTAACAACTTTTATTTGGAACATTTTTCGATACGGCTACATAATTTTTTTATAATTTTTAATATATTTCAGATATATATAATTATATCAAGACAGTTTTGCTTTTAGTTATCATGACTACAGTAATTGTTGTTATACAAATTTTTCTATTTCAAAAAAATTTAATACGATGACTGTCGGTTATGTGGTGGCAACAGCAGATTTTTTTTTAATATAAATCGAAACTACATATGCTTAATATTGTAATACATATTTTGTTAAATGTTTATATACAGAGCGAGTGTAATATCTGGAACTATCGCAATAAATCTTTTATTAAACGTTTTTGAAAAAAATCCTCGAACACGTCAATTTTTATCTTAAATGAGACATATTTTACTGTAATCGTCACTTAAAAATTGTCTTTTATTTTTGAGTTATGAAGTAAGCGATAATTTTTTTAAATGGAAACCTATAATAATAATAATAATAATAATAATTAATAATAAAATAATTAAATTGGCAAAATGAATCTAGTTATTAGTGTATAAAACTAAAAAGATTAGCTACAAGTGTCAGAATTATACAATTTATAAATGTCAAAATAAAATAAATGTTATTATTTTGCTTTTTCTCTGTTTTTCGATCAATTATACAATTTTTATTAATAAAATAGTTTTTTAAATTTGGAAAAAGCACTTATTTTATTGTAAAATTTATAAATTGCATAATTCTGACAGTTGTAGCTAATGTTTTTTGTTTTATACACTAATAATTAGATTCATTTTGCCAATTTAATTAGTTTTTAATATTTAAAGTTTAAGATTATTTTTCTCAATTTTTTTCAAATGTAACATATTTAAAATTTTATATGGTTGGAAACGGAATAAAAAGTACTACCAAAATCAATAATAAAAAATATAGGTTTCCATTTAAAAAAATTATCGCTTACTTCATAACTCAAAAACAAAAGACAATCTTTAAGTGGCGATTACAGTAAAATATGTCTCATTTAAGATAAAAATTGACGTGTACGAGGATTTTTTTCAAAAACGTTTAATAAAAGATTTATTGCGATAGTTCCAGATATTACACTCGCTCTGTATGATATCAATAATTAGTAATTTTTTACAACATAAACACGAAATTATAAGAATATTTTCCATTATCAAAAATATAATAGAATATAATAATACTTTACTTTATATTTCATTTATATTCGCACGTTTTATATAGATTCTCTTTTGTTTGTTAAATTAACTTCATTTGAATGGCATTGGATGGATCGAACCAAGAAAGTACCTATATAGAAAACGAAAATAATGATCATTTTATTTTCTTATAACGGCAATTAATATTTGTAAGGAACAATTATTGCTATCCACGGAAATGAAAATTTTGCGACCCAGATTTATTTACACAAATATTTGTTATTGTTTATTTGGGAATTGTTTGTAATTTGTAAAACATTACGATTATATTGTTTTAATTTTTTTTTCAAGTTTTCAATCCATTTTGGCTATTGGTCACTGATTCAAACAGACATAAGATATATATTAAAGAAATCACGACTCACACAACCCAACCCAACCCAACCCAACCCTGTTTTTCAATAACTTTGATGTCTTAAAAAATGTAATTTAGGCAAAAATACATAGAAAACAATATTTGGAAATTATAAAGAAATTCTTAATTAAAAACGAAATGTATATGTATTTAAGTAATTTGAAAAAATACGAAATACAATAAAATGTAAGAATGAAGAAAATGTATTAATGAAAATTCTTCTTTTGAAAATAATTCCTAGTGTTATTTTGACATTTGCGCGCAACTGACCTAAATACTTGCAATATAAAATTCTTCTTTATACATTTTCTCCCGTTACAAACATAAAGTAAAAAAATTCAAACTAGAACGAATGTCAAATATTTTCTGAGCCCCCCCCCCCGCATTATCGGTACGGAGCGGCGGGCGTCTGTTTCTATAAAATTTGTTACTATTGGTTGTGTTTGGAATTAATTTTTAGATATTGTTACTATTTTATCTTGAAAAACAAATTACTTTAATGATAATTATTATTAAGTAGGTAATATAAACGTCATTGCAAGGCTTGAGATATTATTGTTACAATTATCTTATCAATGGAGTTTTTGCTTTAAATCTACTTATTTTTTTCGAATATTTCTAATTAATGTTATTGTTAATATTTATCATGTAAAAAAATATGTTATTGTAATTTGGCTGGAACTTATTAGTTATAAAATTTATTTTTATTTATTATTCTTAAATAAAGTGAAAAATAGTCAAAAACGTATATAATATAACTTAACTATTTTTATTTTTTGCATTAAACACCATAAAAAAAAAAATAGTTAAAACATTTACACCAAAAGAATTTATAAAAATTAATAATATAACTTGTTTAGCAACAATAATTTTTTTCGAAATATATATCTTGTGCGAAATATTTGTAAAACACATAAAAGTGACATCAGTAAATTACCACTTTCGATTCGCAGATCTTTACAAAAAGTTGAACAAATTGAGATATTGAGATACGAAGATTAAAAATGAAATTTTATAACAATCTGTTGTGCCGAATTTTCTCTACTACACATGTCCACAGACCGACAGACGGACATCACGCTAATTCGTGCTTATCTGTAAAAATCCCATGTCAAATTTGGTATAATTACAATACCTCTCTTAACATATGTGATATGACGGTCAATAAAAACTGTTCATTTGTGAGAAATATCCATATATTGCAACCAATTTAAAATCCATAAAAATATTTGCGTGATTTATTATTATTACGTGACAATAGTAACGTTCACTTGTTTGTCTATTATTGCGTATATAAACATTTATTTATATTACAAGGAAAAACAAATGAGCTGTAATATTTTCAAGTCATGTTTTATTACTCAGAAAATATTTTTGTTAATCTATTTCCAAATCTTATACGCTATTTGCTGTAGTAATGATATCGAATTGGGAAATATTCTGTGCTAATTGTCAAATTTAATAAATTATTGTATTGGGAATGACTGGCATTTTCCATTTGTAATTTCGTCGTCATGTCTATAATTATAAATATATTTAGTAGTTAATTATAGATATGTAAACGTTAGAAAATTGTTCTGGGAATTTTCGAGTTTTATTTTATTACCTGTGGAAAAGAAAATTTGACATAAACAATAACAGATTACAAAAGTGATCAACTTTACAATTTGCAAACAAAATACGAGTAATATCCCATAATTTTAAAAGTATAAACGGAAACAGAAAAATTGTAATTATATAACCTAGGTTTATAATTTTTGCTATTACAACCTTGTACCAGTTGACTTATATCGACTGTGTCTGAGTCATTCTGATTCCACTATAAGCTATAGATCCCTTGCTTGGCTGTGGGTTAACAACTTAAGTTAAGTTACTTATTTGTTACCTAGTAATTTATTTCTATGTTCTGTTATTTATATCATTTATCCTGATGAAGCCGGACATTGAGTTTCATCGAAATACATACATACACAATCACGCCATGAACCCAAAAGAGTGTGGCACAAATTCTTTTCATCATCCCGAAATCGGTCGCCTCCAAACATTCCTATCCAAACAAGCAACTTTCGCTTCATCCACATTCATAATTCCTCTCATACATGTTTTTTTATTCATACTACTTGGATACTGAAATGTTGATTTTAAATAAATATTAATACAGAACTTTAACCTAAAGCAGTTTTATTTTTATATTGTATTAAATTTAAGAACAAATCAAACGAATAATCTAGTAAAACAGTGTATACAAAAAGAATTGTCAAGTATAATAATAAAATAGGAGTTCCTATTTAAGATTTCAAATTTGATCCCTGTCCCACCCCTGGGGTGGGTGTAGTGGTTCGAGTGTACTACATTAGATAGCTTTTTTTTAAAAATATTGAAGAAGTATTTTTTGTTTTTTTCGATTTAATGTGCATTTCTCGAAATATTTAACCGTTTCCAGACTTTTGGGACAGTCTGTATATGTATATAGAAAAACAGTGTATACAAAAAAATTGTTAAGTATAAAAAAAAAGTCAATTCAATATTCTTCAAAAATAAAATATTTTAATTAAAATCTAAATTAAATTAATCACTATTTTATAACATTTTATATATGTCGTTTTTTACCACAATCTGTACACAGTAGAAAATCTTTCTGAACTCATATTAAAATAAATCGGCTTTAGGTTGTAGTTCTGTATTAATATTTATTAATAATAATGACATTTGCAGTAAATAAACAAAACATAGAAACAAGTTACTAGGTAACAAAATAAGTAACTAGATAATTATTAAGTTAATAAATTTATAATTAAAGGAAGCCAAATTTTATTTAAATCAATGCCACTTTATAGTGATTGATGTTATCTTTTTCTTTATAAATTTCTATTGCTTCTCTTATCAATCTGCTGTTAATATTGATGGATCTTGTAATTATTACAGTATCTTCGTTCAAACGTACATTGAGCTCGTCAAAACATCGATTTATTAATAAATATGAATACAGAACTATAACCTAAAGCCGTTTTATTTTATGTACTTTCATTAATTTTCTCTTTGGACAATAAATCCGACGAGAAATCTTACTATCACTGTAAATAAAAGAACATCGCGCTCGCGTCATTTATAATCATTGATGACAGCACGCGACAGTGTAAAAATGATCGAATGACGTCAGCTAATCTATCTGTATAGATCCGATCAAAGACGAGAGATAGAATTTTTAACTCAAGTTACTCGGTTCGCGCCATCTGGCACAGAGAGAAAAACATTATTTCTTTTCACTCTTCTTTCCGTGTGAAATATTAATAGACGTAAATTGAATTTGGCTCTCTCAAAACATTTGAAGTCTTTTTGTATTTCAACCAATTATATATGGCTTAGTTGCTTTTTTTAAATTTTTGTACGGCGGTAGAGATGATGTATAAAGTAATAGATTGTTGGAAAAATATTTTTCATCAAGCGTATATTAAAATATTGATATACAAAAGGAGGTTATTATGTTACTAGAACAGTAATGTACATTATTATGCAGCAGTTAGTTACTATATATATCACTAGTGGTAGCACCAAACATGACTACAATAGAAAGATATTGTGATAACGTGTGCGATAATAAGCTCAGCGTTATTTAAATAACGTAAACCTTTTTAACGAAATTCAAAATGGGAGTTATTGTGCCACATGCAGTTATATCTTTACGTTATTTCTAAGTTCCAAAATAATCCGCTAGTTAGTGTATTATTTAAGTAGATTCATCTATATTCAAGTGTGTTAGTAAATGTCAAATTCAAACAGTCACGTTATTTTATCTTTTTTTTATTTTTATATTTTAATAGTCATATTTAAAGTATTCTTATATAAGAAGAAACAAACTATTATAATTTTGTAAATATATTAATTCTCCGTAATTTAAAATATGATATGATATGATTGCATTATCAACATTTATATCAGCTTCAATAGCTTTATTTACAATAGCTTCTATTATGCTGAATCCGTAGAATCGGATTCATAACCTAAATAGTATAAGTTGCCAAACACGTTATTTACGTTAGCGCACGGTGTTATAACGGTGTTATAACGGGCGTTATTTGCTACTAAATAATGCGCATGTCAAAATAACGTAAACGTAAATACCGCACGACGTTAAATGAATGCACAATATCTCTCTTATGTCAAGTGAAAAGAAAAAGTTGGAGCAGAATGTTTTTTTTTATGTTTCGCCTGAAGTATCTGGATTCAACACAAAAAATAATCACTTTCTGCTTCTCATAACATAACGTACTATTTTTTAAAGTTTCTACCTATTTTTCTTCTTTTAAATCTGTGATAAAATATTACTAAATTTACCGTATTTTTAAGCAAGTATACATCAATTCAATTACATTAGCAATCTAGAACAGAATCAAAAAAACAAAACATGAAATCTCAATCAAACGCATTGCGTTTTAAAACGACATTTACAAAAAAATTGAATAAAACAAGCGACAATCGTCAAATAGCAAGCAAGCAAGCAAGCAATATTGACAGACAAGAGCAGTGCAGGGTAAACGGGGTAGAGACGACAGAGTATATATATAAAGCTTTAGTGCGTAGAGCATTTTCACATACTTGACCTGATAAAATTGATTCGTTTAAATTGACAAACTAGAAACTACCACACGTGCACTACGTGTCTGTGTATTTATCGATGTATATATGTCAGTGTATCTACGTCATGCGGACACGTGTGAAAAAGGGTTGGGGATAGCCATGACAGTTTTTTTTTGTTTCGCAACTTTGGAAGCTTTTTATAGAGCGTGAAGAATTATTGTGAGTCTCTCACATATCTTAGGTTACTTGCATGTCTTTTAAATACATTACATTATAATGTTTAATCTCTGAAATAGCCTATGATTGCATTTTTTAATTATAATATTTGTTAAATTGTCGTGTAATTTTATGATACATATAAATGCAATAGATAATAGTAAGGAGTGTAGAGAGTAGCTGTATTGGGCTAGAAGAAATTATTTTATACTTTTTAGTCCGTTTTAAAAACGTGGTATATTAAAAATTATTTTTTTATTTAAATAATAATTTTCTGCTTTTTAGTTTTGTTTGTGTATGTTCTGTATTTTCTGTAGTTGTTTTCTGTAGTTTCTGTATTTTGAAAAAAAAAAATGCTGAATACACGAATGTACGGAATTTGCGAATATGGCACAAGGTAAAAATTAATATTTCTAATGTTATTAATTAGTTTGTAAATATTGCATTGTTATCCAGTTTGAGCTATGTTTAAAGTTTAAAGTCTTTAGCCCTTCTGTAAATTAGTTTCAAATCGATTGCAAAATATGTACCAAACAGACAAACAAACAGAAAGACAAAAAAGCGAGTTAATAAAACTTGTTAAAAAAACACAATTTAATATTAAATATTTCGTAGTCTACAACATTTTGAAACTGAAGAAATTAAATGTAACATAGATTAACAACATCTATTTTTAGCTTATAACTATTCCACTTTCGATAAAATAAAATATTTAATAACGAGATAATTATTAAAAATAGCATAGTGGTTATACAGTGTACGGTAATAAAAGAATGGAGGGTAAGAAAAAGTTGGTCGTCTTTAAATAATGAAGTTTTTCCCGTGGATATTTTTATCGGTGCGACAACCAAGCGAGAACATATTTCTCTCTTGTTACGCGGGAGACTTTATAATAATTGTGTTTGCACTTCGTTTTAAAGTCCATTAATAAAGCAAGAATAAGTGGAAGTTCGTGTCACTGTATTTCTCGATGGTAGAAAACTGAAAACGGCACTAAGTTTTCTTTTTATTCAACCAACATTTTCAATCTTTTTTTTTTTTTAATTGTGTTGTTATTTTTATTTACGTATTTAGAAAATTTTCCGACTTTGAAATGAAAAGGTAAATACAAATCTTTAGTTATACTTTTTATGTTGTAAAATTATTGTAGTTAAGAATAATAACTTGTTGAATAGTTATAGTATAGATATTTTGAAAGTATTGCAATATTATCATACTAAATTCGCTTTTTCTCACTCGAAAACGACAAATTTATCCCGTTTTTATTTAAAATCTTTGGGATCGTTTTCAAGGAAAAATTTGCAAACAAACAAATAAATATACAGCAATTGCCAAAATTGGATTTATTTGATTTAAATCATGTTTTAAATCACAATTTTAATCATTTGATTTTTTTAAATATTAATCAATGATTTAAATCAATTTAAATTAAGTACTTTTTTAACTAAATTTAATAATTGTTTAATTATATTAATAATATTATATATATATATATATATATATATATATATATATATATATATATATAATATAATATTAAAACAAAAATTTATATACATAGAAATAAGAAAGTGGCTATTTATACATACGGTATGTATACGCAATTGGCTATTTATACATACAGTATTTTTACGCAATTGGCTATTTAGGGTAGGTTAGGTTAGTAGGTTGTTTAGGTTTTTTTTTTGTTTTAGTATGTATAAATAGCCAATTGCGTATACATACCGTATGTATAAATAGCCTCATCCTACAAATAAACGTTTCTAGAAGTGTTTTTATGCGTGTATGGCCCTGTTTTATTTTGTTGCATATTTTAATGATAAATTTGTTTATGTTATTAGAGTTAACGTCGCGCGTCGCCTATTCTAATATCATGTACTAATTAGGTATAAGGAAAGAAAATAATCAAAAAGAAACTGGAATAAATTTTCTAATTAAAATTGAAATCTAACGTCGTTTTTTGCTTATTCTATATTGGCACTATATAAGTCTCTGAGGATATGCTACTGCGGATGCATTCAAGTAGATATTAGATACATTCTTTCTTTGATAAAATCCTGCTTATTTTATCTGTAACATTTTTTTACAAAAGGCAAAGAAGCTTAAATTATGTTTTTATTATCAAGCAAATCTTCAACAAGCAACAACTCTAGATCTTGTCGGTTGCATAGCTTTCTTGATAAAATATTTGTCATAATCGTTCATTATCGATGTTTGTGTGACCTATATTAAGTACATGTTTGATTTGAAAATATAAAATTAAAACAAAAATATTGATTGAAGACAATAATAATTATTATAGTCTTGCACCCTTATTTCCTTCGATGCTTTGCATCGCCTATAACAATGCAACCTGGCTATAAACATGCTTTTTTTTCAATTCTGGTATATAATTACTATTTTAGTTGTATATTTATATAAGTATCATATATTCTGGTTCGTTGATTTATCTAAAGTTTTAGACTATTTATCTAAATGTTAAACAAGTTGTCAAAGTTTTTTTTTCTGTGCACATAAATCACCCTGTTTAAGAAATCTTTCATGAATGTATTTTTTTGCAAATTCGTAACTATAAATACGTGTTATTTTAAAACGAAAGTAAATACAATTTCAGCATTTACAATATGACAATGTCATTGTCGGTTATCTTCAAAGTCAAATCCGAAAACAAAATTAATATGTGTACATTTCGCAGAGATATTTTTACGTAACCAATGACGTCCATTAAGGCTGTTAAGTAATAAAAAAAATCGCGTAAATATATATAGGACAAGTAAATAGCAAATAGATCTATATAACGCGAAATAAACAACGAGCAAATATTTATCGAACAGTTAATAGAAATGACAAAACAATGACGTTTGCAGTTGCGCTTTGGCACGCATACGCGTCTGTTGTTACGGGACCGCTTTGGGTTGGAACCGACGTCGCTGTATATGCCCCTCTATATCGTCGACGTCCAACGTCAGGCTTTGGATACGAACGCCAAGTTCTATAATAAACATTTCATTAATATCGTATAGATATTTCACCGCAGATATATCTACATGTTTAAAGATGTAAAAATGTTTTATAGATGGTTATAAAGATTTGTTTAGCAAATTTGTTTTATTAGTTCGGGTATCATGTTTTTATTGTATTTTTTTATATAGATATTTCTACCGATAATTTTATTTATATTTTCAGATCAGTTAGCTTTCAAAGTGTTAGCTTGTTGGTTGAATATTAGATTTTTTAACTGCAAATACAGCAATACCTTGCCTAACGAAGATAATGCTTGGGGACACATGACAAAATTTAATGATAATTAAGCGATTTTAACAATGGTCATTAAATTTTGCAGTGTATTTTAGGCATAATCTTGCTCAAGAATAATTTAGCTAATGAATAATTTTTTTGCAAGGTTTTTTTTACCGCGGATAATGTACTAGGATTCAGCTAACGAATTAATTCCAGTCTTAAGGCTCATTGTTTAGACTACTTTACTTATCTCGAAATTAGTGTTAGATTTTAGTAGTAGTTCTATTAGTTCTGAACTAATCTACTAACTTGAGACAATAATATGGAAAAGAAATATTAATAATCTTCATTTCTTGCTGTAATAAAACCGTGAGGAAAAACCATTTTTTCAATCGGGTGTACAAATTTATTAAATTCCTTTAAAATCTTAGAAAAATTCTTTAAAGTTATGTAAAATCTCAAGTAAAATCTTTACAATCTTAGATTTATGCCGCTATTCTGGTCATTGCTTAAATACTTTAAATATAAAACTTTAGCTTGAATTTCTTTAAATTTAAATGGTCATCAGAAGTATTTTAACTGCTAAATTTGAGGTTAAATTCGTTAAATTAACAGAAATGTTTGCAATTTTTTTTAATATTTAGATGGCTTTGAATGATAAGAAATTAAATATATACATTGATAATACAGAAATAAAATCCAACAAATATTTGCGCTTAAAGATGAATGTTCAGAATTACTTTATCTAAATTTCTTAAAGCTAAAGATCTTTATATTTAAATGTGATGACCAGAATAGCGGCATTGAACCCGAAAAATCACTACAATTAAAATTTATACAGTTTCTTGTACAAAATTTGAGGTTAGCCACAATGTAAAAAAAGTTGTTATTTTACATAAAAACCATAAAAAAATTACGGTAAGTCACGATCACCAACAAAATATAGTTAAACATGTATAAGTAAGACTTCAGTAAGTATTTCGTATTATATAATATTTATAATTAAAGTTATATTTTATTATTTTTTACTATCGTAATTATTCAATAACCAAGATTCAAGTGCCAACTTTATCTAGTCAGGTAAAGGATTAATTTTAAATAAATGCTAAATTTGCTCAGATGAAAATTTGTCATCTTAAGTTGCACAAAAATAGTAGCAAATTGTTACAAATCTATGATTTTGTAATTGAAAATGACTGATTAAAATTGCTGAAACAATTTTGTAGGCAAAATACTTGTTATAGACGGATAAACAAGTAATTTAGATTGTATACCGTATCATACATGTGCCGTGTTTATATGCATATATGAGACCGGACTGCCCACACATTTTGGCCAGGATATTTTCATTTCGTAGAAAACGTGTGCGTCGTGGCTATCGCACAATTTATACATTATCTTACCAGGAGTACTACATAGACACATTTTTCATATACACATCACTACATTTACACAGTGTCAATTGTCTCTGTCTCCTATTAAGTTATTTATAAGTTGACCGTCATAGTTTAATTTTTGCTCTGCGTTCATTCAACAGTTCATTGTAATTGGGCGTATCTAATATACACTGTTCACTTCTGTCATTTTTACAAATAGAAATATATAAAATTCAAGATATGGAATATTGTCATTTTTCACATCAAATTTTTGTAATTATAATTTAGACATAAACGATAAATTTTCAATTTATTATCTGACCCTGCATTCTCATTTATGATAAATACGAAAATAGACTTATTTTGTTGTTATGAATTGAAAATATTGGATCCATTCCATTTGATGAGGCGATAAACACTTACTCGGCAAGCTATGCACGGGCAAGTTTCCTCAATTTTTAATGAAATCGTGCTCCTACTGAACAGTCGTGCTAGTACAACTGCACTAATTTTTTTTAGCAAAATGTTCATCGGTACGCAATAAGGCGATGTGTCAAGTTGGCCGTGTAGCGTGCAACCGTACCGTCGAATGGAATAGAGCTATTGTTAGCATACAATTACTACTAATCGTATAGACTAGACTTGTAGTAGTGTGCATGTTTGACGTAGATATGTGTTTAACTTTTACTAGAAGATATTAATGATATATTGCTTTCTATATAATAAACTTTAGTGATCTTGACATTGATGAAGACAGTTTCATTAACATACTTTAATTTTCTTTCAAATTATGGAAAAACGTTTTATGTTATTTATGTTCTTGTAATAACGGACGATAAATATTTATTTATATTTTATATATTTTCGATGATAAGTTAAGAATATTACTTTAATTTACTGTATCTGATTAATCCTCGTATTCTGAAACATTTTCGTTAAAAATAACGGTTTGTTGAAATGAAAATTTTTGGATCCCGTAAGAAATTTTTGTTGCAAAACGAAAATATTTATGCATTCTGGGGTAAATTAATAATAATTAAGAATTTGTTCTAAACTAAATTTTTAATTAAGTTACAAAATCGATAAGATTGCAACGATAAATTGAAAAAAAAATTATTTTTTTTATTACAACTTTGATAAAAATAAAAATAACTCACTGATAATCTAAAATTATGATTTATGAAAAGCTAAATTACAACCTGTCAGCATATTTCACACTATGTATATTTTATTTTTCCATTAATTTATTAATTTATGAAAATAATAAATATTTATCAAGAAAATTAGTTTTAATTTTATCATAAATTGAAATTAAAACATGAAATTTTTTTAATTGACACAATATTATGTGTTTTACGTTAAAACAAACTAACAATATTCGTCATGCAATAAAAAATTAAGATTTCCGGTAGTGTTGAAAATGAAAAGTGAAACTGCTTTTTGTTTTGTTCAACACCAGTGACGTCATTAACCTTATTGTTTTGCTATGTTTAAAAATAAATGTATATAAACGTATTTAAAATGCATATACAATTCTTATACACAATGCAACTTACATGTATATTAATATGGTTATTTTATTCTTTCATATTTTACACTGTATTTTGTAAAATAAATGTTATCTTTTTTCGTTTGTGAATTGTTTTCTTTAGGAAAAATTATAATATACATTTTTATTAGTCAAACAAAAGTGAAATAAAGGTATTAAATACTTTTGTGTTTCATTCTACAAGCATTTTGTAATTATTGTAATATTTTACATTTCTAGTAGATATATTTCTGGGATAGTAACTTATTTTTAATTGTTCGTACACATTTCTCATATTGTTTAAGATTAGTATGCTTGGGTTGATGGGGAACATTCACAATGTTTAAATCGACAATATTATAATCTTTTAAAATTATTGTATATGAAAAATAATAATATAATAATAATAAAGTTTTACTAATAGCTGTACGCTAACAAAAAACAAATACGTAAAATATTTTACATTATAAAATATATAAATACATGTAACATAGTATAACTTAAGCGGAATTATCCGAGTAAACGGTCAAAAAGGTAGTCTAACTTTAGGCTTGGATTGAAGAAAAATTATTGAGCCGATTTGTATAATAAATTTTGTATAATTTATTGTATTTGAGGCGGTTAGATTAGATTGGATGAAAAGGTTTATCGTTTTTTGATGTGGGTTTTTGTCCGGTGTTTATGATGGGATTCTGAGCAGTTCTGTAACGTAACAGATAGTTTTTTCCTTATCTAATAAATGAAATTCTGTAACATGACAAGTCTGTTCAGTGTCTCAGAATTAGTTCATAAGTTTTAATCAGGGAATCTAACAAAACATAAATACTAAAATAAAAAGAAAAGGTAGATACTTTGAAGCTAAATGCATAATAAATATTTAAATTTTAAAATGTATAAAACTAGAATATAATTACATTGTACTGCGAACGTTTGTGGTGAAAAATATATCCTAGGTATATTAAATATTAATTTTCTTTCTTTAATAAAATCGATACAACTTGTGGTATATTTTTAGAATCTGAACATATTTAGTGAAATTTTTATTGCATAATGAAATATTTCTCAAATAGTTTATTAAATAAAAATGCTTTAGGTTAAAGTTCTGAATTAATATTTATTTATAATCGACATTTCTATAGTTACTTATTTGTTACCTAGTAACTTGTTTCTATATTCTATTATTTATTGAAGACGGACGTTCAGTTCGTCGAAACGTTGATTATAAATAAATATTAATACAACCTAAAGCAGTTTTATTTACAAGTAATATAATGAGTTCCTAAAGATTTTTTACTATGTCAAATATTTTATGTTATTATAAAATTATAAATATTTCTGTATAATAAATTTCATAACATTGCAGATTATTTATATATTTGCTAGTAAACTAATAAACTAATAAATAGAAAAATTTTATCGTCTGGCGGGAATCGAATCCGCAATATCTTGATCTCCAATCGAGCGCCTTGCCTGTTAAGACTATAGGTGACTACCCTACGATTTTTTCATTTAATATTTAGACTTTAAAAATCTATATTTTATGTTCTGGTTAAGTGCATAAATAACTAATTGAACTTTTAAATGAAGCAGGTTTTAAATTTATAGTTAAACTTAACCACTAGTTAAAGTAACCAGTACAAAAAATACAGAAAATGCGTCATTATAATCAAGTATTTAATTTAATCAACTAGGTACCGAATAATTTTAATCGAGATTCAAAATACCGGCCCTATAAAAATATTAAATATATAAACTTGTAATATTAATCATATTCAATTGATTCATTAAATCGTATTTATCATATGAGTCGTATAGATGCAAAACTCACTATTTGGTAAATTTTATTTTCAAAGATATTTGCAAAAAAACTGTTACTAGATGGCAATTATTAAATAAGTAATGCCATCTAGTAACAAGATTTTATCATCAAATTACAATTACACCCAGCTATAACAGTTTTTTGCAAATATCTTAGAACATAAAATTTACCAAATAGTGAGTTTTGCATCTATACGACTCATATATAATAGACTAACCCCCCGTATGCATAATCATTTTCGATAAAAATAACGGTTTGTTAAAATGAAAATTTTTGGATTATATATTTCTATGTATATTACAACGAAATTTCTTACGAGATCCAAGAATTTTCATTTTAAGGAACCGTTATATTTAACGAAAATGTTTGAGAATACGGGGTAAAGTTTGAACTATCAATTCGAAAAACATATAGTTAAGGATCTTGTATTAACACACAGACTAACAAATAGGTATAAACCATATGTAAATAAAATGAGGAAGTTGTGATATAATGAACGGACAAGTCTGATAAAAATTAATTGTTAAATTAAAATTGTACTATAAAATTCAATAGAATTTAGAGTTACGCAAAAATGTTTTTAAATATTATATGTTTACAAAATATTTTAGGTATAAATACAATGCAATACAATGAGTTTATAAGAAATGGACAAACTAAACTAAAAAAAAATCAAATATGTAGAACATTTTCCTAGTATACATCTACGTGCTATTATAGTTTATATAAAACACATGTTATATGTAATTTCAATTTCCAATCATATGTTTGTTGATAATAATAACATAGTTCTATCATGTCTTGCAAATACGTACCACGTCCTTGAACATGCTTTCGTCACGTTAACTATTAACTCGTGATACCACCTTATGAATGAAGTCATATGATGACTTAGTACCAATAATTGTAGTTTTTTTTTTCTATATTTTCAGTTTAATACACGTAAATAATATTAAATAAACGTATATCTTAATTTTATTACAAAATTATTAGAGCAACGATTAAATAAGAACTATTGTATATTCTTTTGCACTTGGGCGTAAGAATTGTAATTAATTTATTATTAGTCCTACGAATCGAATTCGGATAATTTTAGATCTGGATCCAAAATTATTCAGATATTCTAAGAATTGAGTTTTCAGATATTCGAATCTTAGGTTCGGATATCGGATCCGGATCTCAAGTTATCCGAGAATCGGATATCGGATACAATTTTTTCAATTTTCTTAATTTTTATTTACTTCTCTTATCAATCTACTGTTAATATTGATTGATCTTGCAATAATTACAGAAAAAGATAACATCAATCACTGTGAAGGCAATTAAGTTAATTAACTGAACTCCAGAATTTAACTACAAAAGCTGTTAAACTTAAGGGAACTACCAAAAATAAGGTTTGTTCCAACCTACTTCGAAATCAGTTCGGAAATGTTCCTGGCATACGAAATATGAATTTTATACTTGGAACAAACCTACACTGCAAAAAGTCAATGTAAATTTACAAAAATAATCATATAGTAATTTTACTATATTTTTCATTGTAATTTGTATAAATTATTGTAAATTTACCGAAAAATTATTAAATTACAATAAAAAATATAGTAAAATTACTATGGTTATTAATCATCATCAGTTCCCCTAATTCCTAGGTGGAACATAGAACATCATATAGTTTCTTAATAATTTTTACTTGCATTGTCAATGGTGCGGGTCATTAGTCCACAGTCAAGCTTATAGTGGATTCCAAACCACTCAGACTCAGCCTATATTATAGTTCAGTGGTACAAGGTTTTAATACCAGAAATAAGTATAGATTACACATCTTCAGATTATTAATTCTTGAACCAATGAACTCTTGCCTGACTATAAGAGTTCAATAGCATATTCATCTAATCTATCTACATAACAATAAAAATTTATTTACAATTATGAAAATTTGGCGTCAAATGGACAAACATTAAAAATATTTACATAATATTACACTTAATACACATAGCGTATTTTTCTGTATCCATCTTTCGACTTTGGCTTACAAGGAAGTATGTAATTAACTATTATTCTTAATTCAAAATATGCTCAAATGAATCATAAGTGAAATGTACATACGATTAAAATAGTCGGTGTATTTACAATGGGGCTTCGCCATAATGGGGCTCCTGTAGGCGCCGCACGAAGGCCATTTGGTCAAGAATCGCACTGTCTACGCCTACCATTCATCCTATATATATATATATATATATATATATATATATATATATATATATATATATATTATTAGTTATATTACGTTTTATTGATTTTTACACAATTTAAAGCGGAATTTTTATCTTCGTGAAGTTGGAAGGTTGGCACCCCATGTTAGAATTTCGAAAAAAAAAATTATGCATAATTTTGTCCAACACTAATTTTATTTTGCCCAACTACCCTTAATTAATGAGTCACAAGTCGGTGTTTTACGGGGTGGCGCCCCCACAAACGAATTCGATAAAATCAAGTATGCCATAATTTTGCCCAAGTTTGATTGGACAAAACTGGGCATAACTTGGACAAAATTATGACATATTTGATTTTATATATTTTTTCTAGTGTTTTAGTTGATTCTCTTTTTTAAATAATAGAGAATTTTCAGTTTTACTTATATTACACTGAATGTTTTTTTTTTCTTTAAATCCAATCTTTACATTTTTAATTCAAAAGTAGTAAACTATAAACTTGTGTTTTTCTAATGAAAATAAAAATTTTAATAGATAAAATAATAGTTTAATATTTAAGTGCTGAAATAGCCATTAATGAACTAATTAAATTATTAGTTAATTTTTAAATTAAGAAAAAATGTATTAACCTTGTCGATATTTAACACGACTTTATATAATAAATAAAAAGAAAAAATAATAGTAAGTTACAGTATAACTATTTGAAAAATTTTTGTACGAAATTATTTACTATTTAATTTAGAAACATATAGGGTGGTAGCATGTATCAATTTTTAATCGCTCGATTAGCGCCGTTAATTGCCACTTAGTTATCTTTCTTAGTTGATATATGCTAATATCCATAGTGTTTTTGTGGAATATGTAAACTTATTAATTGTCAAAAACGATGAGTTATGATTTTTAATAATAATAACTTAATAACTTAACGAAATACTCATGTAAATGTATTATTCAACAAGAATAGAAAAAAAGCAGTAATTCAATTCGGTTTAAATTAAAACTGCTTTCTATGTTTTGTTTGTTTATTTGTATATTTTTTCCTGATAATGATATACGTATAGTATATCGAAACGTCGATATACAGAACTTAATCTTAAAGCTCTTTTCTTTTAAGAAAAATATTCTTTTAATCGTAGAAGTATTTGCGATTTTATAAATCCCCTCTTCCACAAAACTGAAAAAGATGAAGGAGCTCTTTAGAAACTGCTGAATTCTGAAAAAAAAAAACCCACTTGAAACACTTTTCAAATTTGTTGAAAAAAACAAAAAGAGTAGAAGAATATTAATGATGACGAATAATCTTAGGAAAAAGTAAAGCGAAAAGCAATGGATAATTTAAATTCTGTTATAACTCTTACGAAATTGGATTTTATTATAGAAATACTTATAATTGAATATCGGAAAAAATGAGAAATGTCAGTAGCATCAAATTGATTAAATACTAAACCGCAATAATATGATTGATTTCATTTGTGGAAATGGAAAGTAATAATTATCGAACGCAATATTAAAGTTTTAAAGTTTAACACAAAACTTATTTTGAACAGTAAATTAAAATGTTTAAAATAAAACGGCTTTAGATTCTAGTTCTGTATTAGTATTTATTAGTAATCGACGTTTCGACAAACTCAACGTACGACTATTATTAATAAATATTAATACAGAACTAGAATCTAAAGCCGTTTTATTTTTTTATATACTGATAATAGGGTATCCGGACAATTCACCGAAAACAATTCACCTAAAACAAATTCACCGAAGTAACAATTCACCGAAAAACAATTTATCGAATAACCAAATGAAATAGAATTAAATTAAAATTAATTTATGGATATTAGGAATGTCGTTAAAAAAAGCGTATTTATTTTTTTATTTTTTTCTTTAACATTTTACGGAGGGGTGGTGGGTAGGTTTTCTACTTTTAATTCAAAGTTTTTTTACTATCAGTAATATAGTACATCAGTTAGAATCACTAAAAATTCAACTTTTACGAAATAATTATATCATTCGTGCGAAATTACGGTGAATTGTTTTTCGGTGAACTGTTTTTCGGTGAATTGGTACTTCGGTGAATTGTTACTTCGGTGAATTTGTTTTCGGTGAATTGTTTTCGGTGAACTGTTTTCGGTGAATTGTCCGCGACCCTGATAATAGCAGTGTTCATTTTTGCTTGAATGTAATTATTGAAAATGTGTGAAGGATTGCAATGTACATCGCCAGATTTATCAGAAATTGCATATTCGACCAAAGAAATATAAATTCTCACAAATCACATAACAAATATGTATAATATTCAACAACTATTAATAAAGTTAAGATAACTTAGTAGGTATTTTTATTTATTTATAGTTTCATTTCGTTTGAAATGCTTGAAGAAAAAATAGTATATGTCACTCAGAACAGAATGCTTAGTTTCGATTCTGTTCCGGCCGTAAGTATTTGGGCTCAACACAATAAAAATCGCTTTCTGCTCTTCGTAACATAATATACACTATTTTTAATCGAGCATGAATGACATTTCGAAGTAATTATAATTTGGTAAATACACGATATTTTAACAACAGCACGGTTGAACAATAAATTTACATAATTTTATTGAAATGAGTAATGATTTAAAAACTCAGCGTAAATAATGAATATATTATTTAACAGGTGTAGAAAAAAAAAGGTATACCAGGTACTTCTCATAATAAACTAATGGAAACTTTTTTCTCTAAATATTTAATATAAAACTAAAACAATTTATTATAAATATCCCCAATTGACGATAATTGATCAATAATAATTTACTTACATTTATCAACGAGCGTTTAATTTATTTATATATGTAACGTAGTATTTAACACATGCATGCTCATTACAGATCAATATTTGTATCATGTTTTACAATTGTCACGTGAATTGAATGGAGAAATAATTTAATTTTTCACGTAAAAAAAAAGATAAAAAAATATACACTGTAAAAAAAAATTTAGCTAAATTACAGAAAAATGGTAGCAAAATTTAACTATATAAAAATCTGTAATTTGATTTTACCATAAATATTTTGTATTTCTACCTCAAAATTCTGCAATTTTTACATAATTCATAATAATCACATAAAGTAAGTAAAAATGACCTAATAAGTATGTAAAATTGCTTACTTTCTGCAAATTGCATCACATATTTAATGTAGAATTACATGTTGATGGTATAACTTCTTAAATTATGTAAAATTACAGTATGCATATTAATATTTGTAATAATTCATCAAAATAATGAGACTTAGTACATATTTTATGTAATAATACTAATAATTTTTTTTAAGTGTTATTCATTCATTTCAAAATGTATCTTTTATGCAAATTTAGAAATGTATGTAATTATACCAACAATTATATTACAGAACTAAACAAATTTTACGTATTTATGGAAAATTTCTGACAGCAAATTAAATTTACTAAAAGAGACTTAAATAAAAAAAAAAATGTAATATTAGATACATACATACATACACAATCACACCATGTACCCAAAAGAGTGTGGCACAAACTCTTTTCATCATCCCGAAATCAGTCGCCTCCAAACATTCCTATCCAAACAAGCAACTATCGCTTCATCCACATTCATAATTCCTCTCATACATACTCTTTTATTCCTACTACTTGGAAACTTTCGCTCACGCAAAACACTCTCAATCATAGCACTCCAACTACTCATCGGACGTCCACGCAAACGTATACCATTAAAATCATTCAAATAAATCTTTTTAACCAAACGTTCATTAGACATTCGCTCAACATGTCCGAACCATCTTAACTGACTAACACCAACTTTTGCTACAACATTTTTTCAAATGGTAATATATCATATTACATAATATTTGTAATAGTTCTGATATTATGTATTTTTAAACAATTATGCAAAATTACAGCAATTGAGTAGTTATACCTAGAAATACTGGCATCATAGTGTCTCATGGTTTGTAGATAAAATTACAAACATTTTTTTAGAGTGTATATTGAAAAAAAAAAAGAACGATCAATTCTTTGTTGTAATATCCTTATACGTACAGTCGTATTATTTAATTTTTCATTCCGGTTCAACCAGATACACGTGTTGTCTCAGCAGTAAAGAATTTTTCAAGAAAACGAGAAAAAAAAAATTTCTCACTTAACCTTGGATTCTTCTTTAATAAATCGCACTAATCAATAGCTTATAATTTATTATTTATTTTTAGACGTAATTTTATTATACTAATGCCCCCTATGTTGAAACATTTTCGTTAAATATAATGGTTCGTTAACATGAAAATTCTTGGATTCCGTAAGAAATCTTTTTGCAACGAAATTCCTTAAGAAATCCAAGAATTTCATTTTTCCTGATGGAGACGGACTTTGAGTTCGTCGAAACGTTGATTATTAATAAATATTAATACAGAACTTTAACCTAAAATAATTTTATTTTAATATAATGAGTTCTGAAAGAGTTTTTGCTATAAAACTATTTATATTTAAATTTTTTTATTCTATATAGCTACCTGACCACAGTGCTTGAAGATTTAATACAACAAAATATATTTCAAATATAGCATCTGTCAACTTAGTCATGCGACTAAGTTGATAGGTGCTACCATCCATTATTTTCGAACGATTTTGATTAAATTTCATTTTAAAAAAATAATTTAAATAAATTAGTGAGTCAGCGATAGATTATGAATATTTATAATACGTATTATGCAAATTGTGAATGTATTATGAATACGAAAAGTGTAAATTGTTTTGTTTTAAATAAATACGGAATTACAAGGTGTATCATGCATATGCGTGCATTGATAAACAAATATGACACAGTAATTTTTTTTTATTGAAACTAGATTATGCTTATGCAAATCAAAATTAACATATTTGTCGAATTATTAAAGTAAATATTTGATTTGTATATGAATATACTAGGACATAATACATAGGTGATAAAAATTTAATTGTTAGCAACAAACTATTTGGATCGGTCATCTTGAACGAATGTTAGTGAAAAAGAGTTTGTGCCACACCTTTTTGGGTACATGGCGTGATTGTGTATGTATAAAAAGATGGCCTGTTAACCAATTTTCTTGATAATTGGGCAATATATAATTTTACGTTCTTATACGATTACAGAAAATTATTTTGAATTTTTCTTTAAGAAAAAATAGTACGTTATGCACGATTTAAAAAATGTATCTTGTACTTTTATTAATGCAAATAAAAATCGAAAATTTATCTATTATTTATTCAGCGGTCGCCAATAAGCAATTTAGTAATTCTGCCTTGTATTTCAGCAGTCGTCAATAGATGATTCAGATTTTTTAAATTCATTAATATGTACGGCGGTCGTCAATAAACGACTACAATTAATATACAATTATTATTATTTTATTGCTTTATTAAAACATATTTTGAAACATTTCACTTATTTATATGTAAAAATGACTATTATGTGAAAATCGATATTTTTTAATTTTTTGCATTTGGAGTTGTAGTAGTGGCGTAGTTACAGGGTTAATGACACATTTTAATTTAAACTGTGACCAAAGTTTGCTAATAATAAAACTAATATATTTTTGTTAATTTATAATTAATTTCTATTTAAAGTAATTGACCAGTTAAAAATATTTTGGCAAATAACTGATTCAAATTTTTAGTTTAATATTTTCTGACAGTAACTATTTAAAATAAATTAATTTTGAAAGATAAATATTTCTTTGTTGGTAAAATTTTTAGAAAATGTATTTATGTATTTTACTTAAAAATAAGTAATTATAACTTAATCACGTATCATGCTAAAAAGTCACTGACCTTTTGTTAAATTTATAGTTTTTTAAACCAAAATTCTTTTACAAAAATACACACATACACAATTACATTATATACTCATAAGTACGTCACAAACTCACAGAAATTAATTTTCGCCAAATATTTCTATTCAAGCAAATAAATTTTATTTCATTCCCATTTATGATACTTTTCATACAATGCTTTTTTTATTTTACCACTTCGAAACACTTTCAATCGTGCCAAATTCATCTACTTACAAGTCAGCATATGTGTGCGGTATCATAAATGTGGATAAAGGAAAAGTCTTTTATATGTTTGGTGAAAAGTAATTTCTCCATAATGGAAAGAGTTTGTGCTACACTCTTTTTGGGTACATAGCGTGATAGTGTATGTATGAATTTCGGTGTTTGTGGATCAACTTTGTAGATCTGTAAAATTCAGATTCCGTGTAAAACTGGAATAATAAATATAATTTTTGTTTTTTTAGTGATTTTTATAAATGGGCATTTGATGCCAAAGAGTCCGCTAGTTTAATATATATTTCTGAAGTTCCTTTATTAAAAAATCACCGCAGGACCAACCGTCATCGTATTAAATAAATTTATGGAATAGTAAAATTTGTATAACATCTACTGTAGTATGCCACCTATTTACAGAATTATATATATCATAAAATTTGGTATATACAGTCGATTCCGCTTAATTGGGACACAATTAAATTAAACAATCCATATTTTTCTTTCAATAATTTTATTTTATAAATTCTTGGACAAAACTATAAACTACATACAACCGAAAAATATAAACTTTTAAGAAAAAATAATAATAAATTCCAAAATAAAATAATAAATAGGTACATACATTTTTAATTCAATCACTGAAATATAGTAATAACTGGAATGTGCACTGCCTATGTGTTCTAGTAGCGCCAATGCTAGCCGAGAGAGATAGGAGATACGGGGATCTCTATCACTGTCTTACACTTCTGCGCATTTGAAATTCAAATGCGATTTCTTGCGGTAAAAATGCGACAATCTTATGTTGTTGCATATTTAAATTGTAGCTAAATGCATCGGCTAAACGATACGTAATGAGATTTTATTGGGGAATTTTTCTATAAAAGGTATTTTTATCATTTTTGATATATTAATTTGACATTTTTTCAATATAGCAGTGAGATTCTTTTTTTTTTCATAGCTATCTAAGTTATCATGTAGTAGCAATGCTACGCCAATAGAAACTTTTGAACGGAGTATACGACAAAGACGCGAATCCCCGTATATCGCTATCTCTCTCGGCTCGCATTTGAGCGGCCAGTGCGCGTTCCAGTTATTACTATATTTCAGTGAATTCAATGCAAAAATATGTCAAGTGTAATCTGTCTTTTGTTTTTGTAACATTTCACTTCTACAAAATCAAAAAGATAATAAGCGTATCATATTAAATTCTTTGTAAATATTTTTTCTTGTGAATATTTGTAACATAATATGTACTGTGATCTTAAATTTACTGGCCCAACTAAGCGGAATGTTGTCCCAATTAAACATGTAAATTTACTGTTGGTTCCTTGGTTTGGTTTCTGTTCTTTGAGATTTGGCCCAAATAAGCGGCTGGCCCAATTAAGCGGTGGCCCAATTAAGCGGGATCGTCTGTATATCAAAAAGTTGGTAGAGTTTAGCAACTTTTTTAAATAATTTTGTTCGAAATATATCTGTTGCAAAAGCCAAATTGCTATAAGCCTAATTCGTGCTTATCTGTAAAAATTTCGATATGTCAAATTTGGTATGATTACAATATCTTCTTTATCATACGTGATATGACGGTCGTTAAAAATGTGCCTACATTATTTGTATATTTCGTTGTTTAAATATATTGTTTATTTTTAGAAAAGCTATTCAAAATTATCAATAATCTTAACATAACAACACTGATTTAAATTTAAAAATTTTCCATAGCTGTAAAAAAATGACATGTTTTGTTAACACAGATTATTACAAATTGAAGTGTATGTGTAGTTATTTTTAATCTTAGTTAATTACCTATGTGTTTTCAAGATTAAAACGATTATGATAAAAATTTATTAATAATTATTATGTGTATTTTGTTTTCACTTTTTTCGTTTATCTGCAATCTGTGTTATAATAAAATTGCGTGTTGTACAAATAAATCAAAATTGTATATTTATATATTATATATGTGCTTCAAAATTATTTATGCGCTTTAATTGTACTTAAAGAATGTGTAATTAAAAACATTTGAATCAAATTCTATTCTAAATTTGTTATAGTTGACTGTTTAATGAATTGAATTTTTTATTTATCAAATTGTTATTTTGAATTTTAACATTTAAAAATTTGTTTACGGATATTTTTAAAACCCATAATTTCCTAGTGCGACGTTGTTTATTTGTTTGTTATTTTCTGATTTTTAATTGCTTTTTGTTTTTGTTGTTAGAGCTATTTTTACCACATATAATTTAGAAATGTGTATATTATTAATTTATAATAATCAAAACGAAAATTAATAATTGTAATTTAAATTTTAGTTTGTTTCATAAATTAAATGTAGTTATTATTATTTATAATTTTGAGAAAATATATATTTTTTTTTGAATTTATGGGTCTATTCGGTTCACATCTGTAAGATCTGTAGTGTTACAGAATGCTTTGTTTTCTTTCTAGTAAAAGGAATTCGTTTAACATAGTAAAAAATCTTTCAGAACTCATTATAGTATTAAAATAAAAAGGCTTTAGAATTAAGTTCTGTATAATTTTTAATTAAAAATTGACGTTTCAATACACTACGTATATCATCATCCTGATTTTTGATGTTTTCTTCTTTTTTTATAAATTTCTATTGCTTCTTTTATCAATCTACTATTAATATTGATGGGTCTTGCAATTATTACAGTATTTTTAGAATTTTATATCTTGAAGATTTTCTAACGCTTGTGAAAGTACACTGATTTAAATAAAATTTGGCTTCCTTTGATTAAAAATTTATACTTTTTATGATCTAGTTACTTATTTTGATACCTAGTAACCTGCTTCTATGTTCTTTTTAGCGCATTTTTGTTTTCAAAAAGGAAGCTCAATAATACGCTTTGTTCGGTCGGTCGGTCGTTCGTTCGGCTCCAGAAAAACTTTTAAACTAGACATCGTAGAGAGTTCTAGTGTGTCGAGTTATTGGCGCATTGAATAGTTTAAAAGCGCTCAGCCAATGCTAAATAAGTTAATTAATGATATTTTAAAAATACTGATCCGCCCGCCAAAAATGCGCTTAAGTCCCTCGATCAAAAGCACGAGGACTTTTTAAATTTTTTTACTGTAAATATCATTTGTATCATTTTTCCTGATGAAGATGTACATTGATTGAGTACGTCGAAACGTCGACTATTAATAAATATTAATACAGAACTACAACCTAAAGCCGTTTTATTATAAATTATATTTTTATAAAAATTAAAAATATATTTTTGCATTTCAACCAAAGTAAGTTGATTCTTTAAATAATACTTCCTGAAAAATATTTTCGTCCCATGCAAATTTTAACCTTACAAAAGTCATTACCACCTTTCCATCTTTTTCTAACACACACACACAAACACCTACACTTAATGCCAAAGAGAGACAGGCACACATTGGCGTACAATTTTTAAAAACTTAAGTACAATAAACGCGAATACTTCTTAGATATGAAACTATGCAGTGATAAGCTTCTCATACAGCTACCAATCAATTCAAGATATGCCTTTGATATTAATCCAATACCGGCCGCCGGCATATATAGGTGTAATATCGCTTCTCTGTCACCTTCTCCGGTACTTGTTGTTTCACTCTGATCCAAGAGTGCCATGCTTAGATAGCGTTGCTCCTGAGCATAAGTTTAGTTGCGTAGTGGACCAGCGCTCGATCTAGTAGCCTGTGACACATACATACAATTTATACACATACGGTGGCCATATTATTATTATAAAACTACTTTCATTTGTTTTGATATTGTCATCGTAACGACATTGATAATTATTATTTGTTTCTCTTGTTTTTGTAATAGATATTTTTCGATATAAATATCGGAAGTGAATTGTTGATACTTTACCTGGAATTGGCAATTGTTTTTTTTTTTTAATGAACAAATTGTGTTTTGTTTTTGTCGATTGCACATTGTTTTTATAGTGAGTGATAAAAATATTTAATAATTATAGTGATTGTTCTTATTACTTCATAATAAAAACGTGAGTTATAATTTATGTTATTATAAATTTTAGAAATATATTTATATAATAATTGTTAACACGTGTTTCTCTAGTACACAGTTTTTATAGGAATCATATTTGCTATAATAAAAATATATCTATTACAATTGAAGCCTTCAGAATTTGATAGAAAAGTTTTATTCAGATTGATTTGGAGATTATATATATTGTTTTCTTTTAAGTAACAGAATATTATTTTATTAATTTTAGAGAATGCCAAAAAACATATATTTTAATACAAAAAAAAATACTGCAAATTATATATTATTATTCTAATAACATTTATACATTATTTATGATATAACAAATTATATACAATGTCCACAGTTCATAAACTCATCCAATAGAACTTAGAGTTATGTAGAAAATGTTTTTAAATATTATGTGTAGGTATACAAAGTATTTCCGTTATAAATTCCCTTCAAACATAATACAATAATAAGTTTATGAGTTCTAGATAAATAATACTATACTTAGTTTATAAATTCTGAAACACTATAGACTGTTTATAATGGAATTAGTGTTTATAAATAACTAAGTATCAATTTATATTTAAACATTTTAAAACATAGATAATTTAATTAAGTTAGTAAAATTATTGGTTATTTTAACAAAAATATACGAAAAAGAGCTTTATAAAAATGTTTTATTATACATATTCATAATTTTTATCAAATATTTATGCACAAAAATTCATTAAATTTTATGATAATTAAATTTTTTTTTGTTATCAGCAATATATTTTTTTTCTCCTAAACATAGCACATTTTTTCGTTATAAAGTCTTATCTAAATGTTATAAAATGCACCTTTTTTTAAACTTACAATAACTTAGGTTTATGTATCTTAAAATCGCTTTATATCAAAAATGCTTTTATCATTTTTTGACAAGATTTTTATTAAGCACTTTTTCATAACTTAGACCCGTATTCCCACCTCTTTTTTGCTTTAAAATAAATTTTTACTTCTATCTCCTATCAAATATGAATAGTATTGCTATTTTTGATATATTTTTTTTTTAAATTAATATTATAAACTTCAAATAAACTGATTAAAATTGCTTAATAAGTAATTTTAAGTAAACGTCAAAAGTAATTTTGACAAAAATCACTTTTAAAAGTGAGGTGCAAATACGAGGCCTTAGTTTTTAAAAATAGAACAAAAAATTACAGAAAGAGAAATTAAATCCAGTTTCAAATAAATTATTTCACACCAAACAATTAATTGAAATAAATATTTGAAAAGACAATGTTAGAAAAAATATATTTTAAAGTATAAGTATGTATAAAAACTTGAGATTACAATTGGTTATCTTTATAATTTAATTTCTTATCACTAAGTCAATACTTTGACATACTTCAACAAATATTACAAGCAATTAATGAGGTTTTTGTCATATTAATTATTATTATATATTTTTAAATAACAAATATTATGATACATACATACACAATCACGCCATGTACTTAAAGGATGTGGCACAAACTCTTTCCATTATCTCAAAATCAGTTTCCTCTAAACACCTCTATCCAAACAAGCAACTATAGCTTCATCCGCATTCATAATTCCTCTCATACATGCTCTTCTATTTTTACTACTTGGAAACTTTCGCTCACACAAGCTACTCGTATCAATCATACCACTCCAACTACTCATCGGACGTCCACGTAAACGTATAGATGAGTTTGCAATATAGATTTAAAAAAAAAAAAAATTATGAAAAAGCATTGTTCATTTTTTTTTATCTTGTTTATTTAAAAATAAATGACGTTTGTTGATCAAGGTTATTTGTAGGTATTAACTATTCGTAAATATTTAATAATTTTTATTTAAAAATAAATAAATCTAACCTACGTGATATGTTAATTTTTTATTAATAAAGTGAATGGTCTAGAAAAATAATTACTTTTACGTATTATTTCTCTACGTCATTCTTGTTGACGTTAAATATATGTATTATTTAGGAAAATAATTACGACAGATAAGTATTTTAAAATATATACTTATTTACATTTTAAATACAGTGCATTTTATTATTGATTTATCTATATAATGGGAACGTCAAATAATTTTTAATTTTTTCATATGTTAATCTCTATAAAATAAAATAAGTGACAGAATTTTTTTTTACAAGTGTCCTATAAATATTTTAGTTTCTATAATTTGAATTCCGCGCAAAATATACGTCATTTTCTAGATGCAATTCCAGATCAATATTGTTAGCGAAGAAATGCATGTAAATAAAACAGTTATTGAGAATATTAAATATTTTTAAATAGAATATACTTCTTTCAATAAAATACAAAATAATAATAATAATAATAATAATAACGTTAAAACAAAAATGTGGAAATGCTAAATAAAGTGTGTCTTATTTTGACAAACACACTAAAAATTTGAAGCAAATGTTTATTTTTTAATTTGTTAGATCAGATGAAGTAAGAATGAAATAATTCATTTTTATAATAATAATAATAATAAGTCTGCCGACATGGCGGGTCTGACACCGCTTGTCAAAACCTACACACAAATAATTAGAAATTTTCAAAAAGAGATCAAATAACGTAAATATTTTTATGTCATCAAATTACTATAGAGAAAAAATTTCAAATTAAAAAGAGGAACAATTAAAAAACTATTTACTTGCAACAGAAAAATGTCTTTTAAAATGAAAATGATAATTTTTTTAATAGTTTCTTATCATATGTTGGTTAACTAAATAATAAAATAGTATTTGATAATTCTTTTCGAAAAATATTACAAATGTTAGAAATGAAACCAACAAATAAAAGAAAAAAATAACTTTTTTTATAATAGTTAATTTGGAATTTCCAACTCCATATAAGATGTGTAATAGTGAACTTATAGAATAAATTTAATTTAAAAATATATATACATTTATTCTAAGGTTAACTAATCCCACATCTTATCCAGAGTTGGAAATATCGGATCTCACAAAATTATCTTTGTGTAGTTAAAAAAAGAGGAATATTTTTTTTGATCAATTTTAATAAAATTTTAGTGTTTTTTCACGGATTAAATTTTTTTCTCAAACTTTTTTATGTATATAATCTTCTGTTTTACTAATCGTAATTATCAGATTACCAAACGTTTGAAACAATATAAAAGTATTATTCTGTTTATTTAGATTATATTATGTACTCTATGTGGCTATTCTGTATTAATCTATAAGATATATAATACTATAGAAACTTTTGTCTTCTTCTTTACATACGATATTTTCTCTTTAAACCAGAAAGAGATAAAAAATTATATAGCATTACAGTGGTTATAGCGCAAATACAGAACACTAGCATTAGTTGCTATGCACTATAGTAGAATATTTACATAAAATATGTAAACATATGACACCAAAATAATTATCGTAACTCAAAACAAAATAGGACTAAAATTCTATTACAAATATGTATGCTATAATAGCTTATCAAAATTTTTCACAAATAAATTTGTGCGATAAGGAATTTTTCTCGATAAATGAACAATAGATTAATACCAACTTAAAATATCAAAAAAACAAATTGTCACTAGATTATCTTTAAATATTTTACTGGAATATAATAATTTTTATTTTATAATTTTGTACAAATTAATACAAAAAATTTTCTAAATAGGTAATTCTATGTAATTAGACAAAAGCGCTGTATATGTTTTGTAAAAGTTATAGGGGTTACAAAATAAATAACGATACATTTCTTCCTGTAGCGTTACAATCCTTGGTAGATTTTAATTTCAAATGCTGAAGTACTTCTTCCGTGATGGTTCATTTAGACACTTTTTCGAAACTACAAGTCGTGCGTTTGCGTAGATCAGCGTCGAGTTTCGACGTCGATTTTCAAATAAAATACATGCAGAACTTAATCCTAAAGCATTTTTATTTTATACTAATGATGTTTTTAAGACAAAAAGTGGATCAAACTGTTGTTTCCGAATCTATTTAATTAATTCTTAACCTTGTGACATTTTTTTCTTTTAATTTTATGGCGATCAGAAACACTGGTCAGCAGGATCGAACTATCGATCTCAGTATTATATTAGATTAATATCTAACAATACGCAAATAACTATACATATGGGAAAACAAATAGACAATAGATATATAGAAAACTGAAATGTCTAATGAATATATGACTATTTTAATTTATAATTGATCAGTTATGGGTGCATTAGAAAATAACTACACTGTAAAAAAATTGATGTAAATTTATTTACATATTCTATGAATGTATTTTTCAGAAAAAAATTTAATATTACACCAATTACAAAATGCTACTATTTTACTGTTAATAATTATGTAAAATTACATAAATTTAAATTACATTTTTAACAGTGTAGTTTAAGTTAATCATTACTGAAACGCTTAGGGGCTTCTTACATAAATAATTGTTAAACAACTTTTACAATCTGTTGTACACATTAATTAAAATTTTGCAAAATCCTTTAAAATTATGTTAAAATCAATTAAAGATTGTCTTAACAACATGCAAAGTTTCTATAATCTTAAAAATTTCGTGTAAAATCCGTAAAATTAACGAAAAATCTCTGCAATCCCAACAAATTTCTCTCGTTAAATTTATTATTTTGAAAATAATTGACTTTCTAGCTTCTTTGTTAACTATATAATCAACTAATAACCTTTTATGCGACTGACATTTATTTGTAATATTAAGTTTTAGCAATTGAATGAACACAAACATTTAATAAAACAGATGTTGATGTATTTAATTTTTAATATATAAAATATAATAAATATATGTAAATATTAAAAATATTTCTATGATTAATTTTCAGAGATTTTATTTAATTTTACTCTTCTATAAATTTCAAGAATTATTTTGTTATTTTAGAAGAAATGAAATTATTCATTTAAGAAATTTAAAAATGCATGCAAAATTAAAATATAAATAATATAATTGAAACTTATAGTATTGTTTATATTATTTTAATGTGAGGAAAAAATTACATTTTGTATAATAATTTTTTTATTGTCGCAATATTTTTATTTTAAATTATAGATTAGATTTTTATATTTCGTTGGTGAAATGTGTGTAGGTTTTATTATATAAATATATAATTTTTTTTAAATTATATTTACGTAACTTATCAAGTTGATTACATTTTAATTTATATACAATATTGCAGATAAATTTGAAATTGCAGAGAATTTGTGTAGGTCTGTTTTCGTAAATTAGGCAAAAAAATTTATGTGAAAATATATAAGTTCACATATAAGTTCAAATACTGATTTATTTTATATATTAAATTTGTAACAATTTTTAAAAGGCTTGGTTAAATTTTGAATTAATTCGTTAGTTATTTTATTCTAAGAAAAATTAAGGCCTGTATTCCCACCTGTATTAAAAAAGTGTTTCTATTTTGAGCTTTCAAATAAATTTTTATTTCTCTACTTCATATCAAATATGAATAGTATTTCTATTTTTGTTTATATCTAATATTATGAAATTTAAATAGACCGATTAAAATTCTTTAATAAGTAATTTTAAGTAAAAGTAATAAAAAAATCACATTTAAAATTTAGGTGAGAATACAGGCCACAAAATTTTAACAAAAATTTACAAAGAAAGTGATATTGCGGGAGAATGAAATAAAGTATGTCATTGAGAAACAAAGGATTAAATATTGATTTTAAAATATAATTTAGTAAAATATATTCAAAAATATTCTAAAGACTTGACATTTTTACTTTTGTACAGTCAGTAAAACTAATATATTATTTCACAGTAAGAAAATATATTGAACTGTCATTGTGTCAGGTTCTTCATAAATAAATATCTATTGTTATAAATAATAGATTGGTACATATGTCTATTGTATCGACACCTTTTACCGCCGTATGTACAATATTAATTTATTTATGCATATGTACATACATTTTCATTAAATAACCTGCCAACGAGTATACATATAGCAGCATTTCTACTTTCAACTCAATTTCTCTAAATTCATACTGTGTTTGTCGTGTCGTATATGAATATGATTTAAATATTTTTTTTCTTTAATTTCAATAATTTCTAATATTTAACATAGTAAACAATCTTTCAGAACTCATTATAATTAATAATAGCATGTCTTTAGTTCTGTATTAATATTTATTAATAGTCGATGTTACGTCGAATTCAACGTACGTCTTCATCAGGGAAGAAGATACAAACAACATTTACAGTAAATAAGAACAAAGAACAAGTTATTAGGTAACAAAATATGTATCTAAATTATTAAATATTTAATTAGAGGAAACCAAATTTTATTTAAATCAGTACCTTCATAGTGATTGATGTAATCTTTTATTTTATAATTTGCTATCGCTTGTCTTATCCATCAAAAGAAATAGATAATATTAATATCAGTATTGTACAATTGTTATTTGACAGGTAATGTTGTTATCAGTAATTCACTTTTACTATCACTCTTTGTTTGACTAAAATTTTTATTATTTTTACCTTGTTTTTTTTTAAAAATCGCGATGGCCAATCGATATTCTAATATCGAATTAGTCAATATGATGCTGATTTTTAGGGAAGTGCATCATAATTCGGATGCTGCAAGTCAGCTTTACGCTGAACAATGGATAATGCTGATTAAATAGTAGATTACTAGAGTTTAAAACAAATTAATCGTTTAATGTAAAAACTAAAACAATTATGGGACGACTTACTAAGGCGTTTTCAGGTTCATCGGCAGGGAAAACCGTAAACACCCTTTATATATATATATATATATATAAAATTCTGGAAATAGGTGCCATATTTTTATAAAAACAGATTTTTTTCTAGTTACTTCTCATTGTCGTCGAAATGATTTATTTATATAATATATATATATATATATATATATATATATATATATAAACCACGGTTTGATGATGCATATAGTAAATAACTGCTGTATAATAATGTTCACATGGGTAATATGGTACTGCAGAATCAATATTTTGATACGCTTGAAGAAAAAATATTTTATTCTATTTACATATAAACTGTGCAACTAAACTGAAACAATAGAATTATAATAAATAGATTTTTTTTTTTAATTAATAAAACCATGAAACTTTTAAACCCTAGCAGAAATAATTTTCATTACGTCACAGTTTAAACTGCAATAACATAAAGCCACGGATAAATCATGCGGGGTAAATGACCTAGTAAATTTTTGCATAGTCACATCCATATATACAGCCACTTTCTGACTGAACTGTATCAGATTTAAATCATCTATCAGTGTACTTAGAAAGTGAAACTATCGGAATTTCTAAACATTTTCATAAGGATAATAACTATAAATAAATAAATGTAAATTTTATTGGGATTATTTACACGAACGCGTCCACGTGTATCTTTTTGCACGTAAATCTGAAACGTAATAAAATTTGATAAACAAAATAATTGTATTTTAGTTTGGTATAAACAGTGATATCTTGGCCGCAGAGAGTTCGTTTTCTTGTAGATTTTTCAGTTATTTTCGTCTCTTGTCATAGCATACCACGATGTTTTCTAGGCTATATTTAGTTTCCCTCGAAATGTACACATATGCGTTTTGTATATAACGTATGTACGTAAACTCGATGCGCGTTTGTTTTCATTTTATTTCGCGCTGTTTTTGAATTTAACGAGAATTTTGCATTTTTCAGTTGTTTATTTGCGTTGATCGAAGTATATCGTCTTAAAAAAAAAATTAAGTACGAATTTATTTTTGCAAATAAAATTATAACTTTGATTATAAAATTAGAAATGATGGGCACCAGCTATTTGACTAATTAATTAACAACAAGCGGATTTTGATTATGCGTTTTGTGACCTTTGTGAAACTTGACTATAGTGAAATTTTGTTTCTAACTGAATTTGTTGATGATATTTAAAAATTCAAACAAATGTCTGGTGATATTTTGTATTTTTTTGAAAATTATTCGGATGTGTGTGCTAAAGTTTTTACACATTTCGTGAAACGAATTTTAACAGGTATGTCATTAATTTAAATAACAAATTTTATGTTATTAGTTTTAAAAAATGTAACATAAATTTATTTTTGCTAACATAGTAAAAAAAAATCTTTCAGAACTCATAATCAGTAACTGATTTAAATTAAATTTGGCTTCTTTTAATTAAAAATTTATAAATTTCATGATCTAGTTATTTATTTGTTACCTAGTAACTTGTTTCCATGTTCTGTTTATTTATTATAAACGTCATTTCTATCTTTTTCCTGATGAAGACGCATGTTAATTTCGTCGAAACGTTGATTTTTTAATAAATTATTACAGAACTAAAACCTAAAGCCTTTTTATTCTTATTTTTGTTAATTTTATTTAATCTCTATGTTTAACATTCTTTTTATGAACTCAGAATTCTAAAAAAAATTCAAATTTAAGTGAAAATTAACAATGCAATTGTCAATTAAGTTAACTTGACTTAATAATTTTTAATATAGCGGTCGGAAATTGTCAAATTAAATACACTTGACCGTGTTTTTTTTGTCAAATTTGCAGTTTCTGATCACCCTGTCCACATTGCATTTATTACACTTTTTCACACATTTTTAATAATCAAATTCAAGCGAAAATAAACAGTGCATTTGTCAATTAACTTTACTTGACGTAATAGTTTGTCAATATAGCCGCCGAAAATGTCAGATTAAATACACTTGACGTTGTAGTTACGTTTGATGCTGCCACCAGTGCTGTATATAGTAATTAACTGCTGCATAATAATGTTATTGTACAATTAACATAATGAGCTCTTTCTACATAGGCAACATGGTAACGTAATATTAATACAGGTTGCCAAAACCGGTAAAAGTCTAGGAATTTGTTGATCCTGAAAAAGTCAGAATTTCATTTGTAGTCAGGGAAAAAATTTGTTTGGCGAATTAACTAAATAAGGTGTATTATTATCCCAGTTTTAAAATTTTTTTTTAATTATGATAAATATATTTCTAATTATGATAACTATACATTTCTCTCCGTGTGGTTTTCGCAAAGTTTTGGCCACCCTGTAATAGATGATACGCTTGAAGAAAAATGTATATCTTGTGATACATTTTTAATAAAAATTATTAGAACACCTTGCACTTTAAAAATAAAAAAACTAAATAAAAATCAATTAGATTATAGTATTTTGTTTTTGCTCAAAACGCCATTAATTTATTTTGATAAACTAATTAAATTCTTAGTTATTTTTTCTTCATTTAAAAATTAACAAATGATTTAATTAGTTTATCGAAATAAATTAATGGCGATTTAAGCAATAACTAAATACTATATAACCTAATATATAATACGCCAAGTGTAATTAAGATTATAAAAAAAATCAATGCTTAAAGTTTACTATTTTATTATTGAGCCGCATTTATTACAGCACTGGGCCGTTTGCGAGTCGCGGATTGGACAGCCCTGACATGAACCATAACGAGCCATTCAGCATTAAAAACATGTTTACAGCGCGCGCGCGGCCAAACATAAAAACAGAAAAGAAAAAAACAACGTAAACTATTTTGAGGCATAATTTCCTCAATAATCTCCTCAGCATCATAAACACGTAAATCAAATTAGAAATAGAAAATCAGAAATTCTTCGTAATTTTATTATGTCTACTACTAAAAACTTTTTCGTCTCGTTTACAAACGTAGACATAGTTTTCCGCACTTCTAAAAGGTTATTTCCGTACGACGGATACTGGTTAAATATATAGGTACATATGAATAAATATCAAAAGTTCTTTAACACACTGCTGAAATTTACAACCATTCGATTTTCATTTATTTTCCCTTGTACTGCTTTTTGTTTGTTTGTTTGTTTTTGCCGCACCGTATATGCGTCTAATGGTCTCTGAACATTTGCCAAATATTTCTTGCAGTAATGTGACTAAACTTTTGTTTTGCTTCATTCGTTTTACGGGTGTTTTCTGTATCGTTTCCGTTAAAAATAACAGTCCGTTAAAATGAAAAACAATGTAAGATTGTCAATTAACTTAACTTGACGTAATAGTTTGTCAATATGGCCGCCGAAGATCTCAGATTAAATACACTTGACGTTGTAGTTATGTTTGATGTTACCACCAGTGGTGTTAGTAACTAACTGCTGTATAATGATGTCATTATTTACTTTGAAACATACTAGGCAAACCGGCTGTATAAAACAAGTGAGATTATACGATACGAAAACTAATCAACTGCGCAGGCGTAATAAAAGTCTGTATAAATTAATGCTATCAATATTTGAAAAATTTGATACGGATCCAAAAAGATTTTGGAACCCAGTCCACGGATAATTTGAGATCCAAATCCGACATCCAGATCCGATATCCGGATCCAAAATCCGAATCTTAGATTCGAATACAATATACGAATGTTAAATTGTATATATGATTTTAGAATCACATTGCATGTATGATTCTTTAAACACATTGTATATAGCTGAGAACTTTTATTTCTGAGACACATTACATATTTATATATATTGTATATAAAATTCTCGAGACACATTGTATATATAATTTTGGGACACATTGAATATATGATTCCTTTAAACACTTCTAATATAATTGTCGACGCACACTTTTTGCGCAATTCAATGAAATAATACAGCTTGTAAAATGTTTTTTCAATATTTATTCCATTTAACAAACATTTAAAATAGTATTATTTCTGTAAACGCATGATATTTTAAACAGAAAATAATAGATCTTTCATAACCTCTCCGTACACATATTTCAATAATACAGCTTGCTTATATAGATATATTTTAAAAAATGCATACATATTTGTATAATGCGTGATAAATCTATAAAAATATAAAACACATAGATACGGATAGACTCGGATCTGAAATCCGAGATTCGGATATCTGAATTTGAAATCCGGATTCGAGAGCTGGATATCCGAAAACTCAATTATTGAATCCGGATTTTAAATCTTAGTATAAATTTTTCTTTTTAGTTTTAAAATTAATGTTAAAGTTATATAAGTTTAAGTTGGTTTACATAAATTTACCTATATTTGTAATTAACGCTTGATTAATAGTAATTAATAATTTTTTTAAAAGATTTATAGGATTGATTTTATTGTGAAATAATTTTTTTAATTAATATTTTTATTGTATAGGCGCAGCTATAAAAGAATTAATAAAAATAAAATATTATTCATATAAAATTAAAGCAAATTAAATTTTAAATAAAAGTTTCGATATATTAAATGTATATTATCATCAGGAAAAAAATATACAAATGGCACAAATAAACAAACAAAACTAGAAACAAGTAACTAGATTAAAAAATTTATAATTTATTAATATTTGAAGCCGTTTTGTATTACTACAATAATTTTATATTTACAAGAATATTTTATTATGATTATTAATTTTATACAAATTCATATTACTATATACATAATTTAAAATAGTTAATAAAAAATTGTTTACCATCAGTATATGAACAAGTTTAAACCAGTATTTAAATTTATTCTCTTAAAAAAACAAAAACAAATAAACATATAAATAATAAGGAACATAATATTTTTTTTAAATAAAATATTTTTTTTTTTGTATAGCGAAATAAACGGAACTGGTTATAAGTTTTTTTTACAAGTTACGTCGTCAATTATTCATGAAATAGAATTGCGCGCACAGTCCAGCTGTTGTATAATAAAAAGAGATGGAACATAACTGTATTACCGTAAATTGAATCAGGAATTCATGACTTAACTTTATTCATAGAACAGTTTGAAACCATTGGAAACGATCAGAAGCATGCGCAGTTAAATTTTTAGCGTGCAATTTTCAGTGCAGGATTTACGTATAAGCTAAACAAGCTATAGCTTAGGGCTCCCACTTTTTTGGGGGCCCCAAAAAAAATTGTCCGAGATAGCAAGTGTCATATATACTTAAATATACTGCTTACTATAAACATGGGGATTCGCCTGTATTGCTCCATATCTCAAATAGCTTAGGGCCTTATCAAGTCTAAATCCGGCCCTGAACACTTTAATTCGGATTTCGCAAGCTTCTTACAGTTTTAAGCTGTTTGAACAAAGCTTTTATCGAATGGCTGTTTTTACTATAACTATAGCTTTACAATGCATTAGATCAGTGACCAGATTCCATAGCATCTTCGAAATGAAGTTTATTTACTGTAATTGCAGCTGATGCTATTTATATATATATATATATTTTTGTTAGAGTTCTGGATAGATTTCAAAGAGTTCTAGAGTTCCTGAAATTATCTAACCTATCCTAAAATAAACTCCGGACTCATTTTTGACCATAGTTGGGCGCTGCGTGATGTTATTTCCACAAAACTGAAAAATGTAGTGATATTTTATGCTTAAATCGCCAGAACTCTTTATAATAATTTCAGGAACTCTAGAACTCTTTGACATCTATCCAGAACTCTAACAAAAATTGAGTTCCTACTATCACTTTTGGGCGCTAACTTCACTTCAATAAAATTAACGCCCCACAATCAAAAGCTGTAACAAATAGGAAATACTTTGTATGCAAATGTTTTTTCAATTTCTGTTGGCTGTAGAAAATCTGTTATAACATTGAAAAGCAAACTCTAATTATTCATACATACAGACAAAAAGACGTCAAACGATTATAAACTAATATACAAATAATATTAAAATAGGTGTTAAACGGAAACACAAAGAATTTTTCTACACGAAACTAATACAAATTTAGGTATGTACGAAATATTATTTTTTTTAACTTCAATGACAAACATGACACGATGACCTTCTTTATCAGGAGAACTATAGTATATATTATACATATAGCCATGTTATGCGTAATATCATTTCATTATCGTATGATTCGTATGATTGTTAATCACATCAGTAAATATAGATGATAAATAAAATATTTACACATTATTTTATCGGTTTGGATGATCTGATTTGTATATTCAAAATGTACAAATAAAACTCGAACTATTGTATGTATGGCATTATATTTGTTTTCGAAAATTGTTGATAAAATGAATTTGTTGTCAATTGGTGTTTGTTATTGATACAACTGGCATGACCAATCACACGTAGGTATTTATTGAAATAGTAATTAATTTTTTTGTTTTTAAAATTTAAAGTCGATTTCATAATAAACACTTTAACTAAAATCAACTTTAAGCAGACAGCTTGACAACAATAAATTTTACGATTAGAAATGTGAAAAGTCGACAAAAAAGCATCGTTTTATTGACATCAATAATTATTATTATAGTGCAATTTAAATTCGATGCTTTTGGTCAGTTTGAAGTTGACTTTAGTTAAAAGTATTTATTATGAAATCGGCCGTTATTCTGCTATTTTTACAAAATAATTTATTAATCAGGCTTTATTTATTTTTAAAATTTGGAAATTTTGATCATTGAAATTAATTATAAGAAGGTTTGAAGGCAATAATGGATCGTCAAAGCTTTGACGACAGTGACAACATGACTGAGGTTCCGTAATAAAATAATCTGTGATAATCTTATTTTTAAATAGGGCTGGGGGGAAAATCTCTCGATAATTGATATTAAAAATAAAAATTATCAATATATTAATATTATCGAAATTTTGATATCTGAGCAAATTTAAAACTGATGAAATTGTAATTTAAAGTAAAAACGCAAATTAAAAAATCAGTTATTCTAGTTACTGCATTTAAAGAAGAAGAAGAAAAACGTGTTACAGATGTTTTTTAAAATAAAATATTTATTCGTAATTGAAACAGTAAAATTTTATTTTTCAATTTTAATTAAATTATTAATGTAAAGATACATTGATATATTGTTTAATTGATATAAGTGAAATTGATGTTTAATATGCTATTTAAATGTGCATATTAAATAACGGTTGTGAATTTCTATTAATGGTTATTACATTATTCTATATTCTGACGTTAATTCATCTTTCTTCATCATGTATAATAAATAATCCTACCCATATATCTAAGGTTTGCTATTATCTAGGTAAATCTTGGAATGTATTCCTCAGAAAACACTGTTGCAGTATTTTTAAATATTTATCACAGAAAATACTAGCGAAAATTAAATAGGTTTTAACAGAAACAAAAAAAAATACTACTAAGATTTTAATCTTCGTAAAATATTTTAATAGTTTTTCTTTGTTCTTATATATATGTATACATACATTATTTGTATATTTTATATGAATTTACTAAATATATATTTTCTTGGTTGACTTTCATACAATGTTATCTATATCTTTGCCTATTGTTAACTAGTCTCTTTAATACAAAATAAAATATTCTGGCCTTGTATGTATTTAAAACTGATAAATATATGTTCAGTAATTTAACTACTTTGGTGTCTTTGTGTTTTATGAAAAACAAAAATATTTATTGTTTTTATATAGGAATAAAAATGAGTTTTATCTGCGGTTATTATTCATAAAATAAAAACATTTTTGTTTTAAAACTTTGTATTTTGATAAGGTGTCATAAATCATTTATTTGACTAATTGTATGGAAAAAGTGCGATAATGCAGAGGAAATATATAACAAATTACTTTGTATGTAATTTTTTTTTAAATCTTTAAATCAATTCTTTTCATTATCAATATATTTGACAGTAATGTTGGTAACACTGATAATAATCTTGGATATTGTACCAATGACGTTTTAGTTATTTTTTTTTTTATATCTTTGTTAGAAAATAAAGTATTTTATCTTGATTAGCTGCGTAATTTCTTTTGTTATTTTTATGTAATTATGTTTAATCCGACTTTAAATAATCTTTTCAGAAACATTATAAATTGTTTGATGATTAGATTTAACTAGTCTGTAATCAGAATTACACAACTAAAATAAAGTATTACTAAAGAATAAAGCTTAAAACTTGATTAATAAAATAACAAATAGTTGAAATATTTTATAACATATTTGGCAAATCTATAGTCCATTCAATTTAAGAACGAAGCGTTATAAAAGATAGGATAATATTTCTCAGCTTGTGATTGGATGAAACTTGCGGCAAAATATGCAAATTTTACTAACTAAATTGATTTTTATCTGTTAACTTTGTTACAGTGTATTTTATGTTCGAGATCTATGTTTGTTATAATTTTGATAAATCAACTATTAAAATCGTTTTCTAAAATTTTAAATCCACTTATTATTATTATTTTGTGGTATATTTTCTGTATAAAAATGCATCGTGTAAAACCAGCATAAATCTCAGTTTTGCAAACATTGAATTTACAAACTTATTCGCGCTTATATATCAATAAGATATCTTTATTATAAACAATCATTTTTAACCAACAAAATTTAGCAACCAACAGTTTTTATTATTTAAATAACTTGTCCATCAACTTTACTAACTAATAACAAATAACATTGATCATCATGCACTTTGCAAACCAATAATAACTGTTCTAATTACATCAACAAACAATGAGAGAGGTGATCTGTCTTGCAAATGCAAAGACATCACACTTCTCCAGCGCCAATGTAAATATGCAAATATTACAAATTCAATAAGCGAATTAACGAGAGGTTTGCGAATAAGCCCATTGCTCCTTCGTGCAACGCTTTATTAGATGTGTACGTAAGCATTCGTCCAATGACGAGAAGGTGTGCTTCGTTTACACAAGACATTAGCTGAACCGCGCGCATTTGTGACGTAAGCAATGTAATTTGCAAACAAATACATACGCAATACGGCAGACGGTTGCTTTGGTCGATATGAACTATAGAAAAAGACATAGGTAAATGGATCGACAAGACAGTTGAATTCAAATCAATTGAGACCTATTAGTATTATAATTTTTTAAAGTAAAACTTCTTTAGCTGCGGTAGTATAACATTTTGAAAGTTATATTTACGCAATTTATATGCCGTCTTTTAATTCTAATATCCAAAAACTTATTTACATTAAATAAAATCTAAATTTTAATGAATTTAGATAGCAGAACTGTCAATGTATTACGTACATACACAATCATCTGATGATGGCTTAATGTTATAAAAATCATGACATCTTTTTGCACGGAACCAATCTCTCTCTGTCTTTTTCTCTAAATTTTTATTTTCATAATCAATATGTCTGGTTCTACTACAGTAATGCAGTAAATAATTTTAAGGTATTAAATCTAAGGAGTAATTTTTTCCTTATCTTTCCAGTATTTGTACGTTATTGCAGAACTGACCTGACCTCTATTATCGATTTGTAATAAGGTTTCGAAGTTTGAAACCTTATGTGGTAATAAGCGTATCTCAAGTGCGTTTTATGTTGTAGATTTTATGACCGCGTTTTTTCGGTCATTCCGATCTCAAGAGAGTTAGTTCCGTTTCGAACTGGGAACTTATTTTGTAACTTGTGATATTTAAAGTTATTGAGGAAATTCTGAACTTACCTTAGTTTATTTGTATTTTCTGCTATACTTTTTATTTTTAGAGATGTAAACTTTCAGTTTTATTTATACATTTCATTTTTACGATGAATTTAATATTGCAGAAATTCATAAAACTTTTCATTAAGTATAACGAAACATTAAAACAATTTAAATATGATTTTGTAAAACGGTTTTATGGATACATTATATAGAAGATCTCAAACGTTTTACAGAATTCCAGAAATTTGTTATTTAATGTTTTATAAATTAAACCCCCCCGTATAAATAAACATTTTCATTAAAAATAACGGTGGATTCCGTAAGAAATCTTTCTGTGTATATTGCAACGAAATTTCTTTCAATTTTACACCAGCAATTTTCTGTGGGAATTGCTCAAGAAAATCGCTCGTGAAAAACAGGTATTACAAATATCACTTACAATCTTTTATATGGTAACACCCTTCATTTGTTTTTACAAATAGGTATTTTAATTTTAATTACACGAAGTTAATCTGTAATCTATATTTGACTTACGATTAAAAAACTTGGAGGTTATAAGAAAAATATATGATTAATTTACATGTATATAATTTCTTTTTAATTAAACACTATTAGTGGGCAATTTAGCATAGAAAAGTGTAAAAAATATCATTATTGATAAATTAAATATTCTATATCTATAATTAAATATGTTGTATAATTGGAATTACCTAATTATCTTTTTTATATATATTTTTATAAACAAATATAGGATCATTATAAAAATTACTAGAGAAACACGTAATCGTTTACAATTTTACAAATGGAAGTTTTGACAAAAGTTTTATATTCATTAAATTTTCAGTTTTTTTTTTATCAACTATTTCTTAATTAACTAGATTGTTTTTCGTAATAAACATCTTAATGAAGCAAGTTTTTATTGATATAAACTTAAGTTATATAATTCTTCGTTATATTTAAAAAACACCTTGTTCACTGAACACAGAAGTGTCATTAAATTTCGTCATATTTTGAAAAATTATATAAATTTAACTGATCCACTACATTGACAGTTTCATAATGAAATAAATTTATATTTCTATTACAATGTGTATAATAATGCATCTTTTAATTGACAAAAATTTAATTATAATATAAATTACTATAAAATTTTAATTAATCTTGATTAATTTCAAAATCAAAGATTTAAATTGACAAAAAAAAATTATCAAATTTATTCTGTTAGTTATTAGTTAATTATCTAGATTATTTATCTAAAATTTATCTAATTATTTAGATTGTGTTTTATCTTATTAAGATAAATTTAAAATTTTATGTTAATTATCTAATTTAAATCCGTATTTCTTATCATCTTTTATAAAGCTTATATCTATATAAAATAAAAGTGAAATATTTTAATTTTGTAAGTTGGTATACAGAAAAGAAAATTAGGTGTATATTTCATTTAAATCGAATTTAATTGTCAAATTTTAGACGTTTTTTTTTTAATTTAATTAGTTCTTCTATCTACTTAGAAATTACTTGAAATCGTATTATTATTTCAAATAAAGTTTAAATACATAATCATATAAATTTGAAGAAATATTTAATTATACTTAAAAATTAACGCGTTAAAGTGGGCAATAGTTCAATTTTTATAAAAATTATAGGTATAGGTTATCCAGCGAAAGAACCAATTTCGATCAGTATAATGTCACTAAAATAATGGTACATCATTTGTTGTTACGTTTATATGAGCGTCTAGAATCGAATTTAAAAATGTTTTAATTCGTTCTTAAACAGTCATGTAAACGTAACAACATTATTTTAATGACAATATACTGATGACGAAATTGGTTCTTTCGTTTGAACCCTTAACGCGTTGATTTTCTGTATTTTTATGTATCGTGTCATAAGGACTTCTCGCTTGCACCTTAGCATTTAGAACACTTTTGACAGACACAGACCAAATTCATTTGTTTGTATTTATTTACTACTTGTAGAAACTTTATTGTTTGATTTATTATATTTTTTAATTACGGCCAATATTTCATTTTTATTATAGAATCTAGTCAACAATTTTTGTAATACTAATAAGTAAACAATTTCTTATTTGTCGATTATTTGTCAAAACTTCCTGTAAAAAAACAGAGTATGTAACCGATAAAAATATTGGTTGGTTAACCAATATCTAGAAGTATAATTTAATATTGGTTTTCGTTCTTTAACCGATTTTTTATATTCTAAATCCGATTTAGAATATAACCGATTTAGTAAATCGGTTAATTTTTCAGTTCATTTTATAAAATAAAAGTGTGTAAATATTTGTTGCAAAAAAAAATAGTAAAATTATTAACAATTATCATTATGTATTTTCTGAAAATCAAAATTTAATTATAGATTATAAAATAGTCTTACCTTAATTTAGAAAAAAATATACGTTAAGTATATAAAAATAATTTTATATTTCGATTTTGTTCCAAAAAAAAAGAGACGGTATTATTTTTTCAGTTAAAGGTTACCGGTTTTTATAGATTTTTAAAATATCGGTTGAGGTTAGAACGTTTGCAAAATATTTACAAAAATCACGGTTAACCGATTTATTATATGGGTTTCATGCTCTGGTAAAAACCAACCAATCTGTACGTAAAAAATCAATCGAATTTTACTTAGGTATAAAAACAAAAAACCAAACCTTCCAATCAACACCGGAGTGTATTGGTATGGTTGTATGGTCCAGTGCTCCACATCTCCAAGTCAGAACTTGAAAAGGAAAACGTCAATTTCCCGTTGCGCTAATCCTGCAGCCCGTAATCACCGGCCTAGAGTATTAGCGCGTGCGCCATGGCCCCCAAGGCCATTGGCAAGCATGATGATGCCACTGCCAATTGGACAGAGGAGACACCACCGTTGCCCGCCGATATCAAATCGGCGGCAATGGGCGAGAAACGCTATCAGAAGCATAAAGACTTTCAAATGAAGAGCAAACGTTCGATGAGCGTTGGCGAACTGGAGAGACGATCTAAGCCCAGATTGTGTTCATTAGCTGATGGGTATTTTGTTTGTGGCGGGTGGAAGAATGGTTTTTGGGGATTTGAGAGTGCGGTTACGGGAGAAAAAAAGATTGGAAATTTTTGCTACAAAGATTTCAACGTTTTTGAATGTGTTTCATTAAATTCAAATAGTTAGGTTATTTTCAACCAAGGTTTATAAAGAGTTTTTCTTTTCTATTTTCTGTTTGGTATTTAACTCTTTCTATACTGGCTACTATAAAAGCCCGAATGTTCCGTAAAAGTTGTAAACCTGATTATAAACAAGGAAATACAAATAAAACATTTTATTTTGAAATGCAAAAAATAACGTTTTGTTTTGATTATATTTGGCTAACATTTCGGTTTTTTAGTTACCATGTTTGTTTTTTTATGTCAGTTTTTGCTGTTCTGAAAGATTTATCAATATTTTAAATGAAATGTAATTGCATGTTTTTAATCTAGTCATACGTACATACATACACAGTACAAAATTTATATATTTGTATGTTATTTTCGAGTGTGTTAATGAAAAATTTGTTAAATTAAAACAGAATTTGTTGTTAAAATACAAATAGGTATTTAATTAAAGGTATGAGTGATAATGATAGTTTTTGAAATCAGGAATAATGTAAATAGTGTAAATTTATTAATATTATTGATTTCTAGCAACTATTTTCGGTTATACAACCAACCATCTTTAGGTCAACTACAAAGAAAAACGATAGTTGTATAACCAAAACTAAACTAGTCGTCAGAAATTAATAAAATTAATAAATTTGTACACTATTTATAATTTATTATTCCTGACATAGTAAAAAAAAATCCTTCAGAACTCATTATAACTAAAATAAAACGGCTTTAGATTGTAGTTTCGTATTAATATTTATTAATAATCGACGTTTCGTCGAACTCAACGTACGTCTTCATCAAGAAAAAAGATACAAATGATATTTACAGTAAATAAACAGAACGTAGGAACAAGTTACTAGGTAACAAAATAAACATGGATATTTTTACACATAAATAGATTTTTAACTTCTAAATTTGTAACATTTAAAACTGCAATGACTATTTGTATGAAAACAGATAGATAATATTAGTGTCGGCAATACAATTAAATTTCTGTATATGGCTTGCATATATCTTATGCGATATGTATGCTATTTGTGAAATAATGGAAATATGAATTTTTAATGCAGTTTTTTCAAAGATATTTTTAAAATTATAATTTTAAAGATTATTTAAAGTAATAAATAAATTATCTCAATGTAAAGTAAATTTAAATAAAAACAATATAATAGTTAAACATGACACGGATTTGTCAGAGACCAGCCATCACGCAATACACCTATGAGGTCCATAATGTAAAATGCCGGACATTCGAAACGGTATTGAAAATTCAATTTTGACTATCATTTATTTAAAAAGTGCAATTATCTCGGAAACTATGATGTTTATCAAAATTTGTGAAAAATAGTTTTTGATAGAGAATAAAAAGTTCTACAGGATAAAATAGTTTTAATTTCTAAAATACTTACCGTTAAGGCCCTATAATTTTTTTGTGTGTATCAGTTTTTTTTTTCGATTTTTCTCGTATTTTTTATTTAAAAATATTGTATAATATTAATATAATCTAAGAAGAGCAAATTTGTAATTAAAAACAACAAAATCGCATTGAATTTGTGTATCTTACTGACAAATATACATTGCTTTTAAAATAATTTATTTATAAATGATATATTTTGTTCAACTTTCTATTCAATTAAATATGATCCGTACTGAGGTAAAGCTTAGGTAAGATTCAATTCAATATCTTATAAAAATAGAAACAGAAAATTTCGAAAAAATAATGCTCGCTCTCAAAACCAAAATCCAATCTTTCAAAGTGAAAAAAAAAAGGAATATCCCTTTGCAATCTTGATATTCAATCTCCAGGTTTGATAACCGAAGGAGTCTTGGTTCGGAAACCGTATTACAAACAGCAGGCAAAGAGGGCCGTACTAGAAAAACATCGACCTATGCAAAGTTTCTACATTTCTGCAGGAAATTTCGTAGCTCGATCACTGGTACCAGTAAGTGTTTATCGTCCATAATATTGATTCCAATTTAAACGATATTTGGGGTATAGGTTATAAGTATTGTCTAGGCTAGAGGGACAAGGGGGTGGGGGGAATATTTTATTATATATAGAAACTTCTCGGAATAAGTGATTCAACCAATCACCTGATTTAGAATGTTTTCAATTTGATAAAGAACAATAATAACATAGGTTTCAATGTTTAGATATTTGCTTTTGTTATTAATTGAATAAAATAATTTCAAATATAACAAAAATCACTTATTTTAAGCCTCAAAAATATATTACTACATTTCGTCTTCTAAAGCTTGAATTACATTATACTTTCGAGTTTTTTCGATTAATTATGATTCCTAAACCGAAAATAACTTTTACGAGAAACTTAGGATGAAGATAGACGTGAAAAATATAATTCAAATTTTATACTATCTCCGAAAATATAGTTTTGTCTTCAGAAGATGATCTAAAAAATTAGAAACTTTCTGTTATTCCAGTAGCTTTCAGTAACTTGTTCATTCATATTTTCTTAATTTAAAAAAAGCATTATTTGATGTCTATTTCAAATTATTTCTTATTATTTTCAAGAAAATATACATCAAAAATAGTGCTTTTTATTAAAAGGAGGATATAAATACGGGTCCTAGTTTTAATTTTGTATTCGACGAACCAATTACGCAATTAAACGTTTAGAGTTTGTCAACAATAATTAGTAAATTGTTGTTGCTTAACAAAGACTTTTAAAAAAAAATTAGTACAATTGGATGCTATAAAATAGTTCAAAAACAATTTACAATATTAAACGCTAACAAATTAATTATAATTACACAGTAATTAAATAAGTTAATTGCGTAACGTTTAATGGTTTATATCAGCTGATAGTTGATAAATTTTTAACAATAATTTATACAAATAATGTGCATGCATGTTTTGTTTAAAACAAAACATAAATTTTATTGAAGGTATGAAATATTGTTAAATTTATATTAATATATATATATATATATATATACATTGTGATAGTAATATTCGATAATTACGATAAATTCTTTTGAACTTGCTCAATTGACTGTCATGTAAGGTCATGCCCTCGTAAATGTCAATTTGTTACATATTTAACCTCATATTTTACTTGTGTTTTTCATAAAACTAGCAAATAATACAGGTTAGACAAATTTAAACGTGTTTTATTGTTGAAAGATTATAGGATAGGTTAGAAATCAGCTGATTATATTTATCGTCGTTTTTGTTATAAACAGTTATCAATCAAATGAACGATTATTAATTAAACTTTGAACTTCATTTATAACTGTCGTGAATATATTTTCATATTATAAATATTTCTTATATAGGTTTTTTAGTTTTGTCGAAAGTTTTTTAACTTAAAAAATAAAATGTGTAATTCGTCATACTATTAAATTAAGCACTGATAATAAATAACTTTGTAGATAAAAAGAAAAATTATAAAAATAGCTTTTCGATATCGATAAATATATTATATCATATGATTAGGTCAATATTTTATTTTATTGGTCACAGTGTGATTTTATTTATCTATGACAGTCGAAAAATTACGGAGACTGAAGTTTATCACAGCTGTTTGCAACCAGAGGTCACTGACCCTGACCACACGTGGAAAAACATTCACCTATCATATATATATTCGAAACGAATAAATACGAATCGCATTTATTATAAATCTGCATTTCATTACATGCATGTACATTCATAAAACTATTATGAGTATTTGGATAATTTCATTTTTAAATCGATTATGTAATGCATAAATACATAAAAGAAACATTTTAAAAAGAATTGAAAATAGTATAAATATAAACAATCATATTGGTATTGTCTTTGCCAATAATACCAACCTAGACTAAAAGACATTAAATTTATAACATAATAGCAAACCATTAACTATTAGCAATAAAAAAATCTAATATTCAGTTTATAAGTTCAAGTTCAAATCTATTAATGTATGATAATCATAGACGAGCTCCTAATGTCAATTGAACTTTTTTCATTTCTTCATTTTAATAGTAACTAGATATTTAAAAAATATATTTAGCTCAATTGTTTTTCTATTTTTTTAATAGACTTTTACATATTGTCAAAAATAAATATTTTTAATATGAAACATATATTAATTATTTTGATATCATATATTTATTAATAAATTGTTTATGTGAATTGATACTTGCAACGTTATATTATACAAAATATTTTTTCCAATTTTGATGGCAAGTACTAGTAAAAAAGGGGCAGCTGACGGTTTATCGGGCGTTGTTTGTATTGAAAGTCGAATAACCACAGGTAATATTCCAAAAACAATGTTAAATTATATTATGTCAATCTCAAAAACATCTCCATAAAAATGTATTTCTCATTTGACAGTTTTTATTGAATCAATTTATAGAATACAATAAACATACTTTTAGTTTATGAATACTAACGATTATCATTTCAAATGTCAAGTATTAAACATTAACCGACACGAATAACACTGCACGCGAAATAATTATTACTGAAACGTTGTTTTTTTTTTCTTTTAATATTCAAATAAAATATCATTTCAAATAGCTGTGCGGAAAATATATTTATTCATAATTTAATCTAGTCGCGTTCGACTTATTTGCTGGACAATTTAGCACGATAAATTTATTTGCGGGTGAAATTTTCCAAAGTGTCACCGCCCACACCGTTGCGCTGTTTTCGTCAGGAACTAGGTTAGCTGGGAACTGGAAGCACGGAGAGAGGACAGAACAGAATTCCCCCTAAAATCGATTTTCTTCTTCCACTTTACCGTGTTTCGCCTAAAACTCGAAGCGCCAACTTGCTACAACCGCGAAACTCGTATCCGAAATCCGGCTACTGCAAGCACACAAGAAAAAAAAAATATTTATAAATTTTATATTCCCATACATTTTAAGTAGTACACCTTACGCCACCTGTATTTGTAGTGTTCTTTTTTCAATGTTTTGTGTTGTCAGTCTTACGGTTTTTGCTTGTCTTTTTAATTTTAGACAGTCGTTTTCGTAATGCCGTTTTATTTTACACATAAATCGTTAAGTATGTAATAAAACTATTTTATTCTATTTCATCGTATTTATATATTTGACAATGTACCTTGCCTTGCACATGACTTCAAATTTGTAGGTTAATACCATAATGCTCCCACATCTATTTGAATTTCAAACTATATTTCATATTTTTATAAACTTGATATTGAATTATATTATTGGGTGTTTATTTAGTATACGTAAATGTTACTAATGCACGTGATTCAATTTTTTTTGTTAATGTCATTTGTATTAATCAATTTTGCTGGTAATGTCAAATTTAAGTCAAAATTTTAAATGAATAACGTAAAAAGAATAACTAATGTGAAGACTCTAATAGGTATGCATCTAATTAATATACATTTTCATATATTTTTAGTCACCAATCTGTATTATTTATATTTAGTGTTTCATACATATTTATAATTATTTTCGAATGTTGGGAACTGTAGAGAAAATTGTTGTTGGACTTGTATTTTAAAAGTTGACTTTAAATGAAAAGAGGAAAATATAAATTATTTTCGAATTGGTACGATATGATCCTTATATGAATTTGTTTTATTTTTGCGGGTCCGTATTCAGGCAAAGATGGAGGAAAGGTGACCACGGTAGTGGCGACTCCAGGTCAAGGGCCTGATAGACCTCAGGAAGTTTCGTATACTGATACGAAAGTGATAGGAAATGGCAGCTTCGGAGTGGTGTACCAAGCGAAGCTCTGCGATTCAGGCGAAATGGTCGCCATTAAGAAGGTGCTGCAGGACAAAAGATTCAAGGTACGTTTCTAAATAAGAACTAAATTAATTTGAAAATGTATTTTATTAACAATATATATTTCTTTTTCTATTTGTAGAATCGAGAGTTACAAATTATGCGACGGCTTGAACATTGTAACATAGTCAAACTTAAATACTTCTTTTACTCTAGCGGTGACAAGGTAAGTTTTTATTTTGCTAATTTTTTTAATAGTATTTTATGAAATATATGTGTCGATTTTATATGTTTTATTATTTACTATTTTAGTATAGTGTTGTGGACACAGAATTGTGTAAAATAGAAGCAATCATTATAAATTAAAATTTTGCTATTTGTAAATCAATTTTTTTCGATTTGAAAGTCAAATTAGTAAAATTACTTTATTATTCATTACTTTCAAAATTTTAGGGTTTTCGTTATTTATAAAATTGTTGTAACATTGATTGAACATTGAAATTTTTATTTGTATATTGTTGGTTAAAAATTTATAATAATGTAATATTAAATATGTTGATTAGTAACATTATAACAAAATATTATCACTAACTGGCAAAATGAATTAATAATACATAGTGAAGAAAAAAAAAATTGAATTTAGTCTTTTAAAGTATAATAAATGTTTATTATAGAATCATGCTGAATGCATATCGGTTAGTCGGAATTAGACACATTTATTTATTCGTTAATTGTGATGTGACTAAATTGGTATATAACTTTGATTAACCGGTTGTATGTCCAGACTTAGTTTAAAGCACTATATCAAATTATTTATTTATTATTATTTAAAAAATCTGCTTTAGCTTTGTATAGATTTAGAAATATTAGATATAAGGATAACTTAAAAAAGAAAACAATTTGATAATATTGCAAAGAATGTCTTTATTTTATAATTTTAATAATTTAAATATAAATTTTGACAGTTGCCGATTTTATTTTGTTTCTTAATAACAAGTAAACTAATCACAGTTATTCGAAAATGTGAACTATTTTGCAGTACAATATTTTTAACAATGAATTTTATAACATGTTATTAGTAAAAGTGAGGTGGTTAGGTATAAATGTAAAGCTACACAACTCTGTGTGAAACGTGCCCAAAACATCTATGAATGATTTATGTGTTGTTTAGCGGGCTGAGGTGCCTAGTGACATGAGCATATTCATGGGCACACATTCTCAGGTATTGCCCTGCGGTTGCCCCAAAACAATTTCCTGTGTTGTGTTTTTTCTTTCTTTCTTTTTATTTTATTCTTTTGTATTTGTATGTTATACTTACTTATCCCCTTTTTGTTTCTAATCTTATATTTTTTAAGTTTTCACCAAACGTATGCTTTACTTTTCTTTCAATACAATCATTTTTTAAACACACAACACTTTGCTAAATAAGTTTTTAACTTTATTTAACCCTAATTTTAATTAACCCTGTTGATTTAACCTTTTAATATGCAATATATTTGCTCTTGAAGTCAAGGACCTCTGATATGGGCAAAGATTTTGTTTAAATTGTTCAAGTAAACAAATTTTTCATGTTTAGTTTGAACAATTTTGTAGTTTTTATAATAAATCGATTTTATTTAGAGACGTGTCACAGGACAGTAGTATCGTTTAGGCTTTCATAATATTTTATTTTTTTTGTTTAGTAATTTTTCTATTTTGTTTTACTAATTTAGTTTTCGTATTTCTAGTTCTATTATTTTTGATAAGAAATCGTAAAATTAATATACTGATTGTTTTTTGTTTGATTGTGTTAACAGAAAGATGAAGTGTACCTGAATTTGGTTTTGGAATATATCCCAGAAACGGTATACAAAGTTGCCCGCCACTACAGTAAGTCCAAACAAACTATCCCCATCAGCTTTATAAAGGTATGTATCTTGATTATATAGTTCAGGATAATTTTTATATGCACTTGAAAAAGCATGAGAATGCACATGATCTTCAAGTCCATATAAAAATTATTTCCATTCTAGTTTGTCTAATTTTATCATTAAAAATAAGTGAAAGAAATGTATGTTACACTCCAATTATGAATTTATCTAGTTTATAAACTGAGCAAAATTTTGTCTACTATGTAAAATAATTGTACGTGAAAATATTTACTGCTGCATAGGTTAAATCAAAAAGATTGTTGATTGTTGTTTACGGAAAAGAAAACATGATTGGGTCGTAACAAACACAATGAAATGAAAAATTATTACGAATTTAAAACTTTGATTTTACGAAATTGATTTTAATTTAGCTAAACTATTTTTTTATTTGAATATTGATGCATTGATGTAATGAGAATGCAGTTTTACAATGCTATAGAAAATTTTAATAATCAATTATATATCGACAAAATAATATTACAATTTTTATGATTTTTTTAATGATATAAATAATTTTTAAAACATTCGTAGATCTTATTAGAGCACTTTTAGTTAAAAGCAGTAAAGATTTTTTTTTTTTTTTAGAAATTAAATATTTTTTACTTTAAATTATAAATAGTGCTAAAACAGTTTTAATATTTTTTAATTAAATACTTTAAAATATACGCACTTTCATCTACGAATACTCTAAAACTAGTTATGAATACGGGCCATTATTTGTAAAATTTACAAATCAGTAGTATTTAATTTATTTAAAATTTCCAATGGGAATATACAAATATATATTTCAAAGTAGATAAACTTTGCATAATATTTAACGTCATTAATTAATTTATCTAATTAAGTTTCACTAATAATATTTTTTTTGTTATATGATAGGAAACACAATTACTTATCTGAAATTAATTCAATAATTTATTATTTAATACTTGATCAGAAAATTGTATATTTTTTTTTAGGTAAATGAAAATTATTTACCACAATATAATAATACATTATTTATTATTTATAGAATAAATTTATTTAATTAATGAATATATGGAAGAATTAAATATACAATATATTATTATATTAATTGATAATTCATTTTTAATTTTGTTATTATTAATATTAAAATTACTATGCATTGGAACAGATAATATAAAAATGAATTTTGTAGTAATATGATTGATTATTGATTATTGGATTTAATTATTACTTTTATATCTATATAATATGAAAATAATTATTTTATCGTTCGCTTCAAATTACTAAATACCTTTGTTGTAGTATTATATTTAATTTTGTTTCGAATGGAACAATGGAAGATGTAATAAAAAAAATATCGAATTTAAAAACTATTTACATTTGATAAAAGAAAAGAAAAAAGTAATAATGCAATTTAAAATGAACATTAAATGTACTTTTAACTACTTATAAAATATTTTTGAAAGTTGATTGTTCAATATTGAAATATTTATTAAGTAAATGGTCAGCTGATATTGAACAAAAAAAAATCTAATATTTTAACATACTTTACATGTATTTTAAGAAATAATAGCGATTGGCGGGTACCACGAGCTCGATTTTAAACCAACTTAAATGTCATAAGAGCATGACTAAACAAATGAACTAAAACACCAAAAAACCGAGTTTGTGGTATGAACCAATAAATATATAGGTCCATATTCTCACCTCACTTTTAAAAGTGATTTTTGTCAAAAATACTTTTGACGTATACTTATTGTGATACAAGCAGGACATGTAACCGATAAAAATAATGGTTAGCGGTTAACCAGAACTAAATTTTAATAGTACTTTAATCAGTATTTCATATTCTAAACCGATTTTAACCGGTTAATTTTATAAAACAAAACTGTAAATAATGTATATATTTTTTGGAGAACTGTAAGCTTATTTCTGTATTTTCTCACTTCACTTTCCAAAGTGATTTGTGTCAAGAGTACTTTTGATGTTTACTTATAATTACTTATTAAGCAATTTTAATCAAGTTATTTAAATTTTGTAATATTAGATATAGAAAATATGCCAACAATAGAAATACTATTCATATTTACGTAGAGGTAGAAGTAAAAATTTATTTTAAAGTAAAAAAATAAAAGCACTTTTTCATAAACAAACGAGGTGAAAATACGGGCCATAATCACTAAAGCAAGAGTTTGACAATAGTCAAAATACATATGAACGTTAAAAATAGGTTATATCCAGCATCAGCTGATCGCAAATGACCTAACCTAGTTCACTAGGTAATACATTTATTTAGCGTAAAATTATATATAATAATTTCTAAATATAATATTATTCGATTTATAACGAAGGTGTGTGTTGTGTTTTGCTCTGTTCTGTTTCAGTTATATATGTATCAGTTATTTAGAAGTCTCGCTTACATCCATTCACTAGGGATCTGTCACCGAGATATCAAGCCACAGAACCTTCTGCTCGATCCCGAAACGGGCGTGTTAAAGTTATGTGATTTCGGTAGCGCTAAACATCTTGTTAAAGGCGAACCGAATGTTTCATATATCTGTAGTCGTTACTACAGAGCACCCGAACTTATTTTCGGCGCTATTGACTACACAACCAAAATAGGTAAATTATCTCATCTCATCTCTTCTCAGCTCTCTAAACACATACATACATTTTTCAAATTTGATATTACGACACATTAATTTGCTATTACGTTGCTAATAAAAATGATATATTTAGAAATATTTCTATTAAATGTATAATTTTATTTACATAAAACGTTATTAGCTGCTTTAAATTGTTAATTTTTTTTATAATACTTGATTCATACAGCATACGGGATTACGTTACCAATGCAAATCTTTTTAGAAAAATAATACTTAAAAAAAAAAAATGTTGTAGCAAAAGTTGATGCAGATGGTTCGGACATGTTGAGCGAATGTCTAATGAACGTTTGGTTAAAACGATTTATTTGAATGATTTTCAAATGTAACATATTGTTGGAAACGGAATAAAAAATACTACCAAAATCAATAATAAAAAATATAGGTTGTCATTTAAAAAAAAAAGGACATAAACTGAAAATAGGCTGAAAATATTCGCTGTATTCAAAATAGATATACCCCTTCGAGATTTTTTCCAAAAAATTAATATCAACAGAATTACTGAATTTATTCCTTACTTAATTTTTACACTGTATATATTTTTTATAAGATTTCTAATTTTTTCACAAACAATTTTTCGTTAAAAAAAGATTTTTTACAATTTAACTCGGAGCGGAATTGGAGCGAAGCCGGAGCAGTTAAAAATTCGGATTGCTTCAAAGCCCTATTTTTAACTCTCGTTGAAAAATTCTTAAAAAAAAAAAAAACTATAACTACGTTCTTTTCAGAACCGTGGTTTTTGAGCTAGTGGGCATAATAACTCGACTACTATTTAATGGATTTTTATTAAATTATACAATAACATTTTTAACAATATTGGCTATCTTGTGACGTACGTATTTATTCAATTTGTTTTCGAGATATTAAATCAAAAAGCCTATTTTAAATGCACTAGTAAAACTACATAGGTTTTTGGTGAAAATGTTATTTGATATATTTTCTAACTACATAATTGGAATTTTGAAAAATCCATACGTTGCACAATAGAATAATAAATAATCGTTTTTGAAAAATAATGTTAGCGTGTTTTATATTTTTAAGTACCGACCATGCTGGGATCATACCTGCCTGGGAATCAAGTATTTAAAAAAAATATAAAACAGATAAAACGATGACATATTTCTTCATGTTTTTATTTTGTTTTAATTATTTTCTGTAAGTTTATTATAAATATAATTATCTAATAATAAAAAAGTTATTTCAGGTAAAGTAATAATTAAAAAAAATATTCACTTTTTGCTGCAAAGGTAATCGTAACCTTTTAATCACGCTATTAACGGACAATGTAATTAATAACGTTTTATGTTTTGAATAATATTTATATTTTTTATATAATAAATATTTTGCGTTACTGTTCATAGAATGTGCTGGAGCTATTTTAGCTATTAGGGACAGTGTCTAAATTTTACGAAAAGTTTTTTAGTCAATGTAAAGTTTAGAGCATAATGATGGGTTTCATAATAAAATTTTTAATTAAAGTCAACTTTAACACGACAAAAAGTATTGTTTAATTGATTCAAATTAGAAATTTGAAAAGTTGACAAAAAAGAATAGATTTATTGATATCATTAATAATTTTGTCAGTTGAATTTAAAATCTAAGCTTATTTTGTCGGCTTAAAGTCGATTTTAGTTAAAGTGTTTATTATGAAACTGACCGTTTAATTAATTCTATTAAAGTTCGGAAACTTTAACATATTATCAAAGATACAACGATTGCAACTACAAGCTTAGTTTTAACCTAATACCGGTTTTAAAACATAAGGGACTAAACAAATGAACTAAAACACCCAAAAACCAACTGTCTTAAGACACCTTCCAAATTCATAAAATAGTTTTGATTAAATTCTATAATGAAACTGTATTTGGGGCATTCTAAATATTTTAGTAGGAATTTGTGAAACCATGAATATTAAAACAGTAATTTATTTCCAGTTGCATAAACTATTTATTATAAATAAATAACGACTGGTTGAGAATGCATTATAAACAAATGAAAATTTAATGGTTTTTCATTAAATGAGATCGACAAGTTGTTTGTGCAATTAAACATTTTAATAGAATTATTTTTATTTAATATTTATGTATTTAAGTTGTATAACATATCTGGTAAACAGTTTTACGAGGATAATTTTGCCCAATCTGAAGAAGAGCATATAAATAAAATTTCTATGTATTTGAAGTTGTTTATTTTTCATTTTCAAATTAATATTTGCTAGTATTATATAGTAATATATTTTTAAAAAATAAGTATCATTTTTAAATTTACAAATTTATCAATTTTTTAAATATACATTTTTTTACGACTATTAACTTTTAAAATTGTTTTTTTTTGTTCGAAACAAATAATAATATATTTTTTTATCTAAATTCAGTAATTTTCATACAATTTGTTTTATATTATAAATTACACTTACATATCGGTAAAATATTTCAACTAACTAGACTAGTTGATATTGAATTTTAAGTTTATTATATTTGTTATATAAATAACAAAATAATTTTTCTCATTCTTTGAGAAGCCAGTATTTTTTTACATAACTTCAGAGTGTGATATAAAATTACTTCAGTGAGTTTGATAATAAACACAAATATCGCTATACAAACATTTACAATTATTGTTTTACAAATTTACGTTTTATTTTTGTTTTATTAAATAATACATTCATTTGATAATTATTATTAGCACTATTCTGGTCATCAAATTTAAAGAACTTTTAAGCAAATTTCAATTCTGGTTTAAGTGTTTTAATTAACTTTTATTTTGTAATGTTTATTACATTCTTTAGAGTATAATTTAAAATTGCAAGTAAATCTGTGTTGTTTTTCAGATGTGTGGAGCGCTGGCTGTGTATTGGCCGAATTATTGCTCGGTCAACCGATATTTCCTGGTGATTCGGGCGTCGATCAACTGGTCGAAATCATTAAAGTACTCGGTACACCAACGAGAGAACAGATTAGAGAGATGAATCCAAATTATACCGAATTCAAGTTTCCACAAATTAAATCACATCCCTGGCAAAAGGTTAGGAAAACTAATTAACCCTTCTCTCGCGTTTTTTTTTTTTTATTTATTTATTTATTTATTTTATTTTTCTCGTCTTCTATTTACCCTTCTCTGTAATATCCCTCCCTCCCACCTTCCAGTTTGTGTGTCTATTTTAATTCGTGTGCGCGTGTTTGTGTACATATATATATTTATTTGGTATATGCGTGTATGTATTTTAAGTAGAAAGGAATATTTTAGTATTTTATATGTGTGTGTATATATACCATATTCGTGAGACAGTTATAAATTTGTATACTTCGCACGCGATCTAGAGGTATATGAATTATTTTAAAAACATCTCGCAGATTATATTTTGCATGCTTTAGTTTTTCCGTTTTATTTATTTTGTTTCCTTTTTTCGTTTTTTTTTTGCTCTGTAGGGCTTTCCATGTTTTACTAATTTAATTGTCGGACAAAATATGATAATTTAACTAGAATATATAACTGTAATACTGAGACATTTTTATTACTTACTTTCAAATAAACTGTTTTATTTATCAATACAACTCACTCAGCAAAACTCAGCTCAGCTCAGCGCATTTAAAAGATTTACTGATTTGAGTGGAATGTAAAAAAAAAAACAGCTATTATCAGACAAACATTATTTTTATTAGATTGAATCATTATTATTATTTTTACAAATTATTCACTAAATTAGAATTAGTACTTAATTAAAATATTATCGTTAAATCAGTTGTACATTTTCAGACTTGGTTTGTCTACAATAACAATAAATTTATATTTTTATAATTTAATATCCAAAAATAGTAAAATTTGTTTTAATACTTACACCTAATTAAAAACTCTTAATTGAATCCAAATTTTGATGAATGTGATAAAATTAATTAATTTAGATAATACTACATTATACAAACTCAAAAATAATAATTAATATAATTATGTATAACATAATTTTAAAAATGTCTTATTATTACTTTTTGGTCACACAAAAATTCTATTATTATAAATTACTGCTTTATCTAGATATAATTGGTTATGTACGAGAAATTGATTGTACATTTTATAAGGTGGTACATCGTCTGTCTAAAAAAAAAACTTGACGGCCCAAGTCTCAAAATAGGTTAGATTTTTTTTTCTTCTAATAGTAAATCAATTGGCATGAATGCGTGACTCGAAGCGATATTTTTCTAATAGTGTTTAACAAAATGTTAAGAAAAACAAAATTGACACAAAATGTCTTAGAGCATAATATGCTTAGACTTGGGCCTCTGTTCGCAGTTACTGCTGCAGCGTATGTCCCTACCAAAATGTACTACCGAGCACCAAAAGATTAGAGTAAGTAGGGTGACGTTTTTTTCGTTGGATGACTGCTCTCTATTCTATTTATTCTGCCTAGTTAGACATTCGCTTTACCATCAATCATTTTTTTTTCTTCTTCTCATTCAGCACTTCTATATTGATTCTTGTTTCTTTTTTTTTTTTTTTTGAACTCAATTTTTGATGGTCGAGAATTTTATCATATTATCACTCGACTTCTAAAACATTACTGGCAAATTATAATAACTTTTTAGGAAAAATTACGAAGCAATATTTTAGCTCTGTCAATAACAGATTATTTATCAACTGTGTTACAAAGATAAAACTAAAATATTATGTTATTTTACAATATTTTTTAAACAGTCGAGATATCAAATTTACGTTTCGGAAAATAAAAATTATCATAAATAAAATAAAAATACAAAATTTCCTTTATTACATAATAGCTGTGTTCTTTTTTTTTTACATTCCACTCAGATCAATAAATCTTGTAAATGAGCTGAGCTGAACTGAGTTTTGCTGAGTGAGTTGTATTGATAAATAAAACAGTTTTTTTGAAAGTGACGTTTAAAAATCTAAGTTCCACATATGATATAACTTAAAATATTAGATGTATTTGGATTGTTTGCGTTGATAATTTATTGCAACTTTTGATTTCAAAATAAAATATTCAAATATAAATGTCAACGTATCAAACACGTTATCAAATCTTAAACTAGGAAAATTTGAATTTGAATCTCAGCTAAGCACTAGCTAAATATCAAACTCAGTATCGGTAACGGGGGGAAGCAATTCACTCACTTCGAACTCAGTTATGAGACGATAAATAAAACAGCTTTCAAGGTTACTGATATTTGCTGATCTGAGCTGAGTTTTTCGGTAAAAACCACACAGCTAATATTGTAGTGATAAAAAAAAAAAATAAATAAAAAAAACAGGCCCGTGCAGGTTGCTAATAGCAGAAACGCAGAGCTTCGAATCATTTATTTTCACTTAAAGTTGTATATAGTTGTATAGTTTTTCAATTTGTGCAAATTTTATTTAATATATCCTGAAGAGAACGAAATCGTATCGTAGAAAACTTAATATATTTAAATTCATTATAGAAACTGTGACTTACAGGTTATTTTTTAAACTTATTTAACAAATTTGTTTTTGAATGATTCAAAAATGAGTTCAAAAATTCCCAGGAAGCTATATAAAAGTATGAATGAGGCATAGAAACGGTTAATCTTTCATTTGACATATTTTTATTGACACGAGTGTTTATTCTAAATTTTGGACTACGTTAGAATTTTCACTCGGCTGTTTTGTGTATAATCGTTTTTGGGTTTTTTTTTTTTAGAATTTTGCATTTTTGATATTGCTTCAATTTTGATTTGATAACTTGTTTGAAGTTTGATTTGGTTTTTTTTTTGTGTGTGATATGGGCTAGGCATATTTACTTTATTTTTATAACTCTGTAGAATGTACAACGAAAAACAGACTGAATCAGATATTTAAGTCTGTGGTTCTGATACGATAACTAGATGTACAGATTGTCAGGCAAAGCTAATTTTTTTTTTTATTTTCTCAAAATTGTGCTCGTCAAAGCTGCGGCTTAATGTTTAAGATTAAGTTGATTATTTTAACTACTTTTTATTCAGAAAATTTATAAAAATTCTTAGAATTAGATAATATGAAACAGAAAATTGTAGTTGTTTATATAAGTTTTGTCTCAATGTCCAAATCATTTTGGAATCAATTCACAACTACATGCGATATGCGCACTGTAAAATTAACTTGTGCAATATTGAGCATGCTTTGTACAATTTCATAATTGGTAGGAACAAAACTATAATGTATTTATTTCAACCAAAAAATCTTTTAAATGGAAAAGAAATTAATAAAACGGAAAGTGCCATTTAATGTTGGAATTGAATATATATAATATTATCACAAATTCATTAATAACGTTTTCTTTTCAATTAAAAATCGAGGGCCCGTATTCTCACCTCCTTTTAAAGTTGACGTTTACTTAAAATTTTAATTAGTTTATTTGATTTTTATAATATTAGATATAATAGAAATATATTTGAGAAGAGATAGAAGTAAAAATTTATTTTAAAATGAAAAATAAAATCACTTTTTCATAGACAGAGGAGGTGGAAATACGGACCAAGCAGTTTTGTGATTATTTTTATATCTTGTTTTTAAGATTTCGAACAATGTATATTGATCGATTAGGCTTGAAAACATACTTTTATTTCTAAAAAAAAAGTTTTTAATACAAATTTAAAATTTGTAAATTATATAATTTGTTTATTTTTCTGTAAAATTATTTTCAAAATTTCTGAATAAAATTTGTAGTTGATTTCATTTTCGCTTTTGTAAGACATACGAATTGATTTTATTGTATTTGCAATTAACGCATAGATATTTATGTCAAAGAAAACGAACATCATCAGCAAAGCAAAGCAAATGAATGCAATTGTAATGTGGTGGTATAGTAATAATACATTTTTATTGTAATGGGGGCAAATAGGTGTTCCGGGCTCGTACGCCGCCAGAAGCCATCGAACTGGTGTCCCGTTTGCTCGAGTATACACCATCATCCCGTATCAATCCGTTACAGGCATGCGCGCACGCCTTCTTCAACGAATTACGCGAAGTTAACACTCGTCTACCGAATGGACGAGAACTTCCACCGTTGTTTAACTTCACCGAACAAGGTTTGTGGAAATTTTGAAAGCATTTAGGTCAAGTGACATTTTTTAAATGTTGAGAAAACAGGCTGTATCGTTTCTTGTTTGAACTATTAAAATTATCACTGATTTTTTTTAACTTCTAATTTTATTAACTCAAAATTCCCAGATTTGTTACTTAGCCTATTTGTTTTTTCTGAGCATCTCATTTATTTTAAGAAAAAAATAAGAAATAAGCTTTATTTCTGGCTATCATCAAACAAGTTTGTAACTGTCCGAGACATACGCAATAACTTTTAATTTACCATACTGCACATGCTTCGTACAGTTACAAACTTATTCTAAACTTGTTTGATGGTAGCCTGGAACAAAACTTATGTAAAAGTTATTTGTTGAAGTGATTATTTTCGCTTTGTAATGAGGTAAATAAGTTTAGATTATATTAACGCATTTCATCGTACCCAATCTTTAGATTCTGAAGATGGCGTAAACCGAAAAGATTTAGTATAACCTAAAAGTTTATTTAACTCATTACAAAGAGAAAGTAATCATTTGAACAATACCAACAATGAAGTTAGAAAATACAACATAAGAATACAATATTAAAAGTTATTTATTGGATGGTTATTGATATATGACTGACACAATCTTAGATAATTAAATTTTTGTTGCTATTGAATTATGTAAATATGTTCAATTTTGATAATGAAAAATAATTGTTTTTATGTATTTGCTTGAAATAGAGTTGAGTATCCAGCCAACGTTAAATACCGTGTTGATGCCACGCGGTCAACAAGAGAGCAACACGAGTCCCAGCGAACCAGCGGCCGGTTCAGGAGCACCGAGCACCTCATCGGAACCGGGCGCCGATACGCCAAGCGCACCGTCTAGCACAGCAGCGGCATCCGCCGCCGCTCAGGCCACTGCCGCGTCCGGTATGGCCTAAGTTGCCGCCGTACGCCGGAGAGTGTGTGAGAGAGAGAGAGAGAGAGAACACGAGTACAACGAGAGAACGAAAGAGTAATGGGACAAGGCGCTGGAGCAGGTAAGCAATGCGCCTGCGCAACTACCAACCATCACCTCTCTCGTAAACAACAATAAAACTACCAATCAACAAATTTAATTGGTTTTCTCTTCATCATCGCGCATCTCCCCCAGATATAGATGGACTCATTGAGCCGACGGACGCGCTACCACGTGTCTCTTATTGTTTATATATTATTATGATACAAGTATATTAATAATAATTTGAAAAAAAAAGAAATAAATAAGATCCGATCATGTATTCTATCTCTATCTGCCACGTGCAATGCTAGCGCAGTGTCTGTGTGTAGCACATAAATTATATAAGCAAACAAAAAAATTCAATCAGAAGGAGGTCTGACTGCTGCCAGTATTGCGCCTCGCCATGCTATAGTTAGACTTATTCAAAACAAAAAATCATATTAATTACAAAAAACAACATTTATTAAATAAAAAAATATAAACATAAAAAATGGAATGGGTACACGGTACACACACACACACACACATTTTATGGGACAACCGTGCTGTAGTTTTTAATTAACATATAATAATATTATATTGTACAGAATTTTTTTTCTTTATCTTCAAATAATTGTCTGTTTGTAACGGTAAGACGTTTGTAGTAAAAAAAAACCGTATTGTTTTAAAAAAAAAAAAACTATTTTTAATTGTGGGAGATATTGTATGTGAGCAAATTCTATTTGTTTGGTGAACATGTGGCCTCTCGTCACTGCGTTTATACTCAATAATAATCACAACTATTGACTGATAAATCAAACCTTTTCAATCATCAACACTTATCTTCTTTTGTTGAACTTATTTATTTTTTTTTCGATTTGTTATCTGTTGTTTTTGTTCTCAAATGAAAAAAAAATAAGCTATACAGAGAATCTCTTGTAAGAAATTTTTAGCAAAAATACTACGTAATATAAATCTGGTAAAAGTGCTATGATTGAAAAGGTTTGTATATGCGCATTTTTCTGGGAGGCCAATTCATCAAACAAAATGGCAAATAAGTGTTGCGTTGTTAGTGTATTTATATACATATTATATATAATTAATTGAAGTTGTGTTTTAAATGAATGATAAAAAACTTTATCGTCGGTGATTGTTGTAAAATCACATTGGAATTTTATGAGCTTCTTTATAATATTATTTTATAAAAAAAAGATATGAGAATGGCAAAAATACGAGACGTTTTTCATTATTTGCTAATGATGAAATAACGTGCGCACACATCTACACAAAACACATACACACACACATATAAAGTACAAGAAAACACATGCGTAAGATGTAAATTCCAATACGACGTATGTAATAGGTGGTTTGTAATTTTTTTGTTTTCTTTTTTATAATAATTATTTTAATTTCTGTCTCAGTTAAATTTATATAATCAGTTTGTTGGTTAAACGAATATGGAAAAAAGCATTGTTCGTTTTTATCGATTTTATAGAAATAATCCCGTGATAAAATTTTATTTTTGATCATATTTGTTTTATATATTTTAAACAAAAAAAAATAATATAATTGTTTTGTGTACGTTATAATTAATAATTATTATATAGTTCAATCAAGTGGATGACTGCAAGGAAATTTATTATTATTATTAAATTGAATGTTGAACTCAGATATATATAAAAGATAGAAAAACGCGTCTATTGTTGTAGCACGAAAAACTAATCTAAAATTTTTATCTTTTAAAAAATAAAACAATACAAACTTACACCATTTTATAGAAAGCAGTTTGGATTATAGCAAATATAATAATATAAATATAATAACAAGAGATATCTTTTCTCACTTGAATATATAGTAATATCATTTTGTACATATTCTGTGTGAAGAAAAATGCATATGAGAAATTTTAATTATTAGCAAATATATTAAATAAATTGTAAACGAATTTGCATCTTTTTTTTTACTCTTATAAATGTTTTCTTTATCATATGATCAAACTACTTATTCGATTTATTCTATAACTAATTTTCTTTGAAATAATTTAACAAAAATTCTAAGGTTATTGAAATATTATCATGATACTATCAATATTAAATATTCCATAAAAAAGATAAAATTATTTCAAAAAACGTGATTTAAATAATCATCTCTAAAGGTTTTCGCCCATTTTGAAAAAGCTTTTGTAGGTAGCGTCTTTTTATTTTAAGGTATTTTATTATATATGTGAGCTCCCTAGTAATCGATACCTGTTTGGTTTCTATTTATTCTGTGATGAGGAAGTATAAAATTGGGGGAGTGGGTGGAGTTAGATGAACAGAAACAGACGAAATAGTAATTTTATGTTTAGGAAAACTAATTCCACTTCTATAGTATTCCTTATTGCAAGCATTGATATCATTTTAACTAGTTAATTTTAAAGAAAACTTGTTACAGAATAGATCCATGTATATGGGGGCTGTATGATGACTTTTTTAAACGCAATTTAACTGTCAAACGTATGTATGTATGTTTCTTCATGTATGTGATGTCTTTCCAGTAAAAAAAAGAAAATAATTATAATCCATGCAGTACGCTAATTGCATTATTAACTTTGCAGTCAGTCACTCGGGCTTTTAACTTTGAAATATTTTTAATTCTCTTTAATTTTGTTTTGTATCTGATCAACTATACTATAGATGGAGAAAACCACACAATGTTTTGTTTATATTAATAAGAGAGAGAGAAGTTGGTTTAGAAATAGGTTTGTTTTTTATATTTAGTTCTGTTTAAATCAACCCTTCTCGCTACACTTTAGACGATTCCATTTTTGACATAGGGGTTATGTCAGGTTACAAAAATTAAACACACTATCCATTCATTTTTTATGTATATTACGAATCTATGTTATAGTTGATCTGATGTGTCTTTTAAATAAAAACAAAGAGATGGGCATTTTTTTTTTTTTGTATTGTCTATAATTTGGGATATTTACATGTTTGTTTTTTAATTTTCAAAGAAATTAAAATCAAAATTTTATTGGATTTGCGCGTAATTTTATACGAAAATTCTTTGAAACTATATTTATTATTATTCCGAATAAAATTTATAGTCAATACAGTAAACAAGGTTAAAAGCTGTGAAGAAAAAAGTTTTGAACGTAAACATATAAAAATGAGAAAAACGAAATTTTGTTTCGGTGATCGATGATAATATTAATGATTAAATGACTAGTTACACTCAAGAAAAAAACATATTTTCTTTCATACTTGAACTTTTATATACTCTCTTGATTTCTTTCATTTAAATAAACTAGTCCAAGAATAGAAGAAAATATATTTTATTACGAGTGTTCTTCGTCGTAAATTGATAGATTTATGCAGACAAATTAAATAATTTCAAATTTTCTATATTTGTATAAATTTATGATATTAAATGCGTCTTATATAAATGTTGCTTGCTATGTAAAAAAAAAATAATAATAATAATATAACAAGAACGTGCTACGAGATAAAGCATCGTATCTCTAATTTGATAATTACGTTCCATGAAATCACAGCAATTTTTATGTAAATAAAATTTACCAATACATATTTGTATAGTTGTTATTCTAGATAAAATATTCGGAGAAATCATTTAATTGCATGCATAAATCTGTTATTGAATTAAAATAATAATAATGCCAGACAAATGATGATATAGTATTTGCTTTATATACATTTGTATATCATTGTGACTATTTTCACACTGTTTAGAAATTGTAGAGTCCGATTTTATAGCGGACTTAGCTTATCATTTTAAAAACACATGTAATGTGTGATAGTAAAAAATCTGTACATACTATTGTACAATTATAAGCCAGTCATGAGAGTAAAAGTGAAAAAAAAAAAAGAACAAAAAATATATAAATAAATATTTATTTAGTAGAAAACAAATAGGTAGGTCTATTAAAAAAACAGCACTTGGTGAGGCTAGGACGATGTTTAGCACTAATAATAAAAAATAATTCCCGTATTCTCAATGCGTTGTTTTTTTTTAGACAATTTTTTTTTTGTTTTCGTAAATAATTTTTGGGGTTATTTTTGTTGTTGTTGAGGAAGAGGTACACTATGATTTTAATTTTTTTTATTTTTGCATTATTTTCTTTTATAAAGTAAAATAAATGACGATATAAGAAACAAAAAAAAACATAGTCATTTCAGTGTTTTATTCGGGCACCAACTATTTATATATTTAATATAATCTAACTTAAACTAAACTGATAGTACGTACACAAAATGCAAAGTGATGATAAAATAATTATTTTTTGCTTCTAATGCTTGCAAGTCCACAATAAACGTTACAATTGAGTGCAGTCAGTGATAAATCGTGTTAATAAAAATTGTAATATGTAATTTAAAATTTAAATGATGATGATGAAGATTGATAATTTAGAACTGCTGCTAAACTTGTTCAGACTTTGCTGCTTTGTAAAGTGCAATCGCGTACGAAATAACTCTTATTAATAACTATCACATTGTCCAATTTACCTACTTACCCACCCAATAATATTATTAAATAATAATAAAAATACTTGTGTCACACTTTGTAGTATAATACAATTATTTCTTTATATATAATATAAATATATATATATATATATATATTATAAATATTAATATAATATATACATAGGTACCTCAGTCTAGATCGAGACGAGCCTTTTTTAAAATTTTTGTTATGGCTGTTGAATATATACATATTATTGTTTAAAAGGTATTTTTACGCTATTTGAGTATATAATGTATGAATAAAGCGTAAGCACACCGTGTGAACGTATTGTATTAATTCATTGTGTTTCATTTTTCGTTTTTGAATGTTTTTTTTTTTGTTTTCCAATTCTCTCTCTTATCTTTCTCACATTTATCTCTCCGTATACTAATTGCTCATCCTTATGCAAACGAAAAGAAAATCTATTTTCGATTAATCCAAGTTTTACTTTATTTCTAAATATGCAGACATGTTTTGTCAAATTATGATAAATCTTTAAGCATAGAATGTTTCAATTTCTAAATGAAATAAAAATTAATCTTTAAATTTGACATTTGTTGTCGATGTTGATGAATCCTGTAGTGTATGTTAAGAAAATTGAATGTATTTGTTATTTATTAGTTCTTATAATGAAAAGTAAGTACTAGTTTATTTTTAATTTTGAAAATATTATTTAGTCTATAAAATATTGTGTGCTTTTTCTATCGTAAGTTGATAAACATCTGTATATTTTAGTGACAACAGTCAAAATTTAATAACATATTGTTGTTGCCACTGTTTAAAATTCGCTCATTGCTATTTTAATTCATTAAAAGATCTTTTCCTTCTTTGTATTATGGATACTTGACATATCAAGTTTGCAATTTGTATAATGTAACTTATGTAATTTTGATTTAATATTATTATATAATCTTAATTTCACTTTGTTAAGTTGAATGAATGTATCTTTGTTTTTATGTCGTAATTAATATTTTATAAATTTAAGGATATTCCTAGAAAGAAAACTTATGACTCACAGTTAATAAAATTAAAATAAAAGAAAATTGAAAATTAAACTAACTATACCTAGGCAAGTGAAATGCATAAATACATATACATGTATGTCTCAAGTATAGAGTTGTTTATCTTGACGACGTCAGTATTCAATAAAACTACGAAAAACTCGGTTTTATACTCATAATCTTTCCAAATTTCTATAAATATTTGATAACACGGAAAATATAGAGTGATAACGTATAAAAATTTTAATCATAGTTCAATGCAATTAAATTTCTAAAAAAAGCATTATTCGTTTAAATATAAATGAAAATATTTATTATCGCTGCAATAGTGCACATTAATGATTTATAGAACTATAAAAGAATTACGTAGAACTTGATAATTTTTCACAATACGTAATATAGTTACGTCAACAATTAAGAATTGATAATATTCTACCGTGCGTAGAATTATTGAATACTTGACTATTTTTATAGACCACACTTTTGTGTGTAGTAATAGATTCTCATAATTAATTGTAAATAAAAAATAATTATGTTGAACATGTACATAACCAGTGTCGATAATTTAGCAAACAAAGCAATGACAAAACAAATTTATTATTTCACGAGCAACATAATACCGAAAACAATATTATGAATTAGATTTGTGATTTAAAACAGAAGAAAAGAAATATCAATTTTATTATGTATAATTTAGTCTTCCTAGCTAAAAAATGATGTAAATAAATATTTGCTTGTAAATTCATACAGATGTTTTGTGTCACAATGAAACGAACGGGGGGCTATTTACAGTAGCACATAAACTATATTTTAGCTGTTCTTTAAAATAAGAGTGAATTTTTATCGATGTACAGGGGATGCAATTACGGTAAAAATAATATTTCTGCCCTAGCCCTCAATTTTGATTTCTTTCATTATTAATTATTTAATATACTTTTATGATATATTTATGTAGATGCCCACACTTGTATGTTCAGAGTTTTCACTATAATATAAACAAATCAAAAAAAATAATTACTTATGCTATTAAAAACTGTATGTGACCTGCCACAGGAAAAGAGACCTTATCCTTCACTCAAGTCAATATTTCGTTATTTAGTATCACTGGAAAGAGTACAAAATTCTAAATAATTTGATATAAAATTTGTTTAAACATTCGAAAACTGTTGAATTTGAGAAACTTGCATTAAAAGTTTTACGTTTTTTAATAACAAAAATTTCCACATCATACCTACTAAGAAAACAATCTAGCGTTGAAAACAAATAAACTAAAATCGTTTTTACTTATATTGAGAAAGAATGTAGGTAGCGTTTAATTCAAAAATCTAAAAATGTGAAATTTTGATACAAATCATTTTTATTGGCTCGTCTAAAAAAATTATTTTGTGAAGATAAGATCCCTTTTCCTATGGCAGATCAAATATTTGTCTCTCTCTCTTTCAAATAAACCATCACAACCAATTTTAATAATAAATTTATTTTGCATTATTTTTTGTACAAACATTAGAAATAATATAATACAATAAAACTTGTAGTAAAATTAGTAACACATTAATTGAATAATAAAATCTGGTAAATTTGTGATCACCCAAGTAGAACTTTTCGCATCATATATCGACTCGCACCGGGTTCGGAAGCTCTTTCTTCACTACTACATTTCGACGAGCACAAATATTGTAACAATGGAAGACGATATTTGCCACAAAAATCGACAAATTTGATGTGTTCAACTCGATTGTCGAAATATACACCTGCAAAACAATTTTATAATGTAAGTATATATATTTATCCTTGAAATGACATTTTTATAAGTAATCTGTTGTACAATAATTAATTTAACAAATAACGACGCAATAGTATGCCGAAAACTAGTTCATACTGGTTTTTCAGAACCAGTTATTAAATATTTAAAATGTGAGACGTTCAAGATCATAATTTTAATTAGAATTCAAATTTACATAGATAGGTATGTAGTTTGAATTTAGCAATTTATTGTATAGGTATATAAAATATTTCAGCTCTTATTTAAAATATAAAAAAAATTCTGGATGTAATATTAAAAATTTATTTTAAAATATCGTTATTAATTAATAGAAATGATATGCATATAATTTTCCTATTGTAAACAGTTGTTCCATTTAAAAAAAATTTAATTGATAACACAGTGACGTTTTATACGAGAATTATTAGTAATTATATTTTATATGATTCCACTTAATTACTAGCTATTGACCATTAGACGACTGAGAAGTTTATCAATTCGAGATAAATAAATAAGTCATTTATGAAGCTAATTTATATATTTATGCTAAAAATGTATTTATAATTATTTAAAAAAAAAAATACCTTTGCATTTGGGATTGACACATCGATGTCCACTTTCCAAATATGAAATAAGATTCATGGGCAAATCCCCTTCTTTAAATGGAATATCGTGAAGTTTAATAACTCTTGCTGAAAGTTCCAATAATGCGGTAGGAGTATGTGTCATGTCACTCACAAATCGGACTACCAATGGGTTGTCTCTTAAACTTAACTAAAACAACACAATTTTATTTTTATTATAATAAACTGTTAATTAGCCTCACAAAGAAAAAAGTACTTACTTCTGTTAAATTTTTCAACGTTACAATTTCAGGTGGTAAAGTACGAATTTTGTTTTTATGTAATAATAACGATTTCAATTGATGCAAGTTAGCGATATTTGCTGGCAGGCTTTCCAGAAGATTATCGGATAAAACAAGTCCTTGCAATTGTTTTAATTCACCAACAGATGCTGGAACTTCTGCTAGTTTATTTCCACCCATAGATAAAACCTGTAAACTAAATTAAACACTGTTAGTTCTTTGTTTGTTTTTTTTTCCTTCTAGCAACTTTATTGTTTATAGATACCATTTGAGTTTTCGTACATCCTTCGAGATGCTGGTAATCTGATTTCCACTTAAATATAAATACTTCAAATTGATGAAATCGTAGATTTGATCAGGAAACGACGTTAACTGGTTGCCATTTAAATTCAGTTCTCTTAAAGTTGACGTAATTGTGAACGATTTCGGAAGAGACTCGTTTGTAAGACAATTGTTTTTCGCGATTAGTTTAGTTAACGGGCAATGCATTAAAACATCCGGTAAAACTGTGAGACCATTGTTACTAATGTCCAATACTTTTAAATTTGTAAATTTACATATATTGTCCGGCACAATTTCAAGTTGGTTATGATTTAATATTATACTTTCAACATCTGCGGCTGGTTTTTTCTCTGTATTAATAAAAACATCTAAATTGTGATCTAGTGTCGGTGTATCCAACATTAAATAAGCGAAGTCTAGCACTTTTGAAGTATTGTCACTATCACTACTATCAGATGTATAATTTTCCATGTTGAACGAGTATTTGTATAAAACTAAACTACGAATCACTGGAAAGCTGTTTTAATAGTAAGTACATGTCTGTTCGCGACACCAGTTAAACGCTAAGCGAGATTAACGATAAAAGACCATGGACAGCAGACGGTCAATTCTTATCGCAAAATGACTATGACAGGCAAGTTTTTATATACGCACACATGCATATAAATAAGTATGTTGTATAAAATTATATCAGAAAGATAAAAAATGTTTTCTTAATAAAACTGATATAAAATATAAGTTACATATGTTTCCTGCGTGATCAAAATAATTATAATATTGATAATAATTATTCAATATGTAATATGCAAATCATTGTATAAATAAAAGAATAATTCCGAGAATTATTTTTAACAATAAATAAAACTATTTTTACTATTTATCAATAAAACTAAACTAAATTAAAAGGTCGTAAAATTAGATATAATAACCTCAGTTTGAACTGTCAGTGTCAAATTTTTCGAAAATAGAAGGTAAACAAGAAAAAAAATGTTATTCATCTGTCAATATTTTAGAAAAGAATACATCAAAATTAACCTATATATTTATATCGGCAATTTTATTAAATATTATTGTTTCAGCATTGATTAATATAAATAAATTATTATGTAAGATAATTAATAATATTTCCTATTTGAATTCCCGCTGAAGAAATAATCTAATCTAATTTTAAGGTTGGTCGTACTGTCTGGAAATTTGGTGAGAAAGACAGACATATATCAGTACTTGTAATAGTAAGAGATGTTACTAATTGGATGCCATGACAGTATTCTGATACCCATAGTGCAATGTAAAAATACATCCATTTTTAGTGATTGTTAAAAATGGCTGCTGATTCAGAATTAAACGTCGACAATCTTATTCAAAGGCTATTAGAAGGTAAAAATTTATTATTAAAATGTATCTATAGTGGATGATTTCAATCTAATTTAGCATAATTCTATATATATAATATACGAATGCCTCTTATGCATGTATTCTGTTCATTTTATGCTACATCCAATTTGAACGCGAGCACAAACACCATGGAAATAGTTTAAAATATTATTGTCATATGATTTTACAGATTATGTATTGTTAGTATTTTACACGTTACTAATCTGGGATATATAGGAATTTATATATAAAATTGTGATAATATGCAAATCTTTTAATAGGACGAATATTATCTATTTTGTTATGCAGGTATTCAGTGACATTTATGTAAATGAATTGTTTATGACAACAATTCTATATGACTGCATAAATTAGTATGTGATAGAGATTGCATTTAATAACAATGAATTTGCTTCTAATGCATTGTGATTCGATCGTATCGTTTACTTAAAAAAACATAGGATAGTATTTTATTTTAATTTACGAATTACATATAAGTAATTTAGATTTCTTCCGTGTATTTGCATTGCAACTGTTTTATAAGTTTTGTTCTTTGTGCTGCTTTTCGTGTGATGTAACAAAAATATTGGGTAAAGTATACAAAAATCAACGTGAACAAGTCAAGAAGAAGGCGAAACTAAAAGATTATATGGGTATAAAAAAGACTCAGTTTTTTCAAATCAAATTTTTAGTTAGTGGACAAAATTTTAAATTTTATTCTTTATTGCAAATCGGTTTAGTTTATACCGTTTATATGTATATATATTAAGTTGAAATGATATTTTTGATATAATCATGTCGTGTGTCGTGCTAATTATTCTGTTTACATCTGTCGTTAATAGGTCTTTTTCGATTAACAATGAAATTACACCGGTGACATAATACTATAGAAATCTATAAATATTCGGAATAAACTAAGCCATTATTTACATTAAGCACTTAATAATAAACACTTGCTTTTGCAAATCTTTTTTAACTTAATTTGCAATATCGTAATATAATTGATTGTTAAAAAATTCTAGCTTCTTTTTCCGGCATTTTAATCTAGCTGTTCAAAATATTATATAAAGCTGTTGGTGAATGGTATACGTTTAATAATAATTGCCTCAAATAAAATTGATAATTTTTTTCGCTAATTGTTTGTTGCTTGCCGATATTTGTTATATTAGTAAAGGCTTCGTATTGAATTCGAATTATATGTATATATATAAATAAATGTATTTGATTTATCTCTCGTTAGGTAATGGCTTGTGATTGGCGGCTTTGTTGTTGTATTAAAAAAAAAACATTAATTGCATTTTTATTTAATTTGGAATGTTTTAGTACGAGGATGTCGTCCGGGAAAGTCTGTTCAGATGACAGAGGCGGAAGTACGCGGTCTCTGTCTGAAATCGCGTGAGATATTTCTTCAGCAACCGATTCTATTGGAACTGGAGGCGCCGTTAAAAATTTGCGGCGATATTCACGGACAGTATACGGATTTATTACGATTATTCGAGTACGGTGGTTTTCCGCCCGAAGCGAATTATCTTTTCCTAGGCGACTATGTCGATCGCGGCAAACAATCACTCGAAACTATCTGTTTACTCTTGGCTTACAAAATTAAATATCCAGAAAATTTCTTTCTACTACGAGGAAATCATGAATGCGCATCTATTAATAGGATATATGGCTTCTATGACGAATGTAAGTTATTCAATATTATATATTATGTTCCGAAAATTTATAAGTGAATTTATAAGTCAATCAACTTTAAATTAATTTAGTTTCAAAACTAACTGTTAGAATATTAGAATATCAATTAGTTTTATCTTTTCTGAATCATTAAACAAAAATAACAAGACAGATCTTTTTTTATATTAATTCTTTTGTAAACATTGTTATATCTTAATATTTTATTTTCGTATTAAAATGGACATACATCGAATGACTTCTAAACACTTTAAATAATATAATAACAGGAATAAATTTTTTGCATCGCAAAATTTAAATTTAATTTAAACGAATAACGCGCTAAAAACGTACTTTGGAAACCAAGCTTTTATCATCAGTACCAAATTATTCGATATTATATTGTTTATAAGTTGCTAACAATTATTCAGTGCATTGAATCATTTGGTTCAATTGTTTGATTCCAAATTCAACTATTTCATTTCGGTTTTACTGTATTATTAAAATTTATGGTAAATGTTATTGACATACCTTGAAATATTTATGTCTTGTTATGTGAGTAATTAACACAATATTCGATACTAAAAATAACTTTTTTGAAACGAAATATTAATTCTGCTACTTTCTATGTATTCAACAAGAGCACAGAATTTTTTTTTCAAATTTTACACCATATTGTACAATCTTAGAATTGTACATTTTAGGATTATAATATATGATTGTATAGAGTTTATAAAAAATACAAGGATATTCGGCCTGATTCTCTAACGAAGTTGCTAAATTTTAGCAACGTTGCTAACAATATTAGCCAATAATATTAGCTGACACTAAATAAAAAATTAAAATGAGAACTGTTATATTTATTTCTATCGGTTATAGTTTTTAGCAACGTTGCTTAAACTTTGCAACTTCGTTAGAGAATCAGGCCGAATATATATTTTTCGCATTATTTTCTTTGCTAAACATTGATATTGTAAGTCTTTTTATTGATTTTATTGACTATGATTATGAGCTGTATAATTTAAATAAATATATTGTTTTTGCAAAATAATTAGGAAATTATTAATGTTAAAAAACTAAAAATTTAAAGTCATAGAAATTATTTTAATATGAAATTAATGACCTTGTAAAGTAGTTATTAAAAATAATATTAAATCTTTTTTTTATTAAATAAATGCATTAAATTTATATAGCAAAAAATTAATCATATTTTTGTTTAATATTTTTTTTTTGTTAAATAAAACAAACTTACTATAAAAATTATGTCACCGCACTAGGGCCAGTTGCATAAAATGTTAACTTAATAAATAATTAATTACGCAATTGTCAACTGTCATTGATTTGTTAGATTATTAAGCTGACATGTACAAAAACAACGTTTTACGAATTCCAGGGGTAAATAACAATTATAATTTTTTTTTAGGTAAAAGACGATTTAATATCAAATTGTGGAAAACATTTACGGACTGCTTTAATTGTTTACCAATCGCAGCTATAATCGATGAGAAAATATTTTGCTGTCACGGTGGTTTAAGTCCGGATCTACAAGGAATGGAACAAATTCGACGTATTATGCGACCTACAGATGTTCCCGATACTGGTATGTAATTTAAATTAAATTTTACTTGAATGCTTATTTTTGTTTAAAAACAATAATTTTGTTATTTGTATTCCCAGCCTAAAAAATGACTTGCATTAACAGTAGATAAATAAATAAGTAAATAAAATGATTTATTTTTATTCTACATGAAACGTTCCCATTTTTAAAACGTGACAGTGATAACCTATTTAGTTTACATTTTAACAAAATGATTATCACATTTGTTTATAAATTATTGAGTTGTTACGAAAACAGCCAATCTGCATGATCGAGTGGTTTTTAAGGCGTTTAGCCATGATACTAAGACACCCTTACTCATGTGGGCTCGATAATTGCCTTTATTATCTAAATTGTACTGATAAATTTGTAAATATTATTGACTAGAAACTATTTCAGATTATGTCCGTATGTGTTAATTAAAAAAATGAAATAAAAATATAAATTACGCAATATAATAATTGTTTTACGAAATCGTAGCAATAAAAAATAGATTAACATTGCAAAGAATCTTTCCGAGTGCTTTTCGATAAAAGTGCGTATATCGGAAAATATATATTTAAAAAAAATGTTAGAACTGTTTTTAGCATTATTTATGTTTTAAAATGTTAAATTTAATAAAAAGTATTTAATTTATAAAACTAGTTTACATTATTTGATACATTTTAAAAATTAATTTTAAAATCTTGACTGCATTTAACTAAAAGTGATCTAAATTAAGTGATTATATTAAAATAAAAAGGCTTTAGGATTAAGTGCTGTATAAATTTTAATTAAAATTCGACATTTCAATATACTTTATATATATCATCAGGAAGAAAATCCTAATATTTTTTTGTATAAACGTTGAATTTTAATTAAAAATTATATAGAACTTAATTCTAAAGCGCTAAAGCTCAGATTCGGGATGTTTTAGTTCAATGTGGTAGTATCGTTTTTTTTTTTTTTTTTCAAAAATATATAAACAATATTTTTACTTAAATATTAAGTTCTAAAACATGAAAATACTAAATTACAATAAAATAAATCATTAAAAGCTGGAAAAAAATTATGTATTTTTTATTAAAATTTAAAAGTACCGTCCATGTGTAATGTCATTCACATCAGTTTATGTTGTTGGTCTGAGGAATGATGCCAAATGGTGGAACCAAGCAAGCAAAATGTTTAAATATAATTGTGTTAGTGACGTCACGTTCTAGCTTATATAATATTTTCTATTTTTTATTAAATACGGAACACTAGTATTGTTTACCGTCGTTAAATATAACCGATTCACAAAACGGAAAATATACAAATGGGGATTAGGGTGGTTCTTATTTTGGCAAAGTCGGAAATTTGTTCTTCCCACTCGCCAAAATTACACCAAATAAATACAAAAAAAAAAAATGCCCATACACTTCCCAGATCCTTCCCAGATAGCATTTTTCTGAGTCAGAAATCATATTTTTCAAATTCACACCACTCTGTTAATAATCATCGGAATTGCATGAATTTTGGACTACTAAAAAGCATATTTCATTAGCTTTTTGGTGTTTATTTTAAAATATTTAACAATAACAGTTATATCCCAAAATGTCTAAAAAGGCGATTTCCCCATTTAAGCTAAATGCAAATTTTGAGCCTTCAACAGGCACCGGTTAATATCATCTGACAGGTCTGGGAAGTGTATGGACATTTTTTTTTTATTTATTTGGAGTAATTTTGGCGGATGGGAACAACAAATTTCCGACTTTGCCAAAATAAGAACCACCCTAATGGGGATCTATCATTTTGGATGCTTATTATCAGCAATTTTTATTATCTAAAGATAGTAAAACAATATTAATTATTTTAGAATTTAGAGCATTAATTGAAACTCAAATAATGTATATGGAATTTTATAAAAACGCACCGGCAACAATAGCTTCAGTAACTAGAAGTAAAAATAAGATAAATGTTATTAATTCGGATTACTGAAATTATTCAATAGAAAAATTATAACTTTATTAAATTGAATATTGTTTCTATAAGATTATAAACAATTTTTTAAAACAATAAACAATGATTTTTATTCTAAAATATGCACGGCAGAAAATAAAGTATTTTTAACAATTAATGAAATTAAACTTTTTATTGTTTTTTATACCGTGTGTTGACTTGGACTGTCGTACATAGGGATTTAGCATGTAAAATCAGACATGTGCGATTTCCTGCTTTCCAAATTATTTTACAAACAAACTTTGGGATAAATGTTTTAGGAAACACTTTTTTACATGTAAATCAATCAACAAAATTTTTTTTGGAACCATCTCAACGTCAGGAATTAGCCCTAAAGTTGTCAAGAAATTGACTGAAAATGGCATTAGCCGTGAAATTGGAACAAAAATAAAACAATTGCTAAATGCTATATGCTATTTCACGGCTACTGCCATTTTCCAGTCAATTTCTTAACTTTAGACCTAATTCTTGACGTTAGGAAGGTTCCAAAAAAAATTTTAGTAATTGATTTACATGCAGAAAACTATGCCCTAAAACATTTATTTATCATAAGGTTTTTTTTGTAAAATAATTTGGGAAGCAGGAAATTGCATGTCTGATTTCACATGCTAAATCCCTATGTACGACGGTCCAAGTCAACACACGGTGTATATATATATATATATATATATATATATATATATATATATATGTATATATCATTGTGTGGATAATTAACTGTTTTTGAATCTTTTTGACAACTAAATTACGTTAAGTTGAAAACCAGCCATTATATTTCGTTCATATATTTAACAATAATGTATTATTTTTTACAGGTTTATTATGCGACTTACTATGGTCAGATCCCGATAAAGATGTACAGGGTTGGGGCGAAAATGACCGAGGTGTATCGTTCACATTTGGCGCAGATGTAGTCAGTAAATTCTTAAATCGACACGATCTCGATTTAATTTGTCGAGCGCATCAGGTCGTTGAAGATGGTTACGAATTTTTTGCGAAACGACAACTTGTTACTCTGTTTTCTGCACCGAATTATTGCGGTGAATTCGATAATGCCGGCGGCATGATGTCCGTGGATGAAACACTTATGTGCTCCTTCCAGGTAATTTGTTTTTCATTATTAATTATCAAAAACAAAAAATTTATGTCGAGAAAAATGTACCTACGTGATTTGAAACAGGGTCAATTTTATTTTATCATATCTTAAATGATTAATGATTGATAAATATCAATTTATATTAAAAAAAAAATATAACAATAAAAGATTACTGTGCTCAATTCTGATTATCTTATTTTAATTATCAAATACTTTATTTGTGTGTGTGTTTAATTTTTAAAAATATTCCATTTTATAAAATATAATGAATTATTAAAAAAAATTAAAAGTGAAAATTGGAAAATCTAGTTTGTTATTATTTTTTTTTTTTTTGTATTTTGTGAAAAATTAAGTTTGTTGACCTGATTAGTGTTACTATGTCCAAAAAATATTCAAATATAATTGGTAATGCTGATAATAGTAATTTCTATTATTAATTTTAGATAAAAAATTAATTTACATCAAGAATTTTTATTTTGGTAGAACTAAGATTTGAAATATTTATATAGTATTTTATTATTTTATTAAATTTTTCGCATCAGTATTGTTGTAATTTTAAAAATATGTGATTATTATCATTACATTGTAGTAAAAAGTTAGAGTATTTCTATAGTTAATGTTTCGTAGATATAAATATAATTTCTATAATAAAAATACAGTAAATTATTTACGAAAAAAGTATATAGTTATTGGGGAATATTATAATCAAAATAAAATAATGTTGTGTATTTTGTTTAACAGCAAACCTATTTATTCGTAAAGTTAGAATCTCACAAGCATTTTCAGCAAATTATATTAATCAAAATATCATCATAATTATAATTGTAGCAAATTTTTACTAAGTTAATATTAAATTGATTTATTTTAATTGTTATCATATTGCAGCAAGTAAATTATGTAAATTAATAAGCATTTTCATAATTATGTGATAACATAAAACTGAAGTTGCTTACATTAACAATTTCAGAACTGCCTGTTATTTATTATCGTAATACTTTTTTAATACTTACAATTAGATCAATATAAGTTTTATCTATTTTTTTTTCTTTTTCGGATCATTGAATCCAGAATTATATTACACGATGCGTAAGGCTGAGAGGATACCGATTAGTCACATTAAGACAAGATAAAATACTGTTAGGATACATTTAGTCACGAAGTAACACATATTTTCTACAAAACCTTATGTAATTGATGTATTTAACTAGATTAGAATATATGATATTACTTCATGACTAAATGTGTCTAACAGTATTTTGTCTTGTGTTAATTGTGACTAACTAGTATCCAACAGGGTGTCTAGCGGGCGGGAATTGTACGGGATATTATAATCAAATTGAGAAAAAAATCGACAAATACCTATTCCATTAGATTTTCGGATTTCTTGATTTAAATATGTGTCGCCATCAGGGATTTTTTTGTTCGGCGTGAATTTTTTAAATGGCGAATTTAATTAAACTTTTATTGATAATCATATTTACATTTCACTATTTAAATCATGCGTCGCCATCTAAAAAATAAGGCAAATTTCAAAAAAAAAACATAAATTCATTCAATTTCGTTATTTTTTTTTTAATAGTGTATAATTAGTAAAATGTTGCGGAACACATGCAGAACTGTACCGGAAATGTACGGGATTTTTTTTTTTTTTTTGAAAATTTGCTAGACACCCTGGCCATCTAGATTCATATAGAATTAGTTTAACCGTCATATCGCATCGGTATCAAACTAACAAATATAATAATGTAGTTCCGCAATCATATCAAACAGATAGAACTTGTTCCTTCATGTTTAGTGCAGGCAAGTTTGGATTTTGAAGTGTTTCTTTACATTCAAAGCATTCGCTTTAAACTGTAAAGTAGCATTTTCTAGGATGTTTAAACAAAATTTATATAATGGTATCTAACCGAATTAATTTTACTAAACATGGATTTATAAACTTTAATAATTTGTCAATCAAAGTTAACTAATACACAATAATATTACAAATATAATTATGTCATGTAATTTTATGTGGCATAAAAATGTGCCATTGGACGTTCTATAGTAAAAAAGCTGGTTATTCCTTTAAATTAATGTACGAGAATTTATTTAAAATGTACGTGAATTTGGTTTAGAAAAGCCTTAACCACATTGTGTCTAAAGTGCGCAGTAATTCAATCATTATAAAAATTACAGAAAATTAAACTACTAAACAGATCTCTTTTTTTTTCTTACATACATCGGGTTATTCAAAAAGCATTGTTAACTTAATCAAGCGATTAACTGTCTCTCGAATTGATTAACTTAACAAAGCATTCGGTTTAACAATGTTTTATGCAATTTACGATTATAATTTTATTTTTAAACTTAATACATCATAGATCTGGGTTATTCAAAAAGCATGTTAACTTAATCAAGCGATTAACAAAGTTGTTAATTATCTTTGAACTGATTAACTTAACAAAGCCATGCGGTTTAACAATATTTTATGCAATTTACGATTATAATTTTATTTCTAAACTGTAAGATAGGCAACCAATTGTACTTTCATGTATTTATGTTAAGTATTTGTTGTAGTTAAAAAATTGAGTTCTTTTGTGTCAAACGCTGTTTATTAGAACTTTAATATTAAAATAATGATAGTAATATCTCTTAGGTTGATCACGAAATTTCTTAATTAAATTAAATTTTATATTTAGATTTTAAAACCTTCAGAAAAGAAGGCAAAGTACCAATATCCAGGAATGAATTCGGGCCGTCCTTCTACGCCACAACGCAATCCCACTAAGAAAAAATAAAACACTTTTTGATGTTGTGTGATAAATCAATAAAAAAAAAAACACAAAAGAAGAATTAACAAGAAACCAGAAGAAACTAATATTAAAAAAAAATCACTGTCACAGTCGTACTTTCGTCTGATGCATATTTTTAGTTTTTTTTGTGCATTTTAAAATATGTGGATTCATAGTTTGTATCATATCTATATATATATACATATAAATTGATTGATTAATTCCTTTATTTATATTTATACAAAATATTATAAATAGTTGTGTGAACGAGAGAAAGCGAGATAAAAAACAAAATAGCTTACGAACTATTTGCTGGTCTTAACATTGTGGTTATGTTTGCAGAATGACGCTCGCTATTTTTATAATGTGTATTATTTTGTATTTTGTGCGAATTTATCAAATCAAATATCGTATTTATTTATTTACATGAAAGTATTCATTGATCATATTGCAAACATGACTTTTAAGCAAAGCGAGTGCAATATCTTACGAAACGAACTGAAAGAATTTTACTTTATTTTTGAATCCACTCTAATTATAATTATTTAATTTAAGATAAGTTAAAAAGAATTGTTATTTAATTTTATCTGTGTTCCTTATTCATAGCGCATTTTTTTAAAAAGAAATCTTTGTACACACTCATTGGAAAAACAAAACAAAAAAATGTCATTGTAATTTCCAATCATAAGTACCGAAGCCTAATATTAACTTAATTAATTATTTAAAAAAATGTTATTTAATATAATGTAAATTTTAATAATTCACAAAGTTTATTATATTATTTTTTAATGTTATTCCACGTCACATTCTTGCTTGTTTTCCGAAAAAAAAAAAAGATTTTGTGAACGGAAAGGAAAGTTGTATTTGTGTTTGACTGTAATATTGTAGTTACTTTATCTATTGGACAATTTATTTGATTTAATTATTTGCGTAGCGTTGACGTATATTTTTTGTAATAAAAAAAAAAGAACATTAATTATTAGCAATATTTAGATTCAGAAAGTTATACTTTTTGATACATATACAGAATTATTTTTATTACATGTTTCACTACTTCTGCATAATAAATGTCATATTGCTTATAACTTGTAACAAAGTATATGGATATATATAAAATAAATATATTTTTGTTCTGCAATAAATTTTATTTTCGTTAATCCGTCTATCATTAATCGTTATAAATAAATTTGCCAAAAGTATTTTGATAATATAAAATTAATAATTTATTAGGTTTGCGACAATGCAAATAGAAATCTAGGGAATTTTGTTACTTTCAAATTGTTTCAAATGTAAGATGGCTGCCACTAGTTTCTATGCTGCTTGTCAGTTTGCTCCGTTTTAGTGATTTTGTGGTCTAAATTATATGAAGTTTATATTAAATAATACATATATCAATAGAAAATTAACTTTTAAACATTATGTATAATTTTTTTGAATATGGTGAACAATAAAAGGTACGAAAAAACTTGCCGTATATATTTGTTTTATATTCTATATTTTAAATTTTTTTTAATATCATTTTCAAATGAATTTTGTTTTCTATTATTCAGATATTAAAATGAGAGTTGTAGCATTAGTAAGTGGTGGAAAAGACAGCTGCTACAACATGATGCAGTGTGTGGCAGCCGGTCATGAAATTGTAGCACTTGGAAACCTAGAACCATACAATAAAGGTAAATACTTTTGTAATTGAACACAAAATAAACATATAAACTATAAGTTACTGAATCATTTTATGCCAATATCAAAAATCAATATATTAATAATTAATTATTTGTTTAAAACATTTCAACTTCTGCTCGCATATAAATATATTTTACATTCAAGTACATAATTCTAATTAAAAAAATATTCAAATTGACACATGTTTCAAGGTCTACTAATATTAACAGTAAACATTTGAGTTAGTTTAGAAAATTAAAAAAATCTTATTTATATTTCTTTATTAAAAATATAAAATTTCTGTTTGATATTTAACATACAATTTAAATATGACGTCAAACGAATTTGTTTCATTAACTTTTATTTATTTATCAAGATCAGATATAGAATTTTGTGATTTTTGCAAAAACAATTCGAGTAAATAAAAATTTGATTTATTTATTTTTAATTATTTGCTACTAAACTACATGCATATTTAATAAAGAATAAAAATAACTACATTTGATTAGTTTCACAAAATTTATATTATCTTAAAATTATTCCAATATAAATAGTATAAAAATTATTATTATTTTTTTAATGGTTCATCAAGTGCCAATCACCAAAGTTTTCTTAGAGAAAAACCTATTTGAAATAGAAACATTTTAACTTGAAAAATAACCAAGAAAAACAAATGAAGTTTACATTGATAATCAATTTACTAAATACACATACCTACATACACATATCTATTTTTGTTATAAAAATGTTTACTTTATACATTAAAAATAAGTTAGACAGTACAATATATTTTCAATCTTTCTAAATTATCAGTAGTAGGTTTATTATAATTTTCATAAGCTAATTCCGAGCAAATAATATGAACAGCATAATTATTTATTAGTTTTTATTTTAAGTAAAAATATTTAAAAATACGAACAAAGAAAAAATGCATAAATAATTCAATTTACTGTACTGAACAAATAAATTGTAAATCTTTAGTTACAAAAGTTGAAATTTCGGATATTTTAAAGTTTCGTACTTATAAAATCTTAGACCGATTGATATTTTTGAATTATATATTAACAAATCAATAATATAACATTGTTATAATGATGTATCTAGAATATAAAAATATACTAACTTTGCTAGATTTATAGATGCATCATGTGATGTACTTGACTGGATTAAATTCATGAGTTTATCATGACCAGTCAAAATTTAGGAAAAAAATGCATTACTTTGTCGTTGTGATCTTGTGGAGTTTGTTGCTGCGAAAACAAAAGATCCTGGGTTCAAATTCCGGCAAGGTCAATGCATTTTTTCTTTATTTAAAAATTAACTAACGATTTAATTAGTTCATCAAAATAAATTAATGACGATTTAAGCGAAAAACAAAATACTATAACCTAATATAACATGTGTAATTAATAATATATATATAAAAAAAGGTAATTGACATTATTCTAATTATTATACTAATAATAGTTTTAAATTAAATATAAATTACAGATTATATTGATTAAGGAAAGTTCAATTGATATAACTTTAACAAAGGTCAATATGGTTAAATAAGATAGCTACAAATAAATATTTTTATTTTGCCCTACACTGAACTCTAATATTTACTTCATTCGATTGTATTAACCTTTCGCGAAGGCCCTATTCTTTTATTTTAACAATAATATTAAGGGGGTAGTACACTGTGTACGTCGGAAAAGTAGATCATTCTCGGGAATTTTTTTCGGAAATAAAACACAAAGGGAGGGCAAAATTTTTTTCACTGATTTATAACTCGTCCTTTTGTCAACAATTAAGAATTTTTTTAACTTTATTGGCCGACCTCCGTGGCCGCTGCACCAGGTCGCGCGGACGTCCTCGCGCGAAACACCCAAATCGGCGTGGGAAATCCTGCTTCCCCAGGTTATCCTGGAACAAAAATGAATTGAAAACCTGATTAGTAATGAAATTTCGGGTGGAAACACGTAGCAAAATTTTTAAAATATTGATTTTTAAAAAAGTTGTGGCCTTATAAAAATTTTTTTAAATAGATTTATAGACATATTATGTGATGTACTTGACTGGATTAAATTCATGAGTTTATCATGACCAGAAAAAAATATAGAAAAAAAAAACAAAAGGTCAATGCATTTTACGTCATTTAAAAATTAACTATAATGATTTAATTAGTTCATCAAAATAAATTAATGGCGATTTAAGCAAAAATCAAAATACTATAACTTCGGAATTACTTTTCGATTACGACCGAAATTTTGTTTTTACTATTGAATTCAGGCAACTGTTAATTATTTATATCGTGCCTTGTACTATTCGGTATTAGTTAAAAATTTGCTTTTTTCAACATTCCTAACAGATGAACTAGACAGTTATATGTACCAGAGTGTGGCGCATGAAGGTGTCGCATTGATGGGTGATGCAATGGGTCTTCCATTGTACAGAGTAAAGACAACCGGTCAGGCACATCACATGGACAAAGATTACATACCGACAACGAGCGATGAAGTTGAAGACTTATACAGTTTACTCGAAACGATTCAGGTAATGTCAAACTTAACTATTTCATCAAATTTGGACATTTTCCAATTTCTAGGCGCTTAAAAAATAAATTGCAGGCAGACATGCAGATAGAGGGGGTGGCTGTTGGGGCAATTCTATCTGATTATCAGCGTATTAGAGTGGAGAATGTGTATGTACAATATCTTGTTGTGTTTTTTTATAATTCAAATGATATACGCTTGGATCAGCGAAACAAAATTGATTCAACTATACTCAGTCAAATATAATATTTACCTTTCATTTTACTAATAATATATTGCACTTCGAATTGAAAAGTATAGAATTTTCAATTTTACATTTTATTAAAAAAATTAAGACCTAAAAAAATCGACTAACTTTATAAATTTGTTCTCCGAAACTATAAAAAGATATCAAACCGCGGTTTTCTAGGGGTGAAAAAATAGACTTTAAACTTTTTTCAAGAATTTTTATTGTTACTTTTGTTGAAAATCGTCCGAGTTAACTCCTGTCCTTGTTCATCTGAAACAAAAATTAAAAGGCACCCTCAAAATATGATATATTATCTGGTTTTTGACCGATTTTATCCCGAATGATATTTGTGGAAAAAATCGTTAAAAAATCAGATAATATATTATACTTCAAAGGTGCATTTTGATTCTTGTTTCAGATGAATAGGGCAGGAGTTATAATTAATACCGCATAGCCGTCCGGTTTTGCAGATCTTCGAAGAAAGGGTTAGAACTCGAATGATTTTCAACAAAAGTAAAAATAAAAATTCCTGAAAGAAGTTTAAAGTCTATTATTTTATCCCCAGAAAACCTTGGTTCGATATCTTGTATAGTTTTGCAGAAAAAAATTCATAAATTTAGTCAGTATCTTTGAGTTGTGAATAATGAACTGGCAAGAAATAATAGCCCACTTGCGTCTACTGTTTACTGCTGCGTCAGTTGTTGTTTTATTAACTTTGCAGTTATATGTTCCGTAAATGGTAAACCGTTCCATTATTTACGGCGATGTTTTCCAGTAAAACGCAAGAGAGAGATAGAGAATCGAACAAATCCTAATTTCTTTCGCTGATCCAAGTGTATTGCTAAAATCCTAAATAGAATAATTAGTTTGTGCGCTGATATTGGTGTGTGTGCCTTGTTTGTTTCTCCCAATCGGTTTCAGATGTTCACGTTTAGGACTGATTTCATTAGCGTATCTATGGCAACGCGATCAATCCGAACTATTGCAGGAGATGATCGATAGTCAAGTCGATGCGATACTCGTGAAAGTTGCCACACTCGGTTTGGATCCGACTAAACATTTGGGCAAAACAATCGCTCAACTACAACCGCATTTACTCAATATGAAAGAACAGTATGGACTGAATGTTTGCGGCGAAGGCGGTGAATATGAAACGTTCACGCTTGACTGTCCATTATATACTAATAAAATTGTCATGTAAGTTTTATATTTATTCCAATATTAATTCATCCATTTTAAATCATCAATAAAAAAAAATGGCGTTTGACATTTACTAGTGATGCGCGCGGGTAAAAGCAAAGTCAAGTAGTTTCCCTCTATTTTCTGTTTTTGAACTTTAAACATGGCTCAGAATTGGATGACAGTGCAATATTAACTAATTAATTAATATTAGAAATATTAAATTAAAGTTAATTAATTAACTTAATTATAATTATTAAATTAATTAGGTTAAAGTTAAATAAGACTAAAAAGCTGAAAATAATTATTTAAATAAATAAAAAAATTTCATATACCATGTTTTTAACACGGACTAAAAAGTATAAAATAATTTCTCCTAGCCCCATACAGATTTATAACCCCCATTTTTTTTTTTACTAAATAAATAATTTTTATAAATAGATATATGAAATGGCATTTTTTTCTAATGATATTAGATTAATGACTTTGAGTTTCTATTTCTATAAATATTGGAAATCAATGAAGTGGTCTTGACGAAGCATTAAGTTAAACATCTTAATTGTCACGTACAAACATGCTATTTTTATTTATTTCTCATTATGTTCTACAATAATTATTGCACTCAACTTTTATCTTGATATTTAAGTAAATTATTAATGATTTATGTAGAATGATAAATAGTAAGGTAAATGAATACAAAAACATGATACTTATTTTTGTTTTATTTTGGTGTCTGGAAGTTTAAATATTTTTAATTATATTTTTAGATAATATACACTCAGATACTCGTACTTATACTTTAATAATATGTATTATATTTATACTTTGATAGATATTTGTGAATAAAAGAATTATCATTGTACATTGTGAAAATATAATTCTGAGAAAAATGTAGAATATTTTTACCGAAAATGAAGGATGAAATAAAAAATAGTTTAATTTTTTTCGCGAACTTTAACCATTGAAAAACATTTTATACAATCTATAGTGAACTATTTGACACTAATATTATGCAACAATAATTTATGTATGTATTTTTAACATTATTTATTTTCTAAACGATAATATTTTTTAATCTTACTTGGCGAAAGAAAAGTGTTCTTCACATGATCATTTAAATACTATATATTTTTTCACTGAAATAACACTGTAATCTTAAATAATCTTAATATGAAATATAAGTAATAGTAAGTTGTTTATATTTTTATTCAAGAATTGTTATATATTCATGTCCCGGAAATGTGGGACTGCTCATGAAATTTAGTCATGACATTTGTGTCTATTACATTTTTATCAAATATGCTGTTGAATTCAATTTTGTTAGACGTTTTATTAGTTTGATTATATAGTAGAAAGAGTGGTTCTGTGATTTTTGATTCCGAATTGTCATTTATAAATTAATTTTTTGCTTAAATTCCTACAAAGTTTTTAAATCTTATACTATGAGTATTGCAAGGTAAAATATTGAGAAAATAATTGAGTTTCACATACCCATACGTGTGTATACATCATTATAATATAAGTATGTATAAATATATAACCTAAAAAAATTGACCAATTTTTTTCTGCGAAACTATAAAAGATATCAAATCGCAGTTTTCTGGGGTTTGAAAGAATAGACTTTGAACTTCTTTTTATTTTTACTTTTGTTGGAAATCGTCCGAGTTCTAACCCTTTCGGCATATATTTTACAAATGATACTTTTTCAGGAATTTTTAGAATAATATTTTTTGTGAAACTTTTTAGCAATGATTCGGAACTCGTTCTTCATTCAGACAACGCTATCGCTCCTGTTGGATATTTACGCTTAAATAAACTACATTTAGAACCGAAATTAACTGCTGAAACCCTGACAGATCGTTTACGAACGATATCAATGAAAGACGCCGATGGATATATTACCGATCCGGGCGAAGAAGCAACCGAACATATTATCGATAACGAAACGGATGATTCGATCGATGATAATATCGATTACGTAACGAATGAATGTACTGAGAATACAATAATTGAACATCCTGTATTTCAAGCGAGTACCAGTACGGGATGGTTGTGGTGTGGAGGGCTGGCTGGATATGGAGATGGTGTTGAAGAATGCATGGAACAAGCGTTGAATAAATTAGAGAGTAGGTATGCTTCGTGTACTTTCTTATTTTTCAATTCATTTTTCTGGTTGCATTTTTTCTATCTCTCTCTTAAATTTCACATTATAGAAACGAAGGAAATAATAATAATAATTAAACTGAGTTTGTTGTTGTTATTTTGTAATTTAATTGTTGTTTTAATATAGTAAACGAACTCATTACATGAAAATAAAGTTTTAGAATTAAGTTCTGTATAATCTTAATTTAAATTCGACATTTCGATATATGTATATTATCTGGGAAAAATATACAAATGATATTAATAATAAACAAACAAAACAAGTTACTAAAACCTAAACTTTTTTTATTTTTATTGTATTTGTTAATAAACAATTAAAAAAGAAAATGAAATAGTGCTTTTAACTAAAATTATGAATTGAATTTATTTCAAGAGGAATAAAAAATTTAATTTTAGTATATATTTGTTGAATTTTTGAATGAAAATTTATAATTTATTATTGTATTTGTATAAATAAAATTTACTTTTTCATTTAAAATTAAACTGTAAATTATATTATCATACACATGCTAAAATTATGTTCAATGTTTTCCAAAACAAAATATTTCTGAATATAACTAAAAATAAATATTTATGTTTGTTTAAAATTATATTTATTAATATATATTTATAATCAATTTCTGTAAAAATTTAATTTTTGAAAAAGTCCTTGCAAAAATATATACATCTATTATATAGTTAAAGCCAGTTCAAGGCAAACAAAAGGCTATTATCAGACAGGTGGTGGGAATACAAAAAAGGATAATTTTACATTCGATTTATTCGTTTAATACTACATATTTATGGTAACTAATTATTAGAAAAATTAGCTAATTCATGTACAATTAATAATTTAATAACAATTTTTATATTCAGACAGAATTAACATATAAAAAAAATTAATCAAATATTTAATTGTCAATAATATAATAGTAAATCTTTGTTTATTATTATTTTGATTTCCAAAAAAGATATATGTTGTTAATTGTTATTATAGTACTGATGTATTAATTTCAGAATTTTTGTATGTGTGGTTTATTTGTAAAAAAATAATTTTCATCATTTTTCTTGAAAAATGCGATTTTCTCTTTATTTCACACATACATTTTATTTGAAAAAAAAATATGATTAATCTTTATTACAATTAACAACGTATATATTTTTTGGAAATCAAAATAACAATGAAAATATTGACAATTAAATATTTGATTAATTTTTTTATATGTTAATTCTATAAATATATAAAAAAAAATTCTAATAATTAGTTACCATAAATATGTAGTATTAAAACGAATAAATCGAATGTAAAATTATCCTTTTTTGTATTCCCACCACCTGTATGAATATAGCCTTTTGTTTGCCTTGAACTGGCCTTAACTATTGTACAATTTATCCGGCGTTGCAAATAACTAAATTATCAAACTGTCTTTGAAACACTTGAAATAATAAAATATTTTGCAGGTTCGTTGAATGCGGGAAATTTGAGCGTATCCGATATATGCGCAATCAATATGTTCGTACGTGATATGTCACAGTATCCGTTAATAAATCGAATCTACTGCCGTGCACTATCGCATATCAATCCGCCCACTCGTGTATGCGTCGAAGTACCATTGCCCGAAAATTGTCATGTTTTGATGGAGGCATTAGCATGGAAATCGAAGAACACCACCGATGCTTCTTCGATTGAGAAACATACAATGCACGTGCAAGGCATCTCACATTGGGCACCAGCTAATATCGGACCGTACAGTCAAGCTATACGGGTAAATAAACTAGTTTTGTTTTTTAGTTGGTTTTATAGTGTTTTGAAACAACAAGATGGATGATACGATCAGACTGATTTGAGGCCGGGTAATTTATTTTCAAATATCAAAATAAGTTTCAGATCTAGATCAGCTGATTGCTGCATGACCTTGTTGCAAGCTCGGTTTTTTTTAGTCCTGTTCGTATTAGTTAAAACCAATTTTAAAACCGAGATTGTAGTACCAGCTATTTTATTTAATAGGATCCAAATTTAAATTCTTATTTCTGTGATAAATATCGAAAATTTTGTCTTCAAATTATAAAGAAATACATTTTGTTGTTGTTAGGTAGAAGATATAATATGTGTAGCGGGCCAAATTGGTTTAGTGCCTGGTAATATGACATTAGTAAAAGGCGGTATTCGTCAACAATGTCAATTAGCTTTAAGGCATATTGGACGTATTGTTGCAGCTGTCGATCATGCAACACAACTTAGAGATGTTGTTCAAGGTAATTTATTCTCTTGACCATCAAAATTTAACTACAATTTTTATTATTAAATAAATACACTGTAAAAAAAAAACAGTTGTAAAACTTTAGTATAAAATATCTGTAATTTCATTTTACCATAAATATTCTGTATTTCTACCTCAAAATTCTGTAATTTTTATTCATAATAATCACATAAAGTAAGTGAAAAATGACCTAATAAGTATGTGAAATTGTTTGCTTTACTTCACATATTTAATGTAGAAATACATATTGTTGGTATAACATCTTAAATTATGTAATATTACAGCTTGTTTATTAATATCTGTAATAATTTATCAAAATAATGAGACTTAGTACATATTTTGTGTAATAATAATACTAATAAAATATTTTAAGTGTAATTCATTCATTTCAAAATACATCCTTTATGCAAATTTAGAAATGTATGTAATTATACCAACAATAATATTACAGAACTAAACAAATTTTAGCTATTTAAATTTCTGACAGCATATTTAGTTCTGTAAATTGACTAAAAGAGACTTTACTAGAAAATTGTAATATTACATACATATGTACTTTTCCATTTCGTTGGTAATATCATATTACATAATGTTTGCATAGTTCTGATATGTATTTTTAAATAATTATGTAAAATAGACAGCAGTTTAGAAATATTGGGCATCATAGTGTCTCATGATTTGTAGATAAAATTACATAAGTTTTTTTTACAGTGTACATATAATAGTAACCTTCAGGCTTTCACAGCCGGTATCGTTTGAATTTATAAAATATTCTGAGCTGGTACACTATGGTCGATCTATCCTCGTCGCAAATGTTTACGACGAGAATAGAACGACCACGGCATATACTAGCCCAGAAAATTCTATAAATTCAAATATGTACCTACAATTTTGTTTTTTGTAGGTGTATGTTACGTTACGAAATCGAAATACATCGATCATGCGAGACGCGAATGGGAAGAACGAACCAATAATGCAATTGTTGATTATGTTGTTGTATCGGAGTTGCCCCGAGGCGCCTTAATCGAATGGCACGTATGGGCCCATAGACATAATAATCAATTTGAATGTAAGTGTTGTTGATTTTTGATTATTTTTTTATTTAATATTATGATCTCGAAGGAAAAATTCTAAGGAAATAATAATGATAATTTTTTTAATTTTTAGTTATCGACTATGTTGTCAATAAAAATGTATGTAATTTAAATATAGGGATTTTTAGTGTTAAAAATTAATCACATTTGAAAATGAGTTTTGTAAACTAATTGTTATTTATTTTAAATAGAATAAAGCTTATTTTACATATATTATATTTCAAGTAGATGAATTTTAGGTTAAAGATAAGATAAAAAGTTAATAGTAGGTGTTATTCATTTTATTTTTTATTTTTTTGTTGAAAAAATATGAAAACATTTATAAATGTTTAATAGCATGTTACTATTTTTGTAATTTTTACAAAGCTAATTTTATAAATTAGATTTTTTTTAAATTTAAATGGTTAAATTATCTAATTTAAAAATATCACTGATAGAGCATGTATTGTTACACTGTTCTAATGGATTTTACGCATGTAATAAATTTGTTTGTTGACGATCTTTTGTAATCGTAGTTAACTAGATTAACTCAGTAGTTAATATTGCTTACTGTTTTTTTTTTAATAATATGTATTGAAAGGAGTTAGCAGTATTAACCACAGCTAATTACGATTACGAAAAAAAATTGCCTTTTGTTTACAATTAGCCAGTTAGTAAATTAGTAAATTTTCAATTACGATTACGAAAATGTTATAGAATCCAGATTTGCCAATGGTGGCAGATAAAATTCGCGTTCTACAGTTCTGAAACAAAAAGAAATTAGATGATTACTTGTGACACAACTAACCTACAAAATGTATAATTTTTACATTTATTTTTAAAATGACCCTTGTTTTCTTTATTTTTTTTTATTTAGGGATAAAAATTATACATTTTATAGGTTCCAAAAAAGTTACATGTGTTACAAGTACTAACACCTAATTTGTTTTTGTTTCAAAAATGTAGAACACGTGTTTTATCTGCCACCATTGGTAAATCTGAATTTTGATCTGATCACTTTGATACCATTTTTTTAAGTAAAAATTTGACTTTTTTGAAAAAAAAAGTATTGCTCGAAACTTCAATAAATACACTTTTCAACGGTATAATTGTTGTTTAACTGTATTTGTTGTAGAAGTACTCAAAAAAAATGTTGAAAAACATCTAAAAAACCGGCTCTTAATATCTGAAGTTTATTGTAAAAAATAAGACCAACAGGAATGTCTAAAAAACTTGTATGTATATTTTACACAAATTGTTTTAATAATTGAGGTTAAAGTATATTGAGATAAAGCCAGTATATTTTTTAATAAAAGTATTTATTTATTGTGATCGATTTCGGCTATGTAGCCATTATCAAGCTTCCTGAAATTACACAGAAAACAATAATCATATTATATATATTCTGTCATTGTTTGAATGTTTGAAATATGAAATTACAAAAGTAGTTACTATGTATGTTAGTAATGCAAATTCTATATTAAATATTGAATTGTTTTAATAACTTTATATTCTAATGACCTAAATATTTGATGAGAATATCCTATAACATTTTTGCAGCTTTATTTAAGTACAGCAGCAACAATTAATTATAGTATCAAACGACATATTATTATCGTATTCAGTTTGATTATTCTCTTGTCTATTGTTGACACTGCCTCTCTTTGACTGATTATCAAATTGTTCGTTCTGATGACGTTTCCTATTGTTGTTTTTTCGTTGATTTTTCGGTTTCGATTGTTCATTCGGTTGTAATTCTCCTTCATTTTGTTGCAGCTATTGATTTTGTTGCGGGGAAATAGAGAGTAGTTTAATTTGAATATTATTTTCTGTTTAGATGAAGAGACCGGTAAATGCGTGGAACAATACGCAATATCGATACGTCGTCGTTGGAACTATGAGAATAATGTCGCAGCGATTGTGTGCCACGTTTCGCATACGGAACAAAGTCCTGGTCAGCTGACGTACGATTTATTCCACGAAGTTATCACCTATACGCTAACGAAATTGAATCAAGACTATGAGACGGAAATATCTGTTAGTTATCTACGAGTATTCTATCCGATTATTAGAGACATTGATGTCGTTATGATGCATGCAGCATTCGAAGATTTACGATTACAATTCAATGTTGTCTACACGTTAGTGCCTGTTTGTTCGTTACAGAATAGTGCTACATTATTATCTGTATGTGGTATACGCAATGAATAAAATTCAAATAATAAAGTTATTCTATTTTAACTAAATTGCTGTAAATTATTTAACACCTCTTTTCCTTAGACCGCAGAAATGAATAACTAATATTTTTCATATTAAATGACCAAATAAATAAATTTGTTTCTTTTCTTATACTTTTTTTCAGATAAACAAGAAAAAGTTTGGATTTCTTTTAAAAGTGAAGTGTTTTAACAAAATTGTGTACTGCCAAATCGAAATTATATTTTTTCATATGATTTGGCTCATGTTCTGATACTCTTACAGTTTCAGATCTTCAATGAAACATCTGGTAATATAAAATTGTATGAAATATAATTTAAATAATAATAAATACATATTACAACTATATTTCTGTCTTTAGATACTAATACACTTTTAGAGTTTATTAATTTCAATATTTATATTTAAAAAGAAATGAAACTAATAAAATGAAGAAATGAAATTAATAGCGAGGGGGTCGTACGGGGTTGGGATTGGAATATGTTATAACAAACTTCTTGTCAAATTTGTTTAATATTCTCTAAAAAAAATTGTTAGAAAACCAAATTTGTTATTAATTTTCTTCCTAAATGAAGCACAAAAAATGCAGCGACTTTTTTTTGCAAACATTAATAATTAATAGCCGTGGGCTCGTACGGGGTTGGGGGTTGAAAATGTTATAGCTGCTAGGCAGCACTTGCGTTGCTATAACATTTTCAACTCCCAACCCCGTGCGAGCCCACGGCTATTAATTATTAATGTTATTAACTTTAAATTCTTCAATCGCAAATATCTCGAGAACGGCTGAGAATTTCGCAAAAATAACAAAATTTGCCGTCCCCTTACTAATCCAAGATAAACCAGGTACGTACTGCAACATATCCAAAAATCAACCCCCTAGGACGCCCCCTTATTAATTAAGTCAACCTCCAAAACTGTGATAAAAAGTTAACAAATTTGTGTATAAAAATATTAAAAATTCAAAAATTGAAAATGCAAGTATTTTGCAAACGACTGCAAATTTCGCAAAAATAACGAAATCTACTCCGCAACACTAGTGTTGCTATAATATTTTCAACCCCCAACCCCGTACGAGCCCTCGGCTATTAATTATTAATGTTTGCAAAAAAAAATCTTTATTCGCGAATATCTCGAAAACGGCTGGGAATTTCGCAAAAATAACAAAATTTGCCGTCCCCCTTACGAACTTTACGATAAACCAGGTACGTACTACAACATATCCAAAAATCAACCCCCTACGACACCCCCTTATTAATTAAGCCAACCCCCAAAACTGTGATAAAAATATGTGAAAAAACTCAATTTTTTTCTTGTTTTCTTGATCCAATTTTGTTAAAATGTTTCATTTCTCGCTTTCTTGATACCTAATATTGCATTTTACGCTTTCCTGATACAAATCTTGCATTTTACGCTTTCCTGATACAATTTCGTTAATACCTCTTAGGTTATACATTTCCGCAATTCACTGATGTTAAACTGGTTGCCAATAAGCAAATGATACATTGATACATTTTGATACATTGATACATTTTGATACATTTTTACGAGCCCTCGGCTATTAATTATTAATGTTTGCAAAAAAAATCTTTATTCGTAAATATCTCGAAAACGGCTTTGAATTTCGCAAAAATAACAAGCACCTCGCGATTTACAAATAACTGTCTACTTTTGGACGTGCTACAACATATCCAAAATGCAACCCCCTACGACACCCCCTTATTAATTAAGCCAACCTTCAAAACTGTGATAAAAATATAGAAAAAATCTCAATTTTTTTCTTGTTTTCTTGATCCAATTTTGTTAAAATGTTTCATTTCTCGCTTTCTTGATACAAATCTTGCATTTTACGCTTTCCTGATACAAATCTTGCATTTTACGCTTTCCTGATACAATTTCGTTAATACCCCTTAGCTTATACATTTCCGCAATGCACTGATGTTAAACTGGTTGCCAATAAGCAAGTGATACATTTTGATACATTGATACATTTTGATACATTAATACATTTTGATACATTGATACATTTTGATACATTTTTACGAGCCCTCGGCTATTAATTATTAATGTTTGCAAAAAAAATTTTTATTCGCGAATATCTCGAAAACGGCTGGGAATTTCGCAAAAATAACAAATATTTGCCACCCTCTTACGAACCCGTAGATAAACCAGGTACGTACTACAACATATCTAAAAATCAACCCCCTAGGACACCCCCTTATTAATTAAGTCAAGCCCCCAACAAAACTGATGAATATATTGAAATTGAAATTTTGGTGAAATGTATTTTTTCTTATTGTTGAATAAAGTTCGTTAAAAACAGATGCTGTGTTGTATTTATGTTTTTCCCAATTTCATCCCTTAAATTAGTTAAAATCTTTAATCGCAAATATCTCGAAAACGGCTGGGAATTTCGCAAAAATAACAAATATTTGCCACCCCCGTACAATCCCTTAGATAAACCAGGTACGTACTACAACATATCCAAAAATCAACCCCCTAGGACACCCCCTTATTAATTAAGTCAAGCCCCCAACAAAACTGTTGAATATATTGAAATTGAAATTTTGGTGAAATGTATTTTTTTCTTATTGTTGAATAAAGTTTGTTAAAAACAGATGCTGTGTTGTATTTATGTTTTTCCCAATTTCATCCCTTAAATTAGTTAAAATCTTTAATCGCAAATATCTCGAAAACGGCTGGGAATTTCGCAAAAATAACAAATATTTGCCACCCCCTTACGAATTAATGGATAAACCAGGTACGTACTACAACATATCTAAAAATCAACCCCCTACGACACCCCCTTATTAATTAAGCCAACCCCCAAAACTGTGATAAAAATATATAAAAAACTCAATTTTTTTCTTGTTTTCTTGATCCAATTTTGTTAAAATGTTTCATTTCTCGCTTTCTTGATACAAATCTTGCATTTTACGCTTTCCTGATACAAATCTTGCATTTTACGCTTTCCTGATACAATTTCGTTAATACCCCTTAGCTTATACATTTCCGCTATGCACTGATGTTAAACTGGTTGCCAATAAGCAAATGATACATTTTGATACATTGATACATTTTGATACATTTTTACGAGCCCTCGGCTATTAATTATAAATGTTTGCAAAAAAAAAATCTTTATTTGCAAATATCTCGAAAATGGCTGGGAATTTCGCAAAAAACAAAATTTTCCGCGTTTTACACATACTGGTCAGTTATGGCCGTACTACAACATATCCAAAAATCAACCCCCTATGACACCCCCTTTTTACTACTTTGACTGCAAGGAAAAGTAGTTAAGCGTTTGGTACGGTGTCTGTAACATTTTCAAAAAAAAAAAAAAATTGTATAGAAATCCTTCATATAGCCTGTAGATGACGAATCTGAACTTAGTTTATGAGGGTGTATGTGTGTGCGTCGTCAGCTCGCTCGCTCGCTCGCTCGCTCGCTCGCTCGCTCGCTCGCTCGGTCGTAAGTCAAAATTTTGTGGCCGCAACTCCTCCTAGACGGTTCAACCGATTTTAATGAAATTTTCAGGATAAATTTGTCTAGTACCCAAGATGGTCATGTGGTTTTGTTTTTTTCCAGTGATGCCAACTTTCCGAGAAAAAAATTACTAAAGTTTTAAAAAATTCATATTGGCTACGTTATTTATCCGATTTTGATCAAATTTTCAGAAAAGATTTCCCTAATGCTCCCATTAATTACATAATTTTATTAATTTTCAGTGTTGCCAACTTTCCGAGAAAAAAATTACTAAAGTTTTAAAAATTTTATTATGGCCATGTTATTCAACCGATTTTACTCAAATTTTCACAAAAGATTCTCCTAGTATTCATGTAATTTATGTAATTTTAACAAAATACAGTGTTGCCAACTTTCCGAAAAAAAAATTAGTAAAATTTAAAAAAATTTATTTTGACCATTTTATTTAACCGATTTTAATCAAATATTTATAAAAGTTTTTTCTAGTGCCTAAATAAATTATGCAATTTTAACAAAATACAGTGTTGCCAACTTATCGAGAAAAAAAATCACAAAATTTTAAAAAAATTCATTGTGGCTACATTATTTATTCGATTTTGATCAAATTTTCAGAAAAGTATCTCCTATTGCCCACATAAATTATAATATTATTAAAATACAGTGTTGCTAACTTTCCGAGAAATGTCAAAGTAGTCTATATATGGGTTTATCCATATACTTCTAATCTTGTTAATTAAGTTTTTGAATTTTTATACACAAATTTGTTAACTTTTTATCACAGTTTTGAGAGTTGACTTAGTTAATAATAATTAATAGCCGTGGGCTCGTACGGGGTTGGGATTGAAAAATATTATATATATATATTAATACTACTGTACAACAGATGTCGCTAGTAGTATTAAACGTAAACAAAATTCAATTTATTGAGCGCGCTATTACTTTTTAAATATTTGAGGAATGGGAAAAATCAAAATACACAGTATTTGTTTAAGGACTTTATTGAACAATAGAAAAATACATTTATTGAAAAATGAGTAAAATATATAATATATTGAGAATTAATTTTTTTAAGCTTATTAATAAAAATTAATAGTTCCTTTTTAAACAATGTATCAAAAGAAATGTTAGTGCTAATTTAAGATTTCAAAATAGAACGGAATCAAAAACTGATATATCTTGGCATGCTTTTATATTTCTTCTTTTAGATTTTTATAATAAAACAAATTAAGTTTACATCATTTATTTATTTTTTTACATATAAAGAAAAATATAATGTAATAATAAATCAAAAATAATATATATAAAGATAATTACTACTAATCTACATATATTTTTAAATTAATTACTACTACTAAATACTAGTTAGATCACACTTATTATACACAATCATCGTCACAAGTCACGCACGCCATTTTCGAAACAGAACAACACATAAATACTGATTCAATTTCTTCAATTTGAGATTAACATCGAATTTTAGCTCAATTCATCACCAAAATAGAATATTTTCAAATAAAAAAATATATTTATAGATTTTCAGTTCTTTAACAGTGTAAAAACTTTTCGTTTCACTAAAACGTGAAAGCATTTATAAATAATTGACAACTAAAACAAAATTGCATAAATAATTAAACTTGAATTCAAAGAACCGATAATTTACGAAAATTAAATTTCGACAAATTTACCATTACATTTAAATTAAATATAATATCACTGAAAAAAAAAAACAAACTTAATCAATAGATGAAAGATTGATTTTATTTCTTGTTATTTTAAAGATAGATTAAATGAAATGAAATGAAATCCCCTGACAATTACAATTTTATAATTTGACTATAAATCATTTTGATAAAAAACCCTAAAAAATATTTTTTTTAGATAGTCAAATAAAACTAAATCTTGCATATTACAAGAGAACATAAGACGAAAAAATATAAAGTAAATATATATATAAATATATGTATAGAGATAGAATTAAATAAAAAAAATATATATCAAACTAATTTTAAAATTGTATAAAATATCATTCTCAATATACAGCATGAGTCATATAGTTAAAAAAATAGTAACAACAATGATATTGAATTACTTTTTTTTAAAACCTATTAGTATTAATAAGAAATTTAAAGTTCTTGGAAAAATTTATTATTCCATTTGAAATAAAACGAATTTGTAAAATTTGATATGAAACAAACTGTATAAGAGAGAGACTAAAATATAATTTAAAATCGACGAAGAATGAATTAAAATTACATAGAAGTAGGCGACCAAAAATTCATTTCCCTCAATTCGGATGGCTTGGCTTTGAAGACTTGCGGCTTTTTTACCGTTTGCATATCATCATCGGTAACGCTGGTCAGATCAATCATTGAACCACTCTCTTCCGAAACGGTACTAACCGAACTCGATATTGTATCTCTTTTCCCCAATAAACTCGACAGCAACCAACCAGTATTCTTTTCCGGTTCGACAAACGTGCCGGTAAAATACTTATGCTGCTGATTCGGAAGCAATTTTCGATTTAATTTCGGTGAACTTAACGGTGACGTTGGCAATGATTTACTGCCACGACGAATTGAAGGATTGAAGCCGTCTGGATAATCGATGGTACTACCATCCTGTTGTTGAAGTTCAAAGCGTTTCTGTGATACCATCTGATGAGCGACTTTAACAATTGATGTTCCGCAAGCAGCTCCTACACCTACAACAACAAAAATAAAAATCTATTAAATGGACTCGGTTAATTTAAAACACGAACATTTTTAACCCATTTTGTCAAAATTGTATTCAGGGGGTAAGTCCAGTTCTCTCGACCGAAAAAATCGATTTTTCGTTTTTTTTTTGCATAAAATTAATGCTATAAGTGTGGCCAAAACGGTTTTTCCCGAATTCGAAAAAATTACGAAGTTATAGCCAAAAATGTAAGTGCGTGCACGGGCCGTGAAATAAAGATTTAAAAATTTTAAAGCTCGTTTCCTCTAAACGTACTTTTTCGTCATGGCTCCGATGATAACTCGAACAATTTTCAATCTTTTTGAACAATTGGCGTTTCGACCTTCGGGCGACGCCATTTTGCAGGTATGTAGTAAAAAAAAACAACATTTGCGATGTTATTTTGTTGTTCGAATAACCTATAATAATGTGCTTTTTACCCCATTTGAGCTGTGCGCGTTTTTAGCTTTGCAGAACTGGGCTACCCCCTTAATTTAAGTTAGGGATATTTTTAAATATATTAAATTAAAAAAGTTATGTCACTCGAATCTTCGGATTGCTAATCAAACTTACTACCAACTTGTGTTATCAGATAACCCCGGCAAATGACAGAATTATTTTCATTCAATTGTAATTGTTTATATATATATTTATTATTATTTAAAAAAAATATATAACTTAATGTATATTTCTAATATGCCGAAGGCCCATAAAATGTAGTTTAGATTACTGTTCGGAACTCGTCACTACTTTACGCAAATGTATGACTTGCAGTTTCGAAAAAAAAATGTCTAAATGAACGATCACGAAACAAGTATTTCGATACTTGAGATCAAGGTCCGATTTGAGCTATAGTGTCATTAAAGAGAGAAAGAAATAAAGAAAGAGAAAACTCCAGTCCAAATGAGTCTTTTAACTCTCTTAAAAGCATCATTTGAACTGCCGTTTTAGTTTTACGTACAATTCCAAGAATTTTGACCAATTCAAACACTTAACACACTTTCAGTTTTAACGCCAAATGTTTGGATTAGTCAAATTCTTGGACTGTGCGTAAAACTAAAACGGCAATCCGAATGAGGCTTTAAGCATAAAATAAAAAAGAAAATTAATTAACAACAGATAGAGATGATACATCACTGCGCACAGATACTGACGATGAGAATATTTATAATTAGTTTAAATGTTAATATGTATTTTTAAAATAATTATTAAAAATTTAATAAATTTACTGCCGCTATAAAATTGATCGACTTTATTCCTAGTATTAAGTTTTGTTTTTCTCTAACGAGTTTCTATTAATTTTACAAAATTATTGTTAGAAACACATTTTTTTTTTTCAAAGAAAAATCATCAAACAAAAATGTTTGCGAAAGACGTCATGTATGAAATTCTACGTGCTAGAATTTGTAAACGTAACGTATAGAGCTGACATGCGCACTGCGGTATGGTATCGAAATAGTCTTTAGCGTCTTTAAAATTAATTAGTGCCGTTTTTAAACGTCATCAACAGTGAACGTGTTAAAAATATCTAAAACTTTCGATAATAATACAATTTGTATTTTTTTATAATTATTAGTTATGTCTAGGGCCCTACAAAAACTTAATACAACCCTGCCATTTTAACATAAATAGGGGCTCTTCACTATAATAGAATTACTTTGTTTCAATTATTGTTTTATATTATTTTTTACCTACGAATAATAATTACATATTAATTGAAATAAATCAATTTGAAAAAAGCGTGCAAAAAAATAATCTTATTTTTCAAATCACGTAACAACACACACATCACATCTACGTCATCTAGCCTTTCTTTTTATTTTCTATTATATGTTTTTGTTTGCCCATAAAACGTCAGAGGAAATTTACGTCACAGTGAGAAAAGGTCAGGGAAAAATGTAAATTATCTTTATACCTATAGATATCTGCATGCTATAGGCCCATTTACAGAATAATATAATAATTATAAGAACGTAAAAACAAAAAAAAATACATCAAATCGTCGGTGCCAAATTGGCAATTTTTAATAATTTATTCCGAGCCTATTAGATGATAAATTTCAAAATTAAATATTTGTATTAAATTAACTTTTTACATTAAAAGTATTTTAACTTGCTTTAAAAATAATAGTGGAGCCAAATTCATGTCTACTGGTGTTTATTAGGGTGGCCTTATATAAAAAAAAATTCCAGTAAGGCTGAAATCGATAATTTTACATCGAAAAAACATCAGAAATAATGTGTTTAAGGAAGTGACAGGTTCCACTATACAAGTGAAATTTTCGGAAAATGCGTGTTTTGGCATTGTTTTCCGAAAAATTCAGTTATATAGAGATAGAGAAACCTGCTATTTCCTTAAAAACATGCTAAAAACATTGGCCCGTATTCTCACCTCATTTATAAAAGTGACTTTTGCCAAAGGACTTTTGACGTTTACTTAAAATTATTTATTAAGCAATTTATAATATTTTATATAAATTTTATAATACCTACCAAATATAATAAAAATAATCATAAATAGAAAAACTATTTACAATTGATGAAAATCAGAAGCAAAAAGTTATTTTGAAGTTAATGATAAAAGCACTTTTTCACGACAAAGTGAGGAGAATATTTTTTTCTGATGTTTTTTCGATGTAAAATTATCGATTTTAGCCTTACTGGACAATTTTTGTTTATAAGGCCACCCTAGTGTTTATAACTATGCTATTACTAGTTACTAGTTATTAAATTATTTGAATACTGCCAAAATCTTAACTACATTTTGTCCCGCAGTAAGTTTTTTTTTGTGTGTTTTGCTTTCTTACCTTTAAAACCGTCGTCGGTTCCGCTCGATTTATGTTGTTTGATGGGCGGTTTAGCGATAGCAGCTGGTGTATCGTGGAGGTATTGTCGACAGGGTATGGTGTGTTGTGTTAAATTGGGAGCTTCTTTCGCGTCTCTGATGATGCTGTTTTGCGCGTTGCGTTCGTCGCGTGATTTCTTACGCGGATAACGAATAAAGAAGTGATCGTCGTGATCTGGCGGCGATAGAGCGTTCTGATCTAGATCTAACCTGTAACACAATTTATTATTCAAAACTGAGTTCATTGAAATCATCGAGAAAATTGAAAATTTTGTTTTTCTATGTTGAAACTATGAATTTTAAAAATATTTAAATAGTTGATTAGTTGATTTAATAAATTTGGAAAAATGTACTGGCCTCGCCAGAATTCGAACCCGGCACCTTCTACTTTTGCAGCAGATGCCCTACCAACTCGTGGTCCAGTATTTAGCTTTACTCTAAAGAAATTTTGTGATTCTAGAGAATTAAATTAGATTTATGAAAATAATATGTAGAATAAATAAAATATAGGATGGTATTACAAGCTTGGTTTTAACTAATATCGATTTTTAAAATAATGCCACTGTTTTGAGACCAGGACTAAACAAATGAACTAATAAAACATCCAAAAATCGAGCTTGTAGTACCAGCCAATGTGATTTACATTGTTAATATGAAGCACAGATTACCTAACACAAACTGATACACAATAATTATTTATTACAACGTAAAAATAGCAAATAACTAAGAAATAAAAAACAAAATAATTCATAAATATTTATAGTAAAAAATAAATATTAGAATATTTGTAATATTCATAAACAATATTATATTTGAAAAATTCAAGTCATATAGTTTAAATATTAACTATTTATAAAGTATAAACTCAAATATATTTTGTAATTTTATTATTTAAACTTATCATTAAATTTATTAGCAAAATTATGACAAATACCGTAACTAAATATTTATTTTAAATATTTAAACATTGAGTAACAATATTTAAAATTTCATTAAATTCTTTATATTAAATAAGAAAATTATAACCTTTTTGAACCAAAAATACAAAAGAATCCGTTTACAATTATTTTTAAAAATATTTGAAAAACCAAAACGAAAAATTGGGCAATTTTAACAGTTGCCAAAAATACGATATAAATTATGCTACAAAGTTTCGCAAAACAAATTCTCTATTGTTTTAAAATAATCACCAATCGCATCGTTTTATTTTAAAATTATCTAATAATAAAATACTTAAAATGTTTTATCGATTGTATCTTACTTTAGATTTAAATAGCAAAGTTTTTTTTTTCGCACCTTATACGGAAAAACAAATTTATGAAAACGATGCAAAATAATTTCGTAAATCAAAAATATAGTTTAAAAATTCAATATATTTAAAATTAAAATAAATTTAATAAATAACAAGCGAAAAAAAATCTATAATTCAAAATATCATAAATGCAAGTTTCTTTTCTTTATTAATATAAAAAAAAAATGTATTATTTCGCAAGACTAAAAATCTAAGTTCAATATGATCTTATTATCATCTTAAAATTGAAATAAATAAAAAGCACAAATAATATTGCATAAGAATAAAAATATTTACTTATTTTTTAATATTATAGAAACACAGTCTCTGAACTCTAAAAATCTTAAAATTTAATTTGAAAGTAAAACTAAAAAAAAAAAAACTTACACTGTTACTAGTTCAAGAATATGCATTGGATAAAAATAAATAAACTTCACTTAAAAATTTATTAAAATAAATTAAGAATCACTTAATAAATATTAGTAAACTATTTTAGTTCAATAAGACACTAACACTTATGGTTGAAAACGTAAGAAAAGTGAATAAGTCGATGTCTCAAGCAAAAATAATGAAACAGACAAATGACGCAAAAAATTTTATAGCAAAAATTATTATATAAATATTTATTTTTCTAAATAGTGAAATACTGAATTATATACAAGGTGATTAAAGGTCAAAAATTAATTTGATAATTTTTTAGTAATAAATATTTTGTCTGATAATACACATAAATACGTGACAAGATATCTCATCCTAAATAACTAATTTTTTTAAATAATAACAAAAATAATATTTGTATCCCGGAACAAAAAAACATTTTGTTTACACAACACATTGTTGCAACTAAAACCAATTCAATATTTAATTCTTTTCTAAATAATTTAAAATTGAAATGTCAATATCAAAGTCCATATAATAAATTACAAATAAAAGTCAATATTATTAAAAATTATTTTAATGCAAATTCGTGACTGATAAATAATAAAGTATTGAGTAGATAATGAACCAGCTATCACATAAATATTTATTAAAAATAAACTTGTATTACTTTTAATTTATATTACAAAGTTTATGGTAAACTGTTTAAGAAAAAAATTATTGGTTATATGTCAGCTTTATTATTATTTGTCATTTAAAATATAATAAAATAAATAGAAAAATCAACATAAAATGTTAATAAACATGTAACAACGATAAATAATAATAAACAAATAAATGTTAGATAGTAAATTTAAAAGTACTCAAAAACATGTCGAAACTTCCATTGATGGAAAAAATTTCTAAACAAGATATTTACAAAAACTCTTCAACAACAATAAATATTTACCAACAAAGTCTGTTCATTTCTCAACTAAATAAACACAATTTTTATACTTCTAACAATAATAACGTGCAAAATTTCACAAAAACACACCTAACCTAAAAGAATAACTTCCTATGCTGTTACACTATTACAATATTTCATTGCAAATCAAACGGAGTCTGAAATGATCACAAGTTTTATAAGAAGACAAACCACGCAATTTAATTGGCACGGGTATCATATCACATGCTGGGCTTAAAATGATTTTATTTTTATTTATAAATGCCGGCTCGCGTGTATATATATATATTTAAAACAAATCTGAAATTCTTACCTTGTATCAATCATACGTGTTTTCATCCATTGAGGAATTGATAGGCCTGACGATAGTGATCGATCGTTATCCATAGTGATTTTTGACAGTTAACTAGCTTGATTTTATTTGAAGGAAAAATATGGCGTTCGATATTTGTGTGTAAATGATTGTAATATAACTTCACTTATAGGCGGCTTACGTAACAAAAGCTATCTAAGAGTATGCTTTATTCATCTTCGCCAACTAGAAACATAAAAATAACTCTTTAACTAGACCTAGTATCGCTAAGTGAACATTGGGTGCGAGACACGAAAATTTTGTGCTAATTAGATGGTAAACTCCACCATAATTTTCTTTTCTTGACGTAACTTACGTATTTCGATATGTCAGGGTCATTATACATACATTCAACCTACGTAATTTTGTATTGTTGTTTTCAAAATTTTGATAAAATTATTTATCTAAGTTCATTTTACGTAAAATTTGCTACTATTTCAAATATTTAATGATGACGCGCTCATAATAAACAGTAACAAACATCATACATTATTTTTATGCATTTTATACTCGCTTTTTATTTGGAAAATATTAAAATATTTATTACTACGAAAATTAAATTCTGAGAACTTCAAAAAAAAAATAATTTAGTTTAATGTGTAAAAGTTTTTGGAAATACTAAGATATGAACAATAATATTTCAAAATTCGTTATATAAGTAAATAATACTTTGCAAGGAATTCAAAATAGAATATGATAAAAATTTGTCAAAAAAAAAAACCAAAGTAAACCTGACAGTTACTTCATAGAAATAATATTAATTAAAAGCACTTTTTAACATTGAATTCTGTTTCTACTTTTCCGTGTATTAAGATTTTATTTAACTTAACAAACACGTTTGTTTGTCGTCAAATTTTGCAATTCATCTATTTAACCGAATCGATATTTTTTTTTGAATTTTTACAATAATTGTAAATGTGATTTCATTCATAACAACCAATAATTAACAGTAGTTCAGCAAAAATTATATTATAATACTGATCAATATAAAAATAATGCTGAAATTCTAAACAGACTATAGCATTACAGAATTTTTTTATCTATTTCTATCAAATGAAAAATTCCACTTATTGGAAAAAGCATTCTGTAATACTAAAGAATCGTTCAGAATCTCATCATTAATTATATAAAAAAGATTTTTTACTGTTTAAAATCACGTCATTTAAAAATCTTTTTAATAAAATTTATATTTTTGTAACACGTGACATTTCTACAAAGTTAAATAGAGCCACTAAAACGTTTAATAAACAAACTAAAAATAATGTTGCAATCGCTTTTACCTAAAATCACTTTACTTCATTGAAAAATAAAATTCAAATTGCGTTGAAAGTAAATAATAACAGTTATTAAAATAGTTGAAAATTGTTAAACATTTTCATATTGTGTAAAAACACATTGACACAAATTCTAACAAAGAGAAAGTTATTATTTTTTCCAGCGAAAACTTATTTTCCATTTTCAAATAAAAAAGTTTTATAAATATTTGTTGTTTGTTATGAACATAAAAGTATTTTGTTGACATTTTTATATTTTCAAGGTGATACAATAAAAAAATTCATTTCTGATGCAAATGACATAAAACGTTAAAAATAAATTATTTAGAAATGTAAATGATACTCTTTGTAACTTGAATATATGTAATGTCAACATAAAAACTATGCTATATGATATTAGATAACATATCGAAGAATTTTGCAATTATATCGCGTCAGGTTCGAGCCCCCTGGTACGAAAAAAACTCATCACTGATAACAGAAAAATTACGCGTTTGTTACTACTTAGCAACAATTATTAATTACGATGATTATTACTAAATAATACTGTTTTATATTAATTAATTTACAAAAAATTACTTGCCTTTAAAAATAAAGGTTAGATGAAATAAAACCATGTGAATTATGTCACTTCAGTTTCAAAGAAAAATAATGACTGTCCATAATGCATTCATAGATTATTTTATTATTAACACTTTTGACGATTGAACGTAAATTAAAATCACGTGCTTTTCAGTCACTTTACATATAATAAACACCGTGAAAATTATAAATCAACTAGTAGAGTTGCATCAGAAATACAATTAATAATTTGACTCCGAAATGAAACGGTTTTTATATTCTTATCAGCAATGACCTTTTCTTATACAAATAAACATGATGCTTCAAGATAACGTGTAATGCTTACAATTAAATTAAAATTACTAATCGATTTGTTTATTATAAAATCGAAAGTCAACATCTATAAATGCTAACATAAGTACGAACAGCAAATATTGATTGAGCCAATTAGTAACTTAATTACGGTAAATTGATCGGCGAAAACAATTACAATAAAAATAGTTTAATTTGTACATACCTTATTTTTCCTCGATATAAAAGATATTATAGTTTTTAACCGCATATTACTAAAAATTTATTTCTTTCCAAACAAAAGTAGCTGCCTCTAACGATGACAGTTGTTCTGGAAAATGACGTCATGAGAACAAGCGCACTCTTTAATGTATTTCTGTAAGTACTAAGTCAGTTTCAAACTATAATAAAATAAATAAAAAATCCATTTCATCCTGAAAGTTTCCAAATATAATACAATTTAAATATTTATTTATGCAGAAATCAAATATATAATTTACTATTCAAATAGATAAATTGTTTTTATTAATATAATTATTGTAAATTATCATACTTCAACTTTTGATATTTTTCATTGTAAATGTGTTTTTCCAGAAAAAATGAGAAAATGATCAATTATGAGATCACATGATAATTTTTTTTTTATATTTTTATTGTTTCTTGTTTCCAAGAGCAATAATCTACAATTGTTAGATAATGATACTTTCAGATATTTTTTGCTTGCATGTTTCTTTATACTCACTTTAAATGTATAAAAATTAATATAAATAAAAATAATGTTCATTTTATAAAGTTTAAATGCTTTATATAAGTAGAGTAATAATTAAAATAAAGCTTTATTACATGTATATTTCCTGATGATATACATGTAGTATAGTGAAACGTCGAATTTTAATTTCAAATATAACATCAACTTAAAGTTTTTTATTTTAATATGAGTTCTGAAATATTTTCTAGTATGTTAGAGTAATAATTATTTATTTTAAATTTAAAAAAAGAGTGTATGTATCATAGGATATACTTTTTTCATTTGTTTTATTTAAATTCGAAATGTAAAATTTTGTACTGTCATGTCTGGCACAAAGTCTAACAAATCTCCACAATTTACTTGGGTGAAGAATGTTGCGAAAAGAACTTGTCATGCATCTTCACAAACATTGTATAATTGTCAGTGCTGTTTGTCGAATGAAACTAAAGAAATTAAAAATATACTGCAAGACATATGCAAAACATTTAATACAAAAGAAAGCTTAGAACAAGAACTTTCTCAAATGAAATTTCATACATGTGAAGCTCAAAGAAAATTTAACGAAATTAAACAAAATTTGGAAAATGAGGTTATTAAATTAAAAGAAGATCTTACTGATAAAAATTCCGAGTTAATGAATTTAAAAAATACATATTTACAACAGCAAAAAGAATTATTAAATCAAGTATGTCAAATATATTTCATCAAACACTTTTAGATTTGATTTTTAGTGCGAATTACAGATAAATGACTTGCGATCGCAAATAGAAATTATACGGCAAAAGAAATTGTGTGATGAAGTAATTAATTTAAAGAAACAAAAAACTTTACAAGAGAATTTGTTTCAAAAAGAACAAGAACTTAAAGTGGAAAAGGAGAAAAATATTATTTTACAATTAAAAGTTGCAAAATATAGGAGTAAATTAAAAATTTTTAAATTTCCCTTTGTTAGTTTAAAGAAATCGAAATTGAAGATTAAAAATGAAGACGAGACTGATGTAAAGAAGTACGTTAACGAAATATATTTTGATTATCTTAGTTAGGTTGTTATAAATTTTCAGGTAGTTTCCAATGAATAACATTTTATATTTTGTAAATCTTATTTGACAAAAATAAAATTATGTATTATTTTTAGAAAAATAAGTCAACAAAAAATCTAATTTTTAGTATGTACATTTGTAATTATTATAATTATCATCATAAAATTTTCTATTGCGATAAAAGATTAGGGCCCGTATTCTCACCTCATTTATAAAAGTGCTTTTTGCCAAAAGTACTTTTTAGGTATACTTAAAATTATTTATTAAGCACTTTATAATAGTTTATTTAAATTTTATAATACTAAATATAATAAAAATGATCAAAAATAGAAAAACTATTTATATTTGATTAAAAACAGAAGCAAAAAGTTATTTTGAAATTGATGATAAAAGCACTTTTTTATGAAAAAGTAAGGTGAGAATACGGGCCTAGGTGTTTAAGGTTTGTATATATTGTATACATGTATCACAAAATCTTTTAAGTTAATCTAAAATTTTCTTTTATTTCGTTTTTTATCTAAATCTTGTTTTGATTAAATTAATATTTATCAATAAATCTGGAAATGTATTTTATTGATAACATTTTTTTTTCTTCTAATTCATTTTTTTTTGTATTAGGATTAATACAGAGAATACAAACCAAGCAAATGTTGAAAATATGATCTTATCCGAATTATTCTTCAGCAACAGAACATCTGTGAATGATATTGGATAATGTTTTTTGTAAATTCCGAATGATAATAAACAAAATTGTGATGTCCAATTATTAAAAAAAAAATAAAAATTAAAAAATTTATTATAAAAAAAAACTTCTTTTCTTTATAACATCATTAAGTTTTTCTAATTACAATTAATCTTAGTATTTAAATTACTATACAGTAGCATTTTTTTTTGTTTTAATTTAAGGCAGTCTTCATATTCAAACATTTATAATTTAACAAATTTTCAGTTAATAATAATTTTCTTAATTCATTAACCTTCTGACAATTCGGAATCGTTCGTTAAATCTTCGTCGTCAGTTAATTCTGTCCGATGAAATGAATCACTTTCGTATTTTAAAACTTCGTCATCGCTCAAATGTGAATTGCCCTCCACAAATGATGCAAATCTAAACAAAATATAAAACAAGATGATTATTTAAAGTAACAATGACTTATTAATTAATGCTAATTTATATTAAAAAAAAATTAAATACGTATCGATTTTAAAATTAGCACCAATATAAATAAATTTAATTTGGTCTCATTAAAATGAATAACAAAAATAAGTACAAATTTAGTTGATGTTTAAATTTAAAAACATTGAATAAGCCCATCAAAATATTAGGTTAGCTTACGTTTAGTTTAGTTATGTTATTTATAATCTTGATGCGCTTATTCAACATATTTTGATGCACTTATGCAATGTATACAAAAAAAGGCTATATGCGCTTTTTCAACACGTCCAATCAAATCCTATCAAACTTTATTTAGTTTTTTAGGCTAGTTAATTACATTGTAATATATTTTAACATTATAATAAGAATTACTACTTTAGCATACTATTTACTTAATTATCAACGTATTAACATATAATTTGCATCAACTTTATTATGATAAAAAAATTTAATTTCAAATTTCAATGTTTTTAAATTCTTTGACTCACTAATATATGTCGGCAATTTATTATAGTGCAGTAATCCCTTGTGAAATATATTATTGGTGGCACTAGTTTTAGTAATATAAAAATTATCTGCATGCTACTATTAAATTTTAGATTGTCAGGTCACTCAAATATTTAGGAAGCAAACTATGTTGTATTTTAAATATAAAAATCATTGCCGACATTTCTAAAAAAAGATATATACATATACAATTGACTCTTAGCTGTATAGAGTGCAAACAATATGAAAAATTGGAAGATAATTCTGGATTACGCATGCTCGGAATAGTTATGAACTGATCCGTAAGGAGTTAATGGTGTGTTGGGACAACATTTATATAAAATATATTTATAAACAATGTAAACAAACAATTAAAAATAATTAATTATCAACATCAACAACAGTAGATGAAATTGTATTTTTAAAAATGTGGAGTATATTTTAAAAAAATTCAAATAAAAATAAATATCTTTTTACCGTTTAGCATTCTGAAGTGATAATACTGTTTTCCACTGATTACATTTCGGACTAGAACAATAATCTCTTAGTTCTTCTAAAGCTTTTGAGGTTTCTCGAACACCCTGCTGATAATATTCGTCATTTGAAAGTAAATGAACTTTTGGAGGAAATCTCCTTTTCCTTAAAAATAATAATGTTCCTGATGAAGTGCTCCGTGAACACGAAATATTGAACAAACCATTAATTAAATAAATATAAATAACTGAAATATTCGTCATTTGAAAGTAAATGAACTTTTGGAGGAAATCTCCTTTTCCTTAAAAATAATAATGTTCTGATGAAGTGTTCCGTGAACACAAAATATTGAACAAACCATTAATTAAAAAAATATAAATGACTGATACCCCGAGTAGTTGTTTTTTTAACAATGAAATTAATGTTAATGTATTTAAATTTAGTTGTATTAATAGCTAATAATTAACAGTTCTTAAGCGAAAATAAAAGATACCAATTCTAAAAACAAACAAAAAAAAAACAAAAGATACCAAATAATAATATAAAAACAACTGTATTGTAAAATATTTAAAAGAAAACCTACCAATAAGTTTTCGATTTCAAAATCCAAGAACTGGGAATATTGTAAGCTAATAAAACAATTATAATAATTCCCATAGATGCTTCTTGAAAATGACTGCTAAAGAATATCATAACTAATGCTAAAGTTTGTAGAGTCCATTTAATTATATTTATGCTTCTTGAATTATTAACAGGTCCCCAACGATAGCATATTATAAAACTGATTAAACCCGTTACGAATGCGTACCACATTACGTAAGTCTTATAAGTGGTTGCAACAATTCGAAAATTCTCCCACAACATTTGGAGAAGATAAACACCGACTGTCCAACCACCAACTACAAATCCGTACATCATTGGACGCTAAAACATTAAATTATCATAAAGTTTATCTTAAAATACACTGGACATAGGTATAACTCGACCAATTTTGAACAAAATTCAATTAGATTTTTTGTCCAAAAATTTCAAGTCTCGTCTTTAAGGTGATGCAAGAATATGTATCATTTGAAACATTCCGCTCCCCACCACACCCCGCAGAAAAAAAAAACATATTTGACTTTAAAAATTGTCAAACTTTGACATGTATAGTATACAAAAAAAACATGGTACATATCTTGCATCACCTTAAAGACGAGACTTCAAATTTTTTCGGACACAAAATTTCATTCAATTTTGTTCAAAATTGGCCGAGTTATACCTATTTGAAAATCGGTAATTTTCAGATTTTTCAAGTGACGCGTTTTTTTTTAATTTTTGTCTATTGTATATAGTTTTTGTGGAAGTAAAATATGTAACGAATACAAGTTTTATGTTAAATCTAGAGCATTTTACATCTTCTCAACGTTTCAACAAACATATCGTTACCTCAGAACAGAACTAGCCCATCTCCATTATTTGAGTTTCGAGTTACAGTGGTTAGTTTTTTTTTGTTAATGTTTATATGGAGAATATTTTTATACTAACTGGTATAAGTTGGAATTAATAGAGGTCCATAAATATCTCAATATGATAGAAAATAGAGATAGACTAGTTCTACTCTAAGGTGTCATCATCATAGATTCAACATAAACATTTTCATTTCAAAAATTATAAATATTAATGTTGATTAAATTATTTACAAAAATTGATATTTATTTTTATCAATTCTTTTTTACAAAATTGAATCAAATCGAAACAAATTGAATATCTTAACATAAAATTAAAATTATACTTATGTTTTATTTACATTTTAATAAATAAAACTTACCTTTGGAAACAATTTACTTATAAAATATATTAAAACTAGAAACGAGGCACAAATTCCCAACGAAATTCCGGATATATAATAAAATAATGGATTGTTACTTATTCTAGGAGCAGATAAAAACAACAACAAACCCGAAACTAACAAAATAATCTTCCAATAATCAATTCCTAAAATAAAATCACAAAATAAAACAACCTTTACTTACAGTAATATCTCATTAATTTACGTACGTATAACATGTAAAAACACCGAATATTTATCATTAGTCTTAATTCCAATGCAACTTTGATTAAAAGGATCTAAAGAAAAATGTTTTTGATTCCACGAAAATAAATTAGAAGACCAACTCCAACGATGAGCATCGTATTCCCGTAATACGTCTTCTGGAGTTTGTCCATCATAATGTACAAAACTATTTGTCTTATGGTCTAAAATTAGCTGTAAAATCAAAATTGTTAACAACGAATTCACTTAGATAATAGTGATATTAACTTACCGAAACGGTTTGCCAAATATGAATAATGTACTTCGGCTTGCCTTCGTAACAATAAATTTGCAGTTCGTTAAATTTATGACGAGCTTGATCGTAATCATATTGTTGATTAGGTTCTAAATAATTTGCTAAAAAAAAGTATAAACTATGTTAGCACACTCATTCTGTATACACTAACCTATAATTTGCACTAACTCATGTATAAACCACTTCCAAAAATATTTCGTATATGAATTATACAAATTATGTATATTAATAAACGCTGCATATTCAACACACTAATCTTAATTAAAAACTTATCAAATCTATAAATACTTCAAAACAAACACTTTTGTGTCTTCATTTCAAACTAGCAAAACATAAGCAAAACGAATAAACTGCGAATTCAATTGTACTATGTACGCATGCGTTGTAGTTCAAATTTGCAACGGCATATCATTATGCAACCAGAAACATTCAAGAGTAAAATAAGTTGCATAAAATAAGTTTTTTGAATTCATAAAATATCATTATTTTGCAATGATGCTTATATTTTAAGCACCCAATGGGAGCTTAGTTAAATATACGTACTTATCCCCACCTCTGAAAATATACCGGTATCGTCACATATTATTCGGAACGCGGTGTATTTGATTAACAGATGTCCGAGTGATTATATTATAGTAAAAATTGTGTGAGAAATACTATGCAGTGAAAATATAAACAATAGTGACAAATAAACTAAACAATTTCTGTAATTAGTGCAAAGGATACTAACATTTAATAGTATATGTAATGTAAGTAATTTTTTTAATATATATTTTATGTAGATTTAATTTGAAAACATTTTTAAAATGTTATTATTACTAAAAACAAAATTTGTAGTAAAATATTACTACAAATTTTGTATTTATAGCACATATTTTTTTAAAGAATTAGTAAAATTTTCATATTGTTAAAATTTTATAAAATACTCTTTCAAGACCTATCTTAGATACTATCAATAAAAGTAATGATTTTTAAGTGTTATTAGTGCTATTAAAGATATTTAAAGAGTATTCAGGTAAATCATAATTGCATTTAAATTTGAAATAAATTGCAATTTTTGGATGCAGGTACAAAATTTCCTACTTAAATGTCATAAAATTATGTAGGGATTTAAAAGTATAAATAATTTGAATAGAATAATTATAATTAAGTACTGAAAATAAATGCAGTAATTCGTACCTTTTGATCAAAGGTACTTTTGATGTTTATCTTAAATCGTTTATTTACCATTTAAGTTTAAAAGTATCTAGACCCAGATACAACAGATAATAGTAAAAACTTATTTCATTTCATAAAAAAAATAAAAACAAAAACAATTTGAAATAATTGTTAAAAGTGCTTTTGGTCAAAAGTACTTCCATATTTATTTTAAATAGTTTATTAACCCAGATACAACAAATAATAGTAAAAAACTTATTTCATTTCATAAAAAAAATAAAAACAAAAACAATTTGAAATAATTGTTCAAAGTGCTTTTATAAAAATTAGAAGATAAAAATTTGGGCTAATATTATTTGTGTGTTTTGGTTTAAAATAGTATTATTTTTGCAAAATAAAAAGATCAAATTTCACATTCATATACAAAATAAAATTATACGCAAGTACAGCTAATAAAATTATGATTATTGTGTTTATTAGTAAACAATTTAATTTCATTCTTACAATAATCACGCGATAAATGAAATTAAAAACTGATTAAATTCAAACGCAGTAATGTAATTTTATTTTGTCCAAAGACAAAACTAAACATTTCCAACATAACTTTAAAACTGCTGATACATTAAATTAAAAATTTAATAGAACACAATAACAAAATAAATAATTAGCTTTCAAACAATGCAAGTATAAAACAATTTCTATTAAAACGTGTTTGATTTGTCATCACATATTCGCAGCTTACTCAGATCTTGCTCAAAGTCAAATAACATACATAAGATTCATTCATAAGGCACGTAAAGTGCTATTACTCATAATCTACAACATTTTAGTAAAATATCAGCCGATTTTTTCCCGAATAAATGTTGACTAATCTAACGGATGCATAAGTAATTAAACACCGGAATGAATGTTGCTGAGAACTGAGACGAAATACATATACATATAAACAGTTTAAAAAACAAACACATTTATATGAGCTAACCTTGTAAAGTTGACGGTCATGTAACCATGAGTGCGGGAGTCAAATGATATTATTCACGCGAAAAAGTGTTTTTATTACGCTGATAAAGAAAAAACCAATTGACCACAAAGTTAATACGGATTTAATTACGTTTTAAGATATAGTTGCCTGGTTTTATCATTCGCTTACTGACCAAGTAATGTGATTTGTTATAATTTCGTAAGAAATTTAGTATAATTTTTATTTATGATCATGCAATGTTTAATTTATAAAAGTGTTTATGAATTAGATAGTAATTTTTTGGTTTAATTAAATCTATAATCAAAAATAGAGCATATTAAGATTGTATTGAATAAAAAATATTTATTGTTTAAAAATAACAATAAAAATATTTGAATTGCACGTTCGTTTTCGATATGAAATAATGAAGTTATTGTGTGGAATAATTTAAATTTTATAGTTTTAAAAACAATATATTTGTTTAATTTAAAATTATGTATAGAAAGTTAATATTCCACTTCACAATCTGGTGTTCAAATTGGTTATAAAATTGTAATCTAATATTTCTTCATTTGATTTCAATTTGAATCAGATGTTTATTCTAAGGCTTTTTCGCCATTGCACAAATATTACATTTATACAATTATTAATACCTTTATTATTATTATTCTTGGATCAGAGACGTATTAAAACTATTATAGTTATATTGTACAAATTACTGCATAATATGGTAGACTGTCCTAGCTTACAATTAGTTGAAAAATTTATTTTTTCAGTATCAAAAACTTTCGCAAATATTTTATTGTGATTCATCTAGAACAAATATTTTATATGACGCACCAATCAACATAATGTGCAGAAATTTTGACAATTGTTTATCTGATTTTTATATTTTTCATAATAATTTACATTCACTAATTAATAGCTTAAATAATTCAGTTAATCATAATAATAAATTTGTATATATATATTAGTATTATTGTATATTAACTGATTTGTCATTTTTTTGTATATATATCTTGTTCTGTAATTGGTTGTATAACTGTTGGGCAATAAAGTCATTATAAATATAATTATTATTATTATTAATATATAAATAAACCTAAAAAAAACAAGCTTATTCGAAAGATATAACAACCACTATATACAGAAGTCATCAATTTATGCTGAAAATATGTACATATTCAAAAATCTCTATATGAACATTGTTAAATTTTATTAAAAAGTAGAATTTGTAGTGCACACATATTTAGTTTATACTGTAAAATTTAGAATTCCTTCTGCACATTTAGTGTTCAACTATACATTACAATAAAGTTTATTTTGTATTTATTATTATTTTTAAATAAAAAATAATTTTTGGCGAAATTTTGTTTTAAATATAAATTGAAAATTGTATAATAATTTAAGATTAAAATGAATAATAAGTTTATTAGTTATATCTATTATAATAAAGTTTTCTTTTCATTTCATAGATGTTCTATTACATTAAATATAATTTATTTGTACTTAAAAACTGTACTTTATTCGATTATTTTTTGTAAATATATTCACCGAAAGAGTGTATTGAAAACAATTAAAGTCTCTCGATTTTGATGTTGGAAATGTCAAATTTTAGTTTATATTTTGTTGTTTGTGTAAAGTAATTTTAAATACAGACAGTCAAGCTTCATTCATACCGCCGTTTTAGTTTTACGCATAAGTACAAGAATTTGACTAATCCAAACTGTTAAAACTGAAAGTGCGTTAATTGTTTGGATAGATCAATTTCTTGTACATGTGTGTAAAACTAAAACGGCAGTCTGAATGAGGCTCCATAGACAAAAAAATGAAAATTTTATGCACTTGTTGTATAAATGACTGTTTCTAACACGTTTTTATTAACTCGCTTTCTGTCCTGTCTGTTTTTTTATTTGTTTGTCTGTTTGGAACAAATTTTGCAATCGACTTTAAACTAACTTCCCAATGAGCTAGAGACTTGAAACTTTAAACATAGCTCAGAACTGGATGACAATACAATATTAACTAATTAATTCATTAATAACGTTACATATATATAAAAAAATGCCTAAAAATATTATATTAAAAAAATATAAATTAGTAGGTAGCTTTTAAAAAAATAAACGTGTTTTTTTTCGTCAAAATATTGAATTTTGTCTTCTAGAAAATGTTAAAATCTCGCACAGACTTCCCGCACTAAAATCTATTTATTCAACCATTAGTGGATACACTTAGCTCTAATTTATTGGGCGCCAATACAATATTAACATAATTAGTGACATGTGACATCAGTGATATTAGTGACATCAGTGCAACATAATATTCTCCACTTTCTACCTTAATATTAATAATTATTTATTAATTATTTATTAATTATTATTAAAACGGACTAAAAAGTAAAAAAAAATAATTTCTCTCCTAGATGCAATAGATAATAGTAAGGAGTGTTCAATTAAAATTAAAATACATGAAAATGGAAAAAAAAATTATTTCCGATGTCATATTAAAAATTTCACCGACGATAAAACACCCAAAAACCATTAAAATAAAACAAAAAGGTTTTCTTTTAACAATTTTAGATAAAACTTTACAATAACTTTAAAATTCTTATCTTTAAAAATGCAGATACAGTCGCAATTTTACGTAAAAACAAACTTGTCCATCACATATAAATACAATAGCAGTGTTTTGTTTATTCGATTTTCCTTTTTTTTTAATTAATAATGGCGCACCCACGATTCACGAATCAAAACGATTTTTATATTGACTTTGGATAGTTTGAATAGAGCAGATAATTTGCCTCAGTTTTATTTTTAGATTAAACAAGAGATTGCAGTATATGATTTGTTTTTTTTTTACACAAGAATTTTTAAATATATTAATGAAAAATTTATTAATGTTTACCAATTTTGATATCATAACCCATAAAAAAATTCTAAAAAACATTTTAGAATTTTCAATAAATTTTCCTGCTAAACCAGAATGAGTTAGAGAAAAAAAGTTACTTAGCTATTATGTAACTATTTTTTTCTCTATTTTACTGAATTTTTTCAGATTTTTTTGAGTAAATTTTCGAAATGTTCAAAAATTCAGTTTTTAATTTTTTCTACTAAACGACGCATTTTAGAATAATGGTTTCTTCACTCAATTATAGTACTCATTATTCCGCATTTTTCCATAGCATGCTTATTTTCCCACACCTCATAGTTTTTGAGAAAAAAAATAAAATCCAAAAAATCCAAAAAAAATTCTAGCGCCCAAACGGCACATGCTAGTAAATTAAAACTAAAACCAAATTATAGAACTTTTTATGCCCTATCGAATAGTATTCTAAGTATTTCTCCGAATTTTACTTCAGAAAAAAGTATTCTGCATATTATCGGTATCCCATGTTATTGTAACAGTCCCTGAGACTTAATGTCCTTAGATCATGTACCTTTCAGACTACTATATGATCTAAGTTCATGTCCATACCTGTACTGGTGTAAAAACTAAAATCACTAAAGGTTATGTTTTACTATCTGTCATAAAAATAGTCATAATGTAATATAATTATAATTTAAATCACATCATCAGTGGCGCAACTAAGGGGGAGGCCGACCCCCCCCCCCCCAAGGCTATCAGAATTAGCACAATTTTTATTCGTTTAGTCATATATTCAGCAGCCATTTCTAACGCTACAATTATTTACCCCAAAATATTGAGCCAACATTCATTATTTTAAACTATTAATTATTCGATTCATGTAAGATAAAGTGGAAATCTGGCTAGTATTTGTTTTTTTTTGCTTCTCCAAGATAAAATCCTTGCCCCCCCCCCCCAAGAAAGACAAAATCCTGGCTGCGCCACTGCACATCATGTATTATAATTTGAAATAATCTAATTTGATAATTTAGATCTAATATTATGAGACAAATGAAAACTTGCTCAACTCAGTATTGTCGATTTACATATAGATATTGCATTATAAACAGTACGGTGACAATTTAAATGACGATTCTATAGCAAAAGACGCTTAGAAAAGCTAATTTTTTTCGTAGTCAATATGTGTGTGTGTGTGTGTACGACTACAAAACGTAAAGGAATGCTAACGTTACGTGATCAAACTTAAAGATATAATGTTCAAGTATGAAATGTATATATGTAAGTAACATTCAAGTATCTTATATGTATATGCTATGTTAAGCGTTTTATTTTTAAAAGTTTCTGTTTGTATTGTGAAGTGAATTGAAAATCGTATGTGAATTGAATTTGTAATTTTGGGCGGTAAATCTACTACACTGTGTTGCCATCTTTCGCTTTTATTTGTAAACAATGTGAGGTTAAGGTACTCTTAACTTTATTATTAATATTGTATTTATATTTTAATACAATTCAGGAAATTTGAAATTAAAATATAGAATTTTTATTTTTATATAATGTCAACTATTAATATGAAAAAAATGTATACTAAATAATATATTTATAGATAATATTAGTCAGTTAGGATCGGATCGTTCGGCCATCTTGAGCGAATGTCTAATGAACGTTTGGTTAAAAGAATATATGTGAAAGATTTTGAAGATATAAAACGGGCCTTACACGGTCAATCAGGAATGACAGTCTAACTGAAAAATCAGATTGTCATTCCTGACTTCAGTCACAAAAGCCCCTACATTTATCAGTCAAACTGATAGTCTAATTGAAGTAATTTTAGCTTTAGATGACAATAAAAATTACTACCGTATGGACGAAAATCTTTTTAACACGTTGATCAACCTACGTTGACACCATATTTATCCAGAATAAATACAGTTATGAAAGATTCAATATCAGTTCGTGAGAGATTAGCGGTTACTTCAAGATTCCTTGCGACTGGGAGAAGCATTCAGACTGTCAGTCTCCCCTCCTCCATTTCCCGTGATTGAAGCTCGAATTTCAAAATATTTGGAAATCCGTCAATCTATTAATCAGTCCATCAGTCCGCTTAAGTTTGCGTGAACGTCCGATGAGTAGATGGAATAGTATGATTGAGAGATTGGCTTGCGTGAGCGAAAGCTTCCAAGTAGTAGAAATAGAAGAGCATGTATGAGAGGGTAGCATGAATGTGGATGATGAAGCTAGAGCTGCTTGGCTGGATAAAAATATTTAGAGAAAACTAATTTCGGGATAGTGGAAAGTGTTTGTGCCACACCCTTTTGAATACATGCCGTGATTGTGTATGTATGCGTACTGTAAAAAATGTAATATATATTTATGTAATTTTACATAACTATTAACAGTAAAATAGCAAAATTTTGTAATTTTTACTACGATAATGAACGTATTTTTTTCTGTAAAAATACATTTCACAGTGTATTTTATGTAATTGTAATCCGTTATGGCTCCAGAAATCTTTCTTAATGCAAAACAAAAATTGAGTTTCCAAAAAATAATAAAAACAAGAAGTGTCTTGTGTATAATCAAGACAAAAAATAAATCTTTAATTTTTTCAAAAACTAATCGTACACCCACAAAAAAAGCGTGAGTAAATCATATCAGATATTTCAACCATTTTATTACCGATTAAATAAATGAAAGCTATGACTAATTTTTAATTGCTATACATATCTCATAAAAAATTTAAAAAAAATGGTACCATTTTTGGTATGATATACATATAAACCAATAAATTCTAAGTAGTAATAAATGATATTTATTATACTTCCTCAAAAAAATGTCAATAATAAAACGATAATATTCCATTAAAGTTGTAACAATTTGCCACGTAGTTGTAAAGAAATGTTTCATTTGAAATGAAAACAATGAAACTGTAATCCGACCCTGGAAAATAGGTTTTCTATTTCACCTATCGTATGAGTTGTTTTATTTGCTTACTAATAAATTAAAGGTGAAATCATCAGTTTATAATTTATTATCGATTTGTTTTTATACATGTTGTTTATGTCACATCAATAATATATTCAATAATTTTGATTTTAAATATCCTCTCTTCATAGAATCATAGTTTAAAAAAGATTCCTTTCATATTAAGAAAAATATTTACGTTCCAATGAATTTTAATATATGCACAATGTAATTTAATACTTATCACTGACATTACATAATACTAATAAACATTATACAAACAGGGAACCGCTTGAAATTAAAATTATTATTAGGCATTTTTCATTTGATTAAAAAGTAGGGAATATTATGTTGACGCACACTAAAACTGTAGCTAAGCGTACTCCCTAACCGCTGTAGATAAATAGATTTTACTGCGGGAATACTGTATGAGAGGTATTTTCATCATTTTCATATCATTTTGACATTTTTCAGAAGACAAACTCCAATATTTCGACGGAAAAACATTATACATTTTTTTCAAAGCTATATCTACTATTTATATTTTTATTAAAGATGAGGCTATTTATACATACGGTATGTATACGCAATTGGGCTATTTATACATACTAGAAAAAAAAAACCTAAACCAACCTACTAACCTAACCTACCCTAAATAGCCATTTACGTAAAAATACTGTATGTATAAATAGCCACTTTCTTTTATTAATGCGATTTTTATTAAGGATGAGGCTATTTATACATACGGTATGTATAAGCAATTGGCTATTTATACATACTAAAAAAAAAAAAACCTAAACCAACCTCCTAACCTAACCTACCCTAAATAGCCATTTACGTAAAAATACTGTATGTATAAATAGCCACTTTCTTTTATTAATGCGATTTTTTTACGTAATTGTAGTATACAAGTAACGTATTTTTATCTCCTCTCTCTACATAAGCGGTAATATTTCACGGAGATTCAGTGTACGAGGCAATTATATACGATGTGTCTAAGAAAATTATGTACAATTTTTATTGTATTGTATGTATGTACACTGAACTGAACTGAGTGTACAATTCTATATTTTTATTAAACATACACAATTAAATTTTTCAAGTTCTTAAATAGCATTGGATATATAAAGCATTTTTTTTTTTCTAAAATTATTCTGAAGTACTTTTTGCACTTGCAGTTGGAAAAACTGATTTAGATAAACTCAGAAAAAGGAAGTTGTTAAGTGTAAACATAGCTTTAATTAAAAGGTATAGTTACAAATAGTTTAATACTTAAAAGATAAAATGTACAGCAAAGCTAAATTAAAGTCAAGAGGTTTTTATTTAAGTATAAACATCAGAAAACATGTGCTACATTAAAAGCTAATAAAATTTTATTTTTTACTTTAAGTTGTGACGTCGTGAATATTTTAAATTAGTTATTAAAAATATTTTTTATAATTTCTATAGATTTGAAATTATTAAAATTTTACATATAGATAAACCTTCCTATAATAATAGTATATTACGGTAGTAATGGCTGTAAAAGCAAAAACGGAAACGAGATTTTTAGAAAATATGTTTATTTTTTATAATTGCAACAATATTCACAAATATAATACAAAAATATGTTATTGTTTTAATAATATATACTTTACAAATTGCAACAATTAGTGTAATTACTGCATATCAATACAGTAATCTATTAATAATTATTAATAATTTTATATATGTATGTTACTATTTTTTATAATGTTATGTAATTTAAAAAAAAATATTATGATTAATTTGAGTGAGTCATAGGTATATTATTTAAGTAACAAAGCTACGTGATTATCATGGAAAAAAATGTAAACAATTGCTCTAAAGTATAAACGTTCAGATTATTGTTAAAAAGATGATTTTTATATTTTACTTTTGTATTATAATTCATCATTAAAACTAAAATATATGTTAATTTTTGTTAATATGTCGAATAAAGTTTGAAAATATCATAAATTATTGAGAAAATAATTAATACCTTCAGATTTTTATTATAATATTATATGAAGTTATAAATGTAACTTGGATGATTTAATTTAATAACAAATATTAATGAATTTTATAATTTATTGTTTTCAAAGAACAAATAATGTATTTCATTGCGAAAAATTAGAGGAAATTTTAATAAACAGTAAGTAATGTAATTTATATAAAATTTAATATAGATATTTAAATTTTATTGTATCATAAAAAAAATGTTTAAAAGTTTAAGCAATTTTGTTTACGTTCCTAAACTTTTATACTATTATGCACAAAAAATAGTAAAATAAAGTACAGTTTTTTTAACAGTGATAGAAAAAAAAGAAGTTACAAATGATTTTAACTATTTCTGGTAATTTTGTTAAAATCATTGGTTTTCAGAATAATATTTCGGAATTAATCAAAAACAGTGAAAATTTTAATTACAGATGTAATAAGATAATTTAGTAGTTACTATGTTAACTTTTCAGATTAATTTAGAACCAGTATTTCATATTTTATTTATTCTTAAGATAAGTAAAAAATTATATGTAATTGGCTAAAAAATCTGTCCTCAGAGTATATGACAATATTTCATTGGCTCATTTTAAAATTATTCCAAAATTGGAAAATACGGGGCTTTAGCAAATATTATGAAAATAATTTCCTCAATTAGAAGTAAATAAAATACGAATATTTGTTTAAATCACTCAATGAATATTTACTTAAAAAAATATGTAAATTTCTAAAATAAAACTACTTTAGGTTAAAGTTCTGTATTAATATTTATTTAAAATCGACGTTTCGTCGAAACTGAACGTCCGTCTTCATCAGGATAAATATAAATGACATTACAGTAAAGAAAATTAAAACTGTGAAGTCAGTGAGTTAAATAAAATTTGGCTTCCATTAATTGTATGATCTAGTTACGAAACGTCGATTTCAAATAAATATTAATGCAGAACTTTAATCTAAAGCAGTTTTATTTTAATAATGGTTCTTTTCAATACAATGATTTTATGTTTTTATGTTTATATAAGAATTATTCACTTTCATAGAGAACCACTTTAATGTTGTAGAAATACATTTAATGTTTGAAGATGTATTCTCATAAAACGTTAATTATTTTAATATAATGAGTTTTGAAAGATTTTTTACTATGTTTTACAGTGTAGATTTAACTAAATATAATTGTATATTTTCAATTATGAAGTTAAAAATATTTAACTGCGTAATATTTTTTCAGTGTAAGTATATCTTAAAATATTAAAAGATGTAATAAAATTATACTCTTTTATAAAAATTACCTACAAGTTATCGTACTAGTAATTTGTATACATTTGATTATTGACTGAAATGCAAAGAAATTGAAAACAACGTCATTTTAAAAACGTTTATGTAGGTGCAAAAGGCCAGATAAGCCTGTTTGATTCATTTCGTCAATTTTTTCCCGTTTTCTCACATATACGTGTATGACTATATCAAGTAACTAAAGAAAAAAAATACAAAAAACAAAACAATAATACTTGTTCACTAACAAGTACTGTTATAAAAGAATTCTTAATTGTTTTTACTTTTATAATTTACGCATGTATACTGGAATCATTTATGTGTATAAATATATCTACGATGTGTTTGTTTTACAGTTTTCTCTGTATTAGATTTGTTATATTATATTGTTATACGTATTTAAACTAGTAATGAGCATAATCGAATGATTTTAACAATCGAATGAACAATATATATCATAATGAATATCATAATCGTGCCATCATTCGAATGACAATAGAAATCATTATAGTACAATTTATTAGAACAAATGAATCTGCCAGTTACATGAAAACCGCTAGATTGATGTAAAATTTGAATGCATTTTTTAATAACTGAATATTATAAATAATAAAAATATTTTAAGTTTCTGTTATGTTACATAAATTAATATTTTAATTATTTATTAAAGAGAAATATATAAATGCACTTGAATTAAAATAGAATGCACTTGGTTAGTTTGGATACTTTCCACTATAAATTAGATACTTTGCACTTTCTACAATCTAAACTTTAATTTGAATAATTGGCACTATAAATTTGATACATTCCACTATAAACGCTACGAAACCATATCATCTGCGCTGCGCCACTGTTGGCTTAGAGTTGGTTAGGTTAGGTTTAGGTTGTTTAGTTATGTTATTATTCAATATAGGCGCTTATCTCATCGGCGCAAATAATTGACAGCCTCCAAAGTGGAAAGTATTCGTTTTCATAGTGGAAAGTATCCGTTTTATAGTGAAAAGAAATTAATACAACTGATACAAGTGATAATATTTTTTTTTGTGCATTATGTTTTTTCAAAATTAAAATATTTTTTTAAAGTTTAATAAATTTAATTATAATGGAATTATTTTTTTGTGCAATATATTTGTTATGAGTGCAAATTGTTTTTATCAAAGTGAATATGATCTAAATTAAAGTGAATATATACTAAATTATAGTGCAGTTAATTCCAACCCTTTATTAAATAAAGTAAAAAGTGTTAATGTAACTAGGGTACAACAAAAAAACTTTACTAAAATTACAGTATTTAACTAAAAATACATACTTTTAGTATTACTTTTTAGTTATACAGGGTGTAACAGAATAACTATTCCTAATTTTAACTGGAGTATCCTGGGCTCAGAATATGAAGATTTAATGCAAATCACTTAGATAAAATATGGCTCCTTACTGAGCTACAGGGTGTTTTATATAAAAATTTAAAAACGATTTTTGCCCTGTACTTTAAAACTATTTGACGTATCCTTATCATACTTGGCAGGAAATGTAGGTACCGTACACCATACTAAATTATGTTAAATAAAAGTTTCTGGCTACTGCCAGTGGCGTACAACAGGGGCAAGTGAGAGGTTGATCCTTCCTAAATTCTACGCCACTGGCGGAATTGTTATTTTAGCACAATTTTTCGATTCTCCAATACTTGCTGTGTAAAAAACATACTCTTCCTTTGTAACGATAAAGTCACTGTTTTTCTAGATATTTAAAGTTAAACATAAGCTGCACCCTTGGCATTTTTTCAAAATTTGCTCAAAAAAATCTGAAAAAATTCAGTAAAATAGAGAAAAAAATTAGCTACATAATAACTAAGTAAGTTTTTTCTCTACCTCATTCTGATTTGGCTGTAAAAATTATTGAAAATAAAAAAAATAAAATGCAAAAAATATTAATTTTCAATAATTTTTCCATCCAAACCAGAATGAGTTAGAGAAAAAGTTACTTAGATATTATGTAGCTAATTTTATTCTCTATTTTACTGAATTTTTTCAGATTTTTTTGAGCAAATTTTGAAAAAATCCCAAGGGTGCAGCTTATGTTTAACTTTAAATATCTCGAAAAACAGTGACTTTATCGTTACAAAGGAAGAGTATGTTTTTTACACAGTAAGTATTGGAGAATCGAAAAATTGTGCTAAAATAACAATTCCGCCAGTGGCGTAGAATTTAGGAAGGATCAACCTCTCACTTGCCCCTGTTGTACGCCACTGGCAGTAGCCAGAAACTTTTATTTAACATAATTTAGTATGGTGTACGGTACCTACATTTCCTGCCAAGTATGATAAGGATACGTCAAATAGTTTTAAAGTACTGGGCAAAAATCGTTTTTAAATTTTTATATAAAACACCCTGTAGCTCAGTAAGGAGCCATATTTTATCTAAGTGATTTGCATTAAATCTTCATATTCTGAGCCCAGGATACTCCAGTTAAAATTAATAATAGTTATTCTGTTACACCCTGTATAAGAAATGAAAATATACGAATTAGAACATATTCAAATTTTCATGCATTTTCGATGTGAAACTAAAAATGAATAGTGTTTGTTTTTTTGATATTTAGTTCATCTTTTTTAGTTCTGGTCTTATTATGATAGTTGCGGTTATTCTAAAACTGATATTAATTAAAATCGAAAATAAAATCAAGCTTTTAGAGATTTAGATATTTGTTGATAGTGATAATGAGAACGAACATTCTGTAGATATATAGTTAGATGTAATGTATGGAATTTATAAATCTGTTAATACGCATATCCCACGCTGTGTTTAAGAATTTTTCACGCTGATTAACAAAGCACTGAGTGAAAGAAATTTACTTGTCAAAATAAGAAATTAAATTACATATTCGTATTTATTTATATGTATATATCTACATATATATACTTTATATGTAGTTAGAGAAATATTTCATTGATAAAACAGCTATGTAACGACTTATGTAGAAAATTTATGCAGTTGTACCAAATGTTTATTGATCGCTATCGGTTTTATTATTTAATAAAATCACACTATTTTCTTCTATTTTTAATTACTTACTTATTAGTTTACTACTAATAAAATTTAATTATTATTGATTATTTTTATTTAGTTTAATATTTCATTGTTAAAATCGCCATCGATAAACTAGTTAATTTTTAAATTAAGAAAAATGTGTTCCCCTAGCCGGAATTCGAACCCGAAAACTTCTGCTTTTGCGGCAGCTATAATACAAATAGTAATATTAATACAGAACTTTTATATTGTATATAATAAGTTTTGAAAGATTTTTTACTATGTTAACAAAATATAAATAACTAAATTACAAAATTTATAAATTATTAATTAAAGAAAGTCAAATTTTATTTAAATTAATACCTTCACAGTGATTGATGTTATCTTTTTCTTTATAAATTTCTATTGCTTCTCTTATCAATCTACTAACATATATACATACATACACAATCACGCCATGTACCCAAAAGGGTGTGGCACAAACTCTTTTCATCATCCCGAAATCAGTCGCCTCCAAACATTTCTATCCAAACAAGCAACTTTCGCTTCATCTACATTCATAATTCCTCTCATACATGCTCTTTTATTCCTACTACTTGGAAACTTTCGCTCACGCAAAACACTCTCAATCATACCACTCCAACTACTCATCGGATGTCCACGCAAACGTATACCATCAAAATCATTCAAATAAATCTTTTTAACCAAAGGTTTATTAGACATGTATATCAAACATATTACTTCAAAAAACTATTTGTAAAATAATATTTTTAATTTTCCATAAACGTCAATAAACTACCAGATTATGAATTCCAATTTTGACCGACAAAAATTGTGAATTCGTACAAATATACTTTCTATTGTGTTATGTCCATCACTGCACAACAAAGGCACAATTCAAATTTAAGCGACATCTGCGGTAATTCGTCCAATGTTGACCACATCTAAATACGTATGTTATGTGCGTAGCTGTGTGTGTGTGCGCGTGTGTGTCAATACATCCTTCCGGTCGTGGTCACGAAACCATAAGATTCACCGTTTCCATTCAACATATGAAGCGGAAGTGATGATTCCCGAAGTGTGTCTGGCACGAGGGGTTATATGTGTCAGACTTTTGCTGTTGTATATTTGGTTGTATATGTTACACCCCCCTTGCACTATATTGAAGTAAGAACTATACTGGATGATTTTTAGTTACTCGTCAGTGAAAAGACGAAGAAACTTGTAACGTTTTTCTTAATGCATCGTTAACTTTACTGGTTTATATATATAAGCATATGACAAATGTGTTTGAAGAACTGATAAGAATTATTTTAATATGTATTTGAAAAATGACCATTTTTAGATTTATAGCTAATTGCCTTAAATTGTAAATATTTCGCGAACATTAACTGATATTTTTAAATACCGCCAAACTTTATCTGAAAAAAATTATATCGGTTTTTTTTTATATACCTTATTTTTTAAGGGAAAGTTTATGAATTTAAAACTTTGTCTAGAGACGGCCGTTTTGATCGCGAAATTGAAAGGAGAGTAAATGCTGGTTGTAAGGTTTTGGGTGCTTTGGGAACTTTTGCTAGGAATGTAAATGTTTCCAAAGATGCCCGTTTGAGTATATACAATGCAGTTTTGATGTCTACGTTGATGTATAGGGTAGTGAACGTTGGGTTTGGTTGCAAAAGCTTTGGTATAATTATATACATATCTAAATTTGCATAAAGGATGTATTACACTTAAAATATTTTATTAGTGTTATTACACAAAATATGTACTATAAATCTCATTATTTTGATGAATTATTACAAATATTAATATGCAAGCTGTAATTTTACATAATTTAAGAAGTTATACCAACAATATGTAATTCTACATTAAGTATGTAATGCAATTTGCAAAAAGTAAGCAATTTTACATACTTATTAGGTCATTTTTACTTATACTTTATGTGATTATTATGATTTATATAAAAATACAGAACTATATCCTAAAGATTGATGATTGGTTTTTCTTTATAAATTTCCATTGCTTTTCTTATCAATCTACTGTTCATATTGTTGGGTTTTGCAATTATTACAGCATCTTCGAATTTTACATCATAAAGATTTTCTATCGCATGTTGTTCAACAGCAAACTCTGGATGATTTAGACATATTGACCTCTTATGTTCTGTTAATCTATTAGAAACAGTTCTATCTGACTGTCCAATATAAATACGCTTTGTTCAAGCAAGAATAATACAAAACTATCGGTAGCATGCTCAGTTAAATTTAAGTTGAAGTACGTAAACATTTAAAACAAACTGGTAGTTTTGCACTATCAGGAGGAATTCTTATTTGAACAAAGCTTTAGTTTTCATGGCATAATTTTGAATTTGCACTGTTCATTTTATGTCCAACTACAAGTTACAATAAGGTCTGATTTTCATATTATAAAAGTATAAATTACTATTTTATAACCATAAAAAAGTATAGTGTTTAACCACCATTGTATGCTCATAATTTAATATTATTATTTCGAACAAAATAATGTTTTTTATGAAAGAAATTGCGTCAGATATTTTTGTTTTTATTTTTGTTTTTTTTATTACAACGCACTTTAATACAAATTAATCGTTGACGTCACAGTACCCACAAATTTTTTTTAAAGAAAATTATGAATGAAAATTTTTAAATTATTAAATAATTTGCATATATACCTGAAATTGTTTGAAGTTTTATGATTTGTAAAAACCTACAGCTTTTTTTTTAATACAAATAGCCTATTCTATTCACAATTTTAAATTAGCAGATTAGGAACAAGTAAATAGTTAAAAAACGTGTGAAGTTGGCAAAAATGAAACGAAAAACATGAAACTAATGTTTCTTTGTTGTTTTTATTATTAAAAATTACATTTAAATTCAAGCGATTTTTTAAAAAATTCCGAAATTATACTTTATATGTTACAAATTCAGGTGCCATCATTGAGAATTATAAGAAATTTCAATTTTTTGACCTCGCCGACGAAACAAAAAAATCTCGATACACCCTAATAAAATGTTTAATTGAAGGATTTAGGTTGTTTTATATAAGAAGTAAAATTTGTTTCAACATTTAGATATAGTAAAATAGAACTTTTTTCTAGTTATTCTGTCTTTTACGCCTATAATTCCATTATGATGTCAAAGTACTTTCAACATATTCTTCCAATCGGATCTGAGATTCGAATATGAAATCCGGATCTGAGATTCAGATCTGAGATCTGGATCCAAAATCCGGATATCCAAATTTGAGATATCAGAAAACTTAATTGTTCGAATATTCGGATAATTTTGGACATAATAATGAAATAAAATTTGCAGGTTAAGAATTGATTTATGTACTTCTAGAGTAAAATTTACTGCCATGATATTTGACCAACTAATTTACTTTAATTTGTTCATCTAGTAAATTAATTAAGTGTGTATAGTTCAGTTACTATACTAAATTTCTTATTTGTAAAATCGGGCATAAGATATGTATCAATAAAATATACGTGCGAACAAACATTTGTGTTCGCGTTTTATTATACTAAATTAATAAATATTTTAATGTATTGTTAAAATATTTTTGTATGAATATAAATAAATTAGCTGAATCATAGAATAATTTTTATTATATTATGAATGTGTAATATATATATATATATAGTTAATGTACACTGAAAAAAAAGTATGTACATAATGCTGCATAAACCGTTTGTGGAAATGAAAACGTTTGATTAAAAAAATATACGTGAATGATTTTGAAGGTATAGTATGTTTGCGTGGACGTCCAATAATTAGATGAAGTGGTATGATTGAGAGTGTTTTGCGTTAATGAATGTTTTCAAGTAGTAGGAATAGAAGAGCATATATATCTAGGTATCATGTATGTGGATGAGTTGCTTGTCTGGATAGAAAACTAAATTCGGGATAGTGGAAAGAGTTTGTGTCGCACTCTTGTGATCCTCGTGATTGTCTATCTATGTATTATCTAATTTTTACATAGATGGTTTATTTAATATTACATGGATTTTTTTTCATTGTATTTCATAAAAATGTACAATATATAATCGCAGCAGGTGATTTGTTAAAAGAATAACAAAAATGAAACATGTTTTATAGGTGTAAAAAACATACCGATAAATAGAATTATTTGAAAATGTATACGCATAAGAATATATTATCGCGCCCGCATTGCTGGTATCAACAAAAAAGACTTTTGTTAGAAAAAGTATTCGTTAAGAAATATCTAACGTACTATTATCGTACGTGAAGAAATAGATATGCAATCTATGTATCTGTATAAGTATGTATATTTTTTCTTCAGGACTTCCTTTTAAATAGCTACGTATATAATCTACTACAAATGATTTCTTTGTGTAAATCAGATCTTATTTTAAGGTTTTTTCTCGCCACTAAATAAATATTAAATTTATACAATTTTGTTTTATAGCGTTTTGTTTGGAAACTTAACAGGTCTATTCGGTTCATATTTGTAAGAACTGTAATGTTACAGAATGTTTTTTTTTTTTTTTTTTCTAGTAAATAGAATTCTTCTATTGATAGAAAAAATATTCTATAACGCTACAGGTCTTACAGATATGAACCGAATAGATCCATAAATTATTAATATATCAATATAACAAAAAATTGACTTGAAAGATATAATATATACAGGGTGTAACAGAATAACTATTCCTAATTTTCAGAAATGATAGAGTTCAATAGAGAAACAATTTTTATTAATAAACTAGTGTCCGGAAATTTCTCGGTGTCAAGATACACTAGATATCGTTAAAAACAATCTTAATCAAAACATAAAAGAGTAGTTAAGTTAAGGAACATTTTATTAGAAATAATAGTTCATTAAACTTTATAAAAATTGTTTGAATTTACAACCACTATTTCCGATACACAACTTGGAACGATGTACAATCGACTGCCGAAAAAAAAAAGGAAAAAAAAATCCGGACAATAGTTTATTAATAAAAAATGTTTCTTTATGTGCCCTCTATCATTTCTGAAAATTAGGAATAGTTATTCTGTTACACCCTGTATAATATAGAGCGAAGTCAATTAAAATAAAACTGCTTTAGGTTAAAGTTCTGTATTAATATTTATTTAAAATCGACGTTTCAACGAAACTCAACGTCCGTCTACATCAGGATAAATGATACAAATAATATTACAGTAAAAAAACAGAACATAGAAACAAGTTACTAAATAACAAATAAATAACCAGATCTAGTTACTTATTTGTTACCTAGTAACTCGAAACAGAAATTAAGTTAAGGAAATGAAGGTGGATTGGACATACACTTCGAAGACAGGATAATAGTATTGCTAAACATGCGCTAGACTGGAATCCACAAGGATCAATATGTGCAGGAAGACTTAAGAGCACTTGGTAAAAAACCATACGAAATAAACTCATTGACGAAGAGAAAACATGATAGGACGCAAAAACAATAGCACACAACAGAACTCGATTGAGATTTTTTACTAAAGCCTTATGCACCTTGAAGGAGTGAGTAACAAGGATTATTATTATTATAATACATTTTAATAAACCCACATAAACTAAGTTCAGATTCGTCTAATCTAGAGGCTATATGAAGGATTTTTATACAATTTTTTTTTGAAAATGTTACAGACACCGTACCAAACGCTATACCACTTTTTCCTTGCAGTCAAAGTGGTAAAAACGAACAAGCGAGCGAATAACACATATCCATACACCCTCATAAACTAAGTTCAGATTCGTCATTTAGAGATTATATAAAGAATTTTTTTTATATTTTTTTTGAAAATGTTAAAGACACTAATAAGTATTTCTTATTGAATTTGTCAACTATTAGATAATCAAAAATAATTTTCATTTTTAAAATTCACCAATATTGGATTATTCAAAACCATACTTTTATAACATTGGAGGGTTGTGTAATCACAATAGTAACATTTTAAGTAAATTTCCGTAAAAAATAGGCAAATTTTGCATCGATTTAATTTCGAACAGCATACCATATTTTGTATACATCGGTGGTTTGCACGTGTCTAACACGTGCCGAAGGTGGTTGTAGAGTGACAAAGACAGACGATATTGGTACGTCGCCCCCATATGTGACTGACCATTTGCTTTAATTATGCCCGTATATGCGAAAAGCAGGTTTGGTTTCAGAAAAATTACAGAATTACCCGAGAATAACATAAAAATACACTTTACGTAAAATATAAAATAAATAAGATTCTTATATTGCGATAATTATAGATTAACATATATTTAATTTACATTTAAATCGTTAATTAATTAAGTTGAGATTAAATTTAATAGTATTTTCTATCTATATTTGTTTGTCATCTTCTATGAAGATTTAAAAACAGATTTTTGTTTTTATTGCAAATGTTAAGATTGAAAAAAGTTTTAAAAGAAATAGGGCTCTTGAGAAAATTACCTTGGGCTAACAGAGACTCAAGCTTATTAAAGACTGTTTCTGAAAATCTTCTAACAATATCTGCTATGACGACAAAAATAATTATTATTCAGTCATTAGAAAAATATTTCCTAATATTTTCTCAAATAATTTCTTTGATCATTTGTTCGAATAATCTTTAACAAATACCTTCCTTAATTGTTTTTATTAATTTTCACATGAAATTCGATGACAATTAGTTCATTACTGTAAATTAGCTATTAATTACAAGGCTATTTTACTTTTCTTGTAGTTTTTAATTACTTTTCCTGGTTTTAAATGTCACTCTTAATTTACAAAAAGTTGAACTAATAAAATAAACTACAAAATGCAAATGTATTTCTTATTTACATAAGTACTAAATATAGCAATGTTTTAGCTAGTCGAAAAGACTAGCTTATAAAATCGTCAATACGGCTGGCTGGCTGGCTGGCTGGCTGGCCGGCCGTGTCCAAAAAATACGATAAATATGAGTGTTAATTATAAGTATAAAGGAGAGCTCGTAGAAAGCTGAAACTTGGCAATTAGATAGTTCATACCAAATAAAAAATTAAGTTCAATTTTCAGACCGCAGTGTTGCCAACTTTCCGAGAAAAAAATTACTAAAATTTTTAATACGAGTGTTAATTATAAGTATGAAGGAAAGCTCGTAGAAAGCTGAAACTTGGCAATTAGATAGTTCATACCAAATAAAAAATTAAGTTCAATTTTCAGACCGCAGTGTTGCCAACTTTCCGAGACAAAAATTACTAAAAATTTTAATACGAGTGTTAATTATAAGTATGAAGAAAAGCTCGTAGAAAGCTGAAACTTGGCAATTAGATAGTTCATACCAAATAAAAAATTGAGTTCAATTTTCAGACCGCAGTGTTGCCAACTTTCCGAGACAAAAATTACTAAAATTTTTAAAACGAGTGTTAATTATAAGTATGAAGGAAAGCTCGTAGAAAGCTGAAACTTGGCAATTAGATAGCTCATACCAAATAAAAAATTAAGTTCAATTTTCAGACCGCAGTTTTGCCAACTTTCCGAGAAAAAAATTACTAAAATTTTTAAAAATTTATTACGGCCATGTTGTTTAACCGATTTTGTTCAAATTTTCACAAAAGATTTTTCTGGTAACCATATAAATTAGATAATTTCAACAAAGTACAGTGCTGCCAACTTTCTGAGAAAAAAATTACTAAAATTTTAAAAAATTTATTATGACGTTATTTAACCAATTTTAATCAAATTTTCACTAAAGATTCTCCTGGTGCCCGCATAAATTAAGCAATTTTAACAAAATACAGTGTTGCCAACATATTAAGAAAAAAATTACTAAAATATTAAAAATTTATTGTGGCTACATTATTTATCCGATTTTAATCAAATTTTCAGAAAAGTTTCTCCTAGTGCCCACATAAATTATAATTTTATTAAACTACGATGTTGCCAACTTTCCGAAAAAAAAAATTATTTTCTAAAAATTTGTTATGCCCGCATTATGTATCCGATTTTAATGAAATTTTTACAGAAGATACCCTTAGCGCCTATAATATTATATATTAGCAAAATACAATGTTGCCAACTTTCGATAAAAAAATTTTTTATCCCTCTATCTTATCAGTTATGTGATAATGTCAAAGTGGTCTATATAAGGGTTTACCCATATACTTCTAATCTTGTATTTTGGTTAGTCGAAAAACTAGCTTATAAAATCAAACCACATTCGACTAGCTCCATTCTCGCTTTGCGAGAATATTATTTGAATATACGATAAATAAATATTTAGAAAAAAGTGAAAATATTTAATTATGTTAAATATTTAATATTTTATTCTCAAAAAGCAAAAGTGTATATATAAATCGGTCTCAAATATTTATTCACTTCCAAATATTTATTCATAAATTACTAACAAATTATTACCGTCTAAAGTGGAATTTCTATATCTATATAATCTTATTTGTTGATTTATCCAAAGTTTTACATTATTTATCTATTATTTTAATTTGAAATAATAATTTTATTTCAACTCATTTCTATATAGATGAAAGAACTAATGTAATAGACAAACTAATAATAAATAAATCATTTAAAATTTATTAACAAATGAAATAGTTATTTTATCCTTTTCTGTGTTGCTTTCAATAAATGAAGTTATATTAAAAAATAAAATCATTCCAGCTGCAAAATTCAGCAGAATAACAACCGTTAACTTTATAAATGTTGAATTTTCTTTATACAAACAACTTTTTCAAGACAAGATTCAACCTTTAGAAATCATATTTCCCTAAACCGAAAAACAGTATCTAAAAATCGATAATCCGGTTCTGCTTATCGGCCCTAGATACCGAAAGAATACACACAACATAACAAACACATATGATGGCGTTTAGGCCAGGTGTGTCATATCGGCAACAACATGGCACGCGTCTCCCGTCTATAGAAGGGTGGGGACACTCAATGCCTGCACCCACTTGTGAAGGGTGCCCGAACCCGGGGCCCCTAAACAGCTGCCATCAAATCTCGGTTGCGAATTTATACGTTACAAACACTATGCGAGCAGATGGTCTTACTATATTTTTTTTCCTGTACCATATGCGTTCGAAGGATGCAGTTGTTGCGACGTCATTATGTTTTTCAGGAGTTTCATCGGAAGTATATGGGATATGGAATTATTTTGAGTGGATTTCCTCATTTTTTTGGGGGAAAAATTGACTGATCTTATTTTTGATTGGTTTGAAATTTAAAAATCAGTAATTGAACAATTTTGAGAGTAAATGCTGGTTGTAAGGTTTTGGGTGCTTTGGGAACTTTTGCTAGGAATGTAAATGTTTCCAAAGAAGCCCCCCGTTTGAGTATATACAATGCAGTTTCGGTGGCTACGTTGATGTATGGTAGTGAATGTTGGGTTTGGTTGCAAAAGCATAAACGAAAAATGACTGCTGTGGAAATGAGATTTTTACGTGGGGTATGTGGTGTAAACAGGAGAGATCGGGTACGAAATAGATTAGTGTATGATGAGTGTGAAAATGAAAGAAATGCTGTAGCAAAAGTTGGTGTTAGTCAGTTAAGATGGTTCGGGCATGTTGAGCGAATGTCTAATGAACGTTTGGTTAAAAAGATATATTTTAATGATTTTGATGGTATACGTTTGCGTGGACGTCCGATGAGTAGTTGGAGTGATATGATTGAGAGTGTTTTGCATGAGCGAAAGTTTTCAAGTAGTAGGAATTATGAATGTGGATGAAGCGAAAGTTGCTTGTTTGGATAGGAATATGTTTGGAGGCGACTGATTTCGGGATGATGAAAAGAGTTTGTGCCACACCCATTTGGGTACATGGCGTGATTGTGTATGTATGTATGTATTCATGATTTTTAAATATAATTCATATTATTAAAAAAAATTGAAATTAATTTTAAACATACTTACATGTATATCTATATCCCAATCACGTTTCATGATCTAAATTTCTCGCTTCAAATTGGCTTTGATTATATCACTCTGCAAATAAAAATAACAAATTATTAATATTATATAACTCAGATATTTAAAACAATAATGTTATAGGCAAATAGTTTTAACACATAACAACAAATATTAATAAATTTTATTTTTTTTTACTTTTATATCGAAACTAAACAAAAAATCTGCTGTGGTCACTACAGAATCGACCGTCATCGTTTTAAATAAATTTATGGAATAGAAAAATTTGTATAACAACTACTGTAGTCATGGTAACTAAAAACAAAACTGTCTTGACATAAAAAATATGCCACCTATTTACAGAATTATATATACCACAAAAATATGCCGTATTGAAAAATATTCTAAATAAAAGTTGTTAGCTATAACTGGTTTAACAACTTTTTTTTAAATCTCTGTTACGAAATATTCGTAAAATTGATCAATTGATCAAAGTGAGATATTCACTTCCGAAGTTTAAACATGAAATTTTATAACAATCCATTCAGCCGAATTTGCTCTACACGTGTCCACAGTGCGACAAACGGACATCACACAAAAAAACCTAATTCGTGCTTATCTGTAAAAATCTCGATATATCGAAATTGGTATGATTACAATACCTTCCTTATCTTATGTAATATGACGGTCGGTAAAAAAGTTACAAAATTGATTATTGATGGTTATCATGTCTACAAAAAACTCATTGGCGGCTTCAAAAGTTAAAAAGCTGATTTCTTAACTTTTATTTTTCAGATGAAAGTAATGAATGAAAATAAAAAAAAAACTACTGATGATAAATGAAATAAATATTTACTAAATTGAGACAATACCACTATACCAGTATCAAAGCAACATATCAAATTCAAATTGAATTAACAATACTGACAAGTTGATTTCTTTTACATAATTAATTTAATAAATATTGACAATTTTAATTAACTGATAAATTAATTAATTCAAAACTAAATGTTTTAAATATTAATGCTAATGAGCATTCTATCAAAGATCTTATATGTATACACAGTTAATTGATATTTTTTTGAATTTCTAGCAATTACAAAATGATATTTCTGTCATTTCTGTATCTTTATTTAAAAATTGAGAAAAAAACATTGTTTTATTACTAGTAAAAAGTTTAAAATTGCAATGTTTCTAGTCGTTTAAATTTTATTTTTAATTAAAATAATTTTAATACTAGAATTATTAACGTTGAATGTTATTTTGATGGGATAAGATATATTTATGTGGGCACTAAGAGATTGTTTTATGAAAATTTGGTTAATTACGGATAAATAATGTAGCTATAATAAATTTTTAAAACTTTTATTAATTTTTTTCTCGGAAAGGTGACAACACTTTATTTTACTAGATATATATAATTTATGTGAACACAAATTTGTGTGCACAAATTTGATTAAAATTGGATAAATAAAGAAGCCATAATAAATTTTTAAAAACTATGGTCATTTTTTCCTCGGAAAGTTGACAACACTGTATTTTACTAGAATTATATAATTTATGTGAGCACTGGGAGAATCTTTTGAGAAAATTTGATTAAAATCGGATAAATAAAATAGCCATAATAATTTTTTTTTAATTTCGCCGTACGTTGAAAACACTGCATTTTATTAAAATTATATAATTTATATAGGCACTAAAGGAATCTTTTGTGGAAATTTAATTAAAATCGGATAAATAATGTAGCCATAATAAATTTTTTAAAATTAAAGTAAAAATCTTTAGATTTGTCTAATGTTTTAGTTATTTTATCTAAACAAAACAGATAATTTTTAGCTTTGTAATCATATTAAATGAAATATCTATATCTATATATATTATTTAGTTTGTCGTATATTTACCTATTCTTGTTTGTTGATTTATCTAACGTTTTAAATTATTTATCTAAACTTTATTTGAAATAATTTGATTTCAACTACTTTGTATGTAGATGAAATAAGTAACGAATGTTAATGGAAATATCATCTAATTAAATAAACAAATCATTTACAATTTAGCCATTTAATTCGTATTAGATGAAATAACTATTTTATTTTTTTCAGTGTATACATTAAACAGATAATTGAAATAGAACATATTAAATGACAAAAAAAGAGATATATAATAAAAGAGATAATAATAAAGTGGCCTTAATAATTTTTCTATCTTATTAAAAGTTATCGTGAATTCATACAAAAATATCTATGTAATGACAATAATTAAAAAGTTAAAATAGTAAAACCGTCATTTGTTATTTTATCATTACAAAATTAACTATTACTAATTCAGATTTTTCCCATTTATTACAAAAAAAATAATTAACATAATATATTTGACGTAGAATATTAAGATAATATAATAAAATATATGGAATCAATCATATAAATTCTTAAACGTAGCCATCAATCAAGTACATTTTCGAAATCGATTAACTGTTGATTTGTAAACCGGAAATGTTTCTCAAGTTCCGTTGCAACACGTACCTAACCTTAATCACACTTAAAGAATCACGATTTTAACTTAACTGGACATCGATTTGCATTATTTGATGTCCCGCAAAAGTTAGGTTATACAATAAGTATTCATTATATTGTGTTTCTTAATGTATTGTAGAAATCCAAGTAACAGTTTCCCAACATCGAAACGCATTATCAAAGATAAGTTCGATTTGATTGGAATTGCAATATAAAAAAATAATGTTATAACAATTCAATACGAGAAATTTAAATATATACAACTATATATCTATAACACAATTTATATTATTCGCTATTAGGATACTATAATATATAACAAACTTTCAAACATAAAAAAAGAAAATTATATAACTACGAGTATATAAAATAGTATTTATTTAATAATATATTCATGATATATGCATTTCTTGACCATTAAATTTATTCATTAATATAGTAAAAAATCTTTCAAAACTCATTACATTAAAATTAAACGGCTTTAGGTTATAGTTTTGTATTAATATTTATTAATAATCGACGTTTCGACGAACTCAACGTACGTCTTCATTATTTTTCTTGATAAAGTGGTATGTTGAGTTCGTCGAAATGTCGATTATTAATAAATATTAATACAGAATTGAAACCTAAAGTCGTTTTATTTTAAAGTTACTCATTACTCACACTGTCACACACAGAAAAAATAAAATAGCTATCATTTAGAATAAAACGGCTTTAAGTTCTAGTTTTGTAATAATTTATTAATAAATCAATGTTTCGATGAACTTCATCAGGAAAATGCCATCATTTAATTCGAATTGGTTATCTAATATGATTAGAAGACTAAAAATTATCCATTTTTTTTAGATAAACAACTAAAAACTAAAGACAAATCAACTAAAAAAAATTGTTTCTGTTCATTATATAATAATTTTTGAATGTTTACTTAATACCAATTGCATTTAAAATATTTGATAATGGGATGACTCTGGTGTTATCATACAATGCAATTTTCATATTATAATGATTTTGAAATGTCATTGATGTCAGACCGAAAAAATGTAACTTTCTATTTTATAATCGTAGAAAAAGTAATGATTATTACATGCTCGTTGAATAATATATTATTTTTCGATACTTTATCTAATTTATTTGTTCCTTATGGTTAAGGGCGGAGTACATAAACTTTTCGTTTAAATGTAAACTTGAAATTAATATTGTATTGTCCTATCAATAATAGGCAAGATTACAAATTAATATAATCAAATATTTATTATGAAAATAGACAATAGGTTAGGTATATGATCCTATAGCATTGGTGTATTAAATATGAAAAAATATATGGAGAACATAGTTTTATTTTTAGCTGTAACTTACATAATAATCTTCTTCTTTATATATAAAAATCAAAGTATGTCTGTTTGTCTATCTGTCTGTCTGTTTGTCCTTTATGCATTATTACACCACAGATAGTTAGATCTGTGATTACACCATTCATCCGATCGCCATGAAACTTTGGGAAGTTGTTGAGTACACTCCCGCGAAGGTTTCTGGCATAAAAATTTAAATATCAAATTTTTGCACAGTTGTGTAGCTACGCGCGACGGGTAATTTTTCGAATACTGAATTTTGCGCAGTTGCGCAGCAACGCGCGACGTGTCAGCTAGTAAATATATACAAATTATTGACACTCGCTGGTCCCCGATTCTTAGCTGGTTTTAGGTTGAAATCTGAATCCATTAATCACTTTGGAAATAACTGGCGTGCAGTTTCGCTGTGCAAAATTTCGGTAAGGGATTAAAACTCAACCGCCGCGTGCAGTTTATATGTACCCGTTAAAGGTGCACGGATTGACCCGAAACGTCAATTTTGTGAATAGTGCAGTACATTGTCCCATTCCATTCAAGGTCACGGTATATTTGGGGTGTTGGAATTAAATACCCGGATAAACATGATCGGAGCAGGTAAATTGCACACTGCTGCCATAAATCCCAAATTTGAGTAACCGAATTGCACACCGGTCAACCGCTGAATGACCCAAACGGATTATCGGTTTACAGTGAGCGTTCGTTTATTCTATAGCATATTTTTACGCCGGTCATCTGCCACTGTTGGCTTAGAGTAGGTTAGGTTATAGGTTTTAGGAAAATTTGCGTGAAAAGATTCGCAGGCGTTTGTGGTACGTTCTAGAGACGAACAATTTTCGATTCTACTTGGTTTTAGGTTGAAAGCTGAATCTCTTAATCTGTTTATGACCGGTGTGCAATTTGGCTATGCAAAATTTCGGTAATGGATTAAAACCCAGCAATTGATATGTACTATGTACCCAACATGATAAGGGTAGCCGTGCTCCGTGTGCCGGGACCTTTGATTATATAGAACTGGATGTCACGAAGTATGTACCGTGTATGAAGAACAGAGATAGAGAATAAAATGTAAAAACGAATTGCGCAAGCGCAACTGGATATGTCAACTGTATAATTATGATGGAGTTTGCGCAGTACAGTTTTACATTTTATATTCTCTGTCACTTTTACACTATTTGATTTTATATATCTGTCTTCGTCTGGCGTACGAGTACAAAACCTTGTACATTATATTATAGGCTTCAGCGTATCCAGTTCTATATATTCAAAGGCCGGGACACGTATGCGATATAGTCGAATAGAAAGGGACCTAGTACACTTTTGAATCTTTATTAAAATGCACGTTTCGGGTCGATTCAAGCACCTCTGCTTATGTGTTGTAGTAATTAGGAAATAGTGTATCATATCTTGAATAAATATATTGTATATTATTTGTTTGTATTGATAATAAATATAGTATAATTCACCTGATTTTTGAAAATATGTCTTCGATTGCAGATATCATTATATAAACAATGATTATTAGTAATTTTTAATGAAATATAAATATATAAAGTGAAATATCAATAAAGGTGACTCAATATTTTGGAATTCGAAAATCAATTATATATGTTTGATCAATATTTTTATTTTGTTTTAATAATTTGCTATTAATAAAACCTTATTTATTTATATTGTATAAAATATTACTTTTTTAGAATCACGATACGTTTTGTGCCTACAAGTTAGTGAATGATACATATACAAACACAATCACGCCATGTACTCAAAAGGGTGTAGCATAAACTTCTTCCACTATCCCGAAATTAGTTTTCTTCAAGCATTCCTATACAGATAAGAAATTCTAGCTTCATCCACATTCATGACACCTCTCTATTTCTACTATTTGGAAACATTCGGTCACGCAAAACACTCTCAATCATACCACTTCATCTACTCAGCGGACTCATTAGACATTCGTTCAAGATGACCGAACCATCTTAACTGACTAGCACTAATTTTTACAACTTTTTTTTTTCAATTTGACATTCATCATACACTAATCTATTTCGTGAATAATAAAAGCCAATTTTACTGCAATTCTGTTCGTATCTCGTAAGACTTGTAGCGTTACGAGATATTCTATTTTTTATATAAGAATTTTAGGATATGTGAACAGAATTACATCATTAGTATATTCTGTAAAATAAAATTGTTATAATAAATTTCACGTAAACAAAATTTATTTTGAACTAAAAAATGTTATATTTTTTTTCTAATTTTAAATATTTTACATAGTTTTGTATAACATTAACAATAAAATATAAAAGTGATAAATTTATTAATATATAAACTACTAATTTAAAAATTTCTTAAGTAAGAAAAAGTTTGTCTTTTAACTTTTGCTTTATAAATATGTAGAGAGCAAAAAGTTGAATAGCTAGTTACGCCCTTATGGAATAAATTAGGGTACATACACAAAGGTATAAGGGTAACGATCTACCCTTAAAGATTTTTCTGATTTCCCATCAGAAAAATTTCAATCAACTTTTGACCGTTATTTCTTTACCCACCACATAAAGGTTGAAATATTTGAAATAAAACTCATTGGCGTAGAATTCTTATTATATTATGTAACTTTTAATGTTACATAAGTTTATAATTCAATCAGGCTAAAATTTCTATAATATTAACAAATCTTAATTCATACACAAAAATAATTATAAAGTGTTTTGAAGAATATTATTAGATTCTATTTACATAATAACTAAATTGTATTCAATTAATACTATACAAATCATTTCGGTGTTTGTGAATAAAATTTGTTCAATTATCAAATATCACTTCCTTGAAAAGTGGTGTAAGTCCATTTTATATTATATGAAGATATTTAAGGGTTTGTATTTGAATGGTAACTAAAATTAATGGTAACTACGTAAATTAATATTGACAAAATGGTAAAAATTTTGAAGGTTTATTTTTTGGGGAACTGTTTGTAAATAAAAAGCTCATAGCAGATTGCATTCATTGTTATCATTAACTAACTTTTTGTCAAAAATGGACTTACACCACTTTCAAAGAAAAAGGCTCGTATATATATATATATATATATATATATATATATATATTTGCTTATAAAATTGCTAACCTGTTTTATAAATAAACGTTTACATTAAATATTTATCAGATAAAGTAATCAGTCAAGAAACTCAATAAAGAAAAGAAATATTAAATAAATCATTTATAAAATAAACGTAAGAATGTTGATAATTTAATATTTGAAATAGTATTGATATTTGGTTATTAAGACAATATAGTACTTAAAAATTAATTGTTTTGATTGAATTTATAAAAATTAAAAAAACAAATGTTACGCCACTGTTTTATAAGGTAACGCGACCAGATTTACCTTTCGAAGTTCTTTTAAGATGAAATCTACTACAAAAAGGGCTGTTTTATTTGCCTCGTCTACACGTAAGTTTCATCATAGAAAATGTATTATTTACATTTATAAATAGCAGTATATATTTATTTTAGAAAAATCTTAATAGAATATAATTATTTCCTTGAATTGGACAATGAATTGTGCAATATGACTTCTTTTGTTTAGGGTCAGTATTTCCAACTTCGGATAAAATGTAGAATATAGTTAACCATAGAAAAATGTATATGAATATTTTTACATTATATTTATTCTATGATTAATTATTCTACATTTTAACAGGAGGCTCTTAGGGGTTCCTAAATATGAATATATTTTTGAACAAAATATTGTTCCTAAATCCATATTTCAGTTAGCAATTATCTGATTATGTTATAATTACTTTAGTACATGGGCACAAATTAATTTATGGACGTTCAAATTTTATTCCAGATTATTAATAATAATAATCATTTATTGCTTAACAGAAGAACCATTTACAAGGCATAGTATATAACATAATTACAAACATAATATAGTAAAGTACAGTAAAAAACATACAAAAAAAAAATAGTCCCTCTTGAACGAGTACAGCTCGGTCTTCTTGATATTTTTAGAAGTTATGTATTTTTGAATATTAAAAACAATATTTGCACTTTATAAAATACGTATTTCATTAAATATGTATATTTAGATAAATGTAGTATGTAGTTAGATATAGCAAAAAAAATAATTATACTTTGTTTTTGTTGCAAATTACTGTAATTTAACATCAATTAATTTCATTTTAATTAAGTGATATGTGTGTAAAAAAGTTACTTACATAAGTTGTTTTTTTACAACATATTTTATATACTTAGAAGAAAAAAATCTATTTACAATGTTGTGTATCAAATTTGTAATTAAATCTATAAATAAAAAAAAAGTTCTAAAAGTTTTTTTAAAAGATTTAAAAGAAATAGAGATTTCAGTTCGCAATATATAAATCAAATTAAATGTAGCAACTTTATCACAAATACAACAAAATTTAACATTTTTATGAACTATATTATCATTTAAAATTATCAAAACCAAAATTATTATAACATCGTTTCAAATGATTAAAAAAACTTTATCAATTGTTAAAAATCATAGCATATGATTTAACAATTGAGAAAAAAATATTAAATAACAATTTTATTTCTTATTGAAGTATTAAAAAAATTATTTTGGTATTCAAATGTATTTATAATACCACATGCACATATATGACTCACAGATTTTTATCGCTGTTTTGTGTTCAAAATACGTTTTTTATTCTTGCGTCTCGGGTTAATAGTTGTTATCACTCTTACGCAGAACACTGTGGGTTGAATAGTCAGCAGGTTAAAAAAATAACATAAAGAAGTGATAAGAGTTCTTTATTTAACATTTAAACAAATATTTAACGGAGAATCTGTTTTTCTTTTCTTTCGCATTTGACTAAAGCATAGTGGTTATAACGTTTCTGTTTCAATGGTAATTTTTTGTAATTGGAAAATAAATATATTTCTAGAAAAATAATAAAATACCAAACTATTATATACCTATATTTTTTACTTAATAATTGTACAGAATTGTAGAGAGACAAAAAAAAAATTACTTTTGATAATAATAAAACAAATTACTGTAGTAAGTTCATTAATAAATAAATAATTTAATTTTGTTTTTTTTTTTTTAATTTTATAGATTCAATCATGGCAACAAACAGTTTTCAAAGAAGCCCAAGTAAAGTCTGGTGGGGTCAAGATTTAAATGATCTACCAAGTTCAGAATGGCACAGCAGAATAAGTAATGGAAGCCCTAACAGCCATAAAAGTCAAGATTCGGGTTTTTCCGATTCCGAAATTTCTCCAAATTTAGGCGTTCACGATAAACTTAGACATCATAAGGACACATCTGTAAGATCATTTTTATATTCTACATATCTTTTTTTGCTTAACTTTTTGATAAGAATAAGAAAAAAAAATAAGAAAATTTGTTTGTAATGAAATCATTCTGCAGTTTTATTTTTATAAACTTTGAAAATAAAATCAGAAATCCTCCTATAGATTTCAAAATATCAAATTACATTTATAATCTCAAAATAATAAAGCTAATTAAAATAACTAAATATTAATTTCAAAACAAATCTGAAAAATCTACATTATTTTTCAAATTTTAGATTACAGAACGAAATCAAACGAGCGAAACTCCAAAACGTTTAAATTCCAATATGGTGCCATGTGATATATTAAAAAATATTACATCAGTTGACAATTCTACACCAAAGAAAAATTTAACTGAAAACATTAAAGAGAAATATTCATCAAAGAAAAGCATAACTAAATATTTAACAGACGAAAGTTTACGTAAAGACCAAAGATATTGCAGATCATTACCAAGCACACCAAAAAACCAAATTAGAAATCAAACTTTTATGACAAAATCAGTTAGTGAAGTACCATCACCTGCTCATTCTCCAATTTTATATCATTGTCGAAGATTAACTTTATATAATTCCGAAATTAAAGAAAAGAACATTGAGGAATCTCCTTGTGAAGATGTTGCTTCAAATTCTTCTAGATGTATGTCACCAAAAAGTCACCATCATTCTCCTAAAGTTAACAGAAAACTTTTAAATTATTACCCAAAAGATTTTAACGATAATGTAACCAAAGAAGATAATAGTATTCCAACACAATCTATAACTTTGCCTGTAACAAATCAGTCAATAAAAATAAAAGTTAACGCTACTGTTCCTTTATATTACCAATATAATTTGGATAAAATAGGAATTGATTTCAATACAAGCTCTGAATCTGCAAGAAATAGCGATAGCGAAATATCAGTTTTAGATTCGTCAAATGATGTTATTAGTTCTGAAAGTTTTATATTTCAAAATGAACAAAATGAAGATATAAGTGACTGTGAGAAAGAAATAGAATCATTTTTTGCCGATAAACTTGAAAGTCCAGCACATACTTCAACTCCTAAAGCTCATTTTAAGAAATCTGGCTCATCTCCCCTTCGAAAAAGAATTGCCAAGCAGAAGAAAAATATTCATTCGCAATTTGAAACAGTTGAAAAGTAAGATATATTTGACAAAAATGATGCTGTGTAACTTATGTAGTTTTTTTTTTTGTAACAGAATTATAGAAACAAATCCAATATTATTTCCTCAATTACCTCCAGTTAAATGTTGGTTGAATGAAGTGGAACAACTTTACGAACCAGAGTGTATGACAACTCTACAGTGTAAATCTATTGCGAATGATCTGGCTAGACAAGTTACTGAAATGGCAGAAAATATTACAGAACCCATTAGAAATATGTTGAAGCATTCTAGGATAATTGTTAAGGAATTTGACAAAATTAAAACGTAAGTTTCAATTCTTAGTACGCCTGTGAGATTTTTAGTGTTTGAAGAATAATTTAGTCATTTTTTTATGGGATGGTATTTCCAACTCCAGATCGAATAATTAAACTTAGAATAAGTGTATATACTTTTACATTACATTTATTCTATAGTTGACTATCTCATATTTTATCCGAAATTGGAAATATTCAGAAGAAAAAGTATTCTCTAATACATATACATATTTATTAATAAGTAATTTTCTTTCTTTTTAGACAATTACAAAGAAACAAATTAGAACATTTAGGTCCGTTGACTCAAAGTTTAGTAGGAAATATAACCGAATATGTATTGAAAAATATGGTAAATTCCCAACCGAATAATTTAACAGAATCAAATCAAACAAAAGCAGAAATAAACAACATATTAGAAATTAGTAGTAAATTACGCCAATCAACATCTTCGAAACGTTTCGATCTAGAAGAAATATATAATTCAGTATCAAAACTTCAAGATTTATTTTACTCAACTGAACATAATATCCTAACAATGCAGATTCAATTGTTAATAAATTCTATTGAAGAACCTTCGAGTCATCTAGCATTAAGAGGAGTTCTATCTGGAGTAACATCTTTGGCTCTTCAATGTGAAAGACTGAGCAATCTGGTTGTTCAAACTGGAGGACCTAGGGCTCTCTTAATCTTGTGTGTTGAATGCAAGGCCAGTACTATTAGAACTATGGCTTTGAGAACATTAGCGACTATATGTTGCTCAACGACAGCTATTCGGCAATTAGAAAAAGTAAGGAATATTTCTTTAAATGTATGATTAGTTTAATAAAATAAGTACAGAGTTACTTTATTATAAATTATAAGAAAATGAGCTGAATATTTATTTAAATACGCTATATTTTTAAGGCCGAAGGCGTAGAAGTTTTGGCGGATATCCTTTCGGATAGCAGTCGTCCAGAACCAGAATTGTCAGAAGCAATTGCAGTTCTTGCACAGATTACAGCGCCGTGGATTGAAGATAATCACAGTGTTAAAGGACTTGCAGAAAATATTGATTCAATCATAACAGCAATTACAGGTAAAATTTTCTTAGTTCATCAACTGAACTTCCTATATTATTTTATTATTTTTATAAAATTAATTTGAACACTCAACAAATAAAAATTTATTTTGTAGATTTTCTAGTAAAAACAAAATGCTGTCAAAATCTACTACTCTGTGCAGCGGCATTAGCAAATATAACTTACATGAATGTAAACGCAGTCAATTCTTTAATAAAAAATAAAACTGTTGGAAAATTGTTAACCGCTGTTAGAAATCGTGGACCAAAAGCATCGGTATTTTTAAAAGAACAAACAGCTACATTAATAGCAAATTTATCAGATATTCCCGAATCTAGAGACTATTTGTCAGAAAATAATGCAGGTGTTGCATTATTATGTTTTTTGCAAATTTATCCTGTTCATGTTGATGATGAGGCACAATCGAATGCTGCACAAAGATTGCAACAAAAATCTGCAATTGCTTTGTCAAGGTAATTTTATTCATTTAATTTGTAAAATTCTTTTATATTTACATAACGAATGCTAAATATATTTAACTTATATTTTATATTAATTTGTTTTATTTCATATTAATTATATAACAAAATAATTTAGGTGTTACATTTTGCCTTGTATTCGTTTAATTTAGCACAAATTCGAATATCATTAAACTTATTTAATTTTAATTCAAAGCAAGTATTATTATATGTATAAAATTATCTGCATTATATACAAAATTGTTTTAGTGAAATTATTGTTATTTGTTATAGATTATGCAGTGATGTGGAAGTCGCTCAACAAATTGTTGAACTTGGAGGTGTAAATAGACTTGTACAACTTTGTAAAGATGGAAAAGAACGCAATAATAGTGATGCAGTTCTTGTCGCATGCTTGGTAAGTAAATTATATTTAAAAAATAAATATTTATTCAATGCAACCCACAATACGTATATGTATAATAAATTTCCTGGATTCAGGGAAAATTATTATTTTTAATCGATTTCTTTTTTTTAGGCGACTTTGCGAAAAATAGTTGCAAATTGTGGAAACGACGTCATGGATGAAAAAGACATAATGGAATTGGTAGAACCACGACTTCTTGACTCATTTTTAGCATATTCTTCGCAAAACGAAAGTTACGTTTAAATTTTATTTAAAAAAATTATACACGAAATTAATGTGCCACTTAGAAAATATTTATTTTTAGTTAGTTATGATATTTAGTTTATTTGTATTTATTTAAATTTAATTTACAAATGTTTTAATATTGTATCACCAGTATTATTTCATAATAGAATGAAATATTGTCATTTAATTTCAAACTTGTAATAAAATAGTTATTTAAAAAATATATTTATTTATATATTACATCAAATTTGAAGTAATATATAAATAATTTTGCTTTCTTTTTTATATAATCTAATATATTAGGCTATATAAAAAAAAACGTATTAAAACTTAATTTAGTTTACAAAAATTGTCTTGAATTTTCTCATTATTTTTGAAAAAATTTGACACAATATAATTATATGAAATAGGTATTTCGTATAAAATTATTTTATTACAAGTAAATGAAAATATAATGTATTGAGTATTTATCATAATTTTAGTCAATGTATCTCGACTTCCTAAAAATAATAACGACTTCTCTAAAATAAATTTTTTATTATATTTAGGAGCAACAGGTACAAAATATAATAATTCGAATATATATTATGTTAATTTTTCAGTATATTTTATTAATATTGTTTTGTGTATTTCTTTTTTGTAGAAGTGTACAAATATTTTGTATGTAAAAATAAATATAATTTTAACACTTAAAATAATTATTTCACTTATCCGAATGAGTGCTTTAAATTATTTTGATGAAATATATTAATTGTTGTTTCATGGCATTCTCGCAAATTGTAATCGAACGCGCCCAAACTGAATTTTCCATCTGCTTTCTTAAAATAATCTAAACCTCTTCCGATTTTGATAATCCATCCGTTACTTAAACTAGAAAGTTTTCAATAAAATAATAATCATATTTCATAATAAAATTTAAGAAATGTCTCACGTTATTTGTCTGTCATGAAGCGTAGGTGAATAAGAAATATTTAATATAATATCGTATTTTACTAAATTTTCTTTTAACTCATTTAACCATTTTTGTTGTTCCTCATTTTTGTCTTTTGTTGTAATTAATTTAATTTCCTTTAAATATTGACAATGTTTTGTTAACACTTCACAAAACATTACTAAATTTTGACACTAAAATATTAATTTCTGTAGTTTGTTCTACACAGTTATAAAAAAAAAACTTCATACCTGATGAAAACTTCGAATATAAGGATCTTCAATTTTAACTTTCAATACATCAATATCTAAAAATCGTTTAAAAACAGATGAATAACTATGTCCAGTTGAATCATTTTCGATATTTATTTGTTCATGATATTTCCCTTGTTCCTTCAATTGATTTATCATAAGCTTTAATTTCTCAGCTCGATTCATATATTCTTCAATTTTCGTTCGTAAATAATTTCGTTTCTGGCCACTTTCAGCTAAAAATTATATAATAAATATAGCATTCCGAAATATATTAGAAATTTGTATATATACTTTTTAACAAATCCACAAGTATTTGTAAACCCTCTTGATAACATACGATTGCTTCTGTATAACGTTTTTTCGTATCTAATTCAACTCCTCGAGTTAATATTGATGCAGCTGTACTTTCCATTCTTATTTTGTGTTTTTAACTTCTTTAAAAGTATACAAAATTTTAGGTTAGTGATTTTAACCTTATATTGAACCAAACTGACAGCTGTCAAATAAGAGTCAAAACTACGTAGTTAAATTACTTTAGTGACTCTTTGTAATGGAAATATTATTTAATATTAAATAATTAATTTATTAATAATAATTTATGTGATATAAATTAAAACCTAGTGTTTAATAAAAAAACAAACAATTATAGTGAACAAAGGCCTTGAAATATATTCACTGTACATCCTAACCTAACTTTGCATAAAATAATTTAGTAAAATGTGGGGCGAAATTAGTGAAAATACGATAGAAACAGCACATCCCTCAGGAGATTTATCAGCAGTAATAGAACAATCTCGTAGCAAAGATTGTTTATCAAAATATGAAATTAACAGTTACGAAAATGAAACTAGAGAAGTTGTGTAAGTTATTTTTATCCTGTATAAAAGTTTGTATCTTAAAATAAAATATATTGAAATGTAGACTTCCACCGATGGATTCACGAATGTTATATGCGGCATCATTACATAAATATATTAGTACAATGACTGATGTTATTGGAGATGCCGAATTAGCGCTTGAATATAATTTAGTTATGCCTTCCGAAGTACCAACTTTGCAAGTTCCCGAGAAGCCAGATATAAAACCAACTGTGGTTTTAAGAAAGCCGATACATTTTCTAGATAAAGAATATAGGTAAATTTATTATATTCTTTAATTTCGGAGGTAAAACTTTACACTTGTAATGAAACAATGAAAATACTGACGAGGGAAACCATTTCCTTAAATGTTTACAAATCGTACAAATTTTAAGTTTGATTATGGAGTTTGTAGCGATTTTACGAATTTTATATAAAAATTATAAGTTTATAGGGATTTATTCGAGATTTTACATGATATTAAGAAAATCTTTAATTGATTTTAAAGAATTTTACTAAAAAATTAACAATTGTGAAACTTCATATTGAAATAAAATAAAAAACTTTGAAATTTTTTATTTTAATACATAAATATTGTGACTGCAGTTTCGACAAACATTGTCATTATCAGTGTTTGTTAATGAAAATGTTTGTCGAAACTGCAGTCACTGAAATTGTGTAATAAAGTGAAATTTTTCAAAGTTAAAAAATAATTTTATTTTTTTTCAAATTTTACTAAGATTTTAAAGGATTTTTAATTAATTTGTTCACGGGATTATACAGATGGTTCCCTCCTTTTAAAATATTCAATTATGTAATTTTAATTTTGTATAATTTTATTTCTACTATTTGATTATGGAAAATTTTAGATTATAATACCATATTAATAATATTAGAGAATAAAAACTATTTGAGGTTCAGTAAAAATTCTTTTTTTATTTATTGTTAAATACATATTCATATTTTGAAGTTATAAAGTCCCATCTTCAAGGAACATTACTTTTGTAGGATATTTATGAATTTTCCACTGTTGTGTGAAATGAACAATGTATGTACAAAAAATAAAAAGAAATTAAACTGATACCTAAATTATTATTTTTTCTTTAAATCTTTTATACTCAAGGATTTTATAGATATTAACAAGAAAACTTTTTTAGTACATTTTCTATGGGATTTGGTACAAATCCTCCGAATTTGAGCGAAAGTACACGACGACAGTTAGAATCGAAATGCATTGCAACTATGCTTGCTCATATTGGATTTTTGAGTAAGTGTATTTAAATTTGAAAAATATATACTTATATTTTAATAAAATTATTTTTTTATTTTTTTTTTGCTAGATACTGATTCAACAGTTCTTGATGTACTAACAGACGTATTCGAAAGTTTTATGAAAAATATATGCAGTGAATTAAGATCATCAAATGATTCGTTATTAATTGGGGAGTCATCTGGTTTTCCGGTAATTTTTTTTCATATTTCACAATTCAATTTAATGTTAGTAAATAATAGGGCTTAATTTTCAAAAGCTTGTATTTGGTGAAATGTTATTTCATTAAAACTTTTAACTGGTGAAATTTAATTCCGAGACACATATTACCAATTTAACTAATACATTTTTTATTTATTATTATTATTGTAACAGGATATTGTAGAAAAAGTCTTAACACAAAGTGGATTGGGAGGAATTCGCGGCATTTTCGATTATTACGAGAAAAAAGTGAAAAGTTATCAAGAAGTACTTAAATCAAAATGTCAGGCAGTTGCAGCAAACTACGACATTCTATTAGCTCCTATAAATGCACAGTTAGAAATCAAAACTGAACGGTAATAGAATAACAAAACTTTCTTAATAAAATAAAAATGTTTTAGGTTTTAATAAAATCATTTCCCTTGAAGCCACAAAATAATTTTAAAAAGCTAAATATCTATTTCGAAATCTATGTTTTCATTATCTGTGTAATCTTAGATCACTGATTAAGACTTTTGTTAGTGATGGTAAAAGCTTAGCTTCCGAAATACATATTTAGCTTTTTTAAATTATTTTTTTATTTATTTTAGATTTTAGTTCTGTATAATTTTTAGTTATTTGTTTTTACGTTTTGTTTGTTTATTATTTATATCGAAAATTAAATGAAAATTATATCGAAGTAAAGCCTAAATAATTTTTATTCTAATATGAGTTCTGAAAGATTGTTTTTACTTCGTTTAAGAATTGCTCATTTTGGTTTTATTAGATTGGACGAAATAGATAGTGAAGATATACCGGAGGTCCATTTTTCAGCTATGGACGGCGAAGAAGGTTATTTGCAGCCGTTTTTAGAATCTGGTTTTCAGATGTTAAATAGCTTGGAAGAAGGACAGTATGTAACGTAAAGGTATTTTAATGTGATTTTTATTTGTAATTTGCTTTCTATTATTTATGTATATTTTTGCACTCTAAGTTTAATAAAATAATTTTAGATGAATCACAGCCTTTTATTGGTTTAATTATATTTTTTTTAAATAAATAAATTTATATTTGTTATTTATTTTGAAAATTCCATAATCGTACTAATTAATATTGATTATTATTAGCGTGACTATTAATTTTATGTAATGCGATAATGTAAGATATTATTTAGAAAAAACAATATTTTACAATTTAATTCACAAATCACATAAATAATACTGCATTATTAGGTTTTCTTATCTTTAAAGCTATTTTGGAAAAAAATAATTTTTATTTATATTTATTTAATTTAAAAGAAATAGAAAATAAATATGTACGTACATTTTACGTAACTGTAAATAACATAAAAATGTATTATACAGTTTATACAAATTTTCAATACGTGGGCAAAAACGTAAATTTTGAAATTATATAAAAAAAAAATTTTGATAGAAATATCGTCATTTACAAATTGTAATTAAATATTTTCCTGGAATATTTTATGGTTGTGTTTAAAAATAAATTCTTACAACAATAAAACTATGTTGTAACTATCCTTAATTCTGAAAATGCATTGGAAAATACTTTAATAATTAAAGGGAATTTTCATATTTTCTAATTGTTTTTACGATTAATAACAATAATTAAATAAAAATCCTATAAACAAAATTTGTTACGTCAAACTATGTTATTTTATTATTATATAATGAAGACGTAGATACAAATTATATAAGTTTCGAATAATACATGAATTGTATCAATTTATATAGTATGCTTATCATAAAAGTAGGAATAAAATGTTTTAAATTATGGTAGAAAAGAAGTTTTTAATACAAATAAAAACTTCTAAAATTTTTAAAAAATTAATCATTCGGAAGTGAACCGAAAACAAAAAAAAAAGTTGGTAACACAATATTTTTATTAAAATTATAATTTATGTGGGCACTAGGAGAAACTTTTCTGAAAATTTCATCAAAATCGAATAAATAATGTAGCCACAATTTTGTGATTTTTTTTTCGATAAGTTGGCAACACTGTATTTTGTTAAAATTGCATAATTTATTTAGGCACTAGGTCCTAGTGACTAGGAGAAACTTTTATAAAAATTTGATTAAAATCGATTAAATAAAGTGGTCATAGTGAATTTTTAAAAATTTTAGTAATTTTTTTTTTCGGAAAGTTGGCAACACTGTATTTTGGTAAAATTACATAAATTATATGAATACTAGGAGAATCTTTTGTGAAAATTTGAGTAAAATCGGTTAAATAACATGGCCATAATAAATTTTTAAAAACTATTAAAACATTGTAAAATATTAATTATTATTTATAATATGTAATAATAATTAATATTTTACAATGTTTTAATAGTTTAAAAAAATATAAAATTGTAACCACGTGTACACATACAGATTTTATATACCATTATTGTAAAGATGTTATAAAAAAATTTAAATTAAGAAAACAAATATGTTTTTATTGTAAACTTAAATGTACCTACTTCGTTTGACTGATGATGGTCTAATTTATGACCGAAACGTCTCATTAAAATATAAATCAAATTGTGATAAAGGAGTTAATTCTTTAAAGATACTAGATGCCAAAATAATATTTCAGAAAATATATATTAATGGAAACTTATTCATTATTACCAACTTTATTTATTTCATCGTAATCAATAGTAAAGTCCTAAACCTAAATTTAAGATATTTAAAAGTGAGTTATTTTAAAAATTACACTAATCGATTAATTCTATTCATTTTGATCATTTATTCGAAACATTAGCAAATACGTAAGGATTATCGTACGATCATCCTGAACTTGATATATTTTTTTATCAAAAGGTTAAAAGTGAATAAAAACAAATACTGAATTTTACATCTAATTTTTTTTTATTCAAAGGTCATATATACATTTCGGTTTTATATTCATATATAAATATATCTTTCGCGGCAGTTAAACTGTTTTCAACAATTTTAATGTAGTTTAAAATTGATATTGTATTGCGTCACAAACATATTAACACAAACACATATATATACTGACTAAGACATGATAAAACTTATTTCAAAAAAATAATCCTACTGCATAATTAATAAAAGTCATTCACAAGCGCGTGAAACTTATTAGTTTACCGGTAGCTCTCATATCAACATATTCATATAATAAATTTGAGTGAACCTAAGTTTACTGTGTGCTTTTACTATATAAAGAATTCCGATTTAAATAATATACAAGTATTTTCTAAAACAAATTAGTGGATATTTCTTAAAGTTTTACTGAAACAGTGTTAAAATAATTTGAAACTTCAAATCCTCCTAGTGGGACATTTTTTATTTAGTGAATTTCTGTGTTTCTAGAAGCAGTATTAAATTTTATTTAAAATGGTTATAAAAGGCAAGGTTAGTTTCAAATATTAATTATTATAAGGCACGGTTTTATAAAATCTACTTCAAAAGTAAATGTAAAAAAGGGAATAAATTAAATCTGGTAGTTTTAAAAAATAGTTATTATTATTAATAATAATAATCTAGTTATTTAGTAGGAGAATAAAATTTACTTGTGAAGTAAATTTATTTATTGTTTATGGAACCGGGCCTTAATTAATTTGTATTTCTATTTATTTTAATGTTTGTTTATAAGTTTATTTTATGATTTGTAGGGATTTTTGAAATATTATAAAAATTAAAACGAAATTGACTCATAATTTGAATGTAGATTATGTTAAACGTAAATAAATATTTATAAGTATTGTATTATTGTTCAAATTAAAATTGTATTTAAATTTTTAGATTAAATTAAATTTTTAAATACATCTAGATTTGAAACGCAGAACTTAGAAAATATATTACAATTTCGCTAAGGACCTTCAAAAATTTGTTATTGTAATATATTTTTTTGGTAATCGAATGGGGCGTATCGTAAAATTAAATAATCGATAATAAACGAGGTAAAAAAAATCTAGATCACAAGTAAGAAGTTTGATTTCGATAAATAAAAATGATGTTTATGTATGATTTGTTATTCTGACCCGAAATAAGGTTAAATTATTAATATATATATATATATATATATATATATATATATATATATATATATATATAAAATGGTGAAATACATAACAACTAGAATTTCCGATAATGATGCTTGTTTTTAATTGATGTATTGCCTACGTAAATGATTTTTGACGTCTTGTGACATATTTCTGACATATATATCATATGAGATGTGAAGAATATAGATATAAATATTTAAGTATTTTGTCGATTTTGATAACATGATTTATTCGTAATTTATTTACATATTAAAAGTTTGAAAATAAAATTGGTTTACTAACATTTCGGTTTCAGGAAATCATTTCTCAAAACAATTCATTAATTTCAATAAATTTTATCGCAAGTCGTAATTATTTATTGCAATATCAATTTTTTTTTATTTTGACATTAAAATTCTTTACATATTATGTTTAGTTGAATGACTTAATTAAAAATTTTGACGATGAATAAGTAATAATATTTATTTTTTATATTTATTCAAGTAAATTATTTGAATTATGTTACGGTTGAAAAATGAAATTTATTAGCAAAGAATACAATTACATTTTTAAAGTAAAATTTATTAATATTAAATAGTTATTATAAAAATATTAATATATACAAACTTATACTAAAATATTTCCATTTTCTCTCAATTAATGATCTTGTAACCGAATTTTATTGATTTATAAAAGATGTGTTTAGTAATTACACAAAAACTACAAATATCCGAAAATGATAAAATCAAATTCTATTGGATTTTTCTTTTAATTAAAAAAAAGGATTGCAATATTTAAGATTTAAAAAAATAGTTATCGATTTTTACTTTATATCTATAAGATCAGTTGCATAAAACCTTAACTTAATGATTGGTCAGTTGACGAATTACTCACGTCATTAACTGACCATGTGTTTGATATCGTTTTATAACTAACCTATAATTTATGAATTAAATTGTATTTATTTAACATTAGAACTATCAAACCCGTCAAAGCGATATTTAACACTGTTAGTTCTAGTGTTCATATATTTTTTGCAAGAATATACGATAATTTTTAACCTTTTAGGGACGGGTAACGTCAATAGATGATTCAACAAAACTTTGCTGACATCAGCAAACGATTACAAAGTTTTTCATTACAAACTGATTTTGTTATTTGCATTTTGGAGGAATATTAAAATTTTAACGTACTTAAAGGGTTTATAAAAAAGTATCCATTTTCATTTTCTATTCAACAACTTAAATTTCAGTGAAATGTTTAATGTTTACCTAACTATATCAATAGCCGTCAAAATAAAATTTGAATTTGATTTCACTACTTCGGATTTAATTACGAATAGTAGTCATTTAATTTAAATGATTAAAAACATAACAATTTTTATGAATAATTAAATTCCATTTTCAATTAGAACAAATTTTGGCCGGAATTTCGAATTTAGGACCATCTATAATAATAATATTCATAATTTCATCATTTCGTTGTTAAAAAAATACTATGTTTCAAAATTAATTATCTGTCACTCTCATTTTATCTTAAAATAAAGTAATATTAAAATTTATTATGAAACTAGCTGTAATTTATATTTATTTTCGCTTACATTGCGTATAACAAGTTTCATTTATAAATTAATATATATTAACATATTAATTATTTCCTATTTTGCTTATATGATGCGGTTTTTTTTAAATACTCCTTGTAGAACATTTAAATATACATTATGTATGTATTTATTTATAGTTTTCAATGTTAAAACAATGGAAAAAAGGCTTTGTTATTGTTTATAATTTTGCTACATATTTATATTTTAATATCTTATTTTTTTATGAAGCATTACATATTGTAAAAATATCGAAGATATTGGAATCTAGTTATCAGAATAATTTCACAAGTAAACAACTTTCTTTTACTAATATCATATTTTTTCCACTAATTTTTTTTTACAATGATCTTTTTACTTTTTTTGAAATCATCATTAATCTACAGTTATATTTTGATTTATGACATTTAATTAAAAATATATTTTATACAACGTTACAGTTCGGATGTTTCTATAAATTCAATTGATGGATTCATTATTTCATTCATACAACTAAAAATCGAAAATAGTTTTCAGGGGAACGGACAAATTATTTAAACTTAATTTATTTTTTAATGTAAGATCGATACATTTTGAAATAATTACGATGTTAGAAACGAAGATAATTTTTATATTATTAAAAAAACTAAACGTAGTACTACTAACAGTATATTTTTTATCAATGAGTTACTAGAATATTTACGATTCAAAAAAATTTAAAAATTTTAAGTTTAAAATTAGAAAATTTTACTTGAACAAAGTAAATACAAGTTAATTAATGAAGTAAACAACTCTATAAATCATACATGTTTAACTATTTATGTAGTAAATATTGTTCGTAAAAAAAATTTCCAGTTAGGCTAAAATCGATAATTTTACGTCGAAAAAACATCAGAAATAATATTTTTTTTTTTAATTTATTTATTATTTTTTTTGTAAATTTACTAACGATTTATAAAATTACAATCAAAAAAATAGCAAAATACTATGAATATCAATGTAAATTACACTGATTTTTTTACAGTGTAGCCAAAAGCTAAATAAAGTTTATATTATTATTAAATAATTTCAACTTGTATAAATTTTTCATCTAGTAGAGTTTCAGTATCTCCCCCTTTTTTGTTGTAATTAACTCGAAATTATTAAATTTTGTGATGTGATACTATTTTTTATGATGTGTGATATAACATATTTAAAAAAAAAATGAACCATTTATGCCTATTATACATTTTTCTATCTAAAGATTTTTATTTTAATTTTTAAAAATTCAGTTTATAAGCAAATATTCGATTATTGCATAATATTATTATTTTGCGTTTTTGTGAATAATATTCGTATTGTCATTGAGTTTTTGTTTTCAAATAGTTATGATACTTACGATGTAATATCATTGAGTAAATAAGTAAATATATTGATAATAGTTTTAAATATAATAGTTTTTTTACAGTAATAATTCAATTTTAAATTATCCTTAATGAATATTTAACTGGTAACGTAAATACCATTAAATATATACGTGTAGTTATTATTTTTATTTTCTTTGAACTTGTTGTTTTAAGTATTATTTCTCACCTTGAACTATATGTTCTTATTAATATAATACAATTTCATTAAAATTATTCATTCTGATTCTAATGTTACTTTCTCTGTTTATTAGTTGTTTAGTTTTTATTAGGTTATTTGCAGAGATTTATTTTCAAATCTAGGAAGTATTTATGCCAGATATCCAATATATCTAATAACAAAATTTATATATATATATATATATATATATATATATATATAGAAATTGATTAGTATGTGAATTTATACCGGGTGTGCAAAATGTGTGAAAACGGTTAAATATCTCGAGAACGACACATCGGATTACAAATTTACAAAACAAATATTTCTTTTATTTTTGAAAATCTATTCAGACATTATACGAAAGAAGCGTTAATTTATGCTAAAAAAAAGGCGCAATAGCATTCCCAACTCAATAACTAAGTTGAGTTATTAAAGTTTTTCAAAGTTTTTAAAAGTTCAATATCACATCGAACCAGCCAAGCTGGAAATCAAGTAAAAACGACAATTTATGATAATTAATGAGGAACATCCGGAATAGCATTCCCAACTTGCTAAATTGAGTTATTAAAGTTTTTCAAAGTTATCAAAAGTTCACCCTGAAGGGTGGGCAAGTTTTAAAACTTAAATAGAAACACCCACATTTTATTTCACTGTTGCATTCTCCATAAAAAACTGTTTCCGGATTTGCAAATCAATCCCCAACCACCACCAAGAGGGAAAATTGTAATGACTGAAAATGGTTATTAATTGTTATTGAGAGGATTACTTTTGAAATTTTAAATGAAAATATTTATCTGTAATGGAAAATCTGTATCATTTGAGATTAAAAGTGTACCCCCTACCCGCTTTTTGCCTATCATGTCTGAATAGATTTTCAAAAAACGTGTTTTGTAAATTTGTAATCCGTTTGTAAGCCGTTCTCGAGATATTTAACCTGGACACCCAGTATCTTTGTGACATGTGTCAATGGTAATATGATTTAAAATAAATAATGGGATTACCTCAATATTTTCAATTTAACATACCATATGTTGTTCTACATTAAATAACAAACATGTAAACATTATTGATTTTGAAATTGTACATATTATTAAAAAAATATATAAGAAAATTTCAATTGCGAAAATACGTCAGTAACAGTGCGTGACGATGGTCGCATTCAAAATGTTTGATGTAAACACAGTAAATTATTATTAATGTGGAATAATTACTTATCAATAGATAATTTATTGTCAAATTTAATACTTACATAATTTCTATTTCTCAGGTTATTAAGTAATTTTACATAACAAAATCTTTTTTATTATTATTACTCATATTATTATATCTGTTTTTATTTATATATAAACGTATCAGTATTTTTATGACAAACTTTTGTTTTATATTTACGCTTATTTTCAATCGATTTCATTTTTCGCGCGCTAACACAAAATGTACAGTTTGCTTGTTCGATAAACATAAGTTTATAAAAAAGGATCATTTTAACATTTCCAAAATTTTAAAATAAAGATAATTTCTATATTTATTTATTTCTTTATAATTTAATAATATATTTTTTTAAGTTTATGATGAAAATATAAATTTAAATTGATATATTCAATGATTAAAAATGTATGATTATAACTCCAAATCTAAAATATCTAAATATAATTTAAATTTTTTTTTTATTTTATACAAATATATTTATAAAATAAAATAAAAATTGGGAATTTTTTTATTTTTTATTTTTGCGCGTTATTCAAAATGATCAATTTATTATTATTATTATTTATTATTATTATTATTTATTATTATGTTTCAAAATAATAATATCGCTATTATTAAAAAAAGTTCTTCATAAAGGAATAAGAAAAAGAATTTTCTAATACACAATTATATATATTTATCTTAATATTTTCGAAAATTTGTGGATTATAAATAAAAATCGTTTAAACACAATATTTAATTTTCAGAAATTTTCGGCAAATAACATTAGTTTACTTAAAATTTTAAAAATAGTATATTAAAATAGAATACGAATAGAGAATTTTGCATTAAAATAAATTAAATTGCTGTTTAAAAAAATATATGTATCATTAATATTTCCATTATTTAATTAGTAAAGTCATGTTTAAATTTATAAAAAGATAAAGTATATATATAACCCTCACAAAGGGTTAGATTAAAATTTCAACCACAGCGTTTTACAATTTTATCATCGACTACATGAATTCTATGTTCTGTAAAATATTTTATGATAGTTGTACCATTTTTTTATGTTTTGTTTTTCAATTCGCCAACAGAACATGTCCTGAAAAGGTGAAAAATATCACTGAAAGCTCGACATAGATTCTTAATTGAGAGTTTGATTCTCCGAACATCTAACTTCTTTTTGACTATCTTCCCATTAAATTCAATCCATTTTATTGCATTCTAATCGTGATTTATATTTACATATGTACTTATATAATATAGTGTAAATTATGGTGTTTGATATATTAATATTCAAAATAAACAATAACAACTATAAATAATTATTAATTGACAGAATTCATTGGAAGCCATCGTTTTGGGCAATTACTATTTAAATTTAAAAATGCAAAATTATTACTGTTATATAAAAAGCATGACGTGCTTTTTGTATTTATGGTAATTTGTATTTTTAAATTTACTGATATTAAATACGCATATTTGCATCACATTTAACGTCAACTAAAATATTCTGCTAGCCCTGACGAAGGCAATAGTAATTGTCGAAACGATGGCTCGACTATTTTTCCAATTTAATAAAAACTATCTTTACAATAAATAATACGTATGTATGTCATAAAGTTTATTACAAATTTAAGATAATAAACTTATTATTATACATATTTATTTATGAAGAAATACTATAATTTTTGCTAATCTGGTTTTTTATTATTATTTGTTATAAGTTAATAAAAACTTATATCATATATTATTTTAATATACTGTTTTGCAAAAGAAATACACATTATATTTAAATACAAATATAATTAAAAAAAAGAAGGTTTTATTTTAAAAGAATATAATGTTTAAATTTGTAGCTGCTGCCGTATTTGAGAAAAAAAAGTATTTATATTTAATATATTAAGTATATTAAATTCAATATAAAAATACTTTTATTTTATTAATCCTATTCTTTTAATAAGAGTCCGTATTTTTGATAAAACACTTTTTTTACATTTCTTTCAAATTATGTTTTTGCCGTTTGATATTTTCGTTACATTTGATATTTTAAAATCAAAATAAAGCAATATAACTCTTGAAAATAATAATAAATAATGTGAAATAGAATTTTGTAAAATTAATATTTTATTTTGATATCTGATTTTGTCTCTCGCAACAGTAGAATAGTGCTTGTATAAAACTTGATATTTTTAAAAGTAGGTACATATTTAAAATAACATATCTTTGAGTATTTAGTAGATTTGTTGTAATTTTAAAATTAAATATACACATGTATTGGTTTTTATGGAAATAAAATATTCTCGTCTAATAGGTAACTAGTTATCTCTTTTCTTTCAAATAGGTCTATTAATTTTGGATTTTATTATTGTCTTTATGCAAAATCCTTTATCTAAAATATAACTAATAATATGCACCATATTATTATTATTATTATTATTATTGATGTTTTTTTTTTTTCAAATTTAAATGTTCTCGTTCATATATTTCTGTTATTTTTATATTGTTAATATAATATCTGTTTTTTATTAAATTATAATAAATTTTGATATGGCATAATACAATTATTGTAACTGCAAGATTTTAAATAAAATCAGATTTAATTTACATTTATTAACAGTTATTAAATACAAGTAGTATTAAAATATATTATCTGTATTTTTATTTTGTTTTTGTTAAAGAAATTATCTTCTGCGCTAGGGGGGTCAGGGTTATTATTTTTTTTCTTAAGGACAAAGTTATGAAAGGGAAATTTTGTGATATTGAAGGCGTGGCGTGGCGACAATTTTTAATTGTAAAATTTTTGCTATTTAATTTTTCTTGCGAAACTTTATCAAAATTTGCAAATTTTTATCATTAAGAAAAAATTAGATATTTTACAATCTTTTTCTTAATAAATTATGACGTTCATATAAATTTATCTACATAGCAACAAATTGCAAAATTTTTATTGACGTAAAAATGTGATTTTTATGAGAAATCTTAATCATCATGTATCAATATTTTTTTTAAAATATAATAAACTACAGTGTGACTGATGTTGTAATAATATTTAACTCCGATTTTTAGTGTAGAAAGGTTATTGACATATATTTATTTTTGTAATATAAATCTGATATTATTATCAAAAATATTATGTTAAATATTGGAATAAATATTAAATTGTGGTAGGTTATGTTTCAAGATATTTACTGTTTGTTGATTTTTAAAAAAGTTAGTTTTTTATAAATTAAAACTATTGATCTTATAGATTATAATTTTAATAATAATTTTAATTGAAAATTTTCAATGATTGCACAACTAATAATTTATATAATTATCATGAAATACAATGTCGAAATATATCGATTAATTATAAATGCTGATTATTACAAAACTTCTTCAACAAAACTGTAAAAATATCATCCTTTATCGTTAAGAAATTTTTGGTTATTTCTTTCTTTCTTTTTTTATTTATCTGTTCAATGTTCAATTCTGGATTTATTTGGTTTTCATTGATAAACTTTTCAACTTTGTCGAAACAAAAAATTTAGTGCAAAATTATGATTAAGCTATTTAATAAAACAAAATGTTCCTAAAAATGTTTCTTCAATTTTTGTTTTATAATTGTTGATAATAAGGTCACTGATACTATTTATCTTTTGAAGTTTATTTTATTTGATGATGAAATGAAATAAAAGTGATGAATTTTATTCACTTTTTATTTATATATTTTAAAATACTCCTTGTGTTTGGTTTAGTTTCTTATTTAGTTTTGTTTTTATGATAAATTAATAAATTTCAAAATAAATTATGAACTAAATATTATTTTTATGAAATTATATTTATTTTTTATCGTTTCAATTGTAATTTTTAAGTAAAACTATATCATAAGAGTATTTTTAAGTTTTTCGAGAATATATTTATTTTACTGATAATTTTTTAAAATCAACTCACTTTTAAAAGTTATTTTTGTCAAAATTGCTTCAGACGTTTACTTAAAATTACTTATTAAGCAATATTAATTAGCTTACTTGAGTTTTATAATATTAGATATAAAAAATATATCAGAAATAGAAATACTACTCATATTTGATAAGAGGTAGAAATAAAAATTTATTTTAAAGTGAAAAATAAAACCACTTCATAAACAAAAGAAGTGGGAATATGGACCTATGAATTTTACGATAGTAATAAAAGTATAAAGTGATTTTCTGTCATTTAGAAAAGTATTTGCTCACAATTGATCTTAACAGGTAAAAATCCTGAACTTATTCCGTTCATAATTCCGAAAAAATCTTTCAAAATTTCTACCTGCTACCCTTGTTTGTAATTCTGAAGATATTAGTATATTTTCAACTTGCAAACGTTAAACATCTGCGAATACTTTTCTTTCACAAAAGCTGCATCCGATTTTTTTTGTAAAACATGGAATTTTATTTTGTAATTATAGATTTTAATTAATTAGAGTTAAATGTTTATTTGGTAATTAGCATTTTGTTAACGTGAAAATATCTTTTAGTATGTTTGCAGATGGGTCTTAAAACATCAACACAAGTTAAAGCAGGCCGTGCGAAATTGTCACAGTCTTCAATTCAAAGAAAAACCGAAGATATTTGATAACGAATATTCTTTCAGGGTAAGTCTTCGAAGAATTTATCATATAATTTCAATATATTTTTCTTAAATTTTCATTATTTCTATGATTATAAAATGTGAAGTATGTAAAATCAAGTTACTTGTATTTTGTTATTTAGTAACTTATTTCTATAGTAAAAATCTTTCAGAACTCATTATATAAACTAAACTGGCTTTAGGTTTAAGTTCTGTATTAATATTTAATGATTACGTTTCGATAAATTCAACGTCCGTCTTCATCAGAAAAACTGATACAAATGATAATTACAGTAAATCACAGAACATAGAAACAAGTTACTAAGTTAATTAATGCAAACCAAATTTTATTTCCTAGGTAACAAATAAGTAATTAGACGATTCAATGTAAAGTGTGTCTGTCTAAGAACATATTTTTGTAAAATATATTAAATTTAAATAATTTTAATTTAAAAATTACTTGTTCAATTCAAAATTTAAACTCTCTTTTTGACATTTATTTAAAATTAAGTTTTTCTTGTTTTGTATTATCGCACATGCAATTATATTTTCATATATACGATATTTTTGTTACATTTGATATTTTAAGATCAAAACAAAGGTAAATAATAACAAATAATTTGAAAAATACAAAAAAAGTGTTATTAGTTAAACGGATTTCTAACAGGACTTGTCAATACGAGCTTTTTTTTTAATTCACGAGTAAGATAATTTCAAGTTTGTAAATAATGATTTGTAAGGTTTGTTTCTACCAATTATGGAATTGAAACAAACTATAGAAAAAATAGTCATTCAATGAAGTTACATCATACAAAACATCATCAATTATATATTCATGAAATAAAAATGCTTGCACAGTCCAGCTGTTATCATAGATTGAATCAGAAATTCATGATATAACTTCAGTGAATGGCTATTTTTACTATAATTCTACATTGTGTGTGTTTCGGACAATAATTGTAAACCGATTTGAACTAATAACATTAGTAAAAAATCTTTCAGTTCTGTATTTAATATTTATTAATAATCGACGTTTCGATGAACTCAACGTCCGTCTTCATCAGGAAAAATGATACAAATGACATTTACTGTACTGTTATTTACTGTAAATGTCATTTATATCAGTTTTTCTGATAAAGACGGACGTTGAGTTCGTCGAAACGTCGATTACTAATAAATATTAATACAAAACTTAAACCTAAGGCCGTTTTACTTTTTAAACTTATTATAATTTTATTTTAGAATTGTACAATTGTAAATTAATATCTAATATACACTATAATATTGAATGACATTTTGTCCTATTTTTACTACTTAAATTTTAAGGGTGGTTTAATTGAATCGGTCAGTAAATTTTTAATAAACAATTGTCATAATATCCAATACTAAATTGCCCGACTAATTTAAACCAAACTTAAAATTTAAGTATAGTTGATATAAACGGTTCTAAATGAATTATTTTCATAGATTAAAAAAATATATAAGAATAATCATGACATCGAAAAACATCATATTGAAATATTGCAATAATGATAACTTAAATATATGTTTTTTTGTTGGTATATACAAAAAAAAAACTATTTTTTGTACACTTTTATTAATTTACTAATTATGTTGCAGTTGAACATAAATTGAAAATTATCTTTAAATAAAAATATCCATTAATTATAGATATATATACATCGAATAATATTAATAATATATATTTTTTGAATACGTTAGGTGATATCGTCATATAACGTACGATAAATTTAAAATTTAAATAAATAAAAAATATAATTTATTTATTATTTTTGTTTGATAGGCTAGCGACGTACAAGTTAGATTAGCTGCCCCACATCTATTACGTCACAAGCCGGAGGTGAGCGATTTGCAATTTGGAAAAATATTCACCGATCATATGCTAAAGGTTTACTACCATAAGGCATTAGGTGGATGGCAAACCCCCGAAATTATGCCATTCGAAAACATTTCTCTACATCCCGCTGCTAAAGTTTTGCACTATGCTGTCGAGGTTAGTATTTTCAACATAATTTTACGATTTTCATTTTAAATCACGCCAAGAGGGTGTGGCACAAACTCTTTCCACTATCCCGAAATCAGTCTTCTCCAAACATCCCTATCCAGACAAGCAACTTTAGCTTTATCCATATTCGTAATTTCTCTCATACATGCTCTTCTGTTCCTACTACTTGGGTAACTTTCGCTCACGCAAAACACTTTCAATCATACCACTCCCTACTACTCATCGGACATCCACGCAAACGTATAGCCTCAAAATAATTTATATAAATTTTTTTAACCAAACGTTCATTAGGCATTTGCTCAAGATGACCGAATCATCTTAACTGACTACTACCAACTTTTGCTACAATATTTATTTCAATTTACACGAATTCATCATACACGAATTTATTTCGTATCCGATTTTAAATAAATTTGATATATTTTTATTGGAAGAATAATTGTTCAATATTTCTTTTTAAATATCAAATTAAAATAAAAAATTATTAGGTTTTAGATCTGTTTAATATAGTTACTTGTATTTTGTTACCTAATAGTAAAAAATCTTTTAGAAGTCATTGTATAAAATAAAATGGCTTTAGGTTTAAGTTCTGTATTAATATTTATTGATAATCTACGTTTCGACGAATTCAACGTCCGTCTTCATCAAGAAAAATGATACAAATGACATTTACAGAACATAGAAACACACCGACAAACGTTACTAGTTAAAAAATAAGTAACTAGATCATAATATTTTTATAAATTTTTAATTAATGGAAGCCAAATTTTATTTACTAGGTAACAAATAAGTAACTAGATCATAAAATTTTTATAAATTTTTAATCAATGGAAGCTAAATTTTATTTAAATCAATTTTATATAAAAAAATATGATCTAGTTCTAGTTACTTATTTGTTACCTAGTAACTTGTTTCTATGTTCTGTTATTTACTATAAATGTCATTTGTATCAGTTTTCCTGATCAAGACGGACGTTGAGTTTGTCAAAACGTCGATTATCAATAAATATTAATACAGAACTTAAACTTAAAGCCATTTTATTTTAACTTATTTCTATGTTTTGTTTGTTTATTAATATATATTTTCCTGACGACGATATGTGGTAGAGTATATCGAAAGCTTTTTTTTCTTTACTATGGTAAATATTACATAGTTAAAATTAAGTTGTAAATAAAATTGTTGTTGAGTTATGTCCATTCAAAAATTTCAAATACTTTTTTATTTTCTATTTTTGCTATAATTTATAATTTATAATATAAATTTATAATTTATATAGTTTTTATTTGATATTAATAAATATATTTTGATAAAATAAATTAAACAAAATAACAATTGAAAAATAAATGATCACTCTGTATTTAATGTTATGTTTATAATCATATCAAAATTTTCGCATTTATCTAAAATTATTAAAAAACAAAAACAGTTTTTAAAATAATATAATAAATACATTTTTATTGCGTCTAATAAAATATGGAGTCAGTTTACAGCAGATTGAAGCATGCACACTACGAAATTTAGTAATAATTTAGTGCGCATGCTTCGTACACACATACATACGTGCATACATACATACACAATCACGCGATGTACCCAACAGGGTGTGGCCCAAACTCTTTTCATCATTCCGTAATCAGTCTCCTCCAAACATTCCTATCCAAACAAGCAACTTTCGCTTCATCCACATTCATAATTCCTTTCGTACATGCTCTTTTATTCCTACTACTTGGAAACTTTCGTACAATTGTGTAAACCAGTTCTATAGTTTGTAGGTACAAATCTACTATACATTTTTAAATTTTGTATGTCAAAATAATCAAAAATATTTGATTTTTATTTCAGTTATTCGAAGGCATGAAAGCATATCGTGGTGTAGATGGTCGAATAAGAGTATTTCGTCCTCAATTAAATATGGAACGTATGAATTTATCAGCAGAACGTTCAGGTTTGCCAACATTTGATGGACATGAATTAGTTCATTGTATAAATCGTTTAATCAGTATTGAACAAGAATGGGTACCTCATTGTGAAGCCTCTAGTCTTTATATTAGACCCACATTAATTGGAATTGACGTAAGTTTTTCTAGTAATTACTTATTTATTTTGGTTATTCTGTGAATTTAGTTTATAATATTGTATGTAAAATATACTCTTATATATTTTTTAATAATTTATAAATTATATATCAATAATTTCAAAAGAAAATGCTTATAGTGTATTAAATGGTAATTGCAACTTAGTTAAAATATAAATAATTCAAAAACATGACAATATTATAACCAGTTCAGACCTTGATATTGGAAAGAAAAATTCTTTTATAAATAAAATGCTAAAAAATACAATTTATTAACGTAAAAGTCACTGGCAAGTTTTTACCTTGATGTCTGCGTCACATATAAGTTTTTTTATTTTCCTTATAACGCCCTTCTAAACAGCCAATAAGATTTCCAGTTTAAAATCAGCCCACTTTATGAATAATTCAGTATCGTAATAATAAATATTTAACATTCTTTTACGTAATGTTAAGCAAAACAACCTTACAAATAAAAAATCATTAACAACTTTTACGTTACACATGTACTTGTTTTACATTAATTGTAAATCAGTTTACATTGCAAAATAATTTATTCTAGAAATAGAACCTAGTATTTAGATTTGTTTGATTCGATATGAGTGAGTTTTTGAATTATTACTCAACACTCATTAGTTTATGACTAATCATAAAAATGTATTTGAAATATTTGACGAGTTATCGCTGTTGATGTGATACAGTAGTTGCATAAAACGTTGTTAATTTATCAGTTAGTTAACTAGGCAATCAGATTGTTAACTATTTTTGAAGTAACTCATTGATACGTCATTTTTTTGGCGACAAAAGGAATTATTTTGATACATCCAAGATTTTAAAGATGTAATTATCTTACACAGGTATAATTTTAAAAACTAAATTGTTTTTCTGTATAATTTGATAATGAACTTTTTGAATTTGTCGCGGCAGTAAAACTATAAATATAGAATAGCAAACCAAACTTATTTTATTGATTATTCTAACCAATTTCAAAACAAAACTTTCAGAAGTGAAATTTTCGGAAAACGCGTGTCAATACATATATCGTTTATATCGTGTATGTATTTACACGCGTTTTCCGAAAATTTCACTTGTGTAGAGGAATCTGTTACTTCCTTAAAAACAAGCAAAAAATATTATTTCTGATGTTTTTTTCGATGTAAAATTATCGAATTTAGCCTTACTGGAATTTTTTTTATTATAAGTTAATAATTTAACTATTAATTCAACAGGGAACTTTGGGTGTATCCTCGTCAGAGTCAGCTTTACTTTACACAATATTATGTCCTGTGGGTTCATATTTTGCTGGTACTGATCCACAAAAACATCAAGGTGTATCGTTATTAGCAGATCCCGCCTACACGCGTGCTTGGCCCGGTGGCTGTGGTGATCGTAAAATGGGCTCGAATTACGGACCAACAATTCGAGTCCAGAGTGAAGCGAACAGACGCGGTAGACATCAAGTACTTTGGTTATATGGTGATGATCACCAGTTGACTGAAGTTGGCACCATGAATATCTTTGTTTTGTATATTAATGAAAACGGAGGTAAGCAATACTTTCATTTGAATTGTCTAGTTTATATAACAAAAAATATATTATACAAATGACAAATTCAATCCTTTTTGGATAAATGACAAAGTTAATTTTTTGAAAATTTTCCGTAGTTTTATACTTATGATATTTATTATGTTTTGAAATATAATTTATCTGCCCCAACTTTAAATTTATAAAATTTAATTCCAAATATTACTTGAAATTTTAAAATTGAGTACCTACTCGATGCAAAATATTAACATTTTTATTTTGTTTTTTAATATAAAAGTAAAAAAAAAATGTAAATAAAACTTTACAATTTATTTTACTATTTATATATTACTTTTAAAAATTGCTTTTATTTAAAACTAACAAAATCTTATTTTTGGAATTGGATAGGTTCAGTGCAAGTGAAAGTATATTAAATTTTTTTGTGTTTCTATTGCGTAGTACTATAATTCAATTAGTTTTAATTATTTTTATTATATATTTATTCTAACTGTTTTACACGAGTCAATTATATTTAATTATTATCATACTTTCATTATACAAAAAAGATTGATTTTTTGCTTTCACCCAAAAACTACTCTTCTAAATTAAAATTCTTCTTCAAGATGTGTTGAAAATTTGTGAAAAATCGGTCCAGCAATTTTAGCATAATGCCCGTACAGACAGACTTATTTATATTGATATCAATTTTACTTTTGACCTTCTTACAAATTTTATAATATGATAATTTTATATTTTAGAACAAGAATTAGTAACACCGCCTCTCAATGGCTTAATTTTGCCGGGAATTACACGACACTCTATTATTCAAATGGCGACGGAGTGGAATGAATTTAAAGTCGTACAAAGATCTATAAATATGAATGAGATTGTTGAACTTCTAAACAGTAACAGAGTAAGTTTTTTTTTGTCTTTAGACAATTTTAATATCAAAAATATCGTTTATGAAATAAATGTTTTTATTGAACCTATTAATATGTGTGATAAATTTATTTTTTACAGTTGTTAGAAATGTTTGGTTCCGGAACAGCCTGTATAGTTAGCCCTATATCAAATATTGATTATTGTGGTAATCTGCTACACATACCAACTACAGAACGTAGTAACTCAGTTTATCGAAAAGTTTTAAAACAATTGACTGAAATACAATATGGACACATAGATCATCCGTGGGCTGAATCCATTGACTGATAATGCAGAATTTACGAAAAAAAAAAGTGATAACAAAGAACTTTTATATGTACTTGATAGTACGAACTTACGTAACAGTACTTATATTTCTTGGAGGGGGAAACCACTTGCAAAATCTGGTGTACAAATTTATTAAAATCCCTTAAAATCCGAGTAAAATCTTGTAAAATTTCTGGTAATATCCATAAAATCAAAGAATGATAAAATCTGATGTACAAAATTTGAAGAAGTGGTTTTCCCCTCGTATTTCCTTCTTTCTCTCTAAAGAAAGTTACTAGAAATTAAAATAATGAAACATTTTCCTAAATCAATTTTCGTGTTAGAAAATTATTCTGAAAATCATATTTCATAAATCAAGAGCATCCTAAAAGTTACTTATAGAATCAGAAGTTCTTAAATATTTATTATTTTGCAAGATAAATTGGCAACTTGGATCGATTGAAATACTCTCGATTGATTATACTCTCAATTAGTTTCATAAATTTATTGAACGTTTCGGCCAGAATAATACGTTCAATAAATTTATGAAGTATACTCGTTATTTCAATCAATCCAAGTTGCCAATTTATCTTGCAAAATAATACACAAGAGGATCATCGCACAACTTTGTTCTTAAATATTTATATACTAATCTAGCTTTCTTTAGTTAGAAATTTAATGACGAAAAGATATTTATTTTTTATAAAAAAAACATCTAGATATTACGTATGTTTTAATTAAGTTTTTAAATATATTTTATTGTTTTTCTAATTCTTTTCTTTTGTAATTTTTGCTAAATATATCAATTAAAAATTACAGCTTACGAAAAGACATGTTTATTTATTTCTTTTTTTTTTTAAATAAAGATTGGTAATTATGTTTAATTTTTGTATTAAAAATTCTGTTAAAAACTAAAATACATATTTACTTATATGTATATCATAAAAGTATACTTTTGTATAGAATGTTTATACTTAGGTTTTAATTTTTATTTCGACAGTTTGTATATAATTTTGTAAATACAGAATTTAAGTTATATATATATAAATATATTTTTTGTATTTTATGTTCCTTTATTAGATAAATAAATATTAAGATAACCTACATATCAATTTTGTTTCAGTTACATTTATATCCTTATTATCAAAAATATTTGTACCATTTTGGAATATGAGAATTAAATAACGAAATAAGTAAATAACATACCTCTGGTGAAGTAAGGTAAATAAGTTCAAAGCACTTTAAAGTATTAATATATATACTTGAATCACTTGAACATACTTTAAATACATACGCATGCGCACTAGTTATTTCTTATCTAGCCGGAACTAGTTATACCAAGTTATAATATGTTTTTTTGAATCTAGTTGGCGCAGCAATAGTTGAGCATCTGTTTCAGTTGGCATCATTGGTGAATGAAATAATACACAAAAAATACATATACGCAAATTGGCATTTCTATCACTTGTTTTTATATTATTTTTGATACATTTGTAATTGTCAAATATAGAAATGGATTCTGTAATGGTAAGTTTTAATTATATATTTACGAATTTTACGCATTTTAGGATATATATTTCTTATTTGTTTGTAATATTAATAGGATGACAATTGCATATATTTACTAAAAATATACTTATAGGAAACAAAAGAACCATATAAGGCAATGGATTATGCAATGTTTTTACTAATGAAGTATCTTTATTTCAATGCATTTTCAATGTGACTCGAACCTCAAAGGGTTACATGGGTTTCAGTGTACCACAGTGTACAGTACGCCATCTTGTAGCGTTTGCACATAATCATAAACTTGTCTGTGATAAATATATGTGACCTCACAACATGTTTGTGTATTTCACGAATAAAATGAATTATAGCGTTATACTTATACATACGTAAAGGTAAAAACAATGCAATAGGAAAACTATTTTTACCTGTTGAGATATACCGCTATATTCATTGTCTATCGCTATTTATTCATTTTTTTTTTAATAGTCTGACAGTTCGGTTTCAATATCATATTTAGGATATTGTACTATTAATTTTAACATTTGTATTGAAATATTATCTATTTGTACATTATTTATTGTTATAGATTAATCAACTACCTGAGTTGGTAATTCCAAGAAATAGAACTTTTCTAACTTCAAGCAAAATGACAGTAGTAACTGCGGTAAGTTCCTCTTAAGTTTTGATATAAGTTATATATTCTATTATATTTAAAACGGTTCTGTTTCTTGCATTTCTATGATTTAATATAATATTGAAATTCCATGCATTTTCCATAAATCAATTGATCTGCATAAGTTAAAAAATACATCACATTAATGATTAAATGTTTTTTCAAACTATTACTCTTTGCAATTTTGTCTATTTTAATGATACGTAACGTATAGAAAATGCAGAGAATTGTAGCATAAGAAATAATACAACAAATACATAAGATAACTAATGTATTAGTATTTTCAATTTTTAAACGCGTAGTTAAACAATATTTTAATATAAATTAAGTATTGATTATAATCCTGTAACGTATTTTAAAAATAAGACAGAGGTTAGGTTACATGTTTTTCAATATAATAGTCAACATTTATTGATTAGAAACATTGATTGTTATTAAATAAATTTAATTTGTATATTTGTTTATGTAATAGGAAAAACGAAATCCGTATCTCACGAAATGGTACGTACTTTTTGACAACCGTAATGACAATTGGATATCATTTCAACCGAAAGCCGGAGTTACAGTATACCCGTGCTACGTATGCCGTGATATGTATGTAAATATAATTTTAAATTTAAACTAAAATTTTAAATTAATTATAAATATTTTTATAAGGTTTGGTAGTCGTAACTCGTTCCTGGACCACGTAAACCGAAGGGGATTAGTTCTAAAATATAACTGCAGCGCTTGTAAGAAATTGAGTGCTTTTTACAACACATGCTCGTTTCTATTACACGTTCGCGAGCATTTTACCGATACAGGAGGTAAAGTAGATTTAGATAAAGTCGATATCTCGACAATTCCAATGGATATAGCAGGTTTTATGCCCATTAGTAACGTTCCTAGATTATATGATACAAAAGATGATTCAATCGACGAAACACTAAAGATAAATTCGAAATTCTTTAAGCCTACTGAAGATTCTGTCGGTAAACGTTATGTTTATTTCAATCCGATTGATTTGGTATTTTTCTGTATGGTTCTTAACGCGCCATCGCCGTCAGAAAGTACGGCATTAATTTTAAAACAAGTGAATAAAAACATTCCAAAATGTATTTTTGTCAGTTTGATTCCTACACAAGAAAATACCCAATTACAACAAAATCAGAGTTCCGATAATGATTCAGAAGGCGGAATTCATACTTCGGAAGACGATAATGATGATGAAGTGATTTGTTTAGACGACGATGAAGATTCGAATTTAAAATCAAGTAGTAATAATATTAATAATAATAATAATGTGCCAAAAATACAGGTAAAAAATTTCGGTTTACTGTCAAAAAGTAAATCGCTTGCTCCACCTGTGCCGCCACTTTCAAATGAAGAATTGTGGCAAAAACGTTTTGAATTAGATAAAATTGTAGTAAAATGTCCCGAATGTAAAATAATACAAACGGTTTTAATAAAAGATCATTTTCAAGAAATTAGTCGTCCGTTGGACGAGAAAGTCAAATGTAAAAAATGCGGTTTAATTTCGCCGAGTATATGCTCTTTACAAGCGCATATTCGTATTCACGATAAGGAGAGTCCGTTTATTTGTCCCGAATGCGGTGAAGAGTTTGACGTCTGGAACGACTTGAATTTACACATGGAAAATATTTGTTTTCACACTGCAAAAACGGTTCGATTTAAATGTCCCGCTAAAAAATGTGGTAAAGTTTTTGCACAAACTTCCACATTTTCGTCACACTTTCCAATAGCTCATATGAAGGTTCGTTTTTCGTGCGAATTATGTCAGACATATTTTACTAATGAAATTGATTATAATAATCACTTGCAAACGCATGAAACTAAGGATAAGAAAGCGTGTCGTATCATTCACGAATGCACAGTCTGTTTAGAATTCGCTGATGATATAAAACAACATGTAATAAAACATGTGCAAAATAGATATAGTAGAATTTATGTATATATTTGTAAATATTGTAGAAGTTACTATAGATCTAAACAAACTTATGCCGCTCATTTATTACGCTGTACAAAATTATTGTTAAACAATCAAGTTAAAAAAGAGGTGGAACAAATTGAATCTCACAATGACATGCGATGCAGGGTTGTAAAATTCTGTAAACCTTGTAACAGTAAAATTCAATTTCATTGTACGTATAAAGATATTAAAAATGTTGAGACATCATGTCCAAAATGTCAGACACCGTTCGAGTCAAATATTTCACTACAAATAGGATCTGATTACGAATATACTGATAATTTATTCATCATAAAAGATCTTGAAACTGAACATTTCGAATGTATTTTGTGCGACAAAGTGTTAGCAGAAGACGAACGCAGTAATTATGTAACGAAACATAAATGTAAATATCAATATCCTGTTGTTAAAATCGAGAAAAATATTTCGTTAAATGATTATTGTTACGAATACAATGATAGTTTTGAAGAGGAATCACAAGTATCACCATCCAGTGACGATTCGGCAAAGCGAAAAAGAAAACGTATATTTACCGGGCCAGTGAAAAATAAAAAATCGAATTTATTCGATAAATCTCAGGAAATATTAGTCGCAGATCCCGTTTTGTTTGATGGTGAATATAAATGTAATTTATGTTCGTTTAAAAATCAATCTAGGAAATTATTTCACGAACATATTCAACAACATCGAGATATTTCAACTTCTTATCAATGTATGGAATGTGGCGAATGTTTTGTTGTGAAACCGTCTTTGTTAAAGCATTTGCAAGTTTTTCACATGATTGAAGATGTGGAAAATTACATGAATGAAAATGATTGTTACGATAAAGAAGCGGTGAAAATATTGGAAGAACATATGAGAATGGTTCCCGGTGAAGTTACAGAACTCGTGTCAGAAAATCAGTGTAAAATTTGTAGGCAAATATTTCCAGATGGACAGGAACTTAGTAAACATTTTCGAGTACACGGAATGGCGTTTCTAATGAAAAAAATTATTAAATAATTACTAATTTATATTTATTATTTTTCTAATAAAATAAATTGCAAAATCAAACTGTTGTGTACAAATTTTTTACATTTGTAATTGTGATATTTTTATTGACAAAATTCATTAAATTTTTACATTTTTGTATAGATAGTCCATTTAGAAATTACTTTACATTTAATAATGGATTGATGTTAAATATTGCAGTTTTATTGAATGAAAAATGTATGTTTATTTTTGTTATTATCCATTTGTTTAAATTTTTCTAAATAAACTTTGTTTTTTGTTTTGTATTTTGAAAAGTACTTTTTAAATGGGCGAAGATGACTAATTTTTCTTTTTTGTAAAGAAAACTGTTGTACAAAATATTCTTATAAATAAAATGTTTTTGAAATGTATATTTGTAATATTATTTATTTAATACAAGTATTTAAAGTTTAGAAACTAGATTTGAGTAATTTTTTTTGTGCAAATTGAAATAGTTGCACATTTTTATACTTGCAAATTAAAAAACTATAAATATGTGTATATTAATATTTATTCATTTGAATTCAATTTGTTAAAAATTATAATAAACAATGCGTTACTACAGTACATAATTTTAGTTTTTTGTTTTTTTTATTTACAAATATATGTCAAATATAAAATAACAGCAAATTACATTAGGGATGTCTACTGTTAAATTGAGTTTTGTAAAAATATTTTGATTGTATGTTAAATGTGTATAATAGTGAAATATTTATAAATTAGTTGTACACTCAAAATAATTTGTAACATGGCGGGGGATAATTCTAATAGAGTTTCAGCTATATCAACATTATTAGTAGAACGGTTTGAGCGTTTCGGAAAAAGCCTATTGATGTGAGTACTTTATTAAATAATCATCATTAGTATTTCATGCATTATTAAATTATTAATACGATGCCAAATATACAATATATATAATTTTTTTTATAAAGTTTATACTGTCTCGCTATCAAGGAATGAAACCGGTTAATCGATATTTTTGTAAATATTTTACGAACATTAACTGTGACCTTAACCGATATTTTAAACGTTATTTAAATAACGTATATTTTTATAAGCGAAATTTATAAATTTGAAACTTTGTTACTAGAAACGGCGTCTATATATATATATTTCTATTGGAAAATTTGATATATATTTTATAACTATTTTGATTTTCTGAAAATAATAATTGAATAATTATGATATTTGATCATATAACAAATATTTTTAAAAAATACAAAAATAAATTTACAGTTTGATAAAAAATATAAACATTATACATTATTTACCGTCTTAATTTATAAATTTATTTTCGCCAACATTTATGAATCTTTCATAGAGGTTTTTCTATATCTTTTACTTGCAAACATTTGCTCACACAAACTCATGCAAATCTACTGTACGTACTATACTTCCAATCTTGTTTATAGTAATTTGCATGTAATTTGTTATATAATTCAAGGACTACAGAAATAATTTAGAAAAATACAATTTAGTATTATGTTTATTTAGTGTATTTATTTAATATTTGAAAATGTTTGAAATATAACCATATATAACAAACAACATAAACAAATGCCATATGTCAAATTGATCAATTTTATTTGTTTATACATAAAGCAAAATACTGAATATTAATTATACTACAAATAATATACACTAACAAATTTTTATTGAGAAATAATTTTGATTAAAAATGTCCAAAGATAATATTAGTTATACTGATATCTTTAAATTATCTAGTACTAGCATCAAATCATCTGATAACCAGCGCAGACGTTATCATTCCAAGAATTCATTATCTGTCGACTGGCAAAGAGTTTTTTTAGAATCAGAATTGGCAGTAGTAAAATCGAAATCCGAATTGCAACCTCAATATCTTGTACTGAAACCGAATATATATTTCTGTAATGGAAGTTATTATGGAGGATTTTGGAATTATTTGGGCATGTGTGGAAACGGGAAATATAATTTATTTTATGGTAAGTTTTTTTATAAATTTCTTTAAAGCCTGGCGCACATTACCATCACATTACTGCTGCCAGTAATCACATATTAGTGACGGGCAGGGCCGGGCCGCATTGCATCGCATTAAAATAAAAAAAAATGTTTTAGTTATCGGTTGGCATTGTCTGTGTTCGTACGATTTCTGAAATAAATAGTGCTGATGAAAAACTTTTTAATGAAGAAATGAAACAAAAAAGATCTAAAAAAAAAAAGAAAACTTAATTGATATTTTTGCAAAATTTTTACGTATCTTAATCGATACTTTAAAATTCTGCAGTAACTTTTAACCGAAAAGAAATATATTAATGTATCTGTTTTAGATAACGAATATTTTAGCAAAATTTATGAATTTTATACTTTGTTTTTTAGCAAAAAGACTTTTGCACACACAATTAAACAATTTTAATTAAATAAAATTAAAGAACTATTTATTTTAGCGAGTACTTCCTTACTTTATATAACATATTATTAAAATAGAAATACTTATATATGAGATTGTTATATATATATATATATATATATATATATATATATATATATATATATATATATATATATATATATATATATATAATATGCATTTAACACGTTCGATGCCGGTAACGCGCTGGCGCGTGAAATGATACCTTTGTTTGTGACTGTTTGTGTTTATATGCGTTATATTTAGTCGGCCCCTAGCGGAAGTACATGATTTCAAACCGGCAGCGAACGTGTTAAACCTTTTTGAGAAAATAAAGTATTATTATTATTATTAAAGCTATATAAAAATGTCACCCATATTTGTTACTATTGTTTTATAATCATTTATTATTAATTTAGATGTGGCTTATAAGGGTGTATTTTATGACGGTAAATTTAACGGAAATGGTTGTTTATATTTTCCAAATGGTTCGAAAATGGATGGCATATGGAATTGTGGACATATGACTGCTCATCGTTATATTTTTCCTGATAGTATGTACTATGGACCATATTGTGAAATGCCAGATCGCAGGTATATAACTTCATCTTGATGTAGAAATTTGAAATTAATCTCAAAAAGTTAATAACTCTACAAATTAAATTTTAATTTTATTAAATTGAAAATATAAAGGCCCGTATTCTCACTTTTTATCATTAATTTTTAAAATAACTTTTTGCTTTTGTTTTTTATCAAACGTAAATAGTTTTTCTATTTTTGTTCATTTTTATTTATTTGATATTATAAAATTAAAATAAGCTATTATAAAGTGCTTAATAAATAATATTAAGCAAACGTCAAAAGTACTTTTGGTAAAAATCACTTTTATAAATGACTAACTATAATTTTTATTGAACTTAAATATGTACGCTTTTTTTATTCCGAAAATTTTATTATCAGGAACTAAGCCAGTTTTGCAGGTACTGGATAAAAAGTTTTTGCTGTAATTGATCAAATTTACGAATCTTCTGTTGAATGTTGATAAGTGTAAAGAAATAGTTTTTGACAAGGGTGATTTGATGCATGAATATAATGATGGGTGTACGTTTAGAGCAGGTAGATGAATTTGTGTATTTGGAAAGTTTATTGCCTAAGGATAACCGTTTCGATTGTGAGATTGGAAGGAGAGTAAATGCTAGTTACAAGGTTTTGGGTGCTTTGGGTACTTTTGATAGAAACGTAAATGATTCACAAGAAGCCACCTCGATTGAGTGTATACAATGCTGTTTTGGTGCCTACCCTGATGTATGGTGGTAGTGAGTATTGAGTTTGGTTGCAAAAGTATAAAAGGAAAATGATCGCTGCGGAAATGAGATTTTTGCGTGGGGTATGTGGTGTAACTAGTAAAGATCTGGTACGACATAGATTAGTGTATGAAGAGTGCGAAATTGGAAATAATGTTGTTGTGAAAAAGTTGGTGTTAATTATTAGTTAATTAATTGTGTTAATTTGGTTAAAAGAGTATATGTGAGAGATATTGAAAGTAGGTTTGCGTGGACGTCCGATGAGTAGATGGAGTAATATGATTGAGATTGTTTTGCGTGAGCGAAATCTTCCAAGTAGTAGGCATTGGAAAATAATTGTGGCATAGTGGAAAGAGTTTCTGTCACATCCTTTTGGGTGCATGGCGTGATTGTGTATATACTCGTATATGTATGTAAAATAATTAATACTTTTTTTTATTTTTGATTTTTTTTTCTAGATTTTACAACGAAATTATGAGTGGTCTGAAGCCAGCGGGAAGATCCTATTTAACAAATGAACGGCCTTCCAGAGTTATACCACCGAATTGTTACGATACGGGCGATGGATTTTACAACCCCAAAACAAAATGTGTTGTTGATCCGCATAATCATAAAAAAATTATTAGGTGCGCGTACTATAAAAATTGTTTATGTCGTACATTTCACCGAATTAAAATGTTAACATTTTATATTCGATTGCAATTTGCGAATCAATTTCTTTTTGTTATTGAAATTTTTGTTATCCTGGATATCTTTATGAAGATTACTGCCCATTTTATAATATTAATAATAACATGGAACGATAATTTTGTCAATTAATTCATACACAATTATCTCGCGATTAAAAATTTTTTAAAATAAATATTTCAAGTATAAAAACAAAATGAGTATAAAGAACAAACTTTGTATATTATTTTGCAAATATAAAACCTGTAGAATGTGCAAATTTATATAATCATTAATAATTATTTGGCATTTAGCGAATGCTTTCAAGTGGTAAAAATATATAAGAGCATGTACGAGGGGGCATCATAAATGCGGATGAAACTTAAATTTTGATAGAAAGGTTTGACGGAAATTAATGCTAATGGAGAATTTGTACCACAGCTTTATGGGTACATGGAGTGATTATTATCTATATACATGCATAATCAAAACATGTATACACAATCACGCCATGTACCTAAGTGGATGTGACACAAACTCTTTACACTATCTTGAAACTATATTTTTATGTAGACAAGTAATTTTTGCTTTATCCACATTCATGATACCATTTATACATGCTGATTTTTTTTCCTAGGATTCCAACGAAAAAGGAGCACAATTGGATAGTTAAACATTGTCGAAAAGCATGGGATGAACCAGCTGGTTATCGTCCAGATTTATATGAAAATTGGGAATGCGAAACAGACGATGATGCACTTTCAGAAAAAAGTGATCCCACTCTACGCTCGGTATATCATTTATCATTGGCTTATAATCCTACCAGCGACAGAGATATCGATAATAAATTACAATTTACAATATAGATCGATTGATATACATTATTAATTTTTTTTCACTAAATTATTTGAAAACAATTTAAATTTTTTTGCAAGTAACAGGGTTTATAAACAAATCGGTCAATTTAAATATTGAACTGTAAAATTGTGTAAAAAAAAGTCTGTAAAATATTTAAGTTAATTGATTTTATTAAAATTATTAAAGAAAAACAGATTAATAGTCAATTTTCTAATTTATACATTTTGTATACACAAAAAGTTGTATGTAGATAGAGAAGGTCAAAGTTGTTAAAATTATGTATATTTCTGTACAAGTAGAGAACAATAAATTGAAAGAAACATGTCTCAATTTTTATTACAGAAGTAGAATAATAAAAACAGTGTTATTATTCTTTTATTTTTTTTAATTAAATTGCTTTGATTTTTACATTTTATAACATTTTATAACATAAAATAAACAGTAATAGATCATGTTTAGTTGCTAGTTTTATATTCCTCGACTGTATTTTTTACGCGATAAATATTAGTAAAGATTTATAAATATATTTTGTATACATTCCGAAAGAAGTCTGAAAGTTTTATTGACATTTGATCATTTAATAAAGAAATAAAAAATATAAAATGAAGAATTTACTTTATATTTCTATGTTATTTACAGCAGTTATCGTTTGTTCTTATTGTGATAAGTTAAATCAAAATAATAATGAAGATAGTTTATTAATGGTTCATGCTGTAAGTATAATTATTGTTTTTTTTTTAAATATTAGGTTGGTAATGTTAAATTTTTTGTTAAATAAATTTGTTGATTCAAACTTTTCAATTAAAAATATTATCGAACTTTACTCTCTTTTACTCTTTTATTAGTTTTTGTCGATAATTTTTATTGAATGATTGCAAAATTTTGAAACGTTTTACAAGTTATCAAAATATATGTTATTATTTATGTTTTAAAATTTGTCTTATTTTTGAGATCATTATTTGATAACTATTGTTGATTTATTATTTTACAGTTTCATGTTTGTTTAACAACAACAAAATATATAACTAAATTGTTCCATTTAATGTTACAAATTTCGCAATGATTGTAATTTGTTTATTTGCAATAAAAATATTCTGTTGAATTAAATTATATCAATTGATTTAGCAAAGATTTGTCAGAATAATACTAAATGAAAATTTGTTTATTTATTAAATGAAAAATTATGACAATTTGTTTATTTTTTGTACTATTTGTCAATTTTTTGCTAATACAAAAAACTGTATTCTCTGTTTATGTTATTTCTTATTTATATTACACTATTTTCATGCGACTAAATTTTTGATAGAATTGAAAGAAATTTTTTTCATTGAAATAGACTTGTAAATTTGTTAAACTTGTAAAATGTTTAAATAATAAAAAATTGCGTTTTAATTTACCTTAAGAGAACATTAACATTTTACAAAAAAAATACTCATGTGGAAAAATTAAGTCAGGGCTTGAACAGGGCTTTTATGTACAAGAAATAAGCACAAATGACAATCTAACCTGTAACTGCATCCTGCTGCATTTTGCTGTCTATGATTAGTATTCTGATGTTCCCAGAAAGTCTGTAATTACAAAAAAAAACATTGTAACAAATAATAAATCAGTGGTGAATTAAGCTTGCGTGGAAGCCCCTGGCTGAAACATTTTCGGGGCTCTAGCAAAGCTGATTTCTGTTTACTAACATAAAGTAATCTTATTTTGGTTATTGATCTTTAAATGAATTAGACAACCTACAATACTTGTACGCATTGCATTTCATATTACAGATGAATTATTTTTGTGTAATTGCATATTTGAATATAACTTATAATTCAAAATAACTTTACTTTATAACATTCTTCTGTATTGTAAAAAATAAAAGTATTTTACTTTTGAGTAAAATTGATATTTTTTGACAAACCTCGCATACGGCTTAAAAAAATTGATATCTGATGGTTGCATTTTAAGTTTTGGACCATGTACAATTTTTTATCAAAAATAAATTTTTTCACAAAATCAATAATAAAAAAGTTTTCCATATGGTTCCAACTTAAGTAGACACACTGTATAACAATGATATTTTGTATTTTTAAATTTACTGATCAAATAATATATATTTGCGTTACATGTAAAATCATCTAAAATATTCTGCTGTAAGTGTTTTTTTGTTTTGTTGTTATATTTATTATTATATGTATATTTGTATGTATTTATATGAACACATATATGTATTCATTGTAGAGTTCCGAATAAGGCAATAGTGATTGCCGAAATGTTGGTTTAGTAGTTAATAAAAATATATAAAAAACTAAATTCCGTCAATTACTAATTATTTATTACATCTATATTTAAAATAACTGTTTTATTAAAATCTATCAAAAAGTTAGGATTAGATAAAAATTAGTAATGTACTAAATTATTCAGATAACATGGCTTCCAGGTGAAAGACTAATGCAAAAGTTTAAAAAATTAAATAGAAATAATAATTTCTATCCTAAAAACATTTTAAATTTTGCATGTTTGCCTAGAAAAATACCCGGCGCAACTAGTTTTAAATGTAATCGTTCTAAAACAAACATATACATTTTATTTACAAATAATGCGCAAATTTTAGCCATAAATATTAAAAAAATTTGTATAATATTAATTGAAAATAATTAAGTCACATAAAATGGTCGCGCTACTGCAGAATTTTTTTTCTTTAAATATTAAAAAGAAAAAAATTGAAAATAATTTTATTGCAAAAATTGTAATTATAAAACAATTTTCTATCATTTATTTATGATAAATAAATGTTTTCAACTTAATTAACAATAATATAAAAAAATTTAAATTTGATTCACAGTTATTTCGTCATGGAGAAAGAACAACTGAACATTTTTATCCAAAAGATCCGAATATTAACAATACCTTTTATCCGATTGGTCGTGGAGCACTTACAAACGTAAATATCGGCAGAATTAAATATTATTTAATAAAATATATAAATAAACAAATTGCGTTGATATTTATCTAGAGAGGAAAATGGCAGGAATACAATCTTGGTAAATATTTAAGGAAACGATATGACAAATTTTTAGGTGATATTTATACTGATGACATAATGCAAATAAGAAGTACTGGATTTCTTCGTACAAGAATGAGTGCTCTATTGGTTGCTGCTGGTTTATGGCCTCCAGTTAATTCTCAAGTTTGGAATGAGGATTTGCATTGGTTAGCAATACCAGTCGATTATAAACCTTATGAGGACGACGATGTAAATACTATAATTACACTTTAACTTTGATACCTAATTTAATTGTATTAGAAAATATATTTGTTAATCTGATCAAATTATTAGAAAGTATTACCCATTATAATTTAAAAATAAATTTAAATGATTTGATCTTAGATATTAGTTGGCTTTTGGATAAAATTATTGTTTTGGTAAATGGACATTCAAAGTTCATTTTGAAATCAGCTTTAAACAATTTAAAATATATTTATTTAAAAATAATTATACAAGATTTTAAGATAAGATTAATATGTACTAAAATTAAAATAAAAAAAAAAAAGTAAAAAAAAAAACGTATTTAAAAAAACTATAACAATAAAAAGAATAAATACTTTTTTCAGAAATTTTTAATTGTCTTTCTATAAAAACAAAAAAAAAATAGGTTTAAAAAAAATTTATACTTAACAAAAAAATAAGTACTTTTTTCAGAAATTTTTAATTGTCATCTAATTTTAATCAAGATTAGAAATTTTAAAGTGGTATAAAAATAAGTATTAAATATAATACTCTAAAAGTTATTTAATAATTAGCATTCTAATTAACTACTAAAATAATTTAATAAATGATTAGATGCGTTAATTATGTACTTAAACTATGTTTTTGTTAATTTTGTGAAATATTTAATTCTTAGTTATCATATGGAAAACATTTTTTCGGAATAATAAATGTACTAGTTAATATTTTGAAATTATAGACATAAATAATTTCGAATAATCATAACTAATTTATTTGAATAAATTATAGATTTACGAATTCGTACTACGTTTGTATACTTCTATTAGTATGTATATACTAAATAACTAAAATTTTTATTATTAGTTAATAGAGAACTTGCTCGTTAACTTGCTAACTGACCAATGAATGAGGTGCTTTAAAGGCAGTTGATAATCCAGTTGCTTAGTTAACTCTTTGATTAAGTTAACAATATTTTATGCAACCAGCTCTACTCTCTCATACTTTAAATAAATTATTAATTTATTTTTTATTAATAAGCTTTTGAATCCTGGAGCATGTGCAAGAAGAATTCAAGTTTTAAGTAAACAATTTGAAGATGCAGATGTAAAGAAACTTTTTATATCTCCATATGCAGATTTAATGAAATATCTAGAAGATAATTCTGGAAAACCTATGAAAACACCTGTAGATGTAACTGAATTGTATCTAATTCTGAAAACTGAGGTTTGGTATTATAGTTGAATAAATGTTAAGAAATTATTTGCAATTTTCTTCAATAAGAAGATATTATGTAGAAATAATTTATAAATTAGTATAAGAAAATTAGCAAATAATGTTATTTTATATTTTAAGATAAAATCAATTTTGTTTTTTACATTGAATTTTTGTGCATTTACGCCGTGTATAATATTTACAAAGAACTAATTATACATTAGTTATTTTTTCCCGGCATAGTCAATACTTTCTTTATCTAAAAAATAACTGATGTATAATTCGTTCTTTGTAATAATTATACACGGCGTAAATGCACAAAAATTCAATGTAAAAAACAATTTTCAACGCCAAAAAATATTTACTTAAAAAAAATCAATTTTGGTTTTTATTCATAGTTTTATTATTATATAAAATATTTGTACAGTATTTAATGTTTCGTATTTATAATTTCTTTTAGAAGCACATTTAGTTAAGAGCACCATTTGACTTATATTTTAAATGGTGTTTTTGCTTTTTTTTTTATTAAATATAATTAGTATTTTATATATTTGATATTTTTATTATATATTTGACATTTAGAACCGGATTATCCTTTAGATTAAAAAGGCTATAGGTCCAAGAGAATTTTCGGTCTTTCGAATGTACAGTGTTCGCCAAAATACTTGACAGCATTTATGTAATATATATATATATATATATATATATATATATATATATATATATAATTTTAATTTGTATTTGAGTTATTTTCATATAATGTTTTATGTTTTTATTTATTTATGTTTTGTGTTTCAGCATGTAAATATTTAAACTTTGTTTTTGATTTTGAATTAACTTTAAGTACACAATATACTTATATTTATAATATAACAGAAAATTAACTTTTATATTGGTCCAAAATTTTTAATAGCCACAGGTCCATATAATCCATAATCCAACAATGCCTGGCATTTATAAATTTACATAAAGTTAAATAGATTTTTTGAAAATAATAATAAATAATTTTACATATTCATTCTACATTCTGAAGTTGCTTTTAAAAAAACTTATAAATACCGACCAATAATATTAATTAAATATACAAATTGTAAATTATTTCTAAGTGTCTTTATATTCGAATAATTTAAATAATTTTTGAAATATATAGGTATTTTTGTTTTAATTAGGAAGATACGAATTGCACCCTTCCAGAATGGACAAAATCAATTTATCCAGAACCATTATATAAGGCAGCATCAAATGTTTATTATTATTTTAATTACTATCCTGAAATAAGGACAATAAATGCAGGTTTTTAAAAGTTTTAAATATTTAAAAAATATAAAATAAAACGGCTTTAGGTTTGAGTTTTGTCTTAATACTTATTAATAATCGATATTTCGACGAACTCAACGTTTGTCTGATGAAGACAGACGTTGAGTTAGTTGAAACGTCGATTATTAATAAATATTAATGCAGAACTTAAACCTAAAGCCATTTTATTTTATATAATTAATTCCGAAAGATTTTTTAGTATGTTATTTAAAAAATATATTTATTCTAATTTACTGAAACTTGTAGGATATTTTATGCAAAAAATCTTAAATGATTTTAAAATGAAAATGGAAAATAAGATGACATCGAAAATATATTTATATTCTGGTCATGAGTCAACATTAGGATTTATGTTAAACGTTCTAGGAGTAAAACCTCATGTAGCTCCATATGGAAGTATACTTATATTTGAATTACATAAAACACTGAAAGGAGATCATCTTGTAAAGGTTTACTAAAAATATTATTTGGATTATCTTAAAAATTACAACACTTTACTTTTTGTTAAAAATTACTTTTTTCATATATTTCAAAATAAATGTTTACTTTTATTTTTTATCATATATGGATATTTTTTTTATTTTAAATATTGTTTATTTATATTGTAAATTTAATTAAATAATTCTAAAGCGCTTAGTAAGTTATTTTGATTAACGACAAAATTGTTTTTGTCAAAAATAATTTTTCGAAATTAGATATCAATTTTTTCAAAGTGCTATTATTTTTCGCTTTAAAAGAAATTTTTACTTCTACCTCTTATCAAATATGAATATTATAAAATTGTTTAATAAGTAATTTTAAGTAAACGTCAAATGTAATTTTTACAAAAATCACTTTTAAAATTGGAGTGAGAATACGGGTCTTTAAATTTATTAATAATAATATAAATTTTTCCATAAAATACGTAAATTCGATAAGTTTTGCATTTACCACGTGTACTAATTTTGCGTAACTGAATAAGTAATTTTAACATGACATGATAATATTGCTTTATAATGGCTTGTTTTTTTTTTTTAGAATAAAATATTAACTAATATATTATATTTTACTATTTTATTATTTTTTCAGATTTTTTATCGACAAGGCTTTGAAGAAACAACCGAATTAAAAGAAGTAATCTATTCTGGTTGTGAAAAATTTTGTACAGTTAACAATTTACGGGAATTACTTAAGGATATTTTACCCACTATATCATATAAAGAAGCATGTGTCATTAAAAATTGATAAAGTGTAATATATATATATATATATATATATATATATATATATATATATATATATATATATATATATATATATAGTAGTATTTTGTATGATTTAGGATATTTCAAATATTTTTTGCAGTTTTTATTAGCTGCTGTATGATAGTATAGGTAATTTAATAGAGTTGAATATAAAAATGTACTGATATATTGCAAAAAGTGAATGTACTATGTCAATGTCATAGAAAAGATTATAGAAATAAAAATATATGTTACAATAATTATGTTTTAATCTTTTAAAATAAAAAAGCTGTAGGATTATTTCAATATATTCCAGGTATATTATCATTAGGAAAAAATATTACAAATTACATAAATAATAAACAAACAAAACATAGAAAACATGTTACTAGTTTTCTACATTTAAATTTTTTTTTAAAATTTAGATGCTATTGATTTTTTAAATTTTAATCATATTAAATTTATTTTGATTATTTCAATATTTAAGAAAAATATAGACACTTTCAATCGTTAATAATATGGTAAAATACGTGATACACTGTCATATAACAGATATTAAAATAATAAAATATATTAAATTATTTAAGATAACATTAGAAGGATTAGAATATTTGATTTTCTAATTTGTACATTGTAAAGAGTTAATACAATTATCTTAAAACTAATAAAGATTTCATATTTAAAAATTTTTGAAAATTATCTATAAAAGCAGAATTTCATGTTTCTATTCAGTCTACTTCTCTTGTTTCTAGTTCTAGTCTATAGTTTATCATAATGAAAAAATTAATAAGTATTTTCCTAGTTTTACCTTTTGTGAAAACACAAGAATTAGAAGATTTATCAACTTTGAAACAAGTTCATGTTGTAAGTTATTTTTATGAATATTTACCGAAAATATTATATACAATAAAGTTATGAAAATATTACAGATTTTATTATAATAATTTAAATACAAAAGAAAATTATCTCAATATTGTGTTTGTTAATTATTAAGTACTCATGTCGTTTTAGAAGAAAATTTGATGTAACTGCTTAGAAATCAATAATATTTAGTAATTTTTTTTGAAGAAATTTTTGAGCTAATCTTTTAAAACTTTTAGAATTAACATAATAAAAAATCTTTCAGAACTTATCATATTAAAATAGAACAGTTTTAGGTTGTAGTTCTGTATTAATATTTATTAGGAAAAATGATGAAAATTTACGTTGAGTACGTCAAAACGTCGAGTTTTAATAAATGTTAATACAGAACTATAACCTAAAATTGTTTTATTTTCAGAATTAAATTAATTAAATATTTGTTTAGGTAAGAACACAAGAATTAGAAGATTTATCAACTTTGAAACAAGTTCATGTTGTAAGTTATTTTTATGAATATTTACAGAAAATATTATATACAATAAAGTTATGAAAATATTACAGATTTTATTATAATAATTTAAATACAAAAGAAAATTATCTCAATATTGTGTTTGTTAATTATTAAGTACTCATGTCGTTTTAGAAGAAAATTTGATGTAACTGCCTAGAAATCAATAATATTTAGTAATTTTTCTGAAGAAATTTTTGAGCTAATCTGTTAAAACTTTTAGAATTAACATAATAAAAAATCTTTCAGAACTTATTATATTAAAATAGAACAGTTTTAGGTTGTAGTTCAGTATTAATATTTATTAGAAAAAATAATGTAAAGATGTACGTTGAGTACGTCAAAACGTCGAGTTTTAATAAATGTTAATACAGAACTATAACCTAAAATTGTTTTATTTTCAGAATTAAATTAATTAAATATTTGTTTAGGCGCAAATCTTCTGCGAATACTAAAGTTTGTAGCGTGAAAAGCAGCTTCTGCCAAAGTTATCCGAAACATAAAACTCAAGTATAGTTTTATAGTTTATGAGTGTACGCTTTGCATAAATCTATTTGTAATTGAAAAGTATGCAAAATTGGAAAAAAATGGTTATACTTTAATCATAATAATAATATTTTTTTCCCAAAAAATTGGTATTTTTGGTTGACCAAAAAAAGAATATTTCTATAAACAATATCTTTATAAAAATAAGTTTATGCAATGAAGAAAACTGTAAGGAATTGGAGTACATGAGACTAAGTTTTTCGGTTGAATATATTTTGAGTGTCATTCAAAAGCGATTTGAAAAATTTGTTTTCGAGAAAAACGTGTTTAAAATTTTATGAACTTAATAGAATCTTATGCTACTTGGACGAAAAATTTGCTGAAGCCGCTTTAATTTTTTGAATAACTTTTTATTACTTTAATACAATATTTTTATGAATTATGATGTTATAAAATCGATTTACGCAATTAAACGCTGTATGAGATTCCACATGACTGAATTTTATACACATGTAAAATAGAAATAATTTTATCATAAATTCGATACAAATAATATTTGGATTAAATATTTGATTTTTTGTGACAAAATATTAAAAGTACTATTGTTTAAATAGATTTTTCGACATGGAGATCGAACACCAGATTTGTATGGATATCCAAACGATCCTTATTTGAATTTAACATATTATCCAACAGGTCGAGGACAATTAACTTTAGTACGTATTAACTGATTCAGAATAATTTTAATTTTACTTTCAGAATTATAAAACTGTTTTATTTTGTATTAGCTGGGAAAAAAACAAGAATACACTATTGGTATTAATTTACGTGAAAGATACAACAAATTTTTGGGAAATGTTTATCTACCAGAAATTCTAGAAGCAAGAAGTACAGACATGACGCGTACTAAAATGAGCTTACAATTGGTCCTGGCAGGACTATGGCCACCATCTGCAAATCAAAATTGGAATGATAAACTACCATGGCAACCCATACCCTATCTTTACAATTCTTTGTTAACTGATAAAGTACGTTGAAAATTTATTAAATTTATTGTGCAATAATGTTTGGAAACAATATTTTTAGATAATGAGATTTCCGTTTTATTGCAATGCTTTAATTAAAGCATATAAAGATGCTCTTCAGTTGCCCGAAGTAAAATTATTGTTGGAACCTTATCAATGGGTTTATGATTATGTAAATGAATATTCTGGAATAAATGCTACTATGCCTATCGAAGTAGCTTCATTGTATCATACTTTATTTGCTCAGGTTTGTATTATTTTTATTTTATTAACTCGCTTTCTTGTCTGTCTATTTGTTTGTTTTGTTTGTCTGTTTGGTACAAATTTTGCAATCGATTTTAAACTAATTTTCCGATGAGCTAGAGACTTGAAACTTTAAACATAGCTCAAAACTTAATGATAACGCAATATTAATTAATCAATTAATAATATTAGAAATATTAATTTTTATCTTGGTCTATATTTACGAATTCCGTACATTTGTGTATTTAGCAATTTTTTTTTTAAAATACAAAAAATACAGAACACATACACAAGATTAAAAATCAGAAAATAATTATTTAAATAAAAAAAAATAATATACTCCGTTTTTAAAACGAACTAAAAAGTATAAAATAATTCCTTCTAGTCCTATACAGGTTTATAACCCCATTGAAAATTTGTGATTGCGAATTTTTAATAGCTATGATAATACTTGTAAGATTTAAAACGAAAAACGTGGGTGCAACGACAGGTACTCCCTACACTCCTTACTATTATCTATTGCATGCGCAATAGACTTGTTAAGAAATTTGTTTCAAGGATAAGTGTAAATTTAAGTGAATTTATAATAATTTAAAGATAATGGCTGGTACTACTAGTTCGTTTTTAATATCGATTTTAAGTCAACGTAACTGTCATAAGTGCAGAACTAAAAAATGAACCAAAAACATCTAAAAACCGGCCTTGTGGTACGAGCCAATATGTATCAAAAAAATATTTCCAAATGACAAGAATTAATCATAAAAATTAAAATAAATCATATTTAATAAAAGTCATACTGACTACATCATTATTTTTTCTGGGAACAGATTTACAAAAATATAATTTATAATTTTATTTTATTTTAATTAATATGTAATCACACTTTGAAAATTTTTTTATTATAATTTGTATTTATTAATTTAAATAGAGATTAATTTACAATTACAGGAGCAAATGGGTCTTGCTCTACCCGATTGGACAAATATTGTTTATCCCGATGCTTTAAAGGAAGTAGCAGTATTAGAATATATTATGAGAACATATACAGATGATTTGAAAAGAGAAACTACAGGTTAAAAAAAACATATATATAAATAAATTATTAATAAAATTAATAATTATTTTAGGTGGATTAATAACAAAAATAAGAGACGACGCTGTGGCTAAAATAATGAAGAAGAATTCTAAGAAAATGTATTTATATTCAGGGCATGAAATTACAGTGGCTTATACTTTAATTGCTTTAGACATATTTAAAGCTTATCCGCATGTACCACCATATGGATCATATATATTATTAGAATTGCATGAAAAAAATAGAGAATATGGATTTCAAGTAAGTTAGTTAAATTTATTAGTACATTTGTTACACCGTCTCTCCAATTGTGTTTGTGAAATGGGCAAAATACTATCCAGTTTGTATAATGAGTGAACGTGAAAGATGTGGTGGAGTTTATTACAGATGAGGTTAGGTTAAAAGGTTAGTATACTATTGTTTAGAGCAGATTAAGATACACGAAGAATTTGGTTTTTTAAATTGTTAAAACAAATAGGACAAATGAAAAAATCAGTTTACGTACGGGACGAGAAACTATTTCACAAACGGGATTGGGACGTAATATATGTATACATACAAATATTTATTTCAAGTATTCATAAGGGTGTAGTACAATTTTAAATTTTAAATTTAAACAGAAATTAATTTACACAATAACACTGTTGTCTGAGAATGTTAAAGGATAGTAATTTCGGCATAGTGGAAGAATTTGTGCCACATTCATATACCTAAAAGGGTGTGGCACAAACTTTTTCCACTATACCAAAATCTATTCCTACTACTTAGAAACTTTCGCTCACGCAAAACAATTTCCAACTACTCATCGGACGTCCACGCAAACGTATAGCTTCAGAATCATTCATATAAATTTTTTTAACACTCATTAAGTATTCGCTCAAGATGCCCGAACCATTTTAACTGACTACACTAAGTTTTATTACAACATTTTTTTGCAATTTCACATTCATTATACATGCTCTTTAATTTTTTTATTTGGAATAATTCCCACCTGCAAAATTCTCTCTTAATCATAACAAATCATTAGTCATTGAATGGCTAAGATGTTTAGATTGGCCAAACTTGCTCTACTTTTGCAACAACATTTATTCCAATTTTGTAATCATCATATATCAATTTATTTCGTACTAGATTCCTACTAGTAATACCAAGTACTACACTTAAAAATTTCATTTCATAGTAGTTACTTTTCTTTTATGTTTTTGCCGCCAATCTCATTACTAATTGTCACTACCATATATCAACGTAGGCACTAAAACTGCATTATAAACACAAACGGGTTTTTCAGTATTTTCATTTAAAATTTTAATATTTGTTATATTAAAAAAAACTATTTTTTATTTTAGATATATTATACCGATTACACTCAAGCAATGCCAACACCAGTGGTCATACCAGGATGCGATTTTTTCTGTCCAATTCAGGAATTTTTGGCATTAACTGAAACAGTTGTTACTACGAATTATGTATGCTAATATATTAGTGTTAATAAAATTAATACATTTGCATCAAATGTTGTTATAATTTATTTACAATATTTTTATCCTATATTAGTAAATTATGAGAATCACTTAAAAATTTTATACTTATCTATTGTGTTACATAAATTAAAAATAAAGAGATAAAATGTTTGGTAATATTTTTTTCGTAATTTTAATATTTTGTAGTTGCTATGAACTGTTGATAATATAAGTAGGTAATTGTTTAATAAAATAACAGATAAAAATGTTCGAGTGTTATTTTTGTAAAATTTAAACAAAAATTTCCGGTTTAATAGAAAATATTTATTAATTTTTTAAAATAATTTATATAGGATTTGCAATAAATTTGTTTTGTTTATAACTTTTGTGAAACTAAATTGATTTTAAAATTACCTTTTAAATGATTAATTTCAAATATCAAAATTAGAGGCAGTATAGCAGCAAAGTAGTGAGATATATTGCTAGCAATATATATATATATATATATATATATATATATATATATATATATAAAAAAAAAATTAGGCATTATATAAAATGCCAGGTCTGTACATGCAAATTTACAAATTTAGTTTGGTAAATCTATTTTAATCTAACCTATCTAGCAATAGGTGATTTTTGTCAAAATTACTTTTGACGTCTAGTTAAAATGATTTAATTAGTTTATTTGAATTTTATAATATTAGACATAAAAAAGTATATCATAAATAGAAATACTATTCATATTTGATAAGAGGTAGAGGTAAAAATTGATTTTAAAGTGATTATAAAAGCACTTTTTTTATAAACAAAAGAGGTGGAAATACGGGCCATAGTGATTTTTATAAAGTATACTTTTAATGTTTATTTAAAATCACTTATTAAGTATTTTAAAATAGTTTATTTGTATTTAAATGCACAACGTCAAAAATAATAAAATAAGAATTAAGATTTTTATCACTAATGTTAATGAAATATTCTTCTCAATAAATCAACTTGATATTATTATGTTTTAATATCTGTTTTTATTTAAAAATTTTTTTTTTTAATACAAATTAAATATATTACTTTTCAAAAAAACGTAATTTATACATTATAAATTGTAAATAGATATTTCTAATAGTTTTATTTACTGATTATATTAAGTTATAAGTGCTCAAAATGTTGATTCTGTAAAATTTAGTTGTTATTGTTTTTATTTATTGAAAACCGTTTTAACATCGAAATCATTATCATCTAATGATTAATATTAGTAAATAATATTAGAAAAGACGTTAAAAATATGTCTATAGTTTTCTTTTTCTGTTTTGCATTATCAAAATAATAGCCCGTATTTTCACATAATAAAACAGTGGCCGGATTCCATAAATGACGTTATTTTCGAATGAACACCATTTCGAAGATGCTATGGAATCCGGCCACAGATTACGCCATAGTCGCCATTTCGTCCACCATATTTGCTGACGTATAGCATTGGTACAAATTACATTTAAGCAAACCGAAACACAATGTTAAAATAAATGATAAAAATAGTTTTACACAAAAAAAAATTGTGTCTAGACATAATTCATGATAATAACTCATACTTCTCAAGCATCATAATGCGTTCGTATATAAACAAAAAGAAAGCAATATAAAATGATGCGTATTATTATTTCATACCAATTTTTCTCAAATATCTTTTAAAAAAGTCGAATGTAAATGTAAAAAAATGTACGTCAAAATCGGGATTAAACTTAATTCCGGTCGGAAGATCACGTAATATAAAATTAAAATTACTAAATCTAATAATCTATTTAATAATAAAATATTAAATAATAAATCTTAATTTTTTTTATTAGGATTGTAAATAGTTTTACAATAGAATATTAGAATTAAAAAAATCTTGTGACCTTTGAATTAAAGGATTATGATTTTATAGTTATTTAAGTAATATTGACGTTTATTGATGTGTACCATGTTTATTTATTTTAAGTTTTTACAACACAAAACTTGAAAACAACGTGTAATATATTTTATGATATTTTTCATATTCTTAATGTAATTATCATATAAACCCAATAAAAAATAAACAACTGTAAAAGTATTTTAATTTAAATATATGTTATTTACATTAATCTCTCGGGCATTTTAGAAACATTTGCTTTTGTAGCTCTTCGACAATATACTGAAGCTTAAAGACGAGTTTGCTTAACCCCTAAGTACTAACACTCCATTTAACTAACGTAAGTACTAACCTTAGGTCTGTGAGACTCCACCGATTATGATACTTTTACATGAGGGTCTGGGGGACCAAGTGTTAGTACTTAAGGGTTAAAAAGATTATGGAACTATGAATACTAAAGAAATGGCATTAAAGACGCGAGGGTTGAAACAGGGTGTGAAGGAGAGAAGGAAGCTAGTTTGAAAGATAGATACACTTGGAGTGAGGGAAACAATAAAAGATGAAACATATAACTTATAAATAATTACATTTAATTTAAATGAGCTTTACTCATATTCATAATCATTTTTTATATAAATAAAAATTATATATTGAGTTAATTACTGTACTTTAAGTAAAATTAGTTAGTTGTGCATTAGTGGCGCAACCAGGATTTTATTTTGGGGGGACCAAGGATTTCATTTTGGAGAAGCAAAAACATAATGGAGCCAGATTTTCACTTTATCTTACATGAATTGAATAATTAATAGTTTAAAATAATGAATGATGGCTTAATATTTTGAGGTAAATAATTGTAGCGTTAGAAGTGACTGCTGAACATATGACTACACGAATAAAAATTGTGCTAATTCTGCTAGCCTTGGGGAGGGGGGGGGCAAGGCCCGTCGGTCCCCCCTTGGTTACGTCACTGTTGTGCATATACTTTTTGCTTTATTTATTAAATAAATAAAATAAAAATTTATAAATTTTATGATCTATAGTTACATATTTTGTTACCTAGTAACTTGTTTCTATATTCTGTTATTTACTGTAAATATAATTTGTATTATTTTTCCTGATAAAAACAGACGTTGAGTACATCGAAACGTCGATTATCAATAAATATTAATACAGAACTTAAACCTAAAGCCGTTTTATTTTAATGTTTTGTGAATCTAGTCCTTGGTCCACGATAACACACATGTAAACTTTGTATAGTATTATAAAATTATGTGAAAATAAATATTTTAAAAATTTGATATATTTTTTTATTAAATTTTGTAGTCTATTAAATAATAGATAAAATAGGTAATATAATTGATAAAAAACTGTATTAAAAAAATGATTTTTGTACCTAAATTTTAATTCTAAGAATTATATTAAAATTATTATATACGTAGAGTTTATCAAAAAATTATTTTATTGTTTTAAAAAAATTAATATAAAAAAATATTGCCGTACTGATAAATAATATCAAGCGATAAATTATCATTGTAAATAACTACCTCGGGCCAGGTAAATATAATTTTTTACCTGATTAATTTTTAAATTTTGCTATATATATTACTAGCATTCTCTGGCATATTTTACAAGTTGATACATTTTAAATTTGTTAGTATAATTTATAATTATTTAATATAAAATAGTGTTCTTACATTTTGTTTAAAAAATCGCAAAATTAAAGCGTACAAATTATCTTATATATATTTTTATGTGTAATGTTCGGTTTTGTAAATAATTTCTATCAAATATTTATGTCATAAGTTATGAATAAATATATATTAAAATTATTTTTATTATACGTCGTTACTTACAAGAAAAAGAAAGTCTTACAAATTATCACTTTTTGAAATGGGCATTACATAATTGTAATAAAGTATAAAAATATAATGAGAGGTTTTCTAAACATCTAATTAAATAAAAAAATGTAAGCTATATAAATAGGCATTTACAATACCAGAAGATTAATTTATTAAAATCGTGATTTAACATTTGAAATGACGAAATAAATAGGAAGATTAGATTAGATATAATAATATTATTTTATTATAAATCTTTTTGCAAATATATAAATACGCGTTTGTGGTGATTTTTTTTTAGTTTAATTTATGGCGACCATGGCGAATTTGAAAAGTGTGGTTTTTTTCACATTACTGGTTTGTGGTTTTGGTTTACCAGTTAAAGAATCAACACTTCTACAGTTACATGTGGTTAGTATATATTTTCTATTCTTTTAACAAAATGAATCAAATTTATTCTAGTATTTTGTATTATTTTATAACTTCCGTAATACTGTAGTATCTTCTATTTTTTTAATAACTTGAATATTGCATATGTTAAAAATAGACAAAAGTTTTTACAGATCTTATAGAATATTATAGATTATTAGCATTAATATGAAATATTGATTGTTATAAATAAGATGGTTTGGAAAAAATTAATTTGTTAATTGAGCTGTTTTCTTTGAAAGTGGTGTACGTCCATTTTATATTATATGGAGATATTTAAGGGTTTGTATTTGAATGGTAACTACGTAAAATAATAGTGAGAAAATGATAAAAATTTTGAAGGATTTTTTTGGGAATTGTTTATAGATGAAAAGCTCATAGCAGATTGAATTCATTGTTATCATTAACTAACTTTTTGTCAACAATGAACTTACACCACTTTCAAAAAAAAACCGCCCAATTATGTTGTTTATGTACGTTATTTATATAGGTATTTCGCCATGGAGACAGAGCACCAGATAAACTAAGTATGTACCCAAAAGATCCCTACATTAATGACACTTGGTATCCAGAAGGTCTTGGTGGACTAACTTTGGTAAAAAAAATATTTAGCAACAAATTTAAAAACATTGAAATTATTTTTTTTTTACAATAGACAGGCAAAATGCAAGAATATGATATTGGTAAATCTTTGAGAAAGAAGTATAATAAATTTTTGGGTAAAATCTATACTCCTGATATATTGGACGCATGGAGTACAGATTATAACAGAACAAAAATGAGTTGTGAATTAGCTTTAGCAGGACTATTTCCTCCTGCTCCATTACAAGACTGGAATAATGAGTTGCCATGGCAACCGATTCCTTATAATTATTTACCATCAGCACAAGATAGAGTAAGTTAGAAAATTTACAGTAATATGTTTAATATTATGTTTTTTGAAGCATTGTTAATTGTTAATTTGTTAATAATTTATGAACAACTTGTTGAAATAAATCATGGATAAATATTTGAGATTGATTTATTTTCACTAAATATTTGGGACAGATTTGTAAGATTTTTTTTATTATTTTTTAAATTCAAGTAAATTTTTTTGTAATTTTGTGCTTCTTTCAAAACCATTTTGCTTTTGATACCGTTGTGCAAGAGATTTTTTTTTAGATTCAATTTTACATTATATTTTTCTAATTAATTTTTTTTTATAGATATTAGGCTTTCCTTTATTAAATTGTCCAAATTACCAAGTACAATATGCAACGAATCAAGAATTACCGAAATTTAAAAACTTTTTGACAAATAATGCAGACTTGATACAATATCTAAATGAAAACAGTGGGCTTAATGCTAAAACAACTTTAGATTTATTTATTTTCTACTTTGGATTATATGCTGAGGTAATTAGTAAATATAATTTACTTAAACAATATCATTATGTTTTCTTCTTTTATATAAAATAAAATATTATGTTATTTGACTTTAAATAATCAAATAATATTTTATAGCAATTCATATTATAGTAATTCTTAACAAATAATTATAATATATATTTTTTAAATAATTATCAGTAATACTAGAAGTCAAAATAATCGTGGTACACAATGTCAATGTCAATGTCATTGTCAATGTCAATGTCAATGTCATAAAAAAAATGTAAATATTCATAAAAAAATTATTGCTATAGTTTATTTGATTGATTCGATTCATTTTTTAATTAAAATGAATTTATAAAAATTTTATTATTCTAAAATATAAGTGGAAACTTTATTATTTTCTGATTTTATTATTTCTAAATTTTATATAAATAAAGTAAATAATAATTTTTGTTAAGTATAAACTGTCAATAAAATAAGTGAAATTGAAAGAAGAGTGAATGCTGCTTAAAAAGTTTTGGGTGCTTTGGGTACATAAATTTTCCAGAAAAACCCGTTTGAGTACAATTTTGGTGTCTACATTAATGTATGATAGTGAATGTCGGATTTGGTTGCAAAAGCTTAAAAGAAAAATAATTACTGTAGAAATGAGATTTTTACGAGGGGTTTGTGATGTAATTAGAAGGAATTGAGTACAAAATAGATTAGTGTATGATGAGTGTGAAATTAAAAAAAATATTGTACCTAGAAGTTGGTGTTTGTCATTTAAAATGATTTAGTCAAAAGAATTTATATGAATGATTTTGAAGATATAGGTACGTTTGCGTGGACGTCCGATTAGTAGTTGGAGTGGTATAATTGAGAGTATTAGTAATAGAAAAGCATGTATGAAAGATATTATAAATGTGGTTGAAGCTAAAGTTGCTTGTCTGGGTAGGAATGTTTGGAAAAATCTGATTTAGGTATACGTTTGCGTGGCCGTCTGATGAATAGTTGGAATGATATGATTGAGAGTGATTTGCGTGAATGAAAGTTTCCAAGTAGTAGGAATAAAAGAACATGTATGAGAGAAATTATGAATGGGGATGAAGCAAAAGTTGCTTGTTTGGATAGGAATGTTTGGAAACGACTGATTTCGGGATGATAAAAAGAGTTTGTGCCACACCCTTTTGAGTACATGGCGTGATTGTGTATGTATGTATGTATGGAAAGAGTTTGTGCCACATCCTTTTGGGTATGGCGTGTTGTATATGTATATATGTATGTAATAAAATAATGATATGTTTTGAAATATTAATCAATATAATAGGAACAAACTGGACGAGTATTACCAGCTTGGACACAAAAAATCTTTCCAGAGTTTTTGGAAAGTGCAACAGTTTTAAATTATGAACTTCAAACTTATACCGATAGTATGTTACAATCTTCTGGCGGTTACCTGGTTCAAAAAATAATCACTGACGCGAAAAACAAAATAAATGGTACTTTGATACCAAAGGATAGAAAAATTTGGTTATATTCTGGACATGAATATAATGTAGCACATACTTTGGCTGCTCTACATGTTTTTAAACCGCATGTACCAAATTATGGATCATATGTTGTTGTTGAATTACATAGAATTCATGGCGTATATGGATTACAGGTTAGTAACTTCAGTTTTTGTTTAGTTTTAAGAACTCGGTGTTCGAGTGTTTTAATTCAGTTGTTTAGTCTGACTTTTATAGGAGTTGCATTGGCTTGAAACCGATATTAAATAATAATTATTATTTGTATTAATTGTCCTGATGAAGACGGATGTTGAGTTTTGTCGAAACGTCGATTATAAATATATATTATTATAGAAGTTTAACATAAAGCAGTTTTATTTAATAATAATTTATTTATTTAACTATTTCAAATTGTTTTATGCAATTATATACAAAATACATAAAAATATATATTGATATTCAAATTACAAAATATATCTTATAAAATAAAGTGTCAGTAAAGACTTAAATTAGTATAAATAGTAAAATTTTGTTCTTTGTTAGTCTCTATATATTTTCAATTTTTCTATTTTGATTTCAATTAATATGTGTAACCTTGTAAATTTAATGATAAAATTGTTAAAACTTTGCAATTCTTAAGATAGATTAAGTACAGTTGAATGAATTGACTAGATCAGATAAAAAAGATTAGTTTTAATCTTGAATGCTATTGACTTTTCCTGTAATTGTTTTTTTTTTCTTTTAGGTATTGCATCAAAATTATGAACAAGAACAACCAATCTTATTAACAATTCCTGGATGTGAATCTTTTTGTCCATTAGATAAATTTGTTGAATTGACTGCCGGTGTTATGCCAAGACCAAATTCTTGTTAAAAATTCTAATGACATTTTTAAATAGAATTATATATTTTAAAAATTTGCATGTATAAAATTATAGTTTGCAAAAAAAATTATATAGAACTAGTCAGTTTGATTTCTGTGCAATAAACTTATTAAAACATTAAATACATTATTTAATATTTATATAACTTTGTAATTATCTTTAACTGGAACCCAAAACTTTCTTTTTTTTTTAATGGAATAGCTTATTTATTATTCCATGTAATATTAAAGCCAATTTTTATAATAAATAATTAAATTAAAGTTGTTTTTAAAAGGAATGGTTACTTGCTGGTAGAAATGTACAAAACCTGGTTTTGTTTTTCCATTCAAATTTAAGACAAATATTATTACGTACTGATAAATTATTTGTTATTTTATTCTAACCTAACTTAACCTAACCAAACAACAAGATTTAATTAATTAGTTTCTAGATAAAAGATTATTCAATAAAATATTTTCCGACATTTTATTTCCGATTTTATCATAAAAAATTATTGAATGTTCTATAATAAACAAATTGTAAATGTATCGTGTAGTCACAAATTTTATTCAGAAAAATAATTTGAGCCTTTTTTTAACATTTTTAAAAAAAATCTGCTATGTAACTACAGAATCAACAGTCATCGTATTAAATAAATTTATAGAATACGAAAATTTTTATAACAACTGCTGTAGTTATGATAACTAAAAACAAAACTGTTTTGTCATAAATATGCCAGCTATTTACAGAGTTATACATGATAAAAATATAAAAAATTATAAAAAAATTATTTAGCAGTATCGAAAAAAATGTTCAAAATAAAAGTTGTTAGTTATAACTAGCTTAGCAACTTTTGTTATTTTTTTTTTAAATATATCTCTGTTGCGAAATATTCGTAAAATACATAAAAGTGACATATGTAAATTATCTCTTTCGGTTGGCAGATCTTTACCAAAAGTTGATGAATGTGAGATATTCATTTCCAAAGCTTAAATTAATTTTATAACAATCAGTTCAGTCAAATTTACTCTACATGTGTTGTTACAACAGTTGATTGGTGTTGTTACTATAAGCTTAATTCGTGCTTATTTGTAAAAATCTCGATATGTCTCATTTGGTATGATTACAATGTTTCTTTCATCATATGTGAAATGACGGTCGGTAAAAATATTGTGTTTGTAATTATTTATAGGCTTGTACAAATTATGATTGTGATGTGTATGTTAAAAATTATAAATTTTGTAGTATTTAACAAATTTTTTGTAAAATTCTGAAATAAAAAAAAATTAAAAAATTTACTAAAAAAGACATACGTTAATTTTTTGTTAAATAGGTTATTAAAATTAATTTTGTACGGAAAACAAAACACTGTTTTTAAAAATTATAGTAAAATTATTATATACGTTTATTTTATCAAAAACAAAAATATTTTATTGTTTTTAAAACAATATTATAAAAAATATTGCCGTACTGATAAATAATATCAAGCGATAATTTATCATTATAAATAACTATTAAACGAAAAGTTTTGAGTCAGGTAAATATAATTTTTTACTTGATTAATTTTTAAATTTTGCTATATATTACTAACATTTCTTGGCATATTTTATAAGTTGTTACATTTTGAATTTGTTAGTATAATTTATAATTATTTAATGTAAAGTTGTGTAAATTTACTGTTCTTATATTTTGTTTAAAAAATCGCAAAGTTCAAGCACACAAATTATCTTATATATTTTTATGTATAATGCTCGTTTTTGTAAATAATTTCTATAAAATATTTATGTCATAAATTATGAATAAATATTTATTAAAGTTATTTTTATTATACACACGTCATTACTTACAAGACAAAGAAAATTTTACAAATTATGACCGTTTGAAACAAGCGTTACATATTGTAATAAAGTTTGAACTAAACACAAAATTTAAATAAATTATTTCCTAAAGTATAATGAGAGGTTATCTAAACAATCAAATAATTAATTTAAATAATGTAAGCTATATAAATAAGCATTTACAATACCAGAAGATTAATTTATTAAAATTGTATTTTAAGATTTAAAATGACGGAAAAAAATAGAAAGATTAGATTAGATGTAATAATATTATTTAATTTTAAATCTTTTTTGTAAATATATAAATACCCGTTTTTAGTTTAATTTATTGCGACAATGGCGATTTCGAAAAGTGTGGTTTTTTGCACGCTATTGATTTGTGGTTTTGGTTTAGCAGCTAAAAAATCAACACTTTTACAGTTACATGTGGTTAGTTTATATTTTTTATTCTTTTATTAACAAAATTAATCAAATTTATTCTAGTATTTTGTATTATTTTATAATCTTTGGAATACTATAGAATCTTTTGTCTTTTTTAATAAATTGAATAATGCATATATATGTTGAAAATAGACAAAAGTTTTTACATATAGCTCATAGAATATTATAGAATATTAGCATTAAAATAAAATTTTGATTGTTATAAATAGGAATGTTTGGAGAAAAATTTAATTTCCGGATAGTAAAAAAACTTTGTATTACATCTTTTTGGGTACATGGCGCGATTGTGTATGTGTGTTAATTGTAAATTCCGGTTGTTTTGATAAAAGTAATTGAATTTTTCCTATTTGTATAATTTTTTTTTAAAATAAATTTTATAAAAGTTTATACATTTATGACTTGTAATAATTTATGTTGTAGTTTGAAAAAAATAAACTAATTTTTTTTTAAATTTTGGATTATATAAATATTTCTGAAAATAACAGAAATTTATGGTTACAAAATTTTCGGTTTAATTAATATATTTATTAATTTTTTAAATACTATTCACAAATGTTGTAAAGTTGAACGACCTCCCAAATTGAATGTAGCGTATAAGGTTACAAGAAATTAGGTCAATTAATAAAAGCTCTAGTTCATCCAGCATGCGACTACTTTCGGTATATTTTAAGCATACCTTCCTCAAGCAAATGTACAATTTTTAACAGAGTAATTATAATAATTACTAATTTTTAATAATTACTAATACCTAATTTCTTGTAACCTTATACGCTATATTTACAAATGATTTCTAATAAATTAAGATCATAAAAAAATCTTACAGAACTTATTATATTAAAATAAAAAAGCTTTGGGATTACGTTCTGTATAAATGACATGTGCCAATGTTCCGTTTATTTGTTGTATATTGTATATAGATAGCACTTGTATAAATTTTCTTAATGATGAAAATAAAAAATTGTCGATTTTTAATTAAAATTTATACAGAACTTAATTTCAAAACCTTTTTATTTTTCTAATATGTTTTTCATTCATAGCTAAATCAATAATTATATTATGTTTTTAATCTATCGTAAAGAGGTAATGCTATTTAAAATTTTAAAATTTGAGACAGTGGGAGCCATTAATCTATTAAAGAAGTTCCTCTTCAATTAAAAAATTAACATATACATATATATATATATATATATATATATATATATATATATATATATATATATATATATATATATATATATATATATAAGATTTTGTTTGAGGTAGATTATTTCCAAATAGTCACACTTTAAATATCGTACCCTTAATTCAAAATTGACACAACTTAAAACATGAGAAAAATAAAATTTTTAATATTTTAAGAAAATTATTAATCATTTGTTTTTTCTATTTATTCAAAAAGTAAGTATTTTGAATTACATTCAATTGTTAACACTGTCGGCACTAAAACATTTTTAAAAATAATGATGTAAAAAAATACTACTACTAAAAAATACTAATACTACTACTTTCAGCAGTTACGTCATTCTCAAAACTAATCAGAGCCAAAATTTATAATTTGCAGATTACTTTAATCCTTATTTTGAATTGTTAGATTTCAAAGTAGAGCTTATTTTAAACAGACATAATTTGTTGACAAATATTTTATTCACGAGATTCGTAGTTACGTAAGAAAATAGAAAAAGAAATATGGTTACCAAAAACGTGCGTACTATAGGAACATATATATTTATTCATACGTAACGACGCATGATAAACATAATATAAAATAAGACCATTTAAACATTCCTGTTTTTAATTTCTCATTTAGTGTAATATATATTTTTGATTCTTTTATTTTTAAAATAAAAATAATTATGTTATTTATATAGGTATTTCGTCATGGAGACAGAGCACCAGATAAATATAGTATGTACCCAAAAGATCCCTATATTAATGACACTTGGTATCCAGAAGGTCTCGGTGGATTAACTTTGGTAAGAAAAAAATTTGGATAACAAATTAAAAAACATTGAAATTATTTTTTTTTACAATAGAAAGGTAAAATGCAAGAATATGATATTGGTAAAGCTTTGAGAAAGAAGTATAATAAATTTTTGGGTAAAATCTATACTCCTGATATATTGGACGCGTGGAGTACAGATTATAACAGAACAAAAATGAGTTGTGAATTAGCTTTAGCTGGACTATTTCCTCCTGCTCCATTACAAGCCTGGAATAATGAGTTGCCATGGCAACCGATTCCTTATAATTATTTACCATCAGCACAAGATAGAGTAAGTTAGAAAATTTACAGTAATATGTTTAATATTATATTCTTTGAACTTTGAAGCACTGTTTCATAAGCTTTCTGGCAGTTATCTTGAAATATTTTTAGATCTAAATCATAAAAAATTATATATAAAAGTATCGGAAAAAGAAATTTCTCCATTTAAAGTACGTGCAAATATTGAGCCCTCTGGTTGCATGTTTTAACGTCTTTTGACAAACCTGGGTTGTCGTCTCAAATTTTTTTAATTTAATTTGAGTAGTTTTAAAGAGCGCAAGCGTCAAATTTCTGTCTTTGTCAAAATAACGGACACCATGTGAACTGGTTCCAAACTGATAATATGATGATAGGTTTGCAAAAAATTTATATTAGAAAAAATGTTAGATTAAAAAAATTTTTTTAATTCAAGTAATAAAATTTGTAATTTTTGCCTCTTTCAAAACCAGTTTGGCGCGTGATACCGTTGCGCAAAAGATTTTTTTTAGATTCAATTTTATGTTATATTTTTCTAATTATTTTTTTAAATAGATTTTAGGCATGCCTTTAATAAATTGTCCAAATTACCAAGTACAATACGCTACGAATCAAGAGTTACCGACATTTAGAAACTTTTTGACAAATAATGCAGACTTGATACAATATATTAATGAAAATAGTGGACTTAATGCTAAAACAACTTTAGATTTATATGGTTTCTACTTTGGGTTATATGCTGAGGTAACTAGTAAATATATATATTTATATAATCAAAAATAATTACTTAAAGAATGTCATTATATTTTGCTTCTTTTATATAAAATAAAAAATTATTTGATTTCAAGTAATCAAATAATATTTTATAGTATATATATATTATAGGTATTAATTCTCAACAAATAATTATAATATTTTTTTAAATAATTATTATTTGTATTGGAAGTCAAAATGATCATGGTAAACAATGTCAATGATACAATGTTATCAACAAAAAAATGTAAATATTCATAAAAAAATTTAAAATTATTGCTATAGTAATATTTGATTGATTTTATTTTTTTTTAATTGAAATTAAAATGAATTTATACAAATTTTAATGTTATTGTTTGTAGCGAAAAATAAAAGTTATTTTAATTTATAATAAATTTTTTATAAATAAAGTAACTAATAATTTTTGTTAAGTATACTTAACCTGTCAATAAAATAATTGAAATTGAAAAAAAGAGTTAATGCTGGTTGTAAGGTTTTGGGTGCTTTGGGTAATTTTGCTAAAAACGTAAATGTATGATACTGAATGTTAGGTTTGACTGCAAAGGTATAAAAAAAAATGACTGCTGTGGAAATGAAATTTTTACGTGGGGTATGTGATGTAACTAGGAGGAATCGAGTACGAAATAGATTAGTATATGATAAGTGTAAAATTGAAAATAAAAAAATATATTAAAAGTTGGTGTTAATCATTTTAAATGGTTCGGTCATCTTAAGCGAATGTCTAATAAACGTTTGGTTAAAAAAATTTATATGAATGATTTTGAAGATATACGTTTGCGTGGACGTCCGAGTTGGACTGGTATGATTGAGAGTGTGTTGCATGAGCAAAAGTTTCCAAGTAGTATGAGATGTATTATGAATGTGGATGAAGCTAAAGTTGCTTGTCTAGATAGGAATGTTTGGAAGAAACTGATTTCGGAATAGTGGAAAGAGTTTGTGTCACATCCTTTTGGGTACATGGCGTGATTGTGTATGTATTCAATAAAATAATAATATATTTTGTAATATTTATCAATGTAATAGGAACAAACTGGACGAGTATTACCAGCTTGGACACAAAAAGTCTTTCCAGAGTTTTTGGAAAGTGCAGCAGTTTTAAATTACGAACTTCAAACTTATACGGACAGTATGTTACAATCTTCTGGCGGTTACCTGGTTCAAAAAATAATCACTGACGCGAAAAACAAAATAAATGGTACTTTGGTACCAAAGAATAGAAAAATTTGGTTATATTCCGGCCATGAATATAATGTAGCACATACTTTGGCTGCTCTACATGTTTTTAAACCGCATGTACCAAATTATGGATCATATGTTGTTGTTGAATTACATAGAATTAATGGCGTATATGGATTTCAGGTTAGTAACTTTATTTTTTGATAGTTTTAGGAATTGAGTTGTTTGGTCTGACTTTTATGGCAGTTGCATTGTTTTGAAACCGATATTAAATAATAATTATTATTTTCTTTTTTATTTTTTTAATTTTTTATTTCATTAGTTTTCCTGCTGAAAACGGACGTTTAGTTTTGTCTAAACATCGATTATAATAAATATTATTATAAAAGTTTAACCTAAAGCAGTTTCGTTTAATAATAATTTATTTATTTAACTACTTCAAATTGTTTAATGCAATTATATACAATATATATTGATATAAAAATTACAAAATATATCTTATAAAATAAAGTGTCAGTAAAGACTTAAATTAGTATAAATAGTAAAATTTTGTTTTTTGTTAGTCTGCATATATTTTCAATTTTTTTATTTTGATTTCAATTAATATGTGCAACCTTGTAAATTTAATGATAAAATTGTCAAAACTTTGCAATTCTTAAGATAGTTGAATGAATTGACTAGGTCAGATAACAAAGATTAGTTTTAATCTTTAATGCTATTGACTTTTCCTGTAATTGTTTTTTTTTTCTTTTAGGTATTGCATCAAAATTATGAACAAGAACAACCAATCTTATTAACAATTCCTGGATGTAAATCTTTTTGTCCATTAGATAAATTTGTTGAATTGACTGCCGGTGTTATGCCAAGACCAAATTCTTGTTAAAAATACTAATGACATTTTTAAATAGAATTATATCTTTTAAAAATTTGCATATATAAAATTAAAATTTGCAAAAAAAATTATATAGAACTAGTCAGTTTGATTTCTGTGCAATAAACTTATTAAAACATTAAATACATTATTTAATATTTATATAACTTTGTGAGTATCTTTAACTGGAACCCAAAACTTTCTTTTTTAAAAAAATGGAATTGCCTATTTATTTTTACATGTAATATTAAGACCAATTTTTATAATAAATAATTAAATTAAAGTTGTCTTTAAATGGAATGGTTACTTTCTGGTAGAAATGTACAAAACCTGGTTTTGTTTTTCCATTCAAATTTAAACAAATATTATGATATATTGTTAAATTATTTGTCATTTTATTCTAACCTAACCTAACAACAATATTTAAATAATTTTTAGTTTGTGTCCTTTTTTATATAAAAAAACATCGTTTTATTGGCAATAATAGTAATGAGAATAATAATTATGACATGAGTAGTTTAAGAAGTTGTTGTTTTATTGTTTTATTGAGAATAATACGAGTAATAATATGCGAGTAGAATTTAAGAGCGTTGCTTTTATGTTGGCTTAAAATATTCAAATTATTTTAGTTAAAATGTTTATTATAAAAATCTAAATAAAATCATATTTAATTTATAATTTATTTTTAAAAACACATTTTAAAAATCACAGCAATGTATTTTTATTCATAAAATAAGTAAATATGTTATCTTTTCATAACAATATGTTAACTTTATCAAAATATTTTTAGATTTTTTACAACAAAATAAAAATGTTATTGATAAATACATAGTGTATTTTAAAATTATTAATTTATTTTATTTATTATACACAGTTGAATTTAGAATAACGTACGGAAACACAGTATATAAAAATAAAGAAGTTACAAAATTAGTGTCATTTTTCTGAAACAGAAAGTTATGTTTTCTCATTAATATACCGTGTGTTGACTAGTAGATTTTTACATTAGTATAGTGTGAGTGTACGAAATATCAAAAAAATAAGATATTAAATAAATAGAGAAAATAGGGATGAATATACATTATGAAAAACCAGGTATGTACGCAGAAAAATATAAAATAGCGATTTTTATTTAATACGAGTTACAGGAATAAATTTTAGTTGATACTATTTTTTATAACATTAGTTCTTTCGTCTACGTACAAATTAATAGAAATAACATTATTGTTTAAAAAAAGTTTAAATAAACTATAAATAAATCAACAAACAAGTATATTTAAAAAAAAAATACTTTAGGATTTTGTAGGATTCTTTAGAATTGAGTTACCGAGTAACTTGTTTCTATGTTTTGTTATTTACTGTAAATGTTATTTATATTAATTTTCCAAATGAAGACGGACGTTAAGTTCGTTGAAACGTCGATTATTAATAAATATTAATACAGAACTATAACCTAAAGCCATTTTATTTCAATATAATGAGTTCTGAAAGATTTTTTACTATATTAAATTATATTAATTAATTTATCTATACATAAATTAGTTGACTCAAATTGTTTCAAATAAAGTTTCGATAAACAACGTAAAACTTTAGATACTTAACGAATAAAAATTGATAAATATATAAAATATTTCAAAATGTGTAATTTTATTAGATGAACAATTTTTTTCTAATATAATCTGATAATATAATATGATCAAAACAATTAGGAATGCTAAAATCATCTATTTTGTTTAATTAAAACAACTAGAATATTATATATATATATATATATATATATATATATATATATATATATATATATTATATCATCCAATCTTTTTTTTTTGTAAAATTGAGAACATTTTGAGAATATGAACCTAATTTTCCATTTAAATATTCTAATTTATTTATAATTTTATTTCAACTATATTTTCTAAAAAAATCAATAATAAAAATTTAAAAAAAATAATAATTTAATAACTGTCTGACTCATTAATTGTTTAAAATGCATTCACTAATTAAAGTAAAGATTTTTTACCGTCACAGTGCAGGAACTAATAAATATAAAATTTTAAATTTAAATTGATAAATATAATAAATTGTGATTAGATTAGAAATGTTGCAATTACCTGTATATAAAGAACAGTTATTAAACAGAACATAATCTAACAATAAGTTGTGTCTCAAATTAGCGACAGCATATCTATAAATATATACTAAAATTCCTAATTTTACTTTCATGGCTATCTTGCGAGATGTGATTTTCTATATGTTGTTATTTTACAACTACTGTTATGCTATGCCAAATGAAGATTCGTCTACGTTGCAGCAGCTACATGTGGTAATTATATTATTTTGTTATTAATTTTTTTTTATTATTATTTTTTTCATTTACTTAGAGTTATACTATAGTCGTAACTTTATTTTACAGTGTGATAATGACAAAATTGATATAGAAAAACTGACCTGCGAAATAAAGAGCATTATTTATTATGAATTTTACTGTTAGTTACTTTAGTTTCCAGTGTAAGATAATCATTGTTATTTTGATTAATAAAATGACAAAAGTTGCTTTTTTTATGATTTAGTACACTGTAAAAAAAAAACGATGTAAAGTTGCTTTGATAATAATAATAATTTTAGTATATTTTTTGATGTAAATTTATTAAAAAAATATAAAATTATAATAAAAAATACAATAAAATTACTATGACTATCAGTGTAATTTTACATAGATTTTTTGCAATGTATTTTTACTATTAATAAAAATATATTTTAATTATGTCTATTACTTATAAATATTTGTAATTATATATTTATTTATTTTTTTTAAATATGAAAACAAAATACGTACATTTGTGCAAAACATAAGCATATTTGTATTAAGCTAAAATTTATCTGTATAATGTTTTAAAATTATAAATGTAAAGGCTCATTCACACTACTTTACTTATCAGGAAATTAGTGTTATATTTGAGCGCAAAGCTAGTGATTCTTTATTAAATTACTTACAAACATGAGAAAACAACGCAAACATACAATTTTAGTTTCATTAGTTGTTATTGATATTATTGCAGCCAAAAATTAGCATTATGAATATTTCTTAATAAATTTTTATTATTTTACAAGTTAATGAGATAAGTAGGAAAGTGAGATTGAACCTTAATCTTATTTAAAAATATTTCATTTATCTGTATCATTGTTGTTAAAAATATATTTATCACATGAACTTTGATATAAAAATAAAATAATCATCTTATGCAAATTAAAATTAATTGTAAATTTAGTATATTAATTTTAGCAAATTTATATAAAATTTTGTAGGAGAAACAATATTTTTGTTGTTGTTTGTTTATTAGTTTTATCTATTTAAATTAATTAGAATAATTAACTTTTTTTAACAAATTTTTGCATTTTCGTTGATAAGAAGCGTATATAGTTTAGTGCAAAATTTAGTTAAATAAAAATCAGAGCTGTATTTAGTAAAAAGTCAAATAAAAACAAATATAGATTTGCTATTAAAATTTATTTCAATTTTATTATAAATTTATTTATTGTTGATGTATAGTAACGAAACTGCATTAAATTCTCTTATTGATTTATGTTTAATTGTGGTAAATTTTTTTGCTAAAAATATATAGAAATAAACATTATAAAAAAAAATAAAATTGTTTTTAGGTTTAAGTTTTGTATTAATATTTATTGATAATCGACGTTTCGACTCAATGTATGTCTTCATCAGGAAAATTAATACAAATAAATATTTGATAAGTATTTGTATCAGTTGTCAATGAATATTAATACAGAACTTAAACTTAAAAGCATTTTATTTTATATATTGAGTTCTGAAATTTTTTTTACTGTTAACATAAGAAAAATAAAAATGCTTCAAGATTTAGTTCTGTATAAATTTAATTAAAAAACGACCTTTTGACGTACTCTACGTACATCACAGAAAAATGATACAACGGAACATAGAAACAAGTTACTAGGTAACAATATAAGTAACTAAATTATAAAATTTTATAGATTATTAATTAAACGAAGCAAAATTTTATTTAAACCAATGTTTTTACACTGATTAATTTTAACTTTTTCAATCAGTGTAAAGACACTAATTTAAATAAAATTTAGCTTTGTTTAATTAATAATTTATAATTTTTTTATGATCTAGTTACTTATTTTGTTAATTAATAACTTGTTTCTATGTTTTGTTTATTTATTGTGAATGTTATTTGTATATTTTTTCTTGATGATGATGTATGTAGGAATACGTCGAAACGTCGATTTTTTAATTAAATTAATACAGAACTAAATCCTAAAGCCTTTTTTTTTAAAATGAGTTTTGAAAGATTTTTTACTGTGTTAACATTATACAAGTTTTTATTAAGCAGTAATATTTGCATCCAGACAAACAACTTTCGCTTCATCCACATTTATAATATAATGTAATTTTTTAGATTTTTCGTCATGGGGACAGGGCACCAGACCAATCGAGATTGTATCCTAAAGATCCTCATTTGAATGACACTTGGTATCCCGAAGGATACGGTCAATTAACATTGGTAAAGTTACGAATTTATTTTTTAATTAATTTACGTTTGTATGAAATGTATTATAAATGTAAATAAAATAAAAAATATTTATTAGTATTTGACATATCTACCGTATGATAATGGGATAGTAAAATTTAAAAAAAATGTATGAAAAATATTTTTTCTTTTAAATTTCAAGTCCTAAACCATTAGTATGCAAAAGTATAATAAATGTAAATGATTATTAAATGAGAAAAAAAAAATTTACTAAATAAAAAACAGAATTTAAACCTAAAGTTGTTTAATTTTATAAATATGTGTTCTGAAAGATATTTTAATATGTTAGTATAAAAAAGTTTTGTGTGTGTGACGTCATTAAGATTCGTTTATGTTATTGGTTAAAGAGATGTTAAAAAGTGGTTACTGCGATTACGGCGCGGAAAAAGTACTGTTTATCTAACAATTAATATTTGAACAAATTTAAATTTTGTTAATTTTTTTTATATAAATGAGTACACTGTAAAGAAAAAATTAGTAAAATTTTATTATAAAAAATCTGTAATTTTATTTTATTATACATATTCTGTATTTCTACCTCAAAATTCTGTAATTTTTACATAATTCATAATAATCACATAAAGTAAGTAAAAATGACCTTATAAGTATGTAAAATTGCTTTCTTTCTGCAAATTGCATCACATACTTAATGCAGAATTACGTATTGTTGGTATAACTTTTTAAATTATGTAAAATTACAGCTTGCATATTAATATCTTTAATAATTCTTCAAAATAATGAGACTTTAGTACATATTTTGTGTAATAATACTAATAAAATATTTTAAGTGTAATTCATTCATGTCAAAATACATCTTTTATGTGAATTTCCAAATGTATGTAATTACACCAACAATAATATTACAAAACTAAATAAATTTTACCTATTTATAGAAAATTCTTGACAGCAAATTTACTAAAGTTCTGTAAATTTACTAAAAGAGATTTTACTAAAAAAAAAAGTTGATTATTATAGAAATACTGAGCATTTGTAGATAAAATTACACAATTTCTTTTAGAATGTATGTATTTGAATTTTCAGTTATTACAAATGCGTTACCAAAAGGTTTGGATTCGAATTCCGATCGGGTGATATGCATTTTTTCATTTAATATTTAAAAATACTCATCATTTAAATATATCTATAACTGGCTGAAAATCTAGAAAACTTAATATTTAAAAAATATTACTATTTCATTCTTAATTAATTGTTTTTATGCATTTTTTAATTTAATTTAATTTATTATTAATTTTTCATTTCATTAATTTAATTTCATTTAAACAATTTTTGTTCTAGCAAGGAAAAAAACGAGTATATAATATAGGAACATCATTACGAAACCTATATAACACATTTTTGGGTGACATATATACGCCGGGTATTTTAGACGCATGGAGCACGGATTACAATCGAACAAAAATGAGTTGCGAACTTGTTTTAGCTGGTTTATGGCCACCAAAGCATCATGTACAAGAATGGAATAATAAAATACCATGGCAACCTATTCCTTACAACTATTTGCCTAAAGAAACAGATACTGTAAGTGAAATAAGTAATATTTTGTGCTCGCTGTACACATTTCCAGTATTATTTTATGGATGACGCTATTTATACATACGGTATGTATACGCAATTGGCTATTTATACATACTAAAAAAAAAAAACCTAAACCAACCTACTAACCTAACCTACCTAGCCAATTACTTAAAAATACTGTATGTATAAATAGCCAATTGCGTATACATACCGTATGTATAAATAGCCACTTTCTTATTTTATATATAAAATTGAAAGTGTCTTGCGTGAGCAAAAGTTTTCAAGTAGTAAGAATAGAAGAGCATGTAGGAGAGAAATTATAAATGTGGATGAAGCTTAAATTGCTTGTTTTGATAGGGATGTTTGGAGGAAACTGATTTCTAGATAATGAAAAGAGTTTGTGCCACACCCTTTTGTGTATATGGCGTGGATGTGTATGTATGTATTTTATATATTGAGTTGAGTTGATATTATTGAGAAAGCGGCTTGCATGAGCAAAAGTTTCCAAGTAGTAGGAATAGAAAAGCATGTATGAGATAAGTTAGAAAAATGTGAAAGATGCTAGAGCTGTTTGTCTAGATAGGAACGTTTGGAAAAAATGGAAGAGTTTGTGCCACACCCTTTTAGATATATGGCATGATTGTGTATGTATGCATGTATTTTAATGCATATAAAATTATTTTCTGCAATACAAGATGAATTTTTTCTAACATCTATGATTTTATTGTATTTCTCGATAAATAACAAAAAATTAAGCTAAAATTTATTAATTTTTACAGCTTCTTCGATTTCCTTATGAATATTGTCCGAAATATCGCGCTATATATGCCGCTGTAGTACAATTACCAAAATTTCAAAATTTTCTTATTAATAATTCCGATTTGATAAAATATATAAACGAACATACTGGTCTCAATATAAAAACAACAGTTGATTTATTTGAATTATATTACGGGTTATATGCAGAGGTAATCAGATTTTCTTGTAAGTTAATATATTATCTAAAAAATGTTGATTATTAAAATGATATATTTAAAAAATACTTAAAAATAGATTTATTCATGTATCTTATTTAGGAAAATACTGGAAGAACATTGCCGGATTGGACTAAAAAAATATATCCAGAATTTTTGGAAAATGCTACAATTTTAGATTATGAACTACAGACTTATAATGATTTTATGTTGAGATATTCCGGTGGTAAGTCGATGATATACTGCGTGAAATATATAATAAATTTTCTAAAATTAGTTTTATATAATAACATTACAATATATAAATAATATATCTAACATTACCAAGTTACAGTCAGATCTTCTTTTTATTAACACTCACATATTGGCAAGAGTTGCTAAGATTAGCCACAATGTAAAAAAATGTAATATAAATTTATGTAATTTTACATAACTATTAACAGAAAAATAGCAGCATTTTCTAATTTTTACTATAATAATTGACGTAATATTACAATTTTTCTGAATAAATACATTCATAGAATATGTATATTTATATCAATTTTTTACAGTACAGAATAGTATTTATGTTACGAGGAATAGAAAGTGATAATGTTTAGTGTAGATATTAGCAATCTGAGCTTTCGATTCCGCATATCATATACGATTTTTTTTTCAAGTGTTCTAAAAGAGAAAATAAACTAAAAATAAATAAAAATACATGCCAAATTATCTCAACCTCACTAAGTTATACAATAACATGTATATGTATTATTTATATTTATTACGTGATTTGTGAAAATTTTTTGTCGAAATATACAATTTCTTCTTGCACTTTTTCACACACATTTTCAATAAATATTCAAATTCAAATTCAAGCGAAGATAAACAATCAAATTTAAAATTTATTTTCCTATTTATTATAAATAATTTTGTTTGGAAACAAATATTTTCGCAGTTATTTTACTGTGTATTTTAAATATATATATATACAGGGTGATTTGTAATTAATTGGAAATATTTTAACTGGAGTATCCTGGGCTCAGAATATGAAGATTTGACCCAAAACACTTAGATAAAATGTGGCTCCTTACTGAGCTACAGGGTGTTTTATTTAAAAATTTAAAAACGATTTTTGCCCAGTACTTAAAAACTATTTGACGTATCCTTATCATACTTGGCAGAAAGTGTAGGTACCGTACACCATACTAAATTATGTTAAATAAAAGTTTCTGGCTACTGCCAGTGGCGTACAAAGGGGCAAGTGAGAGGTTGATCCTTCCTAAATTCTACGCCACTGGCGGAATTGTCATTTTAGCACAATTTTTAGATTCTCCAGTACTTTCTGTGTAAAAAACATACTCTTTCTTCGTAACGATAAAGTCACTATTTTTTGAGATATTTAAAGTTAAACATAAGACGCACCCTTGGGATTTTTTCAAAATTTGCTCAAAAAAATCTGAAAAAATTCAGTAAAATAGAGAAAAAAATTAGCTACATAATAACTAAGTAACTTTTTTCTCTAACTCATTCTGGTTTGGCAGGAAAAATTATTGAAAATAAAAAATTGAAATGTAAAAAATATTAATTTTCAATAATTTTTCCTGCCAAACCAAAATGAGTTAAAGAACAAAGTTATTTAGTTATTATGTAGCTAATTTTTTTCTTTATTTTACTGAATTTTTTCAGATTTTTTTGAGCAAATTTTGAAAAAATCCCAAGGATGCAGCTATGTTTAACTTTAAATATCTCGAAAAATAGTGACTTTATCGTTACGAAGAAAGAGTATGTTTTTTACACAGAAAGTGTTGGAGAATCGAAAAATTGTGCTATAATGACAATTCCGCCAGTGTCGTAGAATTTAGGAAGGATCAACCTCTCACTTGCCCCTGTTGTACGCCACTGGCACTAGCCAGAAACTTTTGTTTAACATAATTTAGTATGGTGTACGGTACCTACACTTTCTGCCAAGTAAGATAAGGATACGTCAAATAGTTTTTAAGTACTGGGCAAAAATCGTTTTTAAATTTTTAAATAAAACACCCTGTAGCTCAGTAAGGAGCCACATTTTATCTAAGTGTTTTGGGTCAAATCTTCATATTCTGAGCCCAGGATACTCCAGTTAAAATATTTCCAATTAATTACAAATCACCCTATATATATATATATATATATATATATATATATATATATATATATATATATATTAAAATATTTATATTTTATAGGTTATATGGTTCAAAAAATTATCAATGATGCTAAAGCCAAAATAGATGATAATTTAGTGCCTGAAAATAGAAAATTATTTTTATATTCAGGTCATGAATATAATATAGTTCATATATTGGCCGCTCTACATTTATTTCAGCCTCATGTACCGAACTATGGTGCTTATATTTTAATTGAACTACATAAAATTGATGATCAATATGGATTTAAGGTATTAAAATTTTTTTTAAATATAATTTTACGTAAATATATAAGTAATATTGTATTCTATATTTTTAGTTTTTCTATCAAAATTATGCTAAAGAAATGCCGCAACTTCTGATAATTCCAGGCTGTGAATCGATTTGTTCTTTTGAGAAATTTATTAAGTTAACTGCTGGTGTTCTTCCAGAACCAGAGTGTTAATTAAATTAATTATTTTTTTAAAGAAATGCAGTAACTAGTATAACTGATTTTTTTTTATTTGCCATATTTATATGTAGGAAGAATTTCATATATTTTAAAATTTTATCAATCCTAAATTTGCTCAGATATCGAAATATCGATATATCGATACGTCACTTTTATGATCAAACACTTTGTATGTTAAAAATATTTTAAACAAGATAATTATATATTTAATAAAACCATTTTTACATTTTATATAAGTGTAATATTTTAATGAAAATTATACATAAAAATGTATATGATTATTATACAATAAAAAAGTTACAAAAAAGTTGTTTTACGTATTACTCTAGGAATAAGTATTTTTTTGTGTTTTTTATTCGGATATGTCATTTTTCAAAACGTTAACAAGTTATTAAAAATATATTTAAGTTTTTTTGTAAAAAAAAAATATTCAGAAAAAATATTTTTTAATTATATTGTCAAGGTTATGGTTAAAATGTGTTACGAGCAATTTTTCTATTCTGCGAAGTGTGAAGTGGAGATACTAAATAACAAAAATATATATATTGTAGTCATTTGTGTTTAGTTTGAGGAATAAAGTTCTAAAATGTTGCTTAGATATCAGTTTTATTTATATTTGTTAATAATAATCGAATATATTTTTGGCGAAATTAATTGTGCGACTGTTAAAGAAGAAAATACACTTCAACAAGTGCATGTGGTAAGCGCGAAAAAGTATATTTAAAATCTACATGTATAACAGCCGGTTTCATAATAAACCGTCTTTAATTAAAGTCGATTTTAAGTCGATGAAAAAAGCATTGTTTTTAAATTCTACTGGCATTATTATTATTTATTGTTGTCAATAAAACGATGCTTTTTTGTCAACTTGTCAAACTTCTAATAGTAAAATTATTTGTTATTGTCAATAAAAGAATGCTTTTTGGTCAGCTTAAAGTCGACTTTAGTTAACGTATTTATTATGAAACTGACTGTTAAAATAATTAATAATAGCTTAATTAATGAAATTAATAATAATAATATAATTGTATATATTTATATGATATATATTAACTGATTTGTCTTATATAACAAAATAAGCAACTATGGTTGCTTATTTTGTTACCTAGTGATTATAATGTCATTTGTATCTTTTTTTTTTGCTAATCTTAAATACGTTAAAACGTCGATTATAAAAAAATATGAATACAGAACTACAATTTAAAGTCATTTTGTTATAATATAATGAGTTCTAAAAGATTTTTTGCTATATTAATATATTAATTATTACTATAACACTGTTGAACCAACAAGTTTATAAAAAAAATACTAGAATTATTCTATAGATATAAGAGATATAAACAAATTGATTAAACTATAAAATAATTATTTTTTATTTAATATATTTGTGCAATGTTTGATATAAAATAATATTTCGTTATTTATTTATATTTATATATGAGCCGGTATTTCTAACTTTGGATAAAATTTGAAATAGTTAATCATAGTATAAATGTAATGTAAAAATATACAGAATGTGTAGTAGATTACTAGAGTTTAAAACAAATTAATCGTTTAATGTAAAAACTAAAAGCATTATTATCTCGCTTATGAGACGACTTTTACTAAAACGTTTTCAGGTTTATCGGCTCCTTTGGAGGTGCACTATCGCCCCTTAAAAAGATAAAGAAAAAATCGTAAATACCCTGTATACATAGTAAAATATTTTTCAGAATTTATTGTATGAAATTAGTAACTGTTTTAAGATTAAATTCTGTTTAATTAATTTATAAAAACGACGTTTCGACGAACGCTCATCTTTATCAGGTCAAAATTTATCAATAATATTAAAGAAAATAACAGTACATAGCAACAAGTTACTAGGTAACATATAATTAACTAAATCATTAGAATTATAGAAATAAAATTAATTAAAAACTCTAATTCTTAAAACCTGATGAAGATGAGCGTTCAGTTTCGTCAAAACGTCCTTTTTAATAAAATAATTAAACAGAATTTAATCCTAAAACAGTTTTTATTTATTCTATAGTCCACATTGCATCTGGAGTTTGGAAATTTTGTCTCTAAATGTATTATAATTAATATTTGAGTAAAATTATAGACTTGTATTTAATTTAAAACAGATATTTCGTCATGGCGATCGAACTCCTGATCTTATAAGTATGTATCCTAAAGATCCACATATTAATGATACATTTCAACCATATGGGTTAGGGGCTCTAACTAATGTAAGTAAAATATTACATATCTACATAATACTAATTTGATGTACTTAAGACTTAAACTATATAAATATTTTAAATAAAGTTTGTTAAAATAAATATCTTTATATTATTGTAAGTTTTTGTATCAAGCTACAAGATTCTATTTAGAATTTAGAATATAAATGTTTATTTTGAAATTAAATTAAATATTTTTTCCAAATTATAATATCTTATGGGTCTATTCAATTGATATCTATAAGATCTGTAATGTTACAGAATGTTTTGTTTATTTCTATAGTTAATGGAATTCTTCTATTGATAGAAAACGATAAAATAATCTGTACCGCTATAGATTTTACAGATGTGAACCGAATAGACCTATTAATCTACAAAACTGTAGCACTACATAATACTTTCTTTTTCTATCGAATAACGAATTCTGTTTACTATAGAAAAAGGCTAAACATTTTGTAATGCAATATAGTTTCGTTCAGAATTCTACCACTAGTTTGTGAGATTTTAATTAAAACAAAAAAATTAAAAAAGAAGTTTACTATGTTAAAATTTATAAAGTTAACAAAAAAATAAGAAAAACTTAAGTCAACATGAAATTCTTTTATTAAATAAATATTTATAACACATCTATATAAACAAAATTGTTTTTGACATTAAATTCAATTCAACTACAGTATTAATTGCTTTTTTGAAAGCTTTAATCAAATATGTAGTAGTTATTTTTATAACTACAATATTATTATACATTACAAATCAAGCTATATTTAAAATTTTATATGCAGTGGATATATTTCAATGCATTAAAAAAAGGATGAGGCTATTTATACATACGGTATGTATACGCAATTGGCTATTTATACATATTAAAAATTAAAAAAAAACCTAAACCAACCTACTAACCTAACCTACCCTAAATAGCCAATTACGTAAAAATACTGTATGTATAAATAGCCAATTGCGTATACATACCGTATGTATAAATAGCCACTTTCTTATAAAAAATTGAATATTAAAACTTACTTATTTACTGATCAAATAATATATATTTGCGTTACATGTAAAATCAACTAAAATATTCTGCTGTAAGTGTTTTTTGTTCTGTTGTTATATATTTATTATTATATGTATATTTGTTTGCATTTATATGTATACATAATTACATATATGTATTTATTGTAGAGCCTTGAAGAAAGCAACACAGATTGCCAAAACGTTGGCTTATTAGTTAATTAAAATATATAAATAGCTGAATTTTGTCAATTGCTATTTATTTATTAAAACATCCATTTATTTTTTTTATTATAATTAAAAACAAATTTTGCAAATAACTTATAATTTAACTTTAAATTGACCATAAATTTTGTAAACATATTATGTACTTATATATTTTGGTCAATCAATTTTTAAAATAAACTATACAAATTATATGTGTCAATGTCACAACTTTGTAATTCAAAAATTTTGTTTTTTGTTAAAAATAATTCATGATATTTCCAAGTCTTTGTATAATAATATAAACACACATAAATATTGTAGTTAGGAAAACAGCAGGAATACGAAATTGGTAGGGAATTACGCAAGAAATATGGAGACTTTTTAGGCGACTTGTATAAATCGGAAATAATGGAAGCTATCAGTACCAGTTTTCCACGAGCTAAACTTAGTTTGCAATTAGTATTAGCTGGACTTTGGCCACCAAACTCTGCTCAAACTTTTCTCAAAAATTTGCCATGGCAACCGATTGATTTTACGTACGTGCCTTTCGCAGAAGACAATGTAAATATTATTATAATACATAAGATATTTGTTAAATCAATTTATTTACATTATCAAAATATATATATATATATATATATATCGGTTTTAAGATAACGTAACTGTCATAAAAAATGTCACAAAATACCCAAAAACCGAGCTTGTAATATCAGCCACAGTGTTTACTTAAAATTAAAAATTAAAAATTAAAATTTTGAATATTTTTTTTTGTCTAAATTGAAGATGTAAATACATAAATTGATTTACTAAATATTCTTTAATAAAATAATATTTATATTAATAAATAAATAATAAATAATATTTAGTTATTAGGCTTTCCATTATTTAGAAGATGTTCAGGTTATTATAAGGATTATATCAAAGCAATAACTTCGAGAGAAGTGGAAAATTTTATGAATAAAAACGAAGAAAATATTAAACATATTAATAAAAATTCGGGACTAGCTGTCAATACTTTATTGGAAATGTTCGTATTATATTTTGGACTTTATGCAGAAGTAAGAATTTGATTATTGAAATACTTTTTTCAGCGTACAGTGAGTAAATTGGTGAATGTTGTCTTTAATCTAAATCATTTACAATTTTTTTTGTCTTATATGTATAAGGAGAACTAAGATTTGTATTGTAACACGATCAAGTGTTTAGCATATATTTATAAATTTAAGGAACCGTGCGTAACAGTAGTGACCGTAAAATTTTATATATTTTTCTATTATTCAATTACACTTAATGAATTCAAACATAATGAAAATACAACAATACACGAAAAAAGTTTCAAATACAAAATTTAAGCGATGTAAAAAACTAACTAAACTGATGAAATCTAAACAACGAATAAGCGAATTTTATTTTACTAAATAAGACTAAATTAAAGCGAATGCGATCGTAGACTAAACCAAAGCGAGAGCGAACGTAAGCTGGACAATACAACACAGAAAAAATACAAATTACTCAAGTAACCGAATTGTGACTTCTACACGAAAGTTACAGCAAAAAATTCAAAACAATTCAAATTATTTCTGAAAATATGTTAAAGTGGTTGACCGCAAACCTTGATACATAAATCTGTCTCTAGGTCAATTTTAACAGATACAAAAATTACTTAATTTCAGAAATATGTATCAGGTTACAATATAAAAGGTATTATAAATGTAGATAAAACAAAATTTATTTATTTAAATTAAGCGTGGTATATAGAATCAAAGGCGCCCAAAGAGGTTGAAGGGCCTGGAGCAAAAAATAGACGAGGGGCACTTTGTTAATTTAAAGTATTTTGTAGAGAAGCAATTTTTTGGGTATAAAAATAAAAATATTTATAGTAGAAATTAATAATTTATAATAAATTACATTCTTTTTTACAAACAAAATTTCAGAAATTCAGTCAGAAACATCAGAAACGAATTTTCCGTGCTTTAACACGAGCAAACGGGCCATTATTTTCAGAATTGTCAGTATTTTATATGTACAGTTTTTAATAAAGAATATTAATTAGTTAATTAGTAAATTAGTAAATTAGATATAATTTTTTTAGCTGTGTTGGGGGCCCCTTCTTTAGTGGGGCCTGGGGCAAACTGTCCCACTTGCCCCTGTCCCCCTTTGTGCCCCTTTGTGCCTCTTTGTATAAAATTATTGTTATAGTATGTATTTATTACATTTATTATACGTTAAGAGTAAATTTTTTACATGTTTTTTTAATAAACATAATTAATTTTTAATTAAATCTAGGAACATACTAATAGAACATTACCACAATGGACTAAGAAAGTTTATCCCACATTTTTGGAGAGTGCTGCTATGTATGAGTATGAATTACAAACATCGACAAATAATATGTTTAAATATACTGGAGGTAGGTTTTTTTTTTATATTATGTTCAAATTTTAAAACCCATTAAAAACATAGGCCCGTATTCTCACCTCATTTATAAAAGTAATTTTTGCCAAAACTGCTTTTGATGTTTAGTTAAAATTATTTATTAAGCACTTTATAATAGTTTATTTAAACTTTATAATACCAAATATAATAAAAATGATCAAAAATAGAAAAACTATTTATATTTGATCAAGAATAGAAGCAGTGAGGTGAGAATACGGGCCATAATTTTTTCATAAGATGCAAATGAAATAAAGATATATTTTCAGGAGTTTTAGACCATGTAGTAAGAAACATTCTTTAACGATACACTTGTGGTTTTTGATACTTTGTTACGTTAGAAAACGAAAATTTCTTTTACACTTGATAGATATAGACAAATCATAAGGATTGACGTGTTTTGAAACTGTTTTTACGAAAAAAAAACGCTTAACGTGTTTTGTTTTTTAATGTTTTATTTTGAAATTTGTTGACAATTTAATACATCGAACCATATTGTGTGCCTACCCATCAGGCGTTAGTGGTCACAAAATGTATTGACAAAAAAAATGTTCCCTCACTACATGCTTAACATTTAACAACCCCTGAAAATATTTGCAGTTAATTCATTTACTTCCTATATTTTGTGGTTCTAATTAGATAACCTCTTAATTTCATTTTTGACCGAATATGACATTATGACATTTTAGTATCAGTTCGATGTAAATTGAAAACATCGATTACAAAATTAAAAATTGAGTTTTTATTACAAGAATTTTTTTTCTGCATTTTATGTAAAATTTTCTAATTATTCTTTATTTTTAAATATGTACATCTGTTACGTGCAAAAAAATTGAAAATAAGAATAAAATCGTAATTTATCTAATAATAATTACTAATCTATTAATAATTACTTTGTTATTTTTAAATAATAATAGTATAATAGTTATTTATGCGTTAAATAAGTGTGTAAAACCCAGTTTACTCACAAGTTGCATACAAAGTTTTATCTATGGCTCCAAATTACACAAACAACCAAAAATGTTGTTATATGAATATAATAAATTAAAATATGATCTTACTGTGATGAAAAGTTAATAAAATTTTTATAAATACTCAACATATCCAGTGGTCAAAGCAGTGATCCTTGATATCATGCATACATACATACACAATCACGCCCAAAAAGGTGTGGCACAAACTTTTTCCACCATTCAGAAATCAATCTCATCCAAACATCCCTATTAAGACAAGCAACTTTAGCTTCATCTATATTCATAATTCCTTTCGTACATGGTCTTCTATTCCTACTACTTGGAAACTTCCGCTCACGCAAAACACTTTCAATCATATCACTCCAACTACTCATCGGACGTTTAACCAAAGGTTCATTAGATATTTGCTCAAATTAACCGACCTATCTTAAATGACTAATACCAACTTGTGCAACAACATTTCTTTTCAATTTCACTCTCATCATACACTAATCTATTACGTACCCGATTATTCCTAGTTATACCACATACCCCACGTAAAAATCTCATTTCCACAGAAGTCATTTTTCTTTTATGCTTTGCATAAAATATATTATTGAATAAAAAACTTTTTATTAACCTAAAAAAACTCTTTACTTCGAAGATTGCGTATTGTAGTAGTAAGCATATTCATCGATAGTTGTTTTACAATATTTAACCTACAAAAATCTAATCTCAAGTTCTTTTTTCTTCTTATATGATAGTTATGGTAATTGCAATTTTTTTGCAAACTATTAGAACTATCTTTAGTATGCGTAAAACATTATAAAATATATTTATTTTTATAACTAAATATTAGCACTGCTAATTTTTCTATTTATTAAAAAAAATTTTTTAGTTATAATTAAAACAAATTATTTGTAGTAGTTTGTTTGTATTATATTATAATAAGATAATCTTGCGATTATCGTACGTTTGATGTGTAAGAGAATAGAAAGAAGAATGTATATAGAAAAGATTGCATCTCTTCTCTCACACGTCGAATGTATGAAAATCGAAAAGATTGTAAATATATAAAGATCAAAATTTATTACAGGTCCTTTGATTCAAAAGATTTTAAATGACACTAAAGCAAAAATAAATAATCAACTAGAACCTTCAGAAAGAAAAATATTTTTATATTCCGGCCATGAATTTAATGTAGCACATACTTTACGAGCACTTAAAGCATATAAGTCTCATATTCCACAATATGCTTCATATATACTATTTGAGTTGCATAAAATTAATTCTCAGTACGGTATTAAGGTAAATATTATATATATTATTAATATGTTCAGCTGATTTTTAAAAGAAAACTATTTTAGTTTTTTTTACTCGTAATATGATCAAAACTATTGCAGATAAATAAGATTTATTTATATATTTAATGACAAGTATATATTTTCAGTACAAACGTAGATAACTGTAAACAAATATTGAAAATACATTTTCTGTACTAGATGCATACAATATTTTTTGTGAATAGTGCCAAAATGAACAGCTTCTTTTCAGAAAACAATAAAATTAAACAATTTTTTGTTAATGTTTTTTTGTTTAGTTATATTTTTTGTTACTGCATTTTTTACTTGTTGTAAGTGCATTCTGAAATAAATAATGTTTCTGAAAAAAATCTAATGTTGCTATTCTGGTTATCACTTTTAAATTTAAAGATTTTTAACTTAAATAAGACTTTAACTTAAAGCGATTTAAATAAAGCAATTCTGAACTTTATTTTTAAGGGTAATTATTTAGAGGATTTTATTTCTATATTTGCAATGCATATAATTTAATGTCTTACCTTCTAAAAATATTGCAAATTATTCGTATTATCCATTTTTATGCATATATTTTTTACATTAATTCTATCAACATAACGAATCTAACCTCAAATTCAGCAGTTAAAGCGTCTCCGATAGCTATTTAAATTTAAAGAAATTTTTTAAGCTAAAGTCTTTGACGAGAATAGGTCGACCATGGCATACTAGCCTAGAAAATTCAATAAATTCAATAGATACAGACCGTGAAAGCTTGAAGATTACTAAAAATAATGTATTAAAAAAAAAATATTAGCGTGGTAAATATATATATATATATATATATATATATATATATATATATATATATATATATATATATGAAATAGTTGTCTCTTGAAAATTGGTTTTGTATATATTTTCTAATTGAAGTTATCGAAATAAACAATCGTGCTTATTCTGTAATAATACTGTTTAAATTAACAACATGTTAAAGCAAATATTCTGAGATTCTGTAGTATTTTAGAACAAAAACCGTCTTACGCAACATAGTAAACATTTTAATAAATTCTAGAATTTTTGTTTTAACCTGTAGTTAAATTTAACTTTTTTCTTTACAGAATTGATCTGACTGTTTGTTAAATTGTGTTGACATATTATGATTGATATTGTAATTTATTTTGCAGATTTATTACAGGGTAAAATATGGCGATAAACCAATTTTGTTAAGAGTTCCAGGATGTAATGAGTTTTGTCCAATTGCGCAATTTGAAAAATTGGTAAAAGATGTTTTACCAGATGCAAACACAAAGTGTTAAATTTTATAAAATAATTCAGAAAAATTGATGTAGAAAATAATACTGTATCCGAATATTATCTAAAAATGTAAATAATAAATTTTTAACATAGTAAAAAGAATTATACATAATTAAAATTTAAAGCTTTTTTTTTAAATAATTTTTTTATTTTTCTTCTACTTTTTATTTATTTTTTGTAATTATTAAGAAAAACAAAATTAATTTTTTTGGGGAAATACGAATTAGATCAATTTTATAAATTATTTAAATGTAAAATGTTTTACTTAACATTTTTTTTAATCAGTGATTTTTAATCTATATATATATATATATATATATATATATATATATATATATATATATATATATATATATATATATATATATATAATGTAATATTTTTGTTTTGTTTTTAAATTTAGGTACTGATTAAAATGGGGAATTTTATTTAAACAATACTAATATTAAATAAAATTTTAATAAAAGATTGTGATAAAATTATTGATTTTGTTACTTTTATGGGTTTTTCAAATAAAATGTAATAATTCATAATTATTAAACTTTAATGAACGTATGGATATACATTTTCGTTAAAAATATTGGTTTATTAAAATGCAAATACTTGAATTCCGTAAAAAATCATTCGAAATTTCTAATGAAATCCAAGAATTTTTATTGTAACGAACCATAATATTTAACATGACATACCGCAAAACACAAAATACAACTGTCATTAATTATTTTCAAACTGAAGCCATGTAGAGTGAATGTCTAATGAACGTTTGGTTGAAAAGATTTATTTAAATGATTTTGATGGTATACGTTTGCGTGGACGTCCGATGAGTACTTGGAGTGGTATGATTGCGAGTGTTTTGCGTAAACGAAAGTTTCCAAGTAGTAGGAATAAAAAAACATGTATGAGAGGAATTATAAGGTACATGGCGTGATTGTGTATGTATGTATGAATGTATGTATTATATTTAACGAAAATGTTTATGCATACGGGCATTAGTATTTTTGAAATGGTTCGTTAATTTAACAATTAATCAACTACATTCATGCTTTAAATTAAAAAAAAAAATATGTTTTTCAATAAAGTTATTAGAAATGTAATTAGAACATTAAATTTTAATAAATAATATTTATTAAAATTTAATGTTCCGTTAATAATATAAAAGCTGGTTTTGTAAATACAATAATGGCAAAAATTTTGAAAATATTTCAAATTAATAAATAAATTTTATTATTACATTTTGACATTTATTTTGTGTAATTTATTTTCTAAATATAAATTATAGCAAATAATCAACAATAATTCAATATTTAAAGAATTAATCAAGATTAAGTAATATTTTTGAAAGTATACGTTTGCGTTGAGTAGATGGTGTGATAAGATTGAGAGTGTTTTGCATGAGCGAAAGTTTCCAAATTTCCAAGAAATAGAAGAACATGTATGTAACTGAGGTATCATGAATGTGGATGAATCTAGAGTTGTTTATCTAGACAGCAATGTTTGGAGAAAACTAATTTTGGAATAGTGGAAAGTGTCTATTTTTTACTTATCTATCTTTTTTTTAATATTTTGTAAAGTACTATTTTAATATTACATTTACATATAATTTAAATACACATAATTTATTTAAATACACATAATTATTGTGTGTATTAAATATAATTTAAATACATTTCCGTTTAACGATAACAAAAAGTATACATTTTCTTGTAACATTAAAATTTTTAAATATAATTTTACAATGAAATATTAGCAAATTATTACTAAAAAAAAACAACTTAAAAACGTAATAGATTTTTCGATAATAAAAAGAACCAACTCATAAAAGTACTTTAATTTATCTTCGAAAAATTTTTATTTTTTGAAATATATCAAAAAATATCAAGTAGGTACAGATATAAATAATAAAATTGTTTATAAAAATTATTTGACAATGAGAATAATTGTTTATTATCTCCATACTTAAAATATCATCAAGATTTTAATGATTCTCTATTGTTTTCTAAAAATAAATTTAATCACGTTGCATCAATTATTATAAATATACTTATAGAAAAGTTATTATTAATAATAATTTTAAACTCTGTTTGGGTTTAACTGTCCTCAAAAGCTTAAAAAGAAAATCACTAAATAAGATTTTTTACGTGGAATATGTGTTGTAAACAGGTTAATCTGGTACGAAATAGATCAGTGTATGATAAGTGTAAAATTAAAAAAAAATGTTGTTGCAAAAGTTGGTGTTAGTCAGTTCAGATGGTTCGGTCATCTTGAGCGAATGTCTAATGAACGTTTGGTTAAAAGAATTTATATGAATGATTTTGAAGGTATACGTTTGTCTGGATGTCTGATGTGTAGTTGGAGTTGTATGATTGACAGTGTTGAGAAATAGTAAAAAATGTATGAGAAGTATTATGAATGTGGGTGATGCTAAAGTAGCTTGTCTGGATGGAAAAAGTTTGTGCCATATTCTTTCAGGTACATGACGTGATTGTGTATGTATGTTTTTATTTGAACGAAATTCCAAAACAAAAAATAATTGAAATAATAAAAAATTTTGTAAGTTAAATGAATAACTTAATATATTTATTGAATTTTAACAAACTATGAAAACGGAGAAATAGAATTAACAATAGAAATATTATATTGCGGTTTTTGAACCAAATTGAAAATGTGTTATAAACAATTGGTTTTTTTTTTATTTTAATTCCAATATTGTACAGTATTTTCTAGTTTTCCTATCACTAAAGTAATTAATTGCCTTTATAACTATGTTATCGTGGCAGGATGAGATAAAAAGTTTCCTGAACTAACCATAATTTTGAAGAGAAGCTTGTAATATAACAAAATATAATAAATAAAATTAATATAAATTAAATTAATTTATTGATTGTTATTATTATTATTTGATAATTTTATAATACATTTTGCACTCAGTAAAATTTACTATTTTAAGGCAAAATATTGAAAATTATATAAAAACAATATATTTTAAAATATTTTTATACAAAATTCGGAAAAAATAGTGATTTCTTTGCGTCACGCGTTTTGCTTTCTGTGTGTGATGTCATAATGTTTTTCGAACAGTGCAGTGTATATGTACTATCATCTGTCAGTTTTTCGAGCAGCGTTGCCGTACACTGTAAATTTTTTTTTGCAATTTACATAAAAACCATAGTAAAGAAATTCATATCATTTCAGTAAAAAGATAGATTTTCATTAAAAATATTATAATTTTGTAATTTTAAATAAAATAATTAATTTACCATATTATATATGTTTTTTTTCCGAAAAAGTAATTAAATTTACCTATTTTATTTTTATATTATGTAAAAAATTTCCTGTGGCGTCTGCAAATTTTCATATTAAATTAGTTGCCCCAGGCTTTTATGTAAAATTACCGAATTTTTTTTTACAGTATATGTTATGTTTACATTTTAACTGTGTCAGCATTTACAGTTGACAGGTTAGATGAATTAGCTTTACAAAAATTTGGTTCCATTTTTATAATTACGCGTTGTGAAAACGAACATAAATTTTAAAATAAAATACATGTTTGACATAACAAATATAGGCAATACTGTTTTGTTTCTATCGCAAGAGGTGCTGAATACTTTCTGATACACTATTACCTTAAAACAAGTAAATTCAAATTTGACATTTAACTTTAAAATTTATTTTCTTATTTATTATAAATAATTTTGCATTGAAACATATACATACGTATAGTTATTTTAATGTATATTTTTGATTAAAAAAAATATGCAACAACACCATTAAAATTATTTTAGTAAAATAATTCTTGTTTTGTAAATGTTCACTTTGAACATCTAGTTTTGTTATTAAATGATAAAATTAAGGTTTTTTTCTTTAAATTTTGTTTTGGTTTGCAGATTCAAGTTCAAGATTGCATGAATCATTTGTTTAATATTTGTTAAAGATAAAATAAAGGCTGTCTGCTAAATGTTTGTTATATTATTATAATTATTTGTTATTTGTTTTAAGATTTCCCTTATAATATAGTTTTAAACTGTTTTTATTATTCATTTAATTTTTAGTTTCTATATATATATATATATATATATATATAAATGAACTGATAATGACTGGTAAATTTATTTGGGTAAAAATAATGGGTATTTCACATGTTTAACTACACTACATGTCTTTGTATTTTCACCATATGGTTTCAATGTTTTTGTGATAAAAACACTGTTAGTTTAAGGCGTTTGAAGAAGATTAAAATATAATCGAAAGCTTGCCTAGTAAACTTGAATGTGTTTTAATTAAACATCCATTCCAATAATTGACTGAAATACCCATTATTTTTACACAAATATATATATATATATATATATATATATATATATATATATAAGTAAGTAAATAAGTAATATAAGTAAGTAAATAAGTAATATAAGTAAGTAAATAAGTAATATAAGTAAGTAAATAAGTAATATAAGTAAGTAAATAACGCCTGTAGGCAAAGATATTAAGAAATATTGATACGAATATTAAGAATGAATAAATATCATTGATTAAAGTTGAAAATTAAATTTAAAATTTTTGTCAACTCCCTCGTCTGAAAATTGAAGGGTTCTGGAAAGTCCTAAGTTCGATTCCCAGACTTTTAACTTTAATCAATAATATTTATTCATTCTTATTATATATATATATATATATATATATATATATATATATATATTATATTTATATACACTTTTCGAAAGTGCAAGTTGTGCGTTCGCAAAGAGCAGTGATGAGTATCGGTCAATAATCTAAACTACAGTTACTTTGAGACAAATAGTTGATCATATTTGGTGCGACAGCCCTAAGAAAGTATTTCGGAGTATTTTCAAAAATGCAAGTCGTGCGTTTGCATAGAGCAGTGATGAGGCTCGTCAATAATTTAAACTACTGATATTCTGAGACAAGTAATTGATCAAACTTCTAGATGAAAAAAATTAAATTGTATACATATTAACATGATTTAGTTCATTTCATTTAAATTTATGAAAATGAGCTAGTAATGTTTTTAATTTTGTCCCAGTCCGCCCCTGACCATGTGTTCAACATACCATTCCGTGTACTTTTCAGCAAAGCCTGCTATTTGAATAATTTCTCGACGAAGTGTAAGTTCCAAGTTAGTGACGTTGGTGACATTTTTTTTCAAAATCACTTGAAAATCGCGTGTATTGTTTTTTTCGCTTTTTATACATATCATAATTGATATACACGCGAAAGATAATGATAATTTTCAGTGATAAAGAATGTATAAAATGATTGTTTGTTGAGTTAATAAAATTTAGTTTCGATTTTCTTCGGCTGACACTAAGATGGGTGCACTTAAGATGCAGGCGAGTTTCGGTATCCTGCTGGTCCTGCTGTGTCTGATAATTCCCGGCATTCTTATGCAGGAATGTGACCCATCTTGGTCGAATCATATCGTTGCCAATACGATTAGAACTTCATCTAGGACACATTCTTACAGGACTTATCCCAGACAGAGTGAAGAGAGACTTGATACTTTGAAATTGGTCAATGTTGTAAGTATTTTTTTTTTGTAAATTATTAATTAAATCATTAATTAATGCTTTTTATATATTATTTGTATTATTTTTCTTATATTATATTATTATTAAATTTAACGTATTTTTTTTAAATTCTATAATATTAAAATACAACTTAAAAATAAATATTATTTAATATAGTGTACGTCGCTTATAGAAATTTGGGTCGTACGTATACCAATACATTAGAAATACATCGTTTACAGTAATCGACAATTCGGTTTATGTTATCAATTCTTTTTTAGATTTGTCTACGAGCAATGATTTATTTTGCGTGAATTGTTGTTGTTTATATTTTCAAGCTCAAGAGATATCAGACTTTTTCAGTGTCTCGTAAATTAACGGTCTGCAGATTAGTTGGCAGTAGCTTTTTTATTGAAACAATGCTTATTTTTGAAATTTTGGCAATAATAAATGTTATTCAATAATTATTTTGATATTAAATTGAGTTAATGATAAATTTATTAATAAGTAATATATATATATATATATATATATATATATATATATATATATATATATAAATAAATATAAAGTTTTAGCAAGGTTGCTAACAACATTAGCTAATTGCTAAAATTGCTAAAAATTAGGAATTTCGTTACAGAATTGGAGTGAATAACAATGATCAGAAATTTTCTATACTTTTTATAGTTATTGATTTAAATAATTTTTTGTTTTTAAGTTTATTATAGAAAAAAAGACATCGTATATTTTGTTAAATACAAGTTAAATTTTTTAACTAATTGGTATTTCAATTTTAGTTTTGTAACACTATTTTTTTGACTACGTTTCGGTATTATTTCTTCAAGGTAAAAAAAAAATGATAACAGGAAATTTTTTTTAAAAAAATGACATGTAGTAAGTAAAATTTGTTTGAAATAGGAAACCATACTTTATTAAAAATAGAATTAAAACTAAAACGTTGTTGTTTTATTATAAAGAAAATTTATGTTAGGGTCAATGTTTCTAAATTTTATTGATTCTTAAGATAAGTAAAAAAATTAATTAAAATTTGGCTAAAAATGTATCCTCCAAATAAATGACAAAATCTTATTAAAACCAAGTATTTCCAAATGTTGAAATAAATTTATCTTTGAAATAATTTTAAAATTAGCCAATGAAATTTTGTTATTTATTCCGTATTCCGAGAATACATTTTTAGCTATTCAAAAATGATTTTTTACTTCACATGGTAAAAAAATCTTTCAGAACTCATTTTATAAAATAAAATGGCTTTAGGTTTAAGGTTTGTATTAATAAGATAAATAAAAATAACTTTGTTATATCACTAAAAACTTTATTCTCGTAACTGCAGTTTCAAGCTGTTAGGCCATCGTTTTATCTTATTTCCAAAATGTATCACAAAGTTACGGTTAATCAAGTTAAATGTGTGTATTAATATTTATTGATAATTGACGTTTCGACGAACTCAACGTTTTGATGAAAACGGACGTTGAGTTCGTCAAAACGTCGATTATCAATAAATATTAATACAGAATTTAAACGTAAAGCCGTTTAATTTTTTAATTTTTTACTTATCTTGAGAATAAATAAATAATTTTTAAATTATTCCAAAATTTAGAAATACTAAACTACTTTTTATACATAAAAAATGTATTCTTATATCTTTAAAATATGAAAAATAATATGTTTGTTTCACACTGTGTATAAATTATTTATAAATTTATATGATTTTATTTTGATTAGGTTTTACGTCACGGTGACAGAGCAGCCGATCCAGATGCCCAATATCCAAAAGATCCTTACGCTAATTTCACATACTATCCAGATGGACTCGGTCAGTTGACAAAAGTAAATAGACACTTAACTTTATTCTTCTCTCTCTCTATATATCGATAAACATAACGATGTATATGTTGTTCGTTAACTTAGTTGGGCAAAATGCAAGAGTACAAAATTGGACGTTATTTACGTGATCGTTATGATACGTTCTTGGGCGATATCTATACACCGGAAATACTCGATGCCCGGTCAACGGACGTTAATCGAACCAAGATGAGTTTGGAACTGGTTCTCGCTGGATTATGGCCGCCGATGAAGGAACAAATTTGGAATGATGACCTACCATGGCAGCCAATTCCCTATAATTATTGGCGTGCTGATGAAGATACGGTAAGAATTTATTTTCTATTTTTTTTAATATTTCTTTTTTTTGGTACACACACACTGTAAAAGTTTGTGTAAATTTACAATGATAATCATATTAATTTTATAATAAATACATACATACATACATACACAATCACGCCATGTACCCAGAGGGTGTGGCACAAACTCTTTTTATCATTCCGAAATCAGTCGCCTCCAAACATTTCTATCCAATCAAGCAACTTTTGCTTCATCCACATTCATATTTCCTCTCATACATGCTGTTTTATTCCTACTACTTAGAAACTTTTGTTCACGCAAAACACTCTCAATCATACATCACTTCAACTACTCATCGGACGTCCACGCAAACGTATACCATCAAAATCATTCAAATAAATCTTTTTAACCAAACGTTCGTTAGACATTCGCTCTACATGTCCGTAAATATTACAAAAATTTTGAAATATTTTGGAATTTTACAATTTTCATATTTAAATCTTTATTTTATGTAATTAGACTAATATTATTTTGTAAAAATGTAAATAAGATACATATTATTAGTAAAATTATATTTTTATGGGCTTTTTGTAATATTACATATGTATTCTGTTTTAATATATGGATTTTAAAATTTTATGTGTAATTATACGTATCAAGTTTTTTGACTGTAAGTTATTGTTAGTTGTACTACGAATAGTAATTATAATAATAGTAAATTAGTAAATAGATAATGTAATAGTTACATCGACAAATGTATTTATGTAAATTTACAATAGTAAAAATAACATCAAACATCAAAATGTGTTACATTTTAGAATTGTACATACATACAAACACAATTAGGTCATGTATCCAAAAAAGTGTGGCACAAACTATTTTCAGTATTTCGAAATTAATTTTCTCCAAATATTCCTATCCAGACAAGTAATTCTAACTTTATTCAAGCTCTTCTATTTTTCTCAATCATACCACTCCATTTACTCATTGGACGTCATCGCAAACTAATATCTTCAAAATTATTCACATATATTCTTTTAATTGTAACATAATAGAAAAATCTTGCAGAACTTATTATATTAAAATGAAAAAACTTTAGAATTAAGTTCTGTATATATTTTATATAAGTATAAACGTTTCGATCTATTTTTGACGTATCTGCATCAGATATACGTAGAGTATATCGAAACGTCTATATTTAAATAAAATATATGCAGTACTTTTACTCCTAAAGCTTTTTTATCTTTTAATTGTAGTTTTACATTTAAAAAAGATGACGGTACATTATATATTTTGTTGCAAAACATGTTTATCGTTGGTAACAGTGTCCAACGATAATTATTGTAATTTTTTTACAGTTTATGTATCTAATTAATTTTTTTGTTAGGTAGGTTAGGTTAGACAAATATATGACAAGAGTATATTTGATTAATTTTTCTGTATTTTCTTTTTTTACTAGATTTAATTTAAGTTTACTTAAAGTTACTTTAGTTAAAGTTAAATCTTCTAATTCAATTTTGATCCTCTTTCACATATTAGATCAATTTGAAACTTTGCAGACACACGTAGTTTAAATGGCAATGCAGTTTGGATAGATTAAACCCCTTTTAAATAGTTTTGCTTGTTTAATATCTAGTAATATGTGAAAGACCGAGCTGTGCTCGTTTAAGAGGAACTGAATTCTTCTATTTATTTAATAATTTAAATATACACTATCCAATAGTTAACTTACCTAGTTACAGGATAGATTATGTGTATAAATTTACAAAACAAAATAAAAAATACAGAATACGTACAAATAAAAATTAATTATTTTCTAAAGAATCGATAATTTCGAGGCAAAACATATTGTAAGAATTAAACACCTTATTTATTAATATGAAAACTGTTTTAGGATAATATTTTGTTTAATTATTTTATGAAAACGACGTTTCGACGAAACTGAACACTCGACTTCATCTGGTCAAAATTTATCATTGACATTAAAGTCAATAACAATACTCGTACATAACAACAAGTTACTAGGTAAAATATAAATATTAATAATCTTGAACAAATAAATGTTCATATTGTCATTGTGAAATTTAATAGTAGTATAATAATACTGAAATTATTGGGATTTTATTTTTTTCCCAAATAAATTGGGAAATTTTGGGAAAAAATAAAATCTCAATATTTTGAGTATTATTATAACATATAAGTAACTAGATAATTTATTACATACAAATACAGTTAAGTGTAAGCAACAACTAATGTTAATAGGAGAATACATAAATAAATTGGTTATTGGCCTTTGCAAATAAAATAAAAAATTATTTCTGCTTCTAATAGTTGGAACATTACAAAGATAAGAATTATCAATAGAGTTATGTATTAGTTTATACAAAAAAAAAATGTAATAATATTATTTTAATAGTTAAGAATTTCTCATTTAATATTAAGACCTATGCCATTTGTGTTTACACTTTTCTCACATCATTAGTTTAATTTGGTCTCGAGTTTAATAGACTAATTTAGATAATTTTAAATATTATAAGGCGATTGAAATTGATAAAGTAATATTTAAGTGCGTTGATCGTCATTAATTTATTACAATGAACTAATTAAATTATTAGTTATAATTATTTAGTTATAATTAAAAATAAAATAAGTCAATTTTAATAATTGAATTAGTTTATTGTAATAAATTAATAATGATCAACGCACTTAAATATTACTTTTAATTTAAATAACTATAATTGTTGTTTAAAACAAATTATTGCTTGATTTATTTTTCAAATATATTAAAAAATTATATTATATTTTGTAATACTGCCACGAAAATAAGTTTAGTAATAGTTTAGATAAGATAAGCAATAAAAATTTATAAAGAAAAAAATAACATCAATCACTGTGAAGGCACTGAATTAAATCAAATTTGGCTTCCATTAATTTAAAAATCTATAAATTTTTATGATCTAGTTACTTATCTATTACCTAGTATAGTACCTTGTATCTATGTTGTGTTATTTACTGTAAATGTCAGTAAAGCAGTTTTATTTTAAGTTTAGTAATGTTTTCATAAATTTAAAAATATTTTTCAAAATTCGTAGATAAATCGATTTTCCATATCTAAAAGCGTAGGTTTACCAAATTTTAACAAAAATTTTAGAGCTGATTTTTAAGATAAAAATTTACAAAAAAATGTATAATTATTCACTCTAATTCTGTAACGAAATTGCTAACATTATTAACCAATAATGTTAGTAGAAAATAAATAAAAAATTAAAATCACCGCTGTGTATACATTTGTTTCTATTAATTACAGTTGTTAGCAACGTTGTTAAAACTTACATTAGCAACTACGTTACAGGATTGGAGTGATTGCTCGTTTAATAGTACAGAACAAGATAACATTGTCGTTTTGTTTAAATTATTTATGGTAATTTTTTTATAGCTTATTTGATAACTCGTAGGTCCTAACTATATTTACGTTTAATTTCAAGGTTTTCAGTTATTAGTTTTTAGATTATAAGCTGTCAGACATACAGATAAGCACCACTTAATTTTTTATAAATATAATAGAAGTAGATAAAGAATTTATTAGTATTTTACATAATAATAATAAATTAAGTGAAAAATGTGATACACTAATACATGATAATATTTTAGTTAAAAACTTAAAATGATTTCATACTTTTTTCGAATTAACAGTTTTATTTACATTCATTGTATCTTGCATGTATTTTATGTTACGAGGAGCAGAAAGCAATTTATATTGTGTTGAGCCTAGATACTTACGGCCGAGGCAAAGTTGAGGCTAAGCAATCTGGGCAAAACATACAAAAATTATTCTGCTCCAAGTGACATATGCTATTTTTTTTTCAAGCGTTCCAAACGAAACTAAATAATATGTATATATTATTTAAATTTTTTTACGTGATTTGTTAGAATTAATATTTTTTTGTCAAATATACAATTTCTGACAAATCTGGTTGTGTACATTTAATTTCTTGCACTTTTCCACACATTTTCCATAATCAAATTCAAATTCAAGAAAAAGTAAATAATGCAACTGTTAATTATTTAATAATTTTTAATATGGCCGCCGAAGATGTCAGATTAAATATTTTGACGTTGTAGTAATATTTGGATATTTGATTCTGTCATCGATGGTGTTTATAGTAACTAACTGCTGTATAATAATGTACATTCGTGTACTAGTAACATACTTACTTTTTTCTACATAGGTAATATAGTATCGTAATATCAATATTTTAACACGCTTGAAGAAAAACAGAACAATACATGTTGAAAACGTTTTCAATAACAAACATTTCTAATTAAAATTATATTATTAAATTAATTATTACTCTTAATAATTAGAACTTAATAAAAATTTACTTTCTTCAACTGACAATTAGTATAGAAATAATTTTATCTTATTTAATAATTTTATTATAGGTTACCGGCGATCCTTTGGTAGCATGTTCCGTTTATAAAGAAATCTACAACAAAAATCTACAAAGCGAAGAAAATGTAAACGAAAATGATAAAGAAAAGAAATTCTATGACTACGTTAATTATTGGACTGGCCTGAATGCTACAGAACCAATGGATATTTATAATGTTTATTTCACTTTAAGAGCGGAGGTATATTAATTAAATTATGCTTTGTTTATAATCAATATATTAAAGAATTATTTCTTGTTAATGTAGGAAGGTTGGGGACTTGAGTTACCAGAATGGACCAAATGTGTCTGGCCGGAGAAATTTTTAGATGTTGCTCTTAAACAATACGAGATGTTTACGCAAACACCTGAACTTACAGGACTTTCAGCAGGTATGTTTTAATTTTTAAAAAAATCTTTAGAATTAAATTCTGTATAATTTTTAATTAAAAATCGACGTTTCGATATATTCTACGTATATCATCATCACGAAAAAATATACAATTTTTAAATTATTAATTAAAGGTAGCTAAATTTTATAAAAATCAGATTCTTTACACTGATTGATGTAATAATTTTTTTTTTTAATTTTTATTGATTTTCTTATCAATATATTTTTAATATTGTTAGGTCTTGCAATTATTGCAGTATATTCGAATTTTACTGTGGTTTAATTTGTTTGATAAATTTAAAGAAATATTTTCAGTATACATTGAATTTATAGAATTTTTTGGTCTGGTATGCCGTTGTTGACCTATTTTCATACGTTTCGCCACACATCGTAGATGGCATCCTAAATTCTTGGTCACTGAATTCAGATATTTTTGTCAAATCCACACCCCTACTATATGCTATATATAATGATATGTTTATTATATTATTCATAATATACATAACATTTTAAAATGCTATTACTAGTGTACTAACTTTTATGTAAAAAAAACATAAATTATAATTTGTGAATTACTTTTTTTTTAAAAATACATTAAAATTTATCAACAATTATAAACATAAAAGAAAATAACAAATATACTAAAATTGCAAATTGGTTTATAAAATAAAAATATAGAAATAATTTTTAATCATCTTTAAGTTTTTTAAATACATTAAGTTTTAAATTAAAATATTATATTATACGAGGAATTGGGTACGAAATAGATTAGTGTATGATGAGTGTGAAATTGAAAACAAATGTTGTAGCAAGTTGGTATTAATCAGTCAAGATGGTTCGGACATCTTGAGCGAATGTCTAATGAACGTTTGGTTTAAAAAAAATTATATGAATTATTTTGAAGGTATACGTTTGCGTAGACTTTCGATGTGTAGTTGGAGTGGTATGATTGAGAGTGTTATGCGTTAGTGAAAATTTTCAAGTAGTAAGAATAGAAGAGCATGTATGAGAGAAATTATGAATGTGGATGAAGCTGAAGTTGCTTGTTTGGATAGGGATGTTTGGAGAAAACTAATTAGAGTTTGTGACACACCCTTTTGGTTACATGGCGTGATTGTGTATGTACGTATTATATTATATTATGTTGTATTAAGGTTATCACATTAAAAATATACTATCTATTAATCGAATTCAGTTTAAACTGTTTCTAAGAAATCTCCTTGAAAATGATATATATCGAAAGCTTCGATTCGTATTTCAGTTGAGTTTTATCTACCAAAATCCCAAAGTGATTGCTAAAAAAACCACGATATATATATATATATATATATATATATATATATATATATATATATATATATACATGTGAAAAAGTGTTTCCTAAAACATATATATATATAATTTAGAGTGTCCGTAAAAAAAAATTTCAGTAAAGCTAAAATCGATAACTTTACATCGAAAAATCATCAAAAATAATATTTTTTGCGATATAAACGACATGTATTAACACGCGTTTTTCGAAAATTTCAATTGTATAGAGAAACCTGTTACTTAAGTAAAAACAAGCAAAAAATATTATTTCTGATGTTTTTTCGATGTAAAATTATCGATTTTAGTCTTACTGGAATTTTTTTTACGGACACTTTAATATATATATAAAGTCAAAACCCGCTTCTGCTGTTAAGTGCAGAATACTCTTATATTAATACTAATTTCATTTAAATTTTTGCAGGACAATTAATCGACAAAATAATAATGAACTCCAAACAAGTAATAGATAAATCTCCGAATCCGAGTGACACTCGAATTTATTTATACTCTGGCCATGAAAGAAATATAGCATTTACTTTAATCGCCTTGGATATCTATTTCTCGCATATGCCCCCATATGCGTCATTTGTACTTATAGAATTACACGAGATCGATTCTGTATTTGGCTTTAAAGTGAGTATACAATGTAAACATTTTGCATACTAGTGTTCACCAGTGTACACCAGTTTTATAGTCTATATATACTGAATGTACTTTGATTATTTTGATTTTGTAAAAATGTTTCTTGTTTTTTTTTTAGATTTATTATCAGGACTATGAAGGAGATGAACCGAAATTGATGACTATACCCGGATGTAATTCATTTTGTCCTTACGATAAGTTTTATAGTTTAATTGAAAAGAATTTACCAAAAACATCTTGCATTAAAAACTAGAAAAAGTATTATATTTCTTATTTATTTATTTAAATTTTCGTTTATATTGCAATATTCGTTTTGTACTATCAACAATATATGTATATAATTTATGCATATTTCAGCAAATAAATTATTATAATTTATTAAATGTTGCAGTTTTATTTTATTTATGGCCGCCGAAAATGTCAGATTAAATATACTTGACTTGTAGTAATATTTGGTGCTACACCAGTGTAACTAACTGCTGTATAATAATGTACATTAGTGTGCTAGTAACATAATGACCTCTTTCTACAAAGGTAATATAGTAACGTAATATCAATATTTTAATACACTTGAAGAAAAACAGATTTTTTTCAAAATCTTTTATATGTTAAAAACGTATTTAATTACAAACATTTCTAATTAGAATTATATTATTAAATTTTTTATTAATAATTAATAACTTCATAAAAATTTTTTTTAATCTTTTACATGAACAATAAGTTGAAAATGTTTTAGCAAAAATATCTTGCTTTAAAAATTAGGAAAAGTATTATATTTTTTATTTATTTATTTAAATTTTCGTTTATGTTGTAATACTCGTTTAATACTATCAATAATATATAAGATATATATTATTTATGCATATTTTAGCAAATAAATTATTGTAATTTATTAAATGTTGCAGTTTTATTTTATTTATTTTAGTTTCAAATCGTCATTGTCAGTGGTGTAGCTAGGGGAGTGTTAGGGGTGGTTGAAACACTCCCCCCCCTCCAAGAATCTGAACGACCAAAAACATACGTATGTGAAATATGAAATATGTTATTTTCCTTTTATTTTTATAAAAATAATTTTTATTGCTCTATATTTTTTATATCTTATTGATTATCTTTATTGATTAATATTATATCATTTCTTTAGTAACCCCTCCCATGACAAGTTTTTGGCTACGCCACTGGTTATTGTAATGAAATATAATAGAAATTTAGCTTCTAGTTAACTAATTATAATTACATATCGGTTTTTACGGAAATAAAATTATTATTATTATTATTATTATTATTATTATTATTATTATTCACAAAACAATGCTTGTAGTAATACCAAAGAAATACGATAAAATAATCTTGCTTACATAAGAGCAATGCAATTTTATGAACACATAACCTAGTAGACACAAATAACCTTTTATTTTATTTTCTTAGTGTTACTACAATCACGGTTTTATTTTAGAACACAAGCTTAGTGTTGTTTTTTACTTTTTCGAAATTATAAACACTGTATTATACAGAGTGACTAAAGTAATATGTGATTGTATTAAAATGCCGAAAACTGTATAATAAAATAAAATTAGAAAAAAAATAATTTCTCTATAATCATAAACAATCGGATACAAATGACATTTACAGTAAATAAAAGAACATAGAAACAAGTTACTAGGTAACAAATAAGTAACAAGATTATAAAAAAAAATATTATCTAGTTACTTATTTTGTTACCTAATAATTTGTTTCTATTTTTGTTATTTACTGTAAATGTTATTTGTGTTAATAGTTTTTTGATGAAGACGGACGTTTAGTTCGTCGGAACGTCGATTATTAATAAATATTAATATAGAATTTAAACCTAAAGCCCTTTAATTTTAAGATGAGGCTATTTATACATACGGTATGTATACGCAATTGGCTATTTATACATACTAAAAAAGAAAAAAAAACCTAAACCAACCTACTAACCTAACCTACCCTAAATAGCCAATTGCGTAAAAATACTGTATGTATAAATAGCCAATTGCGTATACATACCGTATGTATAAATAGCCACTTTCTTTATTTTATATAATGAGTTCTGAAACTTTTTTTACTATGTTAAACTATATATTGTTTTTAACTATTTAACGCATATGCCCGAGTTAATGCGAGCACGAGAAACTATCAATTTTTTATAGCTCCGAATTAACTCGAGCAATCAGAATTTTTGATGTAACATTACGCAGGACCCCGAGTTAACTCGGACTTGCAGATAATTTTTTTTATAATTAATTATTTATGTAAAATATCAAAACATATACAAACAAATAAAAAGATAATTTGTAAAACTGCTGACGCTTCATATGTTTATCTAACCAGCATAGTCCACGACTTATATTTATTACATGTAATAAATAACTACAAATTTGTTTTTTTTTTCTGTTTAGTCGACAGCGCGTACCTTGTATTTATCGTAATATATTTTTTGGAAATAAAGGAAAGTAAGTATTTATATGGATAAGATATTCACTACGTTTATTTTGAGTTTTATAAAACAGTGTGTAACAACTCCAAATTTTCTCATTTTTTGTTCTGTTTTTGAATTCTAATATAACTTTTTTGTAAATATTTTTGAAACTATTAGTCACAAAAAAATATATGCGTTAAGTTGTGCTTTTTATACGTTTAACTAGAGTTAAAAATTTGAGACACGTATTTTTTTTATTATTAAATAAAGTGAGCAAATGCATAGGGTAAAAAAAGTTGCTAAAATTCATATTGTGACTACACACACCCAAACTTACACCAAAGATTAAATTAAGTCTTCTGTGTATTAAATTACGACTAATAAACAAGATATTGATATTGATGTAATGTAGAAAGAGCTGGTAGTATGAAAGTTAAAATGTATCAAACGACAGTACTATATTAATGTTGAGATTTTTTCTAAAAATTTTACAAGTTACACAATCATTCAATCGGCTTGTTAAGCTATGCATCAATGACCGGCCAATTAACCATAAACACGTGTTTCACTCTTTAAGAGCTCGTCAGTCAGTCGAAGACATTAATGCAGGTGTAACAATCTGGCTGGCTTTTGTGTCAAGCAAATTAGAAAGCTGTAGCTAAGAAGCAAGAAATACAACCAACGCCATCTACATAGTAATGCACTAAGCATGTATAATAATAATAACATTGAACAAAATACTTATAAACTTTTTTTATTTAACTTCAGTACGTTTAGAAATGTCAATCTGTGTGTGTATAAGCTGTGAATTCTTTCTTTTTGTCATCTGTATTTGAATTCCGATGTAAAATATTTCTGTTATTTTTTTATTTTGAAAAAAAAAATATATGTATTAAGTGGTTGAATACTGGATACATGGAGTACTTGTGCATACTTAAATTAAGATTTCAGTTTATTTCAAAATAAGCTACTGACAATGGAAGCTTAGTTTCTGAAATAAAAGTAGAATTTTTAAAAAAAATAAAATATACACGGAGAAAAAAGATTCATTCTAGTAAAGAAAATCATTTTCATTCAAAAACATATTTTTTCAATAGTGGCAAATAAATATCTGATTGATAATGAGATATTTATTACAAACAATTTTTTTAAATAAAGCGCTGTATATTTGCTTTAAATAAATTTATTTAAAATAAAGAAATATTTGTATATATTGAAATACATTTTCTTTATAAAAACAAAATAAAACTGATTATTTATTTTTGATATGAAAATATACGTATGTGTATTTGCATAACATATTATTTATTTTATAATTAAAACAACACAGTATTTTTATTTATAAAACATAGTAAATAAGGAAATTACCACATTTTTAAACAAATTTCTTTATATATTTTTTTGAAATTTATGTTTTGATAAATTTATTTCAAACATCAACATGTTTTAAACTTTTGCAATATATTTTTAGTCAATGAAAAATTTTTGCGTCAATGAACTTATTATTACATAAACATTATTTATTTTATATTGTATGACGTTAATTTTTAAAATATGTAAATATTTTTCCATATTTAAATAAAAATATTTCTACTGTAATTAAATTATATTTTCAATTTATTAATATTATTTTCCACAAAATTTCCTACGCGTGTTTGCTTATCAAAGTAGACACATTACGTAGATAAAATTATCAATAATTTTAAAACAAAAAACCTACATGAAAATGTTAGTAGTCACTGTTTCATTTCACGGCTGTTCTTTGTGTCCAGGGCTGGACTGGATAAAAAATTAGGTCCGGAAAAAGTTACATCTCAAAAATGTTCAAATAAGTTATGTTTTTATATTGATTCTAATTAACATGGAAATGAAATTACAGAAAAATAAGGTAAATTATAAAAATTACCCACATAAAATTAAATATAATACTTTATTTAAATCTAAGTCAATAAATGACTTTTTGACTTTGATATTTTTAGGATAATTTTTAAATTTTTGTAAAACTCGGAGATCAGTTTTATTTTTTTGACTATCGACGGTCACGGCTCACAATAATGACGGCCCACCGGAGAAAGCCCAGTGCCCCGGTGTGCCAGTCCAACCCCGCTTGTGTCGTTTAATGGTTTATTATAGATGAACAGTTCTGGTTGGACAAGTAATGGATTTATTTTATAAATGTTATTTTTAAAATCATATTTATTAAATAAAGTACATATAGGTGATTGTGTTGTTGATTGTTTTGGTTGAATCTGAAGAGCAACTAAGAAGAATGATTGATAGAATTATTGTAGGTAAGGATATGAATCTTGTGTTGAATATTGATAAATGCAAAGTATTAGTTTTTGAGAAAGGTGATTTGACGACTGTATGTAATGTATCAGTTGATGGTACACGTTTAGAGCAGGTAGATAAGTTTGTGTATTTGAGTAGTTTATTATATAAGGATGGTCGTTTCGATTGTGAGATTGAAAAAGAGTTAATGCTGGTTGGAAGGTTTTAGGTGCTTTGAGTACTTTTGCTAGAAATGTAAATATTTCCAAAGAAGCATGTTTGAGTATATACAATGCTGTTTTGGTGCCTACGTTTAAGTACTGTAGTGAATTATTATTTCACATAAAAACCATATTAAAAAAAATACATATTATTTCAGCAAAACCGATGGTTTACATAAATTTAAGTAAAATAATTAATTTACCATATTATATATGTTTTTTTACTGAAAAAGTAATTAAACTCACATAAAATATACGTATTTTATATTCATATTATGTAAAAATTTTCCTGTAACGTTTATAATTTTACATATTATACTGGTGTAAATTATTTGCTACCAGTTTTTATGTAAAATTACCGAATTATTATTAAAGTGTAGTCAGATATTGTTTTGTGCTAAATTATTTGACTAATTCTTTGAGAAATTAAAAAAAAATTAATAATAATAATAATATTTATTTTTAAGCTAATAATAATAATAAATACAGGCATTGTACAATTAAATATATAAAAAGTGGTATAACTATGTAATATATTTAAAAAAAGTTTTTTGATTTATATGTAAATTCCTTAAATGAAACAGAACATTTAATAGCATTCGGTAAACAATTGTAAATATTATAAATAGACAAACATGTTTTTGTTTTATTTGTTCGTGAAATATACAAATTAGTGTCTTGATGAGTATTATATGTGTGCATTTCACTGACATATTTTATATTTTTGAGCAAGTAATTTGGTAATTTATTGATTAACATTTTAAATATAAATACCAATTGTATTTGATAAATTTTTTGATATTTAGCCAGTGCAAAAAATGAAATATATTTTTAATACTCATATATTTATTGACACTTTCAGTATTACTCGCATTGCTCTATTTTAAAGTTATTGTTATTGTATATAAATAATATAGTGGAACAAAACGTGAAATGTGTAATTTAACAATAAAAAATTGTTTAATTTTTCGCTACATTTTTAAGATAAATGTCAAACTTGCCCAACTCAATATAGTCTACAGCGGATAAATATTAACATACTATATAAGATTGTTCTGTATTATTCAATACAGTTATAATTTTGAACAGCATCAATGTAAGTTTAATCGGTCACAATTTGAATTCGTCGTGATTATAATATCTAATCTTAGTCGGAATTAACTGACTATATTTTAATTAAAAAAATTTCGAATTTACAATTACTGATTAAGTCAAAGTACAAAAAAAAAACCAGTGAAGTATTCGATTGACCACTGTCAAGTAGTAATTAAAAAATTTTAATGTTTATATTAAAATTATTTACACTGGTCGGGGTGGTTGTAACTTTTGTTCTTTGTGATGAAGACACTAGTTCATCTTTGGAATTAGTTCATGTGGTAAGTTTTTTAAAAATTTAATTTAATTAATATTTATATTATTTTGACAAATCCTAAAAATTAAATGTTTACTGTTTTTTTTAACTTTTTTTGTATTGGTAATTAATGATAATCAGTTTAAAATATAATAAAAGTTTATGAGTTTTACTAATTTAAATTTTTCTTTGAAAAAGTAATTAAAATATTTTATTTTTGTTTGCTAATGATGGTTATTAGATATAACTATTATATGTTAGTAGAATATTGTATTTTTTCTACGACTTATACTTTAAAAATTTATATTTGTCAGTTTTAGAATACCAGTTCTAAAAAAAGTAATTAAAATTCAAGTACCAGTAAAAAATCTTTCAAAACTCATTATATTAAAATAAAACTACTTTAGGTTAAAGTTCTGTATTAATATGTATTTATAATTGACGTTTCGACAAACTCAACATCCGTCTTCATCAGTTAAATAAAATTTGGCTTCCCTTACTTAAAAATCTATAAATCTAGTTACTTATTTGTTACCTAGTAACTTGTTTCTATGTTCTGTTATTTATTGTAAATGCCATTTGTATTATTTTTCCTGATGAAGACGGACGTTGAGTTCGTCGAAACGTCAATTATAAATAAATATTAATACAGAACTTTAACAGAAGCTGTTTTATTTTATACGTACAAGTATTACGTTAAATTCTTTCTGTTATTCAAATTTACTTACAGTACAAAAAAAAAACTATATATATATATATATATATATATATATATAATTTAATTTACAAAATTACGTTAATTAACTTAGCTTACTTATAAACTAAACTGTAATTACATATTTTTTTTTAATTTAAATGTTTAGTTTTTTGCGTATTAAATTTATAACATTCATTAGTCAATTTTCCGCTATTAATTTGTTTTTAATGCATTTAGTTTTTTCGTCATGGCGATAGAACTCCTGACGCAAAAGACATCTTTCCAACTGATCCGTACAATGAAGCCTCTTTTTATCCAATTGGATATGGTCAATTAACCAATGTAAGTGTCATATTTGACGATTTAAAACTACAATAAATTATATTATAATATATGATTTATGTTTTAGAATGGTAAAATGAAAAGTTATTCGCTCGGTTCAATGCTCAGAAATCGTTATAATAATTTTTTGGGGAAAATCTATACATCGGATATAATCAAAGCATCTTGTACGGATTCTGATAGAACCAAAATGAGTTTATTGTTAGTATTAGCCGGATTATGGCCGCCATCTTTGCAAGTACAACAATGGAATTCTAATTTAATGTGGCAACCTATACCGATTAATTACAGACCAGAGAAATATGATTTTGTAAGTTTACAAAATTTAAAATTCTAACATAGTAAAATAGTTTTCGGATTGTATTAAAATAAAAACTGTTTTAGGATAAAATTATGTTTAATTATTACTATTATTTTTTTTTATAAAACGACGTTTTGACGAAACTTAAACTGAAAATTTATCTATGACATTAAAGTAAGAATATTAAAAATCTATAATTTTGATGATCTAGTTATCTATATGTTACTTAGTAACTTGTTACTACGTACTGTTATTTACTTAAATGCCATTAGTAAATTTTAACCTGATGAAGGCAAGCGTTTTTATAAAATAATTAAACAGAATTTTATTTTTAAAGAGTTTTTATTTTAAAAATTCTAAATTTATTTAAGGTTGAAAATAAGCTATTTATAATATATAACTTGGCAATCTTAATTTTCATTAAATATGTATATAAATAATTAATAATTGTTAGTAATATATCAAATATTTATACATGTACATAAAATATTAGGTTCATAACTTACAGAAATTTATTATAAATTATTCTGGTTTTTATTAATAGTTTATTTTAAATACATGATTTATTTAAATTTGCCTTTTTTTTAAGCGTATTAAAATATTGATATTACATTACCATATTGCCCATGTATAAGAAGGTCATTATGTTACTAGTAAAATAATGTTAACATTATTATACAGCAGTTAGTTACTATATATATACCACTAGTAGCAACACAAAAAAAAAACGTAACATTTTCGACGGTCATATTAAAAATTATTACGTCAAGTTCAGTTAATTGACAATTGTATTGTTCATTTTTGCTTAAATTTTATTATTAAAAATGTGTCAAGAAGTAAGAGAAATGCAATGTGTACCGGTCATATTTGTTAAAAACTGTATATTCGACCAAAGAAACACCGTCAAGTGTACATAATTTGACATCTCCAGCGGCTATATTGAAAATTATTAAGTTAATTTAATTGATAATTGCATTGTTTATTTTCACTTGAATTTGAATTTGATAATTAAAAATGTGTGAAATAGTGCAAGGAATTGCAATTTATACCACCAGATTTGTCAGAAATGATATATTTGACACATTAATTCTCTTAAATCACGTAACAAATATAAATAATATGTACATATATGTACTATTCTAAAACTGTTAGTAATATTAAGGTTTCTTGGAATGTATTTTCTTTTATTTTTAGTTTAGTTTCATTTGAAACGCTTGAAGAAAAAATAACATATGTCACTCGGAGCCGAATGCTCTTTTTATGTTTCTCCCAGATTACTTCGCTTTGACTCTGCCTTGGTCGCAAGTGTCTGGTCTCAACCCAATAAAGATCGCTTTCTGCTTCACGTAACATAATTTGTTACGAATCTTAAAACGTTAAATTATAAATGAAATAGTTCTTTACAATTTTATTTTTTCTGTAAATAAATAGTTATAATAAATAATCTAAAACTTTAAAATCAAATTGTCACAGTATATTAAAAAAAAATCAAAATAGCCGTTATTTACTTATTTAAAATTTTATTTTTGTTATTGAATAAAAGAATAATCAAACAATGTTTATAATTTTGCAGGTAATTCAAAGACCGAGATATTATTGTCCAAAATATGTAGAAGAATTACATAAAGTAACGAATTCGCCAGATGTTCAAAATTTTGCTTTACAAAATCGAAATTTATTTGAGTATGTTGAGCAGTGGACTGGTAAAAAAATTAGTCAAGTAATAGATATGTTTGACGTTTATCAAACTTTAAATGCTGAGGTAATTATAATTATTTACTTGTAATTAGTTTTAAGAAATGATAACTAAACACTTGTTTAAATATAGTAATTAAATTATTAGTATTATTTGAAAGAATTAGAACATTTTAAAAATATTGAAATATTTACGTAAATTGCTTCAATTAATAGTTTAAAACAAAAAAAATTATAAATAAAATAAAGGGTCAGTTGCATAGAACTTTGTTTATTTAAAATAAAACGGCTTTAGGATAGAGTTCTGAATTAATTTTTATTAATAACCGACGTTTTGATATACACCACGTATATCATCATCAGGAAAAATTACACAAATAATATTACAGTAAATAAACAGAATATAGAAACGTTGATTATTAATAAATATTAATACAGAACTATATTCTAAAGCAATTTTATTTTAATATAATGAGTTCTGAAAGATTTTTTTGCTTTGTAATTTACATTGTGGTTAACTACAGAATTAGATTTGATTGATTGTTTAGTTAACATTTAAATCACGTCGTTAAGCTGATAACATTTTGCAACTGATCTCAAATGTCGCAAAAATTATTAATTTAATATTTGAGAAAACTGTAATTTAAATTAATTAATCGGAAATAATTTCTAATAATTAACAATTAACAAATACTGTTCATTAATATTTATTTTTTTTTTTAATTAGATTTCAATGAACTTAACTTTACCAGAATGGACTTATAAAATTTATCCAGAACCAATTCATTCAATTGCTGGCATGCAATTAAGTTTTGAAAATTATAACGATGTTTTAAATAAACTTAATGGAGGTAAATATAATTTTAAATAAATCAAAATATAATATTACATATTATACTACATACAAATATTTAGAAAATCGATAAAATTGTAAACTGTTTTAAATTTTCTCTCAAAAACTATTGAAATTCTGATAATTTTTTATAAAACTATAAAATTAAACATATATTTTTTTAACTCTTGTCCGGCCGTATAACTTTACAAAGTTAACAGGCGGCGTGTAATTGTACCTTCATATATTTTGTATGAAAATTGTCAGTGTATTTATAATTTTTTACGGTAAATGAACAATATTTGTTTATATTGTTTACGTAACTTTGACTGTCGTTGGCAGTTGATAATGTCTACCGAGATCGAAAGCAGAAATAACGTAAGACTAGAAAGTCCTGTGTAGTTCGCATGAATCTCGTTTGCAATGAATACTCAGTAAGAAAAACTATGTGTACACTGTAAATTTACAGACGTCATAGAAAATTTTTTACATTATATAAATATAAAATATGTATATTTTATTTAAGTTTATTTACTTTTTCGGTAAAAAAACATATGTAATATGGTAAATTATTTATCTTACTTAAAATTACAAAATTATATTATTTTTACAAAAAATTTATTGTTTTGCTGAAATACTATGGTTTTTTTATATAATACTATGTTGTTGTTTTTACAGTATACAATTTTTTACAATTTTTTTTTATTAAATGGTTATAAAAAAAATTAATAATAAAAGTAGAACAAATTACATATTATAATAATGGGTTTTTAATAAAGTTTTTATCGTTTTTCTCAGTGAAAAATTTCTAATATCATATTGTAAGTAACGTTATGATTGTCTATTGAAAATATTTAGGTCGTCAGTTGCAAATGATCATCAATGCGGCCAATGCAAAGATAACGGAGAATTTAGTACCAAAAGGACGAAAAATGTACTTAATTTCCGGACATGAAAACAATCTCGTCAATGTTTTATCAGCATTGAATTTATTTACACCTCATGTGCCACAATATGGTAGCGCTGTTATTTTTGAATTGAGAAAAGATATCAATACTGGACAATATGGATATAAGGTATTTTTAGATTACTATTTATTACATATGCATGATATATTTGTCAATAAATTTTAGATATTTAAAATTGCATAAAATGTTTTTTACAACTGCTAAAAAACTGTAATTTATTTTAAAAAAATTGAAAGAACATGAACAAAGTATATACAAAATCAAGTCATGTACCCAAAAGGGTGTGGCACAAACTATAGCGTTATAAATATATGTACCAAAAAAATGTACTAAAAAAAAACAAATAAAACAAGTTTTGGTAACAGAAACGTCAAACTTTTAATTTGTTAATATAAAAAATCTTTCAGAACTCATTATATTAAAATAAAACGGCTTTAGATTATAGTTCTGTATTAATATTTATTAATAATCCATGAACCCAACGTACTCAGTGTACGTCTTCTTTTCCTGATAAAGACAGAACTTAAACCAAAAGCTTTTTATTTTAATATTTTATCTCATTTAATTACAAAATATATATCGACTTATTTTATCAGTAATTTTAGTTGCAAAATATGTGAATATTATTTTAATTATCTAAATTAGAAACAAAGTATGTAATGTTAATATCAATTCGAAGAAATTTAATATTAATTATTAAAATATTATTATCTAAATTCCGTGTTATTCATTATCAGTTTTAATGACGAAAATTGATAAAATAATTTGTAGTTTTGTCAAAATGTTAGTAAATATAAATCGCACGTGTTTGGTCTTAAAACTAATAATTTAAGAAAAAATAAAATATTTCTTCATCTTGTTTATGTGAAAACAAAGTAGAAATTTTTTATTTATATCAAGCTAATGTAAACTGCATTAATAAAAGTTAAAAGTCATTAATTATAAGTATTTTTAGATTGAAACAAAATTCATTAAATATTACATAAGAAAAAATAATGTTGTATGTTGTATAAAGATTAATTTGAAAAAATAGTCACTGTTTTATCAAAAAAAAAAATTGTTCATTAGGCAACTAGATTGTCAACTGTTTTTGAAGCACTATTCATCGATCAGTTGGCAAATTAATAACAAAGTAAACTTATAAAAAAATTTAATTTCCACTTAATAGCGATGAACTAATATATAATTAGAAAATTTAATAAATTTGAGAAAATGTAATAAGATAAAATACTAAAACGCAATACTTTGTAAAATATCACAATATTTATTAAAAATTAGTTACTGCAGTTTCAACCGTTAAGTCATCTTCAAACTAAGTGAGTGAGTGACAAAATATTTATTGTGTATATGCACACTTTTAAATTACCTGCCATCTGATGTTAATAACAATGAAAAAAACCATTCTTAAAAGTAATTAATGTAAAGATATGAATTTTTATAAGTGCAAATGTATTAGTTTTGGAGAGAGGTATTTTGACGACTGATGTAATGTTTCTGTTGATGGTGCACATTTAGAGCAGGTAGATGAATTTGTGTATTTGGATAGTTTATTATCTAAGAGAGGTCGCTTTGATCGTGAAATTGATAGAAAAATTAATGCTGGTTGTAAGGTTTTGAGTGCTTTTGGTACCTTTGCTAGGAATGTAAATGTTTCCAAAAAAGCCCGTTTGAGTATATACAACGCTGTTTTGGTGCTTACGTTGATGTTGTAGTGAATGTTGGATTTGGCTACAAAAGCATAATAGGACAATGACTCTTGTGGAAATGGAATTTTTACGTTGGGTATGTAGTGTAACTAGGAGGAATCGGGTACGAAATAGGAATAAGTGTAAAATTGAAAAAATATTGCAAAAGTTGGTGTAGGCACTTAAGATGGTTCGGTCATATTGAGCGAATATTTAATAAACATTTGGTTAAAAGAATTTATATGTATGATTTTGAAGGTATATGTAGTTTGAATAAGAGTATGTTGTGTGAGCGAAAGTTTCCAAGTAGTAGAAACAGAAGAGCATGTATGAGAGGTATTATGAATGTGGTGGAAACTAAAGTTGCTTGTCTGGATAAGGATGTTTGGAGAAACTGATTTTGAAATAATGGAAAAAGTTTATGCCACACTCTTTGGATTCAGTGAGCGAGCACCGAGAAAACCGATAAAACTTAATAGAATAATTTTTCGGAAATCGTTCACGAAATTTACGACGAACAGATAAACCCAACATAATTCCGTATATCTTTTCTATGATATATCGATGAGCTAAAAATAGCGAAATTGATGTTTGAGTCTCGTAAGTCGATGCTGTCCATATTTCCGAGCAAACCGTTCTTAACCGGTTTCTCAATCTATATATAAGAACGTTGCTCGTTTTTCGCGGCGAGAGAAATCCAAACAAAAAAAAAACTATACTGCACTATTGATCCTAGATAAAGCGAACATAACAAAGTAAAAGATTCGTTGTTTTATTTATGACAAAACATCGGCGCGCCGCAGAATCGCTATGATTGTAAGTCAGAAACGCGGAAATAAATCTTCTATCGGAATATCTAAAGTTAGTCGCGTTTCAAATAACCAACCGCATTCAATGTCGAGCGAAGAAAAACAAGGTTATCAATAAAATATTATGACGTTTCGGGGTGTGTTATCATTAAGAGTGCGGATGTACAGAGGCTGTATTTTGATTAGATTTGATCAAAGTTTAACACGGGGTCGTTGTGCTTGATTAATCTTCTAAATAATCATTATTTTTTTAACAAAATCTTTAAGGCTCGATTTTTTTAAAAAGATACTAGAGAGGCACATATTGTTTTACGTATTTGAAAACGAAACACTGTATCACATAAATATTGTCATGATAATTACTTATATTTGGTTTTGTCATACATACTATTAAATATCTTATGTCGTATTTTTTTCTTACAAATTGTCTCAAATATTTTTTTTTAAATTTTTTTACATTTTTTTTGATATATTTTTGTATTGAATTAAATTAATTTTTTTATTAAATATAGAAAAATAAAAAAAGTAAAATAAATTATTAATTTTTCATATTTCACCAATTATCTAATATAGTAAAAAAATCTTTCCAAATTCATTTTATTACAATAAAAAGGCTATAGGATTAAGTTCTTTATTAATTTTAATTAAAGATCTACGTTTAGACGTACTCCATATACATCATTATCAAAAAAAATGATACAAATGACATATACAATAAATAAACAGAACGTAGAAACAAGTTACTAGATAACAAAATAAGTAACTAGATTATATTTTTTTTTATAAATTATTAGAGAAAGCTAAATTTTATTTAAATCCGCGCTTTCACACTAACTGATGTTTTTCTTTATAAATTTCTGTTGCTTTTGTTATCAATATAACAGTAGATTGATAAGAGAAGCAATAGAAATTTATAAAAAAAAGACGCTATCAATTTGTGAAAACATTGATTTAAATAAAACTTGGCTTATTTTAATTAAAAATTTATAATTTTATAATCTAGTTACTTATTTTATTACCTAGTAACTTGTTTCTATGTTCTGTTAATTTGTTAACATGCATATTTTTTTCCTGATGATAATATATGTAGAGTACGTCGAAACGTTGATTTTTAATTAAAATTAATACAGAACTTAATCCTAAAGCCTTTTTATTTTATCAAGTATCTATTATAAATAAGTATGTGTTGCAGAAATATTGAATAAACCTTTTTTTTGCACAATAGATTAGATGAAAAGATTAGTTTGTAATTTTTATGTTTACAGAAAAAAAAAATTATTTTCAAAAACATTAGTAATTTTTCAAAAAAAAAAAAAAATAAAAACAATAAATTGTTTAATATTTCTAAGAAATATGTTTACTTTATTAAAGGTTTGGTTACTGAAAATGTTCCTAACAAAACCATACTTTTTTTGAAAATGATCTTTAAAGTTTTAGAACTGAATTGTTTATAATAAGAATATGGGACAAATTAGAATTTATATAACTGAAACTATTAAAATTATAATTTTAACAATTGTTAAAATAGATAGAAAAAGAAATATTAAGCAAAAAAAAAATACAAGTAACCCTCCTACAACACGGACTCCTATAACACGGTTTCATTCTAACACGTTACTGCTTACAACGCAGCTTTCAGGTTTTTACTTGTAGTAACGTGTATGTACATAAAATATATACATTTAATAAGTGCACCAGCTATTTAAAAAAAAGTTAGTTATTAAAGAAGTTTTTGTCAACTACGACTTTCGGTTTTACTTTTATTTGTCTTTACGTAAGAGACAAACAGTAGTAAGTTCATAATCACCTGCATGTGCTAACATAATGTGTCTATAACTGTCTCAATTTTAATCTGTACGATTATTTTCTTACAAAAAGCTATTTATAGTAATGTTAGTTAACTTATGCCGACATAAAAATAAAAAAAAACTATGTAATTTTTAGTTTTTTGCGTCTACTATAAAAATGACAAAAGTAACTGTTTACCTCTCAGATACATTTTTAATAAAATTGAAGTTATTTCCTTGTATTTTAAAAAATATATGTACAAATGTATTTAAATTTTTGGAACCTAACTCCCTTTTTTCTATTGCTTCTCAGTCTCATATAACACGGTTTCACATAACACGCCGTTTTCTTGGAACCTATCTACCGTGTTATAGGAGGGTTACCTGTACAACCTAATATAATACGCCATGTATAATTAAGAATATAAAATATACTTTTTATATTAGTTAAAAGTTTTGAATTCAGGAACAATTTTTATTGTACTATAAATATATTAATAACATTATTTTTTTTATAGGTATATTATCACAATTCTACATCATCAGATCCTACCTTATTAACAATACCAGGTTGTAATGAATTTTGTCAATTTGACAAATTTATCAATTTAACTTCTAAAATAGTGCCGAAGAATTATACTGAAGAATGTGAATCTCCAATTAATTTAGAACAACAAGATTATTATTAACATTAATTTTAAATTTAATTTAGTATTATTTTAAGTAATCTCAATTGTATTTATTTAAACTAGAATTTTAATTATATGATATGGTAAACTATCGATTATCCGGAGCCTTAATTAACCGAGATAGTAAATAGGTGAACAGAAAAAACAATTTTCTTTGTTGTCGTATTTTAAATAAAATTGTAATTTTAAAGTCGAGAAACACTGAATATTAATAATTATATAATTTTGGTTCTTTGTATTGTTTTGGAAATGATATTTACAATGTTAAAAGTTATTTTGAAAACTCGTTATTTTGGTAATGTTTAGAAAATTTTTAGCCAAGTGAAGAATCTTTAGTTGGTTTCAACGTAAAAAATAAAATAAAAATAACAAGTTTCTGTTAGTGCAGTAACACGAAAAAATATGACATGTTAAAAACGAATTATCATAATCAATTTTAATATTATTTGTTTTTTCATAATAAAATTTCGTAATTTATTTCATAAAAATGTGCTAAAGTAAGCAGTCTTTAAAGTTTGAAGTAAATACATTTGGTGACCGTAAAGTTTTACCGTATTATCTTGTAAATCTTACGTATTTATAATTAAGTACAATATTACCTTACAATGTTTGACAGTATAATCATAATTTATTTTAAACCAGTATTTCTATATTAAAATAAAGTTAAAATTCAATAAATATATATTTAATATGTAAATTAATGAAATTGTAAACAGTATCTAATTTTAATTTATATTGTTAATTATTTTGTTATTAATTCATAAACAATGTTAAGAAATACACAAGTATGTAATAATATGCAATAAAATATTTAAACAAAAATGTACTTACCAATCTGTTGTTAAATATCCAAGAATAAATCTTGAAGGGAAATTGTAAACAAAATAGTCTTTGATAAACACTCTTTTAACTAAATATATTAAAAATAACTAAAATATAATAAGTATAAATACACTAGCAGCATGTTAAACGTAATGATCATTGCACGTATGTTCATAAACAAACAGTTCTTATAAAATTATTTAGTTAAATTATAACTTAAAACATATACATGTTTTCACGACTAAATACAAATAACAACTAAATAATATAATTTAAAAAAAGTTATAACAAGAATTGTGTGTTTATACCTGTTGTAACAAATTCTTGTCTAATTATATTTGGAAAAGAATTTTTTAATTAAAACTGTTAGTCAATAATAAAATTTTTTTTTACACAAATGGCTATGGTATCGAAAACCATCAACCAATAGATGCTTAGATATCACTTTTCAAAATGTATTTAGATGATACAATGACATCACAAACATCCATGCCCCAAGCGGGATTCGAACCCGGGTACGAACGGTTGAGACACACAATACTAGATAAATATTTTATTTTAATCTTAAAGTTAAATTTTATAAATATAATAATTAAAAAAAGGCAATACATGTGTTAATCCTATTATTAAACAATGAATGTAATTACGTATTTAGTAAAAGTACATTAGAGTAAAATAAAGTAGATGTATCATGCTTAAAGCTTGTTATGGTTCTCGTTGGAAAAAATGGTATATTATGTGACAAGGAGCAGAAAGCTATCGTTATTGGGTTGAGCTTAGATACAAGCGGAAGAGGCATAGCCAAGGCTAAGCATCTGGACGAAACATAAAAAGAGTATTTTGCTCCGAGTGATATATGTTCCTCAAGCGTTCCAAATGAAACTAAACTAAAAATAAATAAAAATACACCCCAAGTGACCTTGGGGTGTATTTTATTGTCTCTATTTTTTCAAACATCCTGCATTTATATATATTTTTTTTACAAAATACAATATTAATTTCAAGTTTACATTTAAAATTGCTGTGTCAAATAATTTTAAAAATATGCTATTAGAATAAACGAAAATATATTCAAGCTGTGGCGTAGCCAGAAACTTGTCATGGGGGGGGGGTTACTAATATTAATCAATAAAGATAATACTATAATTTGTATAAAAAATAAAAAGCAATAAAAATTATTTTTATAAAAATGACAGTAAAATAACATATTTCATATTTCACATACGTATGTTTTTGGTCGTTCAGGTTCTTGGGGGGTTTTCAACCCCCTCTAACACCCCCTTGGCTACGCCACTGATTCCAAAACCTTTATAATCCGATAATCCGCTGGGGTCGACTAGCGGTTGACCAGCGTGCAGTTTCGTTATTGAAACTTGGGATTTTTGACAGCGGCGTGCAGTTTATTTGCTCCGATTAAGTGAAACAGCCTATATAATTATATATTAATTATGGATTTTGTAAAATTATGTTCGGAAACAATTCAAACAAAAATTTATGTAATACATATAAATTGCAACTGTCACAAATAATTAAATAAATCTAAAATATTCATTCGATATTCTCTTTTCATTGCGTTCATTAAAGCATATAAATTAATAAAAATACATTGGTATGCATTTACATTTAATTTTAATAATTTCAAATCTAATAAATAAAATTAAATAATAATACAAAAAACTCAAAGTGAATAGAAAAATGCAATATTCGGTTTATAATTTATTTTATATGAAGCATGATTATAAAACCAAGCAACAATTCTGTATAACAACATTTTTTTTTTCATCATTTTTTTTTTAAAACTACGATCCATCCTGTGTACATTAATATTATTTTTTTTTGTTTGTTTTTGTTAAAATATTCTACTAACAAATTCTATTTACAAATAACGTTTTGTGATCCCATATAATTTGTCATCATCGACAAAAACTATAATATAATATTTCTATAATTTTCTAAATATATTTATTCTTCTATATTTAATGGCAAATATTTTTTTTCTTTTCTCTAAAAGTTTAATAACGATTTTTTGACCTTTACAATTTTCTTAATACTTTACATTTAAAAATAAATAGATATTATTACAATATTTTAATTATTACTTGAGCTACGTTTTATACAATTGATTTCTTTTTTTTTTTTTAGTCAATTGCTCTAACACATTGAACACTCTTTGTGCAAAAAAGAATTATTTATTTTAATTATAAAAAAAATATTTATGTGCGTTTGTATTCATAATATTTGTCTTGTTAAAAAAATTATACAAGCCGCCTTCATTAATTTAATAAATATTTGCTCCCCTAATTACAAGTTTGTTTTTTCTTTGTTGGAAATTAATTTCTATATTTAAAATTAAACAAATTTTGTTAAGTTCAGAATACAAATATGAATTGTTAGAGTAATATCGATAAATAAGAATTATTTCAATATACATGCTGAATTACAAATATGGAACATAAATTATAATTGTAATTTTTAGAGTCAAAATTATATTACGTAATTAAAATAAAACTGCTTCAGATTAAAGTTCTACACAAATAATTTATTTAAATACGACGTTTCGACGAAACTCAACGCTCGTCTACTAATGATTGAAATATTATTAGTACTTGAGTTTCGTCGAAACGTTGTTTTTAAATAAATATTTACACAGAACATCAACCTAAAGCAGTTTTATTTTAATAGAATGAGTTCTGAAATTTTTTTCACTATGTTATATAACGTAATCATGGGTGTTAGAAATTTTTACTTATGTAGCAAATATATCCAAAAATATTATACTAAAAACATATTTTTAAAATTAGCATTGTTTTAGTATTATAATGATCTTATAACTTTATGGCCAGTTTCATCATAAACACATTAAAGTCGACTTTTACTAGCAAAATTATTATTTATATTAATAAAACTATGCTTTTTTTGTTTACTTTTAAAATTTCTAATAGGAGAGTTATTTGCTGTTAACAATTAAACAGTGCTTTTTGTTGAAATAAAGTTGACTTTAATTTGGCTACAATAGATAACAATAGTTGTTTCAAATATTTAAACTTAATGAATAGCAATTTTAAAATTTATGTTCCATTTTTCAAATAATTCACAGTTGATAAAATAATTAATAAATATTAAAAAAATTGCGTAAAAATTAAATATATTAATTTATTTCATTAATATTTTTCTATAAAAATAAAATTAAAAAAAAAATAAACAATATTATTGCTATACTGCCAGTCTTTTATTATTTTTTGGCAATAACTCCGTCATACCTAAATTTGAATAGGTATTTTTCTCATAATTTTTGATCTGTAAATTTTCAAATTTTTCATTGGCAAAATAAACTGCGTTTACAATACATACTTTTTATCTTTATTTATTTATATTAATTTTATTTTATATTTCAAGTTTATTCTATCTCGGGATCTTTTTTATACGTTTAAGTTTATATATTTTGCACAAATTAATTGTGCAAATTTTTTTTAAGTATTATTTTTATTTAATATATGGATCGTTCACTTACAAATAAATACTATTTATTATTAAATTAACTAAATTATTCCATAATATAACATCCTTAGGATGTTTAAAAAAAATATATATCCTTTTGACATTTGGTTTTGCAATTTTGTTAATTATGTATAATAATAATATTGTACCTATAGTTTGCAACAATTTTATTGATAAAATATGTATCTTTATTATTTTATTTAACAATTTTTATATTTTAATGTATATTTTTATAAATATAATATGAAATTATTCAGATATGTTTTGCAAACTGTAGATATATATAAACTTAAATCTTTACAATTATAATATTATTTATGTAAATTATTCATTTAAAATGTTACAAAATATTTTAATTTGTAAAAATTAACTTATTTCTTTATAAATAAATAAAATATTCAACAAAATATCTCTATATGTTAACCAAATGTCAGAAGCAGAAATACCATTACTAACTATTTATACAAATACAATATTTCAAATATGGTTTACATATTTACATGATGATCCTATGTTGATGATAATGCAGGCGCGCGTTATTCAATGAATGGTTGATTGATGGGAGATGATATGGGAATAGAGTCTTTTTTTACCGATAGATGGCACACCACGTAATACGTTTTACGAGGTGCATATATGAGGTGTGTGTGCGTGAGTGGCGCGATAAATGTTATGGATGAGGATGTAAATTTATTGAGGAGGGCAGCGTACAAATGTTGTGGCAAATTCCGAGAATTTCTTGTCGATGGGTATTCGATCGTCGTAGAGGGTAGGCGCTTGCAGGATAATGCCAGCCGTGCCTACTAACACCGCAAGGGTGAAAATCCATAAGAAGAGACGATCCAGTACCATGGCTACGTATTTCCAGTCTTCTTTCACCTGGAAACAAAGTTTCAACAAAAGTTCCGTTAGTTTTGTTTTGTTTTTATTAGAATATATACAGTAAATAATATACATATATTCTCATGCCGGTAGAGGAAGTAAATACTGCCCAGTTACAAAAAAAGTGTTAGAATTATCATGATATAATATATTACTGTCTGTAATTCTGCTCTAGTATGTATGCATTTTGTTATCCAAATTTATCCAAGTAATCATAAGTTATATTAATTCTCAAGTTTGTTTATTATACACAATAAGTTTAAATAAAATGTTTAAGATTAAATATAGATTAAAATATACTTTCATACAGTTTATTATTGAACAATTAAAACCTCTGATAAAATATGTCAAAGTGTTTGGATAGAAAGATATTAAAGGCTTATTCACAGCTCTGATTTTAATTTTACTTACTTAGTTTTGTAACAAACGTAAACGTTTGCATTTCTAGTGCATCAAACTTTGAGCTACTGTCAGCAATTTCGATATAGTTTGAAACGATGATTAAAGTTCGATTGCACAGTTCGCACAGTTCAGTTTAGTGTCCAAAATGAAACTTAAAAAGGGTTATCATCAAGACTGAGGAAGTTAGGTCAATATCGAGTTGCGGTCAGTCACGATTCAATTAAGTTTTTATACATTTTCCTATAATATTTGTTTAAAGTAAAGTTACATTTTATTATCGTAATTATTCAATAACTAAGATCCAGGTCGGCTTGTCAAGACTTCCAGAAAGAATTTCAAAAAGGGCACCCCATAAAATGTAGACAACGTTATAAGCTTTCGACTTCCGGTCATCTTGTCATCTTAAGTTGCACAAAGATAGCAAATTGTTACAGTTTTATACAAGCGTATGAGTGTAGACGTAGGCTTAGTATTTATTTATTTAGTTACACCAAACAGGCGCAAATGATACAAACATAGACTTATAAAATGTAATACATAAATTTATCTAGAAAATATTAAAAACATTTAAGTGTGTATAATGTGTAAATGATTCATAAAAATACGAAGAGAACATGAAAAAATATCTATAGTTAATTCTAACGTATTAAATGAGTGACATATATGATAAATGAAAGACTTTGTTAGAAAATTGAAATAAGCAATAGACAGATAAAAAGTAGTTGTACTACTTGCAAAGGAAAGAAGAAGAAATTGTAGTTGAGAAAATAGTGTAGTGTAGAGTCAGCGACAAAGTTATTAATTAACTTAAAAAAAAGAATTAAAAATGAAATAATTCTGCGAGATTGTAGATTATGAAATTGAAATAAAATTTGGCTTTTTTTTTAAATTTATAAATTTTATGATCTAGTTTCTTATCTTGTTACCTAGTAACTTGTATCTATGTTCTGTTTATTTACTGTAATTGTCATTTGTATATTTTTTTCTGATGAAGACGTAGGTTGTGTTCGTCGAAACATCGATTATTAATAAATATTAATACAGAACTACAACCTAAAACCGTTTAATTTTAATATAATAAAATCTGTAAGATTTTTTTACTTTATATAACATAAATCATTTACAAATTAAATTAAACATTTAAAAACATCATCCACATTTATTAATCATTTTTAAAACATGCACATTCCCGCTAACAATCGTTTCATAACCGCAATTGACTCCATAATTTGTATAACAATGCGAGTGTATTACAATCTTTCCATACATATCCATACAATTTCCAATACTTCCTAACAACATCGCATATACAAATGTCCAATATTTGAAATTACATATACCACCGCGACGTATTCATTTTACCACGCGTTCTCCTGACACCAATTCCGGACAAATGTTTGCTACAGTTTCAAAACGGTGAATCTAGTGAATTATGTCCCCCACCTACAACAATCACCCATTCCGTAACTGAAGGGTGTAATTATGTTGCTTTGTAATTTACGATAATCAATACTATATCTACATGCACTTTATCGCGCGCATTCGGTATACAGCGAAGTGCTAGTTTAAATCAACTGCAGAAATTCATAAACTGATCTAGAAACGGTGTGAAATGATAAAGGCAATTGAGTAAGCGAAATGGATCTAATAGATTTCCTAATATTAACCCCCCCCCCCAACACATATGCCAGAGAGCTAGGGTAAATTTTGTTAATATGCCCATCTAGATATAGATATAGATACCTAGTGGATGGATCAAGTTATTAATTCCGTGACATGATGGTTATGTCTATTTAATGCACACTAGCTGTGTTTAGGCAGTTTGAGTCAGATACAGTGTTGACGTTGTATTTATGGTGAGAATGTTTGTTCATATGCATCCTGGTTTTATGCTAATTTTATGGAGAATGTGTTTTTTATTATGTTACATTAATGTATAAAATAATATGGGGTATTAGTTTATTTAGGTCATAAAATAAATATTAGTAAAATGAATCTTAAATACAACAAGAGTTGTTTTATCAGAGCCAGTATACGTGTTTAAATTCAATAAAAAGTATAATTTAACATAAACATTATATATTTTGGATTCTTAATTGAATTACAACATTTTTTTCTAATTTTGTATTCATCAGATATTGCATTATTCCGCACTCGATTTCTCCTAGTAATACTACACACTTCAAGCAAAAATCTTATTTCAACAACATTTATTTAAAATATTAGCTGTATGAGAGGAATTATAAATGTGGATCAAGCGAAAGTTGCTTGTTTGGATAGGAATGTTTGGATGCGACTGATTTCGGTATGATGAAATGAGTTTGTGCCACACCCTTTTGGGTACATGGCGTGATTGTGTATGTATGTATGTTCTCTATTTCTCTCATATAAAAATAAGCTAGCAAAAATGTTCTATAAATTTCTATTCTGGAAACAAAATTTAATTTAACAATAAGAAAAAGTTAATAAAATAATATAGAAAAAAAAATTAAAACTTAAAATTTAATTTATTTTTATCTGCCGTTGTTCTATTCCCAAAAGATTTTCCAATGTTTTTCTTTTTGTTTTCAAAATATTTGTCAATTTTGTTATTGTTCTTTTTCGAGTGGAAAATGTACGGTTAAAATTAGATTTAATTTTTTTTTGTGTTATTTTATTTTTAACTTTTCTTTAATACGGAACAATAAAGGAACGAGTTTTAAAATTTATTTGGCTTTTATATTACAGTAGTTTTTGTACACAGCACCGATATTTCTTTGAGGTATCTTTTATTAAAACACAACTTATATCGTTTACAGTGTTATTGTTCAACAAATTTTTATAATGCGACGTAAACTGTAGCAAATTTTTCAATGTACAAGTAAAACAATAATGCCTTTGTTTTAATAGTACAAATAAATGATGTTTTCTTATTAATAGGATTTTTAAATATTTTGTTTTATTTTCTTTTTAGTTTCCTTCTGATGTATCTTTCCAAATTAATTTCTTGCTTTAAAAATATATTAAAACAACTAGCGAGCTTTACTTGGATGCTACAAGCTTAGTTTTCTTAAAAAGCATTTTAATATAAAGTAATATCTTGACAAATATTTTCGTATTTACTGTTTCCGTTTAATATTGATAAGAGAAGTAATAGAAATTTATAAAGAAAAACATAACATAACAGTGGCACTGATTTAAATAAAATTTAGTTTCCTTTAATTAAAAATTTTATAATCTAGTTACTTATTTCGTTACCTAGTAACTTGTTTCTATGTTCTCTCTATTTACTTTAAATGTCATTTGCACCATTATTCCTGATAAAGACTTAGGTTGAGTTCGTCGAAACGTTGATTATTAATAAATATTAATACAGAACTACAACCTAAAGCAGTTTTATTTTAATATAATAAGCTCTAAAAATTTTTTTACTTAATTAAAATAAAACTGCTTTAGGTTTAAGTTCTGTAGCACTGTGAAGGCACTGATTTAAATAAAATTTGGCTTTCATTAATTAAAAATTTATAATTTTTTTATGATCTAGATACTTATTTGTTACCTAGTAACTTGTTTTTCTATATTCTGTTTATTTGTTGTAAATATCATTTGTATCAGTTTTCCTGATGAAATACGTCGATACCTAATTAATAAATATTAATATGGAACTACAACCTAAAGCCGTTTTAAGATTTTTTTTTACCATATTTCTAAATAATTATTTATTGAATATATATATTTGTCAAATTTATACTTGTAAGGTAAAAAACCGATTACAAAATGTTCGATTAACTTCTATGTTTAAGAATTACATTATCAATAGTACAAAAATATGGTATCCGGACAATTCACCGAAAACAGTTCACCGAAAACAATTCATCGAAAACAAATTCACCGAAGCACCAATTCGCCGAAAAACAATTCATCGAAAAACAATTTATCGAATAACCAACTGAAATAGAATTAAATTAAATTAAAATTAATATTAGAAAGTGGTTAGGTTAGGAAAGGTTAAGTTAGTAGATTGGTTTAAGTTTTTTTCTTTCTTTTCAGTATGTATAAATAGCCAATTGCGTATATATACCGTATGTATAAATAGCCTTATCCTTAATATTATGAATATTAGGAATGTCTTTAAAAAAAGCGTATTTATTTTTTCTTTTTTTCTTTAACATTTTACGGAAGGGTGATGGGTACCTACCCAGGTTAGGTTAAGTTAAGTTGTTTAATTCTATTTTATTTGGTTATTCGATAAATTGTTTTTCGATGAATTGTTTTTCGGTGAATTGGTACTTCGGTGAATTTGTTTTCGATGAATTGTTTTCGGTGAACTGTTTTCGGTGAATTGTTTTCGGTGAATTGTCCGCGACTCCAAAAATATTATATTGAACATTTTTAAAATTTTAAAAAGTTTATCAACATATACAGAATAGTTTCTTTAAACGCCAAGCGGCTTATCATTTGAAGCAAATATAATTACCATTCAACTTCTAGCGGAGATATACAGTGCGAAAATTTTCGGTATTCGTGCTTGAGTAAAGTTGAGTAGGCGTTTGTTAGTACTGAGAGCGGATATTCGCAAAAGATCTTATCGGCAATCCGATATATAAACTCTATCCTATACCCTATTCTATCCTCTCAATTGCTTTGAGCTACACACAACCCACATTGAAAATGGTTAAACGCTAAACTATCTCTTCCAGCCTAAATAGTTGTTCGGTTTTGTGAATTGAATAACTGATAATAGGATCACTTGCGATTAGATACACGTGCGCCATCTTTCTTTTTTTGTTACTAAAAGTTTCAATATTTATTAGATACGTAAATAGGTATAGGTTGATTCTGAATGTAAATTACAAAGAGCTAAATTTATCTACTCAATTTAATTTAATGTAAACTACGATAATATTTATTTTCTTATAATATCATTTTTAATTTAATTATTTACAAGTTATAGTAACTTTAATGTATTTTTTTTGGTGAAACATTTTCGTTCTTTTCGGAAAATATTTATATAATTATGCACAAATTTAAAAATTACATATTATAAAAGAGTAAAACGGTTTTAAGTTCTAGTTCTCTATTAATATTTATTAATAATCGACGTTTCGATAAACTCAACGTGCATCTTCGTTATGTAAAAAGATAAAAATAATATTTAAGTAAATAAACAGAACATAGAAACAAGTTATTAAGTAACAAAAAAAAGTAACTAAATCGTGAAATTTATAAATTTTTAATTAAAGAAAACCAAATTTTATTTAGCTCAGTGCCTTCACAGTGATTGATGTTATATAAATTTCTAACGCATATTGTGCTATTATGATCTATCAATCTAGTAGCAACGGTTCTATCTGTTACCTAGTAACTTGTTTCTATGTTCTGTTTATTTACTATAAATGTCATTTCTATCTTTTTTTTCCTGATGAAGACGCACGTTGAGTTTGTGGAAACGTCGATTATTAATAAATATTAATACAGAACTAGAACCTAAAGCCAATTTATTCAAATATAAAAGTTTTAAAAGATTTTTATACCATTTTGTTTATGTTATTACAAGTTTATGTTTGTGCGAACTAAGTATTAGATAATAATTAAGTAATGTATAAATAATAATAATGTATATATATATATATTAACCATTGTTTCTTTAAAATATCGTAATATTTTTATGCCAGTTTTTAGCTGAGTGATTTTTGCATAAGAAAGATAAAATCTGCAGGGATATGTAATGGTTTGCTTAGATCTGAATTCGATATGTTTCTATAAATATTTGATTTGGTTAGTCTTGGTCTCTTTGACACTCCGGATTCTGGTTGCAAATTGACAAATATAACCTTGTATGGAATTTCAGCACTGCCAAAGGCATTATGCTTTCAAAATATTCGTTTGTTGTTTGTATCAAAAGATAAAGGAACTTACAAAGAAATATTTTAATATCTATATCCTTAGCTTAAATAATATTATTTCTACATTTGTTTAATAATCAGTAAAATTTCTTAAAATTTCAATAAATTCAAATTTTCGATGTTAGATATTCGTTTTCTTCAGAAAATGTTTTAAAAATTTACACAGATTTGAAATTAGTTTTTTTTTTTCAAATTTTAAGTTAAATGTTTCATGTAATGTTTTGCTAAGTCATTACCATATTGTAGTTTAGTTTATCAGCAGGGGTGTATGTGTTGTAAATGTATTTACACTGTATTTACTAGCCAATGATAGGTTCATAAGGTTTATAGTCGTAAAATATTTCTTAAAAAAGAAACATATATTTCGAAATGAAAATACGATTAAATCATAAAATAAATTCAGTTTGATTTATCAGTTTACTTCTTCGGTATATTTTGGAACACGTTGACTTTGAAAATATTAAAATATACATACAGTGCGATATTTTTATCTCTGAACATATAAACTGAATTACATATAAATTTCCTATTTCAATTAAAAAAAACACATCAAACGCATGGAGACATCCCTGATAGTTATGCAACTAATCTTACATAATGTGACTGTTATTTGAAAAAAATGAATTACTTTCAACAAAATATTTAGAAAGCTTTAAACTATTCGCATTATTTCAAGAAATCTGTTTAAAAATGTATAGTATTATTTATTAATTATTATTTATAAATTTAAGTGTTCAGCAATTTACAATAAATGACCATATTCTGTTAAATATTTCATTTTTTATTCAAATAAACATCATATTACGTAAGATTGGTTGCATAACTGTCCGGGATGTCTCCATGCGTTTGATGTGTTTTTTTTTAAATTGAACATAGGAAATTTGTGTGTAGTTCAGTTCATATGTTCAGAGATAAAAATATCGCACTGTATATCGTAGTGCTGTCAATATATAAAAAAATTGAATCCGGATTCCCGGATCCAATTAGATGTTTAATTGTGAGATGCAGGATGTTTTATATAGAATGTAAAATTTATTTCAACATCTCGTAAATATAATAAAATTATCACTATTTTCTACATTTTGTGTCTTGTTATGTCTATTATGCATTGAGATAATGATGTCAAAGTACTTCCAATATATTACAATTGTAGACTATCGCTCGACTAAGTCGTCGCCATAAAAATTTGCTATTGCAGATTAAACTTTGAGTCACCACGTTATCATGATCAATATATTTTCATTTCGGAATATACTACAAATATTCTTTTGTCCTCAAAATAATTTCGTTGACATTAAAAAAAGTAACAAATATAAATCTTAAACAAAGTTGTTGGTTTTTAAACCTACCTTAGTGGAATCCTCCAGCATTCTAGTATGTTCGGCGATGAACCGAACGCAAAAACACGACTTGTGTATTTCGGGCGGGCAGCGCGAATGTGAGAACGCTGGATTGCGCAGCACCGGGCTTTTAATGTCGCGGTCTTCGGGCGCGGACATCGTTAGGTCCTCGGACTCGGAATGGGCTACACCCACACCGACCGGCCCATGGATCTGACAGCTGCCGCCAAAAGGACCGCCGTCCGCCAAACTGGTGACACACATACAACACAACCGACCAAAGATGTTTCAATGTTTTGAATGTTTGGACACAACGAGATGTTGCTGATTAATTGTTTTAGAATTTGGATGACGGGCGTTTCAGGAATATTTCTCATTTTACGAAGATGCTTTTTAAAGGATACGAAGAATAGAAAGGAAATTATGTGTAATCGGAGAATAGTTATTGTTTAATTATTATATGCACAACTTTGCATATGTATGAAACTAATTTTAAAACAGAAATTTTTATAATTAAAACTGTGACGAATATTTAGGTTTAAGTTCTGTATAAATATTTATTAATAATCGATGTTTCGACGAACTAAACGTCCGTCTTCATCAGGAAAACTAATACAGTAAACTGAACAGAACATAGAAACAAGTTACTAGATAACAAATAAGTAACTAGATCATAACTAAATCAATATTAACAGCAGATTGATAAAAGAAGCAATAGAAATTTATAAAGAAAAAGATAACATTAATCACTGTGAAGACTCTGAGTTATATAAAATTTGGTTTTTATTAATTAAAAATTTATTAAAAAAATTATAATCTAGTTACTTATTTGTTACCTAGTAACATGTTTCTATGTTCCTGATGAAAACGGACGTTGAGTTCGTCGAAACGTAGATGATTAATAAATATTAATACAGAACTTAAACCTAAAGCCGTTTTATTTTATATAATAAATTCTAATTTATTTTTATTATGTTAATATTTATGAATATTATAGTGTTGTATAGTAATTTTCAGTTTTAGCAATTTATTTACAAATAAAATAACTGAATAGATAATTAGATTTAAGCCAAATATTTGAAAAACCTACACATTAAAATATTTTGTATTTATTTTTTACTAGAAACATATAAATGACACACCCAACTTTTAATATCTTTAGTAATTTTATCAAATGATGCTTAAAACTAGAGAACATATTTTAAAATATTCAGTTAAATTTAAATATTCTATACACATGAAAATCAGTAATGTTATTTGTAATATTCGAATTTTTCCTACACTGTAAAAAATTTCTGTAATTTTACCTGATTTGTAAATGTAATATTACGTAAATTATTACAGTAACATTACAAAATGTTGTTATTTTTACTGTTAAAACCTATGTATAATTATATTTTAAGATATATTTTTTACAGTGTATTCAAAAATTCTAAATATAAAATCGTATATTGAATAACATTTAGTGTATACCTGGCTGGCGACAGATCTTCCTTGGACGGCGTCCTGCTACAATACCGTTTCGGGCTGCAGGATTCATCGTCACTTTGGGCAGTTGGCTGGTAAGGATAATAGCAGGGCGGTGGAACTTCTTTACCGCGAACGCATCGCATTAGTGCTCGGCCTGACATGTATCTACTCCGAAAAAATTCAAAAGCAAAAAAAAAATGATTTATTGTAATGTTTTACCTTATTCATTTTTCAAATATATGTTAAATTTTAAAAGTTTTGTAAATTTGTAAAATTTAAATATAAAAATCAATTTAATTGTGTAGTGTTTTATATACTGGTCGAGAAAAATTAATTAATTTTTAGTAAATATTCGACTAAAATTTCAGTTCAGTTTTGTTCAGACAAAACATTCTTTTATACAGAATTGAAAACCAGTTTTTGAAATCGTTTAAAAAAACTGGTTAACTGATATTTTAGTAAAAATTTCACTAACCAGAACCAAAACTTACATTAAAAAAAAAATCATATTAAACCGGTAACCTTCAACTAAAATTCTAAAAAAACATTTACAATTTTTTTGCAATCTTTATTTAAAATGAATGATTCTATTATGAAATAATTTAAAAAGCATACTGCAAAAAAATGTAATATTACGTAAATTATCACAGTAAAATTACAAAATGTTGTTAAAATTATATAAATTGAAGATATATTTTTTACAGCTCTTTAAAATTAATACATTTGAGTTATTAACGTAAATATAAAAATAATAATACGATTATTGAAATTTTAGATGTAATTATTTGCAATATTAAATATTTTCTTTTCATAACAATATTTGTAAAATTGATTTTTTCCAAAAAATATTAGCTAATCATGATTAATTTTTTATCGATTGTCATATCACATATGATAAGAGAGGTATTGTAATCATACCAAATTTGAGATATTGAGATTTTTATAGATAAGCACGAAATAGACTTACAGCAACACGAATCAACTGTTTTTAGCATTATGTCTGTCTGTAAATATGTCTGTGGACACGTGTAGAGCGGATTGTTATAAAATTTATTTTATATTATAAGAGTATTTGAAGAGCAGACTTTCAAAATGCGATTCGTCCAAATTTTATAATTTTCAGAAAGAGGCAAAATTCATTGACAGAAAGTGACACATTTTTGATGAAATCTGAAAATGCATTGTGTCACATGGACAAAAAGCGTATTAAATGTCCAAGTAACTTTCAATATTTATTTCAGACGGAGCAAATATGCATATTTTTGAATGTCGAATTTACCTTAAAAGACGCGTCCTTGCGCATAGAATGTAATACCATCACTAACTAAAAATTTTACATTTTGGACAAAACGCATTTTAAAAGTCTGCTCCTCATTTATATTATCAGTTTCGTTTATTTCATTGCAGTTCAGTTTAGTGTCGGAAATAAGCTGAACGAATAATATAAAATAAATTCAATCGTATTATTTTATTTTCTATTTAAAGTAATTTTACGTTTATTTCATGCACAATAATAAAATCTAAATGATGCCTATAATGCAAATGCTTTATACAGGGTGATTTATGACGTCGGGGAAAAACTACACCGGATGATTCCTATCAGTAATCTAAATAAAAAACTTTAATAAACATATGTCCGAAAATGCTTTCTAACGGAACTGTAGCCGTTAGAAGTTTATTTATTATTTATTATTTATTTATTATTATTATTATTTGTTTAATATTTATTATTATTATTATTTATTTATTTATTTTTTCTTTTTTTTTCTGATATAATAAATAAGGCTAACGCGATTGATGTTACATGTAATAAACTTTTAACGGCTACAGTTTCGTTAGAAAGCATTTTCGGACATATGCTTATTTGAAGTTTTTTATTTAGATTACTTATAGAAATCATTCGGTGTAGTTTTTCCCTGACGTCATAAATCACCCTGTATATATCAGGTGCATATAGTGAAATTCTCGTATTGTTATGTTTATTCATTCGCTTCAATATAAGTTAGCATATGGCTTGAAAATATGCAAGATAAAAATGATATTGTCCACTTGAGAAAAACCGTATAACTTTATTTTATTGATAATAAAAGTATATTTTCTGCATTTTATTACAATACAGAATACATATGCATATTTCTATTTCATATCTAAATAAAATTGGAAATGTTTGCTGCGTTTTAAGTAAAATGTAAATTGATTAAAAATAAATAGTAGTTATACATCAAGATTGAAAAAAATATTTTTTATAACCGTGGTGTATTATTTTACGAAATGTGTGAAAATGAGAGAAATAATACTAGTTGACTATAAAAGTTTTATTTAGATTTTTTATAGTTTGATAAAATGAATAATTTTAAGTACAATATTCTATAATGAGAAAATTAATTCTCTCTCTTTGCATTGTGCATTATGATATACTTTTATCAATAACATAAAGCAATTAATATTATTAAATAGTAAACTTCGAATTAATTTTAATAAGCGACAGATATCAAATGTATTTATTATTTACTACTTTATTTAATAAAATAAAAAAGCTTTAGATTGACGTTCTGTTTTATTTTATACGTTTAGTCAAATTTTAATATAAAACAAAACAGAACTTGAACCCAAAGCATCTTTTATTTTAATATGAATTCTGAAAAATTTTGTTACTTACTATGTTATAAAAAAAATAATTTTTCGAATTTAAAACAAGATAAATAATATAGTAAAATCTTACAAAACTTATTATATTAAAATAAAACGGCTTTAGATTCTAGTTCTGTATTAATATTTATTAATACAGAACTATAACGTAAACCCGTGTTATTTTAAGATAAATAATGACACATTTTAAAGCTAGTAGTAAAAAAATACACAGTAATTTTGCATATAAAATAATATATACATAATTCTTACCTATGAGCGTCAAATGGATACTGAGGTCTTCTCATAACTAATAATCTTGGAAGTATATGAATGAAAACTCTTTTCACCCACGGTGCCATTCTGTGTGTTTGTGGCGAACGGAAATGGACGTTTAATACTACGACAGTCACACATATACTGTAACAAAAAAAATCATATTTTTTTTTAAATTATGTTTTATATTTCTACTACATAATTATGATAGACAAACAAATATCACTTTATTTTTATAATATTATTCATATATTTTAGAATTAAAATATTCTCTTACGCTTGTTTCAATTATGTAATATAAATTACAAATTATTATTTATAACTTTTTATAAATTTGCTTAAATAAATTAATTTTCGACTTTTATTGCAGCCCTCTTCAGAAAATGTGTAATTAATTGTTATTTAACTTTCAATGCAAAACACTCTCAATCATTCCACTTCATCTATTCATCGGACGCAAACAAAAGCATTCACATATATTATAAAAATAAATAAATAAATTTTTACTGCTTATAATTAAAAAATTTATAAATTTTATAATACAGTTACTTATTTTGTTACCTAATAACTTGTTTCTATGTTCTGTTTATTTATTCTAAATATCATTTCTATCATTTTTCCAAATAAAGACGTATGTTTATCATGTTGAGTGATTCAATTATTAATAAATATTAATACAGAACTACAACCAAAAGCCGTTTTATTTTATTTTTTACTATGTTACTAAATAATTATTCAATAAATATACACATTTGTCAGATTTACTTGTAAGGTAAAAAAAAACTGATGATAAAATTCTTCAATAACTTCTTTGTTTAACAATTATACTCGTATTATCAATAGTACAAATACTGTATTGAACATTTTTAGAATTTCAAAAAAGTTTTACAAATATATAAAAATAGGTTTCTTTAAACTCCAAGCAGTTTATCAATTTGAAGCAAATATAATTACCATTCAACCGGTTTAGAATATAAAAACCAAAGCTTTATCAACAAATTTCCAAAGTTAAAACATCGAGTTGATAAAATTTAACAACACACATTGTAATCTGGTTTCATACGAAACAATACACTCTATTCAGTTTTAGTAACATAAATTTTCGGAATGGTTAAACAAAATTAACCAGAATACTAGTACGTATAGTAAATAAAACAACGGAACCGAACAATTTGAATAACAATTTAATTTGTATCAGAATAGATTTAGTTGCAATCTCCGGTTCCAGTGACACTGGCAATTTCTCTCTTATTCCCTTCCCCCCCTCCCTACCTTTTTCCCGGAAATAGAGAGTAAATTAAATAGATGCGCGCCCTCTGTGTTAGGAAACAATACGGAAGGAAAATGAATTCTATATTAGAAGGAAACGCAGTATAACAACGCGCTGGGTGTCACGTGATATACAATCATGCTGAGTTTGTGAGGAGAATATGAAGAGGAAAAGAGAAAATGTAATACGGAAATGAGGACGTAATAACGATGTGTCTTTCGTATTTTCTGAGTTGCTAATCAATTGACAGAATTACAAGATTGTGGATAAGAAATATATTTGTCGTTTAGCTGAGAGTACTTGTATATATTGACGGAGATATTAGAACAATGCTGTGTAGATATTGATGCAATGTAAAATAACAGTACTTTTTCATAAACATTTACTTTTGCACATTTTTATATTAAGATCTGGATAAATGGTAACGTCTCAAATATACGAAAATAATAAATATTTATTGACAGAATAATCTGTTAAAATATGTAGATATGAATATAATAGAATAAAAATATTATGTTATTGTACGAACAAAAAAAAAATTATTTTTCAAATAAAATATGAATAAAATTTTTATTTATGATCACGTATCAGAAACACAATATATAAAATTCAAATTTACATTTTATTTTCAAAAAAGAAATACTAAAATTTTTATGTTTTATTTTAATTCAATTGTTTGTCGGATATATAAATTTTCCATTATTAAACAAATATTTAGTATTTTCGAGATGCAGATTCTGAAAGATGTTACCGATTTTAAACAAAAAGATAATGAAATCAGTTGAAAACAATTGAATTGAATGTTTTTGAAGTTCCATATGCATTTGCTCCCAAATCAATGGTAAAATAAAGTGTTAATTTTTGATTAAATGAAAAATGGCATTTTATTGATAATATTTTATTTTAAATGGATACTCTTAGATATTACACTGTAAAAAAAAATCGGTAATTTTACATAAACACCTGAGGCAACTGATTTACACCAGTTTAATGTGAATTTACAGACAACAAAAAAAAATTTTAACATTATATAATTATAAAACACGTATATTTTATGTAAGTTTACTAACTTTTTCGATAAAAAAACATATATAATGTGATAAATTAATTATTTTACTTAAAATTACAAAATTATATTATTTTTTTAAAAAAAATATTTATTATGTATTATTTATATGTATTAATAATTATTAATTATGTATTATGTATAATTTTGCTGTATAATATGGTATTTTTTACTGTGGTTTTTATGTAAAATGGCAAGTTTTTTTACTGTATATATTTTGTGACACAATTTTACATAGTCTTAAAATAAAGATAAAATAAGCTTGTCCTGAAACACCTTGTATTTAAAATAAAAAGGTTTTAGAGTTTAGTTCTGTATTAATTTTAATTAAAAATCGATGTTTGGACGTACTCTACGTACATCATCATCAGGAAAAGATGATACAAATGATATAGGTATATATATATATATATATATATATATATATATAAAGTACGTCGAAACGTCGATTTTAATTAAAATTAATACCGAACTAAATCTTAAAGCCTTTTTATTTTATAAAAGCAATTTTTTTGCGATTACAGTGTAAGTTTTAACTTTTCGACTTAATTGCAGTGAACTAATATGTAACTAGAAAATTTAATAAATTTTGTAAAAATGTATTGATCTTTTCATTTTAATATAATTAGTTCTGAAAAATATTTTACTACCTTATATTTATTTTGAATTTAAAAAAAAAACAACTATTAATAAACTTCAGAGAAAAATGTAAGTGAAGTAATTTCAAAAAAATAAAAGCAATACTAAATAAATATTAATATTTAGCCGCGAAACTCATAAATCAAAAAGCAGTCTTGCAATGACAGATGCGTTCAGGTAATATCCAACATCCAGTTCTCATATATTTCCTATCTTTTTTTCATGTTTGTTCGTCAGCAATCTTATCCGAAACCCGACTCAATGTACGGTTTAACTTTTTTTGTTCCCTTCCAGCATTTCAGAACGGTTACTGAATTTCTCTAGCATCGTCCTTATAGAATCACGTGCCGTGTTATAAACTACACGTATGAACTTTGTTCGGAGAGAAGATTTATATACTATTGGATAGATATGTATCAGATATACTTACGAAAATATGGAATCATATTGAATTTGTTTTTGAAAAAAAAAAAATGTTTGTCAAATGAGTAGGTTGATTCATATTTATCTTTGATAATTCTTCATGTTAAATAGTTAAAAAAGATATATAATATTTTCTTGATAACTGTGGATGTTTCTAGGTCGAATATACAATTTCTGACCACACTGGGCGGTATACATTGAATTTCTTACACTTCTTCACACATTTTCAATACTCAATTTTAAATTCAAGCGAAAATAAGCAATGCAATTGTTAATTAACTTAACTTAATAACATTGAACAAATAAATATTCATAGTGTATTGTGAAATCAATATAATAATACTCAAAATATTGGGATTTTATTTTCCGCAAAAATTTCACAAATTAGGCTATGCATCCATCAATTACTGGCCAGTTGACCATAGACACGTGTTTTGCTCTATAGGAGCTCGTCAGTATGGTATTTTGATCAGTGTCCTAAGACAACTAATGCAGATGTGATTATCTGACTGGCTTTTATACCAAGTAAATTAAAACGATGTCGTTGAGAGGCAATAAATCCTACCAACGCCATCTATACAATAATGCACTAAGCATTTATAATAACAATGAACAAATAAATGTTCATAGTGTATTGTGAAATTAATATAATAATTCTCAAAATGTTGAGATTTTATTTTTCCCAAAAAAATTTCACAAGTTGATCAATCATTGAATCGGCTTGTTAAGCTATGCATCAATGACATCATAGACACGTGTTTCGCTCTTTAAGAGCTCGTCAGTATAGTGCTTTAATCAGTGTCCGAAGACAACTGTTGCAGGTGTTATTGTTTGACTGGCTTTTTATGTCAAGTAAACTGAAATAATATCGTGGAGATTCAATAAATATCACCATCGTTTCTATTTACTTGGCATAAAAGCTAGCCAGACTATAACATCTGCGTTAGTTGCCTTCGGACACTGATCAAAGCACTATACTTACGAGCTCCTAAAGTGCGAAACACGTGTCAATGGTTAACTGGCCAGTCATTGATGCATAGCCTAATTTAACTTAAATGGTTAACTTCTGTGATTGAATATGCAGTTTCTGACAAATCTAAAGGTGTACTTTGCATTTATTGCACTTCTTCAATAATTAAATGTTTGATGTACTAACACATACATACATACATACATACACAATCACGCCATGTACCCAAAAAGATGTGGCACAAACTCTTTTCATCATTCCAAAATGAGTCGCCACCAAACATTCCTATCGAAACAAGCAACTTTCGCTTCATCCACATTCATAATTCCTCTCATACATGCTCTTTTATTCCTACTACTTGGAAACTTTCGCTCACGCAAAACACTCTCAATCATACCACTCTAACTACTCATCGGACGTCCACGCAAACGTATATCATCAAATTCATTCAAATAAATCTTTTTCACTAACACAATCCCATAATTGTATGCCACATGTTCAAATAGGTTAAATTAGTATGATTATTTGTACATTATTTCATAAAGTTTTAGAAAAACAATTGAATCGAAATAACGTCATAAGACATTCAACTACGAAAAAAAAACCTTTGGTACAAATCTTTATATAAATAGCTTTTTCGTAAATACATCTTTCGCTTACATACAATCCGTTCAATATTCCAGTCGGCTATAGATTCTGGAAAGAGTATTCTAGTTTGCAGTGTCTCCAGGTTTGCACAAATGCCAATGACATATATCACTGGATAAACCAGAAGCACGTCATAGCCAAACGTGGTGGCATGGTTTTGGAAGGGTATTTCCTCTCTGCCTACTAAACCGCCAACCACTTATTAGCCTAAATTTATTTGCAACACCCTCCCCCCTCTCGCCCATCAACCTTTCTTGATTTATCTATTGCGTATATCATAGCATTGATTCATTTGTATTGCCGAGTCACCAAAGTCAAGCCGGGATCAGAACCAAACATTATTTATCATTGTAGAATGAAAATATTACCTACTGATAATCTGTATTAGGGAATTTTTTAAATAAAACTTATTATTATGTATTAAAAAATATTCATAACTATAGTACAAGACAAAGTAACTAATTTTATAAAATAAAACTGCTTTAGGTTCAAGTTCTGTATTGAAATTTATTTATAATCAACGTTTCGACGAAACTCAATGATCGTTTTCATCAGAAAAACTATGTTAACTTACTATGTTAAAAGAAAGTATAAATAAAGTACACTGTAAAAGAAATTTGCCATTTTAACAAATTGAACCGATGATTTACATAAATTTTCTATTAAATTAATATAATCTTGTAATTTTAAGTAAAATAATTAATTTACCTTATTATATATGTTTTTTTACCGAAATAGTAAGCACACTTACATAAAATATACGTATTTTATATTTATATAATGTAAAAATTTTCTTGTGATGTTTGTAAATTTAGACATTAAACTGGTGTAAATCAGTTGCCTCAGTTTTATGTAAAATTACCGATTTTTTTTATTTAAGAGTGTACGTCAACTTCAATTTTTCGCAATAGCATTTCAGCTTACGATAGACTAACAGTAGATATTGAATTAAATTGAACTGAAAAATAATGAATTTAAAAATAATTTAAAGATTTTATATAGGTACTGTTTTTAATTATAATTATGTTCCAAATATTGTATATTTCATTGTTTTTGTATATAGCTTTGCTAAATAAAACTATTGTTATTATCATTATTATTATTATTAATTATGTAAATTTAAAGTGGAAAGTTTGAAAGTTTATTTAAAAGTAAACATCACAATAATATACAACAGACAACTATTCGCAGTACAACTAACAATAAGTTACAGTCAAAAAAGTTGTTATGTAAAATTATACAAAAAATTATGAAATTCATATAATAATACAGAATACATATGTAATATTACAAAAAAAATTCCATAAAAATGTAATTTTACTGATATGTATTTTTATTATATTTTTACATAATAATGTTTGTCTAATTACATAAAATAAAGATTTAAATGTAAAAATATAAAGAAATTAAAAAATTCCAAAATTATTTTTAATATTTTTGTGATATTTAGAGTGGAGAAGCGCATTTTGGGTACCAAAAACGTTGTATAAGCGCAGAAAATCAGCATTGAATAAGCACAATTAAAAACATTGAATAAGCGCATCGAAATATTAGGTTGGCTTAGGGTAGGTTTAGGCAGGGCCGGATTATGGCCTAGACAAAAAAGACAAATGTCTAGGGCCCGCATACAAAGGGCCCGGCCTGCAGTCGGTCAAATTTCATTTTTATGTATTTTTACGCAATAAAGTCCTATTATTTTTTTTTTGTTAATTGGTGAAAGTTTAATTCTAATTATCCTCAGCCCCGTGGGGGCCCGGAAAAAAAAATGTCTAGGGCCCCACAAAAGGTTAATCCGGCCCTGGGTTTAGGTTAGTTTATCATATCATAATGCGCTTATTCAACATATTTTGATGCGCTTATGCAATGTACACAAAAAAGGGCTATATGCGCTTTCTCTACAGTCTACACACCCTTCTAATGGTAAAATTATTTGTTGTTGTCAATAAAACAAAGTCTTTTGGAAAGCTTCAAGTCGACTTTATTGTTTATTATGAAATTGGTTGTTAATACATTAAAATTAATATGATTGTTATTATAAATTCACATCGATTTTTTTTACCAGTTGTGCTTGTTGTACAATACATTCCTAACTAGCAAAATAATCTTTATTCTTATAACAAACGATATAAAATAATTCTACTGGATTAAATGTACAAAACAAAACAAAAAAAGAAAAACGTATATAAAACAATATAAATTTCTATTAAGATTAATCTAATCTTCAGTATCTGAAGCAAACTAAATTCAGTAACAAACACCAGCGTAATATTGATGCGTAAAATCCGTGATAAAGGAAGGCATTTATCAGATAATCGAAGATGTCAGCGTATAGGTAGGTAATATGTAGGGGGATCTTAAGTTTGAAATATCGTGTCGCCAAGGTGTGCAAAGCACGTTTCATTCAATATGGAGTTGGTGTTCTTCTATATATATTTTATGTTATTCGTGCGCAAACGTGCTACGCACATTTCATTTCATTTTCTGGTATTTGTATTTTGATTTATCAGCGCAAACTTTTCGTCACAATTGGAAAATTTATTACTTTAGTTTTTAGGTTATGTCGGATAAGTACAAAGTATTATATATATATCAAACCCAATGTACACCAAATGTTGCATTATTCATTTTAAACTTTTGCTTATATATTAAATATTTTTTTGAAGTTATTTTTTGGACAAAATTAAAATATTATTTTCAGATCTGAATGATGTAAATTTGCGTTTATTATTTTATGTTATGATTTTGTTTTTCCATTCGCAAATAGTTTATTGTTAAACATATACAAAGTTTATGTACTTTATTTAATTGAACGTAATTTGAATTTCCTATTAGCAAATATGTTTATTTTATGACAAAATTCAATATTATACTTCTCTAAAGTTTTGCAAAATTGAATGTAGAAACTATTTCAGTAAAGGTGATGATACAACTTGCTTCAGTTTAGTTTAGTTATATACGAAGATAATCAGGTAAATGTCGGTATACGGTATTACATAGTTATAAAACTTTACAAAGATTAGTTTACATATATTAGTTTAAGTTCTAATTAGTTGAACAAGAATTTTAACTATAAATTAATAGATGTAGTTACATATATATGTGCATTTTATATTTCTGCACATCTTTATAATAAATATTTATGTTTCTAATATTAGAAGCATGTGTCAACCCATATGTAACAAACGTAAACGTTTGTTAAGCATTTTTAGTGCATAAAACTTTGAGTTACTGTCAGCAATTTCGATATATTTTGAAGTTCGATTGCACAGTGAAGTAGAATTCCGTCAATTACTAATTATTTATTAGATGTTTACTTAAAAAGATGTAACTTAACTTGTAACTTGTTTTTGTTTTTACACAAATGGATTCGGTAGCGAAGACTCTCAATCCAGTAGATGCTAGATATATATATATATATATATATATATATATATATATATATATATATATATATATCACTTTTTAAACTGTATTTAGACGAAACAAAGACAACATCCATGCCCAAAGCGGGATTGAAACCCTGGCCCGCACAGGCACGAGCAGTTTCAGACACACGTCTTACTTCACGTACTATTTATTACTTTACAATTATTATTTTTGATGATATTACATTGTACCCAATATGAAAAGAGACGTAGTTCTACGTCAAAACTGTGCAATATTTATTTATTTATTATATTCATTATTTAATTTTAACTTATTTTATAACAAAATTGGTTATTTTTAAATAATCTGTAGTTAAAACAATACAAAAATAAAAATACCCTGTTTGAAATAATACAATGTTTTTCATTTTCGGTATTATTTCTACGAATCACGTTTCGAAATTCCACATTTCTTTGGTACCTTTAAAAATAAGTCTTAGATTTTTAACGTATCATTTAGTTTAACAAATTGTCTTCGAAATAAATCTTTAAAACTTTTTACTTAGCAAAAAAAACAAGAAACTGGAGCAGTTTTATACAGTTAAAAATTTATTGTTGTAGAAGGCGAAATAAGATAAAAAAAAAGAAAGAAAAACTTGACTATTTTTGTCTCGCAAGAGAATGCGAACCAGCCAAAAAAACAAAGTTCAAAACAAAAGACAATCATCCATGTTCTCTTTTTCGAGGTTACGTATGCACAATTTCCCACGTAAATTCTTCGCGTTAAATTCGTTTTAATCCATGAAATGTTCGCGTAATTTATGCTGTAAATGCTCAAACACGAGAAAACGGTTTAAAGATAGATTTTATAGGACTTTGCGCTCTTAATGTATCGAAAAAGAAAAGAATAGTTTATAGATGTAATCTAATTTCATTTACTTAAAATTAATATTATAAACGAATATGGGTACGTAAAAATAATAATGTTTGCAATAAGAGCATAAAATGGTAGTTTTATTCACCAAATGAAAATAAACAATACAACTGTGAACTATAATATACTAAATTTCAATATGGTCGAAGGTGTTGTTATTTTAGTACTGTTAGTTTAGTACTGCCACCAGTGGTATATACAGGATGTAACAGAATAACTATTCCTAATTTTCAGAAATGATAGAGTGCACTTAGAGAAACATTTTTTATTAATAAACTAGTGTGCGGAAATTTCTCGGTGCCAAGATACACTAGATATCGTTAAAAACAATCTTAATCAAAACATGAAAGAGTAGTTAAGTTAAGGAACATTTTATTAGAAATAATAGCGCATTAAACTTTATAAAAATTGTTCGAAGTTGCGACCACCATTTTCGATACACAAGTTGTAACGATGTACAATCGACCGCCAAAAAAATAAAAAAAATTCCGGACACTAGTTTATTAATAAAAAATGTTTCTTTATGTGCCCTCTATCATTTCTGAAAATTAGGAATAGTTATTCTGTTACACTCTGTATAGTAACTATTAGTATAATAATGTTATATTATGTTACTATTCCTTCTACATAGACGATATAGTAATAGAATACCAATAATTTGATTCGTTTGAAGAAAAATGTTATATATAATTACTGATATTAAACTTCATAAACCACAAACAAAATTAATTATAGTAAAAATCTTTCAGAATTCATTATATTAAAATAAATAGGCTTTAGGTTGTAGTTCTAGATTAAAATTTACTATATAATAGTCAACGTTGCGACGAACTCAACGTACGTATTCATCAGGAAAAAATGAAGCAAATGACATAAACAGTAAATAAACAGTACATAGAAACAAGTTACTAAGTAGCAAAATAAGTAACTAGATCATAAAATTTATAAATTTTTAATGAAATGAAGCCAAATTTTATTGAAATCAGTGCCTGAAATTATTACGAACTATAAATTAAATTAAAATATAGAAATTAAATATTTTCAATTCACATTACAACCTTTCTGTATTCATAACACATTCGAAAATAAAAAATTCAGACAGGAGAAAAAAAAAAGAATGATTTGACCTGGTAAGAGCAAAAGGTTCTGTGTGCCTTTACCACTATTTGCATACAACAAAGTCACACTTCTGCCTGATTTATTTCGACAGCTACACGGATTACGCGTATTCCCCGAGCTGGCAACCTAGTCACACATGGTGTGTGTGTGTGTGTGTGTGTGTGTGTGTGTGTGTGTGTGTGTGTGTGTTTTTCAAGCACCAACGCAATGATAGCATATGCATAACTTACAACCGCGTACAGAGCGCGTCCTTTAACTAATATCGATTTAGAGTAAGTGGTACTGAAACTGTAGCCTGTAGATTTTAAAAAATCTACAGTTAATTTTTTAAATGAGCTGAGCTGAGCTGAGTTTTGCTGAGTGACTTGTATTGATAAATAAAACAGTTTATTTGAAAGTGACGTTTAAAATCGTAAGTTCCACATATGATAGAACCTAAAATATTAGATGTATTTGGGTTGTTTGCGTTGATAATTTATTGCAACTCGCCGGATATCTATTGTTTGATTTCAAAATAAAATATTCAAATAAAAATGTCAACGTATCAAACACGTTATCAAATCTTAAACTAGGAAAATTTGAATTACGCATGTGCGCTCACTTGAATCTCAGCTAAGCACTAGCTAAATATCAAACTCAGTATCGGTAAGGGGCAATTCACTCACTTTGAACTCAGTTACGAGACAATAAATAAAACAGCTATTATTTCAAGATTACTGATATTTGCTGATCTGAGCTGAGTTTTTCGGTAAAAAAACACAGCTAATGTTAAGGAATTTACAAGCAAAAATTTTTTTTAAGTACTCGTTTTTATTATATAAAACGAAAAAACAGGTGTAGATATTTATATTAATGTAAAAAAGTTATAAAATGTTTATTTAGATATTAATTGTTTAAAATCGTACATTTTTCTCGTAATTTTCTCACTGACTTGTGTGACGTCATACTTAAATTTTCCCAACGTTTTAGTAAGAATTTGATAAAGATCGCCTGACTTATACAGTTATTGCCAGAGATAAACATATATTTTACAGTTGTCTGTCAAACATAAATAATAAAAAAATAATTATTGTAAATTGCAAATCTAGTATATTTTTTATATTTATGGCAAGAAGTAAATAAAAAAAAATTATCAAAAACAAGAGTATTATTTAATAAAAGGATTATTAATAATTTAAAAAATAGTCATTATGCTTGGGGATACACGCAAAATTTTATGATCATTAAGCTAGATTCACAGTGCGACTGAAACCGGAGTGGTGAATGTAGCCTAATGATCATTAAATTTTACCGTGTGTCTCAGGTATTAGGGATTAAATATAATTGTCATTATTATAAATTAAATTAATGTTTATTGAGCTGTATCGTGTGTCCAAGATGGTGCAAAAGTCATCACTCAATTTCCTAAGACAGTAACTTTGTTTGAAAATAAAAAGAATTGGTTCTGTTTCTTGATTAAATTTATTTAAACGTTGTTTTTTTCGTCTACGTGTATTCTGAATCTATTTTCTTCACAAATTCCAAAGTAGCGATGACATTAGAGCAATTAGAGCATCATCAGATAGAGGTGATAATTTTTGCGCCACCTTGTATATAAACTAAGTAATATTCAGAACTACAACAAGAACATGGCCGACCAATAAGTTTCAGAATCACTGATGCTAGGGCACAAGGCGAACCACCTCGCTTCACCCGAGTTTGAGTTGCCCTTGTCTGATTTGACTTGACTCGCATCTGATGTAGGTTTAATTAGTGCTCTTGTGGTTCGAGGGCCCGAGTGTAACTTATACTTTGTACCTACAATTTAATCGCGCTCCCGACTACGTGCGATGACAGTTTTCCGATCTTTAATAATGAATTATGACACGGTGAAATTTGCCTGGTCAGTTATGATTTTGATTCAGATATATCTGCGCTTAGGATATTGTTGTGATTAAAATTTTATCTTGCGTTTTGATTATATGGGCGAAAATTTTTTTAACAACTTCTGCTTTTTATACTAGAGAAGATTTTTTAAATCACGTTTTTTGAAATATTTTTATTTGTTTTATGGAATATTTAACTGCTTGTAAATATGTTCTATATTGACTTAAGTTACTGTACTCAACATGTATCATTTCGACTTTAATAAATGTATTATTATTATGGTTTTCTTTCGCAGTGTTAACTGGTGTGGATTATATAACATCCGAGGTCACACCGTGATCTAAAGGATTGTTATATTTCTTATTATTATTATTATTATATTGTTTGTTTATTGTTGAATGGATTGTGATGTGAATTTTCAATTATATGAATTATATTTTATTTTAACATAGTAAAAAATAATTCAGAACTCATTATATTAAAATAAAAAAGCTTTAGGATTAAGTTCTGTATATATTTTATTTAAAAATCGACGTTTGTATATATTCTATGCAAAGCTGAACAGTAGCTAGCTACTTTAGTAACAGTTATTAGTTTAGCTACATTTGTTGGTAGCTGTAGCTGTACTACAAAAAAATTAAAGTAACTGTAGCTTGTATCTTCAGAATTTGTCGCAAGTAGCCTTATAAATAGTAGCTAAAACATAAAGCTACTATTTGTAGCTACTTTTAGTAGCTTATATCTACTTTCAGTAGCTTATAGTTATTTTCAGTAGATTATAGCTTCTTTTATTAGATAATAGCGATTTTTCTATACTTAATAATTACTTTTCTTAACGTAGTTGTTTTTATTATACTTTGACTAAAAAGAAAAAGTACGGTGTTTGCATCATTTACAAAGTACTTTAAAAAGAAACTTTAAAAGTAGCTTACAAAGTAGTTTAAGGTTTGACAGTTACTTTTATAGTAGCTTCTATAGCTTAAGTTGCTTTTAGAAAAAAGAAACTAAGTATGTATGGGATTTTTTTTTATAATAATCACTTTATTCACAACTATAAAAAATGCAAGAAAAAGAAACGCAAAATCTTAACATTTTCATACATTCTACATTTCGAACATACTTATGGGTTATAAAACATTTTCTATGTAAAAGCGTTTTATTTAAAACATAAATAATATATCAAAAAATGCATTTTAAATTTAAAAACTTATTACAGATTCGCGCGCATTTCAAATTTATTTCGTATGCAAACTGTGTACCTTTTAATATTTCTACAAGTATACGAAGCAGATATTATTGAAGTATTTTTCTGAACGTGCTACTATTATATTTCGTGTAAATATTTTAATATGATTTTGCTTTAATGTTTGCATTCGCTACAACTTGTATGGATTTTTAAACAGAAATAGTTCGTATTTTTAAATTCATAGATTTGTTACACTATGCCAAAACATTCTTGTATTTATATTTTCCTTAAACATTTTTAAGTGCAAAACGCAAAAAACAATATAGACCCATATTTGCACCTCTTTTGTTTATAAAGAAGTGCTTTTATTTTTTGCTTTAAAATAAATTTTTACTTCTATTTTTTATCAAATAAGAATAGTATTCCTATTTTTATATATTTTTTATACCTAATATTATAAATTTCTAATTATTAATTAAAAAAATCGAAACGATTGTAAAGTAATATAAATTTTGTGAAACTAACCAAATATTTCTTTTAATAATAATTACCTTTATAATAACTTTTATTGCTTATTAATTTTTTTAAATGATTCGTCAAGTGCCTACCACCGAAAGTATAAATGTTAATTTCTATAATATGTATTTGTATAATTTTACTATAAATTGACATTTTCAAAATTCAAACGCATATTATTATTTTTATTATATTTATTATCATAATTATAATCAAATACAAGTGACATCCTTGCACTGTTTTCTCTACCACGTGTAGACTTGGACCAGAATGTCATTTACTATAGAAACAAATATAATTCTAAAAACTTATTTTAATTTTAATTTTTAAATTTAAATGTTTATTCTTAATTTATTATTTTTCATAACAGTTGCACATGTTAATAATTTCTACTTAAATAAAAAGAGTTTTTGCCACACCTTTATGGGTACATGGTGTAAATGTGTATGCTTGTATAAAATATCCCTATTTAAGTTTTCATGCACTTTTCAGTTCAGCAAAAACGAATCGTTTCAACCGCTATTCCATATTTTATGCACCGTAACAAATTTAGAAAATTCCTTATCCATACATTAAACATATGACCATAATTTCTGTCTCAAAATCGATAATATTCCACGTTGTCCTTTCGTGGGTAATCGCTGTTGAAAAACATATTTTAAAAACGTTTAGACCAACAATTTCTGTCCGAAGGATTATTACGTTATTTTTCATGCTAGGTTTAATATTATATTCAGCATTTGCCAAGCTATAGCGTTTCAAAACTGTAATCATTACCGTTTTGTGCTTACGCTAGACTAGAGAGAAAACTAAAAATAAAATCGACAGAAAAAAAAATAGATAAAATTACATTTTGTTTTTGTATCAAACAATTGCATTAGAACGTATTTTTATTTTGGTTGAACTGTTTTGTATGTTGTTTGGGCATTGGTCAATACTCAAAATTGCATTCGGTATAAACTGCTGCATCTGCTACTGTTATCTATAATGTTTATCTCCGCATGTGAAACCGCTTGAAATTAGTAAATTCTAAACTACATACAAAATAAAAAATCTTTCAGAACTTATCACTGCTCTCTATATATACTTCTGGATAGGCCTTTATCAGTTTCCGTAATTCCTAGGTGGAACATGAAGCTACATACTCGAGAAGTTGAACATATAGTTTCTTAATAATTTTTACTTCATTGTCAATGGTGCGGGTCGTTGGTCCACAGACAAGCAAGGGACGTACAATTTATAGTGGGTTCCGGACCACTCAGACCCAGCCTATATCAGTTCAGTGGTACAAGATTTTACATATATATATGGATAGACCATAGCGAATCAAAAAGTGAAGCCGATTCTATGCGGCGGCAGCCATGATGCTAAGGTCTGAATCTAGTCCAAATAATTTGTGAATTGTTGACACTTATAAAGCTAGGTTATATTTTGGAATCAAACATAATTTTTTAAATTGGAAAAATAGTCGACTGTTAATATTTAATAAATAATTAGTAATTGTCGAAATTCTATGCGGCGGCAGCCATGATGCTAAGGTCTGAATCTAGTCCAAATAATTTGTGAATTGTTGACACTTATAAAGCTAGGTTATATTTTGGAATCAAACATAATTTTTTAAATTGGAAAAATAGTCGACTGTTAATATTTAATAAATAATTAGTAATTGTCGAAATTCAGTCTTTTATATGTTTTTATTAACTACTAAGCTAACGTTTCGGCAATCTTTATTGGTTTCTTCAGGGCTACACAATATACATACAAATATACATATAATAATAATAAATATAACATCAGAACAAAAAACACTTACAGCAGAATATTTTAGTTGATTTTACATGTAATGCAAATATACATTATTTGATCAGTAAATTTGAAAATACAAAATATCACTTTTATATAAAAAGCATGACAAAAACTCGTTTTAATTAATAAATTATTATTATTAACAAATTAATAAATTATTATTAATACTTTTCTAAAAGTTTTACAAATTTTTAGTCTGGTTATTTTGTTATCTATATTATTCGTTATCTATGTTATTTTAATAAATCCTGTTTTAATCTTCGTGATAAACAAATTGTAAGCGTCTTTAAACGCCATAAAAAAAAAACAAAACAGAATGACTTCAATTCTTTCGAGATGAATACGTCGGATTTCAATTTCAAGTTGCTTCAAATGCCGAGATAAACGTAGTCAATGGGTTTGTTTGTTGTTATTTTAGCTCTATGTCGATTCGAGTGGCCTGTATCTGTTTTGACGGCGACAATTTGTACTCGGTACGCTTTTTGATGTGCTAATCAAATTTAAAATTTGTGATTGTGGTGTTTTTCGGTAGCTACCATTATTGGAAATGAAAATGAATGATAATGGATCTGTCCACTATTTTTTAATTAGTAATTTAGAATATACTAAAAGTAAATTTAATATATATATATATATATATATATATATATATATATATATATATATATATATATATATATATATATATATATACTAAATTAATTAAATACTAAAATAATTATCAGATCCAACAATATTAACAGTAGATTGATAAGAGAAACAACAGAAATTTACAAAGAAAAAATAACATTAATCAGTGCAAAGTTTCTGATTTAAATAAGATTTGGTTTCTTTTGTTATCTAGTAACGTTCTCGTAATCCCGTTAGAAACCCCATAAGTTGTTGCACATGTAAACATATAATTATTGCGCAATGACACATTCTCGTGGCGTGGACTTATATCATCTTGTGGCGTGCCGAATTATGTAAAAAAAAAAATTATTTTAACTATATAAAAATGATAAAACCTAACTTTTATCATTTACAAAGTGACAAACCTCAAAAGAAAAATAAACAAAACTTTATGTATGTAAATAACAATTTTTCTTCTTGTAAATGTAGACCCTTTTTAGTAAAAAAACTTCATATAGGTAAAAATATGAATCATGTGTGAAACACAAAACAGCATTATCATAATTTAGTCTTTTTTTTATATCCGCTTTTTTAAAACAAGAATTCTTTTTCGAACATTTTCCACATGTTTTGGAGCGATTTACATGAAATGTAAACAAATCACTTTGATACCAAAGAACGAGAGATTGTTTAAATTGCAAAATAGCGTGTGACACCGAATTGCCCCGAAAATAAAATACCGAAAACTATTTCCAAAATGTTTCAAATTACCTTTTTTTTTTAGTTTTGTTTGTCTTTCAGCTCTTTATACTAAAATTTCTATTACGATCGTTTCGGTTTTATAAGAATTGTTCGAAGACAAACAAACCAAGTTCAGCAGGCTTTTTAATTATATTCGAACTTTTTATTTGTATAGTCCTTCTTAATATTGGCTAATATTATCAAATAAATACGTTTTTTCATGTTTTTATGATTTTTAAAGTTTCATGGCATTAAAAATTAAATCCAATGTATATTTAATGTTTGGTAAGAAAAACTTAAGTTAAAAAAGCAACTTTAGGCTTACGACTCTAAAATTGTTGTATATATATATATATATATATATATATATATATATATATATATATATATATATATATATGCCAAAAAGTCGGCATCATATAAGAAAAAATTTATTACTTGTTTTTTGAAAATTATTGTCAAGGGACTTTTTGGTGCTTGTCTAAAAACTAAAAATGCACTAACCGAATGTATTGATAATTCTTCCGGTATAGGTTAAATTAAACAATAATATACAAATTTTAGGTAACTTACTTTATTTGTAAAAATTTTGAAAAAAGTTATTTGCAAAAAAGTTTTAAATAAACATTTTTTGAAAATACATATAAATAAACTGAATGTTTCAAATTTATAGCACTTCTACTCAAAAAATATTATAAAATTTTGGATAAATATACATTATTTCTATTTAATAACAAATAACAAATACCGTTTTAGAGCAACAATAAATAAATAGTTTCATTAAAATAAAACGGCTTTAGGTTATAGTTCTATATTAATATTTATTAATAATCGACGTTTCGACGATCTTCACATACATAAATTTACAGTATGACATTTACAGTAAATAAACAAGTTATTTAGTAACAATTAAATAAATTTTTAATCAATGAAACCCAAATTTTATTTAAGTCAGTGTCTTCACAGTGATTTATGTTATCTTTTTCTTTATAAATTTCTATTTCTTCCCTTATCAGTCTGCTGTCAATATTGGTAGAAGAAGAGAAACAATAGAAATTTATAAAAAAAAAGATTTAAATTTTTTTTACTTCTTTTAATTAAATGTTCTGTAAATGTATCTAATTTCCTGATGAAAACATACGTCGAGTTAGTCGAAACGTCGATTTATTAATACAGAACTAGAACCTAAAGCCGTATTATTATCATATACTGCTTTTTTTTACAATGTTAAATAGTTACATTGTACATAAACTTTAATTCTTCTTCAAAACCAAACTTTTAGCAACATAAAAAGATATAGTACTCAATTTTGAGACGTTAGAACAACCGATAAAATTTTACGAGTATACCTAAAGTCTAAAGACATCATGAATATCAAATAAACAAATTGCAAGTATCACGTAATATAATTTATGTAACCTCATCTAAAACAGTACATTGTAATCTTGTTTTCGGAATGCAAACCGTAGTTGTACGATGCACACATAAACCTAACCCTAGAAATAATGTATAAAATGCCCCCATTAAAATAGTTGCTATTGCAGCTAAACGTAAAATATTTAATTGCCTCAAATTTAAGTTCTGAGTTTACGATCTTTTATAAATAGTATTAGTTTATCGTAGACGCAATGACATGTCAGACGCTGTAACTAGGCGCTAAATGAGTGGCGTCGCGATGGTTTGGAAGCGTCGAAATGGGGGATGAAAACTTTTCGACGAGTTAATTGTTTGTAGGTTGGTAGCAGTGTGTGTGTGTGTGTGTGTTTCGTGAAAAGTTGGTGCTGCATCTTATCTGGTGGATTCGTGCAATGTTTGTTCCTTGAAGACTTTTGAAATATATGCGAAGAGCCTTCAGTCAAAAGTTTAGAATCAGTTATCTTGAGTTAACCAGATTAATAACGAAATCGTGTATTTTAAATCAAGTTTTACAACAGCAATTATTAAGAATATTTTTATGGTTAAAATGACTGATTGCTTAAGTTTCCAAGTTTAAAATTTGTTTTAAACTAATTTGGCTAAGTACTATTATGTATGCATAATAATCGTGCGTGTTAATTCGTTATCAAATAATACAATTGGTTTGCTCGATTGACTCTCTTGCGATTTACTGCAAAACGCGGCCGTAAATGATGCAGCGGTTTGCCACTTACATAAAGAGACCTACAGACCAACGCAACTTATTCGCTGACGCTGCAAATATTTCGCGGCGATAATATTCTTATTCTTATCTTTTTTTTAATGTATAGTTTCATCAGACAAGAAAGAGACATTTTTATTACTTATCTTGGAGGCGGAAGAAAATGCAAAATTAGTATTTTTTTTTACCACAACTTACAATTATTGTAGTGTTTTATCCAGATAAATATATTCCCTTTTTTTATTTCAGGAAAAAAAGAAAGTGGGTCCATGACATTAATTTAGAACGACAAACACAGTTTAATTCTTAAAAATACGTAAATATGTATAAAATGCTATTATTACTATACTTTTTTTATAAATTTGAAATTCAAAAAAATTATAATAATAAGGTCAACAATCAATACTTATAGCTTTCATTACATCCTTTTCCTATTTCCCTCTATATTTTATCCTTTGCTCTTAAATTTTTGTACTCTGCATTACTCTGATCGTATAAAATGAGATAATTTTGCACAATTGAAATCAATTTTTCAGTATTTTTTATTGTTCGAGTGTACGAAATTAATTACGGAGCGAAATAAAACGCTGTCAGCAGCGAATTGAATTCGCCACGAATAAAAACGCTGCATACTCGCAGACGCGACGCGAGAAATGACGCTCAGGTCTGTGTTTGTCCATAAACCGCCACGTATATAGAGCGCTGCAAATTTATCGCCGCGAAATATTCGCAGCATTAGCGGATAATTAGCGTTAATCTGTGGGTCCCTTGACATGTAACTGCGAAGTAAATAAAACAACAAACAATTGTGCGAATCGAACAGAGCTTATACAAAAGTTTTTTTTTTTAGAATTCAAAGATGTGTAAACAAGAATTAATTTTATAATATTTGAATGCTTTAACACACACACAGTGAACTAATTATATTATTATTATAAAAAAAAATTTTGAATTTAATACTGTATTAATTTTAATTAAAAAAATCGACGTTTTCAAGTGTCTCTAGGTACATCATCATCAGGAAAAATGATACAAATGACATAGACAATAAATAAACAGAATATTATATAATTATAGTATATAAGATGACAGGAAAAAGGTCAAATAAAAATGCTCTAGTTTGTTAGCATGCGACTAGTTTCGGTATATTCAGCATACCTTCCTCAAGCAAATCTACAATATTTACTGCAAGGTATATTATAAAGGTATGCTGAATATACCGAAACTAGTCGCATGCTAACAAACTAGAGCATTTTTATTTGACCTTTTTCCTGTCATCTTATATACTAAAATCAATTCGAGAGGTCGTTCAACTTTCATAAGATATTATATAATTACTTTAATACATGAGTTTGTTATGATTAATCAAAAATAGAAAAGTGTGTTTTTCTTGCCGTGATCTCGTGGCATAGTTAGTTAATGCGCCTACCGCGATAGTAGGAGATCCCGGGTTTGAATCCCGGTGAGATAAAATACACTTTTGCAAATTTATAAATTAAATAATGATATAATTAACATAGTGAAAAATCTTTCAAAACTCATTATATTAAATTAAAAAGACTTTAGAATTTAGTTCCGAATTAATTTTAATTAAAAAAATCGACATTTCAACGTATTCTACATCAGAAAAAATGATATAAATGACATCGTTAGTAAATAAACAGAACATAGAAACCAAGTTACTAGGTAACAAAATAAGTAATTAAATAAAAAAATGTATACATTTTTAATTAAAAGAAAACAAATTTTATTTAAATCAGTGCTTTCACACTGATTGATGTTACCTTTTTATTTATAAATTTCTATTGCTTTTATTATCAATCTACTGTTGATCTTGCAATTATTACAGTATTATTATTAATATTATATTATGTGGTACTTGCAATATTAACAGCAGATTAATAAGAGAAGCAATAGAAATTTATAAAGAAAAAGATAATATCAATCAGTGTGATAGCATTGACTTAAATAAAAATTTTACGTTGACCAGTTCGAAACGTCAATTATTAATAAATATAATAATACAACATATATAAATAAATAATAATTATAATAATAATGTTTATTAATCATCAAACAATTTACATGATAGGTCATTCATACATTCCAATTATATATTACAACACTGAATTTTGACACTTGTTTGTTTTGCAAAGTGGTATCGATAATTCAGATTTTCTTCTGGTGCTATAATTGTGTTTGTCAGAAGTTTTCAAGTAAAGTGTCTTATTTGAGTGTATATATTTGATACATTCGCGTTTGTAACAGTTAATATTTTCTCTCTCTTGAAATATTCCTTGCAGCTTTCATTACAATTTAAGGAACATAATATTCGTATTGCTTTCTTTTGTAAAATACAATTAATAATTTTTCTGTACTTGAAGAAGAACCCCATATCAAAATTCCATAATTTAGACAGCTGTGGAAAAATGCATAATAAGCAGTTTTAGCACAATCGTACGAGGTGATTTGTTTAGTTCTGCGTATGCAATATAGTGCTGTTGTCAATTTTACAACCTAAGTCCGTTTCATTTTAATATAATAATACAAAGAAACAGTTTAAATGTCAGTGTATTCGTAATTTCATCTAAAAAGCTAATTTGATGTGTATTTGATTGAAGGTAGAATTCAATTCGACGCAACCAGGTCAAAAGTGGAAACTTAAAGTTACCGAATACGAATCTTCTCATTTGTGCGGCGACGAGTGATCCAGTGGCCGGCGCGGCGTGTGATGGTCCCCTTTTTGCCCGGTTTTGTAGGGCACGATGGTACGGGGCGCGTCCCCGACGCCGTCGTATTGATCTTTCTATACTTATTGTTCAGTGATCCCGACTCTTGCGTGCCGAACATTCCAACATCGCACGTTAACGTCGATTAATTGTGCACGCGCTTACAGATAAAGATTAAACAAAAAAAAAAGCAAAAACACACGGGCTGCTCAATGTATTTCATATTATAAGTGACTCTTAAACGGATGAATGCAATTGTTAAAAGCACTTTAGATTTCAGGTTTTTTCCACTTTGATTAAATTGAAGTTAAGCGATTTTCTTTTGATTGCTTTTTTTTTTTAATTTGAAGTGGTTGTTGAACCGAAGTTGACTGTGTTTTTGATTTAATTTTTAACTGAAGAGAAAACTATTCGAATAGTAGTTGTAAAAGTAATATTAATTTAAAATAAAACGCCTTTAGGTTTATGTTCTGTATTAATATTTATTAGTAATCGACGTTTCGACAAACTCAACGTCCGTCTTCATTAGAAAAACTGATACAAATGACATTTACAGTAAATAAATAGAACATAAATACAACTTAACTACGTAACAAATAAGTAATAATACTCAAAATGTTGAGATTTTATTTTTCCCAAAATTTTACAAGTTACTCAATTATTAAATCGGGTTGTTATTACTTAGCGTAAAAGTCAGCCAGACAATAACATTTGCATTAGTTGTCTGTGGACACTGATCAAAGCACCATACTGACGAACTCCTAAAGAGCGAAACACGTGTCTATGGTTAACTGGCCAGTCATTGATGCATAGCCTAACAAGCCGATTCAATGATTGAGTAATGTAAAATTTTTCGAAAAAAAAAATTATATTATATTAATTTAAAAAATACACTATGAACAATTATTTGTTCAATGTTATAACAAGTAAGTAAGTAACTAGATCATAATTTTTAATTAATTTGGCTTCTATTAATTGAAAATTTATAAATTTCATAATTTGGTTACTTATTTTGTTACCTAGTAACTTATTTCTATGTTCTGTTATTTACTATGAATGTCATTTGTATTATTTTTCTTGATAAAGGTACAATGAGTTCATCGAAATGTCGATTATTATATAGTAATACAGAACTTAAATCTAAAACCATTTTATTTTATATGATAAGTTTGAATAAGTTTTAATTTTTGGTGTGAGCGTGGCGCGAACCAGAGACCTTTGGGGTCCGAGTCTAACACGCTACCACTGTCTTACGGCTGGCTGTAAAATATTAACTTTAAGCAACACATATAATGTAGGAAATAATATACATCTGTTTTACTTTAATAACAAACAAGAAACTAAAATTTTAATGCACTTTGATAACCATAACTCAGTCATAATTTGGCTCAAAAGCCAAAGATTTGTCGTTGCACGGAGAGGAAACAGCATTATGGCTTGGCTTCTCTCGAATAACATAAATGTTCATTACTGAGTCTGCATAAATTTACGGGTAAAAACATCAGAAGTAGTTAGCTGCCATAAAAGTAATGAAAGAGGACTGTTTAATGTGCCCTAATATTTTCTCCAACGAAAATTCGCAAGCGTTCTGTCCGCGTGGAAAACTTTTCCGTTAACCTAACTGATGGAAGTTCACTTTAGCGCGGCAAGATTTTTTCCAGATTTATTTTTTAAAGCTGGGACGATCTTTATTTTATTTCTAAGAAATGAAAGTTGTCAGATTTAAAATTATTAACCGATGAAAATCTTTGTTTAATTTGAACTTTCTTTTGATTATATATATATAATATAATATAATATAATATATATATATATATATATATATATATATATATATATATATATATATATATATATACTTATATGTCGGTCTGTTTCATGTTAAAATAATTTAACATTTTTTTACTACTAGCTTTAAAACGTATCATTTTATATATGAGTCGTATAGATGCAAAACTCACTATTTGCAAATTTTAAGTTCTGAGATATTTGCAAAAAACTGTTATAGCTAAGTGTAATTGTATTTTGATGATAAAATCTTGTTACTAGATGGCAATACTTATTTAAAATCGTAAATCATTGGTTTTATACATCATTAATTCATACAAAGTAACTGTTTGCTTTCCACCAATAAAATTTTTATTGGTGGATAGCAAACAGTTACTTTTGCATCTAAACTATCAACGCAAGTAGTGAGTTTTGCATCCAACACTAAACTTTAAAGAGTGTTTCTCATATTAAATACTGAGTTTTTTTTCTAACTAACCTAAATATCGTATTCCTCGTAAAATTCTACGTCCAAATCGCGCAAAATCTCAATTTTCTCTTTTTGTCGAATAGTGAGTTTTGCATCTATACGCCTCACATCTTGTACTTAATTTGTGAAATTATTTTCTTTACCTTATGCAATAATAATAATAATCCTAGTAAATAATAAAAACAATTGATATCTATCACTTTTTTAATTCGATTCGTAATTTCATTAATCGGATAGAACTAATCGTGTCATTTTTATTATGTAATAATATTGTTATTAATACAAAATATACAACGCATGCGGAAATACTGAATATGTCAATTTATATTATTAGTTTATTTTCAAAATTTTAACATTAATAAGCGTCCACAACGCGTTGTGACATTTTCACATTATCCAAGTAGACAACTAATTAAATTAAATCTATAAAGTCTAAATCAGTACATATTAAAATAAAACGGCTTTGGGTTATATTTCTGTATAAATATTTATTAATAATCGACGTTTCGACGAACTCAACAAATGATATAAATGACATTTACAGTAAATGAACAGAATATAGAAATAAGTAACAAAATAAGTAACTACATCAATATTAACAGTAGATTGATAAGAGAAGCAATAAAGAAAAAAATAACATCAATCAATGTAGAGGCACTGATTTATGTAAATACAATTTAGCTTCCTTTAATTAAAAATTTATAAATTTTATAACCTAATTACTTATTTTGTTACCTAGTAACTTGTTTTTATGTTCTGTTTATTTACTGTAAATGGCAATTGTATAATTTTTCCCTGATGAAAACGACGCACGTTTAGTTTGTTGAAACGTTGATTATTAATAAATATTAATACAGAACTATAACCCCAAGCCGTTTTATTTTAATATAATGAGTTCTGAATGATTTTTTACTATGTCAATATCAATTTATATTTTTCAAAATTTCTTGTTAAAAAATTATTATAGATAAGAGCTAAAACTATAATCTATAATTAATATTTTGACATTTATATCTGAGAAAAAAATCAATTAACATTTTATAAAATAAATGGCAGAAAAGATTGATACTGTATTTTCATAAAACTAATTTTAAAACTATTTACTTCATTTTAGAAGGATAGTATAGTAGATAAAAATCTTTAGACAAACTAAATAGCCGCATTATATTTTAAGGAAAGATAAAATTGTTATTTAATGGCAAGTGTTAGTTGCTGAATGTTATCTTCCGCTGTCGAAACTATTTTGCAGAAAACAATTTTGCGATTGCTACGAACATCTTTATATAGTCTTTGCAATTACGTATAAATAGGACGAAGTTGTCTCGAAAATTGAGTTTGTAATTTCATAATAAACTCATTTAAAAACGGTAAAATCTACTTAATCCCGCTCCAATAAGCAAAGTTATTTAGCTCTCTCTTTCTTGTTTATAATTTGCTTCGAGTGCCGATTTTAACACACTGACAAATTAAAACAATCCTGCGTTAATTTCTACACAGAAAGTATAAAATTAATAAAATAAAACTGATTTAGGTTAAAGTTCTGTATTAATATTTATTTAAAATCGATGTTTCGACAAAACTCAAAGTCCGTCTTCATCAGGATAAATGATATAAATGATATAAATAACAAAACATAGAAACAAGTTACTAGGTAACAAATACAACGTATAGTAACTTGTTTCAATGTTCTATTATTTACTGTAATATCATTTATATCCTTTATCCTGATGAAAACGGAGTTAAGTTTTGTCGAAACATCGATTTTAAATAAATATTAATAAAGAACTTTAACCTAAAGCAGTTTTATTTTAATATAAAGATTTGAAAGTTTTCTGACTGATAAAATTAATATATTTTTGTTTAATATTTTAGAATTTGTTTCTGAAAATTTGTAAAAGAAATTGCCTTTATTTTCTCTTAAATTTTTTTTTTTGTATATAATTGACTAATAAAATTTTGCAGTAAATTTGGTTTTTCATATGTTAAGCTCAGCTTTAACTCAGTTTGTACTGTGCACTGTGCAGTATTAATTAAAATTTTGGACTGACATACGGTGGAATACACACTCGCTATGAAATAACTGTGCAATTTTGACCTGTGCAGTTAAGACTGTGCATTAAACTGGGCGTGTATGGGTCATACAGTATGGCATTATCTTAAACAAGAGTTAACTTTTATCGTACGAAAGGGAACTTTAGTTCCCGGCAAGAAGTGGGTCCCGCTGGCCGAATGGGAACTTTCATTCCCACTACAACAACAAGCTTAAGTGCGGGATTTCTCTCGCTGTTGCTACAGCGAGGGGAATCCCAGGCCTAAGCTTTTGGGTACATGGCGTGATTGTATATGTATGTATTTTCTTTATAAATGTTTTACTTTTCATAAATAACTCAAACAATAGATTAGATAGAGGCAAAAAAGTAAATGCTTGCAGAACTGAATTTAAATGCTCAAAAAAGCTTCGGCCGAGAGACCCCACTCAGTTGCCTTTCAGCAACTGATCAAAGCACCGTATTGATGAGGTCCTAAAGACCGAAACACGTGTCTACGGTTAAACTGGCCAGTCATTGATGCATAGCTTAACAGCCGATTCAATGACTGAGTATCTTGTGAAATTTTGGGAAAAATATAAAATCTCAATATTCTTGAGTATTATTAAATTCATATAAAATAAATGACAATTAAAAAAAATAGATTTATTAAAGTTTCCATAATTTTCACAAATGAAAATAAATAATCGTAAAAAAAAACCCAAGAAAATATAATAAGTTTAGTTGAGCGCCATTAAATTTAAACACAGAAAAATTCCACAACATTAAACTGGTAGGAAAATGGACTAATAAAATTTAAAATAAAAAACACTTTATGTAAAATATGCGGTCAAACTTTTGCCACAATTTTAACCATTTTAACTTTCTAGCTAGTTGAAAATGCTTTAAAACTTACAACAGTTAAGAGAAATGTATGGATATAAAAGTTTAGTAAATTTAAACGAAACTCACCTTATGGAAACGAGTATCATGGCAAAGATGAGATATTTGCCCAACAGTGGAACGACAAGTGATGTCGGCGGTATAATTTCAACTACCAGCAAGAAGAACACGTGGAGACTAATTAGAATTGATATAGATAATGTTACCTGCAAAAGAAATATACAAATGTTACATGAACATCCATTAAGATACTAAATAAATATATAATGAATTTATAGAAACGTCTGCGACGAGGAAAATTAAATTAATTAACTAACTAATTAATAATATTAGAAATATTAAATTAAAGTTAATTAATTAACTTAATTAAGTATAATTATAATTAATAAAATTATAATAATTAATTTATAATTAATTAAATTAATTAATTAGGTTAAAGTTAAAGTTAAAGAAGACTAAAAAGCAGAAAATAATTATTTAAATAAAAAAAATTAATACACCACGTTGTTAACATGAACTAAAAAGTACAAAATAATTTCTCCTAACCGCATACAGATTTATAAACCCTTGCAGAAAAACTTAGGGCGCATGCAATAGATAATAGTAAGAAGTGTAGGGAGTAGCTGTCGTTTTTCTGTCGTTTTTTTGTCGTTTTTCTGTATGGGGCTAAAAGAAATTATTTTATACTTTTTAGTATTTAATATAAATTTAAAATAATTGCAATTTATTTTGAATAAAAATTTTTTTTAATTGAAATTTTTGTAAAATTGTAAAAACAAAATATTAAATACTTAACATAAACAAATAGTTCCAAATATTTGTAGTTTTATATATTGACAAATAAAATAACTGTAATTGAGTTTAACAAAATAAATAATGAAAGTGGAAAACAAGTATTATTCAGATGATTTAGAATAGAAAACATAAACAAGTGAGTAATGCTGTGAAGATGCTTTCATTTGGCTTAAATTATAAGCGGATTTCGTCGCAAAAGATATTGTTGAAAATTTCACGGTTGGTTTGATAAAGTAGGCTCTGGTTTTTGGCGGTCTATAAAGAAAATTAGTTATAATACGAAAGGCCCTTTGACTCGTATTTGCTCTAGCGCCTCGAATCTCCCACGCTCTTCTCTCATTTTAACACCTTAAGGAATGAAGCTGTTTTTCGCGAAAGATTCTCAAAAGAAACTTAGATGTTAAAAAGATAATGCAAATTGGTTCTGGTTGATGAAAAATAAAATTGATTTCAGAAAATATTAATGATTTTGTTTTCGTTGCTTTTCGTTCAGTAATTAAATATGAAAATATTGAAAATTATCTCAAAAATAAACTACACTGCAAAAACAAAAGAAAAATGACTGGTGTAGGAATGATATGAATGAATATATGAAGATAGTAAAATTCAAAAAATGTTGATGTAAGTCAATTAAGATTGTTCGGCCATTTTGAGTAAATATCTAGTAAACGTTTGTTAAATAGCATATATGTGAGTGATATTAAAGATATATGTGTGCATGGGCGTTTGATGAGTAGATAGGAAAGCATGATTGAAAGTGTTTTGAGTGAGTGTATGTTTTCAAATAGTAAGAATAACAGCATGTATAAGAGGTATCATAAATGTGGATAAAACAAAAGCAATAATTAATTTCTACTTGAATGAAAATAGGTACATTCTAATAGGTACATAACCTGATTGTGTATGTATGTATGTACGTATATTTAATAATAATTAATAACTGACAAATTAGCGTTCTTGTTAGAATACAGTGAAATTTTCGTATTATAATTATTTCAAAATATTATTCACATTAGACAAAAAAACGTAATTTTATATTGTAAAATCGTAGAAAAATTATCTATAACATTCTATCCGCAAATAATTATAATCACATGTGGTTTGTGACGCAAAGTTCATCTTTATTACATATATAATAGTAATCAGATCCCGTAATTTCGAAGTGGAACATAGGTGCTACATGTTTGAGAAGTTGTTTTTTAACATTGTATTGTAAAACAGCGAAGTAAGGGCCCTACAGCTTATAGTGGGCTTAGATTATAATTATTTTAAAATATTATTCATATTAGACCAAAAAAAGTAATTTTATATTGTAAAATCGTAGAAAAATAACATTCTATCCGCAAATAATTATAATCACATGTGTTTTGTGACGCAAAATTCATTTTTATTACATATATAATAATAATCAGATCCCGTAATTTCGAAGTGGAACATAGGGGCTACATGTTTGAGAAGTTGTTTTTTAACATTGTATTGTAAAACAGCGAAGTAAGGGCCCTACAGCTTATAGTGGGCTTAGAATCACATGGATGCAGTTGATATCAGTTCAGTGGTATAAAGTTTAAATATCAGGAATAATATTTTAATTTAAATTCTAGTGTAAGCGGGGCGCTAACCAACACGCTATCACTAGTCTATAGCTGCCTTATTTGCATACTCATTGAATAATGTATTATTACTTAATAATCTATAATCTACATACTATTTTCGTAAAAAGTATAGTAGATTAGTATTTTTTAAATAATGTATATTTTTTAATACAAATAATTACAATTTAATAGATAATATTAGTATTTTAATATATTCTCTTTTTCTTGCATAGATTAACAAATACAAGATAATATAAACAAGAAAGTACATCCGTCTCTTAGATGAAAATGTCAACTACTTAAGCGCCATCCAGTTCCTGTATTGATCGATCTTAATTAAAATCGTCACAATCAACTTCCTTCCGGGAGAAAATATCTCAAATATCTTAAGAAAATCACAAGCTCGCAGCTTCGAGTACATGTTCCAGTATATCATCAAGAAAGGAGAGAACTCTTAAGATTGCTAAGTGTTTAAGCAATCTTGCTTCGTCGTGACGAAAACAGGACGAGAGGCGTTCCAGTTTTGTTGCCATTTACGTACATTGTTTGCAGACATCTCTCTGTTGCAACATCCCAAAACGTTCGTCAGTTGTCATTCTGGATGAGTCTCGGAGAATTCTACATTACCGACAAACACAACGCAGGATGAAGTAGATGGCGCATATATCTTGTGAACTCCCTCGCTTTTATACAGTTAATTACGTATTTATTCCAAGTTCCTTCTTGCATTATATGTCTCTTCGTATATGCCGTACACCTTCTGTAAACTTCTGTAAACTAGGAGATGTTAGAAGCAGTACTTATGTTTACTTGCTTTTAAATAGATGGTGGGATGTATAGTATTGTATTTCATATCATTATATTAGATTTTTCAAGTTGTTTGCTTAATATTTATTTTCTTAGTAAATATTGTAAAAAGTTGTACTGTATGAAGATTGATTGTTCATAATATTGAAAATATTTGTTTTGTTAAACTAAAAATATTAACGGCTGTTTGATTTTGTTATGAGCATTGACATTCAATTTGAAATTTAATCCGTTTAAATAAATAAGTATTGAGATTTTTAAAGCAACGGTAGGCAATTCTTGTCCTTAAATAATTTTTATCCGGCTTGGAAAGACCGAAAATTTTTTTTTCTAACTCACCCAAACCTAGTGTAATAGATACAAAATTATATAATAATTTACTAAAATTTATTCTTGGTTAGGTTATAAAATATAGAATTAAATTTTCTTCGATAGCTACGAAAGGTTTCCAATTCCTGCTTTAGAATATAATTAAATATATTTTATATTGATCTGAGAAAGATATGTTTTAATTTTGTTAAAATATTATTAAAATTTACTCTGAAAAATAACTATATTACATATAAAAGAAATTTTAAAAAATCTAAAATTTATTGTTTACAGTTAAAAATAATTTTATTTTTATAATATATATACTTAAATACACAATCATGTCATGTACCCAAAAGTGTGTAGCATAAACTCTTTCCACTATCCCAAAATTAGTTTTCTTCAAACAAATAAACTCGAGCTTTATCCATATTCATGATACCTATCATACGAATGTCATAAGAATAGAATAACATATATGAGAAGTATCATAAACAAAAGAAAAAAATATATTTATCTCAATGAATTATGTTTTGGCGGAAACTAATTTTGTTTAAATGAATGTTATTTTTATAATTATTATAAAATATTACTAATAAAAACATCTATTCACATATTTGGAAATATTTTTTTCAAAACACCTCATACCATTAAATTGATGTTTTAACACTGTAAAATTTTTTTAGAACTCATTATATTAAAATAAAACTGCTTTAGGTTAAAGTTTTGTATTTATTTAACTTTAAGTTAAAGCAGTTTTATTTAACGTTAAGTAGTAATAATAATCCTGAATTATTTATTATTTGACGGCTATCTAAACATTTACATAATGAAACATTATAATTCAGTACATTAAAATAAAATTGCTTTAGGTTAAAGTTTAGTTAAAGTTCTGTATTAATATTTATTTATAATCAACGTTTCGACAAACTAAATGTCCATCTTCATCAGGAAAAATGGCACAAAATTATTTGTATCAGTTATCCTGATGAAGACGGACATTGAGTTCGTCGAAACGTCGATTATAAATAAATATCAATACAGAACTTTAACTTACAGCAGTTTTATTTTGCTGTTTTAACGTTAAGTAGTAATAATATCCTGAATTATTTATTATTTGTCGTATGTCTACACATTTCCATAATGAAACATTATAGTTCATTAAAATTATTATAATCAATTTTGCATTCTACATAAATAATTTTACAATAAACACGCATTTTTCTATTTCAGATATAATCTAAATTCTCAAACGTTTCATATACATAAAACACCTTTTTACAACAAATTTTTATGCACGCTTAACACGCGATATAATTATGACAAAATATAAAATACTTATAAATAATTCAGCACGTCACTTTGTCCGACAATCAACTGACTATCAAACATTTGTTCACCGTGAACAATTACTGTTTACGATTCATCTTTTTTTTTATGCAACCGCAATAAACATGTCGGGGTATCCAGTGTTCGTATTTCTCCGGGTCCAGCACCTCGTAAAAAACTAACATTTTAAACGACAAATATTTGGCGATCGTAAAAACGACGAAACGAAAACGTTACTACACGAACTGGGTATGCTCTCGAAAGCCAGCCGTGCGATCAGCGCACGAAATCGAACATACAAAATGCCGGAATTCCTTAACGGAAATTTACATATTATTTAAACATGTGTCGAAGCGGATGTGTTGACAGCTAGTGTTCAATGGCTTGAGATATTGCCAAATGAGCGAGCTAGCTATAGGAGTGAGTGAACTAGTCGTATAAAAGTGTTTCAAGATATGGATAAGTTTAAAGTTTTAGTTGGTAGTACAATATGTGGATTATTGCATTGTCTTTTATTGTTTTCTACACTGTAAGAAACAAATTTTAAATTTATGTAATTTTACATAAATTTTAACAGTAAAAATAACAAAATTTTGTAATTTTATTATGATAATTTACGTAATATTACATTTTTATAAAAAACTACATTCAAAAAACATGTAGAATTACATAAATTACGTATAAAATTACATACATTTTTTACAGTGTATATTGGATTTTGCTTAAAGAATTATTAAAATTTCTGTGGTTTCAATATACCTTAGTAACAAAATTTAATAATACCGTATTTACTCGAATATAACGCGATATTTTTTGACTAATTATTTCCCGTTAAAAAGTTGACAGGCGCTAAATTCGAGGTCTAGGTAATGGAATGCTTATCTGATTGAATTTTATTTATATTTATATAATATATATATATATATATTAGGGTGTACGTTATTTTAAATTTTTTTGATCTCACCTCCTAAAAAGTTTCAAAATGTTAAAAAAAATAAAGTGTTCAAAATTATAACAATTTATTTTATCACTAACCCATGCCGTAAGACGGATTTTCTTTTTTAATTAGCTTAAGGGGGTTTTCTTCGCCGACATTTTTATATGACTAAAAATTATTATTTCAAACTCAAGCTTGCCTAAAATGTAACTCAAACATTGACAAGTAAAAGCATACAAGCATTATATAACTTATCTTTTGATTTTATTAAAAAAAAAAATGTTGAAAATGAGATAGAAAACGGGCCTTTAGACTAGAAAACCCCATAAGCAAACAAACATAAGCAAATTAAAAAAGAAAATTCGTCTTGCGGCACGGGTTAACGTAAAAATAAATTGCTGTAATTTTGAACACCTTATTTTTTAACATTTTGAAACTTTTTAGGGGGTGAAATCAAAAAAATTTAAAATAACGGACACCCTAAATTATATATATATATATATATTACAGATTAAAAATAACTTCAAAACCTTTATAAAATATACATCCTTCGGAAAAAATCTAAAAAGCTTCAGGCCAGAGACAGAATTACGATCTGTCACTAGCTACTATGATGTGACACACAAAAAAGAAGAAGAGGAAAAAAATTGCCAAATAATCGAAAATATTCTTAGCGCCGGTAGGCATATAAACTTGTCTGAAAACGGAGAAATGTATATAGGTGACCGATAAAAGAAAAGCGAAGGCAAAGAAATGTCATTTCTAGCTGTGAGAGACAAGCAGAGTTTCAAGTTGCTTTTTATTGCGAAGCAAATGGGATAGTTGTTATGCGCCTGACAGTAACCATTCGAGAAATATATACCGTCAAGTATGTTCTTACTGTAGTCTAGTTTAAATAATTAATTTTCGATTCTTTTGTCTAAGGCCCGCTTTCATTAACACTGGTTAAATTTACTTCAAAAGTAAATTTTATTCTCTTACTAAATGAATGTTATTTTAACGATTTAATATTAAATTATTATTATTAAATAATTAGTAATAGACAGAATTTAAAGTTATATATTTCTATTATTTTCTATGCCAACGTTTCGACAATCACTATTGCCTTCTTCTTCGGGCTAGCAGAATATTTTAGTTGATGTTACATGTGTGGAACATCAACTAAAAATATTCTGCTAGCCCAGAAGAAAGCAATAAAGATTGCCGAAACGTTGGCATAGAAGATAATAGAAATATATAACTGACTTGAATTGCGTCTGTTACTAATTATTTTTTAAATATTACCAGTCGAATATTTTCCAATTTAATTATTTTTATTATTATTATTATTATTATTATTAATAATAGTAACTATTTTTAATATCACTAGACTGAATATATTCTCCTTTTATAATACGGAAATCTATGAATCACATACATTAATTTCTTAAGTTATATTTAACTCATGTTTAATAAACTGGTCATAAGAGTCTTTGATGAAGTATGTTGTTAGTTAAAAATAATATATGTATTATAAATTTTTTGTGTATAAAACAAGTTTTTGTTAAAAATAAATTAATTGTATATAAAAATAAGATTTATTTTTTTAAAATAAAACTGCTTTGTGTTTAAGTTCTGTATTAAAATTTATTTATAATCGACGTTTCGACGAAACTCAACACTCGTCTTCATCAGGAAAAAACTGATACAAATGACATTACAGTAAATAACAGAATATAGAAACAAGTTACTAGGTAACAAATAAGTGAACAGATCATAAAATTTTAATTTTTTTAATTTTTTAATTTATAGTTAAACTTATAAATATTAAATTGATGATAAAACAGACAATAAAAACCGGTAATTAAATATTTTAATGACGCTTTATGCAACTGATTCTAACTATGCTTTATCAGATAATTTACTTTTTGTGTATTTTACATTGCTGGAATGAAACAAAATAAAAGAAAAATAAAATATTCAAAATTATCTCAATCTGCTATTATAAGACATAAAGTTTGTGTAAAGATAAAAGTATTTGATAAAGTTTTGTAAGAAACAGAATGTTTTGTTAAAATGATAGAAATGAATTTAATAAATTATTTAAGAGGGTATTCCTTTTGTAGCATCGATTTTTTAGGTGATTTTCAACATTTTTTTGGAAACTTTTACAACAAATACAGTGTATCACATTTATATCGTTGGAAAGTGTATTTATTAAAGTTTTGAGCAGTATTTTTTTTTCAAAAAAATTAAATTTTTACTTCAAAAAATGGCTTCAAAGTGATTAGGTCATCAAAATTCAGATTTGCCAATGGTGGCAGATAAAACTCGCGTTCTACATTTCTGAAACAAAAACAAATTAGATGTTAGTATAGAGGTTAAAATTTGTTGAGAGAAAATAACCAGTATATTATTTATAAGAATATTTTATTTATGGCGATCGATTTCGGCTATGTAGCCATTATCAAGCCTGCTGAAAAAATTACACACAAAAACATAGTATACACATTTTATGTCATAATTTGAAAAATGAAAATTACAAAAATAGTTTTTAAAATGTATGTTAAAATGCTATTAAAACTTTTTTTAAAAACTATTTTTGTAATTTTTATTTTTCAAATTATGACATAAAATGTATGTACTATGTTTTTGTGTGTAATTTTTTCAGGAGGCTTGATAATGGCTACATAGCCGAAATCGATTGCCATAAATAAAATATTCTTATAAATAATATACTGGTTATTTTCTCTCAACAAATTTTAACCTCTATAACAATCCCAGTATAAAATAGAAAAATTCATCAAAAAACTAGATGTTAGTACTTGTAATACACGTAATTTTCGTTAAAACCTACAAAATATATAATTTTTACCCCTAAACCAAAAAAAGGGCCAATTTTAAGTACTTTTTATTAGAAGGCCGCTATTTTGAAAATAAATGAAAAATTATACATTTTGTAAGTTCCAACGAAAGTTACTTGTGCTACAAGTACTAACATCTAACTTGGTTTTGTTTTAGAAATAAAGAACGCGAGTTTTATCTGCCACCATTGGCAAATCTGAATTTTGACTTGATCACTTTGACGCCATTTTTTGCAGTGAAAATTTTACTTAGGTATTTGAAAAAAAAATACTGCTTAAAACTTTAATAAATACACTTTCCAACAGCATTGTTTACTGTATTTGTTATAAAAGTTCCCAAAAAAATGTTGAAAATTTTAAAATCGATGCCACAAACGGTAATATATCGAAATATAAAAAATGTAATATAATATTGAAATATAATATTCAATTTAATATCTCCAAATGAAAGCAAATAGTCGTTTTTGTCACAAAAACCAACAAAAAAATAACTAAACTAGAGATCAAGTTGATGTTGCTAGTGAATAAAAAGAAATAAACAGTTCGGTTCTCAGGAGTATAATTTCGTTTAGCTGGCTGACAGGTAGGCTATAATGGTGCAACTCTGATAGATACTTCTTATTTATAATACCCAAAAGACCGATATCGATAATTTTCAGACTTTTATTGATGGTCGCTCGTGTGAGGAGACAGTTTTGTGTGTTTTTTTTTGATACTTGAAGAAGCACACGCAGCATTAAACGAAAAAGAAAAGAAAATTAGACACAAAGAAAGAAATATAAAGACAATTCGTCAAATAAATAAAATTTTGGATAGGGTGTGTTGCTGTTTTAAATAGTTATAATTTAATAATTTGTAAAAAAATATTCATTTTAGTTTTATGTACGAAAAAGGTTGTACCCTGAATTTTTTTTACTTTAGATCTGAGGTTTTTACTTTTAACTTAAAAGTAAACGTGTTTTTGAACAGTAAACTATGTGAAATAAAAATAAAAAATTAATAGAAAAAAAATAGTAAGTAACAGTATCTATAACTAGTTTGAAAGCGTTAATATTCGTTAATATTTAAAATAAAACGATAAATAAACAATATAATAATACTCAAAAATATTGAGATTTTAAATTTTTTCCAAAATAAATAAATAAACAGAACATAGAAACAACTTACTAGGTAACAAAATAAGATACTAGATCATAAAATTTATAAATTTCTGATTAATTACATTAATTAAAAATGAATGCATGTATTATAATTTTTACTAAAATTAAAGGTATTAAAAAAGTTAATATATCAAAAATTACTACAAATGTAAAAAATATTTAATAATATAATTTTTACACCATATTGATTAACAATAAGTTGTTAACATATTATGTATGAGTAAACAAAATTTATTTAAATAAATTTACATGATTTGTAAATGTCATATAATATTAATTATGATAAATAACGAAACAAAACAAATATATACATCAAAAATTATTTTTGTACTCATGTTATTCATCGATAATGTAAACCATATTTTGTGTCATTAAAAATAAATAAATATGATAAATCAAATATTTATTTTTCATTGATGTATTAGTTAATACAAAAATTATTTTTTTATTATACATACAATTTTAATAACTACTAGATAAAGTGCAAAGCGTTGCTTTGTTGCAATATGTTTAATTTTATTTATAAAACATTTAAATATAAAATAGTGCTGGAAACCGAATCCAGATAATTTTAAATCCGGATCCAAAAATATCCGGATAATTAGGATTAGGATTCGGATTCGAATCTCGGATCTGAATCTCAGTTCCAGATTTCAGATCCGAGGGTATTCGAATCTACGTGTTTTATATTTTTATATAGATTTTTCACGTATTATACAAATATGTGTGTGTTTTTTTTTTAAATATATCTACATAATCAGACTGTATTATTGAAATAACCATGCGAGGAAGAATGAATATTAAATAGACATTTTACAAGCTGTATTTTTTTATTCAAATGCGAAATAAATGTGTGACAGCAATTATATACATGTATCTAAAAGAATCACATGTTCAATGTGCCTTAAAATTATATATATACAATATGTTTTTATATATATATATATATATATAAATATGTAGTGTGTTTCAGAAATCAAAATACTCAGGCTACATATAATGTGTCAAAAGAATTATATATACAATATGTTTAAAGAATCATGTATGCAATGTGTAATCATAGATCCGGATATCGGATCCGAATCTTAGGTGCGGATATTAGATTCGAATATGAAATTATCTGAGAATCAGAAATGCAGATATCTGATTCTTTTGTATCCGGCTATTCGGATCCAATTTTTTCAAATGTTGATAACACTAATATAAAGTAACCTTGATATAACTTGTTTTTACTAATTTTTTTTAAAGATTATTTATTCGATTTATTTGTTTTCAAATTTAATCCTATATAAATAACACTATTTTCTCTATTGTTAATACCAAAAATTTGAAAATTTTGAAACATACCTGCACAAGATATTATTTAACGTATTCAATATAAAACTTTATATTTGATTTACCATAGCATTTAGAAATGTGAGCACAGAATGAAGCAGAAACACTAACGTCCAATTTCATAAACGCCAGTTAAATTTTAACCTAAATAATTATAATTAACTTAAAATTAAAATTAAAAATTTGTTTAATATAGTTAAATTAACATAGTAAAAAAATCTTCAGAACTTATTATATTAAAATAAAACGGATTAAGGCTGTAGTTCTGTATTAATATTTATTAATAATTAAAGTTTCAACGTACTCGACGTATATCTTCATCTACGGCTTGTATTTATAAAGCCCTAGAAAAGCTTTAACCGCAAGTACAAAGTACTTGTTCTGTGATCATTCATTTAGACACTTTTCGAAACTGTAAAACGTGCGTACGTATAGTACGTAATCTAGTTAACCTACGATTATCTGCTATTAACTCTTAAAATAAAAGTTTGCATTAAATATAACATCAACAATTTGTCAAAAGAAGTTATTTTCCGCTAACTTTGCAAAAATTATAATAAATAAAGTTTTTACAAATTTATTAAGATATTGCAAACCATTCATCTTCTTTATAGATTTTTATGAAAAGTTATCAAACAGTGAATATTAAAAAGAAAGTTAAAGTAAGAATACCAGAAAATAAAATAAGAAAGTTTGAACGCGAACGGCCGCGACAAAAAAGATTAAATTCGTTGTTATTTGACAAATGTGTCGAATTTTTTCTTTCGACATAAAACATTTTTGTATAACTCCATTATGATCAAATAATTTAACTTTATATATAGGGGAAGCACGCTAAAATCATCCATCACATTATATTTGGACTAATCATAAATGTCAATAATGAAAAATGTTGCACGGATGAAATTTTGTACGCGTCTGCGCGTTTACACTGGAAAATTGTGAAACTAAAAAGTATAAATTGAAGTTAGTGTTACAATAAATGACGTTCCTGCTCATTTAACTTGATAGCGAGAGAAATAAAAAAACGGTTATTTTTAGTATAGTATAAAATTTAATTGAAACTGATAAATAATTTTCATGTTGTAAGATTAAAACACTTTTGTTTGGAATGTATTCTGTTAAAAATATAATGTTTTAAATATTATTTTTATTATTTTAAAATAAATTCTTAGTTGACATTTAAGATTGAAATATTTAGAACACAAAAGAAATATTTTTAAATATTAATCGGATCAAAATATTTTTTTAAATATTCCCATTTGCTTTCAGTGTTTTCTAATTAAATACTTTTAATTTGTCTGTTAGATATAAAATCACTTTAGAGAAAATTAATTATTTTGTTATATTTTGTGATTTAAAATAATTTATTTTTAAGGTTGGTTGATACAAAATTATAAGAAAATTTATTACATAGAGAGTAAGGTTGGGTTGCACAAAGCATAGTTAACTTAACCAATGAGTTAATTGTCAACTGTCTGCGAATCGCTTCTACTTATTACATAATACGTTCACAATATATATATATATATATATATTTATAATTTTTATTTGTTAATTTTTTATTTGTTCACAGGTTAAATACAGAGGTTAGATTAAAAGGCTAGTTTTTAATTTTTTGCTATTATAATATATTTTTTACATACACACATACACAATCACGCCATATACCCATATAAGAATGTGGCACAAACTCTTTCCACTATTTCGAAATCAATTTGCTCTAAACATCCCTATCCAGACAAGCAACTTTAGATTCATCCACATTCATAATACCTCTCATACATGCTCCTCTATTCCTACAACTTGGAAACTTTTGCTCACGTAAAACACTCTTAATCATACCACTTCAACTACTCATCGGACGTCCACACAAACGCATACCTTCAAAATCATTCATATAGATTTTTTTAACCAAATGTTCATTAGATATTTGCTCAAGATGGCCGAACCATCTTATCTGACTAACACCAACTTTTGCAACGTTTTTTTTCAATTTCACACTCATCATATACTAATCTCTTTCGTACCCGATTCCTCCTAGTTACATCACATACACCACGTAAATATCTCAATTCCAAAGCAGTCATTTTTGAGCCAAACCCAATATTAACTACCATACATCAAAACAGCATTATAATCGCATTTCAAACGGAAACATGGAAACATTTACATTCCTAGCAAAAGTGCCCAAAGAACCCAAAACCTACATTTTTCGTCATAAAAAAATATTTTGATGTGCATTTACATTATTTGTTTTGCATTTTATTTTCTTGTCGTAATTATACCAATTTTGTACTAAATAATATCAATTATGTCGTGCAAATAAATACCATCCAATGTAAACTAACTTTTGAAAACTATTTACTGCATAAAGGAAATAAAAAATATGTCAACTAATTATATAGTTAGTTCAAAAATATGAGAAAATTTAATAACGTTCTATTATTCTTCTTCAACGAGAAATTTTGACAACTATCCATAATTATTCTCTTCCATTTCACATGCTCATCATCTCTATTTTTTTTCTTCTTCCACACACACAATACAAGCATCATTTCTCCATACAAACCACTTCACTCATATTTTTTATTTTCAATTTATTCGAAGAGGACGACAACGTTGCTGCGCGTAGAAAACGCGTAAGTGAATACATTTCTCAATGTCATGAACAAAAGTTTGCCGTACCCCCCCCCCCGTTCATCTGCTTGCTGGCTCCAACACGCACGATTCAAATTCTTTCTCTACGAGAATCGTTTGTGAAGAGCACCAAGCAAACGCAAAGCGTTCATTACCGAACGAAACTCAAACCTATTCGGGAAAATGACTCCTTGGTGCTGGGAAGAAAGAAAATCCGAGATTTGGTCTTAGTCCTATATAGCTGAAGCGTCGTCCCATTAACGGTGGCCGTTGGCGGTTTATTGCTTCGGCCAGGATTAAGACTACCCCCCCGGAAGTGACGTCATCAGCCCCTCGACTGTAAGATGTCGACACCACTGTTCGTCATTTGTTCGCGTTTGGATTGCTCTGTTAATCGACCCAGATGTAACGTTTCTTAGGGTTTTATTTCAATTACCGAAGCGTGGTGAAAGTAAGATTTCGTTGTTAGGTTTTTAGATTTTTTTTGTTTTGTTTTGTTTGTGGATAAAAGTAGGATTTGTGTTTACATTTTTCTGGATACTGAAAAGTTTTTTGCTTAATTTGTGATGATGTTATTAATGAATCAAAGAAAAAGTTCTGAAATTTTACAGGAATAAATCTTATCTTGTAAACATTGATATGAAAATTTTCAAGTTTTTTTTTTTCGCAATAACTTTAATGCGCTCATTCAATAAATTTGTGTTTTTATTATATGTTAAACTAGAGTTAAAAATAAGAGATCCGTTTTATTTTCTTATTTTTGAATAAAGTATAATACAGAGAAAAAATTGTTAAAATTGCTAAAATTTATATGTGACGTCACACGTCCAAATCTACACCAAAGATTAAATAAGATCTTCCCTAGATTAAATTACATCTAACGGACTAGATATGGATATAGGCATTAAACCTATTCCGCGATTTACACTGAAGATAAGTTCCACACAAAACCGTGAAATTAAAATCTTGAATTTTGCTAAGTAAAACCGTGTAAAACGAAAATAAAACCAAAATGTGTTTTACTCAGTCATTTATTTACGTAAAACCAAAGTAAAACATCTTGAAAAACTTAAAATTATACTTCCTTCATAAAATAACCAATATATGTAGGTAATATAAGTACATATTTAATTCATTTTACACTAGGAACAAAAAATAAGAGAAAAACAAAAAGATCCTTAAAAAGTTAATTATAAATTTAATTACTGTCATCACTTTTATGAACTATCAGTCTTTTCTTCCTGATGTCACTTTCATTACTTGAGTTTTCTGAATGCGAATATAAATTTTTATCAGTTTTTTGAAATTAGTTAACTTATAAACCGTGTAAAAGTGAAATCGTGTATATTAATATAATATATCTAACATTTAATATTTTTGAAATATGAAAATTATTGTTTTATACTAAAATTATTTAATAACACCAAATAAAATCAAATAAATTGTTTATTGCTATTCTTCATATTTTGATATTGCCGACTGCTGTGCCGCACCGCACAGCCACTAATCAGTATTTTTCAGCTCTCAGTTGCGCCTGCGTTAGTTTGACTTTACTTCTAACGTCACGATTTGAATGAGTTTACTTTTAACTTTAATTTACCAATTATCGACATCAATTATAAATATTTTAAAAATACTTTTGTTTTTATTCAGGATCAAGTTTCGATTTACATTAAAAAATACTACTTTTAATTTTTACTAGATATACATTTATTTAAAATATTTACGACACTATTTTATAGTTTGTTAAAATATATTATTATTTAATATAATTAAATTTGAAAATATATTTTACAAAGATAAGTTTTACCTATTATAATGTGCAGCTAATTTTAAAATTAATAATTAAAACACCTATTAAAAGTAAAATTTTCAGTGTTATTTTAAACACTGCATTTTTATCATTTAAGTATTTAGTTTTATAAAAATATACAAAAAATTTAATTTATTTGTAGTATATTACGATTTTCGATAAGCAATAATTACGGTAACACGAAAAATATAGATTTATTAACACATTAATTTAAAAATAGATTATATCGAATATAGATTTGAAATTTACTTCCCTCAGGCAATCAATTGAAAAACATAAATAAAACCGAATCAAATGCATTTAAAAACATTTTAAAATTACAATTATACGTTTCAATATCGATTTGATACAACAAATTATTTTGTAAAATTAAATTTATCACATTTTATATAAAAAATTATCATTAAATACATTCATACATTTTCATACATATATACATATATTTTCTCTATAATTACAAATGAAATCAAAAACATATTCGGTGTGGCACAAACTTTTTCCATTACCCCGAAATTGATTTCTCCAAACATTTCTAACCAAACAAACAACTTTAGCTTCATCTACATTCATAATACCTCTCATTCATGCTCTTCTATTTCTACTACTTGTCGTGCTATATACATCTTTTGTAGTAAATTTTCTATATTTGTCGTTCGATGTACAGGGCCGTATTTAAGCATAGGCTACATAGGCTGCAGCCTATGGGCCCGCACCACAAAGGGGCCCGCACCACACGTTTCAAATTTAAAGTAAATAATTGTTTAAGGGGGCATAGTACTTTTTTCAATAAAAAAGTAGTCCACTTTCATTATTTTTTTTTCTCAATAAAGGGAAGGCGTAAAGCATTGAAACTTTTTGTATAATGTAGATGCTTTATTGAAAAATACGTTAGAATTTTTTCATCGCCCTCCCCCAAAAGCTCCCCTCCCTAGCACCCTATCCCGTAGACCAAATCTGAAGTGCCGAGGTCCACGGTTCCATAGATATCTCGGGACTGGGTTATCGGAAACAAAAATTATTTCGGATTATTAAAGTTGAATGTATTCCCCATCGTTTGACCGATTTTTTTTTGAAAACTGTTTTTTTTTTTTGCAAAATGGCGGGCTTGCACAAAAGAGGTCAATTTTTTTCCCTTTTTTATGACTTTGACGTAAAAAAATATAACAAATCAAAATTTTAAAAAAAGGATGGGTCAAACGATGCGGAATTCTATTAGCTTTCAGAAGAACAAAAATTTAAATAAATCCGATTGTTTGTTCTAGAGATATCACTGGAACCGACAAAAAAAATATGGTTTCGAAGAAAACGCGGTTGAAGTTTCAAAATGAGTTTAATGTCACATAAGAAAAGCCCAAGTGAATTTTTATGTTTCTTTACAAAAAGTGATGTAACTTTCGTAATTTTTATAATTTTGACATGCGGTTTCGTGAAAACGATTCTTTAAACATTACTCTTTAATAATATTAAATAAAAAAAAATCGATTTTTTGATCACAAAAAACTACTATGCCCCCTTAATCAATAACCTTTTAAGTATTTTACTTAAATTTTCATAAAACAGAATAACCCGACTTGCAACCAGTGACAATACACTTCACTAGTACATACAGCTTCATTAGTACTAAGTGTTAGCGCAAAACCAATTAGCCACTAAGATTATTTGAAATTTTCATTTCTAAATTTATTATTTATTTTTTTAAATACTCTATTTCAATTAAATAAATATAAGTAAAATTTACTTGTTTGTTACATTCCTTTTTTATCTTGCATTTTCCTAACATGTTTATTTAAAATTATAAAATCACAACCCCCCCCCCCTCGTAAGGGCCCGCACCACAGGTTCAGCCTAGGGCCCTACAGATCCTAAATACGGCCCTGTCGATGTATACTAATTATATCATGTCATTATATATTCCTCATTAATAACAAAATAAATAATATACATACTACTAATAAAAAAAACTTTTATTAACATTTTGTAATACAGTAACAACAAATCTTTTGTTTCAGTAAAAATGACTGTAGCTGCTGCAAAAGATGAGTTTCATTTGTGTTGCTAGAGATTACGTTCGTACGCTTGAGTTTGTCAGTAAACGATTGAAATTTAACGAGAAATTGGCGAAATGCGCTATTTTGTTTCATATGAAATATTTGAAATTTTAGTTGCGATTTTCCAGTTATGCGTTCACAAATTATATTTTACTGAAATGGTTCGAATAAATGGAAATGTTTGTGTATATTGTAGTAAAATTGATTATTTGTACATATTACGTTCTAAAATTAAATGGGTTTGTTTTCATCTGATATTTTATTCATTGAGTTATCTCTAAAATATTTATACACTAAATATCTTAAATTAAATTATAAAATTTCGAGCTTTTAATGTAATATTTGAAACCAACAAACTTAGATACTAGTTGCTAAATTTGTAATTATCATACAAAATATATGCAAAAAAATATTTGAGTTAACATTATTAATTCAATAAAATAAAGTAAATATTAGAACATGATACTAATGATTATCTATGATTATTAAATTTGAATTTAAAAGTAAACCTTTTCAAATTTTTGTATGATAGCAAACTTAAACTTACAAGTTGCATTTCTAAACTTAAAATATTTTCACTAGCCATCACATAGAGAGAGAGAGAGAGAGAGAGGTATTATTATCATATCAATTTTGTAATTTGAAGATATTTATAGATAAATAAGAAATAAGTTTTTTTATTTTTTGTAATCTGAATTAACTATTTTCAATTCAATTCAATCAGTTAAATAATGTAAATATATGTATGTTATTATATTTGTTTAAAATATTTGAAATGTAATTGAATTTTGTATACGATAAGCTTGCAAAATCTTGCACATTAAACTTAAACAGCACTATTAAAACTGATTGAAAAAGAAAAGAAATAAGTCTGAAAGTGGTTCTTCTTACCTTTTCACCGCTATCTGAAGGCAGATAAAATGTTAAAACGGTAAGAAACGATATGCCCATGCATGGTATAATGATGTTTACAGTGTAAAATAACGTTTTACGGCGCATCGTTATATTGAACGTTATATCGAGATATGGTTCATCACAGCAAGTGTAGAATTTCTCGTTTCTGTAACAAAAACACATCCCATATAAATACATAATTTATCAATATTATCTTACATGATAAAAAAAGCAAATTTATTTGTCATTTATAATTATTTGTTTTTAATTACAGTAACAATTTAAAATTTAATTTATTAAAATAAAAATACTTTAGGATGAAGTTATGTTTTATTTTATATTAATTTTTTTGTTTTAATTTATATAAGACTAACTAGTTACGTAAAACATTGTTAACTTAATAAATTAACTAGATTAGATAATTAAATTTTTGAAACAACTTATTTATTAGTCAACTGGCAAATTAAAGACTTAGATAACTTATATATAAAGCGTTTAACAATGTTTTATGCAACCGGCTTATACTATTTTTTAAAATATCAAATAAATTATAACTTGTATAAAAATATGTAAAGTATTTGATCAAAAATTGATAAAACTTTTCTTTGATATCTTGATTTTAATATGAAAATACCAAGAATAAAATTTTATTTTGCAGAAAAATTTCGCGAGAATGCAAAGAATTGAAAATAAAAACAAAACATGTGAAATATTTACCTAAAATAATCAATAATATTTAAATAAAAATAATTGAATTTTGTATATTTTATAAACTATTTGTAATATTCGAAATATTTTATAATATATCACATATCGATATAATCAAGAGATATATATGTATATCATGAGTTATATCATGATATATGAAATTTACATTTTGACAGATATTAGTTCTATGTATATGTCATGTATTATACGTAGTAAAATATGCAATTATTCAAACTTTACATGTTTAATTACACTGTTTTCTACGTAAAAATTAATATATTTATATTTATATAATATATAATATAATATATAATATAATATATAATATATTTATATTTATTTAAAAGTAAAAATGTGTTGCAATTTTTACCAACCGTTACATATAGGACAAATAATAGTAGAAATACTATACAAAAGATTTTTACAAATAAAAACGAATTCAGTTTTATTGTAACATAAGTCAAATATTTTTAATGTGATATCAGTCTTTCTGTTTATCTATCCATAAATACGGGTAGAGCAAGGTCAATTTACTAATTTCACTTTTATGTGTTTTTTAATACTAATAGAGAAATATTTCAAAAAAAAATTTATACAGTTGACATACTACTTTTTTCATATAACTTAATAATTTTTCATATTTATGATGATACTTTTCACAATATTTTTTTAAGTATCAATGCGTTGCTATGGCTACGGTAAATTATAAATTGTGAATGTAACATGATAGTTTGATATGTTTTTAAATTTTCTTTTTTGTTACAAAGTATTTTGTAGTGATGGTCGGATCTGTGGTGGCCACAACAGATTTTTTTTCTAATACAATAAAAGCTTTATAATCCGGCACAATTTAACGCAAAATTTAATTCGCAGAATTAACAAACGAAAATAAATGATATATTATAAATAAATATAGTACCTACTTGCTGATTTAAAAAAAATGATCTGTTTGCATTACTATGTATTATTTAATTATTTTGAAATGTGCCGGTTTTAGAACCAAATACTTAAAACAAAACTAGCTAAAAAAAGTTTACTATTAATAATTAAAATTTCAATAAAAGTTCAAATTTATTGCTTAGCGGAAAATATTATTAGTCTTGTTTTAAAGTCATTTATATTAAATTATTTTGAAATGTGCCGGTTTTTAGAGCGTGCCACTTAATACAAAGCTAGCTAAAAAAACTTTTCTAGTAATAATTTAAATTTCAATAAAAAATTCAAATTTAATACTTATCGGCAATGTTACAGGACGGCTGATATTTTTAATATTTTACCGCTCTGTAAACAAATATATTACTAAACGGCTGATATTTGAATATCTCACCGCTTTGCCACCAAATATGTTACAGGACGGCGGTAAAATTTATAATTACTATTAAAAAGATTATTAATTTTAAACACTAACAATTAATAATTGCCACCGTTCTGACATTTAAAATAATAAACAACTTATAGTTAATAGTAGTGCAAAATATCGATTTATTTACTACTAATAGCTATTTGTTTATATACTTATATATGCTGCCACCAGTTACATTAAGTTAAGCTTAATGTAACAATTTTGATTAGATTCGAATTTAATCAATAAATAAATCTGAAAAAAAGGTAAATGCTATGGATTTGGTAATAATCGCAGTTTAATTTTTATAAGAATATTTATTAACAAAAAAAATGAATAGCTTAATGTATAAAAATAAAATATAAATATTAGTTATTGAAATATAAAAATATACAATAAAATACATGAAATAAATTTGTGAAAAATGCTTCAAATTGCTTCGTTGCATAAAAAACTATATAACAGTAAACAAAATAAACAAAAATTACTTACTAAGAAGTATTTTCCTTAGATCACACATTCTTGTGATTTTACGATCAATTATCAGAACAATCACTTAAGATCCGAACCTTCCGAACTGATTTTAAGTTTTTGTATATGATAATTTTACAATTGACTTGAATTTTTCTTAAACTCTGAACCTTCCGAACCGATTTTAAGTTACAATTCTGATCAACTTTGACTTTAAACTTTTTCAACAATGTATTAAAATTGACTCACTTAAATGCACTCTAATTAATTCGCTGACTAGACTGATTTCTTTTTGCTCGTTCTAACTCTGTTCTGACTTGTAAGTCACTAACTCGTAAGTCACTCTCTCTGATTAACTCTTATAACTCTGACTGACTGACTGATTGACTCTTGTAACTCTCTAACTCTTTTTCTGTCTACAGCCCTTTTTAAGAGAAAAATCCTAAGATTTTTGTATCAGAGTGGGAGTTCCACTTTTTGAAACCAATACTTTAATTGGTCACCCCTTCCGTGAGGGGGTGGCTACCACTCTGATTGGTTACGAATTTAACAATAAAATTTCTACGAAGAGCTGGTGTCAATTTAGAGTTCGTTCACTTAAGAAAACTTTCTAAATTTTATTACAGGGCAGCGAGCCCTGATGCAACACAAAAGCGAGTCAATCCTTTGTTAGAATTTTTACAAGGTTTTACCCTTTTTAAAGAATAGAAAAAAAAACTAAAATTTGTAACATTTCGGAAATTAGTTCCACTAAATAAAAACGAATAAATTTTGAATTTTTGACACGAACTTGCAATTGACTTGACTTTGAAATATTATGTGTGATTTTAGGAAAATACCCTTTTTACAAAATCTTTGACATTTTTTGAACTATTTCTAAAATATGGTTTTATGGCTTGAAACTAACTAAAAAAAAAGAAACTATTTTTAAAATACAATTTTATGGCCAAAAACTAACTAAAAGAAACTCTGTGCTAAAGCCCGCTGTTACAACTCCTTTCCCCTTAAAATAAGTTATAATTTATCAAAATTATAACTTATAATACTTATTGTCTTGCCCACTTCTTTTTCTTTTTCTTGATTTCATCCTCAAGTTTATCACCTCTGGAGCGCTTTTAGATGATGATATTTGACCGAAAAGAACTTTCTGCGAAGTTATCGGTGCTGTCTGCTAATGCGGTGGAAGTGCCACTTTTGCATTCAATTAGCAGGTTTGGTGGAGGTACCACTTATCCCAGCAGTACAGGTTGAAATCGATTCTTGGCATCAATAAGTTGTTATACGTAGATGTTAGAGTTGGGAAGCTGTAACAGAAATCTCTAGCAGTATCTTGGCCTAATAACCAAAAGTTTACAAACAAAAAAAAAATCTAACTTATATTTATCTAAACTGAATATTTAATTTAAATACTACATATTTAATTAAAAAAAAACAAATTAAAAAAATCTTAACTATTCTTAACTATAATATCTAATCTTCTAATAATAATCTAACTATCTTATGATTACTTAACTAAACCCTAGATTTTAGCTTTAAAGAAATTTACAAAAATAAATCAGCTTAAATTACAAAGTTTCTTACTTTCTTTCGAGCTAAAATTTAGGTTGGCTATCGTGGGCAGGAGGGCCAATTTCCTGAATGCATAACATCTTTTTATGATCTGATACCCGAATTATCAAAAATAAATCAAAATTCTTAAGACTTTATAAAAGTAGTCAATAAAAATAAACTACCGTTTAATACTCGTATTTTTCATTTCATTTTTCATTATCTTAACTTATAATTAATTATCTAATTTATCTAAAATTTTCTTTTTCACAATTTAACTACGTTACATTCAAAATTGTCATAACTATTCATAGTCAAAACTTTATATTTTTTTAAAACTGATTAAATTATAGCAATTACAACTAATAATGTATAACTTACATTATATTTTAAAATTACCAATGACTATTCGTAATCAAAACTTTATAATTTTTCAAAATTAATCAAATTATAACAATTACAAGTAATTAATATTTAACTTACTTTTTCTCTAGAGAGTATCGCTGTTTCTTTTTTTAAATTTAATCTGTGTTTTCTTCAATTCAATCTTTTTCTTTCTTATATTCGCAGACAACTGCTTTGTCTCATTTTCTCGGCATGCCTCACACATGACCTCGGGTCTGGGGGAATCCCTACTATTTTCTTTAGTTTCTTCACAACTTATTTTGTTTTCTTCATAATCAAAAGGCTTTGTCCCACTTCTTGAGAGAACTGACGAACTCTCCACGATAATGAATGAACATGAGAGAACTTCATTATCTTGTTTGTCGATGGAACAATCTTCGATTTCTTCTTGTTATTGCGTTGTTGGCCACCAACGAATAACTACCGATTTCCTTACACTTAATAATTTATTTATTATTACCACTTTATCTAAAACAAAACTAAAAAATTTTTATACGCAGACATTTCTTATTTAAATACTTTTTATAGATTCACTCTATAAAACTGAAACTCACGCATCACGCGTTATTGAACATATTCAAAATAATAATATTTTAAAAACTTTTTTTAAAAACACAGTACAATTTAAAACTCTCAATTTAACTGTACTCAATAATATTTAACGCTTCTAATAAATCTAATGTCTAAACTTAAATTAATAAAATTCGCCGAATAAAAAAAATTAAAATAACTTTGCTACACTTAAAATTTTATTAATTCTGTATTTCTTTGCAGCATGATCATCTTTATCTATTATATTTAAATAATGATAAATATTATATCTTTTTGTCCACAAATTATTTAGTAATTCTATACCAAACGATTTCAATTTATTTTTTAATCTATTTAAAAATCGTAAACAAGAAACTAATACCGAATTATTACAAAACAGAACATTTTTGAAAAAACTTTTAATTGAAACGTAATAACTTCTTCGTATCATATTGTTACATATAAAACCATTCAACTGTTTTTGATATAACGTACGTCTTTGTTCTTTCCACATACTCAAAAATAAACTTACAACATACCACAAACAAAAACCATCAATTGATGACATTACTATCGCTAAAATCATTCCTAAAAACTGTAAAATGAAAGAAACATTAAAAATATTATTTATAAACTTTTTCAGTGTTTTGAAATTGATATTCTTCTCTGGCAAGTAATTTCTTGAATTGTTTTTATCTTCTCTGTTGTTGCTAATACTCGTACATTGGACTAGATTTAATTTTTCGAGCCATCCATGATTTTCTTCTATTCCAACTACTGAAATCTTTAAATTACCATTTTCTTCCATCTCTAATTTGTCAACTTCAACTATTTCATTTTCTTCGTTTATTAGATCAATCTCTTCTTGTATATGCATGTCTTCATTTGTTTCATTCTTTTTGTCAGTAACTTTCGTTTTCGGAAACTTATCTATCTCAAGAGTCATAATCAGTTCTTCAACTTTAGTTTCATATGTATAAACTTCTTCATTTGTTTCTCTGCCGTTTTCAATAGATTTCGAATGATCAGTTTTACTTAATTCATCTAATGTTTTACCTAAACTTTTTTCGCTTGTTAGTAACTCATTCATATTTGACGGAATAATATCTGTTGTCGTATTAGGGTCGCATGCTTTAATACCTGCTACATTATCAAAGATTATAAAATTTAAATTAACTTGTTCTACATTTACGTATTTACTACAATCTACATACTGGCAATTAACTATTGCAAATTCTTTAGTTTTTAATGTAGATAATAAATTGTTATTGTTATTTTCATTGCACATACTCGTATTATTAACAGCGAAATCTATAATATTTTTCGCAACTATATTGTTGTTTGTCACTCTACTCTCAGCAAGAGTTTTATGATCCGTATTACTTATTTCTTTATGAGTTTCTATACTATTTTGACTACTATTTATGCAAGTATTTTCAGCGTGATCAATTTTTAAAACTTTAGAACATGTAACTTCTTTTATGTCACTATTGTGTCTAGAATAACTTTTACTTTCTAAATTACTAATTTGCATTTTACAATTACTATTATCATTATTTTTACTAATATCGCTGCTTTCCTGATCATTAGGTTGATTTGATATGTGTTTATTACTGTTGAATTCATTTGGTTTTACATTACTTACAATATTTACATTACTACTATTATTTATAACATTATGTTTAATATACTCAAACCTTTTTGCAATCACGATTGTATCTTCAAAAGATACAAGATTAAAAATTAACATATCGCGCTGTAAATATGGTAACATGCCAATAACAAATTGCTTTAAAAGCCTGTTTTCAAATTTATTAATCGTATGTTGTTCATTAACATCTATTACTGGATCATAAAATTCTTTTACAATGGACTTTAACCGATCTACATATTCTTCTACCAGTTCGTCTGTTTTTTGATAACAATTTCTTAATTTATTATCTACCGTCATAAAATCAACACGCGGACTAAATCTATTTATTAATTTTTCTTTAAAATTATCCCAGTTTGCTATATCTTTTATTTCAGGGTCATTAACTACTATAAATTTTGCTTTGCCTTTTAAATTAATTTTAACAAATGCGATTGATTTTACATCAGTCCACTTTTCTATAAATCTATAATTTTCATATACTCTGAAAAAATCTTTTACCGACTCGCTTGATTCGCCTGAAAAACTCGGCAATTTATTCAACAAACCCAATAGTTTTTCCATTTTTAAATATATAAAAAAAAAACAAATAAATTAATCACAATTTAAAACAGTCAAGGCTACTGATATTTCGTATCCCACACCGCTGCCAACCAAATATGTTACAGGACGGCTGATATTTTTAATATTTTACCGCTCTGTAAACAAATATATTACTAAACGGCTGATATTTGAATATCTCACCGCTTTGCCACCAAATATGTTACAGGACGGCGGTAAAATTTATAATTACTATTAAAAAGATTATTAATTTTAAACACTAACAATTAATAATTGCCACCGTTCTGACATTTAAAATAATAAACAACTTATAGTTAATAGTAGTGCAAAATATCGATTTATTTACTACTAATAGCTATTTGTTTATATACTTATATATGCTGCCACCAGTTACATTAAGTTAAGCTTAATGTAACAATTTTGATTAGATTCGAATTTAATCAATAAATAAATCTGAAAAAAAGGTAAATGCTATGGATTTGGTAATAATCGCAGTTTAATTTTTATAAGAATATTTATTAACAAAAAAAATGAATAGCTTAATGTATAAAAATAAAATATAAATATTAGTTATTGAAATATAAAAATATACAATAAAATACATGAAATAAATTTGTGAAAAATGCTTCAAATTGCTTCGTTGCATAAAAAACTATATAACAGTAAACAAAATAAACAAAAATTACTTACTAAGAAGTATTTTCCTTAGATCACACATTCTTGTGATTTTACGATCAATTATCAGAACAATCACTTAAGATCCGAACCTTCCGAACTGATTTTAAGTTTTTGTATATGATAATTTTACAATTGACTTGAATTTTTCTTAAACTCTGAACCTTCCGAACCGATTTTAAGTTACAATTCTGATCAACTTTGACTTTAAACTTTTTCAACAATGTATTAAAATTGACTCACTTAAATGCACTCTAATTAATTCGCTGACTAGACTGATTTCTTTTTGCTCGTTCTAACTCTGTTCTGACTTGTAAGTCACTAACTCGTAAGTCACTCTCTCTGATTAACTCTTATAACTCTGACTGACTGACTGATTGACTCTTGTAACTCTCTAACTCTTTTTCTGTCTACAGCCCTTTTTAAGAGAAAAATCCTAAGATTTTTGTATCAGAGTGGGAGTTCCACTTTTTGAAACCAATACTTTAATTGGTCACCCCTTCCGTGAGGGGGTGGCTACCACTCTGATTGGTTACGAATTTAACAATAAAATTTCTACGAAGAGCTGGTGTCAATTTAGAGTTCGTTCACTTAAGAAAACTTTCTAAATTTTATTACAGGGCAGCGAGCCCTGATGCAACACAAAAGCGAGTCAATCCTTTGTTAGAATTTTTACAAGGTTTTACCCTTTTTAAAGAATAGAAAAAAAAACTAAAATTTGTAACATTTCGGAAATTAGTTCCACTAAATAAAAACGAATAAATTTTGAATTTTTGACACGAACTTGCAATTGACTTGACTTTGAAATATTATGTGTGATTTTAGGAAAATACCCTTTTTACAAAATCTTTGACATTTTTTGAACTATTTCTAAAATATGGTTTTATGGCTTGAAACTAACTAAAAAAAAAGAAACTATTTTTAAAATACAATTTTATGGCCAAAAACTAACTAAAAGAAACTCTGTGCTAAAGCCCGCTGTTACAGCAATATTATTATTAAAGTAATTTATATTAAATTTTATGTATAATATAAAAATAAATAATATTTTCAAATTAAATAACAATTGCAAGAAAACACTTAATTACATTTAACAATTTCTATTTAAAAACAACGTTAATGATCTTGTAATTCAAGTATATTAAAACTTGTAATAAACATTGATACGCTGCTAGAAATTTAGTATATAAAGCCAAAATTTGAAACAGTCAAACATCAAGCGATAGTCCAGCTATCCGAACACATTCAAGATGAAACTGAAGTTTGCCTTCCTGCTTGTTCTCATTGCGGCTAGCGCCGTACACGTAAGAAAACACCAAGTTCTTTTTATTAATTAATTTATTTATTAAATATATTTTTAATTATATTCAGTGTGAAGAGTTCGATGTTGATGTAAATGTTGAAGAACAGACTGAAAGTGACCAACACGAAAAAAGTGAGGAAGGCATCTGGACTAATATAGGCAAAGGAGTTTTGAATGTTCTTAAAGGAGTTGGTAAAGAACTTGTCGGCAAAGTTGTCAATCGTGCTGGTTATTTGGTTGATGATGTTGTCAGAGTACATCCAACTAAAGAAGTAAGTCTCTAATTAAGTAGCATGTATTAATTTTTTATAATTTGGTAAGAGAAATAATTATAATTTAATTACAAGGCTAAAGAAGCTCTGCCAGCTGGCCCAAGCCACGAAGGAATTCTTACCAACATTGGTAAATTCATCTTTAACACCGCTGTCAATCTTTTGAACAAATCACCAAGTCACGAATCTTTGGGAGCTGGTTATGAAGAATATCCTATTCATGTTATTGAAGATGTTGAAAACGCAATTCATCCGGCGTTTGTTGAAAAACCCGAAGGAGCAGGACATGAATCTATCCATGAGGAACCAAGCAAGGAAGGTATTTTCGGAAAACTTGGTCAACTCATCATCAAGGGTACAGGAAAACTTATTGGAGGAACAGCTGGCAACATTTTGGGCAAAGCTGGTGATGTTTTGGGAAACATTTTCCTTGTTCAACCCAAAGTGGTAAGAAAAATATTTATTAATTGTTCGTTTAATATCAATAAAAAAATTAAAATCCTCTTTATCTGATAAGCAGTGTTTGACTCGGACTCCAAAGGTCCCTGGTTCGTGCCGCGCTTACACCAGAATTTAAATATACTGAACTGGTATCGCGTGCGTCTGAGTGGTTCAAAACCTACTATAAGCAGTAGGTCCCTTGTTGTTGTGGGCTAACGACTCGCAACAAATACAAGTAAAAATTATTAAGAAACTATATGATCAGTTTCTCGAGTATATAGTCCCTATGTTTCATTTAGAAATTACGGAAATTTTACAAAGATTTTCAAATATTAACTAATAAAACGTTGAAATGAATATTAATGCATATTGTTATTTTAATTTGTTTCGAAATACAAAAAAAATATTCAAAATATTAAATTAAAATCTAATAAATAATAAATGTTAAAATTATTGCTAATAAACTATATTTTAATTGTTTTTAGTACGATGTTGCTCATCCTCAAGAAGTAAGCCACGAAGGCATCTTCAGCAGCATTGGCAAAGTCATCTTGAATGGTGCATCTAAAGTTGTTAAAAATTTAGCTCCGACAATCCTTAGCGGAGTTGGTAATGTTGTTGGAGGATTATTCACCACCAGAGGTGCTTTCCACGGCTATAAAAGCTTCATGGAACCAGCCATTAATATTGTTAATAACTACCAAGAAGTTTTCCTAAACTATCAAGCACCTGAATACCAAAAATGTTTACAAGGTGGCAGACGCAACTTCACCGAACTTTTGAAAGAGTACAAACGTCATGGTATTGAATGTATCCACTACGGCGAGAGAAACACTCGTCCTTTGCTTACCCGCTCTGGTCACATTGTCAACAAAGCCATCAATCAATATCAGTTCGTACAAAATCAAGTTAGTAAATGTCTCGCCAACCCAGGCAAATACAAGTGCTTGAACGATTTCGTCAAACCAATGTTGCCTATTTTACGTGCGAATATTACTCAACATGCTGAACATATGGGATATGTTGTCCGTGAAGTTGATAGATACAATGATGAGTTCGATGAATGTGTTGTCCGTCATCTTAAATATGTAAGATCGGAAGGTTATGAAGTTGTTCGTCAATTTGAAGTCTGCGTTGATAAAGTGTATAAATAAATTTATTCAAATCGTTTGATTTTGTAACTCAATTTAGATTCTAATACGAATTGTATTGTTTTATAAAAATATATTTTTCATTGAAAATAAAATAAGCATTAACTAAATATATCTATTTTTTTTACTCTTTTTATATTAATCCATTTATATAATATTTTAAAATAATATATTTATATTTTATTAAAATAAATCACTATTTGTAATCTGCTACTTGACAAAAGAACTCATCTTCACTCAAGTAGTGAATTATTAGCATCCCTGGAAAGAGCACGAAATTTTAATACAAAATTTATTATAATTATTTAAAAATTATTGAAGATATTGCTGTTTAAATTCGCAAGTTTGAGAAAGTCTATTTTGTGAAAACGTGTATTCGGTTTTGCATTTTTTAATAACACATTTCCACATCATATTTACCGAATAATGTAAAAAAAAAAACTATCTAGCTTTGACAAAAAACTAAAGTGAAATATTAGGTTGTAGTACTTTGTTTTTGCTTAAATCGCCATTAATTTAATTAATTCATCAAAATAAATTAATAGCGATTTAAGAAAAAACAAAATACTATAACCTAATACATAATAAGCCATGTGTAATTAAAAATGTAAATATAAACTAAAATAGTTTTTAGTTGTACAGCAAAAGTAATAATTTAATGTGAAATTTTGCCTTAAATCGCTTTTGTTGGCTTTCTTGAAATATTTACTTTCTGAAGATAAGGTTCTTTTCTATGTAGCAGGTCACATTTATTATTAATAAACAATTAAAAATTCTTAAATAATTCAAAATATTTAATAAAATATAAAATAAAATAAATGTAAACTTATTAATATTTTAAATTATATATTTAATAATATATGTTTATCCTAATAAAAATAATATAATTTTTCTTTTTTTAAAAGTTTTTAAGAAATATTATTACAAAATTATATGCATTTTTGTTTCTATGATATTATAAAATTTGTAGTTATTTTATATTTCATAAAAAATGTTTTGTTTTTAATATGTATTCTGTTGAATCCCTTTCTTAAATAATTAAAATTAATAAGGTTTTACTATTGATTTTAAAATTATATTGAGTAGTAGCATGTATCAAGTTAGTTGCGCGACTAAAATGCGATTAACAGCGCTAATCGTCTGTTAGTCAAGCGACTAACTTGGTACATGCATATTATATAATATATGCATTTAGTCAACTGGTCGAAAGCTACATATTCAGCTTTCAAGTCAAACTAATAACTAATTTATTAAATTATCAAACTTTGAATTCATAAACACGATCTTTTTGCATTTAGTTGTTGTGTTTAATAAAATTATAATAAGATCATAATATATTTTGCTTCTCAAGTTTATTTACATATTACATGCTCAGTTAAGATGGTTCGGACATGTTGAGCGAATGTCTAATGAACGTTTGGTTAAAAAGATTTATTTGAATAATTTTGATGGTATACGTTTGCGAGGACGTCCGATGAGTAGTTGGGGTGGTATGATTGAAAGTGTTTTGCGTGAGCAAAAGTTTCCAAGTAGTAGGAATAAAAGAGCATGTATGAGAGGAATTATAAATGTGGATAAAGCGAAAGTTGCTTGTTTGGATAGGAATGTTTGGAGGCGACTGATTTCGGAATGATAAAAAGAGTTTGTGCCACACCCTTTTGGGTACATGGCGTGATTGTGTATGTATATATGTATATATTTTTGCTCAGTTAATTGTACAGAATTAAATGTATAAACCGAAATTGCGCAGTTATTTCGTAGCTTGTGTATGTATGTGGAAACTGGAATGATATTTAGTTCAAAATTTCCGTCTGACAATGAGTATGAAATCTGTAGCCGATAAATTTTTTAACTGCGCAGTTAAAACGGACCGCGTATGCGCGTGTGTGTATGGCTTTTGTAGTTCATTTGACATTTCCAGCAATACAATATCATTAATTTGTGGTTAATATGTAGTTATGTAGTAAAATATCTCAGGGACTAAAATTTTTTTGTAGTTTTTACTGAAAAATATCATACATTAGAATGTTTGTTACGATTTAATTGCGCAGTAAATCGATTATAGTGTATAAGCTAAACTGAGTTGTTTGTAAACGGCGCAATTTACTACGATTTTACTGCACAGTGACACCTGAGTTAAAATTAAGCTTGTATGAACCAACTTAAACATTTTAACATAAATTTGACAAATATTTGACAAAATGATAGAAAAAAAAACAAAGATACTAAAAAATATTGATCAAATGTCATATTCCTCAGGCTAACTTATTTTTTATTGTCCGTCACATATAATAAAAGAGGTATTGTAATCATACCAATTTTGACTTCTTAAATTTTTTTATTGATAAGCTCAAATTAGTCTTATAATAATATAAATCAATTATTTTCAGCGTGACGTCAATTTTTCTATCGGTCTGGGAATATGTGTAGAATAAATTTGATTAAATGAATTTTTAAGAAATTTTATATCTAAACTTCGGACGTAAATATCTCAATTTGATCAACTTTTGGAATAGATTTGTCCACCGGAATGGATAGTTTACTGATGTCACTTAATATGTGATTTACGAACATTTCGCAACAGAAATACAACAAAAATTAATTTTGAAAAAAGTAAAATTAAGTTAGCTTTGAAAATTCTGTTATTAGCAATCCATTTCAGTTGAACGTGTTATTTTTACAATTATTAACTTTAATTTTTTATTATTATTCCCGTATTCCCACCTCTATTGTTTATAAAAAAGTGCTTTTATTTTTTGTTTTAAAATAAATTTTTACTTCTATCTCTTATCAAATATGAATAGTATTTCTATTTTTGATAATATATATATATATATATATATATATATATATATATATATATATATATATATATATATATATATATATTTTATATGTAATAATATAAAATTCAAATAAATTAATTGAAATTGCTTAATAAATAATTTTAAGAAAACGTTAAAAGTGCTTTTGATAAAAATTATTTTTAAAAGTGATTTGCAAGGCAAATGAAATTTTACACGTATTATTTATATTATTATTGTATTAGATCGAATTTTTTTTTTAAAGTTTTGATCATTGTGAAATTTAGAGAAAAATGCTTTTTTCAAAAATATTAAACGTAAATGTTTCCATAGAAGCTCGTTTGAGTATATGCAATGCTGTTTTGGTGCCTACGTTAATGTATGATATGGTAGTGAATGTTTGGTTTGGCTGTAAAATCATTAATGGAAAATGGGATTTATACGTAGCGTATGTGGTGTAACTAGAAGAAATCGGGTACGAAATGGATTAGTGTATGATTAAGTGTGAAATTCAAAAAAAAAAAAATGTTCTTGCTGAAATTAGTGTTAGTTAGTTAAGATGGTTCGGTCATCTTACGCGAATGTCTAATGAATTTTTGATATGTGAATAAATTTGAAAGTATACGTTTGCGTAGACGTCCAATTAAACGAATATTTCTAAGTAGTAGGTATATAAGAACATGTATAAAAGTTTGTGCCAAATCCTTTTGGGTACATGGCATGATTATGTATGTATGTATTAAATTTGACTCCTCGTGTCATCAAGTTAGCCTTTTATGTCCAAAACAAATCGCGGAAGTAATTTCAGAAACACCTTAAACACATTTTTAACTGGATCAAATTTCATCAAGCTATGATACATTTTTAAAATATTTAACTATATTCATAACTTTTAGCGAATCAGCAAAAATTCAAAAATTATGTCAAAATCAACATAAAATTATAATTAATTGTTAATTATAAGAAAACAATGTAAATTTATCTAACTATAATATGTTCGTATATTTATTATTATGCTTCTCTAAAAACACATCAAAATATAAAAATAAGTTTTACACCAAAAACTAGTTTTCGAAATTAATTTCTCATTAAATTTCTAAATTACCAACGTGTATAAACAATAACAAAACATATTATTAAGAAAACATCATTAACGATCAGGCTATATAAACAGTAGAATTTGTCGTCTAAATTTAGTGTTCCTCCAAGCACATCATCATGAAACTGAAATTTACGTGTCTTTTTCTTCTGATTGCCGCCGCTGCAGTGCAGGTAAACAATATATTTTAATTTACGGCCGATTTCATAATAAATACTTTAACTAAAGTCCACTTTAAGTCTGCAAAAAAGCATCTGCTAAACAGATTCCTGTTGGTCTTCGCTAATTTAATTTAATAATTACTTCTTGTTAAGTTTATGGGGAAGTGTTAAAGTTATAAACTGTACAACGTTTAAATTTAAATTCTACTGACTTTTAATAAAACTATTCTTTTTTGCCAATTTTTTCAAACATCTAATGGTAAAATTATTTGTTGTTGCAATGAAACAAAGCTTTTTTGTCTCTTCAGTTAAAATGTTTATTATAAGATTGGTCGTTAATTTTAAATGATACTTTAAATACTTTAAAAATACTTTAAAATCAAATTTATTTGATTCAGTGCGAAGATGTGCCTAGCCAAGAAGGTATCGTCAAAGATTATCGTTATTATGATCAGATCGTAAAACATTTTAAAGGAATTGGAATAGAACTTGCAAACAGAGTAGTTAACAGAGCTGGATATTTAGTTGATGATGTTGTAAGAGTACAAGCTACTCCAGAAGTAAGTCGGTTTAAATTTTTTACTAAATATAATTGTTAAAATATTTTTTCGACTACTATACTAAAATTTGTCACTTATGAAACTGTCATTTTTTAGTATCTGTAGTACATTATGCAATACCATCCAAAAATCTATAATACAAAATATAATTGAGATAAATGCTGCCAATCTGTAATTCTATAAGTTCTGCAGCATTATATTTTTGCATATATTAAAAAAACAAATAATAGTAAAATCTTTCAAAACTAATTATACTAAAATAAAACGGCTTTAGATTATAGTACTCTATTAATATTTGACGTTTCGAAAAACTCACCGTACGTCTTCATTAGAAAAAAAGATACATTTTGTTTTTTTCTGATGATAACAGTCTTTGAGCTAGCCAAATCGTCGATTATTAATAAATATTAATACAGAACTATAATCTAAAGCAGTTTTATTTAAAACAAAGATTTTAATAGTACTATAGACAGAATACTAGCAAAATATTGTAAATAAATTAAAACATCTAAATAAAAAATTATTTTTCATTCAAAATCTGCTTAATTTAAAAAATGGGATTTTGCAAATAAAAAGTTTAAAATTAAATAGTTTCCTCTTGCAAAATAATTTTAAATTTATGTGTCTATTCGGTTTATATTTGTAAGATCTGTAACGTTACGGAATAAAAAATAAAAAAAACATTTTGTAACACAATATTTCTTACAGAAGTGGAACAAATAGGCCCATTAAATATCTTAATTTAAATCGTACATAATTTAATCTCAATTGTATTAGCTGTAAAGGATTATAATAAATATCAAAAAATTACATTCATACATACGCCATGTATCCAAAAGGTCGTGGCATAAAATTTTTTCACTATCCTGAAATCAGTTTCCTCCAAACATCCCTATCCAGATAAAAAACTTTAGCTTTATCCACATTCATAATACTTCTCATATAAGCTCTTCTATTCCTACTATTTGAAAAAAATAATATTTTAATATGGAATAACTGGCTCATTATTTAATAATTAATATTCTATTTCTAATATTTAGTATATATGTTCGTTTACTAAAATTTATAATAAACTGTATATTACGAATACCAGAAATATATATACATATATGTTAAATACATTTTTTTATTCAAAGGCAAATAAAGCAGTAGAATCACTAAACGAACCAAGTAAAGAGGGAATCTTTTCCAGCCTTGCCAAAATTCTAGCCAAACAAGCACTAGCTCTATTGACTAAAAATCCAAGCCACGAATCATTGGGATCAAATTATTCTCAATTTCCAGTTCATGAGCTTGAAAGCGTTCAAATTGCAATTCTTCCAGCTGTTCTTCATGTACCAGAAGGACCTGGCCATCAAGCTATCACTGAAAAACCAAGCCAAGAAGGTATTTTCGGCAAATTAGGACAGTTGGTTATCGGCGGTGCTGGTAAAGTTATTGGAGGAACAGCTGGTGACGTTTTGAGCAAAGTTGGTGATGTGCTTGGAAATATTTTCTTAGTTCAACCACGAGTGGTAAGAAAACTTTTCTTGTATCTTTTAATAAACTAATCATCTTATTGAATTATTGTTCCCAGTAATAGAACAGTTAAAAGATTTGAATTTTTACATTATCATTTTTTACTATGATAATTATTATATAGTTTATAAAGTTACCTAATATAAGACAATTTTTTGTTTTTGACATAATATTGTTTCTAAAATTATTATAATAAAATGAGTTTTAAATTATTGAAAATTTTAATATTACTAAAATAAAATGGCTTTAGAATTAAGTTTTGTAATAATATTTATTGATAATCGACATATCGACGTACTCAACGTCCGTCTTCGTCAAGAAAATTGATACAAATGATCATTCGTATGAATTTTCCTGATGAAGACAGATTTTAAGTTCGTCGAAAGATCGATTATCCATAAATATTAATACAAAACTTAATTGTAAAGCCGTTTTATTTTATATAATGGGTTCTGAAAGATTTTTTTACTATGTTTTTAACATTATTGTTTTGTGTTATATAGTTCGATACTGTCCACACCGATGAAGCAAGCCATGAAGGTATCTTCAGCAACATTGGCAGTGCCCTCCTCAAAGGTACAGGCAAACTTGTTGGTACACTCGCTCATTCTGTCCTCAATTCCGTAACGCAACACGTCGGTAACATGTTTGTCAGCCGAGGTGCCTTCCACGGTTACGATACTTTTGAAAGTCCAGCCGTGCACATTATCAACAACTACAAACATGTCTTCCGTTCGTACCAAGCTCCCGAATACAAGGAATGCATTCAGCAAGCTAACCACAACTATACCCTGTTGTTCAAAGAATACAGGCGTCACGGTCGTGAATGCGTCGCCTATGGAAAAAGATACGCAGGTCCCTTGTTGAAAAGATCTGGATCAGTTGTCAATAGTGCTATTCAACAGTACAATTTCGTTCAAGGCGTACTTGGAAACTGTATGGGCGTGACTGAATTATCTAACAGAAATGAATGTTTACATAAAACTGTTCTGCCAATATTGCCAATTTTGAGACATAATGTTAGTCAACACGCTGAAACTATGAACTATCTTACCAGGGCTGTTGATAGATACAATAATGAATTTGATGAATGCGTTGTCCGTCATCTTGGATATGTACGATCTGAAGGTGTACAAGTTATTCGTGATTTTGAATATTGTGTTGATAGCCGTCAACCACATTAAAAATTTATTAAATTTTTTTTCTTAATAAATAAATTTCTACAAAATTTTGTGATTAAAATGTAATAAGAATATTATACAAATCTTTTGACATACTACTTATAAATTTCAATAAAAATTTCCAGCAGTATAATATGTATTGATTTGTATAATTTGTCTGTTCCCTACAAATTCATTGTCCCGTATTCGTAGCCCATTTTAGAGCACGTTTAGTTAAAACTAATCAAGATTTTTAAATTAATTATTGCTTTTATTATGTATCAAATATAAACTATTTTTTATAAATTAAATACTTTTTATTATACTTAACATTTTAAAATACAAATAATGCTAAAAACAGTTCTAGTATTTTTTAAATAAATACTTTAAAATATATTCACTTTTATCTAAAAGTAATACATGAATACGCGCTTTTCTTAAAGGAAATTTGTACTTAAAATATCTTTTTGGTCTATGAACACAATTTACTTTTGCTATCTTAATTGCAATATTGAGAAAATATTATTAAAATTAACATGCTAATATAGTAAAAATATTTCAGAATTTATTATATTATAATAAAAAAGCTTTAAAATTAAGTTCTGCATAATTTTTTAATTAAGAATCGACGTTTCGATATACTCTACGTATATAATCATCAAAAAAAATATACAAATGACATATATTATAATTGTATAATTTTTCCTGATGATATACGTAGAATATATCGAAACATCGATTTTTAATTAAAAATTATGTAAAACTTAATTATATTATTATCTTATTTTAAAAATAATACAATAATAATGACAAAATCATCAAAAAATTATATCACATACAGTAATTGTTAATTATAAGATAACAATGTAAATTTATCTAACTATAATATTTTCATATATTTATCATTATGCTTTTCTAAAAACACATCAAAATGTAAAAATAAGTTTTACACCAAAAACTAGTTTTCGAAATTAATTTCTCATTAAATTTTTAAATTACCAGCAATATTTAAATTATATATTAAATTATAATCAATAACAAAACATATAATTAAGAAAACATCATTAACGATCAGGCTATATAAACACTAGAATTTGTCGTCTAAATTTAGTGTTCCTCCAAGCACATCATCATGAAACTGAAGTTTACGTGTCTTTTTCTTTTGATTGCCGCCGCTGCAGTGCAGGTAAACAATATATTTTAATTTACGGCCGATTTTATAATAAATACTTTAACTAAAGTCCACTTTAAGTCTGCAAAAAAGCATCTGCTAAACAGATCCCTGTTGGTCTTCGCTAATTTAATTTAATAATTACTTCTTGTTCAGTTTACGAAAAAGTGTTAAAGTTATAAACTGTACAACGTTTAAATTTAAATTCTACTGACTTTCAATAAAACTATTCTTTTTTGCCAATTTTTTCAAACATCTAATGGCAAAATTATTTGTTGTTGTAATGAAACAAAGCTTTTTTGTCTCCATAAAGTCTACTGCAGTTAAAATATTTATTATAAAATTGGTCGTTAATTTTAAATGATACACTTTAAAATAAAATTTATTTGATTCAGTGCGAAGATGTGCCTAGCCAAGAAGGCTTCTTAAATAAAATTGATCTATCCAAAATCGTCATGAAACATTTTAAAGGAATTGGACTAGAACTTTCAAACAGGGTAGTTAACAGAGCTGGATATTTAGTTGATGATGTCGTCAGAGTACAAGCTACTCCAGAAGTAAGTCGGTTTAAAAGTTTTACTATATATAATACTCCTAATTGTTATAATATTTTTTCCACGACTAATACTTAAATTTGTCACTTATAAATCTGTCATTGGTTAGTATCTGTAGTACATTATATAATACCACCCAAAAATCTGTACTACAATATACATTATACATATTGTAGTACAGATTTTTTATTGTAGTTTTGTTGTTTTATGTGACTAACAAGTTGCTATGATAACGCGTAGCGTAAAGTTTCGCCACTATAGCTGCGTACTGTCACTAATTACTAATTGAAACTGCTACATAAAACTAGTCATCATAAGGTCGACTTTCTCTTGGCATACAAAAATTATTGAAATAAGAAAATTTAATTAGTAAAAATATATATATTTTTTTTTGATGCAATGCATTATGTATATCTTAGAAAAAACAGTGTATTTGAAATATTTGATAACTCAAAGAAACGTTTTTCTCCGTGTATTATTGCACTTTCCAGACAATATAATTGAGATAAATGCTGACACTCTGTAATACTATAAGTTCTGTAGCATTAAATTTTTGCATATATTAAAAAAGTAAATAATAGTAAAAAAAACTGTCAAAATTTATTATATTAAAATAAATAGGCTTTAGGTTATAGTTCTGTATTAATATTTATTAATATTTGACGTTTCGAAAAACTCACAGTACGTCTTCTTTAGAAAAAAAGATACATTTTGTTTTTTTTTTTATGAAGACGGACGTTGAGTTCGTCGAAACGTCAATTATTAATAAATATTAATACAGAACTAAAGCCGTTTTATTTTAAAACAAAGATTCTAATAGTACTATAGAGTTCATAGAATAACACAGAATACTAACAAAATATTGTAAATAAATTAAAACATCTAAATACAAAATTATTTTTCATTCAAAATCTGCTTAATTTAAAAAATAGGTTTTTGCAAATTAAAATTTCAAAATTAAATAATTTCCTTTTGCGAAATAATTTTGAATTTATGTGTCTATTCTATTAATAGAAGAATTACATTTACTAAAAAAAGACAACATTTTGTAATTTCTTATAGAAGGACTATATTAAATATCAAAAAATTACATACATAAATACACAATCACACCATGTATCCAAAAGGGCGTGGCATAAACTCTTTTCACTATCTTGAAATCAGTTTTCACCAAACATTCCTATCCAGATAAGCAACTTCAGCTTCATCCACATTCATAATACATCTCATATTAGCTTTTCTATTCCTACTACTTGAGAAAAAATATTTTAATATGGATTGACTGGCTCATTATTCGATAATTAACATTTTATTTCTAATATTTACTATATATATGTGTTTATTTACTAAAATATATAATCTGTGTATATTGTGAATACCAGTAATTTATATTATACATATATATTAAATAAAAACTTTCTTTTCAAAGGCAAATAAAGCAGCAGAAGCGCTAAACCAACCAAGTCCGGAGGGAATCTTTTCCAAACTTGCCGAAGTTCTCGCTAAACAAGCACTAGCTCTATTGACTAAAAATCCAAGCCACGAATCATTGGGATCAAATTATTCTCAATTTCCAGTTCATGAGCTTGAAAGCGTTCAAATTGCAATTCTTCCAGCTGTTCTTCATGTACCAGAAGGACCTGGTCATCAAGCTATCACTGAAAAACCAAGCCAAGAAGGTATTTTCGGCAAATTAGGACAATTGGTTATCGGCGGTGCTGGTAAAGTTTTTGGAGGACCAGCTGGTGACGTTTTGAGCAAAGTTGGTGATGTGCTCGGAAATATTTTCCTAGTTCAACCACGAGTGGTAAGAAAACTTTTATTGTATCTTTTAATAAACTAATCATCTTATTGAATTATTCAATCACTAATTAACAATAGATTTTTTTGGCTTAAATATTTTTACATTATCATTTTTTACTATGTTAATTATTATATAGTTTATATAGTTACTTAATATAAGACAATTTTTTGTTTTTGACATAATATTGTTTCTAAAATTATTATAACAAAAAGAGTTTTAAATTATTGAAAATTTTAATATTACTAAAATAAAATGGCTTTAGAATTAAGTTTTGTAATAATATTTATTGATAATCGACATTTCGACGTACTCAACGTCCGTTTTCGTCAAGAAAATTGATACAAATGACCATTCGTATCAATTTTCCTGATGAAGACAGGTTTTAAGTTCGTAGAAACATCGATTATCCATAAATATTAATACAAAACTTAATTGCAAAGCCATTTTATTTTATATAATGGGTTCTGAAAGATTTTTTTACTATGTTTTTAACATTATTGTTTTGTGTTATATAGTTCGATACTGTCCACACCGATGAAGCAAGCCATGAAGGTATCTTCAGTAACATTGGCAGTGCCCTCCTCAAAGGTACAGGCAAACTTGTTGGTACACTCGCTCATTCTGTCCTCAATTCCGTAACGCAACACGTCGGTAACATGTTTGTCAGCCGAGGTGCCTTCCACGGTTACGATACGTTTGAAAGTCCAGCCGTGCACATTATCAACAACTACAAACATGTCTTCCGTTCGTACCAAGCTCCCGAATACAAGGAATGCATTCAGCAAGCTAACCACAACTTTACCCTGTTGTTGAAAGAATACAGGCGTCACAGTCGTGAATGCGTCGCCTATGGAAAAAGATACGCAGGTCCCTTGTTGAAAAGATCTGGATCAGTTGTCAATAGTGCTATTCAACAGTACAATTTCGTTCAAGGCGTACTTGGAATCTGTATGGGCGTGACTGAATTATCTAACAGAAATGAATGTTTACATAAAACTGTTCTGCCAATATTGCCAATTTTGAGACATAATGTTAGTCAACACGCTGAAAATATGGGCTATCTTACCAAAGCTGTTGATAGATACAATAATGAATTTGATGAATGCGTTGTCCGTCATCTTGGATATGTACGATCTGATGGTGTACAAGTTATTCGTGATTTTGAATATTGTGTTGATAGCCGTCAACCACATTAAAAATTTATTAAAATTTTTTGCTCTTATTAATTAAATTTCTACAAAATTATTTGGTTAAAATGTAATAAAAATATTATAAAAATCTTTCGACATAGGTACTTTTTATAAATTTCAATAAAAATTTTCAACAGTATATAATGTATTGATTTGTTTCCTACAAACTTATTGTCCCGTATTCGTAGCCCATTTTAGAGCACATTTAGAGCACACTATTTTTTATAAATTAAATACTTTTTATTATACTTAACATTTTAAAATATAAATAATGCTAAAAACAATTCTAGTATTTTTTTAATAAATACTTTAAAATATATTCACTTTTATCTAAAAGTACACTATGAATACGCTCTTATGTACTGTATTATGTTTGAAGGAAATTTGTATCTAAAACATCTTGTAAACATATAACATTTAAAAACTTTTCGCAAATCTCGCATATCAGTTTATGCGCTGTGAACACAATTTACCTGTGCTATCTAAATTGCAATAGTGAGAAAAATTTATTAAAATTATCATGCTAATATAGTAAAAATATTTCAGAACTTATTATATTATAATAAAAAAGTTTTAAAATTAAGTTCGGTATAATTTTTTAATTATGAATCGACGTTTCGATATACTCCACGTATATTATCATCAGAAAAAATATACAAATAACATATATTATAATTGTATATTTTTTCCTGATGATATATGTAAAGTAGTATATCGACACGACAATTTTTAATTAAAAAGTATCTAGAACTTAATTATGTTATTATTATATTTTTATGTATATTTAAAAAAAAATTTAAATATTTAAAATATAAATAAATTTCACAAAATATTAGAAATTAAAATATTAATCATCAGTTCCATACAGAGCCGTCTTAACAGCATTATGAGGCCCTGGGCAAACAAGTTTGTGGAAACCCCTACGATAACCACACACAGAAATGAAATGTAAATGGCTTTATATTACATAGAATTAATTTAATTGTCAAATATATTTTTATTAGTGGCAGATCAATAAATTGACATATACAGATTATCACGAGGCCCCTGTGCTCGTGTGGCCAGCGGGCCTATGCGTTAAAACGACATGTGGTCAACCACTTTTATATATTATATAATTGAAATAAATATTTATATATTATATAAATGCAATAAATATTGATAAAATATATAATTAAATTTGAATTGTTTAAATAGTAAAAAATATCGTATTACTTAGGAACCTGTATTGATAATATACATCAATGTTTATAAAAAAAATTATCTTCTTTGAAAAGATATGTATGGGTAGCAAATATATATATATATATATATATATATATATATATATATATATATATATATGTATGTAAAGGTCATTTTAGAGGGTAATCATTTATTAATAACTTTTTAAAATAAATCATAAATAAATATTTAGTGTAAATAAATAAATCACAAATATTTATTCATGATTTAGTTCAAATAGTTATTAATAAATTATTAATATTAAATTAAATTTAATTACAAAATAAATAATCCTGTTTTGACAAGGGATGAAAAAATTAAAGACTTAGGAATTTATTTTGACGATAAATTAATATTTGATGATCATATTAAATATATAATAGAATCTGCTTACCGAATGCTTGGTTTTATTGTGAGAAATAACAAAGAATTCGATAATATATATGTTATAGTATCATTATACAAAAGTTTTGTTCGATCAAGATTAGAATATTGTTCTATGATTTGGTATCCAATATAATATGCGAAATACAATAACGAAGTTAAAAATATTTAACGCAAATTTGTGAAATATCTCTATTTTAAAATTAATCGTGTATATCCGAAAAGAGGTTTTGATGCAACTGAATTAATGAAAAATTTCAAAGTTGATTCATTGTACATACAAAGAATTAGATATTCAATATCGTCTTTTTATAAGCTGATACATAATTTTGTTGACTATCCAGAATTATTAAATAAAGTTATGTTGAATGTACCTAGACTAAATTCAAGATATCATCAGACGTTTTCAAATACTGTTGGTAAAACTAATCTTATTCAAAAGTCGCCTATATATATAAAGTGTAATTGTTTTAATAAATTTGCAAATGAGGCAGATATATTTCGGAATTCCTTAAGTTCTATATTAAATAGTGTAGTTAATTAGAATATTTTGTTAGTCAATTAAGTATGATGTATTTATATAATCTATTTGTTTGTCGGGTTAATATGCAGAAATTTTGTTTCTGTGTTTTCTTTTTTTATAATTAAGTACTATGTACGCATGTAATTTTGTAAATTAATTGTTCTATAATTGGATTGATTGGTCTGTTGGGCAATAAAAAACTATTATTATTAACAAATTATTACCGCTTAAAGTGACCTTAATACGTGATTTGAAATATAGAATAATGTCACTTATGGCCGGTTGCAATATATTTATTTAAATTTTAAGCGTAGTATAAAAGAATAGATCTACAGATTTTTAATAAATAATCGTCGTCATAATATTGAATACTAAACTGGTCTACTCAGTTAAACCGCACGTAAAATTTAAGTACAGTTGGTGAAATTGGCCTTAAATTGGTTTCAATCAAAGAAAATAAAGAATTTTGTTTTGAGAAAATAGAATTTTTTTTTACAAACTATTTGTTCAAAACATTTAAAACTTTCACTTAAACATTATAGCCCGGTTGCACAAAGCATTGTAATTTAACCAGTTCGTTTGCCAACTAACCAATCAATGAGACGGTTCGAAAACACTTGACAATCTAGTTGCCTAGGTAAGTAATTGATTTGGACAACAATGTTTTGTGCAACTGGACATATAACTGTATAATACTAAAATAAAAAAACTTTAAATTAAGTTCTGTGAAAATTTATACAGAACTTAATCCTCAAGTCTTTTTTTTTAATTTTAATATAATGAGTTTTGAAAGATTTTTTACTATGTTAATTTTTATTATATTCTATTATTTAATTTTTTTACACATCTAATGTTTATATTGTTTTAAAATATACATTTTTTGATTAACAATCGACAGTAAATTACATTTAACATATGCTATTAATAATTCTAATAACATATTAATTACCAAATATCATTTTAAGTAATTAAGGTCCGTTTAAGTAGAAAAATATTGTTAGGCATTTATTTATAAACATCATTAAGTAATGATCTGGTTACACGAGTATTTTTGTTTCTAAGTATTGACGATAATATAAACTGAAACGTATATATAAATATAAATTTTCCAAAAAAAATTGATTAGTTAGTCAAAGACAAATCATGAAGCTTACGCTAGCGTGTTTGGTTTTAGTTGCCTTTTGCGCAGCACAGGTAAGAAATAATTTTTTATTTAAATGAAATCTTTTCTTTCATTTTCATTATTATAGACACTACTAAATTAAAATGTACAATTAAGAATAATATTTATGTATTTAAAAAATTATTCAAGCTGCTGTTTTAGTTTTAGTTTCACGCACAAGCACAAGAATTTGACCAATTCAAACTCTTGTTTGGTCAAATTCTTTGCTTGTGTGTAAAACTAAAACGGCAGTCTGAATAAGGCTTTAGAATGCTTGAAAATTAATTAAAAAATTTATTTGTTAATCAAATTTTAATATATAAGTATTAACCAAATGTAAAACATAATGTGATATAGAAATACATTGGTACAAAAATCATGAATATAGTAATAAATTACTATAAAAATAATATTTAAAATAAAAATGTTTCAGATTCTGTATAATATATAATTATATTTTCATTAATTAATAAATTGAAAAAAAAATTAATTTAGTAAAAAAATCTTTCAGGATTCATTATATTTAAATATAAAGGCTTTAAGTTATAGTTCTGCATTAATATTTATTAATAATCAACATTTCGACGAACTCAACGTACGTCTTCATCTTTATTTACTCTAAAAATAATATTTGAAATAAAAATGTTTTAGATTCTGTATAATTTTTAATTATATTTTCTTTAATTAATAAATTATAAATATAGTTACAACATAGTAAAAAATCTTACAGAACTCAGAATCGTCGATTTATTTTAAACTTGTATTTTGTTACCTAGTTACTTGTTCCTATGTTATTTGTTTATTACTTATATCATTTGTAATTTATTTTCCTAATGATAATATACGTACAGCATATTGAAACGTCGAAATACAATTAAAAATCATATCAAAAACCTAAAGCATTTTTATTTTTATACAATGAGTTCTAAATGATTTTTTTATTATTTAAAAATTTCTGTTCAATCTTTGAGATTAAATAAAATATTAACTTGCTATATTGATATATTTTACTGTTTGTTAGGCTGAAGAACAAAAATCAGAAGTCAGTCAGGAGGGTCTTGTCAAAAATTACAACAATTTCATTTACAAGGGCTACAGTGACATCCGAAAAGATGTAGCCAGACATATTTTAGGCAGAAGTGGATGCTTCGTTGGCAATATATTCAAAATAAAACCAACTCCTGAGGTAAGTTAATAAAATCTTAAGAATCTTAAATAAAGAAGAAATATCTAAAAAAAAAATATTCTGTAAGTATTATGGGAGCTGTAAATTTTATAAAAAAATACACACACATACATATATATATATATATATATATATATATATATATATATGTTTTTCTCTATCGAAAAGTGTTAAACTCACTTATAGTTTCAATTTATTACGCTCTTATTGAACTGATTTTTAAATTTTGCGTATTTTGAAACGTATTTCGCTTATATATATATATATATATATATATATATATATATATATATATGTATATATATAAATATATTATATATATATATATATATATATATATTTAATTTTAATATAAATAATTTTTTCGCCCTTAAAATTTTGTATTTTCCAGAAATGTACATGCTCCTTAAATCTAGGGTTTTTGTTACAGGTAATTTTACTTGTATGCCTATATAATTATTTTCTAAATATGTGTGTGCTATTGTTTCACACAACGCTAGTTGTTCCGTTTCATCTAAAGTATTGTTTACTAACCCCAAGTAAATATGTTTGAGTATCCAGAAAAATACATAAAATAACTTTTTATTTAATTCAAAATAGATGACTAAATTTTAAACAATATGTTTATTTAATTAAATATTTTCAATGACATGTAACTATTTAATCTACATACAGGATGTACCACAATGAGCTTACGCTATCTGTATTCTGTCGTATTCATAGGTTTATTCCGAAATGTTCAGTTGAAGTGAAGTATTGGCAATAAGATGCCACTTTCAGTTTAACCGGAAGCTGACTCTAACTTTCCAAATATCGTGACATAATATTACATAAAATATATGTTAGAATATTGATAGCTTGTGCTTGTCGTTGAACACTCTGTAGTGGAAATCAAATTGTTATTTCAAATAAAGTTAGGATAAATTATTTAAAACTTTAGATAAATCAACGAATAAGAACACTATAAGATAAACTAGAAAAAATATATAATTATATTAGATAAATATATCAAAAACTTGAATTAGATGTTTCATTTAATATGAGTAAAATGATCTACTATTGACTGAAAATCATCTACTTTTTTACATAAAATAACTAAAACTATTTTGATATTATCTTCCACTCTTTAACTGATTATTATTATATTTGCTATATTCTTAACACAAATGCGACGCAATTATTATTATTATTTTAAGTATAAAATTGTTTGTTTATGGTAATATATTAATTACTAAAAATCCTTTAAAATTAGCTTGTCCAATCGTTCCCTGAACAACCCACCAGCAAAGAAGGTATATTGAGTACCTTGGGCAGTCTGATCTTCAAAACCGCTAAAGATCTATTAGCGGCAAATCCAAGCAAAGAATCACTAACAGAAGAGTATCTCCAATTTCCATTCCAAGAACTGAACGCAACTGAAGCAAAAATTACCTCATTCCGTATTGTCCCAGCTGCTGGACATGAAGGAATTATTGATTTCCCAAGTCATGAAGGCATCTTTGGCAAACTGGGATCACTTGTTGCAAAGGGTGTTGGCAATATGATCGGAGGTACTGCTGGTAAAGTTATTTCTACCGCTGGAGATGTTATTGGTAGCATCTTCCTTGTTCAGCCAAAAAGGGTATGTTTATTTTTTTATATTATATATTACAGTTACATCAGGATTGATATTTATTAGATCAATATATTTTGGGTAATATAATTGTTGTATATATTATCAATAAAGTGATAAATGTGTTATTGCACATAAAGTTTAGACAAAATAATAATCATTAATTAATTTATTAAATTGTCCAGTAAAATATAAATACATTACTAGTAAAAATTGATATTAAATTAGAAATTGTTTAGGTTAAGTTAGTTTTATATTTAAAATAAAAAGTATTCAAATTATAATTTGTGTTGTGCTTTATTATTTAAAATATCATTTCCTGAATGTAAAATTTTTAACAAAATTTTTAAATTCAATTAAGTACAAAAAAATTGTTCCGCAAATAAAAATAAATATAAACACTTAAAGCATATGATTAACTTTTTTTACCAGTTGTACTAACTTTACTTAAATATTGGTTTAACTGAGTCTAATAATTTAGTATTTCATATTATGATGACGATTATTTATTAATAATTTGCTTGTCGATTTTTGTAAACCATTTTAAATATTTGAGCAACAATTTGTTCCACAATTTTAATTTGTTATGGTATTTATTCAGTGCCGTCTTAACGTATGGGCCCACTGGGCACTTGTCTGGGGGCCCCATGCTAATCTGTATATGTTCAATTGACCTGCCATCAATAAAAATATACTTGATATTTAATTTAATTTTATGTAATATAAAACCAGTTACATTTCATTTCTCTGATTTATTTATTGTAACATTAACAAGCGTAAATATTTTTCTAGTACGAACAAATCAATACTGATGAAGCAAGTCAAGAGGGTATTTTCCGAGATTTAGGAAACATGTTCCTGAAGGGTGCAAACAAATTAACTGGTGGCTTATCCGATAACCTCTTAGAAGTAGCTAAAGGTTTCGTTGGAAACCTCTTCCAATCGCGAGGTGCCTTTAATGTCTACGCTAACTTGGACATTCCAGCTAAAAATGTTATTGCCAAATTCCGCAAATTGATCGAATACCACAAAGTGCCCAGTTGTGTAGCTGGAGCTAAATTAAACTTAACCACATTATACCAAGAGTACAAGAAGAATGTACAAACTTGCATTAAAGATGGTGAACAACAAGTCCATCCTTTGATTGCTAAGACAAGACATATTGTTTCCAATACATTGGCACATGTTGAGCGTGTTAATGGAATCATCTCCAATTGCTTTACTTTCCCTGGAAAATATAACTGTCTGCATCTGCACGCCAGACCTTTGATTCCAATTTTAAGATCTAATGTCACGGTTGCTAGCAATAAAATGTATTATATTGCTCATCATTTGGACAGACATAATAATGAATTTGATGAATGCGTTATAAGAAATCTTGGTGTACTTCGTAGCCAAGGACATAATATTGTTTCTGATTTTGATCAATGTGTTCATGCGTACCATGCAGAACCGCAAACGTTCGCTTCAAGATATTTGAAAAAAGAACTTATAAGTTTTTAAATATGTACAAATACAAATTTAATTATATTTTTGTGTTGGCACTTAATTATATAACAATTTATGCAAATAAATAAAATTATGCTATAGTAATTTGTTTTATTTATTAATTAGAAAGTATTTGAAATAAATATTTTATAATAAATATTTTAGCTGAAGTCAATTTTAAGCTGACAAAAAGCATTGTTTTGTAACAACAATAAATAATAATTTTGTCGTTAAAAGTTTGAAAAATAGTCAAAAACATAGTTTTATTAATGACAAAAATAACTATGTCAATATAATTTAAAATCAATGCTTGTTTGTTTGCTTAAACTCAACTTTAGTTAAAATTGTTCATTATGAAACTAGCCATTAGTTATTTATTTTATCTTAGATAATGTTAAAGTTACATTTTTAAAAAAAAATATGTAATTTTACCTACAAATCATGAGACACTATGATGCCCAGTATTTCTAAGTATAATTAATCAACTGCTGTAATTTTACATAATTGTTTAAAAATACATAATATCGGAACTATTATAAATATTATGTAATATGATATTACCAACGGGATGGAAAAGTACATAAATATCTAACATTACAGTTTTTTTAGTAAAGTCTTTTTTAGTAAATTTACAGAATTTCAGTAAATTTGCTGTCAGGAATTTTCCATAAATATGTAAAATTTATTTAGTCCTGTAATATTATTGTTGATATAATTACATACATTTCTAAATTTACATAAAGAATGTACATATTTTGAAATGAATGAATTACACTTAAAATATTTTATTAGTAATATTACACAAAATATGTACTAAGTCTCATTATTTTGATGAATTATTACAGATATTAATATGCAAGCTGTAATTTTACATAATTTAAAAAGTTATACCAAAAATATGTGATTCTACATTAAGTATGTGATGCAATTTGCAAAATATAAGCAATTGTACATACTTACTAGATCATTTTTACTTATTTTATTTGATTATTATGAATTAGGCAAAAATTAACGCTAAAAATTTTGAGGTAGAAATACAGACTATTTACAATAAAATAAAATTACAGATTATTTATAGTAAAATTTTACTACTAGGTGTCTGTAATTTCGCAATTTTTTTTTACGGTATGTAAGTTAATATCACTTACCTTACAGCAGGTACTTCCAGGATATCCCATTCAACCGACATATAAAATTCGGACAAATCCACACCAACTTCGACAATATTACTGCCAGCCTTTTCATCCATATGTCTCAGATCCACCTATATGAAAACAAACTGTATTGAAAAATCTGACATACGATAAATTTTCAAAACTACATAAATATTTTACTTTTCATAACAGATAATATTGTAATAGGTGTTGCTGACGTAGACACCTGACAATTTCAAAAATACAGTTTTCCAATTTTTCCGAGTAAAATGCAAAATAGGATAAACATTTTCATTCTTACATAATACAGTTAGTAAATAATAAAAAAAACCTTTTTTTTTTATATATATATAAGTAACATATAAAGTAACCTAGTTTTAACGGCTATTTTCTTATTCATTTCAACATAAATTATTAATAATAAAATACACACATACATATACACAGAATACATGGCAAATATTTAATAATTATTGTATTATTAAAATTCGCTTTATATGTTCATTTCGACCTGGTCGTTATGTGTTAATAACATATGATTTTATTAATATATATATATATATATATATATATATATATATATATATATATATATATATATATATACATATATTAAATTTACTTTATTGGATTTCACGTGCATTACATTTATTAGTAAATATAGATCGCATTATAATATTTTATTAATTTAATATCAAAATTAATACTGTAATAACGTAATATACAATTATTATTTGAAAAATATTTTTCCGGTTTTTGGGTGTTGTTTGGTCCTGGTCGCATTATTTTAAAACCGGTATTAGTTAGAAAAGATTTTGCTCAACCCGTGAACTGATTCACTGTCTTCCTGGTTTCAGACAGATAAAAAAAAGTGGTAAAGCTTACTGTGAAACAAGTTAGAATGAAAGGTTAGTTATTGTTTATAGAAAATTAATACATACAAGGCAAATAATTTATATATATATGCATATATATATATATATATATATATATATATATATATATATATATATATATATATATATATATATGTTAAGGTGTCCACACAATTTTTTCTGCAGTTCTAAATCATAAAAAGTAACATTGAGAACAAAAAAATGTTTAGTATAGATGTTAAATGATGCCGCAAGAAAGATGAAAATAAAAAAAAACTGTTTTTTGTCTAAAAAGATCTGTAAAGTCCCAAATTTTACACAGTTTAAAATTTGTTTCAGATTTAGTTACATTTTCATTAATTTTAGCACGTATAATCATAATTTTATACATTTTTTTACATATTCTCAAAATAATATCGGTCTCAAAAAGCCTGACAAAGTTTGAAACAGTGTCAAATTAGGAAATTAATTTGAGAATATTTATAAAATATATAAAATTATGACTATACATGCTAAAATTAATCAAAACCCTAAAGAAATCTGAAACATATCTTAAACTGTGTCAAAATTGGAACTTTTCAGACGTGTTTAGACAAAAAATGAGTTTTTTCGATTTTAATCCTCCTTGAGGCGCACCATTTTACATCAATACTGAGTGTTTTTATGGTTCGCCATATTATTTTTTATTAATTGGAACCCTTTCAGAGGTGAGCAAAAAGTTATTTTTATAGAGCTTAATATATTGAGTAGAGTAACTGCCGTGTGAATATTTAAGATTTAATAAAGGATATCGGCAAAGGTTTAATTAAGTTATAATAACATTAATGTAAACATCAATTTATTATTTAATAATAAATAATAAATTGATGTTTTCATTAATGTTATTATAACTTAATTAAATAATTTATTTAATAATAAATAATAAATTGATGTTTTCATTAATGTTATTATAACTTAATTAAACCTTTGCCGATATCCTTTATTAAATCTTATATATATATATGTATATATATATATATAAAAATTTTGAATCTTTTAAATAACAAAGCTAACTTATTTTTTTGAAATTTATATATGAGAAATTAAATTTGGGAATGCAAATAATATTCCTTATTCCTTAAATTACTTTTGAAATTAGCTTTTTATGTATAAAAATAATAAAATTGTTTTAAAACTTATCATTGAAAAATGTTTCTTTAAAAACAATTCTTTAAATTGAATGCACCAGTTTCAAAATAATGAATTCGTTTCTTTTAATAGAAAAACAATTAATTGACTGTTTCAGCAAAATCGAATTTTAATTTTCTTCTTAAATTCTTATTTACAATAAAATCGTTGATGTATTTTTTCTTCTTCTGAAAGCGAATAACCGGACTTATAACAGGGTATAGTACGTATTCAATTTAGATGTTGGCGTGAAATCTGGTCCTTGGAGAAATATAGTAAAGTAAGTGAAACAAATAACTTCAATTTCGGAGCCAATTTTACTTACATTAGTTGAAGGAAATTGTCACTTACACTTCCAGTGGGATTGTTTCTACGCTCTTTTTTATCCCAGTTTTTTTTTTTTTTTACAGGGAATCCAACAGATGTTTTTACTAATAATAATATTCGTTTCAATTTTGTTAATCTAATTAATTTTTTTGTATTTTATGATAGTAAATAAATATAATCAAAATTTAAAAAAAAAAAGTTAAATTTTAGTGATTGTATGTTTGTTTTGAAATACAAAGAAAGCAAATAATTTAACGTATATTTTAAATGTTTTATTATTATATTTCAAAAATCCATTTACTTCTTTGTAGATATTAGAATTAAATTACTTCTGCAAAAGTATAAGAGAAAAATGACTGCTGTGGAAATGAGATTTTTATGAGAGTTATATGCTATGTGGTGTAATTATGAGGAATCGGAGATACGAAATAGATTATTGTATGATGAGTGTGAAATTGAAAAAAAAGTTGTAGCAAAAGTTGGTGTTAGTCAGTTAAGATGGTTTGGACATCTTGAGCGAATGTTTAATGAACGTTTGGTTAATAAAATTTATATGAATAATTTTGAAGGTATACATTTGCGTGGACGTCCGATGAGTAGGTGCAGTGGTATGATTGAGAGTGTTTTATTATTATTGTTATTTCTAGAAGAGCAGGTATGAGAGGTATTATGAATATGAAAAAAGCTAAAGTTGCTTGTCTAGATAGGAATGTTTGGAGGAAACTAATTTCGAGGTAGTGGAAAGAGTTTGTGGCACATCCTTTGGCTATATGGTATAATTATGTATATATATATATATATATATATATATATATATATATATATATATATATACACACATACATTTTATATTTAATATCTACTAATAAAACTGATTAATATTGTTAACAACGGTATTAAAACTATGTTACAGAATTGAGATATTATCTAATTAAATAGACAAATTATTTAAAATCTGCATGTATTTTCAAACTGTTTCCACAAAAACCATTACAATGCAAAAAGTTAAAATGTATTTTTAACTATCATAATAATTTTCTCTTCTAATAACAAAATAAACAAAAATAAAATCATTTTTGTTGATGCAATCCACGCAACATTAGCCCAGCTTACTTTTTTTAAAACTCAACCTAACCTAAGTTGCATTTCCACATTAAAATCTCGCTAGCTAGAAACTCAATTCAATTCCGAATTCAAATTCCCAACCCCCATCCCCCCCCCCTTCCATCACCGATCCTATAGTGAAACAAAACCGTGGGGGAGTAAAATGAGAGGGAAGTAAACATAAAACACATTAACATTTTAACTGGGACAGGGAAAATTCGGGGCATTGCAGCTCAAGCGCAGCATTGGATGGCGTTCCAATTTCGCGAGATGGTTTCAATTAACAGTGTGACACCCATTGCAAGCACAAGGATAATAGCCCACTACTGCTAGTTCGACTGGGAGCCAATGCTGCCGAGAACTGTTCAATGTCAAATAGAGGATAAGAGAGGAAGAAACGAAGAGAGAGAACGGACAATGAGAATATTGGTGGTTGAATGTTGAATGTATTCACTATGGAGTTTAAAGTGTGATTACATTACTGTTCATTACAATATTTAACAGTGGTTGGCCAGATAGAGTGTTGTTTGGTATTCGGATATTAGTTGCAGTTGTGATATACATAGATCTCATTCGATTGGAAGGAAACACATTGGCCGTAAACAATAACACATCTCACTGAGTGCTCGGTTCCTTCCAATCAAATGGGATTATAATAGCAGGTTGATTGTATGAAAAGTATTATAAATGTAAATGATAAAATTTGTGTTATATATGATTATAATATTGTAAAAATCTGTAAAATAAACCATGTAATTAAAGCAGTTAACATAAATTTATTTTAAAATCCCTAAAAACCGATAACTTTTAACCAAAAAAATTAAATAATGTTTCGAGAAGAAAAGTGAAATACGAAATTATTTTTGTATAACGTATATTTTTTTAGCAAAATTCATAAATTTTAAATTTTGTTGATAAAAACGGCGGCGTTTGCACACGTTCATATTAGATAACTTTAAAGCAAGTAAACAAAATTGAATCTATATTTCTAAGTTAAAAAAATAAAAAAACATATTTTATAATCTATAATTAAATTTCGATTTTTTTTGAAAATAAATCATAACAATTGTTAATCATTTTACTACATTTGGTCAAATAAAAAATATTTTTAAAAACTATAAAAATCAACTTACAGTTTGACAAAAAATATACACATTATTTACACAACTTTATTTAATAAAATTAACCGGTTAAAACCACTTTAGAATATGATAAACCGATTAAATAACAAAACCCGATATTAAAATATAGTTCTCGATACTGGCTAACCGTCAACCAATAATTTTATCGGTTACTTTCTGTGGTTGAAAACAGTAGCTAATAGATAGACATTGAAAAGTTACGATATCTTTGTAACGAAATATAAACAATTTTTAAAAGTTTCTAGCAGAAAAAGGCTATCTGGTTTGATAAAAATCTGTTGGATTTCCTATTAAAAAAAATCATACAATTTTTTTGTGTAAACATGTGTAAAAATGACACAATACTTAATGTATATAATACACATTACAAAATGAGGAAGTTTAGCGTTTTTTTTTTTATTATTTCTTTATTTCGTTGGAAATGGCTTAAAAAGTGATGTTTAATTTATCATTTTTCTCAAAGATGCCCAGATTTACTAAAAAATGCAAAAACATGTCGTGATGAAGTCATTACTGATACAAGCTATTGGCTGGGCGTAACCGAATTAACAAAAATCAACATTTGCTACGACATACGTTTTCAAAAATATATCTCACCAACTCTTCTGCGCTTGCGCACAATAGCCTTGTAACTTCAGTAATGTTCTTACAAAAATTATTAATAACAAATAAATGATTATTAAAAATTTTAATGACAGTTTCTTTTATTATTTTATATATATATTTGAGGAAAAATAATTTTACACGCAACTTCAATCTCGCTAAACTTCCCCATTATAATTGTTGGTAATATTGCAGTGTATTTTTTGATATTTTCTCTTAAAAGTAGAAATTTATATATTTTACAATAACTTCTTTGTTGTTAATAAATTTTTAAGAAGTTTAAAAAAATCTCTCTCAATCTAAACATTAAATTTACCATTGTCAATTTTTATTTCTCTAATAAACAAAATAAAATTTACAATTGAATTTTTAATAATCAAACTAACTAGTTTTCTAAACAAAAAACATAACGGTTAATTAGCAAAAAATAATTAGTAATTAATTTAATATTATCATCAACACGACCCATAATAATAAAGTGGTAATATGCAATTTTGAAAGTGCTAAAACAAAAGCATAATTTATAATAACGGCTGTAACCTTTTAACAAAAACATGATATAACCGTTAATATTTTACAGTGTAAACACGGTTATATTTTACAGGTACCTGATAAAATTTTAATTGAATTCCTTTACTGTTAATGTCAGGCAGTTGATTAATGAAGAAAATTATTTTACGCTGCTAAAGTTCACATTGCAATCTTTGAAATAAAACAATTGCTCACAAAGAAAGAGATTACATACAGTTCTACTGTATTTGTAGAAAATAGACTATCTTGTAATCGTATGTGGTTTTATTTTATAAATAAAATCAAAAGTAAGTTGAATTACGGGTATTCGGTAGACTATTGTAACAAATTGAAGATACCGATGAAACATTCGGTTATATTCTTCAATATTATATTTCTTTAACGTAGATTTTCGTTGTTAAAGATATTTATTTAAAAAATATTAGAACTGTTTTTAAGTTTATTTATATTTTAAAATGTTACATATATAAAAAGAATTTAATTTATAAAAATAGTTTATATTTGGTTTATAGTAAAAGCAAAAATTAATATTGAAATCTTGACTGCTTTTAACTGAAAGTGCCCTAAAAGAGGCTATAAATACGGACCATTATTTTCAAAAATAAATCACACAATAATAAATTCCTGTTAAGCAATATAGAAAACTGAAAAATAAATAAAATACTAATATTTTTTTATATTTCAAAGCGTATTAAAACTGCTGTAAAATTATTATACTTTATTTTTTTAAAAAAGAAAAAAATATAAACATTATCTCTCCCAGGAAACTATAAACTCTTGCTATCAAGACGTTCCATTAAAAATTCTTACAATGTAACATTTAATGTAAAAAATTGTTTATAAAAGTTGCTTTATGTATTTTTATTACAGTATAAAGTATGTTAAAATAAAAGTATATGTATAGAAATAAAAATATAAAATTTTACGATTTTCACATTTTCAGAAAGTAAATGGAAAAATAATATAGTTTATCGTACTACGTACATATGGAAATTTAAAGATTTCCCGGAAAATAAACCGAATAAAAAAAAACATTAACATTAACTATTACTTTTGTTAATGTACTTTTCCTTCAAGCGTATCATAATATTAATATTACGTTGGCATATTGCCTATGTAAAAAGATTAATTCTCACAAATCACGTAACAAATATAAATAATATAACATATACATACTATTCTACAATTGTTAATAGCTGATTAAGGTTACTTGGCGAGTATTTTTATTTATTTTTAGTTAAGTTTCATTTAGAACGCTTGAAGAAAAAATCGTGTATGTCACTCTAAATAGAAAGTTTTTTTTTATGTTTCGCTCAGATTGCTTGGCCTCGGCCACAAATATCTGGGCTCAACACAATAATTATCGCTTTCTACTGCTCGTATTTAGTGCAGGCTTCATTAAACATTTCAGTGCGGTAATAGAAAATAATTGTTTCAATATCAACAATCTTGTAATATTCTAAAGAATTCATGGTCCATCAAAATATTAAAAGAAAAATCATAAAGCTACTCGCTTTTCACTATCGCTATGAAAGGAAGTATAAAATAAAATAGTTTGAAAATGCGATCTATATTTACGAAGAAAGTTGAGACGTTTATAAGCCCCGTCTGCAGCTACATTCTCAAACGTCTAAGATTCTCTAGAATCTAGAATATCTTTTCTACCTTGCCGTCAGATAGTAATAAGAATGATATCATTTTCATTTTTCCCAGGCCGAAATAAACTAGTTGATTTATGAATTCATTTTTTTTTTGGCTTAGAACGCGAACTTGTTTTGAAACGTCATAGATTTCCGGAAGGAGTAGGTGACGTCACACAAATTAGAGTTTTACAACGAATGTGTACCAAGAGAATTAGGACAGATATTTGGACCTGATAAAATAAAATTTAGTAAATTTGGTATCGTTGGATTTTTGCAATTTCTTTTTGACATAATTATGGTGTAATTGTGTCATGTGATACAGTGTTGAATTTTTGATTTGAGGTTAGATTTTTTTTTTAATTTATTTAATGGCTCATTCGGAAATAAAAATAACAACTTTTATGATTCTAAAAGATAAAGACAAATGCAGGAAATTATAAAGTTGAATAGAAAAATTACTAAATATTAATTTTACTGTGATATTTTATTTATATATTATATTTGAAAAATATTTTTAATTGTAAGTTGTATTTCTCAAATGCTTTGTGTCTGTTATTATTGAAAATTTATTTATAACATAACTTTAAATAGTTAATAATTTTAAATATCTAAAAAAGCATTTTGAGAAAAACATATTTCTTTTTTTTAGTTTACTGTGTATTCTGTGATAATTAAATATACAAAATTAATGTAAAATTATAATGTTTATGTAACATGCAAGATTAATTAAGATACATCAAGACATGCTGAAGCTGTGAGCTTCATGCAAAATACATTAATAATTAATAATTACACATAGATAGTTATTAACACAACATTTAGAACATTTATCTAACAAATATGTAACATACATACGAAGTCAAAGAAATTAGTTGTACGTTTAAACAATTTTCGTAAACATTTATTTGAACTTGTAATTCTAACAACAATAACATAGAAAACAGTTATTCTTCAAAACTATAAACTATAATTTTTAATATTTATAATTTTATTACAAGTAAATATACGTATATCCAATATACATATAATAAAATTAAATGTTTAGAAATTTAATTAAAAATATTTATTTATGTATAATTTTAATGTTAACGTAAAGTGTCAACAAATAATTTACAGAATATATGTAGCTAAGCCAAAGCCCAATAAACAAAACTGTACCGAAGAAAAGCTTATATCTAAAAGCATACATTACAAAGGTGAAATGTTAGTAGACAATCTTTTATAGAAATTAAATATATTTTATAAAAATTGGTAAGTTATATGAGAGAAAAGATTAGTAGTCAATTGTCTATAGCTTTTAAATAAAGTGAAATTTTGTTTAATGGGCTTTAATCTTATAACCGTTTTATAAACATAGACTAATTTTTTTAAAGTAACTATTTATATTTTAATATTTGAAATAAATAATAATCAGAATAATTTTAGAGAGATTAAAACAATTTTTTATTATTTTTTAAATATTAATTTTAATATACAAGATGATGCAAAAAATTTATAAATTTGACATGGCATATTTGATTTTAAAAAAATAATTGGAAATTGAGCTTTTGTAAGATACTATAGCAATAAAATTCAAAAAATGGCCACTGTTTTGATTTGGAAAAAAATGACAAAGAAAACTGGAAAGTAAATAATTTTATTATTAGTTTTTTCACACTTCTACGAGTATTAAGTGGATTTGATGGAATAAAACAAAAGTAAGCAGTTATAATATAAAATTTTTATAATATAAGTGTTAAGGCAACTTTAGACGGCAATAATTTTGTTAATAATTTATGAATAACTATTTGAAATAAATCACGAATAAATATTTGGGATTGATTTATTTTCACTATATAGTTTTATACCACTGCTACCAACTGTCAGCAGTAGCTGGCTGGCAATGTAAAACAATGGCTACTATTTGCTGTCAGTTGGTAGCAGTGGTAGATTAGATGAATGCGCATGTGCTCACAAATCTTTTCCAAATATTTAGTGAAAATAAATCAATCCCAAATATTTGTTTATGATTTATTTCAAATATTTATTCATAAATTATTAAGAAATTAGCGTTTAAAGTGGCTTTAGTTTAATCGTTACCTCTTCCATTTTATATTTATGTATCACTAGAAGAAACATTTTTTATACATTTTTAGCCGGTTTCATAATAAACACTTAACAAAAATTAACAAAAAAGTATTGTGTTATTGGCAACAATACATAATTTTGCCATTAAAAATTTGAAAAGTTGACAAAAAAGCATATTTTTATTAATAACAATAATAATTATACAAGTATAATTTAAATTCGATCCTTTTATGCCAGCTTAAATTCAACTGTTTATTATGAAACCAACTGATTGTTTCATTTTATGACTTTTAACAGTTTACATTCTAAAGCGAAATAAAAATTCAAAAGTTTTTTGCTCAATCTTGTATTATTATACAAATTTATATCTACACAAATCTGGAATGACTTGTGTAAATATTTGCAAAATTTTTCTGAAACTTAAAAAAAATTCTTTTTATTATTTTTCAATTTTTTTCCCAAATTTCCAATTCAGTTCGATTTATTCAGTTTTTATAATTATATATATTGTATATAATGTCAGCTGACAACTACACAAAAATAAATTAATGTTTTCTGAACAGATCTGAACAGAATGAAAAATTCCATTTAGCAGAAAAAGAGAATATATTCTGTAACGCTACAGATCGGTTTAGAATTACAGCATAACTCATTTTTGCTAGTTCAAATGCGTTGATTAGTTTTTAATATTACTAGTTCTAGTAACATATAATCTTAAAACAATTATGATTTATTATTACAGCTCACCTAGAAAATCAACCGTCTTTTTCTTTGAATTCGCACGTATGCTAATAAAACGTATGTTATAACTGGTAAACCTAGCACGAAATTTGTTAAAATGTAAAGGTAGTTACAAGCGACAGACATTACAAAGGGAGGGGGCTGGCAAACCGAGGAGCATACGATAATTTGGATGTAACACAGAGAAGGAAGGACAAGGCGAGATGCTGTAATTAAGACTGTTGGAAACACGTGGCGCCCCCATCGTGGTAGCCGTTCGGCTTCCATAATGGGGCGCCTCAAATGTGATGTTCGAATCCCGCCAATTTAATTTATTTGTGTATTTACCGGGCAACGGGAACAAGGGATGTTTAATGGTAGACCGATAGGATTTTCCTGCAATGGAAACTTAGAGCCTACGCATTTTAGCGTGTTCAAAATGTTATTATTAGAATATTTTGATATTAGTTATTAGTGATATTAATTAATTTCGTTTAATTGTTATGGCTCTACTAAAACAAAATTACAAATTGTAATTATTAATAGTAGTAATTAGCTAAATTTATTACTATTTCGTTTTATAACAAATATAACATTGAATTTTAAATCATTTTCCTTCAAAAACACAATTACACATATTTTTTAAAGTCTTTACAAATAACAAAATATTTGAATTTATTTTTGAGATTCAATAATGTATTAAGATATTTTTGCAACTTTATATATATATTTTTTTGTTTAAAATGTTTTAAAATATAAACACTAACAGCCATTTTAAAATTGTCCTAAAATATTTATAAATTTTTTTACAAGAGAGATTATAGGTTGAGAAAACTAAATATTTTTTCTTCAAACGTATCAAAAATTGATATTACGTTACTATATTGCCTATGTTGAAGGAGGTCATTATGTTACTAGTATAATAATGTACATTATTATACAGTAGTTAGTTACTATATACATTACTGGTGGCAACAATGAACATGACTACACATCTCCGGCGGCCACTTTAAAAATTATTACTTTAACTTAATTGATAATTGCATTTTATATTTTCGCTTAAATTTGAATTTTATTCTTGAAAATGTGTAAAGAAGTGCAAGAAAAGCAGTGTACACCTCCAGATTTGTCAGAAACTGCATATTCGAATAATAAATATATATGCAAATATAAATAACATATACCTACAAATACATACTATTCTAGAATTATTATAAGTTAAGGTTATTTGATATGTATTTGAATTTATATTTAGTTAAGTTTTGTTTGAAACGCTTGAAAAAATAATAGCATATATTATTCGGAGCCGAATTTTATTTTATTTTTCGCCCAGATTGCTTAGCCTCGGCTCTGCCTCAGTCGCAAGTATCTGAGCTCAATACAATAAATATCTCTTTCCACTCCTCGTAACATATTATGTTTTTACACAAAGTATATACCTCTCTTGTTATAATAATTAAAAAATATTCCAGGATTATTTTGATCCTAGAATGACAGTTACGGACTATTTTAATTATATTTTGAAAAAGTTTTAATTAATTAACAATTGAATATTATAATTTTTGACGACTAGTATTTGATAGAAACTTTAATTTAAAAAAATGTTCAATTTAAAACTTTATTCAACATTAAATAGAATAAATCAATTTTGTGTTTATGTGTTGAATTACAAAATGTAAATACACAAAATACTAGAATTTGTTATCATGCATTTTAAATAACCACCATGCACAGTGAAGTGGTTTTTGAAAGTTTATCGATGTATCATCGTGTTTGTGGTTTCATTTGAAACTTAACTCGTTGAAAGTTATTTGATTTTAAAGTAATTTATAATCAAACATAGATAAACATAATTTATATGTATAAGCTGTGTTAATTTAAAAAGAAACGGCATGTTAAAATATAATTTTCTGAAGTTCCGTAAGAAATCTCAGAATTATTATTTCACAAGCCGTTATTTTTAACAAAAGTATCACTAAATACAGTGCTATATATTTTATATTATTTTATCTCTGTGTGATTAGGACATAAATAAATCTAATATGTGCAGATATATTTAATTACTCATGTTCCGTGTTAGAAAAATGTTTCTATATATAGGATGGTAAGGACATCAGATGTGAGTAAAATAAGCGCGCAAGTTTGCAAAAAATTGCAGCCATTTGCAAAATGTTAGCAGATTATTAAAAGCCGTGCAAAAAATGTTAAAAATGTGAAAAATTTTGCAAAAAATTACAAAAGAATTGTATTTACAACTTAATAATAATTTAGCCAATTAATTTTAATTATTATTAATGCCATTTATTACTACATTAATAATTTTTTAAATGTTTATTGACAGATTAATTTTGTAATTAAGTTATAATAAATTTTAATTAATTGGTATTATTAATTAATTAATTTAGTTTGATATATTTCAAATGCGTTATTGTTACAAACTATAGAAGAATATTATAAAAAAGATATATCTGTAAATATTAACATTTTTATATTGTTAATAATGTATTTTTTTAAATATTTTTATGCAAAAAATAGAATTAATAAAAGAACGATAAACTATTTGAACAAAAAGATACTTGAAACAATAAGTATGATAAAATAAAATATATATATTTTATATAAATTTTACATTATTTTATTCTTGGTATAATAATTTTTAAATTGAATTTATAGAATTTTCTGCAACGAGTATAGATCGACAACGACATTCTGGCACAGAAAATTATATAAATTCATTGGATACCGGCCGTGAAAGCCTGAAGATTAGTAATTTTAAATTATTTTTTTTACATTTAAAATACAATTTATGTTTAGATTATTAACGATATACAAAAAATGTTAACATTTAATTAATTTTTTTTAAATTACGCATGCTCAAAATTTGAGATAATGAATAAGCCAATTAGTCTACATTATAGAATATTAATATAATATTATTTTAAATAAGTGTCAAGAAGTTTGTAAATGCTAGTAATATGTACAAAAATACGACCAAAAACTTATGTATAATTTGTAGCATAAAAATGTAAGAAAAACTTTGTATATATGTATATACTTCACATATAGTTATTTTTTTCTGATACTGCTGCAACACAGAAGTGATAAACAAATAGCAAAATGATGGAGTAAAAAAATCGGGTAAAAAATGGGTAAAAACGAGTAAAATAATGATGGCGCAATGCGTGTGTGTGTGTGTGTGTGTGTTGTTAACAACATTGACCTACAACATTGAACACCTAACTAGATTCCACTAACCTCCCTTCATGGAAAAGGTATAAAATTTGTGCTGCTTTAAAAAATTAGTACTGCACTAGTCAAAAATTGTTTCACAAAAAATCTTTTCTTTTTTTTTCTTATTCGCAAAAAATCGAAGCAAAAACTTGATAGATTTTTTTATTTATAAGCTTTCTAAAAAGTTGCGGAAATCATAGCTTTTATAGGCATCTAATTTCTAACTAATCTAGGTCCACTCATATTTAACTTTTTATTTTAATTTAGTTTATTTATACATTCATTCATCTATTTAGTAAAAAGCTACAAAAAATGATAATGTAACTATAACTTACTTTTAGTAGTATTAAAATTGGAGGTTATGTTAATCACTATAGTAAATGTAAAAATTAAAAAAAGAAACTAATGTTCTTAGTTTTAATAGCATATTCTTCTTAAATATACTTTTTTTAAAATAAGCTTTTATTAATTCATATTAAAATTAGATTATGTTTATTAATACTAAAGAGTTATGTCCCTTATATTATTATAGTTATCATTCGTTATAAATATACATGTTTTCTGATCCATTTAATAATGTAAAGCTAATATATATACTATTATTTTTCGTTTGTAATAAACAACAAAACATTTTTAATTTCGTTGAAATATCGTAACGTTAAAGCTAAGCTTTAGAATCGATAAATATCGCTTATATATCTTTTGTGAAAACTGAAAAGAATTGAAGTATTGACCGTACAAATCAAAATGTCGTATAGTAAATGTTAAATTAAAGCAGATAATCTGCGTACATTTATATTCAATCAACTGAAACTGATACGATAAAGTTATTATCCGAAAATCCCCTTTACAATTCATTTAGCAGGCAAAAAAGTATGTTTGTATTTTGTAAATTTTTTGCTTGTTATTGAAAAATTGAAGTACTTTTTAGTTATTGACGTTTTAATGTAAAGATTAAAGTAAATTATTGGAATTTTAAAAAACTATTGATATAAAACTGTTATTGTTGATTGATAAAACAAACAAACAAATGTTAACCCTTACAGACCTACCGTTTAGACAAAATAATCACAAATTTTATAATATTGTTCTTGTGTTTAGGTGTATTATACACTAAAATAAATTACAAATTATTTATTTTTTACCAAATTAATTTAATCATTAAAGAGCTAAGATTATTATAATATTAATAATTTAATATTATTTTTGTAATTCGTATTTATAAAATGAATGAAATATTGAACTGAATGTTTAAAAGTCTAAAACTTTTTTTTTCTATAAACAGTTTGCACTATTATTATTAAAATAAAAAAAGCTTTAGAATTAAGTTCTGTATATATTTTATTTAAATACCGACGTTTCGATATCTGGTATGTATATTTAATTAATAAAACTGGATTAGAACCAAAGGAATCCAAGTAACTTTTTCTAAAAAATTGAAATAAGATATTAGTGATAAACAGACATAACAGATTTCCTATAGTGCAGAACTCTACCGTAATTTTTTTTAACTACTTATTAATATTGTTAATACAATAAAAAATTGTCACAGCGATTTGGTTCTAGCCCAGTCAAATAATATAAATAATAAACAAAAAAAATATATAAAAACAAGTTAGTAGGTGGCAAAGTAACTATATTGCAATTTTTATACATTATTATTATTAATCTTAAAGCTCTTTTATTTTAATATAATGAGTTGCAAAAGAATTTTTACTTTTATTATTAATTAGGTAAAGTGTCCAACGTTTCTAAAGTGCTAATAATTAATTTTTAATAATATAGAATAATACCTCGATATATCTTTGTGTATTCACTATTTTCTCAAATTATTTGTTTGATTTGTTTAGTTTCAAATTTAATCTGATATAAATAACAATATTTTTCTTCTTTTCTTTTTACCAAGTATTAGAAAATTCTAATACAATGCACACTAAAATTATTAGATGAAATATTCCATTTATAACAATTTATAATACTAATATTTATTTTTTTAGCATGGCAGCATTGATAAAATTTGACGTTTACTTAAGTCATATTGTTTATAGTTTGTTTATGATATTTTTTTTCGGCCGCGAAAAGCTGAAGATTATAATTAAATTACATTGTAAGCTTTAATAAATTAATTTATTCAATATAGAACAACAATAGTTAATAGTAACTCATTTATCTATGATCAAAATTAGCTAAAACTTTTCAGAAAAATACGAAATAGTAAATAATCACTCATTCCTTGAAAACAATGGCGCATCTAACTTTAATACTTGTAATTCAAAGCATTGTAGGAGTATCTAAATCTAAACGACACTGTCTTTTGTTACAGAGAAAACAAACGCACATTACCCAACTAGCAACAACCCAGAACTTTTCTTCACACAATAAATATCTGCCATCTGTCTGTCTATCTCTCTCTCTCTCTCTCTCTCATTCTCTCTTCTCGTAAGCTCATTTGCATAATTTGTTACTGGCGCTGCCACCAAAAGTCACACTGGAAAGTAAAGTTTGTTTTTTTCAGTCGCCATATTTAACTTGCTTGAATATATTTTCAACGTTGCGTAATATAAATCAAATCATCTGCAGATGTTGACTATTTAAGTCAAATTTAGATTTCGTTGGTTGCTGGATTGTTTGACAACTTGCTAAACGATTTTTATTATTATGTGAAAAGTTTATTCTAGATAATGTATACAAGTTAAAACATTTTATTATAAAATTGTTTTATCTTGAAACTCTAACTTGATTACAATAAAATCGCTTCAAGTTGTAGTTCAGTATTAATATTTAGGTAGAAGTAAAGACTAGCCTCCCAATGTTGCTGTATTTACGTTAGTTGAAAAACCAGTGACTCTCAAACTATTTGACAGGACAAAATATGATTTTAAATGTGTCTTAACTGTCTTTAAAAAAACTCCTACCTGCAACCTATTTACCTAACCTACCCTAACCTAACGGACTTTTCAAGTTCTATAAATAAGTCGTTGTTGATATTTTCAGCCATCGTATATCGTACCACTAAACATCAATTTCAAAATTAGTTTTAAATATGTTTCATTAATAAAGTATAACTTACCGACAATATTAACTAAAGAAACTATTAAAAAGTATAATAACTCGACTTCTTAACGGACTTCTTAACATGATACAAGAAAAGTATAATAACTCGACTTCTTAACGGACTTCTTAACATGATATAAGTTTTAACGGACAAAATTGTCAAAATTACTAATGAAACATTTTGAGATTCGATGTTCACGCATGCGCAAATCTGGCTTTTTCAAAATTTGTGAAATTGGAGGCTATACTTTACTTCAGCTAATATTTATTAATAATCGACGTTTCGACGAACTCAACGTACGTTTTCATCCGGAAAAATGATACAAATGATATTTACAGTAAATGTTATTGTATAGAATGTCAGTAGGTTATAAACTTTTGTTTAAATATAAAATATACTAAATTGCAACTTCCGTATTATCAACTAATAGTCTCTTTGACTTATAGTAAATCTATACCGTAATTAAACGGTCAAAATACAAGTTTCATAATAGTAACACTGTTTGAAGAGATTTTGAATAGAGCAGCGATAGAATAGAGTAAACTTCTCTATTCCTAGATGGCTAGTCCATGTAATACTTTAATAGTAATATCATGTAAAAGCAAATGGGAGTTCTATCCGCAGATAAGCATAAGCGGACAACTTTATCAAAGTCATAAAGTAAAATGGTTCAGTCGGGGGCCACAGAATCAAGTCACCTTTAACTTTCATGTTCTCCATATCTTTTGCAAATATAATGAAAGATAATACAATACAGATTAAAATAACATTTAAAGTTACGTATTTTTGGTCATTTTATAAAATTATAATTAGCTAATCATGTTTTAGTTAATACATTATGCAAGACCAATTAGTTGAAGCATTATACAATACATACAATTATTTTAGGTTAGTAATTTAATTTTATTGAATTTCATTGAAAAAAAATTACTGTTTTACATTAAAGTTTTTTATTAACATTTATTTATAAACAACGTTTCGACGAACTCAACGATTGTCTTTATCAGGAGAAAAAGATATAAATAATATTAACAGGAAATAAGAGAACATAGAAACAAGTTACTAAGTAACTAGATCATAAAATTAATAGATTTTTAACTAATTGAAGCCACATTTTCAACTCAGTGTCTTCACAATGTTTGATGTTATCTTTTTCTTTATAAATCTTTATTACTTCTCTTATCAATCTGCTATTAATATTGATTGGTCTTGCAATAATTACAGTATTTTCGAATTTTACGTCATGAAGATATTCTAACGTATGTTGAGCAATAGCAGATTTATTTGGATAATTTCTTTTATGTTCTGTCAAGCTAGTAGAAACAGTTCTGTCTGTTTAACATAAACCTTACCGCAATCACACGGAAGATTGAAGAGGAATAATATCTTTTACACTCTTTAATATATTGTTACGAGCGTATATACGGGTTTAATAATTATTAAACGCACCACAAATCTTTATAAACGGTTTATTATATAAATTAAAATAATACAAGCAAAACAAAGTCCATTGATATGGCAAACATAAGTAACACAAAAGAATATTCTTATAAGAGTTCGTCAGCGCAAGCCACTAGTCCCCGCGCGTCGCTGCGCGCTAACCCGATGAGTCAATGATTTAGCATTCAACGCTGCTCGCGCACAGCACTCACCCGCACGCATTCAACACTGCTCGCGCACAGCACTCACCCGCACGACTCGATAAGACAGCGACACGCTTTCAACCACTGCTCGGCTCGAACTGCCCTGTCTGTCTGGTTGGGCCTGGCGCGCGAGCCCACACCCCTCGTCCGTCTCGCCCTAGCCGTAACGAGTTTGCGATCGCGTCAACCACATACCAATGCGTTCGGTCGGCGCGACTACAAAGACCAGCCGCCGCAACACTGCCCCCCCTTTAAGCCTGTTCGTCCCGAACAGCAGCTACACCGTGATAAGGCGCCAGTCGGTCAAGATGCACGACCTTCATTTTCGTCCTTGGGGAGCGTTGAATCCGGTAGACCACATCATTGATCCGCTTGATTACTCGGTATGGGCCTTCCCAATCTGCTTGAAGTTTTGAGGATTTACCCTTCAACCGTACGAGATTATATAACCAGACAGCATCACCTTCATGGAATCCTGCTGTCGTTCTATTACGATCATATCGTGCCTTCATTCGTCCACTGGCTACGGATATATCGTTACGAACGACATCGTGTATCGCCTCCACGCAGCCTGGTAACTCACGCACATAGTCATTACAGGGCCGAGGTACGGCCTTGCGTTCAAACGGTGCACCGACGTTGTACTGTGGTAGCTTTCCTCGATTCCGAATAGCTAGACCCTTACTAGCCGCACACGAGTCACATTTGCGACACCAATCCTTTACATCTGCACGACATTTCAGCCAATAAAACCTATCTCTGATCTTTGCCAGTGTTTTGTTAACACCCAAATGCCCCCCAGATGCACCATTGTGTATTTCTCGAAGCACAACCGGGATTCGAACGTTCGGAAGGAGAATTTGAAGTTTGCTGGTATTCCCGTCTTCAGATTCCCATTTGCGTTTCAGTACGCCGTTGTGCACATGCAGGGAATCCCATTGGGCCCAATAACTTTTATAGGTGGGACTTCGATTAGCAATAGTCTGCCACACTGGGCGTGCATTGCTTTCCCTTTCATGAAGTAAAAGACCGATGTCACCGTCATTAAGTTGCTCTTCTCTCAACCGTTGTTCGCTCCATTCATCAGCCTCGTCTGCGACTTTAGTTATTCGTACGTTGACCGTCGACTCGTGATGTTGTTGACAATGTTTGCAATCATCCTTAGACGGCCTTCGCGAAAGTGTCAGTGGTATCTCTTCCGCGCCCAATCGTAACATAAGATCCTTCATATTCACGACTAATCCGTGTTGACTGAGTACATCCAATCCTAGTATGAAATCATCTTCAACATCAGCAACCAATGCAAACACTTGAATTACTTGTTGTCCTATTTGCATTCGTATAGGGACACCCCCATATATCGGTGCCTTCTCACCCGTTGCTGTGATTAATTCGTGCCGATTTGCTAATTTTTGTACAGATCCCGCTCCAATAAGATTCGACCTTATTATTGTGCGGGAAGCGCCAGTATCGATAGTTATCGTGCGGAGTTCACCATCCACTAAGCCTTGTACTGTCAAGCTTTTATTGTCGCTACTCAATCTCGAAGAACGGATTTCGATTTTGTAGGCCTGCTCCCGACATACCGGCATCTGGCCTGCGATACCGGCTCTTACTCGTTTCCCTGACGTTTGTTGTCCGTTCGAGGTTCGTCCGATTGACGCGCCTTCGTACACTCATTACGGACATGTCCGCTCTCACCACAATTCCAGCATTTCACATATCTCGATCTTTGATTACCAGAATCTGAATTATCTCGAGTTTTATTTAATTCATCTCTTACAATTCTTTGAATTTCCGTGATTAGAGCTACTTTTTCATCTGTCATCTGCACGTTAACTTCACGCACTCGAGTCGCAGAACGTGACGTTTGTTTAGCAACTTCAAACTGTAGTGCGTGAATTAGTGCGTCCTGCATTGTTTTCGGCCGCATAAAAAGTAATGATTGTTTGGTTTCTGCGTCACATAAACCATTCACAAATGCATCTACCGCCATGTCATTTCGCAGTAAATTCGAGATAGTTGGGTATGCCAATATTGTCAGTCTCTGCACTGCTGCCATGAATTCCTGTAATGACTCCGAGCTCTTTTGTTCGAGATTTCTTAACTGCATCCTGTACATATCCTCACGATGTGCATCACCGTAGTGCATACTCAGTGTGCTTACCATAACGTCAAAGTTACCACGTTGTTCCGGGGGAATGCTTTGTAATAATTCTAACGCTGGGCCGCGCAAAGCAATCATCAGCGCGATTGCTTTTTCGGTAACCGACCATTTATTTATTAGAGAAACTCCTTCGAATTGTTGTTTAAATAACGACCATGCTGTCGTACCATCAAATGTAGGTGACTGTATTCTCACAACAGAATCCGTTACCGGCCGAACGGGTTCCATAGTCGCACCTGCATCTTGATCCTTAGTTTCCAATTCTCTTATACGTTTCTGCATCTTTTCCAATTCTGATTCTAAACTCTCAATTTTATTTATAAAATCTTCTTTTATTGCTTTAGAGTGTTCTTCTAACCTTCTGTCAATCTTCTGTGAATTTTCTTCCATTTTATCTAGTATATTCGCCACTGGATTGGGTCTGATTTCGAATGTTTCTGGATCATTGTTCTCACTTATCAATGCATCCCGCAGCCGCGTTTGTAATTCAGTTTTACGTCCACCTATCGGCAATCCACGATCTTCGAGCTCCTCTTTAAGCTCAGCCACTTTCAAGTCTTTCAGTGTTTTTGCCATATTTGCAAGTATTAATTTCACTTCTGATCACCAATTGTTACGAGCGTATATACGGGTTTAATAATTATTAAACGCACCACAAATCTTTATAAACGGTTTATTATATAAATTAAAATAATACAAGCAAAACAAAGTCCATTGATATGGCAAACATAAGTAACACAAAAGAATATTCTTATAAGAGTTCGTCAGCGCAAGCCACTAGTCCCCGCGCGTCGCTGCGCGCTAACCCGATGAGTCAATGATTTAGCATTCAACGCTGCTCGCGCACAGCACTCACCCGCACGCATTCAACACTGCTCGCGCACAGCACTCACCCGCACGACTCGATAAGACAGCGACACGCTTTCAACCACTGCTCGGCTCGAACTGCCCTGTCTGTCTGGTTGGGCCTGGCGCGCGAGCCCACACCCCTCGTCCGTCTCGCCCTAGCCGTAACGAGTTTGCGATCGCGTCAACCACATACCAATGCGTTCGGTCGGCGCGACTACAAAGACCAGCCGCCGCAACAATATGTTGCAATTTCATATGCGGAAAATAAGAAACTTTAATGTTCTTTCTTGATAAAATTATGCCTATTTTAAGATTAATATTTATTTATTAATAATACATAAAAATTTAAAATGTTCTCTTTAATGAAATATCAAATATTGCTACTGTTATTGTTTATTTATATATCAAATTTTGTATATGAATATAAAAACCTGTTATAGAACTAAACACATAAAAATAAAAAAATAATATTTCTTATAATTTCATTATATTATCATTTTATATTCTCCGTATTTAATTTTCACACTTAAAATTGTAATAAAATTTTAATATAAAATTTACTGAAACACGTTCCTTCCCGAAAACAATAAAAAAATGTCATAAAATGTATAATAAATGTAACAGAAAACTTAATTTGAAACTTAGCATTTTCATTAAACTGTCTAGGTAAAAATATGAGTTCTACAAAGAATTGAAATCTATGACATATTCGTATTTTTCTATTTCTTATGTTTTTTACTCCAACGTATTAGAAAAAACTTCGTTTGTAATTTTTATTCTGTAATAAAATGCAGAAAATATGTCAAATACATATGTTTTATTTTTTCTTTGTTATTTTTTTTCTATTACATAAAATATAAATAAAGAATTATAACTATATATTCGATTAAAGAAATACGGTAAAATGTGTTTAATTTGACATCTCCGACGGCTATATTAAAAATGATTAAATCAAGTTAACTAATTGACAATTGCTTTGTTTATTTTCACATAAATTTGATTATTAAAAATGTGTGAAGAAATGCAACAACCACCAGATTTGTCAGAAATTACATATTTGATCAAAGAAACATTAATTTTCGCAAATCACGTAACAAATATAAATAATATATATAGATTAAGATTACTTGGAATGTATTTTTTTAAATTCTTAGTTTAGTTTCGTCTTGAATGCTTTAAGAAAAACTAGCACATGTCACTCGGAGCAGAATGCTCTTTTTATGTTTCGCTCAGATAGCCTCGGCTCTGTCTGGGCTCAAGCTATTTCAACTCGACACAACAAAGAGAGCTTTTTACTTCTTGTAACATAATAAACTATAATAAAAATTTTGCAAAACTGAAAAAAACAAATAAGTAACTATTGTATTACAATGTAAATTTATCTCTCATAGTTCATATCTTTATTTCACACGCTTTGGGCATTTATCAAACCTCGCTCGCACTCAAAACAAAAACGGAAAAAAATTATAATAGGCCCCGTAGTAATGTTGCGGGTACAAATAATAAATACCTGACAGGGAACAATGTGACTTCATTTGTATGAAGCGGCCGGTTTATTTAGCGCATTTACCGTAATATGAGCCTATATTTCAACGTTGCTGTTTCTCGTCTTCTGGCACGAGAACTCTATGAGTATCTGCGCTAGCGATGCGTCACAGTTTTTAAATTAAAAGAATGTCTCGGGTAGTTTACATCCGAGGTGGCTATGGAAAATACGACGAAACAAGAAAAAAAAAAGTTGACTGTAGTGGGGTAGCTACAACGAAGTACAACGCCACACGTAAACAAAAAATAATTAATTTAGTAAATGTTATACATTTCGTCGCCTTCCTTCGTTTAAACTTTATGTAAAACGCACACTTTTTATTAATTTTTTTCAGCTTGATTTTTTGTTGTTTTGTATAAAAAGAAATTGTAGACTAATATGTTAGGTAATACAACAAAATACATTTTTTATTATATGCTATTAAACTAGATTACTAGATTCCACAGTTAAAACTAAGGTAGGTCAGTTTATAAAAATATAATCTGCAACTTAATAAATACAAACTTTTGTTTTAGTTTCAAATAGTTAAATTTTAATAAATAAAATCAACTTCTAAATTCTAATTTATTATGTTACTGTCATTAAATTGTATAAATATTCATTCAGTCATCAAGCATTGAGGATGCTATCTATGATGCATGGTGTAACGTCTGCAACGAGAATAGATCGGCCACGAAATACCAGAAAATTCAATAAATTCAATGAATATCGTATATATATAATTCAAAAATAGGCAAAAACTTGAGCTCACACATAAATTGAAACACATTGGACATATTCATTCTAAAGTGTTGAACGCTAAATATAGGACTCTCTAATTAATATGAATACAATTTCCAATTAGAGATTCACGGTGTGCTATGTGCTCGATCAGATAAAGCAATCCACTTAAATTTACTTATTTGAAAATATTTTCTTTATTTCGGAACAAATCGGGACAAAACAGTTGAATTCGGGACAAACAAGCTTCCCGAACTATTTTTCAAAAAATTCGTGAAAAAGGATTAAAATTTAGGACTATCCCGAAAAATTCGGGACGAATTAATTATACAAACTTAAAAAAAAAACTCATTTATAATATTCTAGAATTCGTAAAAACTTTCAAAATATTAGTGGCCTAACTACAAATTTTGCCAGATCTTTACAATATTTTTAAATAACTCTTCCCTGAATACAAACAGTTTGCAAAATTGGCATATATTTATTAAAGCACCACCGTAGTATTTACATAATTTTCAATAAAATCCGAAATTAGAAAAATATATTCTAATTTTGTAAACAATAGAGTATAGATGTGTGAAGTAACTTTATTTTGACTTAAAATAATAAGTAAAAAATAAATTAACTTATAAGAAAGTATTCAATTTATTAGAAAATTATATATAGTGTGCAATTTCTTCTTTTTTTTAATCAAAATTAAATGTAAACTTTATTTTTATTTTATTTAATTATATCTTTTTATAGTATTTTGAATAGTTATATTCTGACAAACAATCTGATAAAAAAATATGGCAAAAAAAATAAAACAGAAAGAGAAATAAAAGATCAAATATATCGACTATTAATCAAATAATTAATAAACAAATAATAATAATAAATCTGCAAACTTTCTGTGGTAAAATCTCTAAATTTATAAAGTATATATTATACTACAATACTATATTATATTATATTAAAATAAAAAACTCTAGTGATTTTTTTCTAAAACTCATATTAGAATATAACAGAAAGTTTTAGTTTCAGGTTCAAAACGATATTTATTTATTTCGCCATAAAAAATTTAATAAACATTGTTACGGAATTAAAACTAAAGTTTTCTTGTTTCATTATAAAATTCTAATTTAAATAACACCGAATAAAAATATTTATTTACTTTTAAATATAAAAATTTATTTTCAATTTTTTATTTCTTAATTAGAATTAATTAGAATCTACAGAAAAAGCGAAAAGTATAATAATTACAAATCGTTTTAATTAATTTATAAACTATGTTCCATAGATCAAAAATATAAACAATATATAATAACATGTCAAAGAATTTTATTTACGATTGTAGAAACAAACAAAAAATGATTCGATAAACACATATGTAAAATCTAGATATGAGTATAGTGTGTGTGCTGAAGTTTTACCCATATTTTATTTGTCTCAAATCTCTTGACACCTATTACATAACTTTCAGCTTTTAAATGCTGAAACTAGCTACTAATAAATTTACCTAAAAAGTTTCAGTATTTTTGACAGCTTTGTTGTGTCCTTAAAATATGTTTAATTATGATTTATATTATGTTCATTTACTAGTTTGTGTTTTATTTTATCAATAAATTGAATGCAGTGCACGACAGTTAATGTAATCATACTTTGATTTTTAATAACAATAACCAATTTATAATATTTGGGAAAACATAAATAAAAAATAACATAGTCAAAAATCTTTCAGAACTCATTATATTAAAATTATCTAGTTACTGATTTTGTTACCTAGTAACTTGTTTATATATTCTGTTTATTTAATATAAATGTCATTTGTATCTTTTTTTTGATGAAAACGTACGTTGAGTTCGTCAAAACGTCAATTATTAACAAAAATAATATCTTTCTATATAGGCAACTTGAAGAATAAACAATGTTTTAAATATTACTAGAAATATAAATAAAAAGATAATTTCTTTCAATAAAACTATAATAAAATTAATTGCAAATAAAAAAAATTCCAAATGTCCAAGTTTACATTTTTCTGAAGTTTTTATTAAACGATGCACGTCCTAAATGTGATCAAAAAGCCGAAAAAAATTCTTGAACCGTATAAATTATATTTGCATAAAATTTACTGGCAATGATGATTTTTTTCACGTACCATTATTGCTATGTTAATTTGAACCTCAACGCGTTAAAAGCGTAATAATTATACTTCTTTAATTAATTGTTCTATTGTTTTTTAGATAAACAGATTTATTTTTTATTATTTTGCAATTAACTAATATTTCTTTAATTTATTTTTTATTTTTTTAAATATAATTAAATTTTAATAAAGTTAAATAAGTCAGTTCTTTAATATTGAACATAATTACAGTGTTATAATTTAAAATCTATATATACTAGTATTATTGTGTTACATAAAATAAATAAAAAAAAACCAGTAGAGAATATTTTTATTGATTTTATTTGTCACTACATTTTCTTTGTTCAATTATTTGTCTTTATTTTCATTTTCTGTCTGTGTCTACAAAGTGGCTTTTATAAAAGATTTTTCATATTTCTGGAAAATCAATTTATATTATTTATAATATACTTTGAAATGTGTTTTATATAGATTCAAAATAAAAAGTTTGATGCATATTAAGGTAGAATAAAGCATAAGAATTTCGTTAGCATAAAGTATAATAAAAAATTTAAATAAATAGACTTAAAGATTTGGTTCTGTGGCAATTTTAATTAAAAATCGACGTTTTGAAGTACTCTAAGTACATCATCATCAGGAAAAATAATACAAATGACATATACAACAAAGAAACAGGACATAGAAACAAGTTACTATGTAACAAAATAAGTAACTGGATTATAAAATTTATATAAATTATTAATTAAAAGAAACCATTTTATTTAAATCAGTGCCTTCACATTTAATCCTTAAGCTTATTTATTTTAAAATAATGAGTTATAAGCTTAATTAGCTTAGCTTTTTAAGTTACATTTTATTATATGATGTATGAAAGTTTTTGATAAAAGACTTTTTTACTATGTTAAAAAGAAAAAAGTTGAAATTTCTAACGCCAAAACTGTGAAACTTGTTTCAATTGTTTTTTTAATGCACTTTTTATTTATATAACACCAAAGTAAACTAATCACACATTTTCCACACTTTTTCCTTTATTGTACTGTTAGTCTTTGTTGGTACTTGTCTGGATAGAAATGTTTGGAGGAAATTAATTTCGGGATAGTGGAAAAAGTTTGTGCCGCATCCTTTTGGATAAATAACGTAATTGTATCTGTATGTACCATTATTTTCAAGAAATAATTACTTATTTTGTTACCTAGTAACATGTTTCTATGTTCTGTTTATTTATCGTATAATTTTTTCTGATGATGATGTACGTAGAGTTCGTCAAAACGTCGATTTTTAATTAAAATAAATACAGAACTATATTCTAAAACCTTTTTATTTCAATACAGTTTTTTTTTCGGATAGTCGTAGAATATAATCTAATATTGCATATTTAAATTATAATTTTGTAACAAACATTTCTGTCCAATATTTGCTGAGATAGCAATCCTGACATCTCACAATATTTGAACATTTGGGTTCGGGGCGACGAAAACTGGGTCAGGAATTTAGAAAATTTAATTAAACCCTATTTAAATATGATTTGTGTACAGAATACAATTCAATTAAATTTAACTCCGTTTCTCTGCAGTAATAATAACTCTGTTAGATTGCGAGTTGAATTTCTAAGATGTGAAAAACGTATCGCCGAGGCATGATAAAATAACAGAAACAAACTTGTTCACTTCTTAAGGATTTTCTTGTCATCGTCTTGAATCACACGGACTTAACAACGATAAATTCGTTATAATACTTGATAGTTAATTATTGGAAAACGTGATGATTTTATGTTCCGTCAGGAAAACAATAAGGTTATATTTCATTTCAAGAAATTGTTTTGTGACCTTGCGTGACGACAATTTCTAACTGTCGTAGATTTTTTGCTATTTCATATTTTTTTCTTCAAACATAACAAAATATTCATATTATGTTATTATATTGCCTATGTAGAAAAAGACCATTTTGTTACTAGTAACATGTTGTTTTAACATTTTTGTACTCTAAAAAAATGTAATTTTAATTACAACCATTAGATACTATGATGCACAGTATTTGTAGGTATATTTACATAATTGTTTAAAGTTTAAATTGTTTTAGTAAAGTCTCTTTTAATAAATTTACAAAAATTTGCTGTTGGGAATTGTCCATAAATAGATAAAATTTGTTTAGTTCTGTAATATTATTGTTGGTATAATTAAATACAATTGTAAATTTACATAAAGGATATATTTTGAAATAAAGCAGCAATTGATAAATGTAATATAATAATAATGTATATAATAATGTATAATATATATAATGTATAATATAATTATAATTGTAATATAAATTATAATTATTATTATTATATTGATAATAATGTTTATTATAAAAATAGAAAGAGACAAAATACTATCACAAATAATTATAATAATATTGAATAAATTAGAAAATGATATTGAAGATATTTTGTTAATATTAAGGAGTTTTTGCACATTAACAATAAAAAAAATCATATGACTCAATTCCAATTTTCTTTAGTTTAGAGTTAAAAATATTAATCACACTTAAAATATTTTTTTAGTATTATTACACAAAATATGTACTAATTGTAAGTCTCATTATTTTGATAAATAATATGCAAGCTGTAATGTTACATAATTTAAGACGTTATATCAACAATATGTAATTCTTCATACTTATTAGGTTATTTTTTCTTACTTTATGTGATTATTATGAATTATGTAAAAATTGCAAAATTTTGAAAGTAGAAATATAGAATATTTAGAGTAAACCGAAATTACAGATTTTTATGGTAAAATTTTAGTACTATATTTCTGTAATTTCGCTTTTTTTGATAGTGTAGTTATAATAATAAATAAAATTTTGATTTAGCATTTTTGCTATTATATTCTCTATATTAATTTTACATTATCATATAATATTACACTTATATGATATATTTTTCTTTATAAATTTCTATTGCTTCGCTTATTAATCTACAGTTCATATTGTTGGGTCTTAAATTATAACATGCTCTATAACTGTCTGTAACTGTCTGTAAAGTAACACGCAATATAAACTGTATTTATGAAAGTACGAAAACCCTGATTTAAATAAAATAAAATTTAGATTTGATTAAAAATTTATAAATTTGATAATCTAGTTTCTTATTTTATTACCTAAAAACTTGTTTCTATGTTCGATTTATTTACTGTATATGTCATTTCTATAATTTTTCCTAAAAATGATGTACGTTAATATTTTTATTAAAATATAAATAGAACTTAATCCTAAAATCTTTTATTTTACTATAATGAGTTCTGAATTACTTTGTTAATTCAATATTGTTGTTCTAGTTTATGAAAATTAATAAAAAAATTCAATATAAATAAATAGAGAAAATCTTAAAAAAATTAATTAGTTTTGTTAAAGAACTTTAAAAGTTACAGCACTTTGAAATTATAATGTGGTTTATTAGAAAATTTTTTTTAGCGTTATAAATACAATTTTAATAATCCAAAGTTTCTAGGTATCACCTGTGTGAATAATTTTACATGTATAATATGTAAGATATTAATATATGTAAAAACTTATTATAAAAATGTTTAGCATATATTCACAATTGTTTTTTTTCTTTTACAATCATTCTTATTTTTAAAAATGTAACTTTTTTTATTTTATTAATAAATGTTAACATTCACAAGATGTTAAAATAAAAACTGTTTTAGGATAAAATTCTATTTAATTATTTTATTATAACTACGTTTCGATATACTGCACGTCTGTCACCATCAGGAAACATATGTATATAAATGACATAAATAATAAACAAACAAAACATAGAAACAAATTACTAGATACCTAAATACAAGTAACTAAACTATAAAATTTATGAATTATTAATTAAAGATATCAAAATTTTATTTAAATCAGTGCTATCACATTGATTGATGTTATCGTTTTAAAAAAATTTTATTATGTAAAATTTAATGATATTAAAATAATTACAAGACCCCAAAACTATTAATATTAGATTGATATAAATTTACAAAGAAAAAGATAACATCAATCAATGTGAATGCACTGATTTAAATAAAACTTGGCTTCCTCAAATTAATAATTTTTAAATTTTATAATCTAGTTACTTGTATTTAGGTACCTAGTAACTTATTTCTATGTTTTGTTTGTTTTTAATTATGCTATTTGCATATTTGTGCCCGATAGTGATATACGTGCAGTATATCAAAACGTCGAATTTTAATTAAAACTTGAAATGTCATTTACTTAAATCAGTACATACATTGATGTTAACCTTTTATAAAATCTGTATAAAATTTGAAGATAGAAAAATAATTGCAAAACTCAACAATATTACCCAATGATTGATGAGAAGCAATAAAAATTTACAAAGAAAAAATAACATCAATCAATGTGAAGGCATTAATTTATATAGAACTTGGCTTCCTTGAGTTAATAATTTATGAATTTTATAATCTAGTTACTTGTATTTTGTTACCTAGTAATTAATTTCTATGTTCTGTTTGTTTATTGTTTATGTCATTTGTATATATTTTTTGTTGTTGAAATACGTGCGCTATATCGAAACATTAAATTAATTATAAAGCTTTTTTTTTACAATTGATATCTGTTGAAACAAATAATAAAATTCACATTGTACTAAATCGAAATATCAATTATCGAACAATAAGAGAACGTCTTCGACATCAGCAGGAAAGTATATAAATTCCTGTAAAGTTTATTGTAGAATGAATAGATCTGATAGAGCGCTCAAGAGTGATGTGATAATTATATTCTAAAGAAGAAAGAAGCACTTGCTCAATTGCTCAAATTGTATGACTCACTGACTGTCTGTCTGTCTGTCACGAATGTTATCTGCGGAATGTCGTATTTTGATTTAAGTCTGTCAACTGTATATGTCGTAAATGGAATTCGGCGGCGTTGTGGTTCTTTTGTTTGTTTTTTTTTTTCACGTTGAAATGTTCCACACACTTATATATTTTTTGTTTTTGTATTTTTTATGATGTAGTCGACAATTTTTGGGTTAAATGTGTGGTTTGCTTTGCAGTATATAAAAGAATAAATTTTTGTTAATCATTTAAATTTTATGGAGATATACAATAACACAAATTTATGGAATAACACTATAAAGTCAGTTTTCATTAGAAATATTTTAAATAAAGTCGACTTTAAGTTGTCAAAAAACTATTAAAGCAAATAATTTTGATGTTGGTTTATTGTATTATGTTCCCTAACTTCATTGTTGATATTTATGAAATTATTTATTTTAATTTCTTCTTTAAGTGTCAATTTAAAAATATCACTTAACGCATTTAAAAAGAAAAAAGAGATAAACAATTTTAAAATACAAATAATTTTGTTATTCGAAGTTTGAAAAGTTATCAAAAAAGCATCGTTTTGTTGTAGGCAATAATAATTATGTCAACATTCTAATGTTGAGATTTTTCCCAAAAATTTCACAAGTTACTAGTTACACAGTCATATGCTATATTTCTTTTAAAACATACAATTTTAAAAACATGTATAATTAAATATAAATAACATGTATTGTACATGTACATCTAAAATTACATTTTAGACAAAAGAAAAACAATTCTGTAATTTTCACTATAGAATGTATATATACCTATATATATATATATATATATATATATATATGTATATATATATATATATATATATATATATATATATATATATATATGTATATATATATATATATATATATATATATATATATATATATATATATATATAAGCAAAAATATTTCATTTTAAACATATTTTCTTCATTTATAAAATATCTTAAGATACATGTTTTTATTATTTTTTTAATTTTGCATATAATGTGTTTATTATGTAATACAGATAATGTAATACAGATATACAATTCGTTCAGAAAACAAAATAAAAATATCTGAAATAATTTAAATACTTCAAACAATTTTCTGGAATTTCATGTAATAATTTATACTCATTTACATACAAATTTCTCAAATATAATTGTATAAAATTTATAACAAACAATTTTCAAATATCTAAAAACCAAATTAAAAATACCTATATTGGAAAAAATTATATTGCTACGATATCAAAATAAAAATTTATTATAATTCAGAGAAGATATTTCTTTAGAAAAAAATAAATAATAAAATGTAAATAATAAAACAAAAGTTAATATTTCTTCTGAACATAACAAAACCTTTGCTTTGAAATAATTTAATACAAATATTTATTATAATTTTCAATTGCTTATATTACATTCCAAACAGTCAAATAACATTTTTATTATTTGCGCTTAATAAGAAATTTTAAAATAAAAAGACTTTAGAATTTAGTTCTGAATTGATTTTATTTAAAAATCGACGTTCAGACATACTTTAACATCAGGAAAAATAATACATATAAACATACAATAAATAAATGGAACATAGAAACGACATTCATAAATTATTAAAATAAAACAGCTTTAGGTTATAGTTCTGTATTAATATTTATTAATAATCAACATTTCGACAAATTCAACGTTCGTCTTCAGCAGGAAAAAAGATACAAATAACATTTAAATATCATTTGTATTATTTTTCCTAATAAAGACATACGTTGAGTTCGTTAAAACGTCGATTATTAATAAATATTAATACAGGAATATAACCTAAAGCTGTTCTATTTTAATATAATGAGTTCTGAAATATTTTTTACTACATAAATTGTTAATTAAAGGAAGCCAAATTTTATTTAAATCAGTTCCTTCACAATGATTGATGTTATCTTTTTCTATTTAAATTTCTATTGATTCTCTTATCAATTTACTCTTAATATTAATGGGTCTTAAAATTATTATTATTATTTTAAGTTTAAATTTTTTTTGTCGTAATCTTATGGCGCAGTTGGTTAGCGCGTTTGCTGTGAAAGCAAAAAGTCCCGGATTCAAATCCCGGCAAGATCAATACATTTTTCTTCATTTAAAAATTAACTAGTGATTTAATTAGTTCATCAAAATAAATTAATGGCGATTTAAGCAAATAACAAAAGTACTATAACCTAGTGTACTTAAGAATATAAAATATACTAACTTTGCTAGATTTATAGATACGTCATGTGATGTACTTGACTGGATTAAATTAATGAGTTTATCATGATCAGTCAAAATATAGAGAAATACAATACAAAAACCCGGGTTCAAACGCCGGCAAGGTCAATGCATTTTTTTCTTCACTTAAAAATTAACTAATAATTTAATTAGTTTGTAGAATACTGCTGTAAAATTCATTTCAGAACGTTCTCAGTTCTGAAACGCAATTAACTAGCATTGAAACATTTACTAAAATAATTTTTGACCGCATGCAAAACTTAATTAAAAATATTTTGTTACCATTATTGCAAAATCAAATAAAAATCTTTCGACTATTGGTAATTTCCAGTAAGTAATGCTTTAAAAGCAATCTTTTCCAACACGAACTCGTCAATAATCTAATTGTTTTCTTAAAAAAAAAAATGAGCATTCCACGCAGAACGGAATTACATTTGCGGCTATCCACTCACGTCTGGCAACCATGTAACCAAATGACACGGTATATGCAACATTTTGTGGTCGTATCGAGTACCGCCAACGCTTTCGACTAATTTGACCTCGTGTCACATACATTGCAAGTTTAATAATGCTAAGATTGGGTTACAAAATTCCTTGCATTGATTTTCAAAATATTTTAAATTAACGATAAACCTAAGTATTTGTTTAATCCATAACAATAAACCATAGTAAAAATTACATATATAAAAACGATGGTTTGTACAAATTTTCTGTAAAAATAATATAATTTTAAGTAAAATAAAAAATTTATCATATTTATATAAGTTTTATACCAAGAAAGGAAGTAATTACTTTCATAAAATATACGTATTTTACAAATAAAATGGTTTAGGTTCTAGTTCTGTAATAATTTATTAACAAATCAACGTTTCGACGAACTGAACTAAAATTAAAAGAATATTTCGAATATTTACAAATTTTTAATAAATTCCTGCTATATTACAATACATATTTTCATTAAATTTTGCTAATTGTTTTTGTACGATTTTCACAAATAACAAAAATACAATAAGTAAATTTTTCAATACAAATCTGCAACTACAATAAATCACACATTTAAAATTTTGTTTCGCAAATGCGAAATATTGAAATAAAAATTAAACGTTTGCAAATTGCCTAGTGTGAATTAATGCATGATATGTTGCTTTTAGAAATAATTTTACGCGAGTTTTTTATTTTATATTTACGTCCTAAAAAAGTGTCATTATTTGCACCATGTTGACGAGAAAAAAAGAGCTTGCAAATGAAGCATAAATGTTTTGAAAATAGCAATTTTATTAAATCGAAATTCGTATCATATTGAATTTGAATAAATTTTTAAAAGCAATGTTGACACATATTTAATGAAATTATTAAATTTAAAATTTACAACATATATCGTAAGTAGTCTGGCTTTTTCAATATATCAGTATGCAATATTGATATGAAATTTTTGTAATAATTTTAACAAATTCTAATATTGAATAAATGTTTGAAGTAATTTATAATTTAATGACTTTATTTGATATAAAAATCTCAAATTTGATATATTTTGAATTGTGATTGAATCTGTTAATCTGTTAATTTATTAAAGTACTTTGTAAACTTTTTTTTAATATATCTGTTACCTACTATATATTGTCCGTTTTTATTTTGTAATAGAGCTGTTCTAAAATATTTTAGCATTCTGTGCTATTAAAATATGACGCCCTTTTGAGAAACAATTACTATTCAAAAAATGGATTGCCAAAAATATGAAATGTACATAAAAATATTTGACTTATTTAATATTGCACCAAAAAAGAAAATATTTTTATTTTCTTATATTGTATTTATAGATTACCAATTTTAAATTACACTTCTTTACGAAATTAAATAGGAAATTTTTATATAAAATACTAGGTTAGAAAAAATAGTTATTATAGTCAGTTATCTATACCCTATAATGACAAAATTTGATATTTTATTTGTATCAAATTAATATAGTCATTTGTTATATTATATCTTTGTTATTTTATTTATAGATTTTTTATGATAATTTTTTATTTTCTATGTGTTAACTCAAGTCCTAATTATGTTTATTCTGAAACTCAAGTTCTTCATTTCATTAGTTTTTTAGTTATAAGCTAGCGGATAGACATACCGACATACACACATTTTTGTAATATATTACTAAATAAATTTAGATCTGTGTATAAAATTCGCTTCGTAATAATACTAAAAACATAACAAAAACTTATTTATTGTTTTTTAATTGTTATTAGCTTTAAACTCAACTAAAATCACAGCAGAATTTTGCCTTCAATAAAAATTATTCGTCTCATTACAAGTAAAAAAAAATTAATTTGCATTTCCACGGAAGTACCCTTCTATAATCTTGACGAAACTTTTCGAAAAACCCCTTCAACACTTCAACTCCATTGTTCCGACAACAATCGACGTAATAACAATAACAGTAATAACAAAGTCTTAATCTAAAGAGGGAGCAAGTCATTCGTGACGCACGCGTTTCAAGATAAACCGAATCGCGCGGCGCGCACAGAAATAAATTCTATTCTCTGCCAGGTCAAAGAGTAAATTTACTCGCTGCCGGAAACAGTGTGGCAAGTTAGTGTTGGATGATGGTAGAAAGAAGGGTGGCACAGCGCTTACCCGTCTACATCCACGTCCGGTAATTTCATTACAATCTTGCATTATTAACCGGTGCGCGAACCGGAACTCAACGGACAGGTAACGGTTTACTATAGTTATAGTGTGTTTCAATTCTACATGGTTTATTGATATTTCTTCTATATTGAGAAAAATTATTTTACTATAGATCCAATGTATTTATACTTTTAACTCAAAAGTAAATTTTTTAAAAACTGTAAATTTGTATTTTTATCAGTATTGGGATTTATCCATTAAATATTATCTAGATACAAAATCGTTATATTTTATTTTATTTAGATAAATTTAAAAATTAAAAAAATAATTGGTAATAAATGGAATTCAACCAGTTATATATTTTATTACCTTCTACGGTCTACGCCAACATTTCGGCAAACACTGTCGCCTTTTTCAGAGCTAGCGGAATATTTTTAGTTCATGTTACATGTAACGTAAATATATATTATTTTGTCCAAAAATTTAAAAATAAAAATTGTCATTGTAGATACGTACATCTATTACATTTATTGCATCTACTGCATGAAAATTATTGGAAATATTTCTTGTTTTAAAACAACAAAACCTAATATAAGTATTGTGATACAAACTATAGTGTAAGTTATGCAAGTTTGTGTGTTGTAGAAGCGAGCTTAAAGCTAAACTTTCCGCCTAATTCAATCGGTTTGTTATACGAAACAAAATACGAAAATACGAAGTAGTCTTGCGGTGTCGTATACAAACAATAATGTTCTGTATTTATTACGTATAATGTTTATTTTATCCCCTGATATATTCTTAACCAAACTGACCGCACTGGAAATTGTATTCCTGATTTAAATAAACAAGAAATCTTCGATTTATTTCAATTTCATTACAATTTTAAAAATTTAAATACAATAAATATTAATATATAGTTAGATAAAAAAACTTATATTTATAGTGCATTTTAAATAATTTAATAATTATTATTTTTCTCCAACTAAGGAGGACGCTAAAGGTATAAAAAGATTTGTGCTGTTATTCTGGTCATCACATTTAAATATGAAGATCTTTAGTTCAAATGAGACGTTAAATTTAAATAAATTTTAATATAGCAATTCTGAACATGCATGCAATTTAAATTTAAAGAAACTTTAGTTAAATATGTCACACTTAGTAGTAGCCAGAATTGAAATATACTTAAAAGTTTTTTAAATTTAAATATTTAAGTTAAATTTAATGATCAGGATAGCGCCATTGAAGGCGTTTAAATTATTTTAGGTCTACCTTTAAACAACGAAAAGAAAAGGAACATAATCAAACCAAGTTTAATCACTGCTTAAGTTTTGATTAAAAATACTTCTTCTGAAAACTGAGTTGCAATTATAATTTTACAAATGTATTAATCGAAAGCGCTAACTTGTTATTAAATACATCAACTCGTAATTTATAAATTTATCAAGAAAATTAATTTAAAAAAATCTAACTTATGCAAACATAATTTCATGTTTTATCTTAGACACATCTTACATAATTGCCTCGTACACTGCATCTTCGTGAAATAATACGTGTAAATAAAATGTGTAAAAATATCCTATTAAAAAAAATAGTAAATAGCTTTTGTCGCTGAAATATTGGATTTCGTCTTCTGAAAAATATTTGCCACTTTCTACTAAACGAAATGTCTAATAATTTTTTTTTTAGTTTAACTAATAGATAACACTCGTTGATGTCCAGCATTAGCTAAAAAATAAACAACCTTACAGTTTTCTAATTGAAACAAATGTTCTATTAAAACGTTGTCGAACAAATATGAAATACAAAAACTATGGTTCGTATTCTCACCTCACTTTTAAAAGTATTTTTTTGTGAAAATTACTTTTGTCGTTTACTTAAAATTACTTATTATGTAATTCTTATCAGTTTATTTGAATTTTATAATATTAAATATTAAAAAAAATGAATCACAAATAGAAATATTCATATTTGATGAGAAGTAGTAATAAAAATATATTTTAAAGTAAAAAATAAAAAAAAACTTTTTCATAAAAAAACGAAATACGAATATATTTTTAAATCATTGTCATTTTATATATTAAAGCTACTAGACACAAATGTACAATTTAAACTTAAAGACTATCAAACATCAATAAATGAAATTTATTTATTTATATTTGGACGACGCTTCATGAGCCCTAATAAGTTTTATGCTCTAAGTTTCAAAATACCGTATTGTTTGGATACTAACGAATTGAACACTAATTTGTTGTATTTGATTCACAAAATTTGTAGAAAGTTTGATTTGATTTTACAACAAAAACAAAATATTTACAAACATAATATTTTAAATTAAAGCAATGTTTTTGCCATGAGTTTTGTAAATGTCTAAATATCCACTTAATAATAATAATATTTATATATTCTATGGATCCAAAATACAATTGATAAAGAATATGTCATATAAAATTTGATACAGTAAGTATACTTAACTAAACTACTCCATATCAGATTTAATAATTATTTAATTAATCGAAGTAAACTATTTATATATTAATTCACTGCGATTAAGTAGATATTTAAATATTTGTGAAACTTATAATATTTCATATTAAAATATAAAAATTTTGATATACTTCAATTCTTTAAAAAAATAAAATAAGTACCTAATTTAGTCATAATACAATATATATATATATATATATATATATATATATATATATATATATATATATATTTATATATATATATATAAATATATATATATATATATATAAATATATATATATATATATATATATATATATATATAAATATATATATATATATATATATATATAAATATATATATATATATATATATATATATATAAATATATATATATATATATATATATATATATATATATATATATATTAAAAGAAAATCTAACGTTTTTTTAAACCATATTTTGATTAATTTGCGAATTAATAATAATACATTATATCAAGAAAACAATATTTTTTTTATTTTAACTTAAAAAATTATAGATATATATAATATAAATAATATAAATAATATAAATTTTTGTAAATGCAATATTAAATATTACAAAACATATTTCGAAATCCTGCATTTAGTTAATAAAAAATTAATAACCTTTTACCAAACAAAAAAAAATTATAATTAAAAGATTTCTTTACAATACAATAAAAATTTGTAATTTGTATCATAAAATATTCCTTTTTGTTATTAAAAATGTCACTAGTTATTCTTAAAAAATGTTATTAAATAATTTCATATCATACATTTTTCCTATTCTAACCTATATTTTGTTTTAAATTATATTTAATTTTATTTATTATGAGTGGCTTCACTAAACTAAAAGCATTTAATTAAAAGAAACCATATAATTATATAGTAAACAAATTAGTTTAAATTTAGTATCAAATTCATTAAAATATTAACAATAACCTTGTACACTGTTGTAAATGATACTAAAACTAAACTAATGTTTAACAAATTTCATTTAATAATAACTATAATAAAAGCACAAACAAATATATATATATACACGGCGACTATCTACACAAAAATATCCAAAGAATTTTCCAATTAAAAAAATGCTTCGATGTAATGTCGAAAAAATTAAAAATCGAACAAATGTATTGATGAATGTCGATCGAATGATAATAAGGTAATGAATAATTTCCGAGAAGCGCATACGGAAAAAAATTAAAATGAACACATGCATTCATAAAACGTTTAGTTACGATGGTGTGGGAGGATAAAAAGAGATAGAGATATAGTTAATATAAAGCGGAAATGAGTAAGAGTGAAAGAGCAAGCATGCACTTAACGGGCATCCAATATGTGACCATTTATGATGGGAGATTTCCAAAAACAAAAGAAAAATCAAATAACATAGAGAGAATTCATTTGTTTTTCGGGTAGTTTGGGTGTTTTTGATAAAAGCAGTTACTGTTGCTTGTTCATGTTTTTTGATGCTATTATTGTCACTTGTTTACCACCGAATATTGAATGGCGATTATGTTTTCATAACATAATTAAAATTTACATTGCATTGAAGAGTAGAGAATGTGTGCGTAAAATCAAAATTTTAGCCAGGAAAGATAATTACTTTGTTAGAAATATTGGATAGTGTAATCAAATTTTGCATTGGTTTTGATTGATAAATTATTATTTATGAATTTCTATAGAAACTGATGTTGATCGTAAATATAAAGCAATATTTAATATAAAGGATATATAATAATTATTTACTAATATGATGCACATTTTTCAAAAATATAAAACACATTAGGAGCAAATATTCAATATTTATAATCAAATAAATTTATTTTTTAAATAAATTTATAATGTATATTAAAATTAATCTCTTTTATTATCCTTTTTCTATTACAAAATAATTTATTATTAGTTTTCATCTTTTGATATATAATAAAAATGAAATAGTTTCAAATTTACTGTAATTTAATATATAGCAAGTAATAACTTTAAACCGAGGGGAAAATCACTTGTATAATCTGGTGTATAAATTAATTAAAATCTTTGTAAAAGCTTTTAAAAATTTTTAAAATCTTAGTAAAATCCTTTCAAATACTGATAAAACCAATTAACGAATTTTTTAAAATCATGTAAAGTTTTGGGTAAAATATCTACAATTTTTGAAATTTCGTATAAATCTGTAAAAAGTAAATGAAAAATCATTACAATCTCAACTATCATAAAATAGCAAAAATCTTTCAGAACTCATTATATCAAATAAAAGTGCTTCAATTTATTTATAATCAACGTTTCGACGAAACTCAACACTTGTCTTCATCAGGCAAACTGATACAAATGACATTACAGTAAATAGCAGTACATAGTAACAAATAAGTGACTAGATAATAAAATTTTATAGATTTTTAATTAATGGAAGTCAATTTTTTTTTAACTCAACTCAATTCGTACGGAAAAACTTCACAATAAAAAGTTAATATTATTAAGTAAAATTAGAACAAAATTATTGTATTTGATTTTATATAATATATAATTTAAAAAAGTAAAATAAATTAAATTACATTTGTTTAAGAAACGAATACTTATGTTAGAAAACATATCAATTTCTTAAAAAAAAAAGACAATAATAGCTCTGCAACATTGATCGAAGCAACAGCAATAAGTGTATAGTGTAAGTTTGAGTCCACAGAGATAGACAAAACAGAGGCATAGTAACACGGTCAACGTCAATAGACAATATAGATAATAATAATTAACAAAAATAGAGTGTTGTCTTAAGCAATTTTATACCTTTCCCAAGTGTGAACAGTCGTTATGTACAGGGAGAGAGCGCACTTTTCTTTCAAAAAAAAAAGTTATTGTCATTGTACTTGGCATATCCGCTAACAAACAGTCCAATATATATATATAAAACAATTAAATACGGATTCCACAACGATCAATACGTTAATTAGTGATCCCCAGTAGGAGGGCACGGCACCTTAAACCCATCATACGTCCAACTTCCCATCTTCAAAACGCAGGTTTGCACGTCGTACGGAAAGAACTCAACGTCAATCGCGCAAGAGGATTTGTATACGGCCGGCGGCTGCCACACTACCAGACCATTGTAGTACACGGTTGCTTTGGTCATTAGAGTGACCTCGTAGTTGCCATCGGCGCTGGAAGAAAACACACATACAAACCAAACCTGGAGGACCCCATTGACAAATTTCTAAAACCACACACCACGCATCCAGTGGAGATTTTTATTTTATAAGGCTATATTTGCTTATATAGTTGTGAAGTTTACTGCTTCATCTAATGTTGACTCTCTCGATGTTGGTTGGAGATTCTGACAGAACAGCGACCTAATTGAATGACTAAAGCTAGATGGAAGGTAGAAAAAACTGGTTGGGGATTGGTTTTCGTCTTAAAATATTTATAAAATAAAAAAGCTTTAGAATTAAGTTCTGTTCCATTTTAAATTAAAATTTGACGTATAAATATACTAAACGTATATCATCAGGAAAAAATATATACATATTATATATAATTTATCATTTTTTTTTTTTTTGTGTTACGGACAGAATCACAATTATTTACTAATTCTCATTTTTATGTATTGGATCACATGGTCTTTATGAAAGTGTAACACAACTCTGTTAGTTTTAGGCCTTGAGGAAGAATTAAATAAATTCGAAAGATTGCCTAGTAAACTAAAATGAGTTTCATTTAAACATCCTTTCCAAAATTGACTGTTATACCCATAATTCAACTTCTCATAAATATTTTACCAGTCATTATCTAAACCTCGTATATATATATATATATATATATATATATATTATTTCTATAGAAAATATAATAAATTAAAAGTTATTCATATCAGTCGAATCTGTTAAAAACTGTTTATTTCAAAATAAAACAAATAACATACAACTTTACTTTTTATTGTAAATTTACATAAGCAAAATGTTATTTAAGATTTTAAGTTATTTACTAATACAATAACGATTTTAATTAAATTCTTTAAAGGCGAATACTGAATTTAAACAACACAGTATTGTGTGTATGTTGCAACAGAATTCCTTCTGCAATTATTGCAATGCGAGTAATGCCACATAGTTTCAAATTCCATTTCAATGCAATCAAATTACCAATAGTACGAAAACCAAACCCCGTACATATATCTGTACAAACACACATCATATACATATATACAATTAGTTCACACATACATCCATCCCAACAAAATAAACTCAACAACAACCAAAATAATAATCCAAAAAAAAAAAAAACTTGGCAAGAAAAGTATAACATAGAGATACATAGAAAGAGAGTGAGAGAATGTGTGTGTGTTTCAGATATGCATGCTGCGCTTACCTTGAACCCATCATAGGTCCAACTACCGAATTTCAAAACGCAGGTTTGCTCATCGAAGGGGAAATACTCAACGTCTATCTCGCAGGAGGATTTGTAAATGGCGGGCGGTTTCCATTCGACGAGGCCCTGATGGTAGATCGTCGCCTTGGTTGCAAGGGTCACCTCGAAATTGCCGTCCGCGCTGTAAGGGAATCAATCGAAACACACCAGCAAACCAGGCGGGCACGACCACCGAAACGGACACAACCACAAACACCACAACACAACAAACACAGTTTACAAAAACATAATAATATTATACGGTATATAGGTATATCTATATCCATACATAAACACCCATTAACATCGAACTTTACCACTAATACTAAACGGTATTTTATTTATTTGAATTTAATATACAGAATTAAAGTTTGGGATAATTGTTAAGAATTATTTGCTGGTGGTAACAAATTTTGGAGGTTAACAGTACGTATAGAAAAGTTTTACTAATATAAATAGTAAACATGGTAAAAAATCTTTCAGAACTCATTATATTAATTTTGAGATGTATGTATCCATGTTACATCAGTGAGATTTTATTTTAAGTAGGAATTGAAGTAATGGTGTCAAAGAATAACTCCAATTTTTAATTGAATTTTTATTTTGATTTCTGGCGACTAGTTTCGATAAAATACCGTCTTCAGGCCAACGTCTGATAGCTACAATAAGTTGAAATTCCACATGTGGTGAAAAAAAGATGCAGGTTATGAAATCGCTTGTAATATGTTTGAAGTAACGTAATTTGTAAATTTAAATAAATAATATTACTTTTAAGTTAAATAATATTATTATTATTTGACATCTAAATTGAATATTTCATATAATTCATTTATTATTCAACTTAAAAGTAATATTATTTATTTAAATTTACAAATTACGTTTCTTTAAACATATTACAAGCGATTTTATAACTTGCAACTATTTTTCACCACATGTGAAATTTCAACTTATTGTAGCTATCAGACGTTGGCCTGAAGACGGTATTTTACCAAAACTAGTCGCCAGAAATCAAAATAAAAATTCAATTATAAATTGGACTTAATCTTTGACACCATTACTTCAATTCCTACTAAAAAAAAAAAAAATAATAATCATTATATTAAAATAAAATGGCTCTAGGTTGTAGTTCTGTATTAATATTTATTATTAATCAACGTTTCGATGTACTCAACGTATATCTTTATCAGGAAAAATGATACAAATTACATTTACAGTAAATAAACAGAATATAAAAACAAGTAACTAGTTACATATTTTGTTCTAATAATTAAAAATTTATAAATTTTGTAATCTAGTTATTAGGTAACAAAATAAGCAACTAGATTACAAAATTTATAAATTTTTAATTAAAGGAACAAAATAAGCAACTAGTAACTTGTTTCTATGTTCTGTTTATTTACTGTAAATGTAATTTGTATTATTTTTCCTGATAAAGATGTATGTTGAATATGTCGAAACGTCGATTTATTAATAAATATTAATACAAAACTACAACCTAAAGCCGTTTTATTTTAATAAATAGTATAATTTCAATGTGCATTTAAATTTATGTAATTATTTTTTTCCAATTTTTGTATTGAAATATATTATAGGTGTCCCATTAAAAATTACTGAAATTAATTAACTGACATTTTAAAATATATTCAATTATTGAAAAAAATAAAAATTACGCCGAACAGAGATGAATCTGCAGTTTTTAATGGGTGCAAAATAAAATTCAATAAAACGTTTGCGTATCCGTTTATTTTATTGATAAAAATATACTAATAAAGAAATGATATAAATTTATTAGAATTTTAGTATCGGACTGTTAAAGATAGAATAGATATCTGATCATATTTGTTTAATTATAATTTTGTATCCTTTAAATAGGCAATTATTCTTTCTGGATATTAATTTTAAAAAATAAATAAATATATTTTTCATTAATAAATTAAACTGATATACAAACATTTTGTTATACTAATTAATAATTGCAGATTTTCCTTTTTTCTATGTAATTTTTGTTTTTCAATAACTTGAAAATGATATTTGATTAGTTTTAGCGTCTTCCCATATGACACTTGTATTTATATACAAAATAAAATATGCTGTCACTTTTTTGTCACCTGTAAAATTTACAATTTGTTCAATGGAAGATAATAAGTAAATTTACATAAGTTTGAAATGCAATAATTTGAATTTTTGTAGTGGTAAATTCTCCAATTAATTGATTATAAATTATATAATATAAGTTACACTGTTACAATAAATGTAAAATTACGTAAAATAATTTGTAATATATTGTTGTTTTTGTTTTTCAATATACTTTTCTTAAATATTTTTTAAAATGTTATTTATTTTATTAGTAATATTAGATGCAAAAATTTAATTGAACAAGTATTAATTTCAAACTTAAATAATGTAAAATTACATGTAAATTCATGACAGCGAATTGTACTTTTCCTAACAGTGTAGCTAATTATGTATGTAAAATTACAGTAAGTTTTTACATTACAATACAAATAAAAAGCATTTTTAATAAAAATATAGTTGTTTTGTAAGATATTAAAATATTTCAATTTTACAATCTTTGTCATATTTGTTTTTCGTAAAAGTTAATAAATAGTTAAGAGTATAAAACATAAAATTATCTAATTTAACTAAAAAAAAATTATCAAAAAGTTTAACAAAATTTACAATTAAAATACTATAAAAGTATATTCAAAATTTGTTACCACGCCCTTATAAAACTTTTTAATAAAATTTCAACTAAGTTTGAACACAAAAAGTCCCACAAACTCAGTCAGACACTCATACCATTCGGGTTTTTCGAATATAAAATAAATAACAAGAACCAAAAAACGATAGAAAAACGAAACGAAATGAAACAAAATTAAAAACAAAGCTCTGGAGCTTTAGGGATGCGGTTAGCTAAATACCGAACCGAGGAAAAATGGTAAGCGAAAGATATCCCTGCTTCTGTCTCTTAATTAAGTGTTTAGAAAACCACAAGATTCTCTCCCCCCAAACCAAGGACTTTATTTATCCCAGGGAATTGTTGCTTAATTACAAATGTTTGGGTTGTTTAGTTTTGCTTGTTAATTAGGAAGAAATTTTCGTAAATATTTTATTAGATAATCCAGAAAATATACGAGTACAAAACACCTCAATTTTTAGAACTTTTATAAATTTTTTATATATTCTATTAAATTAGTTTATTATTTAAAATTTTTAAATCGTCATTAATAAACTAAATAAATCATTGATTAATTTTTAAATTAAGAAAAATATATTGACTTTGCTTAATTAAAAAAATTAACTAATGATTTAATTAGTTAATTAAGGGCAATTTCAGCATTTAAATATTAAACAAATCTAGTACAATAATTTCTCTTAACCAAAAACAATATTTTTAAAAAGCTATATAGGTATTTCGAAAACTGAGCTAAAGTCCTAATCAGTGATCTAAGGTTACACAGACACTCAACGTAGCCAGTTGTCAAAGAACACTGACGTGTCAAAGCAAAATTCAATTTATATTACTGCTAACCGAATTGGCACGTGGTTACATTATACTGATAACGGAATTAGTTCTTTCGCTAGATAATCTATAACATTAATAATAAAACATATAAATAAATAAGTAGTCGTTGTATCAGTAAATGTTAGTTTCAATTACTATAACAGTATAGGTAGAGTACAACGCTGCCTGTGTCAAATATCCCATATGCACATTTATATAATTTTCTGGACTGGTATGCCGTGGTCAATCTATCCTGCGCAATAAGCACTAAGAATACCATCTATGATGTATGGAAAAACGTTTACGATGAAGATAGATCGACCACGACATACGGCATAGAAAATTCTATAATAAATATGTCATTAATAAAAAAATAATATACTTTAAATTTAACGTGTATTTCTACGAATTATAATTTATTTTTGTTGAATGGAAATTTTAAAATATATGTTTTAAATACATTTTTTTTATATATTTGAATATTATTTTGATTGATTTTAATATATTTATAATATTTTCATAAAAATGTGAAAATTATTAGTATTAACATGTTATATAATTAAGTATATAAGATTGCCGTTTAAAAAACATTATTTTTATTTTATAGCGTTTTATAAATAATAACTTAACATAGTAAAAATCTTTCAGAATTCATTTTATTAAAATAAAACGGCTTTAAGTTATAGTTATGTATTAAAATTTATTAATAATCGACGTTTCAATGAACTCAACGTCCACACTCATCAGGAAAAGTGAATCATTTAATGCCGTTTTATTTTAATAATAACTTAATTTATACATTACTTTTCATATACATTATATGTTCAGTAATTATCCTTTCATCTATTTATTGCTCAGCTTTGTTTCCTAATTGCTACAAAAAATATATTTTCACAAAATATGTTCCATGAATATAAAAAATATGAGCTACAAAAAAATCCTACAATATGGGCAAACTACTTAACAAGAAAATTGATAATTTGCAAAATTTATCAATAATCATTTAAAAAAACGAGATACCTGCCAAACACCTTTTTTAACAGTTTATATTTTATACAATGAATTTATGTACAAATGGAATTTCTCACACTAGCAGTGTTGGGTTTTACGACAGTATAAATCCATAAAATTTTAAAACATATTCAGCAAAAAAAACAACAAATATAATATTCTATAACCTAACATTAGTAAAAAAAAATTCAGTTCACGTTTCCATCCAATATCAAGCTCAAACACATAGTGAACCAGTAAAACGTGTCCGATTTGCACGGTAATGTGTCCACATCACTCGGAACGACACGCGGTCATCATTTTCCTTTCACAGTCGACGCGTGAAGTGTCCGCACACGATTACATCGATTCTCTTCAGCTCTTCTGCACGGACCAAACATACAAATCATACCGTCACTACTCTGTCCTATAGCCTATAGTTCTGATGCCCGATCTGCTTCTGAGATCTCGTAAAGGACACAGAGCATGTATTGCGCAATCTGTTTCCATTAATGGCCGTTGAATTGGTAACTGAGAATAAATCATGGCTTACTTATTTATATAGTAATGTAGTCGGAATGTGCACGACGGAACCATTTGTGGGAATAAATCAACTGTGGTTTCTGGTTTGATTTGGTGGTTTAAGTTTCTGCTTGGACATCGAAGAAGAAAATCGATGTTTGTTTACTGGATGCACAAATGGAAATGAAGTTTAAATACGTCTTATTTTATACGTCTGGAATTGTTTATTAAGTTTACGAGACTGGAATATTATTGTACTTGTAGTTTAATTAGATTTTTTTTTAATAGTTCTGTAAAGGTTTTAGTTCCGCTGTTGAGACTGATGTCACAATCGATCGTATAAGAAATCACAAACTTCTTTAATACGTTCTCTTTCTTTCTTAAAGCGATTTCTTTGTAGATAATGTCTGCAAAATTCTTTCCTTTATTATTCAGTATATATAAAAACAGATAATATGTACATTTCTTTTCTGCTAATTAATATTCTCAATAATGTTTTCCTTGTTGCTCGTAATATTAGAAAGAAAATCTAAAAAATTTAATACACAATAGCTGTATATGTTATCTTTGTTATAAGCATATACAACATATATTGTATGTCATTTAGAAATGTCCAAGCACAAATTAACAAAATTTTAACTTCGCCCAATTGATTTTGTGGAATTGGTGAAGATGCAGGGGTCGGGGGAATGTGCATTACGGTCAAAAAATTTCTAAACGCGAGAGATGTGATGTCAGTCTCAACAACGGCGCTAAGAACTATATTTATGCTATGTGTTATATTTACACTTTCTCTTGTGTGATACACCATCAGATTAACCATAATATATACAATGTTTTGTTACAATAATAAGAAAGAGAAGTATTACTTTTATAAACATATTTGTGATTACATTCGCTTCGATATCTCTGTGTTAGTTAACGAGTCCATTTTAGATATATAGATTGGTTAGGTTACAAATTATCCACAAACACTATATTCATTTTTTATGTATATAACAAAACAATTCAAATATTAGGTTAAAAAAATTACGCATTTATATTTATGGTTGATTAATATTATAACTCAGTCTGTGAACTGAGTGACTATGCCAAATGTGATCAAGCTTATTGTAAGGTTGGGTTGGTTTTGTTGGTTATTATTTAAAAGAGAATTAGATTTTTTGGAATTGTTGTTAACGAATTGGAGAAGCCAAAAAAAAAAAAACAATTGATGTGTACATATAAATTGTTACCTCTTACGATATATTATTTATAAATATAGCACATTTTCGATGTTATTTAAATAATTAGAAAATTTAAAACAGTTGACGAATCACGAAGAAATTATTAAAATAATTATTAAATTATTAAATATGGTAAGTTAATTATATTATATACATTTTTTTATATACGTAAGGATATGTACAATAATTATTCTATCATCTGTTTGTTGTTTAGTTTCGTTTCCTAATTACTACATTATTCGACAATTTTCTCATTTGTTAACATTAATTTTAACAAAACTTATAATATTATATCGATAACACACATTTAAAAATCAAAATTATAAATCTTATACCTCAATTTACTTAAACAACCATCTCATTCCGCAGCATTATTTCACAAATCCAGCACTTGAAAACCAAGTATTTGAAATTCTCATCCGTTCTCGTATTAGAATCACCAGTCACCACACTATTCGTATATCAGTCCCTAGCATGACCAATTCTATCTGTAATCCCACTTTAAATTAAAGAATACTTTTATCGAACCGTAGGAAATCTCGCTACCCGGAGTTCACCCAGACTATTCCCAGATTCAAGGCACGCACTATCCTCGAACAGGGCTAAGTAAAGCGCGCCACGTGCACGGGGAGGGGGTTGATACATGGTGGAAAGGTGGGCAGTGTCACAGAACTTAGAACAGAAAGATAACACTGGACGTTGGTTTCGCAATAATCTAAACAAATTGTTTTGGTGCGTGGTTTATTATCGTACATAGTCATGGAATCAAGTCGCGAATTCATGAAGGATCGCATTATTTTCAATAAGAGAGAAATTAAAATTTATTGTTTATGTTTTTAGTTACGTTTTGTTTGAGGGTAGTTCGGTAATAGATCGTACGTTGTTTGGTTGTAAAAATATTTATTTGTAGTTTGTTCTGAGAAGTAAAATTTTATTTTATTTGCATTATTGATATTTATATGCTCCGAATGCAAAAATAATTTGATTATTATAGTTGGAAAAGAATATCTAAATTTTAAAATAATTTCTGTTATTTGTACTTTTTATATTTATATATATTATATTATATATACTTATATACTATTATATATATACTGATATATATTATATATACTTATATATATATTTATTTACATTTTATACTTATACATTTATATTTTTATTTTGATGAAATAATATTTATGTAAGATAGTAAAAGAATCTTTCTTTTATAATAAAATAAAACTGCTTTAGGTTCTAATTCTGTATTAATATTTATTAATAATCGACGTTTCGACGACCTCAACGTACGCCTTTATCAGGAAAAAAAGACGTACGTTAAATAATTTTCTGTAAATATATAGTAAGCGATTTTTATTGAGTTGAGCTCAAATACTTGCGGCAAACGTAGAGCCTCGGTTAAACAATCTGGGCGAAACATAAAAAGAGCATTCTGTTCCGAGTAATATATATATATATATATATATATATATATATATATATATATTACACCGTTAAAAATACATCTTAAATTAATTTAATTTTACATAGATTTTAACAGTTAAAATAACATTTTGTAGTTTTACTGTGATAATTTACGTAATATTAAATTTTATATGAAAATTACACTCACAAAACATGTAAAATTAAGTATTTTTTTTTGTAAAATTACATAATTTTTTTACAGTGTACGTGATTTGTTAAACTTAATATTTTTGATCGACATAAAATTTCTGACAAACATTTTCTCACATTTTCTCACATTTTCAATAATCAAATTAAAATTCAAGCGAAAATAAACAAGGCATTTGTCAATTAACTTAACTTGACTTAATAATTTTTAATATAGTCGTCGGAGAGTTAAATTAAATACACTTGACCATGTTTCTTTGGTTGAATATGAATAAATCTGACAGTGCATTTCTTGCACTTTTTTATACATTTTCAATAATTAAATTCAATATCTAGCGAAAATAAATAATGCAATTGGCAATTAACTTGATTTGAAGTAATAATTTTCAATATTTCCATCGAAAATATCAGATTATATACGCTTGACGTTGTAATCATGTTTGGTGCTGCGACCAGTGATGTATATATCATATAATAACTAACTACTATAACATAACCTCTTTCTATATAGGCAATATAGTAACGTAATATTAATAATATTTTAATACGCTTCAAGAAAAAAATCAATAATAAAATTTTCTTATAAATTATATTGTGCTTTTAGTCTATAAAATCTATATGTGATATCAAAATTATACTTTAAAACTTATTTTGAAACACAACAAAATATCTTTCTGAAACTTAATAGCCCATAGAATGTTTTCTGGTTGAAAGGAAAAATAATAAATAACATAAATATAAGTTCGTGTAATTCTTGTAAAAGATTTAGTATCTGACCCTTTTCATTGAAGCGAATAAGAGCCGAGCCCCGGCTATTTCTCTGCGAAATTAACTATCACCTCCCTTATAGGCTCCATTAAGTGTTACAAGAAATGAATTGTCATTTATTGCCAGAGGCCAAAAAGTCAATATCTTTTCACGCAGAACAAATGATCATTCTTCGATATAACTTTACCAAAATAAATATGTGTGCATTAATATTGTTATTTTAAATTAATTTTGAAAATAAAATTGTATTCTAGTAATTTGTCATCAAATACAGCTGTAGAGTTATAAATTTATACAGTTTTGATTGGTTAAAAATGGCTAAGCAATGATACAAACACTTGCTTTAGCATGAGTAAAAGGTAAAGTTTATGTTAGACAGACAGGTAGAACTTTTTCTACTAGATTGACGAAAAATCTAGATAAATCTGCTATTACTGAACATGCTTTAGAATATCTTCTTGAGGATACAATAATAATTGCTAAACCAAGCAGATTAATAAAAAAAGCAATAGAAATTTGTTAAATAAAATTTGGCTTCCGTTAATTAAAAATCTGTAATTCTTCTGATCTAGTTACTTATATGTTATCTAGTAACTTGTTACTATGTACTGTTATTTACTTAAATGTCATTAGTAAAATTTAACCTGATGAAGACAAGCATTTAGTTTCGTCGAAACGTTGTTTTTATAAAATAATTAAACAAAATCTAATCCTAAAACAGTTTTTTACTTTAGCATGAATAATGTTGAAATCGCATATATAACAAATATATTTTGAAAAAAGAATTAAAAAAAAAGCCATATGCATAAAATGTTGTTAACTTAATCAATGAGTTGACTAGAAAACTATAGTATTCTTCTGCTAAGATTATGATTGTGCAATAATATTCCGTTGACATGTAGCTCAGAAATGTTTCAATTTGTTTTACGTACATTCAATGGAAGTCAAGCGATACATCAAAAGCGCAGCGATACGAAACATTGTATACTAATGTTAACGAGAAAACAGTTACTATATTTACACATGTCGTTCAGAATCACTCATTTAATATTACGTAATCAAAATCTCAGCTAAAGTATACTATAATTAATATTTCTTACTGTTTTTAATAATATTCATTGGAAAAAATCAACATTTAGTATATCAATGTTAATGAAGTAGATTGGTAGATCAGAATTATTTCCTGAACAGAGTTACGACGTACGTAACGTTATAAAGAGTTCCTATAACTTCTATAGCAAATAAGACTTCTACAATTATATAGAATTAATATTGAGTAACAACAAACTTAACTGACAAATACTATAGACTGTTAATTATCGTTGAAACGTCTCATTAATTGATTAATTGGTAACTTGCAAAACCCTTAACAATGTTTTGTTCAACCGGCCCTTACAGTATGAGAAACATATTTGACTGTTTGATTAAAATCAATAATCAATTATGTGCATAACATGAAATTATTATCTAATATCATTTAAAAAATTTACAACAAATTGAAACATATGAAAATAAAAAAATCTTTTTGTTCGTTTTAGAAACCAGAGCATGTACGGGAATTTTAAAATGGTACATTGATAAAGAGTAATTACAAAACGGAGTTACACAAAAACCTAGGTAGATATTTAAATGAATGTCGCTTTGTTTTGAATTAAGAGACACAAGTGTTATATATCTGATGCATATAATTAACTACCAGCTTTAATTATAGTAAAATGAAGCTTTTTGATTAAAGCATACGGCAGATAAAAGTACCTACCTATTCTGAACTTTTTAAAGACTTTTTTATAACTTTTATTTTTGGAAAAATGCTTTATCAGAATTTAGTTTGTAATTAACAAAATTGTTAATGTTTGTGTATGTATGTAGATGTATTTTATTTACGAAATATAAACATGTAGATATAAAATATCCATTATATGTACATATAAATACGGTTTTCTACGACTATATTGAACTACAATATACATATTGTAGTACAAATTTTTTTCATTAAAATTTTGTTAATTAATGTGTTGTAACAAGTTGCTATGAAAACGTAGTGTACAGTTTCGCCACTAGGGCGGCGTACTGTCACTAATTATTAACAATATAATAAAATTACTACATAAAACTGGTCAACTTTTAGTTTACACACAAAAATGATTAAAATAAGATAATTTAAATAGTTTTGACACATTTATTTATTTAATTTTATTCGATGATAATGAATTATGTACGTTATAGAAAAAATAATATTTAATAATTGTAATTGTAATTTTACATTTAATATTGTTAATAAATAAAATGAAAATTGCAAATTCTTTTTGTTTATATAATAGATATAGAGTCGAAGAAATAAAACATTGCAATTGAAATATCTGATAAGTCATCGTTGTTGTTAGAATTTCATATCATATAGTCGTAGAAAAAGAATAGTGTAAAATTCGCATAGAATGTCTATTCCCACTCGTATGAATTGCAGCATTCATCCAGACTCGTGCAGCAAATTTTCATACCCGTGGGAAATTAGTAACATTCTGTGCTCGTTGTACAACATACTACTCAGCTTCTTGAATATAAATTGTTAAATAAACTAAAAAAAAAATGTGTCAACTTAATATTTTATTTCAAATATAAATAAATTTACTTAGTTCGGATTCTATAAGCATAAACGTCTATTAACATAAAGTAATCTTAAGTAATCTGCAAAAAATTAATTTTTTAATTCGTAAAATTTGTGTAGGCATAAATGTGCCACAACCTTTTGGGTACATAGCGTGATTGTGTATTGTGTATGTATATATTTTTAAAAAATTTTAAATAATTTTTATTAAAAATAGTAAATTCAACTTTTTGTAAGTGTAACAACTCCATTATTTTTAAATTCTAATCCAAAATATTAAATTTTTAATCAGTATTTTAATAAATCAGCTTTGCTAATTAAAAAAACTACCAGTAATTTAAAATTAAATTTTCAGAATCTACATTTTAAAAACAAAATGAAAATATTTCATAGATAACTCAATCCACTTATCAACATTTCCCATTTTTACCCGTCCAACAAATACCACCCACCATTTTAAATCTAACCTATATAATAAAACTTAAGCCGAATTTCAAACATAACCTAGCGAATCGTAAGGCGATTAACCGTGGTATATAGTTCGCGTGTGTGCACGATATCAATCACTTTGACGCTACGCGTAGCGAACGCACACGGGTACAGCCAGGAAGGGTAGAGGGCAGAAGCGTCGTGTCGGTCGATCGGGCAAGACAACTGCGATAACGGAGATAAATGCCCTTTTGCACCCCCGGTGCGATGTCGCTGCTATCGTTACCCGACGCCCAATGACGTCTCTCGGTGCCATTGTACTCGACCGACTGCTGACGATCCGAATCAGACACATCGGAATGAACTTGCAGGAATTGATGGTGCTCTGATTACGTGCTGAAGAAGAAGTTGATTGCAATGAAAAATTTTCGCAGGTTGTTTTATTATCGTACTTTTCTCAGAGTTGTATCGATCAAAGGATGTAAAAAGTATAGTAAGAAAAAATTTGTTATGATTTTATGATGGACAACTCAATTTATTTCATGATATTTTATGAAGAGTATATTGAAAATTTTGATGGCAATATTTCTAAAAATAATGAAAGATCACAAACAAATATTAAAAAAAAAATGCAATTTATTATTATTATTATTAAATTGTCCGATATAAGTCAGATGTAGAAAGAGTTTTATTATTGTACAAAGTATTTTAGTATTTTTAGTATACAGTAAAATTTCAATATATTGTTTTTTTTTTTGTATTAATCGCTTTTTGCATCGTGTGTTTGATTTGTTTTATGTTTATGCCAAATTTAATATTATATAATTATAAAATTTTACCACTGAAATATACACTTGGTATTTAAATATACTTGACATATCTTTTTTATTCAATTATATTATTTAATTATAAAATAATATTACGTTTACTATTCGACACAAGGTAAGACGAAGGTGTAAGAAAATATAACACAAGATTATTATAAACTGAATATATTATAGTTATTTATATACACTAAGAATGTATTTATTTTAAACGTATTTACTTTAATTTTGACCGTTCGCAAATGAGTTTACTAAGCTCCATATAGTTAGCGCCCCCACTTTGGCAAAATTAAAAAAAATATATGTCATAATTTTGTGCTAATTTTGTGCTAATTTTGTACCACAATGAAAAATTTTGTGCTGCATTAAAAACTAGAAAAAACCTAATTGCAAAAGTGGGGGCGCTAGCTATATATCAAGCTAGCGCCAAAATTTTTATTATATTGTAAAATTAAAAAAAAAATGTGCTATAATTTTGTGCTAATTATGTGCTAATTTTGTACCACAATTAAAAATTTTGTGCTGTATTAAAAACTAGAAAAAACGTAATTGCAAAAGTGGGGGCGCTAGGTATATATCAAGCTAGCGCCCAAATTTTTATTATGTAGTAATATTAAAAAAAAAAATGTGCTATAATTTTGTGCTAATTATGTGCTAATTTTGTACCACAATTAAAAATTTTGTGCTCCATTAGAAACTAGAAAAAAAGTAATTGCAAAAGTGGGGGCGCTAGGAATATATCAAGCTGCGCCCAGATTTTTATTATGTAGTAAAATTAAAAAAAAAATGTGCTATAAGTTTGTGCTAATTATGTGCTAATTTTGTACCACAATTAAAATTTTTGTGCTGTATTAAAAACTAAAAAAAAAACGTAATTGCAAAAGTGGGTTCGCTAAGTATATATCAAGCTAGCACCCAAATTTTTATTATGTAGTAAAATTAAAAAAAAAAAAAGTGCTATAATTTTTTGCTAATTATGTGCTAATTTTGTACTACAATGAAAAATTTTGTGCTGCATAAAAAACTAGAAAAACGTAATTGCAAAAGTGGGGGTGCTAAGTATATATCAAGCTAGCGCCTAAATTATTCTTATGTTGTAAAATTAAAAAAAAAATATGCCATAATTTTGTGCTAATTTTTAATACGTAAAAATTCATAAAAATATATATTATTCTTCATAGGATATTATATCTCAGGTATTTTTTTGGTACATTAATTATCGTTTTTGTAGAAAATAGAGCCTGGTTTTTTTATTTTTCTAATTTTGTATTTATGATTGTTTAATTTCTAAAAGAGTGTATATATTATAGAGTGTTATATATTATATTTAGAATTATTATATTTAAAATTATTATAATTATATATAATACAATAATTATATATTACAAGTCCAAATTTTCCTTTTTGTTTCTGTTTTTTAGTTTTAAAATTATTATTTGCTACCAATGTAAGTAATAAAGCAGTAGAACCAAGTAAATATATATTTTCTAAATGATTTTCCATGTTTCAAACTTCATACATAACCAAATTATTAATTTTGACAGATTGCTGATAGTTTAAAATAATTAAATGTGCATGCGCGACTAGCTAGATTTTTCTTACAGTAAATATGTATCGTGAAATCGTGTCGTACAAAATTAGCACATAATTAGCACAAAATTATAGCATATTTTTTTTTTAATTTTACTACATAATAAAAATTTGGGCGCTAGCTTGATATATACCTAGCGCCCCCACTTTTGCAATTACTTTTTTTCTAGTTTCTAATGCAGCACAAAATTTTTAATTGTGGTACAAAATTAGCACATAATTAGCACAAAATTATAGCACATTTTTTTTTAAATTTTACTACATAATAAAAATTTGGGCACTAGCTTGATATATTCCTAGCGCCTCCACTTTTGCAATTACTTTTTTCTAGTTTCTAATGAAGCACAAAATTTTTAATTGTGGTACAAAATTAGCACATAATTAGCACAAAATTATAGCACATTTTTTTATTTTTAATATTACTACATAATAAAAATTTGGGCGCTAGCTTGATATATACCTAGCGCCCCCACTTTTGCAATTACGTTTTTTCTAGTTTTTAATACAGCACAAAAATTTTAATTGTGGTACAAAATTAGCACATAATTAGCACAAAATTATAGCACATTTTTTTTTTAATTTTACAATATAATAAAAATTTTGGCGCTAGCTTGATATATAGCTAGCGCCCCCACTTTTGCAATTAGGTTTTTTCTAGTTTTTAATGCAGCACAAAATTTTTCATTGTGGTACAAAATTAGCACATATATTTTTTTTAATTTTGCCAAAGTGGGGGCGCTAACTATATGGAGCTAGTTTACTACCCGACTGTTCAAAAACAGCAACCACGAAACTGAAATGCGCTCATAAGTACTTTTCGTTACAATAATAAATAAAAATATACAGGTATGTACTAAAACTACTATATTTCTCAAACAGTATAGCTATAAATTAATAAAAAACAGTAATACTACAGCTAACTAATACTAGCAGTAATTTTTTCTGATGAAGACAGACGTTGAGTTCGTCGAAACATAGATTATTAATAAATACAGGGTTGGTGCATAATTATCAGGCGTTTATTAAACAATATTTATTATAAAAAAAGAAATATAAAAATTCAACAATAATTTATTTAAATGACTATTCCGAAGCGTAGTCAACATCTACCCATTTGCTTGAAAGACGGGCAAAGATTCCACGGGCCACGGGCAAAACAGTCACGATTCTTGGAGGCATTCTATGCTTTGACATCGGCCACGAAAAAACGCCTGGTAATTATGCATCATCCCAGTACTAATACAGAACTATAACCTAAAGCCTTTTTATTTTAATACTCGTATAATAAGTTCTGAAAGATTTTTTATTATATTAGTAATACTATATTTTATTGTAAATTGATAATAGCAGCCAAATGAAAGTTTTATATTATTTCTGTTATATTTTGGCTTAATGCACCTACTCTATATTTGAATGTAAAATAAAATTTCATTCGAGTTTATTTTACGATCGTTTTAAACTAAAATAAATACCAAATAAAATTAAAATTGTTTTTTATAGAAGGAGCGTTTTCCATTTTATCGTGTGCACTTTAATGTAATTGACACTTATTAGGTTTTATTCAATGTGAACCATGCCCGGAATGATTTTTTTATTTTTATTTATTTTATAGCGAGTTGTAGTCCCGTTCTAAACAGCAATTTTGCGTTGCCTGTTTGTAACGAATTACAACTTATTTTGAAGCTGTTTCACCTACGTGGTTTCTCGTTTAAATGACTTGTATTTCACTTAACTTCTTGTATATAGAAAGTATCTTTGGGAATTTATTATAAAATAAATAACAGTTTTTGTATTTTAAAAGTGAACATGAAACTATATGATTAATGGCACAATCTTTACTTAAATTCTAAATGTAATTTAAATCAATCAGTCAGCGGATTTTTAATAAGTATTTGTCGCCATACACAGCAGAAAAAGTTAACACGAGAAAAAAGTGTGTACGCAACACTTATTACCTAGTGTTAATTTAGTGTTAATTTTTTTAACTAACACTAAGTAATACTAGCTGGTATTTCGTTAAGTCCATACTTTTTTACTCTTTTGTGTAATATTGAGTATACTAATCTAGTCGACAATACTTAAAATTTAAAGCGGACCTTACACGGTCAATCAGAAATAACAGTCTGACTGAAAAGTTAGACTGTCATTCCTGACGTCAATCACGAAGCCCCTACACTTATTAGTCAAATTAACAGTCTGATAAAAGTAATTTTAGCTTTAGATCACTATAAAAAGTACTACTGTATGGATTAAATTTTTTTTAACACACTGATCATCATGTTGACGCCATATTTATCCAGAATAAATACAGTTATGAGAGAGATTCAATATCAGTTCGTGGTGAGAGATTAGCTGTTACTTTAAGATTCCTTGCGACTAAGAGAAGCATTCAGACCGTCAATCCATTCATCAGTTCATCAGTCTTGACCTTACACCTTTAATCAGAGTGTCAATCTTAGGTCTAAATGGCATTCCAAATAATTATGTAAAACCCGCTTAAATGTACACAGAAAAAAATTTGCGGACATTATATCGCAAGAAGCGATGGAGAAAGGAAATAAAAGTTTTAATCGACTAAGATGGAACAAATTTGTTAAAGCTCTATATAAAGCCACAAACTTTAGAAGCGACAGTAGATAAACTTAATTTATCATAACAATGAATATATTATACAGGGTGATTTATAACGTCGGGCAAAAACTACAGCGGATGATTTCTATGAGTAATCTAAATAAAAAAAACTTGAAATAAACATATGTCCGAAAATGCTTTCTAACGGAACTGTAGCGGTTAGAAAGAAGTTGTAACATCAATCGCGTTAGCCTTATTTATTAAATCAGGAAAAAAAAAACAAAAACAATAATTAAGGTACTAAATTAAAGGATGAACGTCTGGGATTAAACTCAAAGTAAGTGATTCGATGGCCGTATGCCTGGAAATCGGCGCTGGTATTCTCTTGATGCTTGTAATGCATTTGCATCACAAAATCCATAAATAAAAATTATATCAGCATACTCATGTACTGTGAACTCATCCATAATTAATTTAATGTTGATGTCAGAGAAAACTATTGTGACATAGATTATTTTTTGTTTTTTTTTTCTTGATATAATAAATATGGCTAACGCGATTGATATTACATGTAATAAACTTCTAACAGCTACAGTTCCGTTAGAAAGCATTTTCGGACATATGTTTATTTGTAGTGTTTTATTTAGATTACTCATAGGAATCATCCGGTGTAGATTTTTGCAACGTCATAAATCATCCTGTATATAAAATTGTATATTAGTGGATACTACTGAAAATTACAATGTTTCTAATAAATTATTATTTAATATTCTTTAATTACATTATTCCTCATTAAAACAAAATCCAATTTGGCAACATATACATTCACATCGAAATAAAACCGCATTTAAACTATATTATAATTGTATAGCAGCAACGGTGCGCGTTGGCAAAAAATCATTGGGCGTCGGTCCAGAATTCTAGAAATCTCAGTTCAAGATTTTTGTGCTACGGCTTAGTACGGATTTTCATAGTGAAATTTAATAAGGAAATATCTAGCTTACGCCGAACAAGACGGTTTGTTTGACCAAGTTCTCTTTCCGCTTGTGCAAAATTGCCGGCGGCCAAATGACGATGGCAAATACGACGCCGACGCCAAAGATGAAGGTATTACTTTAAATTTGCTTCGGTTCGTTTTACAATTTCGCCCGCTGGCAATGACCTGTATGACGCAAAGGTTGGGAAGTTTTTATTGAAGTAAAGTAAAATGTAAATTGCCAAGAAGTTTTTATAAATTTGATAGATAATTTGTAATATACATATTTATTTCGCTTGTGTTTGTTTTTCTTCAAAGAAAAACTGTATGTTTTATTTTTAGCTTTAAATAAAGTAAGAAAAAAAAAATTTTGTTTTTAAAATGCAATAGATAAAAGTAGTTCTATATATCAAAAAATTAAGAATAGTAATTATAAATCAAGGTTGAAAACATATTTTTATAACCAAACTGTATTATTTCACAAAATGTATAGTATCAAAATAAATAATTTAATAAATGCCAGGCTATCATAATTAGCTCAACCGTGTTTTATATACATGTATTAATTTTTTTATTACTAGTACATTAATTTCTATTATATTATTATTTTCATATTGATAATAAAGTTAAAAATTTGATATAAATGTTTAGTTTTAAATAATTTCAGAAACTAATAAGCTTTGAAACTGTTTAATTTTTTTTTACTATGTTAAGAAAAATAATATTTTTAATACATTAATTACATAACATTTAAAAAAAAAAATTTTTTTAGTGAAGATAAATTGTTTTTTTTATTTACCATTATAATAAATTTAAATTTAAAAAAAATATATTTTTAGATAAAAAAGTAATATACACACCCAAAAAGGTGTGGCACAAACTCTTTCTACTATCCCGAAATCAGTTTCCTCCAAACATCCCTATCCAGACAAGCAACTTTAGCTTCATCCACATTCATAATATCTCTCATACATGCTCTTTTATTTCTACTAATTGGAAACTCTCGCTCAATCAAAACACTCAATTATACCGCTCCATTTACTCATTGGACGTCCACGCCATTCATATTTAAAATATATTAGAATATAAATCAAAATATTTACAATGTTAGTTCAGTTTCTAATAATAGTTTTATCTTTAATATTTTTTTATATTCCTAAAAATATTTTTAGATATTTATATTGAAACAGTTTGTCTATTATACTAACATATTTCTATCAGTGAATGTCAAAAACATAAAATAAATTTGAAGCTACAAATCTATTTTGCATATAAATATTTATTGATACACGTAAAATAAAGTCATTACCGCTTATCTTTGTGTACTAATAAATATTAATGATAAAATACAGGAAAATTTCTAGCATATATATATATATATATATATATATATATATATATATATATATATATATATATATATAGTACAACCCCATATAAAAATACAACAAATTAAGCTAAAAACATTATTTGGAAAAGATAATAAACAATGGTTCAATGACCAATTAGATTTTATCATAACTTGCATGCATCCGTGTTCAACACAATATGAACTCTCTACCAAAATATACTCTTGCTGTCAGGCAGAGCCATTTTCGCTGATTTATTTTATTTCCATAGGCTGTGGCAAATGTAGATTAATGGTTCAAATCCCGCACGGTTATTTTTTATTTTCGGATTTATTTAAAACTGCATTGACAAATAGATAAACAGATAGTGGAAGTTTTTATTTCGGTAGGTTGCATTTATGATAATCGAAGCGTAAATTAATTTTTAGGTTATAAATTGTGATTAATACGTGGATATTTGTTAATGTAACATGTGTTTATAATATTGGACATATGCTGTAATATTGGTTAATGGTGTCATATAAGTTTGTTTCTAAATAAATTATATGAAACATTTCGTTGGTACAACGCTAAAATTACAGTTTTGCAAATTTATTAATAGTAGTTTCTATATACATGCTTTGAAATTATATTTGTGTAATGATAAAATTAATTATTATAATATATTTCTTTATGCCTTGTTTAAATTTAATAAAATAAACACATTTCTTTATAAAAATATTAATAACATATTTATTTGTCAAACCAATCAAAACAAAATGTACATTTTAAAATTGAAAATAAACAAGATTAGAAGTATATGGGTAAACCCATATAGAGACCACTTTGACATTTCTCGGAAAGTTGGCAACACTGTATTTTAATAATATTATAATTTATGTGGCACTAGGAGAAACTTTTCTGAAAATTTGATCAAAATCGAATAAATGATGTAGCCAAAATGAATTTTGGTAATTTTTTACTTGGAAAGTTGGCAACACTGTATTTTGTTAAAATTACATAAATTATATGAATACTAGGAGAATCTTTTGTGAAAATTTGAGTAAAATCGGATAAAAATATGGCCATAATTCATTTCTTAAAACTTTTTTTTCTTGGAAAGTTGGCAACACTGGACATTAATAAAATTATATAATTAATGGGAGTATTAGGGAAATCTTTTCTAAAAATTTGATCAAAATCGGATAAATAACGTAGCCAATATGAATTTTTAAAAACTTTAGTAATTTTTTTCTCGGAAAGTTGGCATCACTGGAAAAAAATAAAACCACATGACCATCTTGGGTACTAGACAAATTTATCCTGAAAATTTCATTAAAATCGGTTGAACCGTCTAGGAGGAGTTGCGGCCACAAAATTTTGACTTACGACCGAGCGAGCGAGTGAGCGAGCGAGCTGACGACGCACATCCATACACCCACATAAACTAAGTTCAGATTCGTCATCTAGAGGCTATATGAAGAATTTCTATACAATTTTTATTTTTTTTGAAAATGTTACAGACACCGTACCAAACGCTATACCACTTTTTCCTTGCAGTCAAAGTGGTAAAAAAGCTTCAGTAAATTTAGATGATAAAAAGATACAAAAATAATTATATAACTAATAAATCTCATTTATAATTTACAAATTACATAAACAATATATTTAAAAAAAAAACACTTCTCATCTTCTCATTAAATCCACATAGAAACACATACTCCAACATACTCAAACAAAGAGGACGTGAATAATTAAATGAGGGTTATAAATTCGGCCTTGGCACCCTCATGCCAAGGTAAGAACGGTTGGCTTAAGCTGAACGACGCTGCTCCGTCGCGACGCCTGCCTCTTTAATTACTAGAGGAGTGTTAATACGGTACATACACAAATACGTTCTCTAGTTCTGTTCGCGAAGTGTGTATGGTGTTGTCTAAATTGCGTCTTCAAACAGATTTTCTTATGATGAAATTTATTCGTTATGCGAAATAACATCTAAGTGTAAATAATCCGCTCTGATATACTTATGTTTCGTTCGCTTTGAATTCGATAGCATTAAAGTAATTATAATTTTTGTGTTATTTAACGAGAAATTATTTTTATTGAATAGAAATTTTCAAGTATATTATTTTTTTGAAATTAAGAAAAGAAAAATAATTTAATTACGTTTGAATTATTAAAAAAAAAATTATATGTAAATTCAAATATCACGAACATCGTAGATGGCATTCTTAGTGCTTAAAAGCTGAATGATAGTTTCTGTTCCGCAATTAAGTATATATACTTGTACCTCCACCATCCTCAGTTTCCTTTATAAGTTTTACTATGCCATTGGTCGATTCTGGTTGACTCATCCCCTTCATTTAATATAATTAGGTATTTTAAATATATTTTTCTAATTTGTCGTGTATTTATCTATTTTTAAAAGAAAAGTTTGAAAATTATTTATCCAAACTTTATTTGAAATATCAATTTAATTTCCAGTAATTTATATCTGGAAGAAATAACTAATATTATTAGAAATTTTATCTAATTAAATAAATAAGTCATCTAATTGATTGAATGAAAATGAGTGTTCAATTTTGTTTTCTTTGCAAATTGTATGCTAAAAATACTCTACTTAATACAACTAATTATAAAATATTTATATTTTCTTTTCAACCCAGAGTTTCAAATTAGAACAAAGTTATTGTCTTAATATTTTATAATTTTCTCTAGGTAATTGTACAATAATAACGTAAAATTACATGTAGGTGGTAGAAAAAAAGAAACCTAGACCATAGGGCGAAAACCAAACAAGTAAATATTATTTCTAATTTAATCTGCGTGTACATGTTAAATGAGGTGCATAAAAGTGAAATATGCTAATTAGACCGAAGACGAAGAAAATGGTTTCCGCGAAGAAAATTTTGCGCCACGCTCAGCAAAAAGTTACCGCGATGCCAAGTTTTTGCCTGCGAGATAAAATGCCGTAGATAAATTAAAAGTATTTATCTCAAAAAATGCGAAACGCGTTAAGCAGGCGTAGAGTAATTTAAGTTCCTGCATTTTCCAAAACTGTAAACGCTAAAGTTTCTTTCCGTTTCTCCAATGATTAAGACACTCACTTGAACATAATTATAAAATAATTTCTCCTGCATTAAATCAATTATTATTAACCAATTAGTTTTTGATTTTCCCTGTACACCACTAAATAATTTACAAATTTAATTCTTGATTATTGATTTATATGTGATGCAGATATTTTTATGAAGAATATTTTTTTTTGTAAAATTAATAATAAAAAATCGCCCATTTGTTGCCAACTTTTTCATATATATATATATATATATATATATATATATATATATATATATAAAACGACAAATCAGTTAATATACAATAATACTAATACATATACAAATATATATTATTTTTACTAACTTAATTATTTAAGCTATTAATAAGTGAATGTAAATTTTCATGAAAAATATTAAAATTAGATAAGCAATTGTTAAGCAATTGATATGTAAAAAAAATGTTTTGTATTTACATTTAAATTAATAAATCATTTTAAGGTACAGTTTTATTATTGTAAGTTCCGTTGTATGTTATCTAAGAAAGTAACTAAATCTATGACATCATCACTGAGTACGTTTTAATGAGCTCATAACTGTACACATAAATATGCATTCATTTTCGCATCGAAAATGCATGAAAAACAGGACGTGTTCTAATCCATACATTTTTCTATTTAGATTATAACGGACAAACTGAGCATGCGCATATATCTAATATTCTGTACAAATTTGTAAATATTGGAATGTGTAATACAGAAAATTTTGTTTGTACAGAAATATATAAATTTTTTGTATATAAAAATGCATCGTGTAAAGTCAGCCTATTACGCAAAACCATAGTAAACTTAATTAGATTGTTAACGTTTTTTAAAATGCAACATATGTCTAAGAACGCTTCTGCATCTTATCCGTAATTTCTTTGATGTTAATAATAATAAATTTATTTATTTAGCTGCGAATAATAGTATACAGAAATAATACAAATTCGCATTGTTGATGTTGTTAATAATAATAAGTTTATTTATTTAGCATATGGGAATAATAATATACAGAAATAATACAAATTCGTACCGGTAAATACAATGAGAATATACAATAAATAAATTTACAAGATTTCTTTCAATTTTCGTTTGAAGGATATTAATGAATCAGCATTATAAACAAACTGTATACGACCAAAAAAAAATCTAAATTTTAAATACAAAAAAAAATCCACACATTTTTCCTGTATAATGAATGAATCAATCAATGTATTGCAATTTGACATTGTCGAAGACATGTAAAGGCGGTCAGTCCATCATTTCCGCTGGAATTGTGGACAATGACCAATTTCGGTCAAAACAGTAGACAGTCACTGGAGATGGCGATTTAAATTAGAATTCAGTACATCGTATTTCCAATTTCCTTTTAATCATTCTCACATGATGATATTCGTGTTCTGATAATTTTACGTACGTAGAGAACTAACAGTAATAAACAAAATTTTAATTATAAAACATAATCAATTTATTGAAATTGTAAAAACATTGATATATTGGTTATTTTTATTATTTTATGTGGACTATTTTTTACTGAACCGTCCTACATAAATTACATAAATAAAGATATAACTAAATATATGTACAATTTTTTTGTTATAGAAGTCTATTATTCAATTAGATAAAATTTTGTATAAAAATTAATGCTCGTATTCACACCTTTTTGGTCTATAAAAATGTGTTTTATTTTCTGCTTTCAAATAAATTTTTAGTTCTACCACTTATCAAATATCAATAATATTTCTATTTTTGATATATGTTTTAATATCTAATATTATAAAATTCAAATTAACTCATTAAAATTGCTTTATAAGTAATTTTAAATAAAAGTAAAAAGTAATTTTGACAAAAATCACTTTTAAAAATGAGATGAGAATACAATCCTAAGTTTTTTGTTAATAAATATTAGGCCATACTAGTTTATTGCACAGGCGGCTATTGCACGTCGAAGCGTATATGTGAATATAATAATAATAATTTATTTCAGCCGTAATACCTAATTACAGAAAATTATTATAATTATACAATATTGGGTACATATTAACAAAACAAAACAAAAATTGCTTATGGTACAAAAACAATAAATATATATTATCTAGGTTATAGCATTTTTGTTTTTTACTTAAATCGCCATTATTTTATTTTGATGAACTAATTAAATCATTAGTTAATTTTTAAATAAAGACAAATGCATTAACCTTGCCAAATAACTATTTGTAATATTTTAAGACAAAATTTATACATCAAAATAATAGTATACAAAATAGAAAACTTATGATAAAAATTAAATTTCAATTCTAATTTCAACAATAATTTCCACTGCAGCTAACGATTCTCAAAATTACTAAATGGATATTAAATTATCTTCAACTTTGAAATGTAGCTTTAAAATCATCAAGTAAAATTTGTCATAAAACTCGATCTCGATGAAATAAAATGAAACGATACACAAGAGAAATAAATCCACGAGAAAATTAATCATAATTATTGAATCAAGTTCTCGAGAGAAAAAATCTTTCGTTAAGCCTTCAACCAAATATTGATTTTTTAAACTTAATTTTACTTCTTAACAAATAAGTTTTGTAGCAGGAATAATTTGAAAATTACTTGTTTAAATATCTCTTGCGTTAATTAACAAAAAAATATAAAATTTTTAACACTACCATTATTCGTGTTAAATATCTTACATACATTAAACGATTATAAACAAATAATCATAATAAAAATATCTACGCGTTGTGTAGTTAAAAAAGTAATTAAAAAAAAAAAAACTAAAAAAATTATATAATTTTATCTAAAAGCCATAAGACACTACGATACTCAGTATTTCTAGGTATAATTACTCAACTGCTGTAATTTTACATAATTGTGTAAAAATACATAATATCAGAACTATTACAAACATTCATGTAATATGATATTATCAACGGGATGGAAAAGTACATATGTATGTAATATTAAAGTTTTTTTATTAAAGTTTCTTTTAGTAAATTTACAGAACTTCAGTAAATTTGCTGTCAGGAATTTTCCATAAATAGCAAAAATTTGTTTAGTTCTGTAATATTATTGTTGATATAATTACATAAATTTCTAAATTTACATAAAGGATGTATTTTAAAATGAATGAATTACACTTAAAATAATTTATTAGTATTATTACACAAAATATGTACTAAGTCCAGTGGCGTACCTGGGGGGGGGTCGGTCCGCACCAGGCGGCACATATTTTGAGGCGGCATTTTTTATATTTACTATACTTACTTCATAAGTTTACTATTCAATTTGCGAAAGGAGCTTCTCCAAATTGAAGTTGATATAAAAATTATCTTCGTTCCACAATGAGTGATTTAAGACTACAAAATCTTGCAATATTGTCCATAAACAAGAAATTACAAATAATATAAATTTTGAGAGCATTATAAACGATTTTTCTACTATGAAAGTTAGAAGAGTAAATATATAAATATGTTTGTTTACATACTCATATGTGTACAATTTGTTTGTTTATCCAAAAGAAATGAAATTATTTATATAAATATAAAATAAAAAATATTTAATGTTAATTTTAATCTGAAAATTAGGTATATGTTTTGTCTCATAGGTGGTGAACCTGCGGCCTCCGTAAGTTTCTTGTCGCCTTTAAAAAAGTATCTTGTATTTTTAAAAAAGATGCATTTATAGGTATATCAACTTATGCGGCCTCATATATTACTGCCTAATTTAGATATGGCATCCAATGGTAAAAAAATGCCCCACCTATAGTTTGTCTCAATTACAATTATATATTTATGTTTATTAATTTATAAAAAACCACCATTTGATTGACTTAAAAAAAGCGGCAAATTGGAGACCGCCAGGGTGGCAAAAGTTTTAGGTACGCCACTGACTAAGTCTCATTATTTTGATAAATTATTACAGATATTATGCAAACTGTAATTTTACATAATTTAAGAAGTTATACCGACAATATGAAATTATACATTAAGTATGTGATGCAATTTGCAGAGAGTAAACAATTTTACATACTTATTAGGTCATTTTTTACTTACTTTATGTGATTATTATGAATTACGTAAAAATTACGAAATTTTGAAGTAGAAATACAGAATATTTTTAGTAAAATGAAATTACAGATTTTTTGTAGTAAAATTATACTATTATTTTTCTGTAATTTCGCTATTTTTTTTTACAGTAAAGCTATTATTTTATCGGTTTAAAAGTATGTTATTCAAAAAAAAGTTTATCTTACGGTAGAATAGAATAATTATTTATAAATATGTAGATTATATTCTTTTAATCATCACATACCCATTTTACAAATTCACGAACCACCACTGCTGCGAGAATAAATTATTGTCAGATTTTTTAAAAAGTAAACTTTCATGAAAAATGATGTGTATTTGTTGACAGCTATGTGCAATAAATATTGCTTATTTATCAATGTTATTGCAACATTTATCATTGCATTTTTTTACGCAATACATATTTTCAAAAACAAGGTAATTTAAAAGTTATCGCCCTGTGTGACGATGCACTAATTTTTGCAAACGGCAAACCATTACTTTTCAAAAACGCAGAATAATTGTCAATGTTTTTGATATATAATCGGTCCTTGGTTTTATCTCAACGTAAACTTCGTCGTCGATTCCTTGGACGAGTTATGACCTCACCTTGTATGTATCAATATATGTAAAATATTGCATATATATATATATATATATATATATATATATATATATATATACGCAATATATTTGCGCAATTTTTTTAAAGAAAATTATGAATATTAAAAAATATGTTAAAATATTAATCTACATTTAATTTCTTTATAAAATAATTAAGCTTATAGCTAGTATAGTAAAATAGAATATAAGGTTGATAAGTGCTTCATAACAGAATTGAGAAAAGATTTGAAAAAACTAGATAAAATCGATTTTTTTTTAATGTCCGATATTCAGTTATTAGTATTTAACAGCTATATATCATAATCTGTTTCTCGCATAATCGATTTAGATATATAATAATGGAATATAGTTTATTTTTCAAATGTTAGTCAAAAATCACTATAAATATTGTATAGTTGCATGCCGTTGCTATGGAAATGTAATTTTCCACAATGAAATAAATAAACAACTCTTTTGTTTATATAGCTACTGATATAATTATATTATGGATTGTAAATCAGAAAATGATTCCGAAATAGAAAAAGCTTGGAAAATCAGCTGTAATTTGTTAATACCTTTGAAATATAAGTGAAAATATAAAAAATACACAGTTTTATATACTTTTTGCACATGTTTGTTTATAACTTACAACATTACTATCGGTTGTTCTAGTAAATTTGTCCAAGTGTAATACTAGTAAATTGGTTGTTAGTACGTATAACAACACCGATTGTCTAAAAATAATATAAAATTTTAATTTTGTTATTTGTTTTAAAATTATCATTAAAAATTATCATTAAAAAACATCAAGAAAGATTTGCTTGATAATGAAAACATAATCTAACAATAAGCTTCTTTGCCTTTCGTGAAAAAATATTATCGATAAAATAGGCAGCATTTCATCAAGAAAGAATAATTATAGTTTTCTATTTCGGGTATATATATATATGAATACGGTAAGGTTTATGTTGAACAGACAGATAGAACTGTTTCTACTAGACTGACAGAACGTAAGAGATCAATACGTCTAAATCATCCAGATAAATTGCTGAAAATGCATTAAAATATCTTCATGATGTAAAATTCGAAGATACTGTAATAATTGCTAAACCAATCAATATTAACAGCAGATTGATAAGTGAAGCAATAAACATTTATAAAAAAAAGATAATATCAATCACTGTGAAGGCACTTAGTTAAATAAAATTTGTCTTCCATTAATTAAAAATCTATAAATTTATATTTGCTACATTTGTTTCTATGAACTGTTATTTACTGTAATGTCATTTATATCATTTATCCTGATAAAGACGGACGTTAAGTTTCGTTAAAACGTCGGTTTTAAACTTTAACCTAAAGCAGTTTTATTTTAATACAATGAGTTCTAAAAGATTTTTACTATGTTGAAACATCAGTAGTTTAGATTATTGTTCTAATTTAAAAAAGAAGATTACAAATTCCGCATCTGTTAAAAAAAAAGATCTGATTGTAGAAAATGATTTATGATCTGATCTGTTACAAATCTAATTTATGTTGACGGTTCTTATTTTTGGAAATAAAACACACAGTAAATTTCGATTAAATGAATATAGTTTATTGAACGAAAATGTATTTGTTTAAACATATATTTTCGACCATTCGTAAACGAGCTTACTACACGACTGACATTTTTCCAACTGCCACGCATCGCCCGCCTTCTAATTAGTTTACTTTTCAAACATTTGCATCAAGCATAGCCAGCCGTGCAAACTGTCACATGTGTTAATCGTTACACTATTAACTATGAGTATCTTGATATTCATCTAGATCTGTTTTAAAATAATCTGTCACAATATTGTGTATTATTCTTATTCATATTCTTATACATACTCGTACATAAAATATTAATATTAAAATTTTATTTATTGTACTGTATATAAAAATACATAAACACAGTTTAATCACTCATGTACTATATAAATTGTTTTCATAATTTTACTAAAGTACTCGTCTAATAAAAATACTAAAACGTAAAATACTTTATTACAAAAACCTGTTTTAAATTTACAACTAAATATTGATTTAAAATTAACGTTAAACAAGCCGTCGGGTTCAATATAAAGCAAAATATTAATAATTTATTAAAGTAGCACTTAACCGAATATACATGCCGGTTTTATAATAGAATAAACGACAAAAATAAAATATAATTTAATATGCTAGTAAATTTAACCGAGAAAACCAATGTTAAAATCATCTTTCGAATAACTTCAAAATCTCTCATAATTTTAATATCATAAAATTTTCATTATTATTTTCCTTGCATTTACTTCAAGAGGGTAATATTTTCTCACTTGGCTCGCAAATATTTCATTATGATAAATCTGGCGCGCTAATAAAAGTTTGCATATCTTACTAAGCAATGTTTAATAAAAATTTACGTTACATATACATATTTAATGTACTAAACTGTAAAAAAAATTCGGTAATTTTACATAAAAACCCGCGACAACTGATTTACACCAATTTAATATGTCACAGAAATTTTTTTACATATGAATATAAAATACGTATATTTTATATGTTGTATGAAAAAGTAAGTACTTTTTCGGTTAAAAAAACACATATAACAAATAAACTAAACTTAAAAATAAAAACTACAACCAACATTCTTTCTCAATGCAAGCAATTAACATATCTCAACAGCTGAAAATCAAATTATTGATAAAAATTATAATATCATTTGATTTTTAAATTTTATACATACACAATCAAGCATGTACTTATGAAAATAAGCTACAAACTCTTTCCAGAAATTAGTTGTATGTTTGTGATCGATTTTTTTTAAAACAAAATTATTATATTTATTACTATAAATTTTAAACTACGTAAAATTTAAATATATATATATATATATATATATATATATATATATACAGGATGGTCCAGAATTATGTACCGTAATTGCTAGAGCTGATAGTACGTTGAAAAATAAGAGAACCTTTTTATATACACTTTTTTCCAAAACTCAATAATAAAGGAGATACAACCCTAAAAATGGATTGGTCGAGGTGCAGATGCACCAATTAAATGGCCTCCTCGGACTTGTGATCTGAATCCAATGGATTTTACTGTATGAAGTTATTTGAATTCAAAAGTGTATAACCATTGAATAACTAATAAGATTATATATTCAATGGTATAACACTCCAATTAATACATTAAATGAGTTGAGAGACAAAATCGAGTAACAATTTACAAACTTACAAAACTTTCTCTAAATAAAAGAATTAGATTGTGTATACAACAAAATGGAGGACATTTTGAACATCTGCTGTAAAACATTATTTTGGTGACTAATTAATATTAGTATTATATGATTCTTTTGAAAGTTGTAAGTTTTCATTAAGTTTGATTAAAGTGTTAAGTGTTAAAAATGGTTTTTATTTCACCCCTTTACAGGGTTGTATCTCCCTTATTATTGAGTTTTGGAAAAAAGTGTATATAAAAAAGTACCCTTATTTTTGAATGTACTATCACCTCTAGCAATTACGGTACATAATTCTGGACCATCCTGTATTTAAATTTACTGAAATTATCAGAAATATTCTATAATAATCAATTTTCAGTATTTATTTAAGAAATATTACAGACACATTAATATCCTTATTATATTATCAAACTAGACAAATTCTTTTCGTAAAAAATGAAACCTGTAAAATAAAAATTAATGATCCAGTTAGTTCCGACAAAGCATTAGTGATTTTTCATTTAGTCCAAACGGGTAATAACATTTTAATTTGTTTGTTGAAACGACACTGATATTCTTTCCTGCCCCCCCCCCTCCCCTTCTACCTAGAATACGGAAATACTAATTGCTGTTAGTAATGAAAATCTAATGTCTGAATTACAGGTGTAAGTACAGTCAACACTACACCACCCTGTCCTACCCTTATTTTCTCTCACCCCGTCCCCCAAGTTGATTTATGTAAGCGACTAAGACACGCCCATTTTTTACTTTTAATAACACTGCTTCCGTCCTTCCGCACCCGTCTAATTTATCCGCGTTTGTTAAGGCGCGTTTACATTCGAATTCGTAAATGGGTTAGTTACTTATACCAGTTACTTGTAAGATAACTAGTAATCCAGTGTAAACCGAATGAGAAAGTTTCTTGTATCCAGAACATATAACCAATAAAAATATTGGTTAACGATTAACTAGTATCCTACTTTTAACCGGTTTGAATCGGTTAATTTTAAAAAATAAGACTGTAAATAATGTATATTTTTTGTCAAACTGTAAGTTTATTCTTGTATTTTGTTAAAAAAACATTAATTTGTGTGATCAAATAGTACAATTATTAATAATTACAAGTACTGATTTTCAGAAAATCAAAATAATTTTAGATTATAAAATGTTCTTTCCTTAATTTAGAAATACAGATCCAATTTCTTAATATAAATGTGTACAGACTCAGTTTCTGGTAACAAAAAAAAACGGTATCTTTTTTTGTTAAGGATTTTAAAATATCAGTGAAAGTTACGGTTAATGTTCGCAAAATATTTACAAAATATCGATTAACCGGTTTAATTAACCGGTTTTTCCTTGTTTCGTGACTTGCTCTTAGGTACTAGCAGCGAGATTAGACAAATAAATACGTAACTTAATAGGTTATGTACAGGTAAATCATTGAAATTGCAAAATATACGTTTCTAATAAACAAAAATCAATTTCTGTTCTAGATGTAATTAGATAAATTTGCTAAAGTTAAATAATATTCTCGCAAAGCGAGAATGGAGCTAATCGAATGTGGTTTGATTTTATAAGCTAGTTTTTCGACTAGCTAAAATATAATATATATCGTATATACTCGTATGCCTATACCTGTACATACTCGTATTTATCGTATTTTCCGTACACAGCCGGCCGTATTGTATTTCCGTACACAGCCGTATTGTCAATCGTATATACTCGTATATACACGTATATGTTCGTATTTATCGTATTTTCTGTACACGGCCGGCCAGCCAGCCAGCCAGCCAGCCAGCCAGCCAGCCGTACTGACGATTTTATTAGCTAGTCTTTTCGACTAGCTAATATGTTAAGATATAAAAACACTTTCGGCCGTTACTTTGTAAAACTTCATATTGAAATAAAATAAAAAAAAATTTAACTTAGAAAAATTTCACTTTAATACACAAATATTGTGACTGCAGTTTCGACAAACACTGTCATTATAAAACTGTCTAAGTTTTTTATTTTATGTAGAGATATATCAAATACTATTATTGTATTTTTAAAAATTTAATACAATATAGGAGCAATTATTTTCCCGAGATTTCGGAAACTGTCCATCCGATTTACTTTGCTTTAAGACGCAAGTACAGAGAATTAAATTCTATAAATTGATACAGAATATTTATTTTTTTTTAATTGTTATATGTTTCAAAAGTTGATTTTTTTACATTGAAACAACACTTTTTTAAATAGCCGTCATTTTCGTAATTTTTGAAATTCAAAAAATGTAAGTACTATGGCCAATTTTTTAATTTATTTTTAGGATATTCTGAAAAAACTTTTGCATTGTTTCAGAACATTCAAAGAGACGGGACAAGTGGCCAAGGTTTTATTGGCGAGGGCTGACAAATTCACGCGTGCCGTCACAATTTGAAAAAAGTTTTTGACATAAAAATTATAAAACGTAGTTCAAATGTACCGCAGCAATATATCAAAAAAAAAACCCCAAACATTTGATGACAAAAATTCCCAAATTTTGCCTATTTTCAGAGAGCTTAGGGGAATGTCCTTCCTTAAAACAGTTTTCTTTGTACACATCTACTTGCCTATTATCTGGAATAATCCATCAATTAAACTACTATTTACAATAGTAACTGGTACAAGAAACTATACAAATGTAAACGCGGCTTTATATTTGCCCCTCATTCCACCGGCATTGCGCTGTTTTACCCCCCTCTTTAAGCGTAAACGCAGGAATAATACTAGTTGATTTATGCGGCTTGGAGCAAATGCGAAGGAGTTTCCAGGCAGTTTTTAATAATGGTTCAGTTTTTTTGTCGATTGAATGTATAAGTGTGTGTCGGACAAAAGATTGGATTAAATTGATTTATTTTACTATAAAAAACTAATATTTAATATATTTTCGATTGAAATATTAAATGTAAAAAAAAAATCTGTCAGTTAGCAGAAATTGAATTTAAAACTTTCCAGTCTTCAATTGGAGCACTTTGGCTTTTGGAGAAAATATTGCACATTGTTTATTTATTTTTACTTATAATTAATATTTAATGTTTTTTCATATTCGAATATTCAATATAAAAAATCTATCAACTACCAGGAATTTGGAAATGGTTAGCCAGCAAAATAATAATGGATATTATTTACTTATTTTATTATTTTTTAGTTACCAGAATATATAATTCAAAATTTATAAAAAAAAAATATGATCTACTTACTTATTTGTTATCTAAAAACTTGTTTCTATGTTCTGTTATTTACTGTAAATGTCATTTGTATCAGTTTTCCTGATAAAGACGGACGTTGAGTTCGTTGAAACGTCGATTAATAATAAATATTAATACAGAACTTAAACATAAAGCCGTTTGATTTTAATATAATGAGTACTGAAAGATTTTTAACTATGAAAATATTATTGTAAATTAAAATCGATAGAATGGACAATATATAATTTTGTGTTAATTCACCAAGTGTATTTTTTTATACTTTTTATTTAAATACAAAATATGTCATCACACGAATTATTTTAGATTTATTTTCAGTCTTATATAATTGTTTTTACGACTAGAAATTTCTGAATATTATTTTTAGTTCTCTTACAGCAAATTATGTATTTAAATTTTAATACAAATTGTATTATTTAGCTTTAATAATTAGGTATATGTAATTTACATATTTTATTTGATTATAGAATTCTAATTCATGTAATTCTACTTTCATATTTTATTGTTGTAACTATATCTATATATTATATTTTTAGTCATTATTCCATTGTTTTGTTTTTAAATTTTGTTGTTAATTTTAATTATATATTTGGTAATAGATCACTCTAATTTATTAATAACTTTATTACATATTACAATTTTTTAAAAGTTCCATATCAGATTATACTTTTTCAACATATTATTTTTGCAATTATTGTTGTTACTATGTTATATGTAATAAAATATTTAAGAAATAAGTACTTATAACAAATAATTTATAAATTAGTACGTATATTAGCTTTAGCCTTTTATTATTATTTGTCTTACTGCATATAAAAATTTAATTTGTACCAACCATCTTTGTAATAAGCACTGCTTGCTTTACAAATAAATTTATTATTAATATAATTATTTATTATACAGTCAAATAACTCTACTACTGTAGCAAACAAAAATAGTCCCCAATTACCGTAACAATAATAACATATGACTTTTTATTCGTGTCACAGTAAACTCTGTTTCTGTTTGCACATTTTTATTTATTATTTTGTAATTATAAACAATAGTAATATAGAATATAGCTTAAAGCTATTGGGAATAATTGCCTCATATGACTGTGAAAATCTCATTTAAATCAGATTGACTTATTCCGTTCTACATACTTTTTCATATATTTTTTTTTATTATTTAATTAGATTTTAAATTTAGATAATACATTAACAAAATAATATACTATATTGCCTATAAAAATCATGATAAAATACTACAAATTTATAATAATATTGATCTTGAGTGTTCTGTAATAATGCAAGACAAGATGTAGACTCGAGTCAATTAGATTTAGTAATATGGTTGTAATCTTAGTTAAATCACAATGTCGATTCTATGTCACGATAGCTAAGACCACTAATGTTGCTGTTCGTGAACTAATTTCCAGACATGCGTTCACTTACCTAACCTAAATTTTCTCTAAATAATTCAATTAAGATATTGTTTTAAATGATACGACTTGAAGATATTGAAATCTTAATTTTGTTTTAAAAATAAAGAAAGACAGTTTTCTCACTGAAAAAGTTATTTAATTTTTTAATTATTAAATTTGTAAATCAAAATTTTATAAGAAAATTTATTTCTTGTAACGAATTATATTTTTAAGACATATTTAAGCATTTAGAAATATTAAAAACTATTTTTTTAATTTGATTAATATACCGCTATTAAAAAGTTAATATTATGCATAATATATGATATAAATTATAATTTATTTTAGTTACTTTGTATACTTTTTTTTTATAGTATAGATAAAAACAATGTTTTTGAAGTGGAAATTGTTGCTTTTAATAATTTATTAGATTTTTTTATTTTTGAAGTTACACATAATTTGTTTAGTAGATTAATACAATGTAGTAAGTTGATAAATCGTTGATTTTAATTAATTAATTTTAACTTTATCGGTTTACTGTCATAACTTTAAGTTATTATTATAATCATATATTAAAGTATTAGTTTTGTCCAATCGTAAATAATGAAAGAAGTATTGTAATCATATCAAATTTGTCATTTAAATTTTTTTTTATAGATAAACACAAATTAGAATTTTTGTGAAATAAATCAATTGTTTAAATTCGATTTAATAGATTCTTAAAAAAATTTATATTTAAGCTTCGGAAATGAATATTTCGATTTGATAAACTTTTGGTACAACTTTGTTCACTGAAAGTGGTAGTTTACTGATGTAACTTCCATATGTTTTACGAATATTTTGCAACAGAAAAATATTTTGATAAACAAATAATTTAACAAAATTATAACTAACAACATCTTTCTTGTATTAAAATATTGATATTACGTTACTAGTACAATAATATACATTATTATAAAGCAGTTAGTTACTATATACTCCACTAGTAGCAGCACCAAACATGATTATATCAAGTGCATTTAATCTGACATCTTTGGCGGCCATATTAAAAATTACTACGTCAAGTTAAGTTAAGTATATTTCCAATATTCCTAGAAACTTAAATTTATTATTTAGTGTTATAATCATAACTAACTAACTAATTACTAAGTATAATAAAAATATGGAATTTTGTCTTTATATAAATCATGCTTATTAACATTTATCATACTTTTATCTATAATTTATTTGTGTATTTACAATTTTGGAATATATTTTAAATGATAGAAAAGTATATTAAATAATAAGCACAGTCAACAAAGCCTGTACTATAATTCATGTGACAGTGAAAAATGAATTTTTGCACTTATGTAACGATTACACTAATAAAATAAAATAAATTACTTTTTGGTTTGATATTGCATGATATCTCAAAAACACTAACTACTTTTAAGTATGAATTTATCCATGTAACACTTTGTGATTTAAAGGGTTAATAAAATTTGTAGTTATTTGTAGTGTTACTTTATTTTTAAATGATTTCTGGTTACCGGTTTCGGCTTTTTATGCCGTCATCAGACCAACTGCAATATAAAATTACTTATTACAATTCTAGTAGATTTTTTACATATAAATACAATGTAGAAAACAACACAGTGTATAACATTTTATAAAATATGGTATTTAGTTACAAATTTAATTTTTACATACGTCAAAGTTTAAAATAAGTAAAACAAAAATAATAAAACAATAAAATTATATAGACACCTGACTAAAAACATACCGTCAGTATTAGTTGTAAATATATAATGACGGTATGTTTTTAGTCAGGTGTCTATATAATTTTATTGTTTTATTATTTTTGTTTTACTTATTTTAAACTTTGACGTATGTAAAAATTAAATTTGTAACTAAATACCATATTTTATAAAATGTTATACACTGTGTTGTTTTCTACATTGTATTTATATGTAAAAAATCTACTAGAATTGTAATAAGTAATTTTATATTGCAGTTGGTCTGATGACGGCATAAAAAGCCGAAACCGGTAACCAGAAATCATTTAAAAATAAAGTAACACTACAAATAACTACAAATTTTATTAACCCTTTAAACTAACTACTTTAATATATAGTCCAATTATTATAAATTCCATTATACGTCATCCAAAAAAGTAACTAAATCTATGACACCATCATTGAGTACGTTTATATTAGCTCATAATAAATATGTATTTAAAATATCACACAAGTTGCATAAAATAATGTAATTATTGTTTTATTCTTTATAATTTTAAAATCTTTATAATGCATGTTAAATATAGTAAAAATTTAATTTTTAAATAATTAACAAATTAATTTAGAAAAACTAATTTTTTAAATCATGCTCACCTCTTTTGTTTACGAAAAAATACTTTTATTTTTTGCTTTAAAATAAATTTTTACTTCTACCTCTTATCAAATATGAGCAGTATTTCTATTTTTGATATATATATATATATATTCAATTCAAATAAACTAATTTATATTGATTAATAAATAATTTTAAATAAACGTCAAAAGTACTTTTGACGAAAATCACTTTTAAAATTGAGGTGAGAATATGGGCCTATTTCTTTGCAAACATCAAGCAAACATCAAACTGACAACACAAAAACAAATAATTATTTTGATTTTATATTATATTCACTGATCTCCATATTAATATAGAGATCAGTGATTATATTAATTGAACGTACAATTTAACAAAAATAATTATTGTTGCTAAGTACAGCAAAAATAAATACAAATGTCAAAATATTATTGAATATAATTAGTATTTATTTAATTTAAAATATAATCTTACTGTGTCAAAAAGTTACTAAAATAAAATAATTTTCCTTAAACTATAAACAATAATTTAGAAAACCTATATGCGTATTTTGAAAGCTAAGCTTTCATAATCACTAGCAAAAGTTAAAACTTACGTTCTAATCAGTGATCTAAGGTTACACAAATACTCCGCTAATTTAATAACATCTCTTTAAAAATTTATAAAAAAAACAAAATATCAATACCGCCTCTTCACAGTCTATTAGCCTAAGAACCTAATTCAAAAATCATGTCCTTTATCGTATGAAACACCAGCTTTGTCATTTCTCATTTTCTACTCTACCTATCTACCAGGCGTAGTATAACTGTTTACCTATAGTCCGATAAATCCTCCATGGACGTTAAGGATCTCCATATTCTCTCGCATCCGTTTGTTTCTCTATGCCCGCTGTAAACCGCTTAAAACCGATTTGAATTAAGTTGGATGAGAACACCAGATTTTGGGAAGGACCGCTCCGGCCGCAACAGCTTATACGGATACGCGTATTTGCGTAAATTGATTCTTCAATCTATTTGAAATTTGCCTTGTATATTAATTGATAAATGATCGTTAATAAGATTTGTAGAATTTGAAAATTAGATTTTTGTATTTATTTGAAAGTAATATTCATATTATACATTGTATATAACAAACGATTACAAAGATCTATTAGACACAGTCAATTCAACTTTCAAAAAATTAAGTATGGTTAAAAATATAAAAATTTCAAACAGAACTATATTTCTAAAAAACAAATCTTGGTTTACTAAAGAGTGTAAGACACTGAAAAGAACTGCAAGAAACAATCTAAAAAAATGTAAAAAACAAAACTTTGATCAAGAATCTCTCTCTCAACGTACATATTATCAAAAAAGTTACAAAAATAGAATTCAACAAGAAAAAATAAATTATGAAAATTTGATTAAAGGGAATTTAGAAAACACAAAAGATGTTTCTCAATTTTGGAAAACTTTTAAATCATTTCACAAAATATATCAAAATAGAAATCCTATATCGATTCAAGAATGGACTACATATTTTAAAAATTGGTTCGATCTGCCTTTAATTGGTAAATCTTGTTTTACATACATAGACGTCAGACATCCTTACCTTGACTCGGAAATAACTCTACCAGAAATAAATTTTGCTTTGAAAAAATTAAAACCCAACAAAGCACCAGGTTTAGATGGACTAATTAATGAACATCTAAAATATCTCCCTGATGCAGGAAAATTATACTTAAAAAATTTATTAAATCGGTTTTTTTACATCGAAGATGTTCCCAACGCTCTCAAAAAAATAAAATTATCTCTTTTACATAAGAAAAGTGATCGTTCTAACACAAATAACTATAGGGGCATTGCTTTAGTTAATACCATAACAAAACGTCTCACTTTTATAATAAACAACAGGATGCAAATTTGGGTCGAGAATTACCACATACTGCCAGAAGCTCAATCAAGATTTCGGAAAAATCGGTCCTGTACAGACAATTTGTTCGTCATCAACACAATTATTCAGTCTCGCATCCAAGCAAAACAATCCACTTACGCAATTTTCATCGACTTCAAAAAGGCGTTCGACTCCGTAAATCATCAAATTCTTTGGAATAAACTACGTCAAATTAGAAATAGTGACAAAATTATTCATTTATTAAGTAACATATATAAGCAAACTTCTTTACAAGTATTTGTAAATAATGAAATCTCTGGAACAATTCCAATAACTCAAAGAGTACTTCAGAGAAAATGTACTAGCCCTCTTTTATTTGCTTTGTATATATCAAATCTAGAAAGCTATTTTAAGGAATCAAATTTAGAAGGCTTGTACATAAACCATAAAACAGACATATACATAGCTACAGTACGCAGATGACATAGTCATTCTGTGCCACTCTCAAGTCGACATACAAAAAAATTGAACGTTTTAGAGTCTTATTGCACTACTCTAGACCTCAACATAAATCCGAGCAAAACTAAAATAATGCAGTTCCATCGTGGTAGACCTCCAAAACGATAGCAAACACATCGCTGTCAGAATCATAAAATTTCATTCACAAATACTTATACTTATTTAGGTATTCTATTTTTCTCTTTCGGTTTATACAGTCTGCATGCCAAGGGATCAGTAAGCAAATCTATTAAAATAGCTGGGGCTATTAAAAACACTCTAAGTAAAACAAAGATTCAAAGCTGGGACACGAAAATAAAACTTTATAATTCGCTACTACCTACATTACTATACGCATCAGAAATTTGGGCAATAAATCATTGTGACGTATTGAAAAAAGGGCAAGTAAATTTCTTTAAAAATATTTTATGATTTCATAAAACCTCACCGCATTATATAGTTTGAAGAGAAACAGGGCAGAGTAACGTAGAATTATTGGTTACTGAAAAGATACTAAACTGGTAGTACAAAGTATTACTTCAACCTGAAAACAGGTATACAAAAATTTGTAACAACCGACTTGTTCAACTCCAGGAATTACAAAATTCTAAAAAATATAAAAATAATAAAATTCAGTACAAGTGGTTAAGTTCAATTCAGAATATCTTATTAAAAACTAACTTCTACTAGATTTGGGAACAAAGAAAATAACCGAACTAAAGAAAAAAATGCCAAATATACTTCAGGCGTACAATCAACAACTGTTTGAGATCGATACAATTAAAATAATTAATTCAAAGTACAACACGGACTACAAGAAGTACATGTACTCGCAAATTTTTTTTTCATTAAACGTCTTCTTTATAGCGATTCGAATAATAGTACAACTGACGTCAGCATGTAACAATACTTCTTATATTTTTCACGATGGTATTCCCCATAAATTCAATAAGGAATCTGTTTGAAGACGATACATTGCACCATTTTCTATTTTCTTGTCCTGTTTCTGTTTTCAATGCTCCAAGAAAAAAAAAATTATTTCCATATTTGGTCGGACCTGCCTCGGAAGATTATAACAAAGTTCTACTTGCAGATTTTACCAAAGAAAAAATTTATAAAATATTTTATTTTGTTTGTAATGCATTAAAACTTTGAGCATTTTTCTTATATATGTAAATTAATTATTGCTTCTTTATTGTCATGTATTTATATTTATATGTATTACATATTTTTCTTTTTTTTTGTCGACCCTTTGTATAAGGTTTCTTATAACAAATAAAATTATTATTATATTGTATATTATATATATATATATATAATATATATATATATATAATATATATATATATATATAATATATATATATATATATATATATATATATATATATAATATATATATATATATATATATAATATATATACCGGGTGTCTACTTTTTTTTTGTTACATAGGGAATAAAATGCTAAAATTTTCATTTGGTGATAAATTTTCCCCTAATTATTATAGAACAAAAGTACAAATACAAAAGTTGTTTAGAATTCAAAAATGCATCAAATGATGCCAAATTTATCAATATAGGATGTTCTGATCAAGAATTAGAAGCAAATTAAAATTTCCATTTTTGCGCTCTTTACATCAAAGTGCCACGGAAATTAAACAAATAATTTCATTTCTTCTGGAGTTTGAGTTTGACAGATCGTATTTATTTTATTGTTACGTTCTGTATTATTATTATTATTATTATTATTATTATTATTATTATTATTATTATTATTGAAAATAATGAATAAACTTAATGTAAATGAAAAGCTATTAAGTATAAAAAGTATTAAGTATTTATTATTTATTACAATGAAAGGGTATTTTACTCGGCTGTACACTACGTACTAGCTGTGGTTTTAAATTGTGAATGTCTCCATTATAATTTTAAGTAATTGTTTAATTTATTTATTAACTTCAAGTTATAAAAACAATACATTTGAATTAGATGACTGGCATTATGCCTAATATATTTATTATAATAATTTAAACTTATCCCTGAGGATGCTGTAAGTTGTGCAGTGAAACGTCGGATAAGAGTTTAATAAATAGTAAATAGCTGAACTCCGTAAAACTTTCTTTATTTATTACAATATTCAATATACCTATAAAACAGAAAAATTCATGAATACAAGATATAGGAGAACAAAAACGAAACTAACAATTTAAATTAAATGTTCAAATAAATCGCCATTAACTGCCAAACAATAACCTAATCTGTTATAAAATTCGTGACGTACAGAGCTTAATTGTGTTTGTGTTATATTATTGCACTCTTCAACAATGGCATTTTTCAAATCAACAAGATTTTTGATATGTCGTTTATAAATTTTCTCCTTCAAATATGGCCATAAAAAGAAATCGCACGGTGCTAAATCGGGCGATCTAGCTGGCCAATTAATTGGACCACCTCTACCAATCCATGAATTTGGAAAACATTGATCCAAATATAATTTAATGTTGCAGCTGTAATGTGCCGGACATCCGTCTTGTTGATACCAGACAACATTATCTTGAGTTGCACACTCTTCTAACTGCGGACCAATATGATTTTGCAACATATCCAAATATTTTTCGTTGTTTAAATTATTTTCAATAAAAAATGGCCCAATTATACACCTGCCAAAAATTCCAGCCCATACATTAACTTTTTCTGGATATTGGGTACGTGTTGCTACCATTAAATGAGGATTTGTTTGGCTCCATATTCTAAAGTTTTGTGTATTAGGTTCGCCGTGTAAAGTAAACGTAGACTCGTCAGTAAAACAAATAGATTTCAAGAAGTTTCTGTCTAAATTGGATTTTTCCATAATAATGTTACTAAATTCGCTTCTAGCCATTTTATCCGCTTCAAATATCTCTTGGTGCGTGGAATATTTATAAGAATGATATTTTTCATTTTTTAGTACCTTATGTATTGTTGAAGGATGCAAATTTAATTCAGCACCAAGTTGACGCACACTAACATTTGGGTTTTCCGTTACACACAAAAGTATATTCAATGTATTTTCTTTAATTGCATTTTGATTTAAATTCTCCTCCTGATCTTCTGCGTTGATTTTTCTACAATTTTTACAACGTTTTAACACACTTCCAGTTTCTTCGAATTGTTTAATTATCCTACGAATAGTCATAGCGGAAGGTATGGGACGGTTTTCAAAGAAAGCGCTGAATAAATCTCTTACTCGTCGTATCGAATTTCCAGTAAAATACCATTTTACGCACTGAACTTTTTCATTTACCTTAAGTTTATTCATTATTTTCAATAATAATGATAATAATACAGAACGTAACAATAAAATAAATACGATCTGTCAAACTCAAACTCCAGAAGAAATGAAATTATTTGTTTAATTTCCATGGCACTTTGATGTAAAGAGCGCAAAAATGGAAATTTTAATTTGCTTCTAATTCTTGATCGGAACATCCTATATTGATAAATTTGGCATCATTTGATGCATTTTTGAATTCTAAACAACTTTTGTATTTGTACTTTTGTTCTATAATAATTAGGGGAAAATTTATCACCAAATGAAAATTTTAGCATTGTATTCCCTATGTAACAAAAAAAAAGTAGACACCCGGTATATATATAATATATATATATATATATATATATATATATATATAATATATATATATATATATATATATATATATATATATATATATATATAATATATATATATATATATATATATATATATATATAATTATATAATTATATACGTGTTATTATTAATGTAATAACATAACCATAATTTGTATTTAGGTAGGTAAATAAATTAAAATCTGTTTACTATTACCATGGTATATGAATGTATATTTAAATTAACTAATAAAAATAAATTACTACTATATATCTTTAATTTCACTTATTATAAGATATATATATTACATTTTTAAAGTCGACCCTGAAACAAATATGTAGTATTTGTACTAATGCACGTAAATAATAAGTTTGATAAAAAATAATATATATGTATATTTACTATGACATAACGACATTTGTAATTTTAGAGGAATAACTAAATTTTCAAACAGATTAGTTACACTTATGTTAAATCGTTTTGACAATGGTAAGTTGATATAGTACTATACTCGAATAATAATAAATTTTATTTGGTATTATTAATTAAAATTTTAGGAAAAATACCTGATAATTTTTAGTTTAATTGCAACATCAAATGCAGCTAATATATTAATAATTCAAGGCAATCCGATTTCAAGTCAACAACGTCTGTTAGATAACATAGCTGATCATTTGAGTTCTTGTCATAATATTACTTATTATTTTAATGCACAATTTAAATATAATAATCACAATGTTACTAAAATAAAATTTTATACACCACCAGTTATAGAAAGAGAATTAATGTAAGTTTTTATTTTTATCATTATTATACTGTGATTCTTTTATCGGAATATTTCATAATTATAACTCAATTTAATGTCAAAATATGAAAAATATAATTTTATTATTATAAAGTATCCGTCAAAAAATCTGTATCATATGAGAATTTTTTTAATTATTTAACATAATAAAAAAATTTTCAGGACTCATTATATTAAAATAAAACTGCTTTTGGTTAAAGTTCTGTATTAAGATTTATTTAAAATAGACGAACTCAATGAATGTTTTCATAAGAATAAATAACATAAATAACATTTAGGTAACAAATAAGTAATTAGATTATAAAAATTTATAGATTTTTAAATAATGGAATCCAAATTATATTTAACTTAGTATTATTTTGTTATCTAGTAACTTGTTTTATCTTTTTTACTGATGAAAACGTACGTTGAGTTTGTCGAAACGTTAATTATTAATAAATATTAACACAGAACTATAATCTAAAGCCGCCTTATTTTAAATAAACATAAATTAGGGCTAGAAAAACATCTTTGTTTTAGGAATTCCAATCTATGCACGAGAGATATGTACAATTTTTACTATAAAATTGCAGTACCGACAAATAAAACATTTTTTAATGAAATTATGTGTCAAGAAGCAATTAAAGATATGATTAATTCACAAACAAAATATGAATTAGTTATTATAAATGGATATTTAAGCGAGCATTTTTTTCAAATTGTCGATGTTTTAGATGTACCATTTATACAGGTAAAATAAAATATATAATTTCTTTTTTTTAATGGCTATACTGAAATTTGTCATTTGTTAGTATATGTAGTACATTATGCAATACTATCCAAAAATCTGTACTACAATATACATATTGTAGTACAGATTTTTTCAATGTAGTTTTATTTCTTTATATGACGCACAAGCTGCAATGACAACACTTAGTGTGCAGTTTCGCCACTAGGGTGGCGTACTGTCACTAATTACTAACAAATTAATGAAATTACTACCTAAAACTAGACAAAATAAAGTCGACTTTCACTTGATATATAAAAATTATTGAAATAAGAAAATTTGAAAAGTTTTAACAAATAAAAATATTTTATTTTATTTGATGCTAATGTACGTTATAGAAAAAAATTATATTTATTAATTATAATAATTTTAGATTTAATATTGTTAATAAATAAAATTAAAATTGAAATTTTTTTTTATTCGTATAATAGATATAGTCGTAGAAAAAATATTGCATTTAAAATATCGGTTGAATCAGCGATATAATTGTAATTTTATATTTAATATTATTAATAAATAAAATTAATTGTTTTCGTTTGCATAATAGAAAAAAATATTGCATTTGAAATATCTGATGAGTCAGCATTAGTGCTAGAATTTCGTATTATATAGTTGTAGAAAAAAGTATAGCCTAGGCAAATTTCACAGTCGTGGAAAATTAATATCATTCTATGCTCGTTGTATAATATATGTATTATTTCATTAGGAATTCTGCATTTTTCTAGGTTTCTCCAGCTGCATCACACACTTGGATCTATGATGCTATTGGAAGTAGTTATTCTTTAGTAAACGACTTTTATTTCTATATTGAAGAAAAAAGCGATAGTTATTTCAGCAAAATATTAAAATTTGTAAGTAAAAAATAATTAATGGCAGTTGTACAAAATATTGTTAACTTAATAAGTTGACTAGGTAACGTAGATTATCATCTAGTAATCTTCAGACTTTAACGGCAGGTTTACGTTCAATTTATAGAAATTTTTGATACAAAATAATCAGTTTTTCTGATGTAGACGAGCGTTGAGTTTCGTCTAAATGTCGATTATAAATAAATTTTAATAGAGAGCTTAATCCTAAAGTAGTTTTATTTTAAATTGTTATAATCAAAAAACGCTTACAAATTTATGTAAGCATTTATGTATATATAACTAAATATTTAGATATGCTAAAGAAAATAAAATGTAAATTATTTTTTATATTATATTTAATAATAATTTCTGTTTACAGATAAGAAATTTACAAATACGAAATAAATACTATAATAAATTTCTACCACTTATCAATGAAGTAAATAAAAACCATTTTCCAAACCAAACAGCCTCAGTGGAAAATGTCATTCAACGTACTGACTTAGTATTTGTAAATACCCATCATACAATTGGTTATTCACGTCCAGAAAATCCTTTAATAGTAGAAATTGGCGGTTTTCATTTGAAACAATCAAAACCATTGAGAGAAGATTTAGAAACCTTTATCGATTCAAATGGAAATAATGGTTTTATTTATTTTAGTTTAGGCACCACTGTACCCAAATCAATTTTAAATAATGAAACGTTGACAGCAATGTTTAAAGTATTCGGTAAATTACCGTACAATGTTTTGGTAAAACTAGATGAAGATATAGTTGATAAACCAGCAAATGTAAAAATATTGAAATGGTTTGAACAAAATGATGTATTAGGTAAATTTTTTATTTTGTTTTACGTAAATTTTTATAATTTTATGCAGTCATTTGCTAACACACTCTAAAAGATAAATATAAATTTAAATTGAAAATCATAGGCCCGTAATTCCACCTCTTTTGTTTATGAAAAAGTGCTTTTATTTTTCACTTTAAAATAAATTTTTGCTTCTAACTCTTATCAAATATAAATAGTATTTCTATTTTTAATATATATTTTTTATATATATAATATTATCAAATACAAATAAACTAATTAAAATTGCTATATAAGTAATCTTAATTAAACTTTTAAAATTTTGCAAAATCACTTTTAAAAGTGAGTTGAGAATACGAACCATAGTAATTTTACTATATTTTATGTTGTAATTTTTATAAATTATTATAAACTTACCAAAAAATAATAAAATTACAATAAAAAATATAGATTAATATAAATTCACATTCTTTTATTCATTCATTTTTACAATGTAGTATATAAATAAATGAGCATGTTATGGTGACTATAACTTACAAAATTATAATTTGCCACAAAAATAAAGTGACCAGATTTCTCAGTTCAAAATTCGGGACAGGCAACTAAGGTCAGGGATGAGGAAATAAACAAAAATACCAAAAAAATTTAGTTTCTTTATCTATGTTATAGTTAAAAAAAATTCGGAACTCATTATATTAAAATAAAAAAGCTTTAAGATTAAGTTCTGCATAAATTTTAATTAAAAACTACGTATATTGTCATCAGGAAAAATTATATATTTTTTTCCTGATGACAATATACGTAGTTTTTGAACTTAATCATGAAGCCTTTTTATTTTATTTTATATAATTTTTGTCAAAATAATAATTCTGTAAATCTACATAATTAAAATATAAAAGCTTCAGGTTTTAGTTCTGTATAATTTCTACTGATAATAATATACGTGCAGTATATCGAAACGTCAAAAATGAATTAAAAATTATGCAATGCTATTATTTTTTAATAAAATAAGTACTAAAAGATTCTTTACTCTATCATTAAATTCATTATATTAGTTTTTGAATACAATTGAATTAATGTATAATAATACTAATACCTATATTTGACAGGTCATAAGAAATTGAAATTATTCATTACGCAAGGAGGTATATATTCTATACACGAGACCGTATATCATGGTATACCAATTTTAGTTTTACCAATATTTTTCGATCAACATACACACGCAAAATTAGTTACAGAAAAATATTTTGGAAAGTCCATACCAATCTGTAATTTTTCAGAAAAAGCATTTCATGATAATATTATAGAATTGATTGAAAATCCTATGTAAGTTTTCAACAAATATAATTTAATAATAGATTTATTCTAACCTAGGATCAAATTAGTTTGAAACCAGTTCAGAACTGTTCACACCCAATATAAATTTATGTTAGAATTCTGAATAGACCTGTAGCGTTAAATAATATTTTTTTCTATCAATTACAAAAAATCTATTCACCAGAAAAAGACAAAACATTCTGTTACGCTACAAGTTTGTTCAGAATTACAACACTAGTTTGTGATTTACGTACGCTTTGTACAGGTCTGAACTCGTTCAGTATTTAATTAGAACAAATTCGATATTAGCAATTTAAAAATAAAAATTATTACAGATATTCAAAAGTTGCTAAGCAATTATCAGAAGTAATGAAGAATGATATTAAAAATATACATGAAAAATTTCATTGGTGGATAAATTTTGTTATAAAACATAAAGGAACAAAACTTTTGAAATTTAAATTGCATCAGGAATTGTATGAACTACCAATCGATATAATAATATTTATAATAAGTTGTGCTGCTTTAATATTAATTGTTGTAATATATTTAGTAATTTTACTATTTAAGAAATTTAATATAAAACTGGAGAAAAGTAAAATTAAGAAAACATAGGTTTGAATTTTATATACATAGAAATAAAATTTTCATAAAGTAATTTTTGTTTTATTTATAACATGTTAAATTTATTATTATAATAGTTATTTATGTAACAAGTGTATAAAATACGTTTTATGACATGCTTTCGACAATTTAGTGCCGAGCGTAACAGTTTACAAGTAGCTTATACAATTTTATCTATGGCTTTAAATTACACAATCAAAAATGTTTTCCTGGACAAATGTAATTTACAGTAACATAAAACTGCTACTTACGATTATTAATCACTTTTCTAAATAGTTAAATTTACTGTACAGCCAATTTTAATATTTTAATTAATTTGTTTACGAAAAATTTCAACACATAATAAAGTGCGAAAACACAAAAATACAACTCTCGTTGGCGTCAATGTTGTAGTAATGCCGTAATGGCGACAAATGAGTAACGATGAATAACTACAAACAGTGTTGATAATTGTCAAATAATTATCTTATTTTAATAGAATTTTCATTACTGCATCTGCACATCTGCATTAAAAAATACTATACAATTATTCATTTTACTCTAATACACCTTTTTTTCAAAGAGATACATAATACAATAAATCTGATCTGATTCCAACAGCATCGCTGACATTGGCAACAATGCTTAAACGTGGACGTTTTACAAAGTGCAAAGTGTATACTTTAGAGGCAGCTGTAGATAAAATAATATATTAAAGATATGTTATGATTGTCACAAATATTTTCATCTATGTAATAAATTTGGAATACATTTCATTAAGAACAAAATTTAATTAAAAACAATAAAACTACATACGTATTTCGAAAGCTAAACTTCTGTTATCAGTAACAAATTTTAAATACCTAATATTAAATAAAATTCTAATCAATAATTTACAGGTGTACAAGTACTCAACGAATCCATTGGTAAAAAAATCATTGATGATGGAAGTTTTGCTTCCGAAATATGTTTTAGTTTATCGATTTTAATTAAATTTTGTGGTTTGGTAAACATATTCCAACTTATAAAACAGAATTTTGAAAACAAACAAACTATATCAAATGAGAGTTGAAAAAAAATCTAGATCACATTTAATTGATTAAAATTCATATTTCTCATAGTATTTTAGAATTTTATATAAAAAATAATATTTATCATACCCAAATAGGGTCTATTAAATTATTCACTTTAATTACGTTATAAACATAATCAACTAAAAATAATGATATATTTTACTCAATTTACATTGTACAAACTTTAAAAACGTTAATTTTGATTAAACAATATTTGCATAATAAAATAATATATATATATATATATATATATATATAATCAAATTGATATAAATTTATGTATAATTTAGTATGTAGGTATATTATTTATACATATAATATGATTATATAATTCCGGTATTCTATAAAATAACTAGCTATTTCATAAAGATCTATGGTAGTTAAATTATAGAATAATTTTATTATTTGAAACTTTAGCGAGTTATTCTATATAGTACCTAGTTATTCTGTAAAATAACATAGCTATATAAAATAAAATGTTCATGCCACACCTATTTGTACACATGGCGTGATTGTGTATGTATGTATGTATGTACGAAATAAATATAGAAATTACTCAAATTTCGAAATAATTAAAAATATTTTCTAGTTATATTTTGTTTAAAATCGCAAACGTTAATAAACTAACAAAAATAAATATTACAAAATTCCACCATTACTAAAAATTCAACTCGAATAAACTTTTCAATCTCAATTTCGAATCTCCGATAACCTCAAAAATTACCGAACAAACAATTCTTGTCCATAAATCACCTAAACGTAAAACCTAAATGAACTGCTTTCCAACTTCCCCAACCATCGATAAGAAACGAGAACGACAAAGAGAGAGGTAAAATTTCGTGTAGGTTTTTTTCCATTTCCCTCGACTGTCCAGAGTTCCCCCGTAAGGATCATCTTACGCTTCGCTTAATGGAAAACGCGTGTCTGGATGGGAACTGATAGCATAAACACCGCAACGTAGGACACGAAAGGAGAAAGACTGGAATGGAATCTAAAACGGGGAGTTCGGTTATTTTACTGAGAGAATAGACGAGAATAGCAAGTTAAATGTGGATAATAAAGGAAAAAATGAAAAAGTCTGTCGGTGATTGTTGTTTGGAATTATATAGAAATGACACGGTAATTATTATTTTCTTTGTGTGGTTTTTTTCTTTCCCTTTTTTGTTGCTTTAAATGTTTAGAGATGAGTTGGTTGGTTTTGGTTTTGAGAACAATTGCAAATCGATTGAGGTTGATCTTACTGTTATTGTAATAGTAACAGAAGATAGATTGCAAATATTAAATCTATATGATAAATATTTTTATTATTTGAAATAGATCAAAAGAAATAGATTAAAACTGCAAGTATGCATGCATATATTTTTTAAGATTTTGTTCGTTTTTATGTTAATTGAAATTATTTAAATTAAGAATTGAATAAATTGTTAAGATAATTGTAAATTTTACTAGAATTAAATGGACTGTCTCTTAGAAATTTAGAATCAAAATGTAGAATTTATAAAATATAGATATTTAAGTTGCTAATTTGGCACAAGCAGTTTGATGTATATCGTATTCTTACGTGTGAAGTACACTTGCCTGAGCAAACAAAAACAGATAAAAGAAAAAATGAAAAAGAAACATATGCAAGGCTAGATGACATAAAATTGTTTTGTTGAATAAAGTGTTACGTGATTTAAAAAGTAATTCTATGTTTTTTATGTTAATAAATATATAATTTTAGAACACAATTGTTTAAATTTATTACTCATCATATTTGATACAACAGTCCTAAAAGAGCCTTGACCGCAAGTATCAAAGTACTTGTTTGATGATCATTCATTTAGACACTTTTTCGAAACCATGTTATGCATTCACATAGAGCAGCGAGTTCAGACCAGTAATCTAGACTACCGATGTTTTAATACAAATAGTTGATCAAACTGATGTGCTCAATTCTGTTTAGTTAATGGCTGATTTTGTGACATTTTTTATTTTACGACGAACAGAAACGCTGACCATCGAATTGGAATCATGGAATCTAGTATTAAATTCGACAATAACTAATCCTTAAACACGTTCGGCTACTGCACTGACAAAGAAACACATGCAAAGCTAGATAACATAGTATTGGCTGGTGGGGTAAAGTGTTATATGATTTAAAAAGTACTTCTACGTTTTTTAGATTTCTTAAAATTTATCTCACTAAATATATAATTTTAGAACAAAATAATTTAAATTTATTGTTATAGGTAAAAAATAATGTAAAACTATTAAAATAAAAAAATTTAATTATGGTTGACAGGTCTATTAATACTATAATTCTATGGGCTTTTCTTAAGACTTGTAATGTTACGAGATATTCTGTCTTTCTCTATCAAACGAAGAATTTCATTTACTAGAAAAACACAAAATATCTTGTAATGCTACAAATCTTGCAAGATGCGAACAGAATTGTAGTATAAATTATATAGACATGTTTAAACTTAAAATTGTATAAAAATGAAAAACTTTTCTGAAGAAAATTTTTTTCAGCAAAAACTTTTTGTATTTACTTTGCAAATATGTTTTAAAAAGTGTCAAACTTTTACAAGTCTTTATTATATAATAAAAAAATCTTTTTTTATATTTTATTATAAAATATTCAATAAATTCATTCTTTTATAAAGTATTTGTACCAAATGTAATTTTACTATTTCTGGAAAATTTATAATAGTATGTTATTTAAATTAAAATTAAAAAAAATTAAGTTTAGTCTAAAAAATTTAAAACATTTATTATTTTTTCTTGTTCTTCAATATTATTAAAAAATTATTTAAAAAAAAAAAAACTACTAAAGCGATACTGTAATATAAAAATTATTTTAACAGTTTTAGTTTATAGTTTATTTTAGACCAATAAATCTTTAGTTTGCAGTTAATAAATTGTAAGGAATTTACAATTCATAGTAAGTTGTTTATTAATACTTATCGGACGCGACGTTTTGCATGCTTGATTCTCACCAGATTGTAGTTATTTTTAATAAATATGAGAAAAAAAACGTTTTATTTTATTATACTGCTTTTAATTATATATTATATTAAATATAAAGTGATACATAAATCCTTTCTTATGACTGAGACACATATCAAAATTTAATGATTATTAAGCTATATTTAAACTGCGATTTTAGCAGCAGTATAGCTACAACTGCATCCTTACTTTACTGCTACTGCTAATACAGCAGTCTGATTGTCTGAATAATGATCATTAAATTTCGCCGTGTGTCTCAGACATTATTCGTAGTAGTACAAATTGTTATTTAATAAATTTATGTACAATTTCTAAGATATTTATTTGTAGTTGAGTATCTTTAAAAATTCAGCAATTAATAAATCTTTTTGAAAAATAAATGCAATTTCTGATATATCTAATAGTAGTTTCTGTTATCATAACTGACTGATCCAATCTTCTAAATTTAAAATGAACAATAAATTTTGATTCTGCGACATGCACTGCACTAATCCACTTCCTTAAGTTCATTCATCATTAATTAATTAATATCTAACCCGTTCGGTCATTTCATAATAATCACTATTCTGTATCATCGGTTCTTTATTTCGCCTACGACTCTTATGCTGATGCTTTTGATGTTTCTGAATTTTCTGATAGCGCTCATCAGTCTGATAGCTTTGACGACCGGAATGATTTCTCACCTTTAATTCGGTGGACACTCGCTTCAGACAATTGATATTTTCTTCGACTACACCTAATTCCTTTTTGCATTTATGTTCGACGGCCTTCAGGTGTTGACGATAGCGTTTTGCACGTGCAAGCATTGCTTGTTGGTCTTGTTCAATTATCTCTTTCTCGGAGTTGGTAACTTTGATAAATTCCATAGTTTGATTCTGAATTGGATCGTAGTGGAGACAAGGTTTATAACCATCAGCAAATGATTGTTCTCCTAGTCTAGGAAAAGTAAAACCAAAGGTTTCTGGAAGAGGATCTTTCTGGGGGAAAGAGAATTTAGGATTTTTGAATATAAAATACTAATTACTAAAATATTCTTTGCAAAAAATTGGGTAATAGCATGTATCAACTTAGTAACAAATTAAATAAAAATAGATTAAAGTTCTGTATTATTTTTATTAAAACTCAACGTTTCGCTACGAATATATCATTATTATTTATTTTCCTGATGACGATTTATGTGCAGTAAATCAAAACGTCTCATATTAATAAAACTAATAAAATGAAATAATTTCCCTTAAACCACAAACAATAATTTAAAAAAGTTATATACGTATTTAGAAAGCTAAACTAGGAAAAATCAGTGACTTAAGGTTACATAAATACTCAACGTATCCAGTGATCAAAGATTAACTTTTCGAAACAGTGAGATCATATTTTAATTTATTATTAATAAAACTAAACAAATAAACTAAAACACAGAAAAACTGAGCTTGCAGTAGCTACAAATGTTTCAAATTAAATATTATGATTTAAGTAATTTAATTCAAATTTTATATATATATATATATATATATATATATATATATATATATTTTGATATTCATAATTATATTTTATTTGACATGATAAATATATGATTAATTTGTTTAATCAGGCGTTTAAAAAAACAAATAATAGTTTGATTCCATAACTACTAAATAACTAACTACTCCTCCATAACTAATCGTTGATTAAATTAACATTTAATGCAATTAGCCCAAAATGTGTCAACTTTAATAGATATTTGAAATAAAACAAAAACCAAAATTGGATGTTTTAATATAGCATAAAAAAACTCAGATCACATTATATTAAATTAAAACGGTTTTAGAAATACAAAGTTTTTATAGCAAGTTTAATTTGCAAAGTTTGTGACCTCCAACATTTGATTTATTTACTTACAAAATATCACAAAAAAAATTTAAAGCACATGAAACTAAAAGCAATACGAAACTAGACAATAACATATTGACAGAACTGACAGCTAGTTGACAGTTGATAACAAGATACGAAAATTGTTGGGTGTAAAATCAGTTGTATGTCAATCAATCAGAATTATATATTTTGGCGGAAAATTTTTTAGTTCCTAGTTAAAAAAACAGACTATAATAAAAAAAAAAAAATTTTACAATGCATATAACATAACATCAATTAACATGTTAATATCTAGAATAAATTATAGTAATAATAGATTCTCCATCATCAAATGATTTTCATTATACTATCAATAACATATTAAAACAGTAATTCTAACATCATATTATAATAATAACGTTTCCTCTTAAAATGTTGGTTAAATTGCATACGAAACTTCATTTGAATTTCATTGGAAGTCTCATTCAATACAGAGTGTTTTGTTATAGTTTGCATAAAATTAATAATTGAATAATTGATGTTTGAAATTGCATTCTCACATAAACGCGATGCATATACAGTTATTTCCAAAACGCTGTTGACATATCTGTAAAATTTTTCCAGTATGTATGGATGTGTGTGGGTACAAGTGTGATTGTCATTTATTTTCATTCGGTAATTGAATCAAGTATCAAAACTCATTGAACAGAATTTTGTTTGAAATATTTTTGGTAAAAACGTGCGGCATTTGTTATTTTTATATTTCGGCGTTGGTGTAGTATTTTTTTTATTTTCACACCTATTGAATTTGATTATTTGATAAATTAATTAAAAATGTTTTTATTTTACTATTTGAAAACTGTAAAAATAAACTTTGCGTATTTAAAAAAAAAAATTGGAATATTAAATAATATTTTCTGTAAATTTAAGTTAGTGACTCTATTAATAAACATATTTTATAATACAAAACAATTAAATAGCTAAAATAAAACTTCATTAAGATATAGTTCTGTATTAATATTTATTTATAATTGACGTTTCGACGAACTCAACGTCCATCTTCATCAGGAAAAATGATACAAATGACATTTACAGTAAATAACAGAACATAGAAATAAGTTACTAGGTAACAAAATAAATAACTCGGTCATAAATTTTTTATAGAATTTTAATTAATAGACGCGAAATTTTATTTAATTCAGTGCCTTCACAGTGATTCATGTTAGCATTTTATTTATAAATTTTTATTGTTTCCGTTATCAATCTGCTGTTATATTGATTGTTCTTGCAATTCGAATTTTGCATTACGAAGATATTCTAACGCATGTTGTGATTTAAACGTATTGACCACTTGCGTTCTGTCAACCTAGTAGAAACAGTTCTACCTGTCTGTAAAACATAAACCTTACCGCATTCGCATGGTGTTCTATATACAGGCTGTAACAGAATAACTATTCCTAATTTTCAGAAATGATAGAGGGCACATAAAGAAACATTTTTTATTAATAAACTAGTGTCCGAATTTTTTTTTTTTTTTTCGGCAGTCGATTGTACATCGTTACAACTTGTGTATCGAAAATGGTGGTCGTAACTTCAAACAATTTTTATAAAGATTAAAGCACTATTATTTCTAATAAAATGTTCCTTAACTTAACTACTCTTTGATGTTGTAATAATTAAGATTGTGTTTAACGATATCTAGTGTATCTTGGCACCGAGAAATTTCCGGACACTAATTTATTAATAAAAAATGTTTCTCTAAGTGCACTCTATCATTTCTGAAAATTAGGAATAGTTATTCTGTTACACCCTGTATATATCCAAAGATTGAAGAGGAATAATACCTTTTGCAACCTTCAACATGCGTTGCAATTTCATGTGTGAAAATATTCTTTCTTGATAAAATTCTGCCTATTTTATCGGTAACATTTTTTTACAAAAAGCAAAGATTCGTAAATCTTCAACAATTCTAAGTCTTCTTGGTTGTATTACTTTCTTGATAAAAAATTTTATCATAACCGTTTATTAGAAATATATCTTTAAACATTTTATATTCTTCTTGAAGTTTATCGATTAGTATTAATAAATATTCATACAGAACTATAACCTAAAGCCGTTAAGTTATAATGTGTCACATGTATTTATATATTTCTTTACTTTATAATGTAAAATATTTTATGTACTTATTTTTTTTTTGTTAGCTTACAAATTTTTAATATTATTATTATTATTATTATAACTTGTCACATTCTCACGTAATGTCAAATAACAAAGCTACTACTGTTAGTTTTTATAATTACATTAGATGAAAAAAATAACACTTACGAGATACACAATTCCGTTATTACTGTGTAAACTGCCATTCGATGATTCACTATACACTTTTTCCTTTTTTAACAATCCGCGTTCAATTTCAATTTTCTTATGTAGATCAGAAATGGTTTTCTGTGCATTTTGAACACGTTCAACCAAAGTGTCGGAATAGGGCAGGATTACGGGCGCTGAACTTGGGCTGTGGGATCTATGATGTTCGCGACGTTCATGGTGTAACATTTTTATGGATTTTTATTTTAAAATTTTACAAATAATTGCAGTAAGTGGTACACGTCAGCAGAGAGATTTTCTTTCAAAATTTAGTTTTAAAATTCAATACGTTGTCAAGGTAACACTGACTGTCAGTTTGTCATGTTTGACAGATATTGTCAAAAAATTTAAATAATGGAAATGTATACTTTTCAAAAATTATCTATATAGTCTAGAAGTATCTACAGGTTTGCTATGTAAAACTTGAATTATATTATACTTTTTTCGTCTATAAATACTAAAGTAATTTACAACTGTTTCGTTTAAACTTCGTAGGTACCTATATTGAATAATCCGAATTTTTGCAAAAAATACATTAAATTTTTAGGATTTTAGCTGGACTTAATGTAAAGTAGATTAGATGGAAAAGTTAGTTTGTATTTTTTATGTGTACAGGGTGGGCAAATTTGGACGTTTTCATAGGGAAACTCGAAAACTATAAGAGATATGGAAAAATGGATCGCGCATCCTTGATCCCTTTTTTTGAGAGAAACTCAATTATGAAAATAAAAATTAGCTATCGTCTTTTGTTTTCGAGTTATGGCGAAAAGTTCGCTTTTTCCGTATTTTGATAAATGGCGATATCTCGATGGTTTTTTAAATTAGACGAAAATAATTTTCACATTCTCAAGGCACTTTTTTTAGTAGAATAAAATTGTCTTAACGGATATTATAAATCTCCGTTAATTCTCTGGTTATAACATAAAGATGTGTTTTTTTAAATACAAGTTATAGTCGGCTCTGACTTAGTTAAATAGAAATTTTTTTCTCTTTTCAATGATATTTATATCATGTAGGGTTGAAAATGGCCAAAACTGCCATTTTTTGAAATAAAATAAAATTTATTACAAACTAACTCAGATATTAATCGGAATAAATCTATAACATTTAAACAAAAATTTTAACAAAAATAATCCTATAAAAATCACAATTCAAAAATTGAACCACCCATAATTTATTTTACATAATAAAACAAACATTGAAAACATTAAAATCGGATAAAAAGAAAAAGAAAAACAACAGTCAGAAAAACCGCGGTCTAAACTCGGCCAGATAAATCATGATCTAATAAATTTTTTGTATTCGCCCTCTCTTTTGCTTTAACTCGCACCTCTTACAAAAGGTAACCTGATTTATTTTGCGCGGATACGCAAGCATCGAACAGTAGAACATCGGAAACGCTCTAGGCCAGTTTAGTGGGCGTATTTCGTCCCCCACCCCTCCCACCTGCAAAGAAACAGAAGACGAACGCTAAAGAAAGAAAAAAAAGTAAAGATCGCAAAGCGACTAGGCCGGCAGACCAAATACAATTGAGTAAAAACCTCTGAAGAGCTCTTGTGTAATATATAGGTATGTATCGCTTCGCCACCTCGGAATCAAGTATAGTTTTGTAAGGTTATAACTGCGCTTCTGGGATATAGAATACAAAGTAAAAATCTTTCAGAACTCATTATATTTTTTTTTCCTTGAATACTTGAGTACCATAGCTCATTTAAATCGGCAATTGACACCTCAATGTGGTTGCTTGTAAGAAGTTTGGTTAGTCCAAATATTTGACATACTACTGCTACGATTATTTCTTATTACAATAACCACGCATACGCATTGTATTTCCATAAGCTTTCATGTATTTTCTTATGCTTATAACTAGTTCTATTACTGTCGCAACTGCAAAAACTATAGTCCGAATTTTATGCTAAATAAATTCAACACATTGAAACATTTAAAGTAATTAGTAACATTATTTTTGTTAATGTTTAATTTTAATTTACTACGTAATAGTATAAGCACAAAATGTATATTCTGTAATAAATTTAATATGATAAAACAAAACAAAAATCACGACTAAACTAAAAATCGGAATCGTAGCCGGAATCAAATAAATATAAATTCGAAGTTGGAGTTGAATTTCAATCGACTCCGCATTCCTAGATTTGTCCCTAACGAACAACTAAGACCCAGTATTTCCAAATGTTGGAATAAAGTTACCCGTGAAATAATTGTAAAATTAACATAGTAAAAGATCTTTCAGAACTCATTATATTAAAATAAAACTGCTTTAGGTTAAAGTTCTGTATTAATATTTATTTAAAATCGATGTTTCGACGAAACTTAACATTCATCTTTAATAAGATAAATGATATCAATTATCCTGATGAAGACAGACGTGAGTTTCGTCGAAACGTTAATTTTAAATAAAAATTAATACAGAACTTTAACCTAAAGCAATTTTATTTTAATTTTAAAATTATCCAATGAATTGTTATTATTTATACTCAGGATTCATTTTTAGCCAATCACAAATGCTTTTTAACTTATCTTAAGACTAAATAAAATTTAAAATACTACTTCTAAATTAGTAATTAATAAAAGTTTATACAAAAAGAACATTTGAAAATAAAAAAAAATAAACTAAAATAATAATCCAATTTTAAAATAATTACATTATCAATTTAATTATCTACATCAATTTATCACAGAAACAGTAGAAAAAGAATTGTCACAGTTATGTTTTGTGGTAATAAATGAGAATGATTTCTAATGTTTCGTAATGAAAAAGTGCGCGAGCTTAAGTATTATAACCTCGATTATTAAACAAGAAACAACTGAAAGCAGTGCAATTTGAAAACAGATACAGAAACACACTGGCACCACCGTACATACGTTGTATGATTTATCGTTCGCTTGCGTTTATATAGGTTTTTAATGGTAAAATCGATAATACGAGAAATGTTTTACATACTTTACATTATACAGACATTTTGTGTTAAGGTACTAGATGTGGTTACTATCAACTAATCACATATGGTGTATTATATATATATACTGGGTGTCCGAAAAGTTTGGACTGGGTCAAATATCTCGAGAACGAAAGGTTGGATTAACACGATTGCAAAGGAACGTTGTTTTTGACACAATTATCTACCGAATTCTGTTGTAAAAAACCACTCCCACCCCTCCTAAGGGGGTGAGCGTAAGGGTAGTTTTAAAATTTTAAATGGAAACCCCCAATTTTTTTTTCATTTTTGGATTCCTTAACAAATTCTGTGTATGGCCCCAAAATTTCACACCCAACCCTCGCCACCCCTCTACAGGGGATGAAAAAAATGATTGAAATAAAAATGATACTGAACAGTTTAAATGCTCAACTAAATCCACAACGAAAATAAACATGTCAAAAAAAACATGTAACCCCACCCAAAATTTCACCCCCAACCCCCGCCACCTCTTCATTTTTATTTCAATCATTTTCTTCATTTTTTTCCTCTCCTGTGTAGAGGTGGCGGGGGTTGGGGGTAAAATTTTGGGTGGGGTTACATGTTTTTTTTGACATGTTTATTTTCGTTGTGGATTTAGTTGAGCATTTAAACTGTTCAGTATCATTTTTATTTCAATCATTTTTTCATCCCCTGTGGAGGGGTGGCAAGGGTTGGGTGTGAAATTTTGGGGCCATACACAGAATTTGTCAAGAAATCCAAAAATAAAAAAAAAATTGGGGGTTTCCATTTAAAATTTTAAAACTACCCTTACGCTCACCCCCTTAGGAGGGGTGGGGGTGATTTTTTACAACAGAATTCGGTAGATAATTGTGTCAAAAACAACGTTCCTTTGCAATCGTGTTAATCCAACCTTTCGTTCTCGAGATATTTGACCCAGTCCAAACTTTTCGGACACCCAGTATATATATATATATATATATATATATATATATATATATATATATAATATATAATATATAACATATGTGTGTGTGTGTGTGTGTGTGTGTGTGTGTGTGTGTGTGTGTGTGAATACAAAAATAAATAAAAATGAAACAAAATGTGTCATATTTGTTTCATTATTGTGGTTATTATAACGCTCATTTTTTCGACAAAATGTAATAATCCATGACACATAAAAATAAATTTGGTTTTGCTGACTGTAAATATACGTATGTATGAATATGTGAACATATTTTTTTGATTACCATATTTAGAAAAAAAGTAATGTTTAATGTTCACCGTAAAAATATTTTTTTGGTTATATTTTTAAATAAAAATATTTTAATGATATACAAATTATGAGGATTATTTGATCATACGAAATGCGTATATCTATATATATATAATAAAAAATTCACGACTAGAATGTATTATAATGTATAAAATTTTGATGGAAAAGTTGTCAAAAGGTTAGTTGTTCGAATCAAACTCGCAACTTGCATTGAAGATTCTGTGTCAAGCTTTCGATGGCATTTTCCATCTTCTTCAGGACATGTTTTTTTATAGAAAATTCAAAAACAATTCCATAAACGGTACAGCAATCAAAAAGTCGATAAATAATTAAAAGTAACAGATCAATTTCGTTAATAAGAATCAATATAACCAAAAATTTTGGTCTAAATTAAAATAAATAAAAAAGTAATCAGAAAAAACAATTACATTTTTGATTTTTTTTTTGCACAGTTTACATAATTATTCTTAATTTTTCGTTACGAAAATATATATATATATATATATATATATATATATATATATTATAATATTAGAGAAAAATATAACTTTGATGCACATTATTTATTAAAAGTATGTCCGTGTTTTGTCAAAAATATTAGTTTTTACATTTTTACAAAATCTGAGCTCCGTTTTTTAAAAAAATCCTAGAATTAATTGTCAAATAACTTCTGCATTATGTATTACGTAAGAAATATGTGAAAATAAACTGTTAAAAATAAATATGAAAATAAAAATTAATTCCATTACAATCTCGTTATTATTCTCTTCATTTGTTTGAAAACTTCAGCAATCGCATTAATTTCAAAACATAAATAATGCAACGCACAGAAAAATATAAACTTTGCAAAAGAATAAAAACTGTGAAATAAAAAATAATTAAAAAAAAGATCAAGCATTTCATTATTATAATTTTTTTCAATTAAAACTTCATTGTACCGAAAGTAACTTCACAGTTATTCTGTTATTTCTACTGAAATTCAACTGTTAAAAAAAAAAACAAAAGAAATAAAACCTCAGAAACTTTTAAAACAACTTTATTTTTGTGCTTATCAAACCGGTCGAAAATCGTTAATCACACATTTAGAAATGTGTACAATGGTGAATTGAACCGATACTTTTACTGATACAATAGCAGGACTGTGATCGGTAGCGGAAAAAGGATATAGCTATTGATATTACAGCGCGTTATTATCTTTTACAAGGACGCAAAAGGAACCCAAAAAGGATCTCGTTGCTATGTTGTTCTACCGGTTTGGAAACAAATGAGCCAAGGCAAATTATTCAAATGCTTTCCGCTATTTAAGCTTATTATTGGCTATATATTTTAGGCTGCTTATTTGAAATATTCTATTGAATAGGAAAACGTACATTTCTGTGGAAATAATTGAAAATTACTTATAATAGTGTTATGAATTTAATACTCATATAATGATTGTAAATGTAATGTTAAAATAATAATTATTGTTTCTTAAAATTAAATTAGAATTGAAACTGTATTAATATATTGTTTATTAATAAGAAATAAAAATAACAATAAAGGTTATTATTTATTTATTAAAACACACTTGGTTAGTTTCCACAAAAATATTTAAATATTTTTGTGAAAATAACCAAGTGTGTTTTAATAAATAATAATCTTTATTGTTATTTTTATTTCTTAAATTTTTTTTAAATATTTCATCAAGTTCCAACCACAGAAACTGTAAATGTTATATATTGTTTATTATTACTATTACGAATTATTTACATAATAATTTTATGTTATGTTATGAATAGTAGAACCAGATATCTCTGACCGAGGTCACGCAATCTGGGCGAAACACAAAAGCACTTTCTATTCAACTAATTAAACTATTTTAAAAATAAATAAAAATACATGCCAAATAATCTTGAGCAGTTACTATAAGTTGTAGAATAGTATGAATATATCTAGTGATTGGTATAAGTAACTGATGGGTGTATCAGTCAATTTGGAAAAAAATGTTAAATCAAACTCATTCAAGTTTAAATAGAATTTCGTTTTCTTTTCTAATTTGGTATTTATTTAACAATTCAATTTTTATTTGATTTAAATGTATAATTAAAATTTAAAATTATAAAGAATAAAACAATAATTATATTATATTATGCAACTTGCATGACATTTTAAAAAGATATTCATTATAAGTTCATATAAACGTACTCAGTGATGATGTTATAGATTTAGTTACTTTTTTGGAAATTACGATAGTCAAACTATATGTTATACCACCCGATTTGAACAACATAAATAATAAACAAACAAAAACAGAAACAAGTTATTAGGTAATAAAACAAAATATTTAATCCCTAACAAACTAATCCTCAAATTAATTTAAATAAAAGTTTGTAAAAAGAAAAAATTTCTAACATCTTGCCATTCTAATCTAAATTCCTTGCACCAGCAGGTAATAAAACTGCTCATCAAATTACGATAGTATAAATTCTTAGCGTTTGTATTGCATTGTCTCTCACAAATATCACTGGACAATTCCATCAAAAGTTTTATTGTAGGTATCCGTTCATAAAACATCTATCGGACAGACAGAAAAGGATAAAACCAATAACTTTCCGCACTTTATATGCGATAAATTTAAAGGCAGAACGGCAATAAAACTGTGATCGCAACTCGCCCGTTATCGGCTTCATGTTAATGTGCCCCCCTATTCGTACAGGATAGCGAGATTTGGAATATTGGAAAGCAAATATCGCGGGTATGGGAATGCAAGCAAAGACAAAAGAGTTTCGGCTTGGGTTGGTTGTTGGTGGCATAACAAGTGAAATATGCGAATAAATAAATATTGTTCCTTGTGATTTTAAATGTTCTCTGAAAAAAAAAGTCCTGTAAGCTGGAGATTCGATCGTGTAATTCGAGTATTTTGTAAAGTTTTGAACCTTTTTCGTAAAAAATATAGGAAAGTATTTAAACCAAAAATTTTATTTGATAAATGAAATTAAAATTTTCATATGACTATTCTTATTTTTGGTTAACAGTACGCCGCCCTGGTGGCGAAAATATCAAATAACACACATGTACAACTAATTTTTTTTTAAGTGAAAAAAAAATGTACAAATTTGAAAGTATTTAAATATTACCACTTTATGTTTGTTTAAACTATTGAAAAACTTTAGGAAATTATTTATATCAGTCCGCCTTTTTACTTATTGATCGTTTACGATAATTTTTATAACCTATGTTATTGTATTATTATTTATGAGTAATTCATATTTACTCTTTTATAAACAGACAATAAATTTTTTGGAAATAAATTTTATTTTGTTTTGAAAATTACACCCTTTAAATAACCACCATTTTGCTTGTAGAAAGTTATTAGAATTTTAAATAGTCTAGCGACTTTTGGGCCATTCTGTATATGTATATCCGATTTCAGATTCTTCAGTGTTTGATTTTGTTCAAGAAGAACTAATTTGATAACATGGAAAAATATGTCGACAGATGTTTATGTTTACTATTTTCTCACATCATTCGTTTAATTTTGTCTTGAATTTAAACCCATTTAATTAATTCTCTTATTTTATTTAAAAAATTAACAAATACATTAAGGTGTAGTTTCACAGACACCAAACAAAATTACAAAGTTACATAAACAGTAAGTTTAATAAACAAATAAATTGACTCTGTTCTTTCACAAAGAAAACATTTAAATAAATATCTATTGAGAATTTTCACATTTATCAAAGTAATTTAAGTAATATATAAATTATAAACTACCAGACAAACAAAAAGAATCCACATTATTTTCCATTTTATAAATGTAGCTACATTTTCAAATAACCTTATACATCCAAACGGTTACAAATGATTTAACTTTTTAACCTGTTCTGAGAATTTTCAACAGAAATTCAGCCGAAATGTTCATTAATATGTAAAAGCTGTTTTACATAATCCAATTATTAATACGAAAATTATACGAAACGAAAAATAACTAATCGAATCATTTGACCGGATAAAATGCTTCCCTTGTATTGAGTTTATTCAGTGCTAATAAATTAATCTTTTAACTATGCATTTTATTTTCTGTGATGTATTCACAAAAATAAAACGGCTTTAGGAATTAGTTCTGTATTATTTTTATTAGTAATCGACGTTTCGACGTACCTTACTTACATCATAATCAGGAAAAAATTATACAAATGACATATACAGTAAATAAACAAAACACAGAAACAAGTTACTAGGAAACAAACTTATTGTAAGTAACTATATTATAAAATGTATAAATTATTAATTAAAGAAAACCAAATTTTATTTAAATCAGTGCCTTCACACTAATAAATGTTATCTTTTTTTTATACATTTCTATTGTTTCTCTTATAATCTACTGTTAATATTGAAGATAGTATGATAATTGTAAGACCCATCAATAGTAACAGTAGATTGATAAGAGAAGCAATAGAAATTTATAAAGAAAAAGATAACATCAATCAGTGTGAAGTGCCACTGATATAAATAAAATTTGACTTTCTTAATTAAAAATTTATAAATTTTATAATCTAGTTACTTATTTTGTTATCTAGTAACTTGTTTCTAGAAATTTTCCTAATAATACGTCGGTCATTAATAAAAATTAATACAGAAATAAATCCTAAAACCGTTTTATTTTAATATAATAATAATTTTTTAATAAATAAAAAAATAATAAATTTTTAATATAATTTTTTTACTATGTTAATAGATTTTAAAAAGTATAATATAATATACCATTATCTTACAAAATATCATTATACTAATACGATTTATTTAAATATTTTATAAATAAAGAAATTAAATTATTAACAAAATAAAGCATTCAATTGTCAAATGTTTTAATATATACGTTTGCGTGGACATCTGATGAGTAGTCGGAATGGTATGTTTGGGAATGTTTTGGGTGAACGAATGTATCCAAGTTGTAAACATAAAAGAGCATTTATGAGAGGTATTATAAATATGAATAAAGCTAAAGTTACTTTTCTGGATAGATATGTTTGAAAGAAACTAATTTTGGATTAGTCGAAAGAATTTGTACCACAAACTTTTAAGTACATAGTAGTATATGTACAACATTTTACAAAATATGTTATTTTTATTAACAAAACAATAAGTAAAATAAACATCACTGACGAAAAAAAGTTATCGATAATAAATTTAGAAATATGAAAAAAAAAAACAATATTTCACATATAAAACTGTTTATTCCAAAAGGTATATCAATATTCTATATTAAAGTATTTTTGTACTAAAATATAGAGTTCGATGCGATCATAAAATGCAAAATACGAACCAAGAACGTCAAACTATAGTTTGACTGAAGGGAGAGATACATTTGAAAAGCAAGTATTATGTAAAATTTATGTAAAATCGATTTCAAATGAAATTCTGAAGCGTACTCATCGAAATTAAATAGGCCGTGAAAATTTTTATTACGTTTTGTTAAACATTGCAACTTAATTAATTTAGCCATTTTAATTTGATTCAATTTAAAAGATTTTTAAAATTTAAATTTAGCTTTGTTTTAATTTTGTAAATGACTAGTTAATATAGAAATTATATTTATTTTTCACAAATTAACTAAAATTTTCAAATAATTACCAAGAAGGTCAAGTTTCGCTCGTTAAAGAAGAATTAATCCGTCCAAATAGTTAAGAATTTCTTATTATTTAAATTATTAATTATTAATTAAATTAAAAATATTTTGAAAGTTTTGTAATGTTGCCATATTTATATATTTAGAAATGTTCCTATATTGATAAGTTTGACAATGTTGCTATGATTATTAATTAATAACAATATGATACGACTTCTGGATAAAGTTCTGTATTAATTTTTATTAATAATCGACGTTTCGACGTACTCCACATACATCATCAGGAAAAAAATTACACAAATGAAAATAAAGTAAATAAACAGTATATAGAGACATAGTTACTAGGTAACAAAATAAGTAACTAGATTAGAAAATTTATAAATTTTTAATTAAAAGAGCAAAAAAAGCCTTCATACTGATTAATGTTATCTTTTTCTTTATAAATTTCTATTGCAATTATTACAGTATCTTCGAATTTTACATCATGGAGAATTTCTAAGGCATGTTGTGCAATAGCAGATTTTATTAATAATATTCACTGTGTAAAAAATAAATTTCAAAATAAGTTTTCATATTATAAATGATCTTTCCAATAGTCAAAACTAAGAAAAAAATTGCTTTAGATCCGATGTTTTTACTTTTAACTCAAGAGTAAAATGTTTTTAATGTTTTTCTAATGACAATAAAAAATTTAATAAAAAAAAATAATAGTAAGTAACTGTTTTATGTAATTTTACATATTTTGTAAATGTAATTTTTCGTAAAACATTACATCGTTACAAGTAAAAAAATAATGAATCTTTGATTATATAACCAAAATCAAAATATATTACATTAAATAAGTAAATTATGAAATAATTAACAAAAAAAGTTTATTTATAATTTCAATTAATTAAAAAAAAAGAAGTAATATTAACAATTAATATTTCAAGTATAAAAAAAAATTAAATAAAACATGTGAAACTTCGAGAAGCGTGACAAATTCATCAAATTGTATATTGCATACTCACATTGACAATACTCGTATTACAATATTAAAACTATTATCTGTCGTAGCTGCGTACACACCAGCGAACACCCTTCTGTATGGTTAAATTTTAATAAGTTAATTTGCAGTAATACGTCTATCATATTAAAGGTATTATACACTCATTTGACGTACAATTTTCTGTATACATTATGTACGAAACTAAACGCAAAAGCAGTTAATTTATTCATTTAATTAAAGTGCTACAAAATACCAGATGAACACGGAAAATTCACTAATGTTTTATAGATATCCATATAGTACATTTGATTTATTACACATATAAATATAATAACAATGTATATGTAATTTTAATATAAATTATTTGTAACATAAATTTATTATAAAAAGATTATCTTTTCGGAATTTTAAATTATATATTATTTATTTATTCTCACGATATAATTAAAACTTTACATTTTTTTAAAAAACACTGTAATTAGTGTTACAGTGCACGTTGTTTATTGGAATCATGAGTAATAAATATATATATATATATATAAATATATATATATATATATATATATATATATATATATATATATATATTTATATATAATTATATATACTATTCCATAAAAATACATCGTTATAGTTTATAGTTTTATAGTAGTTATCAATTTTTCTTAGGATTGTTTTTGTCCACGAATTATATACTAGCATAATGTAAACACTTTGGGATAGTGAAAGACAAGTTATAAAGATAGCAGCGGGTAGAGCAGAATGGATAGTATATGTGGAATAGTACACCCTTACTTACCAGTACTTACTCTACTCTACCAGTGTAAACAAATGTGCAGCAGTAGAACAGAGGTAGAATAGCAGAGTGCAAAATTGTTTAAAATTTTTTATTTATAAACAGAAATTGTTGAAATTGTCAAATAATTGCCATCGTTAATTAATATTTTATTCAAATACGTATGAAAATTAAATTTACGGGAGCTGAACGAACTTTAAACTAAATTTTCCTCCACTAAATTACTAACTTTGTGTAAATAATTTCTCTACCAAAATTAGTATAGCAGAGTGAGTATAGTGTACTCTACTACTAGCTTTACTAAAGTTTTTATTCAATAATGTACTAATTAACACGTTCACCGCTGAAGGTATTTTGTGGTTACCACCAGAAACTGACCTAATAAAATTTTAATGATACATATATGTTCCGTTAACCTAAACATTTTTTTCTCTAAAACTTCCTGTGACGTATTTGTGACATATATTTTTTGTTTTTCAAGAAAATATTTATTTTAAATAGTTTTTATATTATTTTAATTGACTTTACTTCTTTATTTCAAAATGATCGCATGTCACATATATGTGACGCTCAGCGGTAAAAGTGTTAAATAAAAATTTTGTAATTTAAAAAATTTATTCCAAATTTTCTAAATTGTTAAAGTAACCTGAACTGTACTATTCTAACAATTAAAATTATTTTTACCAGATTTACTTAAAGTATATGTTTAGTAATCTGAAATTAATAGTATTAAAATCGTATCAAATTTATTGACAATATACATTTATACACATAAATACGCACAATGTTGAAGTTGCTAACTAAATGAGGCTGAAACAACTAGTCCTAAATAACAAATTTGATTAGAACTTTATTTCTACCTAGACAAGAATAATAAATGGGGCAATTAGCGTAAATAAATCTAGGAAAGTGTCATTAATTGGTTGCGTTAGAAGCGTGACCCATTTGATGCGAGACCCATAGTAAATATACACAGCCAGTAATCCATAACCAGACGTACATTCGGTGTGTCCCTCAGTTGATTCGAACCTGACCTGAGTGTCCTGTCCGTATGTGATTTACTTTACTAAACTACTCTGAAACGGGCTAAAACTAGGCTACCGGGTTTTCTAGACTACTCTCAATCACTTACGAACTTACTAAGTCTTAATGTTGTGAACTTTTCGAACTTAACGCGAACTTTTCTTCGGGTAAAAGACAGATTTACTCTTGTTTTAAGAAATTTGTCGCCGAGAAAATGAATCTAACTTTATTGCCACTACTTCTAAATAAAATTATTGGCTAAAATCGAAGTTTGTTTCGCTAACACAAATTTGCAGCCAGGTAAAAAGCAACATATACAAAATGATTTATTTTCTTTGACTTTACATTAAAAAGAAAACTTGTTTATTATAATGCTAGTATTCTGTAATACGCTATAACCACTGTACTGTTATAGAAACTTTTGTCTCTTTTCCATTAAATAGAAAATATCATTTTTAAATAAAAGACAAAAGTTTTTACAGTATTATAGACTATAAATTAATACAGAATAGCAGCATAAATGATATAAAATAAGCACAAAAATCTTTGTTAGCTTCTTCAAGTAAATCTAATGACACAAAGTGTTTTTTCAACTATTTTCGAGTAATTTACAAGAATAAAAAATCGATCTATTTATATTTTCTTTTACAATAAATTTATAATGATTATTTTTTTAGTATTTTAGTACATACAAAATTTTTAATAGATAATTTACAAATTTCTGCGAAATTTATAAAAATATTTTTTCAAGAGAACAAAAATCCATCATAAAAATTTGAATATATTGAAATAAATTTAAAAAAAAACTTGATTTACAAACCAATAAAAGTTTGGTACAACCAAATAACTGGTTTGCTATTGTACAAAACATGCGCAGAATAGTAAATTACATTTGCAAATTAATCCTAACCTGGTTTAACATTTAAGATTTAAGATGAGTCGGTCTTGAGCGAATATCTAATGAATGTTTGATTAAAAAAATATATGTAAATAATATTAAAGGTATACGTTTGCATGGACATCCAATAAGTAGACAGATTGGTATTATAAGAGTTTCTTGCGTGAACAAAAGTTTTCAAGTGGTAGAAATATAAATGGATATATAAAAGGTATCATAAATATGGATGAATCAAAAGTTTCTGGTATATAATGGAAATAATTTATGCCACATCCTTTTGGGTACATAGTGTGATTGTAAATATAATAATATAAAAATTAAAAAAATATATAATTTCCAATTTGATTAATTCAATATATTATGTTTAATATTATATTTAATATATTAGCATACTAAATTAAGTTTAAAAATTTTCGTTATAATAAATATCTTGTTGCTGATTTCAACGTGAAAACAAACAAAGTAACACTACATAAATTTGCGTTGTAAGCAATATTGCTGTTTTTAGTATTAACAGCAGTCAATATGATAAATGAATGCCTAGAAATAACCAAAACTTATAAAAAGCTCGCAACAACCACTGTTCTCAGACATATTCGTAGAAGCACCATCTATTGTAAAATCAACAAACACAGTACTTTGTTTCATTGTTTTTTGTTATTTTCTAACAATTCTTTCGAATAGCAATGCATTCTCGTTTTGTATTTATCCAGGTTTGCCATGGTTTTCCAGTTCGACAAATTGTTTTGTAACGAGAACATTCGTGCTATTTTGGTGGATGCGCTTGCACAAAGCTAATACATATTTTTGTAATTCAATTTGGAAGGAAAACTTTAATATTGTAATAAAAAAGTTTCAGAATTAAGTTCTGCATAAAATTTAATTAAAAATTGACAATATACTCCACGTACACTGTAAAAAATATATCTTAAATTTATGTAATTTTATATATATTTATATATAAATTTTAAATATATAATTATACAATATATTACGTTCTGAAAAATTTTTACTACATTAATATTATAATGTTATAAATATTAGTATATTCTACAATACATACATAAATACTCAAGCACGCTATGTACCCAAAAGGATGTGACATAAACTCTTTCCACTACGTCGAAATTAGTTTTCTTTTAACATTCCTATCCAGACAAGCAACTCTTTGCTTCATCCACATTTACAATACCTCTCGCACATTCTTGTCTATTCCTATTACTTGGAAACTCTTGCTCGCGCGAAATACACTCAATCATACCACTCAATTTACGCAATAATTAATTTAATTTAATATCTTTTCAATCCTGATAAATACGTTTTTTCAATAGATGTGTATATTGTGTATAAATATACTCCTTGTCAAAAAGTACAGGATGCCAATAATAAAAATAATGACGCCAACATTACGTTATCACTTATTACGCGCAAGCGTAATAATAGTCTGCATAAATGCTAATGTTAATGTTAAACTTATTTTAAGTTTAAGTTGGTCTGCATAAATCTACCATAAATATTAAATTAATTTAATTCAAAATCATTTGTAAATTCTGCATTACTAGAAATTAAATTTGTCATGTACAGAAACTGTACAAGAGTTATATCGTGGTTCTGTATCCTGAATAGTAGGCACAGAGCTATGATGAAATATTTTGAATTTTATCTACATTTAATTGCTCAAGTTTTGATGTAATTACAAAGTTTGAAAATGTTGTTATATAGTTTTACAGTCGTTTTAAGAGTAAAAGTTAATGTAAGAAAATTGCTTTTATGATAAACGCCTCATTTATTTCAGTGCGTGAATTTTTTCTCTCCAAAGTTTCCACATTCATTGCTTGAAATTAAATTTAATTACTTTTTGTTGTTTTGTTGTCTAAAGGGTTGAATTAACTAAATTTTTAACAGTTTATAATTAATATAAAAAAACAAGCTTTGTTTATTCGAGAGGAACTGAACTACTTAAATAATTAAATAATATCAGTATTTATTTCTGACTTAAATCTCCGTGGGAAGGGGTTTCAGAAATGAACGGATGGGAGTATTCAAACTAGCCTAAAAGTAGTAATTCATATAAATATAAATAAATATATATTTTCATTTATAATAATAAAAAATACTCTTTAATTGTACACACTATGCCGTTGTTGCGTAGTTGAGTTTCGGTTTATTTTGCGGCAATCTTTAAAAATCCAGCATTAATATTTTTTGGCTTGACTTTCCCGAGTATCCCCCTAAAATAAACACTAAACAATACAAAATAAAATATTTTAAAACTTATGAAGAATTGCTATAATAATTAATTAACATATTCATTGTGTCAAAAATTAATTTCGAACTAAGATATTATATTGGCTAGCTAAATCGCTTTCCCAAACTCGAAAACATATATATTCACTTAATTTAACCAAAGTTTTTAAAGCTCTTTTAAAGATAAACGTAACAAATATACATATAAATATACAATTATCGCTCTTTTAATAGTATAAGATTTGATAAAATTAATTGACAAATCAACCATTTATTTACTTTTTCAGAACATATGTGTATAAGAAAACTTATTAAAGTAATATGTTCTGTTTTTCTACTGCACAAAAGACAAACACATGAAGTAGGGTATAAGAAAAAAGAGACAATAAGTAGAGTGCGTGATAAATATTGGAGAAACAAAAGATGTATGTCAGAAAAAAATAAATGGGAGAATATTGTGCAAAAGGGCGTGTATTTTTTGTTTTGTAACTCTAATGTTTTGTCCTGTCAGACTCTTAAAGAAAAATGCGTCAATATATGTATCTATATAAAATTGGAAAAAACTTTTATGTGAAAAAAATTGTTGACAGAAAAAATAACAATTTAAATAAGAATAAGAAAATGTATCAAATAATATTCAAAATTTTTAAATATATATATATTACAAATAGCGATTACAAAAATTTATTATAAATATCAAAATATAAAAATACACTCGTAAAATTTTGGGAAAAAGTTTTACCTATAGAAAAACATCAAATTTGACTAAGAAAAATTTTTCTCGAAAGAAAACTATAAATTATTTTAGAATGAGCAGATATTTAACTTAATAATACATAAATAAATAAATAAATAAACAATAATTCCCAATTTTTTTTTGACTAAATATTCGATTTTTTAAATAAAGTTTTTATAAAGTTTATTTGTATATTTTATTTCTGACAAATAACTCACTTCCAGAAAAAATAATAATATTTTCTTATTTAATACATAAATTATATATTTAACTACTAGTAAATAAAAATTAAGTAAATTAAATCAAAAAACGTGTGTTATGAATACATTTTGGAATTGTTGGTCAAATTGAGATATTCATCTTCGATGATAAAATATGAAATTTTATAACAATCCCTTCAGCCAAATTTGCTCTACACGTGTGCTCAGATCTACAGACGGATATCAGGCTAAAAACAGTTGATTCGTGTTACTATAATCTAGATAATGTCAAATTTGATATAATTACAATATCTTAAAAACTAGTAAATTAAAATATTAATAATTTAAATCCATAATATGAAACATTATTTTCGTATTGCAATAATTTAACAACAAAAATATTAACGGCGTTTTAACTCTTTTCAGAAGCTCTTTCGTAATCATTGTAACTAGATATTTCATGCGAATTTGGAATAAAAGTAATTTCAATTTCTCTTTCTAGAAATTTAACAAAATTCTATAATAATATTTCTGAAACAAACAAACAAAAGAATACAAAAAATGTAATCAAAAAACTGACAACTAATCTGAAAAAAAAAAGTTAAAAAACAAATTTTAACTAGCAAAAAATACAACATGAAACGTGACTGTTCAACTAGCAAACGTAATAAGTTTGTAACAGAAAGTTATCGAATAATATCGGAATCAAATACATAAAGGTTTTCTCTCTATAGTCCAATTTCACATACGTACTCCTATTTTTCATGTAATTGTGTCCAATATCTGTATTACATCAAAGTAGGATATGAATCGACAATGGTTGCAATCGCGTATTCTTCTCGTTTGTTTTTTTAAGAGTTATTTGACATATGTGTAGTGGCAGCATTGCAGAATTTTTTTTTTACCCTTTTGGCAATATTTCCCAGCTTTTGTTTTACTATTCTTTCTGTTTTTTTTTTTTCAGTTTCCGATTTCAAACTTTATCAATTTTATGGGTAGAATGTTTCAACTTGAAAGTCGGAACAATGAAATGATCGAATGAAAGAAAAAAATTGAGAAAGTTTAAAAGTAAATACGTTGTTGCTAGATTACCTATACGCTCAGGAATACCACATGCAATAATCTTAGGTTTTAGAGTTTTTTGAAATTTGCCGCATTTGGCCGAAAGTTAGCGGCGCGCGTGGTGTATTTCTCTAAGTGCTTTCCGATATAAACCCAGAAACAAAATGATGAAATTTGTCTGTCATAAAATGTAATACTTTTCACTTTTTCCTTCATTTGCTAAAGTTGAAACCACGCATTTTTTTGCGATCTGGTTACCTATGATTAACTAAGGGGCGATATTTTATGTTTTGATTAAGCGCACATGGTAAAAAATCGGTAAGTTTACATAAAAACCTGGGGCAACTGATTTACTCCAGTATAGTATGTAAATTTACAGTCGTCACTATGTAATGTAATATAATAATGTATGTATGTAATATTGTATGTATAGTGATGTATTTACAAATGTAACAAAATTTTCAAAAACAGTCTAATTTAACTATAAATTTTTAACTATTACTATAATTTATAAATTTTTAATAAAATATTACAACAAATTCACTGTTCTTATCTTGAATAACATCTGCAAAAAAAAAAAATAATATTCTAAACAAAATGCAAATGTTTCTTGGTACCGTTATCAAAACTAAACTAAAAGGATGAAGACCAGAAAAAGAGGTAAACAGTAAAATCGGACAGCAGGGCGCGCTAGAATATTGCAGAAGCCGGGCAAAATCCTCGCGGGCATTGTATGTACAGTCGGACAGATCTTGAAGATCGGACGAGCGGATGTAATGAAATGCGTTCGCCAAACATTCTGACATTCGGCCGATTTCTAGACCGTCCCCATCGTCCGTAGACGCATGACGACAATGCCGTCGACATTGGCGTTTACTCTCCGGGGAAATACAAGTCAAACACCGATCGGGGATTTTTGCGGACGACAACGATAAATGCTGGAGAAGATAGAAAAAAAATCTCGATGAAAAGATTTGATTAAAATCACCAGTTTTTAGAAATTTAAGACATATATAAAATGGAAAGTTGCTATTTAATATATTTTTATGATACGAGTATATATATATATTATATATAATTCTGTAAATAGGTGGCATATCTATATTTTGTTTTTAGTTACCATGACTACAGTAGTTATTGTTTTATTGCCACAGCAAATTTTATTTCTTTATCTTTCTAACAGTTTACTATTGTAATAAATATCTTTTAACTTTGTTAAATTCCAAATAGATTTGCAGTAAAATGTAAAAATATTATAGCTAAGTTTCACAAAGCATTGTTAAACGCTTTGTAAGTTAACACATTAGTTAACGTGCCAACTGACCAATCAAGGAAGCTATTCGAAAACAGTTGGCAATCTAATTGCCTAGTTAATTTATGGATAACTCTTCATGCGACAGGATCTACATGTTTAATTTTACGTAATTTTTAAATATTTTTTCGCCGTTATGTAAATTACTAGAAAAAAATATGAGTACGTCGAAACGTCGATTATTAATAAAAATTAATACAGAACTACATCCGAAAGCAGGTTAATTTTAAATTGCGAAAATTTTAAGCAATTTTAATATAAAAAATTACTAACAAGCATGAGAGAATTTTATACCAAATATAACAGAAAGTTTCAATACAATTTACAGTCAATTTAACTTATAGTTTGCTAAACTAAAGTTCAAATTTATTATGTTTGAAATATAACCTATAAACCTTCATCACCTTTGAAACTAATTGAATTCCATTAAACTCCGTATATATACTGCTAATATTAGATCAATTTTCAACCCAGATTTTGTTTTCAAAATTAGGTAGACTAAATTACAAACTAAATTTTTATAGTTACAAAATAAAAAAATTTGGGTTTACATATGCATTTCAGCTTTTGTCAGTTACATTTTCACATCACTTTATGATCATTTTGTCTTCATCTGTTATCATTATCGTCATCAAAACATCATTAGTGTCATTATTGATGAACATAAATGAGTGCATTTTAATGTATAATTATTGCACGTATTGTTTTTGTTGCAATGCATGTATATAATTCAAACATTAACAGCAAAGATATATTGTCATATTAATTAGATTTATTTAAATGTAATCGTACTCCTGTTTTATTTTTAGTCAACATTATTATTATTAGAATTAAAATACTCTAGGTTAATATTCTGTATTATTTAATTAAAATTTGACGTTTCAGTTCGTTAGATATGAATCATCATCAGAAATATAAATATAAATAACAAATAAACAAAAGTAATTTAATTTTATTTTAATATAATTTAATTTAAAATAATATCTGCATCGTAGATGGCATCTTCAATGCTTGGTGACCAAGGATAGATCAACCACAGCATACCAGCCCAAAAAATTCTATAAATTCAATGTATACCGATCTTGAGAACCTGAAGATTACTATTTAAACTAGTTCTTTAACAGAAATGATAAAACAAATATATTATTTTCCACAAAATTTAATATAAATATTTTATAATTAATTTACGTATTAATATACAACATCTCATTTACCTAATTAAATTTTTTTTAGTAAATAATTAGTAATTAGCGGAATTGAGTGTGTTATATATTTTTATTAACTACTAAGCCAACGTTTTGGCAATCACTCTTGCCTTCTTTACAAATATGTATAGGTACATATAAATACATACAAATATACATATAATAATAGATATAACAACAGAACAAAAAAAAACTTACAGAAAAATATGTTAGTTGATTTTTGTTATTATATTTATTATTATAAGTATATTTATATATATTTATATGTATACATATTTATATTCATTGTAGAGCCCTGTAAAAGGAAATAGTGATTGTCAAAACGTTGGCTTAGTAGTTAATAAAAACATATAAAAAACTGAATTCCGTCAATTACTAATTATTTATTAAATATTAACAGAATAACAGAAAAAGTTGGTATTAGTCTGTTAAGATGGTTTGGACATGTTGAGCGAATGTCTAATGAACGTTTGGTTAAAAAAGATTTATTTGAATGATTTTGACGGTACACGTTTGCGTAGACGTCCGATGAGTAGTTGGAGTGGTATAATTGAGAGTGTCTTGCGTAAGCAAAAGTTTCCAAGTAGTAGGAATAAAAGAGCTTGTATGAGAGAGAAATTATGTATGTGGATGAAGCGAAAGTGCTTGTTTGGATAGGAATGTTTGGAGGAGACTAATTTCGGGATTATGAAAAGAGTTTGTGCCACACTCTTTTGGGTACATGGCGTGATTGTGTATGTATGTATGTACAGACGACTATTTTTCCAATTTAATTTTTTTTTACTGTCTAAAAATATCAATTTCATCAAATCAATTTCTTTCACCCAATTTCCTTGTCCAAATCAAACCAAATAAAACACAATTTTTTTCTATTTCAATTGCACCCAATTTACTTTAAACTTTGATTTCGGTATTTCCACATCTACCCTGTACAGTATATAGAATGTAAGACAAAAAGAAGTACAAAAATAAGAAGAAAAAGCAAAAACGAAAAACAAATAAGACTCGAGCAGATATGCATGAGACATACACAAAAAAGTGCCAAGTAGTAATACTCGTAGAATGTAGAAGTCGCTACTGGTCTAGCCTCGTTGACGAATTGGAAATTGGAAGCTTGAAAATCTCGTATATAGTACATTGCTTAAAGGCAGAGCGCCCTTCCTATCAAAAGAACTCTTCAAGTTTCCAAAGGGAAACGCTCAATCGAAAATTGAGGATGTTGCAAATCGATCAAGTCTTATGTATCATATACAATATACATGCACGATAACGTTCACCATATTTTTTTGTGATCTGTAAGGTAGATTTTTAATCAGAATTTTGTGTTTGCAAAAAACCAAATCAGCTATACTCCATTCGCGTTAAGAATAAAGTAATTGGCGTTACAATCTGCAGATAGTAAACAACATCAATACATGTATTGAAATATCCATAACAATTAACATTAATATCAAAAGATAAACTTTTGTTCTTTGGTCCTGAACCTGCGTTATGATTAATTATAATGTTATTAAATTCCCTATCAGGTTCGTTATTGTTTTTAACAATGACGCGTTTCGACTTTTCAATCATCTTCAGATTATTCTGATCTTGGTCAGTGAACCACAACACGGACCAAGATCAGAATAATCTGAAGATGACTGAAAAGTCGAAACGCGTCATTGTTAAAAACAATAACGAACCTGATAGGGAATTTAATAACATTATAATTATCCATATCAATTACTTAAAATTTTAACCAAAAATTTAAAATTTCAAAACCAATTTGTAACTAGAATAAAACAAGCAACCTTCTTTTGTTACCCACTCATAGTATTCTCAAAAAAATGTGTAACAAGAACCAGGAGAAAAAACGAAATAAAGAAAGAGAAATAAGCGTGTATATTTATAGTGAGCCGGGAAGGGGTGGGGGCTCCGTTTCGAGGTATATTAGCAATATAGAATGGTAGTTGGTGTGTGTGCGTGGGTGGATAAAAGTGCACAAAGGGCGCCGCAAACCCAGTAGAACAGACACGCCGAACCGACGACGACGAGAAGAAAATGTGTGTATGCGGAAACGACTACGTAATCATTGTATATCATTGTATATGTGCAACTTCGGACGTGGTAACAAATGAAATATGTACAAAGTGTGTGCGAGGCGAGACGCTAGTTCAACCACACTTACACAGGAACGGATTCATTTCAGTTCTACTCAAAATTTATATCTAATACGGCTAAACGCGTTGTCAAAATGGAAAAAAAGAAATTGTTGAAAAATAAGCCTCTTATTGCAACTGCCAGTAACGTTAGATTGTAAAACGAAAAAAAAAAATCGGCATTATACGGAACAGATAACTATGACAAAGTTAACACTTTTAAAAGCTAACAGTGAACTAAGCTTCTTTGTTAATTTTTTTTTGAAAAACACTTATTTGCATTTGCGTTGTATTAGTACAATTTTACATGAGTGTTGGTGGACTTTTGTAAAGTGAGCCATTAATTTAAATATTACCAGAAATTAATTTAAATATTATTTCTGGTATTAAAATCTTGTATCACTGAACTGATATCGGCTGGGTCTTAGTGATTCGGAACCCATTAGAAGCTGTAGGTATCTTGCATGGCTGTGAGCTAACGATCCGAACCATTGACAATGCCAGTAAAATTGTTAAAGAAACTATATGTTCACGAGCGTATAGCCCCATAATCCCCCTAGGAATTACGGGAACTAATAAATGATATATACATACATATATATATATATATATATATATATATATACAGGGTAATTTATTAATAATTGTAAATATTTTAACTGGAGTATCCTGGGCCCAGAATATAAAGATTTAACCCAAATCACTTACAATTAGATAAAATGTGGCTCCTTACTGAGCTACAGGATGTTTTATTTAAAAATTTAAAAACGATTTTTGACCAGTACTCTAAAACTATTTGACGTATCCTTATCATACTTGGCAGAAAGTGTAGGTACCGTAAACCATACTAAATTATGTTGAATAAAAGTTTCGGGCTACTGCCAGTGGCTTACAACAGAGACAAGTGAGAGGTTAACCCTCTCTAAATTCTACACCACTGGCAGAATTGTCATTTTAACACAATTTTTAGATTCTCCAATACTTTCTGTGTAAACAACATACTCTTCCTTCGTAACGATAAAGTCATTATTTTTCGAGATATTTAAAGTTAAACATAAAGCTGCACAATTATTTTGCTTAAAAAACACTTTATAACAAATGTTCAATGTGATCCCCATTTACCTCAATAAGTTTAGTAAATCTGTCGCTAATCGATCTTCTAATTTTTAAAAATATGTTTGGTTGATTGGCAATAAAATGAGCGGAATTGACTATTTTTTTTTTTTACTATTAACTAAAAATTATGCACATAGCCTAAACTTCTTTAAACATTAACAAATTAATCTCTTAACTTACCCTAACCTGTAAGCCTAACCACATTTGTCACGTACAATCAGAACATCTTACCTATAATAACCTATAAATACATTTTCCAAATTTACTAATTATATTATATATTAATTCGCTGTGATAAAGTTTATATTTCAATATTTGTGTCATCTTAGCGCCATCACAGAAAACATTGTTTTAATATAACCTATATGTCGAAAACGAATTTTCAAAATAAGTTTTAATATTGTAAATATTAATTCTAAACAAATTTTTTGTGATTTATATTATAGTAAAAACATTACATATCTGTAAAATAAAGTTTAATCGAAACATTTAATTATTGTGTAGTTTTCACAGATTTGTTCAAAATGTAAAATTGTTCAAATGTAAAATTAAACAATGTAACTTTAAATTTTATTAATTAAAATAATATACTTGACTATAGATCTATGGCTACAAAAAATTGAATAAATTAACATTTACATGAAACTTAATTGCAAAATAATGGTTTGTCTCTATCAAATTCATTGTAGCTAAATATAATACATAACGTTAGTTTATTACATTCACTATTATTATTTAATGTAATTAATTTACATAAGAAAACAATAAATAATCTTATACAATCCTTGCAAAAACTTGAGTAATAATCATATAACAACCTAATTTTCGTAAAAACTGCACAGCTGTAGTATTTTATTATATTCATACAAAAAAAAAATCAACAACAAAATAGAAAAAATTTGAATTCTTCCTTAAGACAACTCTGTATGCAAAGCAAGTCAGCGTAACGCCACACTAAAAGAAAAACATAGCAGGCAGGAACCGAGTCCTGCTGGAAAAAAAACGGCAAGGAGGGCATTAAATGGCGCCGAGCCAAACCAGCGAGCTTGCAAGATGAAGCACACACACACACACACACACACACAGTGCGCAGCCTGCCGCCAGCAGGAGTAAAGGAAGGAAAGACAGACGAATCTGTAACCGGGTCATCCGGCCGAAGGACTTCTTGTCAGCGATAACGTAAACAGCAGCAGCCCAGCCAGGAGCAAAGCCAACTGAAATGATGATGAAAAATGATTTTCGCCGCTGAAATAAATTGCATAAGCTTTCGGAGCTTTTCAAGCTGTGATATAAGAGATTCGAAGAGTCATCCCAGTTGTCTTTGCGTTGAATATGCGCGCGAGCTAAGGTGGCAACTCTGAGTTTCGACCTCGAAGATTATTTTACGTAAATGCGGACATTCGATATCAATAATGCTAATGTATATATTATTGGAGTAGAATGAGATTTTCCGATGCAGATATTTTCCTGCATTTTTAAATTTATTGATAAAACGTTGTGGATTTAAAATTTTTAATAATTATATTCATATATTGATGTCAGATATCAATATTACAATAATCTTATACTTTTAAACAAGCAATAATTCATGTATGTTTATTTGTGTGTAAATTTTATTTTGAAAACCATTATATAGAATTTAATTCAATGAAGGATTTCGGGTACGAGCAAATTCAGAAAAAGTCATTTATAATAAAAAAAGTAAAGTCTGTTTTGACACAATAAATATTGACAAAATACTGTAATATAATTTAATCATCACGCAAATATTACAAAATTTATCACCATGGCCACATTGGAAAACTGTCAAAATATTTAAAAAACTCTATTTCAAAAGTTCAGGTCCTCATTACCGATAAAAACTAGGCCTTTCTCATATTATTTATATTATTAGATTAACATGAAATATTCAGTACTTAATGCAAGGTATTGTCTACGTTAAGTTACTTAATATTCAAATCACTTAAAAATTATGTTTGAATATTAACTGTTTACTTGTTAAATAATAATCTAATGTTACATTTTACAAGTTACTCAATCACTGAATCGGTTATTAGACTATGCATCAATGACTGACTATAGAAACGTGTTTCGCTCTATAAAAGCTCATCAGTATGGTGATTTGATCAATATCCGAGGACACTGATGCAGGTGTAAACAACTGGTTAGCTTTTGTATCAAGTAAATTAAAATGATGTAGCTGAAAAACAATAAATACCATTTATAGAAAATTGCAATAAGCATTTATAATAATAATAACAACATTGAACACTTAAGAACTTTTGTTCAATGTTATTGTTATTTACTTATTATGTAAGTCTTAATATAATATTAAAATAATCATTATTTACAAAAAGAACATATTTATATACTGCTTGTAAATATTTTTATTCACATAAATATAAGCTGTCAATTTTTTTCTTTTATTTCTATATCTAAAATGTTAAAAAATATCATTCATTTTAAACGTAATGTGGGATTTTGAACTTGAATATTATATTGTGGCTATTGATCAGATGCAAAGTTACAAAAATAAAAAAAATAGCAAAAGATATTTTTATTTACATATATATTACGTAATATTTGCATATATGTAACAATTATAACAGTGAATACGGGCCGTAATCTCTAATTTTTATATACATATAAATAACAAAAATAAATTACATACCTAAAAATTTTTTGTATGCAAACTTTAAAAAATGTTAAAAATCCTCTGATCCAAATTAAATCTTATTCAATTTTCTATTTATCGCAAATATAAATTGCAAATGCATGTAAAATTAAGTATCCATCAAGATAACCTATAAAACTTCAGTGTTGACTTACTTTGGTATGCATGTAAAGTAATAAAATAGACAAAATAGCGATTACTAGTTCAATTTGGTGAGCGAGAAAAAGCTTCTAGCGTTTGACTAACGTTATTTTGACATGCAAATGATTTGAAAACACGTACGAGAACTTCTAATTTCCCACTAGAGCCAATTCCGAACCAACCTAACCTAACTTAAAACTGCATCGAATATGTGTCGAGTGGGCGAAATGAAACAAACTCGAGCAGAAAACCGTTTTTTCGGAAAAACATTTCGATTCCGGTTCGTGTGATGTGTGTGTCTGTGTATACACACGCGAAACGAACCAGAAAAGGAAAAGAAAAATATTTTACATTCGCTTCCCCTTCTTCGTTTGCAGAAGGCCTTTCCATATAAATTACCATTTATCACTCTCGACCAGATAATAAATAGTCCAATTTTAGCTCTACCAACCTCTGCCCCCCCCCCCCCCCCATAGAGTTGTACACGTTTTGTAGCTGTTTTGTATCCGAATAATAATGTTAATTTCTTTTCTAAATTCCGGTCGGATTTTAATTGAAATTTATTCTGTATTTGTAATTTGCTGGTATTGTTTCTTTACTCAATTAGTAATTTACTTCATACTGTGTTATAGATATTATATTTTTTACTTCAAGCGTATCATAATAATAATATTACGTTACCATATTGCCATATTGTGAAGCTATACGCTTGCGTCGACGTCCGATGAATAGTTGGAATGGTATAATTGAGAGTCTTTTGCGTGAGCAAAAGTTTCCAAGTAGTAGGGATAGAAAAGCATGTATGAGAGAAATTATGAATATGGATAAAACTACAGTTGCTTGTTTGGATAGAGATGTTTGGAGGAAACTGATTTCGGGATAGTGAAAAGAAAGTACCCTTTTGGGTGCATGACGTGATTGTGTATGTATATTGCCTATGTATGTATATTGCTTATGTAGAAACATGTTATTATGTTACTAATACCATAATGACACTATTATACAACAGTTATTTACTATATACATCACTGATGATAGCACCAAACATAATTACAAAGTCAAGTGTATTTAATCTGACATCTTCGACGACCATATTTACAAACTATTACGTTAAGTTAATTGACAATTGCATTGTTTATTTTCGCTTAAATTTTAATTTTATTATTGAAAATGTGTGAAGAACTGCAAGAAATGTAATGTGTATTGTCCGATTTGTCAGAAACTGCATATTCGACCAAAGATACATGATCAAGTGTATTTATTTTGACATCTCCGAAGGCTATATTAAAAATTATTAAGTCAAGTTAATTGACAATTGCATTGTTAATTTTAAAATTGTGTGAAAAACTGCGAGAAATGCAATATGTACTGCCCAGAATGGTCAGAAATTATATATTCACCAAAGGAAGATTAATTCTCACAAATCAAGTAATATATCCAAATACATACTATTCTACAGCTGTTATTAACTGGTTAAGGTTACTTAGTATATATTTTTATTTATTTTTAGTTTAATTTCGTTTAGAACACGCTTGTAGAAAAAATCGTATATGATTACAAATTTATAATTTATTAATTAGGATGACTTCTTCTTAATCATTTTTTTGTAATTTTGTATAGCAATAATAAATTGACTTGAAAAGACTCTGCTTATTATTAATAATAATTTACATTATCTACTAAAAAATTTTGTAGAGAAACTGTAATAAAAATAATTTTTACAGATTCAACAAAATTGAGTTAAATATCCGAAAATACTTTCCGTATAATAGACACATCTTTTCTTTTCAATCGAACCGGAAAAAAAATATGTCCCGATTTCATTTCGAAACTTTAATCATATTATTTCCTGATGAAATGTAAATAGAAAATTTCATCAATTTCAATTTTATGTGCAGAATGGTGACTGTGCCGTCGTATTTATTCAAGTATAGCCTATGTAATTTTCGTTGAATAAATATCCGAATGAAAATAATAATTGAATTTATTTAGAATGCCAGCAAAAATTTAAGTATCTAAGCTTTTAACGTTTAATAAAATTTTTTTCGTAATTTTCAAAATTATCAACCTTATTTGATTTGTACAAATTGAATTTATCATGTACAGTACAAAGACAGTTTGCAATACAAATATTTATTTTTTTAATTACCATAGAAAAAATGAGTTATTTTGATATTTTATTTATATTATACCGCCAATTTGTTTATAGATTGTTTATAACATTTATACTTGTATTAACTCAATAACCAAACTATGTTTGTACTAAAATTTAAAATGCTTAGTTAAACATAGCTCCCTTTACAAAGTGATTTTTGTGAAAATTACTTTTGACATTTACTTATTCGTAAAATTACTTATTAAGCAATTTTATGCTAGTATGTTAATAACTTAATTTTTAAAACGACATTTCTAAAATAATTCCATAAATTTAATATTTGTTCAGTGAAGAAAAAACTTTAGAATAAATTCTAAGCTAAACCATTATCAAAGTATTTAATATACTAGCAAATTAAGACATTTACATTGGCTTTAAAATAAACTCATAAAACTTGGTATAATCTAAAAGTTCTTTATTATTACCAAGATTATTGTCTCGCAAGCTATCTCAATAATAATAATTCGAAGCAAATTCTTCTAAATTCATGTTTGAATTAATAATCCAGTATGCATTATGAATATTTATCAAGTCGCCATCCGCGAGTTAACGTCATCACGGGCACGACGCGGCGCATCGAGTGAGAAGAAAATAACTTGTCTAAGTTGAAAATCCTTTTATAATCCTGCGTGCGTCAACTGGTTACGTTTTACAAAACATGATGGCAAAGTTCGCGCGACAAAGAGATTCTTCAATTATTGCTTCATCTTCAGACACACACAGAATTCACGAATACCTATGATTATTATAATGCATGTTGTTTTGCATTGGATTTTTTCAAGATTTTTGGTAAAAGATAATTGTTAAATATCTTTGTTTTTATTTCATTTTTCTCGAAACTACTATATTGAAAACTCAAAAACTCGATTTACCTTTAAACTTTTTATACATATTTTTAATATTGTTATCTAAAATGCAGCATAGAATTTTTTGATTGTATATATTTGTAATTAATTTTTAACTTTGCTTTTTAATTAATATTAATTTTTATTTTACTTTAATTTTCTATGCTGTTTTGTAGATATTTTACCAGTAAACAATAAAATCATAGTTTGCCTAATTTTAGATGAATCTAAGTGACTGAGCGTTATATTTTAATTTTATACATCGTTCGCACGGGTAACAGTGGAAGATTTGTGGAACAACACATAAAACTGAACGTACATTAGTTAGTTACAATTAGACAAAATATTCTTGGACACATTTTGTCATAAAGTAAAATATATTTTCTAACACATACAAATTAGTCATTACAATGAGTCACGATTAAGCATATCTGCACATTAGAAAATATTACTTCGTAACTAAATGTGTCGAATAGTGTTTGTCTGTGTAACTAATCAATGTGCGCTTAGCCTTATGCAACTATATTTATATATTGTCAGTCAATTTCTTGTTTGTTCTAAAGCACAAAACTTTATTTTCGAAAGAATAATGTTTAAAACATTTACGATTGTTAATATACCTACTTAGAAAACAAACAAATATTGCCAAAATAAGCAATAACTCAATTTGACCTATAATAATAGCATATGGAACAAACAAGAAATCGACTTACGATAATTTTATACCATATTTATATAATTTGTTTATCAATATAAACCCTAAATATTAATAATAAATACATAATTTTTCATTTTAAGTCTCATAAATTCATATCATAAATGAAATTCATAAAATTTGATGTTGTATCGAGTGTTTCAAAGAGACATAATCTTTTTAAAAATATTATTAATACATCAAATAATTATGTATAAATATTTATTTTTAGTTGTAATAGAAAAACAAGATTGCAAACTCACACATGTATAAATTCCTAACAGTATAACCAATGCAAGAGAAAATTGAGATCATAGTTTCTCACTTCCAGTGTTTCAAAACGTAATCACAATTTTCCACCAGCAATGCATTGATTAATGTAACATTTCATAAAAAGAATCAATTCCCTTTTAAGACATAAAACAAGTTAATATATATATATATATATATATATATATATATATATATATATATATTTAACTTTGTTTTGTTTATATTAATTTCTTAATTCTAAATAAGAAGAGACAGAGAGCATTTGATAACAAATCAATCGGAGAGAAAAAGAAAAAAAAACAACACAAAATAAACCTCTAAATCAATTGATAAAACCAAAAATAAAAATGTTGGTTCCGCGCTCTTTCCATGTTTCCTGTAAAGTAAACATTAGTTTTTCTTTTGGGAATTTGTATTTTGAGTTTAAGTCAACGAAAAATGTGATGACGCGATTTTGTAAAGGGGGAAAAAACGGATTGATAAAATACATACAAAATAGCACACGCTTACAAACAACAGTTAATGAATTTAATTTTGGGCACTTACTTGTTGTACAGGACAATGTCCGGTCGCCAAATGTGATCGGAAGGTACATGTAACATGTGTACCCCGCCGTATTCTTTCGGCTCCCAGCGCAGTTTGTAATCATACCATGACTGAAAAAACATAAGTTTATTACTTAAATGAAAATAAACTACTTTAGGTTCAAGTTCTGTATTAAAATTAATTTATAATTGGCATTTCAACGAAACTCAACGCTCGTCTTCAGCAAGATAAAATGATTCAAATGACAATACAGTAAATAACAGACCAAGTTACTGTGTTACTTAAATAAAATTAATATTTTAAATAACATAGAGTTTTCTCTGTATAGATACTCTTTCTCGGAGCATATAAATAAAACTATATACAGGATGTAACAGAATAACTATTCCTAATTTTAACTGGAGTATCCTGGGCTCAGAATATGAAGATTTAATGCAAATCACTTAGATAAAATATGGCTCCTTACTGAGCTACAGAGTGTTTTATATAAAAATTTAAAAACGATTTTTGCCCAGTACTTTAAAACTATTTGACGTATCCTTATCATACTTGGCAGGAAATGTAGGTACCGTACACCATACTAAATTATGTTAAATAAAAGTTTCTGGCTACTGCCAGTGGCGTACAACGGGGGCAAGTGAGAGGTTGATCCTTCCTAAATTCTACGCCACTGGCGGAATTGTCATTTTAGCACAATTTTTCGATTCTCCAATACTTGCTGTGTAAAAAACATACTCTTCCTTTGTAACGATAAAGTCACTGTTTTTCGAGATATTTAAAGTTAAACATAAGCTGCACCCTTGGGATTTTTTCAAAATTTGCTCAACAAAATCTGAAAAAATTCAGTAAAATAGAGAAAAAAATTAGCTACATAATAACTAAGTAACTTTTTTCTCTAACTCATTCTGATTTGGCTGTAAAAATTATTGAAAATAAAAAAAATAAAATGCAAAAAATATTAATTTTCAATAATTTTTCCATCCAAACCAGAATGAGTTAGAGAAAAAGTTACTTAGATATTATATAGCTAATTTGTTCCTCTATTTTACTGAATTTTTTCAGATTTTTTTGAGCAAATTTTGAAAAAATCCCAAGGGTGCAGCTTATGTTTAACTTTAAATATCTCGAAAAACAGTGACTTTATCGTTACAAAGGAAGAGTATGTTTTTTACACAGCAAGTATTGGAGAATCGAAAAATTGTGCTAAAATGACAATTCCGCCAGTGGCGTAGAATTTAGGAAGGATCAACCTCTCACTTGCCCCTGTTGTACGCCACTGGCAGTAGCCAGAAACTTTTATTTAACATAATTTAGTATGGTGTACGGTACCTACATTTCCTGCCAAGTATGATAAGGATACGTCAAATAGTTTTAAAGTACAGGGCAAAAATCGTTTTTAAATTTTTATATAAAACACCCTGTAGCTCAGTAAGGAGCCACATTTTATCTCAGTGATTTGAATTAAATCTTCATATTCTGAGCCCATGATACTCCAGTTAAAATTAGGAATAGTTATTCTGTTACACCCTGTAGACAAAAGATTTTTCAACAACGGGGAAAAAAAGTAACATGTTTCTATGTTCTGTTTATTTATTATAATGTTATTTGAACAATTTTTCCTGATGGTGATGAACGTGGAATACATCGAAACGTCGATTATTAATAAAAATTAATACAGAACTATATCCTAAACCCGTTAAAATATTATAATTTTCATAATATATATATTATAAATTAGTATCATAAAATTAATATAATAAAAATAATTAATATGTGTTTTTATTTTTAAAATTTCATTTCATAGTAAAATTATAGAAATATTATAAAAATTAGTTTATGTCATGTATATTATTTTTATTATATAAATTATTAAAATCACTACGTTTGTGTATTTTTATAATGCATTATACTATATAATTTTTGTGATAGCATATTTTAAAATTTGTACTTGCTGTAAACGTGCACGATCAACATTCAGTCGTCAAGCCACCTTTCTTAAAAACTAATACGTTGCACTTATCAACAATAATTATAATCAATTAATATTACCTACATTCTAAATAACTGAATTAAATCACCTAAAAACGGAGTCAAACAACCAATGTGCTACACTCATAAATCTCAAGTGATTTAACTTAAATATAAACAACAAATAACCAAAATACAATTTTGCAGAAACTTTGAAATGTAACACATAAAAGCAAGATTCATTCAACCATATTTTCCAACCTTGTCTTCATCACAAAACTTTATTTTCTTCCAAGCAAACTATATTTACACACTTACTATAAACTCACACATCAATAATCTTGTATACATTTTATATTTTATTACATGAAACTGGATAACGTCCAACAATGCATTTGCCTTTAACCAATAAATAATAATTGAGCGATAAATTCGAAAATAAAGTGCCTATAACAAGACGGAATTATCGTAGCGACAACAAGTGAATTCGTTAATAAAGACACGAGAACAACGAACAACTTGATAATAAAAAAAGTTACTAGTACAAACTGATAGTAAACTTTTCATTATATCAGCGAAATAAAATATTGGCGAAACTGTAAAATCGATGTAAGTTTTTAAGTTTTAAAACTTGTATTATTAAATTATCTGCGACGGAAAGACATGAATTTTAAACAAAGCAACTTTCTGTAAATTTAATATAAAATATAGTTGCAGTAAAATTATTAAACATGTCAGTTTATCAATAAGTTTGAAAACTAATAACAATTATACATTATACATACATACATAAATGATCATGCCATGTACTCAGAAGAGTGTATTGTAATAAAAAAACTTCAGTATTAAGTTCTGTATAATTTTAATTAAATATACTCCACGTATATCATCATCAGGGAAAAATAAATTTAATTATATAATATAATGAGTTCTAAAAGCTATTTACCACATTAATATTGTAATTATATAAATATTAGTATATTCTACAATACATACATACATACTCAAGCACGCCATGTACTCAAAAAAGTATGGCACCAACTCTTTCCACTACTCTGAAATTAGTTTTCTCTTAACATTCCTATCCAGACAAGCTTCATCTACATTCACAATGCCTCTCATACATGCTCTTTTATTCTTACTACTTAGAAACCTTTGCTCACGCAAAACACTCTCAATCATACCACTCCATCTACTCATCTGACGTCCACGCAAACATATACCTTCAAAATTATTTATATAATTTTTAACCAAATGTTTATTATAATATACTCTAATAATTATATATCAAACCAGTTTATTAATGTCAGTATTAAAGAAATTGTCAAACATATTTAAAAATTTGCTTAATTTTAATTATTTAATTTTTTAATACTCCGTGATCTTTCTATATATAAAAAAAAAACTAATCTTAAAATTTCAACTGATTGAACTTCAAAATAAATTTTAAAAAATCCTTACTGTAAAAAATATATCTTAAATTTATGTAATTTTACATAGGTTTTAACAGTAAAATTTGTAATTTTACTGTGTAAATTAACGTAATATTACATTTTTAAATAAAAAAAAAACAGAAATTTTTTTCAGTACTGCTTTATTTAAAGTTATAAATAATCTCAAAATGATTTATGTAAATATTAAATATAAACCTTTTCTTTGCTTTAATACTATAAAAAATTTAAAAATACATGTATTAAATATTAAAACTAATGGCCTTCAAAACGAAGACAGACATTGCATCTATCAATGACATAAACATATTGGTTGGTAGCGTGTTATCAACTTAATCGCTCGACTAAAACGCGTTTAATGGCCTAATCGCGAGATTAAATAGACATATGCCCATTATGTCTAATAGTATTAGTAATAAATATAATTTTTAAATTGTCAAAATTATGATTTTAGTAACTGGAAAATTTTTTAAATTATTATTTTTCTTCAGAAAAAGCTTTTTGTTAAATAAACAAAAACAAAAGTTAAATAAATATACAAATAATAAAATAAACAACAAAAATGTGATTATTTTTAATCATATTATTAAAATATAAGGCACATTATATTTCTCAATAAAAACCTTTCTTTTCTAATAAATATTTTATATAAATATTTCTCTTACCTGTTCTACCCAAAGATTTGTCGTCATAATTTGATTTTTCAAATTCTGGAAAAGAAAAAACAATTTTTAATTACATAGAATAAAAAAATTATTTAATTACATAATTATTAAACGGTTATTACAATTTTTTCTTTTAAATAATTTACACTTACTATAATTTATAGAAAAAATAATATATTTTTATTTATTTTCCATTCAACCACTCCCATTCAACCACTGAACATTTTATTGATTTGTCTAACCTACACATATACTTTAAAAATAAAATAAAAACTCATCAAAATGACACCTAATGTAGGTAGTTCTAGGGCCAGCTGCACAAAATACTTGTATATTAATTCAAAATAATTATAATTAACTGAATAATGTTAATATTTTAGTAAAATTTTAAAATAATAATTATATACAAAATCTATTAATTAGTCAGAAAATGTTAATAATTTTTACCGACCATTATATCATATGATAAAGAGAGGTTTTGTAATCATATCAAAATTTGACATATCCAGATTTTTACAGACAAGCACGAATTAGGCTTTTAGCTTTTTAGGGTGATGTTCGTCTGTCAATCTGTGAACACAAATTCGAATTCGGCTATACGGATTGTTATGACATTTCATATTTAAGCTCCGAAGGTGAATATCTCGATTTAATGAACTTTTGATAAAGATTTGCCAACCGAAACTGGTAATTTACTGATGTCACTGTCATGTGTTTCACAAATATTTCGCAACAAAGATATGTATATTTCAAAAAAAAATATTTATCAATACTTGCTGAACAACTTATAACTAACAACTTTTATTTGTAACATTTTTCGATAGAGCTAAATACTTTTGTTATAATTTTTCATATTTTTATGATGTATTCTAAATATGTATTTCTAAATATAACCATATTAACTTAGACATTTTATACATACAATATATTTGATAATTTTCAGTAAATTTTAAATCAATATTTATGTGGTGGTCGCAGCAGCTTTTTTTAAATATTTTAATACCTAAATATCTTTATGTTTTAAAAGTAAAATTTTCAGATAACAACAGTAATATGTTGATTATTATTCAAATTGGTCTTAGAATTATTAAATAATAAACAATTTTAAACAGTATACTCTCTTGGAAATATAACTTTATCGCTTTTGGAATTGGACTAATGCATTATTGCTGTAAAACAGAACAGTGAATTTTCAGTTTCGAAACTTTTCGTCAAATTTAAATTAAACTTTTCTGTTTGATTAACATGAAAAACTTTTTAATCAAAGCTGCAAAATTAAACTTTAATAACAATAAAACATCGATCAATTTCTCAACAACTAACATGTGTAATATTAAAATTCTCTGTTCACCGAAAATAAAGTTATAATGACTATTTAATGAGGCTAAATTATTTTCGAAATATTAAAAACGCCTAAAGGAATATGGTATCATCGCTTTTATTTTAATTGAGTATTTATTAAATATTTTTAATTTTTTTGGAAATTTTTGTGTCACAAAAAAATCATTAATAACTAAGTGAAAAAAACAACAACAAAACAAAACAGCGTCATTAATTTTTCAACAAAGTGAGGTTGTTGATTGAAAGTGATTGATATATTTATCCTCTACGGTAAAAAATTAATCACTGATTAATTAATTTAAAAATTTGACAGAATTATACACACCTACGCAGTATAAAATATTTATAAATCAAACTTCATTTGTAGGGTGTGAAGGCAATTGACAAATTTTTGTTTCAAAAAAAAAATAAATTTTAAAATATTGTTAAATACAATACATTTAGTATTGTAGCATCCGTAAAAAAAAAATTTTTCCAGTAAGGCTAAAATCGAAAATTTTACATCGAAAAAAAAACATTAGAAATAATATTTTTTGATTGTTTTTACGAAAGTACGTAACAGGTTCCTCTACACAATTGAAATTTTCAGAAAACGCGTGTTAATAACATATATCGTTTATATCGCATATGTATTAACACGCGATTTTCGAAAATTTCAATTGTGTAGAGGAACCTGTAACTTTCGTAAAAACAAGCAGAAAATATTATTTCTGATGTATTTTCGATGTAAAATTATCAATTTTAGCTTTACTGAAAAAACATTTTTATATATACACGCAGATTTGTGTGTATTTTCATGAATTAAGTTTACAAGTATATAACTAGAAAATGGTACAAAATATTTTTAAAAAAATTTCAAATAAAAAAACTTCTTTAGTCATTGCTCTAAAACTTTATCGTATATTACGTCTTATTATTATTATTTATTTTTTACTTATTTATTATTACTTATTTTTTAAAGCCGAAAAGTTTCTAACTGTGAAAATAATTTGCCTTTAAATTGAAAAAAAATCTTACTTACTAATTTGTTTATTTATTTTTTATGTTAATTAATTACTATATCAACAATTTTTTTTCAAGTATCATATACAGAAATAGTTAATAAATAGAAAAAGAATTATGTTAATCATTTGTTAGTAACCGAGATATGATCGGTTAAAGTCAAAAAATAATTAAATTTAAATTTTTCTAATTTTTTTCTGGAAAAAGTGGATGTTTTCAAAAAATATATGACAGAGAGTTACAAAACACTTGCACGATACAGAGCTTTGGATCTTTGACTACTAAAATAGATTTGACTAAAAGAACGAAGTACTTGTTCCGTGATCATTCATTTAGACACCATTCGAAACTGCAAATTGTGCGTTCGCATAAAGCAGTAACGAGTTTCGACCGGTAAACTAAACTACTGATATTTAAAGACAAGCAGTTGATGAAACTACTGTGTCCGATTCTGTTTAATTAATGCCTGAACCTTGTGTCATTTTTTAATTTTACAATAAACAGAAATGTTGGCCAGCGAATATAAACCATCTAGCGCTTAAACATGCCCAACTACCACATTGACGTCATTAAAATTAGCTTCAGCAAAAAAAATGAAAAACATTTTGCAATATATATTTTTTGTTTAAATTACATTACACTATATACTGTAAATAAACTGAATTTCAATTTAGATAGCTATACTAGTAATTAAAAATCACAACACTTTAGATTGACATGGCGTGAGCGATAAAAACAAAATGGCCGCGTTTTTAATTTCCGTTTGTAATGAATACAATCTACCACCTACTGATTTTTCATAATGAGTATCACAGAATTGACAAACTGACTAAAATTCAGTTACGGCGGAAAATGTTCCATATCTCTCGTTTATTTATATTTATCGATCGTTTCGAAATAAGCAAGAGAGCCGTATTTATGTTCAATTGAATTCATTTCAATAGATTTACCTATACACTGACTGTGTTATTGTCTATTCGAGTTGATATCCAGATTATGTTATAACACAATAATACTGTAAGTTGAAGATGTAAACTATATTGTAATATGTATCAAATTACAATTATATATTTACATGTAATATGTATATAATGTATCAACTATCTGACAGACTTCTGTAATATGCTTAAATATTTGTATCATATTATACAGTCACATAACTATTAAATACAGTGTGGTTATAAATTAGTTATCTAAAACTAAAGTGAAATAAATCCGTATTCAACATTAGTTTAAATATGGTTCTAAATACACATCATACAATAAAGTTTCATTTCTAGGCCGTCAGATGTCAGTTAGTCTGCTCAAAGTTATAAGTGAGCTTTGACAAAAGATTAAAGAAAAAATACAAAGAGTTTGTGCCATATTCTTAACAATGTAGAATAAATATGTATGAGTAAAATATCTTAAAAAATATATCAAATACACAAAAATAAATAAAACAGCTATTTTATTTTATACAATTTAGATAACTAAATTTTAAACAATTTAACCTAGTAAAAAATCTTTCAGAACTCATTATATTAAAATAAAACAGCTTTAGATTTAAGTTCTGTATAATTTTTAATTAAAATAAAGTTTTTATTTAAAAATCGATGTTTCGATATACTCTACATATTATTTATACAATTGATATATTTTTTCCTGATGATGACCTACATAGAATATATAGAAACGTCAATTTTTAATAAAAATATACACAATTCAATCTTAAAGCTTTTTTATTTTAATATAATGATTTCTGAAAAATATTTTACTATGTTTTTAAATTAAAATTCGAAGTGTCGATACACTGCACGTATATCAAATAAATTATGAATTAAAGAAAACAAAATTTTATTCTTCTTCAATCAATCTACTGTTAATATTTACAAAGAAAAATATAATATCAACCAGATAGAAGGCACTGATTTAAATAAACATTGGTTTTCTTTAATTAATAAATTACAAAAAATTTGTAATCTAGTTACTCTTTTATTTTGTTACCCAGTAACTGGATCTATGTTTTGTTTGTTTATTATTTATATCATTTGAATATGTTTTCCTAATGATGGTATACGTGCAGTTTATCAAAACGTCGAATTTTAATAAAAATTATGCAGAACTTCAACCTAAAGCTGTTTTATTTTAAATAATTTGTCTATTTAATTAGATATTTTCAATAACAGTTATTTTATTTCCACAAAAATTATTTGAAATCAAATCGTTATTTCAAATAAAGTTAATTATATACTATATATAATACTATACTATATATAATATTAGTAAAAGTCCGAAATTCATTTACTTTTTTTGTTAAAACAATTAAAACAAAGAAATCATACTAGTATAGAAACTTTTGTAATTATTTTTTTGATGATAATGTAGATGTAGTATATCAAAATGTCAAAATTTAATTAAAAATTATACGGTTTCTTTTATTTTAATCCATATAAAGTTTTTTTTTTATATTATCTGCATTACTTTTTGTAATTTCTAGTAAACATAAATGCAGTAAAGATAGTATTATTAACATTTAAGATTAAACAATTCAAAAAATATTAAAAATAGTAAATACAAAGAAATATGTCAAGATTAGGTGGTATAATTACGAGTGTTCTGAATGTTTGGCGAAAAATAATTCCGGCATAGTAGAAAGAGTTTGTGCCACACTTTTTGAGCACGAGTAGATGGTAATTTATGTATGCATGTATGTAAAAAAATATCTAATCGCACACGAGTAACTCCAAGTACTTTAGCTAGTTCAAAAATAATATCAGCATCTATGTTTTGATATCATATATATATATATATATATATATATATATATATATATATATATATATATATATATATATCACAGCTTTTATAACTATTATCTATTCTGAAAACGTCCACTTTTTATCTTCAACGTATTCTACGAAATAAACTCTTGAATAACTCCGAAACAAAACAAAAAAACAAAAGAAAAACTACTTTTTTCTGTTGATAAATCGAAGCAATAATTAAAAAAATCTTTCTTTTATCCTACAAAAAAAGTGCTTTCTCTTGTAATGTATTCTAGTACAACGCTGAATACAATTCTACAATAGTAATTAGCATCATAGCTCAATTTTGAAAGAGGATCTAAATCTCAATTCCTGCTTCTCATTACCAGGCAGGAACCGACAAGGACAGCAGCAGACTCTGGCAGGAATAATAGCCAGAAACCTTTCTGTCGGCCAAGCGAGAGACAATCCTGGTGCCCCGATAACGCAGAACAATAAAATCCAGCTAGGCTAATGCATGCAGAAAATTGCATTTGGGCACGCTCCATTCAGACCGAAGTAACGCAGTTTTGCTGTCTGTAATCAGAGTTTGTTCCGTCGCTGAGAAGTGAGAGGTGCTGAAGCTGAAAAAACTGAACGATGAAAGTCAGAATGACTGTATATGTATGTGGACAATATTACTCTCTAGATGGAATAAAAGTAAAAAAAAAACGAAATAAGATATGTCGACGAATTGAAATGAAGGAAAAGATTGCCGACCTTTTGCACGCGGACTAATGCAAAAAGTTGATTAGATTTCTTCTCTTTCGTTAATATTAGTCGGTGTGGAGAATATAGGTTAGATAAAAAGTTATATAATTTGCGAATGTTATTTGCTGAAAGTAGATTAAGATTTACATTTTTCTTCACAAATATTTTTTTTGATATTCACATATATTACTTTTATTGTAATAAATAAAATTATAAAAATAAAAAATGAAACACTTGGTGTAAGTTTCACAATATTTATTTAACTTGATCGATTTCGGCTTACTAGGCCCTCATCAGAAGTTTGTAACAGAATGAATAGTAAGATTATTTAGTTCTTATATTTATAATCTTACTATTCATTCTGTTACAAACTTCTGATGAGAGCCTAGTAAGCCGAAATCGATCAAGTTAAATAAATATTGTGAAACTTACACCAAGTGTTTTTTTTTATTTTTTATTTTTTTTTTTTTATTTAAAATGTTTCACCAAGTGTCTACAGCTGAAACTTTCAACTTTATAAATAAAATTATGTTATAATGCAACTATATAGATATCAGTCAGAATTCTATCTGTTATAGTAAAGAATCTTTCAGAACTCGTTACATTAATGTAACAAGATTAGAAGTATATGGGTAAACTCATATATAGACCATTTTAACATTTTCACATAAATGCTAAGAAATAGGAATAAAATTTTTATATTTTTTCACCAAAAGTTGGTAGCTTTATTCAAAAATTTAATTCTATCTATTAAGAATGTATCCTGAAAATTTATTTTAAATCATAGAAACAGTACCTATGCTTAAAATAAATTTTGAATTTTTCTGGAAAATTGGCAACAGTGTATAATATTTAAATTATTTAATTCTTTCAAGAATAAATATTTATTTAAAACTGGATAAAATGTAGAAAATAAAATATTAATATTTTTAAAAACATTGATATGTAATTATTATTAAATTACGAGAATCTGAAATTTTGATTAAAATAAAATTAATAATATATCCAAAATAAAAAATTAAAAGATTTAATAAATTTTTATTCCAAAAATAAGGTTAGAATGCGGGTCATTATTTTTTTAATAATTTTTTTTTAACAAAAACATAATAAGTGTGAAATAATCTAGATATTAAATTTAAAATTGTAATTTAAACCATATTTCTTGTACGTTATATATGTAAATGTGGTTTTAGTCAAATTTACATAAAATTCTAAATGGATATATTTATATTTGCATATACCCATATTTTTCATGTTACCATGCTATTACAATGTAATTATTGTATTCCATGCATTTTTAATAAACAAATATATAAAAATATAATAACGAATGATATTTTCACAAATATTCACCACACATATATACCATATATATTCACAATCTAGCTGTGAAATTTTAAACTATACAATAATAATAATATATTAGCGCATATGATCTCCAATGTTGGGCAGCCATAAAGCAATAAAAATAATCATATATATATATATATATATATATATATATATATATATATATATATATATATATATATATATATATGTGTGTGTGTGTGTGTGTATGTGTGTTGATAAATTATTAATTAAAATTTTATTCGAATAGTGAATTATTTGACTTGAAATTTTTATGAATCAAAATTATATAATTTTAAAAATCGTGTAAATAATAATTTTTTATTTAAAATAAAACTGCTTTAGGTTAAAGTTCTGTTGGACACACAAGTTAGAACTGTTTCTACTAGATTAACAAAACATAAGAGGTCAATACGTCTAAATCATCCAGATAAATCTGTTATTCCTGAACATGCGTTAGAATATCTTCATAATGTAAAATTCGAAGATACTATAACACTTGCAAGAATATTAACAGCAGATTTATAAGAGAAACAATAGAAATTTATAAAGAAAAATATAACATCAATCACTGTGACGACACTGTGTTAAATAAAATTTGGCTTCCATTAACTTATTAGGTGTACAAATAAGTCTCCGCCCTTTGTCAAAATATGGCCCCACCAAAAGGTTATGTTGAAATTGTCAGATGTAAAACGTAATATCGTAAGTTTGGACATCTGGTAACAACATTACGTTAAAGTATTAGTGACTCTGTATCAGCATCACAAATTTTTTTTTGTGCGAACATATCAAGTTTTGTTCCGAATAAGCGTCATTTGCGGGAACTTTTGATTTACTTCTTTAATTTGAAGAAATCTGCAGCTGAGGCGCATAGATTGTTTATGGTGAGACTGCTTTAAGTGAAAGAAGTTGTCATGACTGGTTTCAAAAGTTTAAAAACGATGAGTTTGACGTGGAAGACAAAGAACGTAGTGGAAGGCCGAAAGAGGAATTGGAAGCATTACTGGAGGAAGATTTATGCCAAACGCAAGAAGAACTTGCACTTACATTAAGAGTGACCCAACAAGCAATTTCGCATCGTTTGAAATTGTTAAAAAAAATAAAAATAAAAAAAAAATATTCTTCAACATGATCATGCTCGTCCGCATTTTGCGGCGCCGGTCAAAACCTATTTGGAAACACTTATTTGGGAAGTCCTACCCCACCCGCTGTATTCACCAGACATTGCTTCTTAAGATTATCACTTGTTTCGGTCGATGGCACATGGCCTGTCTAAGCAGCGCTTTACATCATATGAAGATACTAAAAATTGGGTCGATTCGTGGATAGCCTCAAAAGATAAAGAATTTTTTCGACGTGGTATTCGAATGCTGCCAGAAAGATGGAGAAAAGTAGTGGCTAGTGATGGACAATACTTTGAATAAAAAGTAATGTACGGTTCCTGCACAATAAATTCCTAATTTTTGATAGAAAACGGCGGAGACTTATTTGTATACCTAATAAAATTTATAAATTTTATGATCTAGTTACTTATTTTGTTACTTAGTAACTGATTTCTGTTTTCTGTATTATTGTAAATGTCATTTGAATCATTTCTCCTGACAAAGACGGATGTTGAGTTTGTCAAAACGTTGAGTAAGAATAAATATTAATACAGAACTTTAACCAAAAGTAGTTTTATTTTAATATAATGAGTTATAAAAGATTTTTCTATTATGTTAATTTTTTATTTATTTATTTTATCTACATTATCATACATGAATTATTAATTAAAATTTAGTTCAAATAATGATTTATTTGACTTGAAATTTTTAATTATCAATTTGTTTTTACAAGTTTCATTGCGAGTAAATGTAAATATAAATAACAAAAATAAAACCTACAAAAATCCATAAAAAATTAATTTGTTTATATTTTTAAATAAAAAAAATTGAATAAATATGTTTGTTTATATACCTTAAACAAGTAAAATTAAATTAATTAGTTCAACCAGAGCAATAAATTCAATAACAATATTTTTTGTTTAAATTTTTTTACATACTTTGATTATTCAATATTTGGGTCTGTTCTGTAAAAAAAAATGTTCAAATTAACTTCGGATTAAAATAAAAATTTCAGAATTTATTAAATTGTTTACTATCATAATTATAAAATTGGAAAACCGTCGACTAGCAAAATTTATAAATAATAAGTAATAGACAAAATTCAATTAGTCAAATATTTTTATTATCTTCTATGCCAACGTTTCGGCAATCACTATTCTTTAATTTTAACAGTAATGTTACAGAACTTGCCCAATTGTATTTTATTATTAAATAGTACTAGTTAAAGTATACAAACAGATGATCAGACGTTATAAAATCTAAATAATAACTGGTACATATTTTATATTTACTGTTTCCTTAGATTAATTATTAAATTTATTTTATTTCAATAATTCATTCAAGTTAAAACTTGATATTCTGTGCTTACTAACTAATTTTAAATGAATGTGACATTACATTATAATCATATAAAAAGTAAGTAACTCTGTACAGTGCCGTGAAATTTTAACACCTTTTTGATTGAATACTAAATTAAATAATTTTTTTTTTTAATATTATATTACATTAATATTTAATTTATTATAATAGTATATAAATTTTACGCTCTTTCTCATTTTTCACTTCAGGCAACTCTAGCCCTGTATATACGAGTATTTAACATAAAAATGAAAAAAAAAATTAAATTTTATCTTCATCATCTTTCGGGAATCCACAAAATATCGAATTATCATTCCCACCACAAAAATCACTTTCAAACAATAATTAATCCCAAGTTAATCTCCGTACAACATTATTACATAATAAACTACAAGTTGTAATTATTGGAAAATGATATCGTGATCGAAGCTAGAACAGAATACATTGTTAAACAAGCAATGTAGTAGTATTCCCAGCTTGGAGTCCACATTGTATGGGGGGGTCGACTGCGTGGCTGTGGCGGTCCTCTTTGCGCTGTGACAAGTCCCCTCAGCTTGCAAAATGATAGTTGACGAGCTATTTCCCTCTATTCACTGAAATTACTAATAGAGACGTTACGCTTCTATCAATATGTCACGCTAACTATTGCTGCGCTGAGCTATTATCTAATTTACACGCGTTCTGCGGTCTCATTATCAGCTTATTTGCATATTTGTCTGTGGTTTTTGTAATTGAAATATTGACTACTGCAGAAATGAGATTTTTACATGGCCTATGTGGTTTAACTAGAAGGAATCGAATACGAAATAAATTAGTTATGATGAACGTGTAATAAACGTTGGTTAAAAGAATATATATATATATATATATATATATATATATATATGAATGATTTTGAAGGTTTACGTTTGCATGGACGTCCGATGAGTAGACGGAGTGGTATAATTGAGAGAATACCTTGCGTGAGCAAAACTTTCCAAATAGTAGAAGTTTAAAACAAATTAATCCTTTAATGTAAAAACTATCGCCCCCCTAAAAGAATACAGAGGAGACCGCAAACATCCTGTATATTTATTCAAAAATCGGCGTTTTAATATACTCTACATTTTATCTGCCTATTGCTCATTCTAATCTTCTAAAAAGTCTCCCATTTATCATATGTGTAACTCATTTAATAAGTTAGAATTAACTATAGATATTTTTTCATGTTCTCTTCGTATTTTTATTAATCATTTGTACATTATACACACTTAATTTTTTTAATGCTATTATAAATTTATGTTTGTATGATTAGCGTCATTTAATTCTGCTGTTATGTGTTTGGTGTAACTAAATAAATAAATAAGTATCATCAACAAGACAAAATATACAAATTACATATATAATATTTAAAAAAAAATTATGGTTATTCATACGGCATTTACTAACTTGCAACATTAAATTAAAAATTTTAATTAAAACATTAACTAATTTTCACTTTAAAAACTGAATCTAATACCAAAACAATTAACCACAAACCAATCAAATTTACCAGTACACTCTACAATTATGATTGCATCAAAATTTCCAAAATTTCGTAATCTCGCCTTATAAGTCCATAATATTATTTCCTATTCAAAATGTCACGATGATAATATACATATTTCAACTATTCTCATCCTTCCCATAATAAGAAACCCGACAAAATTGTATAATTAATGTAAATTTCCAAATATGCGTGACGTGTGTCGCATTCGAAGAAATGGTGGGGCATATATTCTCAAACATAGAAATAGAAAAAATATTAGAAAGAATTAGTGAAGACACAAATTTTGTTGAAATTTACATAAGCAGCAGTCTTTTGTTAAGTGATATGTGACAACAAGTCTATTGGAATACATTAGTGTTAAAGTAACAAATTAGGTAAGTGTGATATACATTTTTGTTAATTGTACTATATTTCTTAGAATACTTATAACATTAATGCGTTATTAATTATTATTTATAATTTTAATTTTATAATTTGTAATAATACATAGTATAAACTTCTATTTTTTGTTTTAATTTTAACGAGCGGTTTCATAAACACTTTTAGCTAAAGTCTACTTTAAACCAACAAGAAAGCATTGTTTTATTCGCAACAACAAATAATTTTGCTATTAGAAATTTGAAAAGTTGACAAAAAAAACATTGTTCTATTGACAGTTTTTATTAAAAGAAAATGAGAAAAACCTATCATATTTTCAATATAATAACTAACACTTTCATATATGCAGATATTAGTTTCCAACAAATATTCCTATCCTGACAAGCAACTTTCGCTTCATCCACATTATAATGACTCTTATGCATGACCCTTTATTCTTAAATGAAACATAATATAATAAATTTTGATATTTACTCATATTTAAATACTTTTATTACAATATCTATTATATTTATGTACATAAAATTAATTACAAATTCTGTATATAAAATACATGTTTTTAATATTTGGAATAAAAATACTAACAAATAATTTCAAATTATTTTTTATATTTTTAAACACAATTCTAGAAAAAAAAACATTAAAAAAAAAAGATATTTATATATTTATTTAAAAAAGCTATGAGAGGTATCATGAATGTTGAAGAAGCTAGAGTTGCTTGTCTGGTTAAGAATGTTTAGAGAAAACTAATTTCGGGATAGTAAAAAGAGTTTGTGCCACCTCTTTTGAATACTTATAAATTTAATTATGTGTGCATTTATGTAATGTAATTTTACAGTTTAATATGTAAATTTACAGGCATCACAAAAACATTTTTACATTATATAAAAAAATACGTATATTTTATGTAATTACTTACTTTTTTTTACTATAGTTTTTATATAAAACGGCAACTTTTTATTTAAAAAAACATTGTATATAATTGTAAAAGACCTTTCAGGACTTTCTTTCTTATATAAAATAATTACATTTACAACAATAAAACATATAATAAACATATAAAATTATAAAAAAATTTACAATGCAGTTACTTGTTTTCAAATTACGTTCGTTTATTTGTTATTTGTATTTATTTTCTTGATGACGATTTATATCTAATAAATGGAAACGTCGAATTTAACTAAATTAATAAAAAAAATTACCATTTTAATTTTAATATTTACTTAAATTTCATATGAAACAATTATTTCATTTTCAATAAAATAACATTTAAAAAATAGTATTTAAAAAAACATTTACTAATTAAACAAATGGTAATTATATAAATTTTTTTTCAATTTTTTAACGATTATAACTTAATAAAGACTAATTGTTATAAAATTTGCAATAAACAATTAAAATATTTAAATTAATGCAATGACAACTAAATCAAAGATGGAAAATTTATATGTATAATAATTGGTTCAATCATGTTTTACTCTCACATCAAATAACTAATATCAGAAAAACGATATAAAATAATTAATTAAAATATTTCAGATAAATAAAATGACACTCAACACATTATCAACAATAACACAAGCAACATATCTTTCGTTAATTATACTAATTATAAACGTATCAGCTCAACATCATTATGAAAAACCCGTCGAATCACAAGACAACTCAAATTTAGTTCGCTATATTTTAGAAAATCCCAGATTATTCTCATTTATTTTATCTCAAAACGTGCAGCAACCAAGTCAACCAATACCAAATAATTTAAGCGGAAATTTACATAAACCGCAAGATGTAACTAGACTCAATTATAACGAAAATTCACACACGTTCAAAACGCAAGAAATAACATCAGTGCAACAGAATGAAAACATAGATCAATATATTCCGAAGACAACTGGAATAGAAAATGTAGTAGTTAATGTAAATCAAGCGAACAGTAAACCGTCAACATTCATTTATAATGATAGAAATTCGAATCGTTGTTCTTGCGGTAAATATAGAAAAACAGAAGATAACGAAATTATTTGTTTATGTTCGGATGAGTTAAAACGATCAGAACCTTCAAAATGTGATAAAAATTTTGTTTGCGTACCGAATGGATTATGTTTACAAGGAACAATTAATAAATTACAGTTAGCTGCGTTTGATATTGAAATTGATGTAAGTCTCCTTTTATTTTAACACGTTTTTATTAACTCGCTCTCTTGTTTTGTCTATTCGACACAAATATTGCAACTTCCCGATAAGTTACAGACTTAAAACTTTAAACATACCTCAGAACTGGATGATAATGCAATTTTAATTAATTAATTAATTAATAATATTGAAAATATTAAATAAAGTTAATTAATTAAGTTGATTAATATAATTATATAACAAACACGGAAAAAACTCAGAAAATCTGAAAATGACTGAAAAGTCGAAATGCGTCATTGCTAAAAACAATAACAAACCTGATAAGAAATTTAATAACATTAAAATTAATTATAATTAATAAATTATAATTATTAAATTAAAATTAATTAAGTTAAAGTTAAAGTTAAACAAGACTAAAAAGCAGAAAATAATTATTTAAATAATTTTTTTTTTATATTTGTAACGAGTATTTTTATAAATGGTACACCCTATACATTTTTTTAGTTTTGAATCCTCTATTAAATTACAAATTGGATTGCAAAAATTGCATGTTCCTAAATTTATTATCTATTGTAATCAAGTAACAGTGTGTTAAAAACATGCTTAGTACTTACTGCTAATATTGAAAATAGTAATTACTTTAATACTTATGTTTCTGAAGTATTTCGGTAAAATTTTTAAAAATATATAGCATGTTTAGTTTTCTGCAATATATTTTCTTTCCTTTTCGGTATGTAATTTTCGAATGAATAAACTTAGAAACATGCGGTTTTCATAGTTAAATATGTTATTTAATCCAGAATTTAAATCTGAAAAAAATTACAGGGTGTGCCATTAAAAAAAGTTAACTTTGATACACTTCTTATCAATGAATCACTGTATATTCGAAAATATTTCAAATTTGTAGCTCACCTTAATGTCTAAAACTTTTATTTGAAACTTTTTCTTGTAAACTTATCAAAAGACAAGATATTGACACGTTATATTACTTATTGTATAATATTATTTTTTCTATCTTCTTTTCTTTCTTTTTTTTTTCTTTTCTTTTTTCTTCTAGAAAAAATATTGTATACAACCAAAGAGTATATACAACTCTTACATATAGTGTTTTTTTACTAATGTTTAAACTGCCCATTCGTGAAAAAAATTACTACTTTATGCACTTGTTATAAAATTACTAAGAAATTTGTTTATTATTCTAAATATTACAAACTATTTTTATTATATAAAATATTTGCACTCAATCTATACAATATAGGTTATATCTGGCTTACATTTTTTTTTGTATGAAATTATAACAATATTTATATTCTGAAATTATCATTATATATTCGTGAAAGTATATCCGCAAATCATTTCTGATTTTTCAAGAAATTAATATAAATATTTAAATTTTAAATGACACCTATTGACCTATTAATTGCTTTATAAATTAAAAAAAAAAAAGAAAATTATATTAATAAATTAGAAGTCTGAACATATAAATATTTTATAGAAATATTTCTAATTTTATTTTTATACAAATATTTACAACATAATAAATACTACACTTTCACTAATTGAAATATACCAATATGCATATTTGATTGTAATCAATATCTATATTTATTTACTAATTAGAAGTTCTAATAAAAATTTATCAAAACATAAACAAATAAATTTCACTATTAACTTTCACTTAAAAATAAAGTTTAAATTATGCTTCTAGACAGAACACTGCGACCTCAAAACCCACACTTGTTGTCCACTGCAAGAAGAACAAACTTCTAACGAAGACGGAACAAAAGGAACCATTTATAATCATATTAAAAAATCCAAAATTCAAAATTTAACCAACAATATTTTCAAATACATCATTTCTGGCAATATCTATTTTAATCAGCATCCTTTACCAGAAATTATTCCGGATAAAACAGAGCAACCAACTCATCATGATGACAAACATTCAGTAACACTCGGTGCAGACACAATACATGACAAAAATTATGAGGCTGCATATCTAAATTATTTGACAACCGTAACAACACCTTCATATGAAAATAAATATGATAAACAACCATTTATTATACATTACGATGATGAAATTACAACTTACAGACCAAAAATTCAGTCTAAAATTAAGAAAGATTATGCAGAAGCACCAAGTACTACAGAAGTACCAAGTACTACTGTGCAATCTGTAACAGAAAGTACTGATGTTGTCACAACAGTACCTGAGACATTTGATATGGCCACTTCAAACAGTTTTTTAATTCAAGATAGTTTCATGCAAGACACAGATGTTAGTACTAGTATTCCCACCACTACAGAGATATCAACTACAGAAGCACCAACAACTACAGAATTAATTACCACAACTAAAAAAATATATAAACATGACAAAATAGAAGATGATATTTCTGCCATAATAGATGAAGTATACAATAATTCTAATTTTACTAAGAATTACTTACAGCAAACTACAGAAACTGTACCTTTAAAAGAAATAAACGAACAGGATAATTTAATAAATTTACAAGGAACTACAACACCGTTTACGATAATCTCAAGTGTATTTAATACAAAAGCAAATGCCCCAACTACGGAATCAATTAAAACAGTTGCCTTCCAAGGTTTTTCTCCAAATTCGCTAGTATCAAAACTTCGAAATCCGAATAAGAAAAATGCGACGACCGGATTTATAAAAAGGCCAGCAACGATGACTACATTTTCAATTGATAAACGAATCAGTTCCGTAACAAAACCGCCTGTTCCGAATTTAGTAAGGCCGACTAGACCTATCCTGAAGGAGTCTTCAGCGAGTGAAGAAGATATTTCTACCGTAAATATGCAAAGTGGTGGTGTTTCTTTTCCCGGATCGCCCGAAAACAATTCCGATCGGATTGTTTTGAGTTGTCCCTCAATGATGAAATGCGTGCAGAGGATATATTGTTCCACCAATGGTTTTGTATCAGCTGTACCAATTGTTTTGCCTAAGGAAAAAGAAGCTAGCAGAGATTTTTTGATGGTAATTATAATATTATTGTTTTGTTTTATATTCTTAATGACACATGACGTATTATATTAGGTTATATTTAATTAGTTCATCAAAATAAAAATTAATGGCAATTTAAGTAAAAACAAAAATCCTATAATCTATTATTGTTTTTGTTTACATGAATAATTAATGAGTTATTGTGATTGAAAATGTTTTGTAAAAACAAATATATGAAAACTTTTACAAAATATAAATATAAATAAAACAAGTATTTCCAAATAAATGTAAAATAATTATCAGTTTATACAAAAATTTATTTGGTTAAAATAAAATTAAATATTTTTTTCTTGTGATAAAACAAATTATTAAAGTTATTGTAGCCAGACAAATTTAAGAAAAGTATTTTATAACTTTAACTATAATACTTTTTTAAATCCAAAAACTATTTATAGTAAAAAAAAAATTTCAGAACTCATTACATAAAATAAAACGGTTTTAGATTTAAGTTCTGTTTTAATATTTATTAATTGCCCGTCTTCATCAGGAAAACTGATTTTGTATCAGTTTTCCCAATGAAGACGAACATTTAGTTTGTCGAAACGTCGATTTATTAATAAATATTAACACAGAACTTAAACCTAAAGCTGTTTTAATTTTATTTTTTTGTTTAGATTGCATACTCGTATGAGGATTTATATTAAAACAAACATAATTTTCATTCATAAATTTATTTTAAATGTTAATTAATAATAAATATTTATTTACATTACAGGATTGCGGTAATAAGAATCTGGGAATTGTAGGAAAATGTTGCATTGATAATAAGACCGAAAAAATAATCTCAAATAGAGATATGAAAATACATTTATAATATTAATATATGTGCTTATTTTTTTATATAAAAGTATTATTTATTATGGTAAGATAATTTCAGTAAGTTTATAATATGCTGTTGCTAATATATGAGGCGTATAGATGCAAAACTCACTATTCGACAAAAAGTGAAAAATGAGATTTTGCGCGATTTGGACGTAGAATTTTACAAGGAATACGATATTTAGGTTAGTTAGAAAAAAAACTCAGTATTTAATATGAGAAACACTCTTTAAAGTTTAGTGTTGGACGCAAAACTCACTACTTGCGTTGATAGTTTAGATGCAAAAGTAACTGTTTGCTTTCCACCAATAAAAATTTTATTGGTGGAAAGCAAACAGTTACTTTGTATGAATTAATGATGTATAAAACCAATGATTCACGATTTTAAATAAGTATTGCCACCTAGTAACAAGATTTTATCATCAAAATACAATTACACTTAGCTATAACAGTTTTTTGCAAATATCTCAGAACTTAAAATTTGCAAATAGTGAGTTTTGCATCTATACGACTCGTATATTATATTATAAAGTGTATAATTTTGTACAAATGATGTTTAATAAAAAAATATTTTCAAATATTTTATGAATTTATTAAATACATCAATTTAATTTTGGAATTTTTAAAAGCTTTACACGTAAAAAATATTTGATAATAATTACCATAATTGTGGGGATTATTATTGCAAATTATGGTCCGTATTGTGACTATCAGTTTAACATATTATTAACCTTTTCGTTAAAAATAACGGTCCGTTAAAATGAAAATTCTTGGATCCCGTAAGAAATTTTGTTGCAATATACATAGAAAGATTTCTTACGGAATCCAAGAATTACCATTTCAACGAACCATTATTTTTAAAGAAAATGTTTTAGAATACGGGGGGTCAATTTACTACTATTATTGTGCAATAAAATTGCAACAAATTGTATTAACTTTTAGCTAAATTTTGTAATAAAATCTTTACAATAATTTTGTTATGAAAATAATTACAAATGTTGCAAACAGTAAAGTAGTAAAACATACAATGACTGCACAGCACCGACTAACTGAAATTTATTACAGGTATATCGCGCAAACGTAGCAATCTAATCTAATAGCAAATTGTATTTTTTTCACACAAAGTTGTTGTAAGGTATACAAAAATACATACTACGGTAATTTGTGTTATATTGTGCAACATATTTGATACTAAAATTTCAAAAACATGTAATGATATTTATAACATTTGATTTACAACAAAAACAAAAAACTAGACACTATAGCCTAATAAATAAATTTAAATTAGTTGGCTTCTTCTACAAAAAAAAAAAAACTGTTAAACAGCATAATATTTATTTGCTACAACTGTTTTGTAATGTTAATGAAGTATTTTTTTCTGTGTGAAATAATATAATTACATTATTTGCTAATAATAAATATAAAATTACAGATTCAGCGATATTAATCCATTATGCATATTTTATATTAAGTATTACTTAAAATTAAAAGAATTTACACTGTTAAAAAATTGCAATAATTTTCGTTGGCCACTACATTGTAAAAATATAATATATATTTATGTAATTTTACATAACTATTAACAGTAAACTAGCAGCATTTTGTAATTTTACTATGATATTTTACATGATATTGTACATTATAAAAAAAAAGATAATATCAATCATTCTGAAGGCACTGACTTAAATAAAATTTGGCTTCTATTTATTAAAAATCTAAAAATTTTATGATCTAGTTATATATATATATATATACCGAAAGCAGTTGCATTTTATATTTATTTAGATATATAGGCCCGTATTCGCACCTCACTTAACAAAGTGATTTTGGTCAAAATTAATTTTGACGTTCACTTAAAATTACTGTTTAAGCAATTTTAATCAGTTTATTTGAATATTAGATATAAAAAATATATTAAAATCAAAAATACTATTAATAGTTGATAAGAAATAAAAAAATGTATTTTAAAGCAAAAAACTAAAAGCACTTTTTCATAAACAAACGAGGTGAGATTATTATAAATTTACACCGACTTTTTACAGTGTATATTATAAATTATTTTCTAAAAGCATCCAACCACTATTGATAAATGAAAAATATTCATACCATAAACTTTACCAACAAACAAAACAAACATGAAAAAAAAAACGAAAAATCTATTAATCACTCATCTAATATTCTTCATCGTTGTTACTCTCCCTTCCCCTTCACCACGGCGTGCATTGTTAATTACAGCGATACATTGACGTGTCATCAAACTATATATCTGCTGCAAGTATTAGGCGCTATCTCTCTCCCACATACTCATACTGTGGACATTTATTATAGCAATGCTTGTACCTAGCGAATCTTTACGATCTTCTGACCTAGTTTTGAAAGTTAAGATTTTGCAAACTGACGCTCTTCTTCGGAGGAAGAGTACGAGTAAGGAGATATATTGTGTCAAGTGGACGACTTCGTCGACGCGTAGTTTTACTGTCATATAAGTTGCTGCAGTGTACACATGTGTTTGGTTAGACGTACATACAAGCAAAGGAATTGCCCAAAGTTTTGGGAATTTGCAAAAAGAATAACTAATGTTTTGGATGCTGTTGGTACATTTGCTAGAAATATATGTAAATATATGAGTGTATACAATACTGTTTTGGTGCCTACATTGATGTAGGGGTTACAATGTCGGGTTTGGCTGCAACAACATAAATTATTAATCAATGTGAAGACACTGATTTAAATAAAATTTGGCTTCCTTTAATTAATAATTTATAAAATTTTAAACTAGTTACTTGTATTTTATTACCTAGTAACTTGTTTCTATGTTCTGTTTATTTATTGTATACGTCATTTGTATCATTTTTCCTGATGATGATGTACATTAGAATACGTCAAAACGTCGAATTTTAAATAAAATTTTATTTTAATTCTATTACAAATTTTCCGGAATTTATTGTAATATAAAAATATACAAATAACTATATTTAAGCTAAAAAAAATTATAAATTGATAAATATATCGAGAAAAAAATATTTTTACCTTTAAATAATATATTTATTAATTACACCAGTGAGTTTTTTGTATTCATTACTCAACAGTTTGTAACTAATTACATAATTGCATTTAAAAATTTTGAGTTACTATGATATAGTGCAATTTTCATTTTGTAATTATTTTGAAATGTCATTTATATCAGCCTTAAAAGTGCAATAGTCGTAGAAAAAGTATAGTATTCTACTATTATGTAATGATTATAACTCATTCTTGTGCTTGTAATTCGCACCGTAAACTTCATCTACATTAGTATATTGGTAATAACCATCATTACAACAATTGAATAATATACTATTTTATTACATACGAATGTTTAGCGGAAACTAATGTCTACATAAATGGAAAGAGTTTGTGCTACACCCTTATGAGTATATGTGATTTTGTATGTTTGTATATAAAACTGTACATATATAATTTAAAAAAATAATATAGATTATAAAAAGTAAAAGTATAATAATTCAAATTTTTATTTATATATATATATTTTATTTAATAATTAAATTTTATTTTTATGTATTCAGCTTTTTTTTAATTAAATTTTTATTTAATATTGAAAAATTGTTCAACTGAAGTTTGAGTGATTAAAATTGAAATTGCACAAAACATAAATTTTATTAATATTGACAATTTTCCAAAATATCATTTAGATTTCAATTGGATTGCAAACAATATGCATTGAATTTTTTGTTCATTTTAAAACTATTACTCGTATTTTAACTTTACCAATCGCATAAAAATAAAATAAAAATTTTCAAAATGTATTTTGGTACTTAATTATTTAATGAAACTTTATTTCACAAAAATGTATTTTTCATGCATATTAAACATAAAATAATAAGTTAATTATATTGAGTGTTTTTTCAGCAATTAAATTGTTTGCATTCACTGTTGTATGTATATGATGGTAAATAAATACCTTAAATAAAACAAAAATTTTGCGAAATTTCTATAAATATGCTTATTCGTTTCAAAATAAATAATAAACAAACATTATAATATTTAATACACATATATGTATAATAAATGTAATCTTCAGGTTTTCACTGCCGATATCCATTGAATTTATAGAATTTTCTGGGCTGATATGCCGTGGTTTCTCTATCCTCATCGCAGACGATTCGCCATACATCGTGGATGGCATCCTCAGTACGACGTCTGAGACGAGGATACAAATTAATTTAAAACAAATAAAATAATATCACTATACATACTTTATATTAAAAATATTTCTAATTTAGATTTTTATTTTAAATGTATAGACATACTCTGTCTTCATTACCAAACAGATTTACAGATTGACATTTTCACTTCCCCAACCTTTATCCAAAACCCTAGTAGAATTAAAAATACCCCTACATAACCTAAAAGAACCGCATCAGATGACTTCTTCCCCAAAATTTATCCCGCCTGTTAATTCACACTAATACAAACTCTCGTTACCGTCTAAACGTTCTCAGCTTGTTTTCGAATTGGTCGTACAGCAGGGGCCACATGCCCAGCTCATGCCCTTATAGGAACACAGCCCTTGATAGGGACCGCTATCTGTCTCTCGGTCCTTTTCAGGTTCGAAATGAATAATTTACTTTGGATTACGGACGAGGTTTCGGTCAACAGCTGAAACTGAAACTGTATTTCTGTGTGCTTTAGTTACACTACTCTTTTGGTTGTTTGGTAGATTGTATGTCACATAGTACCATTATTGAATACTATCTTGTTGGTTTATTTATATTTGTCTAGACTCGTCTAGATTCTGTAAAATTTAGTTTTACATCTTTTTCGTAATGGCAATGTTTTGCTGCATGAAATTTTTTATTTTTATACAAATAATTGACGAACAAAACGATAAATATTTTTGAAGTTAGTGATGAAGAAAACAAAAAGAACTTAATTAATTTAAAACTTATTTTTGGTAATTGTGAAGTAAAGATTTATTTAAATTCAAAAAATTATACTGTACTTGTACTAACGATGGTAGTATTGCTGTCGAAACGCGCATTTACAATTTTAATAAAAAAAATTGTGAAACAGAGATTAAGGGCAAAATCGGAAAAAGCGCAAATAAAGATTCAAATTTTATCAAATTTATCAAACTTATGTTGCAAACATCCATACATAAAAACAATAATAAAACTTTAAAACATTTGGCATAGAGTAAAAATAAAATACAATAGAAGATCACTAATCTATGAGTCTAGGAACATTCTTTGCCCACATCTTCGTCGCCAATTAAGTTAATTGACAATTGCATTGTTTATTTTCGCTTGAATTTTAATTTGATTATTGAAAATGTGTGAAAAAGTGCAAGTAATGCAATTTGCACCGTCCAGGGTGGTCAGAAACTATATATTCGACCAAAGAAATACGGTCAAGTGTATTTAATTTAACATCTCTGAAGACTTAGTAAAAATTATTAAGTTAAGTTAATTAACAATTAATTGCATTGTTTATTTTCGCTTAAATTTTATTACAGTAAATGTGTGCAGATCTGCAAGAAATACAATGTATATTATATCAAATATTATAAAATTTAAATAAACTAATTCAAATTGCTTAATAAGTAATTTTAAATAAAAGTCAAAAGTACTTTTGACAAAAATCACTTTTAAAATTGAACTGAGAATACAGACCATAGTTTTTTCATTAATTTTTCAATTTAAATTATAATTATATTAAATAATTGTATATAATGTTTAGACAATATGATAAATATTATATTTAATCACTAACCTAACCTTCCCCAATCTAGTATCAATTTTGATTAGCAATTTATTTATTTACAGACACATTTAGTTAATTAATCAATATTTATCATATTGTTCGATTTATCATATATTGTTTAAATATTACATGTAATGGAGCATTTGTCCATAACATACCTATATAACAAACAAATTTCGAAAAACACCTTCTCAATTTAATCACCATTACTTCGAGACATCCCACCCATCTATAACTTGTAAGCGATTACGTCACTTCCCGTGTCCATTTAGCAGTTAGCAGCAGCAACAGCAAGCAACTTCACTGGCATCGTGTTCCCGATGGTGTAAGCGCCCAGTCATCCGGCCTTGGGGGCTAATTTTTCACTTGCGTGCGAAAACGTACGCACACACACGCACGCACTTGCACGTCCATCCATCGGAGTAGAGGGGGGACTGGGGACATGTGACGCACATAGAACCATCACAGCCACTGGAGACTTTGGCTCCAGGTAAACATTATTAACACGACGCTTTTCCGGCAGCAAATTAGTGGACATTAGTGACAGATGCCACTCCTTGGCAATCACCTGATTGGGTTTGGAGGAGAGGGCTGGACATGTGAAGTCTTCTGGGATGTTTGGGGAAACTATGTACAGGATGCTCTATGGGAAATTGCTGAAACTAATCAGCTCTCAATTTCAAATGTAAGGAAGTTATTAAAATATAAAAATTAAATTTATATTAAAAAGTGAAAAATTTGCTGTTTTTTTTTAGATATAAATAAAATGTAACTAAAATAAAACGGCTTATGTTTAAGTTCTGTATAAATATTTATTAATAATCAACGTTTCGACGAACTCAACGTCCGTCTTCACCAGGAAAACTGATACAAATGACATTTACAGTAAATAACAGAACATAAAGACAAGTTACTAGGCAACAAAATAAGTAACTCGATCATACAAATTTTATAAATTTTTATTTAATAAGTCAAATTTTATTTAAATCAGTGCTTATACACAGATTGATGTTATATTTTTCTTTATCAATTTTTATTGCCTCTTATCAATATGCTGTTAACATTGATTAGTTTTGCAATAATTACAGTATCTTCTATTATGTTAAAATGTAACTAAATGTTTGTATATCAGTTCATTTTATTGATGTAAAATTTTCTAATAATTTATGAATCATTTATTAAATTATTAGCATATTTCTTCAGTAAAAAATACTAAACTTTATTCCCTTTAAGAATGCATGAAATGTGTCTCAGAACAGCGTACAATTTAGCTTGTATTCCAAAACAAAACGGTTGTTATAAAGGGTTATTTGTTACTATTAAGTTATATGTTTAAAAAGTCGCATAGTTCTTATGTAACCAGCTCTCCTTTTTCGTATTTCCTTGGTGTTATCACAATCATGGTTTAATTTTGGAACACAAGCTTACATAACACAACATGTAAGCGCGGCGGAAATTTAAATTTAAAATTTATAAATTATTATGGCACTTATTTGAATGAAATTTGGTTTCCTTAATTAACAATTTATAATTATTTTTTTTAATAATTTATACGTTACAATATTTTGCACGGCCTTAAAGAAGAGGCTTCACATTTTTATTTTTTTTTAATTTATCCATTTTCATCCAAAATTAACCAACTCATTGCCCTAAAAAATCGCAAAATGCCGAGTAAATTTCAAAAAATCATGACTACGCGTCAAAGCGTCGTAAGTACTTGAAATTAAGCAAAATTTACGTCAAATAGTTTGAATTTTTAAGCCTTCTTGGTAAATTGAGTCGACATTTTTTTCTTTTGTATACCATATATGAGTCGTATATATACAAAACTCACTACATATTTGCAAATTTTAAGTTCTGAGATATTTGCAAAAAACTGTTATAGCTAAGCGTATAATTGTATTTTGATGATAAAATCTTGTTACTAGATGACGATACTTATTTAAAATCGTGAATCATTGGTTTTATACATCATTAATTCATACAAAGTAACTGTTTGCTTTCCACCAATAAAATTTTTATTGGTGGAAAGCAAACAGTTACTTTTGCATCTAAACTATCAACGCAAGTACTGAGTTTTGCATCCAACACTAAACTTTAAAGAGTGTTTCTCATATTAAATACTAAGTTTTTTTTTCTAACTAACCTAAATATCGTATTCCTTGTAAAATTCTACATCCAAATCGCGCGAAATCTCATTTTTCACTTTTTGTCGAATAGTGAGTTTTGCATCTATACGCCTCATATGTTGTCAAAGTTTGACAATTTTTTAAGTCAAAACATGTTTTTTTCAAAAAAATCATAACTACGCGTCAAAGCATCGTAAGTACTTGAAATTAAGCGAAATTTACGTCAAATAGTTTGAATTTTTAAGCCTTCTTAGTAAATTGAGTCGCCATTTTTTTTTTTTGTATACCATATATGTTGTCAAAGTTTGACAATTTTTTAAGTCAAAACATGTTTTTTCTGCAGGGTGTGGTGGAGAGCAAAATGGTTCAAATGGTCAATTATCTTGCATGATCTTAAAGATGAGATTTCAAATTTTTGCGGACACAAAATTTCATTCAATTTCGTTAAATAATCGGTCGATTTATACCGATTTGAAAAATCGGTAATTTTTCTGATTTTTCGAGTGGCGCGTTTTTTTTTAACAAGCGTATATCTTATTCATTTAATCATTTAATCATGTAATAATTTATCTCAGTTTATCATTCGTAAGATATTATTTTCTATAATAAAATTTTAACAAATAAAACCAAACTTAAATTATAAGACACCCTAATAAAATAATGTATATATATTTCTCAATTATGCTTTTTTATTGCCTTTATTTTACAATTTAATGCCCAATTTTTTATGTTACAATAAAAATGACAACTCAATTCCCGAAAAAAAGATGAATATTCGCACAAAGTCTTTGTTACATAGGGCAGACATAAAAAGGATCCTTAATTACTTTTTTCAGCCATTAATAAAACCGTTAAAAAAAAACCATAAACATTTCTTAGTCCCCTAACCTAAAAACCTACTCTTTGTATATTTAATGACATTGTAAAAACATATATAGAAATACCTACTTTTAGATTTAAAACTTCAAACGTTTACTTAGCCAACCCGATTACGAGACGTTTAGCTTTCATTTATTTTAACTTCATCTACATTTTAATTACGAACAGAAATGTATACGTAACTCATATGACTCTTTCAAACACAACACGCTTTTAATCACCGATTAAAAACAAGTCTAATAGTTAATTAAACACATCTCATAACAGCAATTCTTTTTTTTTAAATAAAACTTTGTTTTTTTAAATATCTTAATAATGTTATACAATTTTTGATATTTTTATGTGTTACTAGCAGAGTCGATGGAGCCAGGGTTGGATTAGACCACCGGTGCACCGAGCATTCCCGGGTGAACCGTCACCATTGTTAGCCGTGACCGGCGATAGTCGAAAAATTAAAACTGATCTCTAAATTTTGCAAAAATTGAAGAAATGATTATTCTAAAAACATCAATTTGTGAAAAGAGTCATTTATTAAATCGTCTTTTAACTTAGATTTAAATAAAGAATAATATTTAATTTTATATGTGTAATTTTTACAATAAATCTTTATTTTTCTGTAACGCCATTTTCATGTAAATTGGAATATTAAAAAATATAAAAACATAAATTATTTAAATATTTTTGAGATGTAAAGTGCGCCTATCTTGCAACCCTAACTTTTATCCAGTCCAACCCTGGATGGAGTGATTAGTCCGTTAAGATAATTCGGTCATCTTGAAAAGAAAAAGTAGAAAAAAAATCTATTTAATTCATTCAAAATCTTTTAACAAATAATAGAAATAAATAATTTATAGTCTTCACATTTTCCTCAAAACTTTGCAAATATATTCAAATTCAATACAAACGCAAATAAAATAATACCAGAATAAAATAGAATAAAAATTATATATATATATATATATATATATATATATATATATATATATATATATATATATATCAATATCAGTTGAGTTTATATAATATTCGTTCGAAAGAAACCACCCGCTTCTTATGTTCATCCAGCAAATATTCACCAAAATTTACACTATTCCGTACTCTGGCCACGTTTCGTTACATTCAAGAAACTTCCCCTCAAACACAGTTTGCCGTTGTTATTGTCGCCGCTGAAAAGTATTTTCAGCAAGGATACTAAATATTACCCACCTTGCTTACGTGCTCTTGCAAATAAACATGGTCTGTTTAAGAATAAACAAGGTATGCTTCATTAACGTAGACAGAGAAAGATAATTAATTGGAATGAGCACTTGTTTTGTGGCGTAAACCTGTGCTTTCCTTATTGTAAATATTACATTTTATACTTATTGTAAAATTTTGCTAATATATTGTAAGGATTAACATAATTTATGTTTCAAATTTTTAAATATTATTTTAGGTTAAAAATATTCGATATCAATGAACCTTGAACAAATAAATGTTCATATTGTTATTGTGAAATTTAATATAATAATACTCAAAAATATTTTTCCCAAAATTTCACAAGTTACTCAGTCATTGAATCGGCCTGTTAGGCTATGCATCAATGACTGGCCAGTTTAACCGTAGACATGTGTTTCGGCCTATAGAGTCTCATCAGTACGGTGCTTTCATCATTTACTTCAGTTACATATTACATAAATCTAGTTTTGTTTTGATAAAAATTCCAAGAAAAAATTGGTAACCTATAGTATTCAGCTAGGATTGTAATTGCGCAATAATATTTTGTTAACATGCATTTCAGAAATGTTTCAGTTCGTTTTATATTCAATTTAAGCCAAGTGATACATCAAAACTGCAGCGATAATTTATGAATTAATTTATAAATTATTTAATCTAATCACTTTGTTATCTAATAACTTGTTTCTATGTTTTGTTTGTTTATTATTTAAGTCATTTGTATATTTTTTCCTGATGATGATATACATAGAGTATATCAAGACGATGATTTTTTTTTTACAATAAGTCATATACAGAACTTTTATACAATATTTGTTTAAAAAAAATACTTTTTTGCTAATTTTAAAACATTTTGTTACTGTATTATTATATTTTAAGGACATGTAAACATATAATATTAATATTACGTTACTATATTCTTTATGTAGAAAGAGATCATTATGTTACTAGTACAATGATATTATTATACAGCAGTTACTTGCTATATACACCAATGTTGGCAGCACCAAAAATAACTACAACGTCAAATGTATTTAATCTGATATCTTCGACGGCCATATTGAAAACTATTACGTTAAGTTAAGTTAAATAAAATTAAATTAATTGACAATTGCATTGTTTATTTACGCTTGAATTTGAATTTAATTATTGAAAATGTGTGAAGAAATGCAAGAAATGCAATGTGCACCGCCAGATTTGTCAGAAACTGTATATTCAACCAAAAAAACACGGTCAAGTGTATTTACTTTGACATCTCCAACGACTATATTAAATTATTAATTATTAAGTCAAGTTAAGTTAATTGACAATTACATTGTTCATTTTCGCTTGAATTTGATTATTGAAAATATGTGTAGAAGTGCATGAAATACAATGTGCACCGCCAAATTTACCAGAAATTGTATATTCGACCAAACAAAGATTAATTCTCAGAAATCACATAACAAAAATATAAATAATATATACATACTATTCTACAACTGTTAGTAAAGTTAAAGTTACTTGGAATGTATTTTTATTTATTATTAATTTAATTTCAATTAGAAAGCTTAAAGATCAAAGTATTTGTTAACTTGGAATAGAAAACTGTTATTGTGTTTCGACCAGATTGCTTGGCCTCGGCCACAAATATCTAGACTCAACACAATAAACAATCATCGCTTTCCACCACTCGTAACATAATATACTATTTCTTAAATAAATATCACATGTAAAATATACAAATATACTGAGTTATTGCAACCTACCTGTTATTCATTTACCGTATTGATAAACAGCAATTGGCTTTACAATATTGGTTGTCATAGCAACCAAATAAAATTTTTGTTACACTAATGAAAAACTACATTACTAATTTTATAACTCAATTTAAAAAATATGAATTTTATTTTTGTGGCAGAAAATTGTACATATACTTCAAGCAAAGCATAAAATATTTTTAGGACATTTAAAATGTCTGCTTAGCTCTATAAATTTACGGTAACATAATGCACTAGATACATTGTGTATGATGTATTGCTTTAACTTTATAATACTTTGGGCGTTTAACATAAATTTTAAGTGTTTAGACATGACAGTAAAAGGTAATAGTGAAAACTTTACGTATACGAAAATAATATTTCATATATCGGTAAGCACTTGAAAGTTAAAAACATGCAAAAACGTATTTTGTTAACTTATAAGTTTCTTATAACAAAATTTTAAAATCATTTTGTAATAAATTACATAATTTTTTAACAGCAATAAACAATTATTATTTCATAAGGGGTGACATCACCCCCCTGAGAGCACTGAAAATAGACAAAGTTTGGGAATTTCAGTATACATACATACATACACAATCACGCCATGCACCCGAAAGGGTGTGGCACAAACTCTTTTCATCTTTCAACTTGCGCTTCATCCATATTCATAATTCCTCTCATACATGCTCTTTTATTCCTACTACTGTGAGTATAGTAGTAGAAAAAATATTTATTTCTGTTGTAGACTGATTCTAAGCAAAATATTCATTTTCTTAAACATAATTTTTGTTCAAACCTTAATACAACAGACATCCTCCTCCTGTCAACTTTCAAACAAAAAAATATAAAAAAAACAATTATTTCCTCAAAACAAAGCAAAAACCACAACATTTTTTTTTCCTTCTTCTGCCTCACAATCATTAATATCAGAGTGAATTATATCCAGCAGAACAAAGTAGCGAACTACAGTAGCAAGACAGACAATTGGACAGGGTAATCGTCCGTAAAACTTTAACTATCCCATTCCGTGGTCAAAGTCATCTTGGGGTTGGTTGGTCTTGGTCGTATGGTTCTTCGCTTTCAGAACCAGGAAAACGTATATTCACTAGCTCTCGGAACACAATTCTACCACCCACACACACACACACACACACACACACACAGTCGCGACGATAACAAAACAGAATCTCGTACTGCTTGGCTGACTATACGGTCGGTGCTGACAAGCTTGCCGTTGGGCTTTCGTAGCATAAAGATATGTCATCTTTGCTTTTAACTGCCTCGTATTATTACGGAATGGTTGGTTGGCATTTGTCGTTTTGACTCAATAGCCAAAGAATTAGTGTTGAAAATGTGTTTGTGGCGTATGGAATATCAAAATGAAAATGATGGACGTTGAAAAAATAGGAGTCGCGGACAATTCACCGAAAACAATTCATCGAAAACAGTTCACCGAAGTACCAATTCACCGAAAAACAATTCATCGAAAAACAATTTATCGAATAACCAAATGAAATAGAATTAAACAACCTAACCTAACCTAACCTAACCTACCCATCACCCCTCCGTAAAGTGTTAAAGAAAAAAATAAAAAAAATAAATACGCTTTTTATAAAGTCATTCCTAATATTTATAATATTAAAGATGAGGCTATTTATACATACGGTATGTATACGCAATTGGCTATTTATACATACTGAAAAAAAAACAAACCTAAACCAACCTACTAACCTAACCTTTCCTAACCTAACCACTTTCTAATATTAATTTTAATTTAATTTAATTCTATTTCAGTTGGTTATTCGATAAATTGTTTTTCGATGAATTGTTTCTCGGTGAATTGTTTTCGGTGAATTGTCCGGATACCAAAAAATAGAATAGTGCTTAGATTTTGAGACAACAATTGTATTGAAATTAGTCTTAAATATATATATTTTAGATAGCTGTTAAAAAAATAACTTTATTTTTCACTATTCTTTGTGCATAAATTTTCTAAACAAAAAGAATTTTAAAAAATTCCCAAAACTACGTATTTTAAAAGCTAAACATCTTAAAACTTAATTATATTTTTAATGTTGCCGTTTGTTTTTCTAATAACTTATAACTCGAAAACTAAAATTATAAAATCTTTAAATTTTGGCACACATACAGTTAGAACCTTGAGTTACCACATACGATGTAATATATTTATGTAACGAGCATATAACGACTGCTGTGAAGGTTATAGTAAAAACACATATGTATGCATAGAACATATGGAACATAGTGCACAATGTATACCGGGTGTATACTTGGTTTATGCAATATAGGAAAAGCAATGTTATTTTTTTAACATCGTAATTCCTGCCTCCCCGTTAGTTTTAGAGAAAAATTATAAGAGACAAAAATTATTTAGAATTAAAAACTACATTATTTACGCTTAAAATAATTGTGATATTACGTCTCAGTAATTAATTATTAATTAAATAAATATTATCAGTTTTCAGCAATATCAGACAGCCATGGACAAAACGCGAACGTATTTTGTTCACAAATGTCAGTGTATTGACAGTTGTAAACAAAATACATTCGCGTTTTGTCCATGGCTGTCTGATATTGCCGAAAACTGTTAATATTTATTTAATTAATAATTAATTACTGAGACGCAATATCGCAATTATTTTAAGCGTAAATAATTTAGTTTTTAATTGTAAACAATTTTTGTTTCTTATATTTTTTCTCTATAACTAACGGGGAAGCAGGAATTGCGATGTTAAAAAAATAACATTGTTTTTCCTATATTGCATAAACCAAGTATACACCCGGTATAAATATGGGAATTATCGCGTCGTCCTCGTTATAGCGAGGTATCGTTAACGGAGGTAACGTTAAGCGAGGTATTACTGTATTATTATTGTTAACATATACATATATGTATTAGAAAATCAGAAATTCGTATACACATTTTTCTCGCTGACAAAAAATAAATAAATATAAACATCATTTTTGACCAGACGTCTAAACTAATGAATTTCGTTTTGGTGACATCAGAGCGGAAAAAAATGTCAAGCCTAACAGAAAAAAATATATAACTGACACAGCGAAAAAAAGACATCTTGTGCATCGAATCAAAACGAATCAATATTTTCGGGATTTTTTTTCTCTCGCTAGATATTTAACATTTTCAACGAAAATAATATTTGCACGACTTTCAAAACGACATAAATGCAATCATATTCAGTCAGAGAAACTTTTTCGCCTCGTTTTTATCATGTCTTTTTATATGTATAAAAAGGCTTTTAACGTTTCCAAATATCAGGAAAATTCAATCATACGAACGTACATATGTGATAAATGTATCGCTGGAATTTTTTTATTCTATTGCAATAAATATTTCTCATTTTAAAAGCCAAATAATCCGTTTCAATAAAATCTCATTCAGACTGCCGTTTTAGTTTTACGTACATGCGCAAGAATTTGACCAATCCACTCACTTGACTTTAAAACTAAAAGTGTGTGAGGTGTTTGAATTGGTCAAATTCTTGTTTCTGTGCGTAAAACTACAATTAAATCGGCAGTTTGAATGAGGCTTTATAGGCTTTATAGGCTTTATACGTTTATAATATATTTATGTAAAAAAAATTAATTATACTGTCTGTAGTTGTGGGTTATGAAATCATACCTCACGGTTTTTGGTAAATCACAAATAATTCAACTGTTAAATTATAATTAATTTAAAATTCCATACACTTTATACTGAAAATAATTTTTTTTTCTATTGTATAGTCATAGAAAAAGTATAGTGTTATATTTGCATATTATGGCTATAACTCACAATTAGTCGTAAACCCCATCTTTGTGAGTTAGAGCCATTATAACACCCTCGTTGAATAATATAATATGTTCTGGTTTTTACCACTTTGACTGCAAGGAAAAAGTGGTATAGCGTTTGGTACGGTGTCTGCAACATTTTCAAAAAAAAAAAAATTTGTGTATAGAAATCCTTCATATAGTCCCTAGATGACGAATCTGAACATAGTTTATGTGGGTGTATGTGTGTGCGTCGTCAGCTAGCTCGCTCGCTCGGTCGTAAGTCAAAATTTTGTGGCTGCAACTCCTCCTAGACGGTTCAACCGATTTTAATGAAATTTTCAGGATAAATTTGTCTAGTACCCAAGATGGTCATGTGGATTTATTTTTTTCCAGTAATGCCAACTTTTCGAGAAAAAAATTACTAAAGTTTTTAAAAATTCATATTGGCTACATTGCTTACCAGGAACTAATGCATGGCATGAACATGTTTTTTCTACGGTAAATAAAGTGTGGACATCAGAAAATTCCAATTAAGTGTTAACACTTTGAAAGCCATTTTATATGTGAAATGTAATTTAACAAATTCTTGTGAAAAATTTCATAAACTTTTAAACAACGACAGCAATCTACTAAAATAATTCACTCCAATGAGAAATATGTCGAAGAATAAAATAACACTATACGTATACATATTTTTTTTATTTATTATATTTGTAAATTATACTTATGTTGAAATTAAAAAAATATATATTGCAATACTATTTTTGCGTTCTATGAAAATTTTTGTTGCTTCATATAGACCAAATTTTTAATCAAGAATCCCACCCCCTAATCAATAGTGTCCCGCTTTACCAATGTTAAAATCTGGTCACCTTAATCAATAATTAAATTAAACAATTTCAAATCCCAATCGTAAAATAAACTTAAAAAATAAAAAAAATATTAGATATTAGTAATTTATAAATTGTGTTAAAAAACACAATGTAATAATAAAATAAAATAATTTCCCTTAAATCATAAAATAATTTAAATAAGCTAAATACCCATTTCAAAAGCTAAGCTTTCATCATCAGTAGCAAAAGTTAAAACTAAAGTAAACTAACACAAGTATATAATGTGAAAATATTCAAATAACCTAGCGGTCTCAAGATTCTATCTAACTGATTATACCGTCGCCGTCGACGTCTAATATATCGAAAAATATTATGGCCATTCAATTCGAACTTGTTTAGTTCCAAATTAGTTTCATTTAAAAAATCTCTCATTTGTTTCCCGGTAATATTGCCACTAAATTGAACTTTATCAGTTGTATTCGCCAGTAATTTAAAAAATTTGCACGATTTAATAGTGCAGTTGTTTAGTCGAATTTTCTTCAGATTATTACAACGTTGTAGCATTTTACATAAGGTTGCAGCAGGCAAGCATTTTTGCTTTAGTGATCCGCAGCAATTTTGAAGGTTTAGTACTTCTATCTGTCTGTTTGTTTTTGATATCTGAAATATTAATTATTTCTCACATAAAAGGCTTTAGGTATTTAGTATGTACAATGCTGTTTTGGTGCCTATGTTGATGTATGGTAGTGAATGTTGGGTTTGGTTGCAAAAACATAAACGGAAAATGACTGCTGTGGAAATGAGATTTTTACGTGGGGTATGTGGTGTAAATAGGAAAGATCGAGTACAAAATAGATTAGTGTATGATAAGTGTGAGAATAAAAAAAATGTCGATAATATATAATATTATAGGCTATAAGGGTATCTTCTGTAAAAATTTGATTATAATCGGATAAATAATGCGGGCATAACAAATTTTTAAAAAATTATTAATTTTTTTTGGAAAGTTGGCAACACCGTATTTTAATAAAATTGTAATTTATGTGAGCACTAGGAGAATCTTTCCTGAATATTTGATCAAAATCGGATAAATAATGTAGCCACAATAAATTTTTAAAAACTTTAGTAATTTTTTTCTAGGAAAGTTAGCATCACTGTATTATATTAAAATTATGTAATTTATGTGGGCACTAGAAAAATCTTCCCTGAAAATTTGATCAAAATCGGATAAATAATGTAGCCACAATGAATTTTTTAAAATTTTAGTAATTTTTTTCTCGGTTAGTTGGCATCACTGGAAAAATCCAAAACCACATGACCATCTTGGGCACTAGGCAAATTTTTCCTGAAAATTTCATTAAAATCGGTTGAACCGTCTAGGAGGAGTTGCAATCACAAAATTTTGTCTGAGGACCGAGCTAGCTGACTACGCACATCCATACACCCATATAAACTAAGTACAGATTCGTCATGTAAAGGCTATATGAAAGATTTCTATATAATTTTTTATTTTTGAAAATGTTACAGACACCGTACCAAACGCTATACCACTTTTTCCTTGCAGTTAAAGTGGTAACATATATTGGCGCGTTTTTCGAGTATATGATGACAATTCTAATAAGTACTATTCATAATATATTTTACAAATGTATTACTTGAATATAATAAATCACTGATAAAAATTTGAAAACTTTTAAGTTTGAAATTTTTTTTTTTGCTTTTAACAATGATGCAAATATTATGTTACAGTAATAAATTTCCTGTATTTTTATAACTTTGTAAATATGTATTATAATGTAATTAATTAGCCAGAAAACAAAATAAAGTTTATTAAAAAAAAAAAGGGTACAATACAGATACTTATCCTATAAACAGAAACTATTGTAATAAATTTGTATACTGATACATCCACGAAAATATGTAGTTTTGTTTTTAAAAATCATTTTTATTATATACCCGTCGTTAAATTAATCAATGACGTATGCCAATCTTCAAATAAGCCTAAAAAATAAAAAAAATATTAGATATTAGTAATTTATAAATTGTGTTAAAAAACACAATATAATAATAAAATAAAATAATTTCCCTTAAATTATAAAATAATTTCAAAAGCTAAGCTTTCATCATCAGTAGCAAAAGTTAAAACTAAAGTAAACTATAATGTAAAAATATTCAAATAACCTAACGAACTCAAGAGTTCATTTATCATTCTATCTTGGTTATTATGTGGAGAAATATCATGGCCATTAAATGTGATCTTGGATCGTTCCAAATTACATTCATTTAAATAAACTCGCATTTGTTTTCCGGTAATGGTGCCACTAAATTTAACTTTATCAGTTGTATTCGCCAGTAATTTGAAAAACTTGCACGATTTAATGGTACAGTTGTGTAGTTGAATTTTTTTCAGATTAGGACAAAGTTGTAGTATTTTGCATATCGTTGCTGCAGGCAAGCATTCTTGCTGTTGTGATCCGCAGCAATTTTGCATGTTTAGTTCTTCAATCTGTTTGTTTGCTTTTGATATCTGAAATATTAATTATTTCTCACATAAAAGGCTTTAGGTATTTAGTATGTACAATGCAGTTTTGGTGCCTACGTTGATGTATGGTAGTAAATGATGGGTTTGGTTGCAAAAACATAAACGAAAAATGACTGCTGTGGAAATGAGATTTTTACGTGGGGTATGTGGTGTAAATAGGAAAGATCGGGTACAAAATAGATTAGTGTATGATGAGTGTGAGAATGAAAAAAATGTTGTAGCAAAATGAACGTTTGGTTAAAAAAAAGTACTCAATTATATACATTGTGTCTAAAGAATTTTGTATACAATGGATGTTATTACAAGTTCTTTTTTGGGAATACTAAAAGAGCTGATTTTGGCAATACTAAAAATTCTTTTACATATGCAATTCTGAAAATTTTGTTTTAAAATTGAAAGCCCAGATAGAATAACCCGACATGCGCTCGAAACTTGACCCAGGTAGAGGACAAAATAACATTTTTTTAAGTTATCCGAAATTTATTTTAAAAATATCATCGTGTGCAGCATTGAAGAACACATTGATTTCTATAAGAAATTTTTTAATCCGACATTTTTATTCCAAGAAAAAAAATAAAAACGAATTTTTTTTGTTGCACTATTTTAAGGTAAATTCAATGTTTTTTAAAACTTAAATCGCGATAAATGATATTAAATATTAACGAAACTTGCAGATTTTTTCTGATGTGTACTCAGAATTATTTAGCGATTCTGATGGTTACACTGACATATATAAGTAACGATAATTTGTTACTAAAAATTTAATGTAAACAAAAAATCATAAAAAAGCACGTTTTTTTAGCTTCGGATTGAAAAAGTGAGTAACGAAAGTTACGCTACGAATAACTTTGAGTGAGAAAGTTGTTTTTTAATATAAAAGGAAGTTTTTGTGCAAAGTTGCAAGTCAATTGGTTGAATATTTTTTAAGATACAACAATTTGAATCTCAGATACATAAATGTCTCGCGCGCGGCGTTTACTGCGGCGTCTAGCGGCAGTATATGTCAGTGTAACCATCAGAATCGCTAAATATTTCTGAGTACACATCAGAAAAAATCTGCCAGTTTCGTTAATATTTAATATCATTTATCACGATTTAAGTTTTAAAAAACATTGAATTTACCTTAAAATAGTGCAACAAAAAAAATTCGTTTTTATTTTTTTTCTTGGAATAAAAATATCGGATTAAAATGAATTTCGGACAACTTTTTTTTTTTTTTTATACTTGGACTTTGGCCGGTCGAGTTTCGAGCGCATGTCGGGTTATTCTATCCGGGCCTTCAATTTATGGCGATTCATATGCGCTAAAAAATTTGAAATTTAGAATAAAATTATGAAATTTATAAAAACTGTCAAATATTGAGAATAAATTTAAGATCCGAATCTCAAATCCGAATATCGGTTCCAGATATCGGATCTGAATCTCCTATCTGAATATCGGTTTCGGATATCGGATCCGAATCTCCTATCCGAATATCGGTTCCGTATTCCAAAACCGGATATCGGATTCGAATCTCCTATCCGAATATCGGTTCCGGATATCGGATCCGAATCTCAGATCCAAATATCAGTTCCGGATGTCAAATCCGAATTTCTTATCCGAATATCGGTTTCGGATATCGGATCCGAATCTCCTATCCGAATATCGGTTCCGGATATCGGATCCGAATCTCCTATCCGAATATCGGTTCCGGATCCCAAATCCGGATATCGGATCCGAATCTCAGATCCGAATATCGGTTTCGGATCTCAGAACCGAATATCGGTTCCGGATCTCAAATCTGGATATCGGATTCGAATCTCAGATTCGGATATCGGATCCGGATATCAGATCCGGATGTCAGATCCTGATCTTAAATTATTCAAGAATCGGATATTCGGATATCCGAATCTTTTTAGATCCGGATATCCGGATCCAATTTTTTCAAATATTGACAGCACTAGTACAAAGTCTATCAAAACTATTTAAACATAATCAAAAATAGAAAAACTGACTTGTTCTAAAATAATGGTACCATCAAATCGGTCTTCTACTTGCAATGTTTTTAGCCTGCCGTCAGCCATTTTCAACCAGTTAAGAAGTGTTTTTGTTGGCACTTCTTTCCCAGCAATAATCTGGCGATAGAATGATGACGAATTTGTAATGTTGTGCCATCTCGATGAGACTAAACGTACGTTATTATACAAATCTGTTTGAGGTAGGTATTTGAATATTTCCATTAAAATTTCGTTGGGAATATGTTCTATTGTGTTTGCTTGAATGTTTTTTGAAGATTTGAATGTTGTTGTGTTCTTTAAACGCGTATCTGATAATTTTTCTGAACTAGAATTTCGATTTGATTTAGTTGGAGTCATTTTAGAATTTTTGTTTAATTTGACGTATAATTTTGAAATAATTTAAAAACGTATGAATATATGTTGATATGCTTACCATAGCTACATTTTCTTTCATTTATTTAAAACTATGTACAAAATGTTTTCTATTCTTCACAGTGGCGTAGCGTGAGTTTTCGCCGCCCGGGGCCGACCGGAAATTCGCCGCCCCCCTATTTTAATTATTTCGTTGTTTACCGCCAAAAGTGAATTTTTTTCAGATTTTCATGAGCAAATTTTGAAAAAAATCTTATTTTGAAAAAAATTCCAAGGATACCCAGTCGAGATATTTTCAAAAATTCAGTTTCTAGGTTTTTCTGCTACACTCTAAAAAATATATTTGCTGTTGTAACAAAAATTTAGTTATGGTAACTCAAAATTTTTAGTGGAAATTCTCACAGCAAAAATATTTGCAAAGAAGGCAAATTTTTTTTAGCTAGTTTCTTTTTTGCTATGACAGCAAAATAATATTTGTTACACGTAAAGTTCCTTAGCAAATATAAATTTGTTATGACAACAAAAAAATATTAGCTACTTTAACAAACTTAAATTTGCTGTGGACGAAGTAAGATTATTTGTTGCAGAATTTATAGGTTAGAATTGACATAAAATTAATAGGCCACTAAAAGTCTAATCAAAAGCAATTACAACCATAACTAAAAATATCAATTCTATACCTTGTATATTTAGTTATGATCACAATGCATCAAGATGTGACTTATCACGTATATCACCCATTAATTTCATATCAATGTGAAATTAATGAAAATAATGAAAATAAAGTTTTTATTTTACAAAAAATAATTATACATCTATGTACAAACAGCCATTTGAATAAGTTTTACAAAATGTAGGAAAGATATCGTATAATTCTTTAAATTCTTTATAAATAAATTTATTAGTTTTTAGTACCTCATAGGCGTTTATATGACTATAAAGCTCTACTGTTTTTAAAACCGTAAAAATAAAAGAACATTTATTATTATTATTTACAAGTATATAATTTATAACACCATAAATAGGTAATAAATCATCCATACCAATTAACAGAACCAAATTTGGTTCATATTTGACATTATTTATTTTAATCCATTTGGTTACGCAACATATGCTAAATTCTTCAGGTATTTTATATTAGTATATACCATCATTTTTTGACGTACTGGAGAATAAATCACCTTCGATATATGAAATTGGTAAACTAGGACATATTTCCGTATCATCAGAACACATCTAAAAAATTACTCAGTTTAAATTAAAATAAATTCAACTTTTCTTTATATTTCAATGTAATTATTTACCGTTGTAGAAGATGACATCTCTGGTTGTAATTTGAAATTTGCAAATTTGTTTAAAAATTTCATTCTGGGCCCAATTTTAGGAATCAATTCTTTGATCACGTCATCAGTTAATAATGGAAATGATGTTTCGTCGATGTCATTGTCTGAGTATAATAATATTATATTAATATAGAACAAAAAAGTACACGCCACTAAACATAACCTATAATGTTAAAAATAAGACATTGAACTTACCATCGAAAATATCGATGTACTCCTCAAACCCCCAGTTTCGTAACATATTTTTAATATATTCACACATTACTGAATAAATGAAAAACAACATAAAACACCATAAATATGCGAATTCAGATTGCATCAGATAGAACCGATTGCACAATATAAAATACGCCATAAGACGAACACGCGTGGCGGCGTGCCCTGTAACTAATTGAATGTAGCAGAATATACAAATATATTTGTTAAGGGTAATAAAATTGTGGTAATTATAACATATATAAGTTAGTTATTATTACACAAATAATTTAGCCTTTTACAGCAAATAACATATTGTTCATTAATACTAAAATTTTTGTAACTTTAACAAAAATATTTGTTAACAGAGCACATACAAATCAACGAAAACAATTTGTTTTTTACAGCAAATACATATTTGCTTTTATTATCGATTATAATTTTACATTTGTTGTTAGAACTTATATATTAGCTTTAGTTACAAAAAAAATGTTTAACAAATTTTTTTTAGTTCTTGGAACTAAAACATTTTTTAGAGTGTAAACGATGCAATCTAGAATAATGGTTTTTTCACTCAATTATAGTACTCATTATGCCGCATTCTTCCATATTATGCTTATTTTCCTACACCTCATAGTTTTTGAAAAAAAAAAACAAAAATCAAAAAAAAATTCTAGCGCCCAAACGGCACATGCTAGCAATTTAAAACTAGAACCAAATTATATAACTTTTTATTCCCTATCAAAAAGTATTCCAAGTATTTTTCTGAATTGGCGAGCGAACACCCTGTATATTGATCGATATTTTGTAGTTATACTCTTTTTTGTCCATATTTGTTTATATTAAAAATAATGTTGGCAAATTGCTTAAGGGTAGGTTCTCCTCTGAATGACTAAAAAGTATGCAATGTATGGAATTTTTTATTCGCAAATGAAAAAACATAGAAGGAAACAGTTTGGGGATTCGAAAAAATGTTATTTTCGTCTTTATTTTCCAAAATTGTCGTTTCATAAAAAAACAAAATTTTTCGGAAAATTGGCATCACTGGAACAAAATAAAACCACATGACCATCTTGAGCACTAGGTAAATTTATCCCGAAAATTTCATTGAAATCGGTCGAACCGTCTAGGAGGAGTTGCGATCACAAAATTTTGTCTGACGACCGAACGAGCGAGCGAGCGAGCTGACGACGCACATCCATACACCCACATAAACTAAGTTTAGATTCGTCATCTAGAGGCTATATGAAGGATTTCTATACACAATTTTTTTTTTTTGAAAATGTTACAGACACCGTACGAAACGCTAGACCACTTTCCTTGCAGTTAAAGTGGTAAAAAAAAAAATTGTATAGAAATCCTTCATATAGCCTCTAGATGACGAATCTGAACTTAGTTTATGAGGGTGTATCGATGTGCGTCGTCAGCTCGCTCGCTCGCTCGGTCGTAAGTCAAAATTTTGTGGCCGCAACTCCTCCTAGACGGTTCAACCGATTTTAATGAAATTTTCAGGATAAATTTGTCTAGTGCCCAGGATGGTCATGTGGTTTTGGTTTGTTCCAGTGATGCCAACTTTCCGAGAAAAAAATTACTAAAGTTTTTAAAAAATTCATATTGGCTACGTTTTTTATCCGATTTTGATCAAATTTTTAGAAAAGATTTCCCTAATGCTCCCATTAATTATATAATTTTATTAATATCCAATGTTGCCAACTTTCCGAGAAAAAAATTACTAAAGTTTTAAAATTTTTATTATGGCCATGATATTTAACCGATTTTACTCAAATTTTCACAAAAGATTCTCCTAGTATTCATATAATTTATGTAATTTTAACAATATACAGTGTTGCCAACTTTCCGAGAAAAAAATTACTAAAATTTTTAAAAATTCATTATGACGACCATTTTATTTAATCGATTTTAATCAAATTTTAATAAAAGTTTCTCCTAGTGCCTAAATAAATTATGCAATTTTAACAAAATACAGTGTTGCTAACTTATCGAGAAAAAAAATCACAAAAATTAAAAAAAAATAATTATGGCTACATTATTTATTCGATTTTGATCAAATTTTCAGAAAAGTATCTCCTAGTGCCCACATAAATTATAATATTATTAAAATGCAGTGTTGCCAACTTTCCGAGAAATGTCAAAGTGGTCTATATATGGGTTTACCCATATACTTCTAATCTTGTTATAATAGGTATCTATTTTATAATAATATTATTATATGTATGGTTATGGAAGAATATGGCCAGATTTGTTATTTAAAGAAAAGAAAAAAAAAGAAAAATATGTATCTGTGATTTTTTCATGATAGATACCAAATCACATATTTTGTAATGTACAACGCATCTTACGTTTTTTTTTAATTTTTTTCTCGAAATTTTTTTAGTTTTGTAATGAAAAATTTAGAATTGATGTTAAGCTAATATTAGTATATAACTTACATAATGCCAATAAATATACAAAATTATTCTTGTTTTTTTTTTGTTACACTATTATAATCTGCTCGGAAATTAACTGACAGTCGAAGAAAAGTAAGGAGAAATTAAATCAAATATGTATATTTTTCATTAAAAAAAAAATGAAAAATTTGCCATTGAAAATAACAAATAATGCACATAACCATGACAGCATATATTTATTTATACATATATTTATTTATTTTCGAAATCGTTTATTAAACTACAAATTCCTGTTTCCAAAATGCCGAGTTTTAAAAAACCTAATTGCAATAATCTACCAAAGAATAAAACATTAAAAACAAAACGATTTAAAAATCAAACACGATTTGACGATCTGCCCAACGAAATGATTTCGCATATATTCTCTTATATTCCGAAGACAGATCTGTATCGTAATGTACAGTCTGTAACACCAAGATGGTACAATATATCAAACAGCCCATCATTATGGAGACGTATCGATGCAAGAAGACAAGTACCTACACATGTATTACTTAAATGGCTTAAAAAAGCGACAAATTTGAAAATATTGAACCTATCGGAACGGAAGGATTGCGATTTAAACGAAGTAAGTTAGCTAAAACTGTACGGTTATGTAATCGATTTACACATACCGTTAATTTTACACATTTTATGAATGTAAATCACAAAATTTTTGGCACAGTCTTCTTCGGAAATTTAGATTCCTAACTTATAAAAATAATCAATATATTTCAGATATCGAAATGGAATAAAACTGTCGAAGAAATTAGTATTGTCCACTGCTGGGGTTCGAATGAAAAAAGAATCTTGTGTAGCAAACCTTTATGTAATTTGATTCGTCGTTGCAATTGTCTACGTAAAATTGCACTACAGTGCTACGAAACATTAACGAGGACTTTTTTCCGATTACTAGCGACCAAAGAGAATAGTAAGGTTCAATTGCACGGCGATATCCATGTTTCACATTTGAGACAGTATTTAAATGGATTAAAAGAGGCGGCGGATGATAATGCTTTACTAACGTTTCGGGCAGAAGAACATGACGGTCGTGTTTCTAATTTAGACGAAGACCAACTGATTGATTTCATTCTATCGCACCGGGAGGCCAACAAATTTTACATTTTACATACTGAAACAAACCGTATATATATTATTAATTGGTAGATTATATTTCTATAGTATACATTTCAAAATTTTTGAGTATGTTATTGTAAAAATATATTTAAATTGTACAAAAATAAATTTTATGTTTTTATTTTCCGATTTTTTTTTTTTAAATGCCAAAGAAATCATTTTTTTGAATTTTTTTATACGTCGCAACTTACATATACAATCATAAATTAATAATGTGATTTTTAAAGTTAGTTTATGATTATTAAATATGAATAATAAAAATCAAAATATGAATAATTTAGGGAAAAAAAATCACTTAAATATCTGTTTTTAATTTATAACAAACAAAAAAAAACAAACAAATATATACAGAGCGAGTGTAATATCTGGAACTATCGCAATAAATCTTTTATTAAACGTTTTTGAAAAAAATCCTCGAGCACGTCAATTTTTATCTTAAATGAGACATATTTTACTGTAATCGTCACTTAAAGATTGTCTTTTGTTTTTGAGTTATGAAGTAAGCGATAATTTTTTTAAATGGAAACCTATATTTTTTATTATTGATTTTGGTAGTACTTTTTATTCCGTTTCCAACCATATAAAATTTTAAATATGTTATATTTGAAAAAAAATTGGGAAAAATAATCTTAAAGTTTAAATATTAAAAACTAATTAAATTGGCAAAATGAATCTAGTTATTAGTGTATAAAACAAAAAACATTAGCTACAACTGTGAGAATTATGCAATTTTTAAATTTTTTCAATAAAATAAGTGCTTTTTCCAAATTTACAAAACTATTTTATTAATAAAAATTGTATAATTGATCGAAAAACAGAGAAAAAGCAAAATAATAACACATTTTATTTTGACATTTATAAATTGTATAATTCTGACAGTTGTAGCTAATGTTTTTAGTTTTATACACTAATAACTAAATTCATTTTGCCAATTTAATTAGTTTTTAATATTTAAACTTTAAGATTATTTTTCTCAATTTTTTTCAAATATAACATATTTAAAATTTTATATGGTTGGAAATGGAATAAAAAGTACTACCAAAACCAATAATAAAAAATATAGGTTTCCATTTAAAAAAATTATCGCTTACTTCATAACTCAAAAACAAAAGACAATCTTTAAGTGACGATTACAGTAAAATATGTCTCATTTAAGATAAAAATTGACGTGTTCGAGGATTTTTTTCAAAAACGTTTAATAAAAGATTTATTGCGATAGTTCCAGATATTACACTCGCTCTATATATATATATATATATATATATATATATATATATATATATATAAAAAAATATATTTTTACGATTTTTTTTGTTAACATTTCTGAGAATAAAAAGGAGCATTTCAATTTCAAAAATAGTAACTAAATAAATGGAAAAAAGTATATTTGACATACCTAAAATACAATTAACAAGATTAGAAGTATATGGGTAAACCCATATATAGACCACTTTGACATTATCACATAAATGATAAGAAATAGGAATAAAAAAATTTTTCACCGAAAGTTGGCAACATTGTATTATGATAATATATAATATTGTAGGCGCTAAAGGTATCTTCTGTAAAAATTTGATTAAAATCGGATAAATAATGCGGACATTACAAATTTTTTGAAAATTATTTTTTTTTTTTCAGAAAGAATTTTTAGTAAAAAATTGATTAAAATATGTTAAATAACGTGGTCATAATAAATTTTTAAAAATTTTAGTAATTTTTTTCTCAGAAAGTTGGCAACACTGTACTTTGTTGTAATTATTTAATTTATATAGCTATCAGAAGAATCTTTTATGAAAATTTAAGCAAAATTGGTTAAACAACATGGCCGTAATAAATTTTTAAAAATTTTAGTAATTTTTTTCTCAAAAAGTTGGCAACACTGTATTTTATTAAAATTACGAAATTGATGTGAGCACTAGGGGAATCTTTCCTGGAAATTTGATCAAAATCGGATAAATAACGTAGCCAATATGAATTTTTAAAAATTTTAGTAATTTTTTTCTTGGAAAGTTGGCATTACTGAAAAAAACCAAAACCACATGACCATCTTGGGCACTAGACAAATTGATCCTGACAATTTCATTAAAATCGGTTGAACCGTCTAGGAGGAGTTATGGCCACAAAATTTTGAATTACGACCGAGCGAGTGAGCGAACGAGCTGACGACGCACACACATACACCCACATAAACTAAGTTCAGATTCGTCATCTACAGGCTATATGAAGGATTTCTATAGAATTTTTTTTGAAAATGTTATTGAATATTTGATCAAAATCGGATAAATAATGTAGCCACAATAAATTTTTAAAAACTTTAGTAATTTTTTTCTAGGAAAGTTAGCATCACTGTATTATATTAAAATTATGTAATTTATGTGGGCACTAGAAAAATCTTCCCTGAAAATTAGATCAAAATCGGATAAATAATGTAGCCACAATGAATTTTTTAAAATTTTAGTAATTTTTTTCTCGGTTAGTTGGCATCACTGGAAAAATCCAAAACCACATGACCATCTTGGGCACTAGGCAAATTTTTCCTGAAAATTTCATTAAAATCGGTTGAACCGTCTAGGAGGAGTTGCAATCACAAAATTTTGTCTGAGGACCGAGCGAGCTGACGACGCACATCCATACACCCATATAAACTAAGTACAGATTCGTCATGTAAAGGCTATATGAAAGATTTCTATATAATTTTTTATTTTTGAAAATGTTACAGACACCGTACCAAACGCTATACCACTTTTTCCTTGCAGTCAAAGTGGTAACATATATTGGCGCGTTTTTCGAGTATATGATGACAATTCTAATAAGTACTATTCATAATATATTTTACAAATGTATTACTTGAATATAATAAATCACTGATAAAAATTTGAAAACTTTTAAGTTTGAAATTTTTTTTTTTGCTTTTAACAATGATGCAAATATTATGCTACAGTAATAAATTTCCTGTATTTTTATAACTTTGTAAATATGTATTATAATGTAATTAATTAGCCAGAAAACAAAATAAAGTTTATTAAAAAAAAAAGGGTACAATACAGATACTTATCCTATAAACAGAAACTATTGTAATAAATTTGTATACTGATACATCCACGAAAATATGTAGTTTTGTTTTTAAAAATCATTTTTATTATATACCCGTCGTTAAATTAATCAATGACAAATGCCAATCTTCAAATATACCTAAAAAATAAAAAAAATATTAGATATTAGTAATTTATAAATTGTGTTAGAAAACACAATATAATAATAAAATAAAATAATTTCCCTTAAATTATAAAATAATTTAATAAGCTAAATACCCATTTCAAAAGCTAAGCTTTCATCATCAGTAGCAAAAGTTAAAACTAAAGTAAACTAACACAAGTATATAATGTAAAAATATTCAAATAACCTAGCGATCTCAAGATTCTATCTATCATTCTATCGTCGTTATACCAACGACGGCGACGTCTGTTATATCGAGAAATAACATGGCCATTAACTGTGTGGTTGCGTTCTTCCAAATTAAATTCTTTTAAATATGCCCTCATTTGCTTGCCGGTAATGGAGCCAATATATTGGGGTTGATTAATTGTATTCGCCAGTAATTTAAAAAACTTGCACGATTTAATAGTACAGTTGTCTAGTTGAATTTTCTTCAGATTAGGACAACGTTGTAGTATTTTGCATATCGTTTTAGCTGGCAAGCATTCTTGCTGCAGTGATCCGCAGCAATTTTGCATGTTTAGTTCTTCAATCTGTTTGTTTGCTTTTGATATCTGAAATATTAATTATTTCTCACATAAAAGGCTTTAGGTATTTAGTATGTACAATGCAGTTTTGGTGCCTACGTTGATGTATGGTAGTAAATGTTGGGTTTGGTTGCAAAAACATAAACGAAAAATGACTGCTGTGGAAATGAGATTTTTACGTGGGGTATGTGGTGTAAATAGGAGAGATTGGGTACAAAATAGATTAGTGTATGATGAGTGTGAGAATGAAAAAAATGTTGTAGCAAAATGAACGTTTGGTTAAAAAAAAGTATTCAATTATATACATTGTGTCTAAAGAATTTTGTATACAATGGATGTTATTACAAGTTCTTTTTTGGGAATACTAAAAGAGCTGATTTTGGCAATACTAAAAATTCTTTTACATATGCAATTCTGAAAATTTTGTTTTAAAATTGAAGGCCCAGATAGAATAACCCGACATGCGCTCGAAACTTGACCCAGGTAGAGGAAAAAATAACATTTTTTTAAGTTATCAGAAATTTATTTTAAAAATATCATCGTGTGCAGCATTGAAGAACACATTGATTTCTATAAGAAATTTTTTAATCCGACATTTTTATTCCAAGAAAAAAAATAAAAACGAATTTTTTTTGTTGCACTATTTTAAGGTAAATTCAATGTTTTTTAAAACTTAAATCGCGATAAATGATATTAAATATTAACGAAACTCGCAGATTTTTTCTGATGTGTACTCAGAATTATTTAGCGATTCCGATGGTTACACTGACATATATAAGTAACGATAATTTGTTACTAAAAATTTAATGTAAACAAAAAATCATAAAAAAGCACGTTTTTTTAGCTTCGGATTGAAAAAGTGAGTAACGAAAGTTACGCTACGAATAACTTTGAGTGAGAAAGTTGTTTTTTGATATAAAAGGAAGTTTTTGTGCAAAGTTGCAAGTCAATTGGTTGAATACTTTTTAAGATACAAGGATTTGAATCTGAAATACATAAATGTCTCGCGCGCGGCGTTTACTGCGGCGTCCAGCGGCAGTATATGTCAGTGTAACCATCAGAATCGCTAAATAATTCTGAGTATATTTCAGAAAAAATCTGCCAGTTTCGTTAATATTTAATATCATTTATCACGATTTAAGTTTTAAAAAACATTGAATTTACCTTAAAATAGTGCAACAAAAAAAATTCCTTTTTAATTTTTTTCTTGAAATAAAAATATCGGATTAAAATGAATTTCGGACAACTTTATTTTTTTTTTTTATACTTCGACTTTGGCCGGTCGAGTTTCGAGCACATGTCGGGTTATTCTATCCGGGCCTTCAATTTATGGCGATTCATATGCGCTAAAAAATTTAAAATTTAGAATAAAATTATCAAATTTATAAAAACTGTCAAATATTGAGAATAAATTTAAGATCCGAATATCGGTTCCAGATATCGGATCCGAATCTCCTATCCGAATATCGGTTCCGGATAACGGATCCGAATCTCAGATCCGAATATCGGTTCCGGATGTCGGATCCGAATTTCTTATCCGAATATCGGTTTCGAATATCGGATCCGAATCTCCTATCCGAATATCGGTTCCGTATTCCAAATCCGGATATCGGATTCGAATCTCCTATCCGAATATCGGTTCCGGATATCGGATCCGAATCTCAGATCCAAATATCAGTTCCGGATGTCAAATCCGAATTTCTTATCCGAATATCGGTTTCGGATATCGGATCCGAATCTCCTATCCGAATATCGGTTCCGGAAATCGGATCCGAATCTCCTATCCGAATATCGGTTCCAGATCCCAAATCCGGATATCGAATCCGAATCTCAGATCCGAATATCGGTTTCGGATCTCAGAACCGAATATGGGTTCTGGATCTCAAATCCGGATATCGGATTCGAATCTCAGATTCGGATATGGGATTCGGATATCAGATCCGGATGTCAGATCCTGATCTTAACTTATCCAAGAATCGGATATTTGGATATCCGAATCTTTTTAGATCCGGATATCCGGATCCAATTTTTTCAAATATTGACAGCACTAGTACAAAGTCTATCAAAACTATTTAAACATAATCAAAAATAGAAAAACTGACTTGTTCTAAAATAATGGTACCATCAAATCGGTCTTCTATTTGCAATGTTTTTAGTCTGCCGTCAGCCATTTTCAACCAGTTAAGAATTGTATTCGTTGGCACTTCTCTCCCAGCAATAATCTGGCGATAGAATGATGACGAATTTGTAATGTTGTGCCATCTCGATGAGACTAAACGTACGTTATTATACAAATCTGTTTGAGGTAGGTATTTGAATATTTCCATTAAAATTTCGTTGGGAATATGTTCTATTGTGTTTGCTTGAATGTTTTTTGAAGATTTGAATGTTGTGGTGTTCTTTAAACGCGTATCTGATAATTTTTCTGAACTAGAATTTCGATTTGATTTAGTTGGAGTCATTTTAGAATTTTTGTTTAATTTGACGTAAAATTTTGAAATAATTTAAAAACGTATGAATATATGTTGATATGCTTACCATAGCTACAGTTTATTTTCATTTATTTAAAACTATGTACAAAATGTTTTCTATTCTCCACAGTGGCGTAGCGTGAGTTTTCGCCGCCCGGGGCCGACCGGAAATTCGCCGCCCCCCTATTTTAATTATTTCGTTGTTTACCGCTAAAAGTAATTTTTTTTTCAGATTTTTATGAGCAAATTTTGAAAAAAATCTTATTTTTCTGCTAAACGATGCAATCTAGAATAATGGTTTTTTCACTCAATTATAGTACTCATTATGTCGCATTCTTCCATATCATGCTTATTTTCCTACACCTCATAGTTTTTGAAAAAAAAAAAAAAAAATCAAAAAAAAATTCTAGCGCCCAAACGGCACATGCTAGCAATTTAAAACTAGAACCAAATTATATAACTTTTTATTCCCTATCAAAAAGTATTCCAAGTATTTTTCTGAATTGGCGAGCGAACACCCTGTATATTGATCGATATTTTGTAGTTATACTCTTTTTTGTCCATATTTGTTTATATTAAAAATAATGTTGGCAAATTGCTTAAGGGGAGGTTCTCCTCTGAATGAATAAAAAGTATGCAATGTATGGAATTTTTTATTCGCAAATGAAAAAACATAGAAGGAAACAGTTTGGGGATTCGAAAAAATGTTATTTTCGTCTTTATTTTCCAAAATTGTCGTTTCATAAAAAAACAAAATTTTTCGGAAAGTTGGCATCACTGGAACAAAATAAAACCACATGACCATCTTGAGCACTAGGTAAATTTATCCCGAAAATTTCATTGAAATCGGTCGAACCGTCTAGGAGGAGTTGCGATCACAAAATTTTGTCTGACGACCGAGCGAGCGAGCGAGCGAGCTGACGACGCACACACATACACCCACATAAACTAAGTTCAGATTCGTCATCTACAGGCTATATGAAGGATTTCTATACAATTTTTTTGAAAATGTTACAGACACCGTACCAAACGCTATACTACTTTTTCCTTGCAGTCAAAGTAGTAATAAACAAACAAAACAAGTTACTACTAGGTAACAAAGTAACTAGATTTAAAAATTTAAAAATTATATAAAACAAGATTAGAAGTATATGGGTAAACCCATATATAGACTACTTTGACATTTCTCGGAAAGTTGGCAACACTGTATTTTAATAATATTATAATTTATGTGGGCAATAGGAGATACTTTTCTGAAAATTTGATCAAAATCGAATAAATAATGTAGCCACAATGAATTTTTTAAAAATTTTGTGATTTTTTTTCTCGATAAGTTGGCAACACTGTATTTTGTTAAAATTGCATAATATATTTAGGCTCTAGGAAAAACTTTTATAAATATTTGATTAAAATCGGTTAAATAAAATGGTCAAAATAAATTTTTTTAAATTTTACTAATTTTTTTTTCGGAAAGTTGGCAACACTGTATTTTGTTAAAATTACATAAATTATATGAATACTAGGAGAATCTTTTGTAAAAATTTGAGTAAAATCGGTTGAATAACATGGCCATAATAAAATTTTTAAAACTTTAGTAATTTTTTTCTCGGAAAGTTGGCAACACTGAAAATTAATAAAATTATGTAATTAATGGGAGCATTAGGGAAATCTTTTCTGAAAATTTGATCAAAATCGGATAAATAACGTAGCCAATATGAATTTTTAAAAACTTTAGTAATTTTTTTCTCGGAAAGTTGGCATCACTGGAAAAAAACAAAACCACATGACCATCTTGGGTACTAGACAAATTTATCCTGAAAATTTCATTAAAATCGGTTGAACCGTCTAGGAGGAGTTGCGGCCACAAAATTTTGACTTACGACCGAGCGAGCGAGCGAGCTGACGACGCACACACATACACCCACATAAACTAAGTTCAGATTCGTCATCTACAAGTTATATGAAGGATTTCTATACAATTTTTTTTTTTTTTTGAAAATGTTACAGACACCGTACCAAACGCTTTACTACTTTTCCTTGCAGTCAAAGTAGTAAAAAGAAAAAAAAATAGTTGTTATTTTGTTATCTAGTAACTTATTTCTATATTTTCTTGTTTATTAACAACCAAATTTTATTAAAATCAGTGCTTTCACACTGATTGATGTTATCTTTTTCTTTATAATTTTCTATTGCTCCTCTTATTAATCTACAGTTAAAATTAGACTTCCTTTAAATACAAATTTATAAATTTTGTAACCTAGTTGCTTATTTTGTTACCTAGTAACTTATTTCTATGTTCTGTTCATTTACTGTAATGTCATTTGTGTAATTTTTCCTGATGATATACGTAGAGTACATCGAAACGTCGATTATTAATAAAAATTAATACAAAATTATATACTATAGCCGTTTTATTTTAATATAATAAATTTTTTACTATGTTAAATATACACATTTAATGGATTACTGAATGTTAATTTCATATCGATAGCTATGTAATAATTTTATATTAAAATAAAACAACTTTAGATTCTAATTCTGTATTAATGATCGACGTTTCGACGAACTCAAAGTCCATCTTTATCAAGAAAATGACGAAGATTTTTTTTACTATGTTAATTTTATAATATTTTGATTTTTATTAACTAATTATTCATACGTATAAAAGTGTGGCACAAACTCTTCTCATTCATTAAAAATAATTCCTTATTAGCATTTGCATATTTTTCAAAAATATTACAAATTATAATAAATATAATAATTTAATAAATAAAATATGTTAAATAAAATGATCAAATAAATATGGTGATGAATAATGCTGTGCTGATAATATAATATTAAATATTGTAAAATTAATGAAAAATTAATTAGTTTACGCGTGCAATGAAAATAAAGCCTTTTAAAGTTCAATATACAACCGCTTCACAATATTGATTAGCTTTGAACTCGGGCTCTAATACCAATATCACAAATTAATTATTAATTTAATTCATTATAAATAATTAATGCACTAGCTTTCACTGATCACTAAATCATGTAATTAAGTATATAAATATATTATCTCGCTTATAAACATACTAAATAACATAAATTGACAGAAATTTGTCTGCCAATGTGGATAATTTATCAATTTATTTATAAAATTCTATTAAATAAAATCTACTTTTAAAGCAGATTAAAATTTTACTATTTTTTTTTAACTAAAGTATACAGGAATAAAACGGCTTTATTCGTAGGTTGGGTTCGTCGAAACGTCGATTATCAATAAATATTAATACATAACTATAACCTAAAACCGTTTTATTCTAATATAATAAATTCTAAAAGAATTTTACCACGTTAAAGTATAGAGATACAAAACATGACATTTTTTATTGTATTAATATCCCATTTAGAAATCATATTTCTCTAATTTGCAATTTTTTTTTTTAAATTTAAAAATAATTACATTTTTTGAGATTTGAATCTGAAAGAGTTAATATGTGTTATATCTTCTAAACCAGTTTAACTATGACCATAATTAGACTTTTTGTTTATCAATATTTTTATGGTAAATAATAATTACATTTTTACATCATCTAAAGAAAATTTGAACTGCTTGAAACAAACCGGAGCGGAATATTAAATTAGTTTCAAACCGTTCCAGTTTTACATACATACATACATACATACACAATCACGCCATGTACCCAAAAGGATGTGGCACAAACTCTTTTCATCATCCCGAAATCAGTCGCCCCCAAACATTCCTATTCAAACAAGCAACTTTCGCTTCATCCACATTCCACAATTCCTCTCATACATGCTCTTTTATTCCTACTACTTGGAAACTTTCGCTCACGCAAGCCACTTTCTCAATCATCTACCACTCCAACTACTCATCGGACGTCCACCTGCAAACGTATACCATCAAAATCATTCAAATAAATCTTTTTAACCAAACGTTCATTAGACATTCGCTCAACATGTCCTGTTTTAATTTATATTAAACCGAAACGAAAATATTGGAAACCGCAAATCGAATCAATTTTTCTAGCGGTCTGCAACTTTGGTTCAAACAATTTCACAATTTAAACTAGAATCCTACAATGTCCAATAACATAATTCCTGCTCATCGTCTCAAAAATTCGTCGCTTCGCTTAAGCCCCATAAATTATGTAAGTATGAAACATTTGGTACGCCATAACTATAACACACCCACAACACTCGCGGCTTTCTCCCAGGCGATTTACGGGCCTGACCCCAGTTCTGTCTGCTGTATGCGTGTGCAGTGGCGTAGCCAGAAACTTGCCATCGGGGGGTTACTAATATTAATCAATAAAGATAATACTATAATTTGTATAAAAAATAAAGAAAACTGTCAAAACAGTCAAAAACAGTCAAAACAGTCAAAAACAGTCAAAACAGTCAAAAACAGTCAAAACAGTCAAAAACAGTCAAAACCTTGTGAAAAACAATCATAATCTTGTGAAAAACTTCATAATCTTGTAGAAAAACAAACATAATCTTGTCAAAAACAGACATAATCTTGTGAAAATCTTCATAATCTTGTAAAAAAACAGTCAAAACCTTGTAAAAAACAATCTTAATTTTATGAAAAACTTCATAATCTTGTAAAAAACAAACATAATCTTGTCAAAAACAGACATAATCTTGTGAAAAACTTCATAATCTTGTAAAAAACAGTCAAAACCTTGTGAAAAACAATCTTAATCTTGTGTAAAACTTCATAATCTTGTAAAAAACTGTCATAACCTTGTAAAAAACAAACATAATCTTGCAAAACAGTCATAATCTTGTGAAAAACTTCATAAGCTTGTAAAAAGCAGTCATAACCTTGTGAAAAACAGTCATAATCTTGTGAAAAACTTCATAATCTTGTAAAAAAACAGTCATAACAGTCATAAAATAAAGAAAATTATTTTTATAAAAATCAAAGTAAAATAACATATTTCATATTTCACATACGTATGTTTTTAGTAGTTCAGGTTCTTGGGAGGGGGGGGGGTTCCAACCCCCCCCCCCCCCCCTGACACCCCCTGGCTACGCCACTGTGCGTGTCCTACATTTAGCAGCCAGCAGTTCGTGTATGGAGCCGTTGTACACAGTACGAGGGCATCGTGGCAGAGTGCACAGACAGAATGCATCCGATGATGCGCGGTGCTGAGCAAGGAAAGGGCCTCACTGCAACCGATGCAAGCTATCAGGAGACCATGTGCATTTTGGTAGACAAGAAATATAGTACATTGCTGCGTTTCATGTTTGATTACTTGGTTTACGGTTGTGCATCAGTGGATGGTAATGGGAATGTTGGTAGATTTCGTGTTTAGAATATTTTTGGATCAATGATCTTTTCTTTACTAATGTAAACTAGTAATAGAGTTGTTAGACTGTAATTATAACTAGCTGAAGTATACTGTAAAAAATAAATAGCAAAATTACAGAAAAATAATTGTAAAATTTTACTATAAAAAATCTGTAATTTCATTTTACTATACATATTCTGTATTTCTACCTAAAAATTCTGTAATTTTTATATAATTCATAATAATCACACAAAGTAAGTAAGAAATGACCTAATAAGTATGTAAAATTGATTACTTTTTGCAAATTACATCACATACTTAATGTAGAATTACATATTGTTAGTATAACTTCTTAAATTATGTAAAATTACAGCTTGCATATTAATATCTGTAATATCAAAATAATGAGTCTTAGTACATATTGTATGTAGTAATACTAATGAAATATTTAAAGTGTAATTCATTCGTTTCAAAATACATTCCTTTATGTAAATTTAGAAATGTATGTAATTATATCAACAATAATATTACAGAACTAAAAATATATTATCAATTTATGGAAAATTCTTGACAACAAATTTACTAAAGTTCTGTAAATCTATAATACTAAAAAAAGATTTTATTAAAAAACTGTAATATTATATACATCCATCCCGTTGGTAATATCATATTATATAATGTTTGTAATAGTTCTGATATTATGTATTTTTAAACAATTATGTAAAATTACAGCAGTTGAGTAATTATACCTAGAAATTATAGTGTCTCATAATTTGAAGGTAAAATTACATAAGTTTTTTTTAGTGTTGTCAGACTGAAATTATAACTAGTTGAAATATCTAGCATTGCTAGGGTGTTATAAGTTTAATTCTTTTACAAAATAGTAATATTTTTTGACACATCTTATTGCATTCACTGTTTTTTTTTCTCAGATTATTAATTAGTATTAAATTTAATTTACAATATTACATCTGATATACAGGTAGTAGACCAGTGATACACTGTAAAAAAGTTGCCATTTTAGATAAAAACCACAGTAAAAAAATTACATATTATTTCAGCAAAACGATAAATTTTCTGTAAAAATAATAGAATTTTGTAATTTTAAGTAAAATAATTAATTTACCATATTATATATGTTTTCTTACCAAAAAAAGTAAGTAATAAACATAGTTTATATTTATATAATGTAAAAAATTTCCTGTGTCGTCTGTAAATTTACATATTAAACTGATGTAAATCAAGTTGCCCCAAGTTTTTATGTAAAATTACCGAATTTTTTTACAGTGTACGTACAGCAGTTATAGTATTAAAATAATCTTTCATTCCTAACACTTTTATTTCAAAATTAAAAAAAGGTCTAGTACAGAATTCAATTCTTTTAATGAACAATCTACATGAAATTATATCAGTAAATTTTATTTTATATTCTACTGTTGCAAGCAAAAAATTTATATCTCGTATATTCCTTCCTAACACATTAAATTATAAATCATAACAGTTACATATATACAAAAATATAATATATATCCATTTTTTTATAATTCAGCCATTATTCTTCTGCAAGTAAAATAAATTAAATTTTATCATTCCAATTCGAAACTTTTCACACAAAGCAAAAAACCAAAATATAATACATTAGAGACAATCAAATGAGCATAAAACAATTATCAACCTTTTTATCCATTTGACCAAAAATCCAGCCAACAATTCAGCACGACTAAAGTGCGTTTTAGTCTCTTTCAATAAAAGTCCAACCAGGACACTACAATGGCTTCCCTCGACAGTCCGAATCGGCCATTGTTCACTGTTCCAACCAAGGGGTCAGGCCGTTCGCGATTCTTTTCAAATGAATTGTCAGTTTTTTTTTTATTTCTTCCCACCCGACTGGTGTTATCTAAAGTTAGAAAAGATTTCCTGCAATGAATTATTCACCAAACAAAAAATTGATCAGGAAAAAATTCTCCCTCTCTCTCTCGGCTCGCTCCGGCAAATGATTGATGCTCCAGTTCACCCCGGAATCCGGACTTTACAAGATTCCGGGGCCGAACGTCACGTGCGAACTGGTATCGGATTACAGCAAGTGTTTGTTATCCTTGTAAGTGCGACTGAAATGTTGCTTTTTTTCCTTTGTTTTTACTATTTTCGGATTTTGTCTACGCTGAACAACGTGGTGGCAGTAAAATGCAAGTGCAGTAAACGTTAGGGTTTTGTTTCACGAGCTTATTTCAGCTTTTGCTGAACAGTCGTTTACATAATAAGCTTCGAAATGTTGAAATTGTACCAGGAAAATTTTCTAAGTTATATATTCGTTAAAAGTTAAGTAGTTAATAAAAGTATATTTTTGTTTTAACGATTATTGTAGTATTTAGCGAAATTGTATTAATTAATAATGTAATTTTATCAATTGATTTTATTGTAATTTTATTGAATTGATTCAAAATAAAATTATAAATTAGTTCATTTAATTTACAATTAATAATTATTTAAACAAAAAAAATTATAATATATCATGTTTTTAAAACGGACTAAAAAATATAAAATAATTTCTCCTAGCCCATACAGATTTATAACCCCATACAGATTCCTACCCCAATACAGATTGTTCTGAAAATTTGTGATTGTGAATTTTTAGTAGCTATGACAATACTTGTAAGGTTTAAAACGAAAAACGCGAGGCGCATGCAATAGATAATGTGTGTTCTGTATTTTCTGTAGGTAGTTTCTGTATTTTAAGAAAAATATTTGCTAAATACACGAATGTACGAAATTCGTAAATACGGCACAAGATAAAAATTAATATTTCAAATATTATTAATTAATTAGTTAATTAATTAATTAATCCAGTTCTGAGCTATGTATAAAGTTTCAAATCTCTAGCTTATCGGAAAATTAGTTTAAAATTGATTTCAAAATTTGTATCAAACAGACAAACAGAAAGAAAGCGAGTTAATAAAAACGTGTTAAAAAAAGAAATAAGAAAAACTAAGAAGAATTTTTATCTCATGTTAAAAATAAAAGAATTATCTTCCTCAAAATTATTTTACCCCAAACATTTTTGCTCATAACTTTTTCATTATTTACGTTACGCCGAAAATTAATAATAGTTATAAAGAATCGCATCATCTACAAAAAAGATTTTGTTAAACTCACGGTTACGGGGATAAATAAAAAAAATAATTTCAACCTTATTTTAAAGATAGCGGTCAAAATTAATAATAGTTATAAAGAATCGCATCATCTACAAAAAAGATTTTGTTAAACTCACGGTTACGGGGATAAATAAAAAAAATAATTTCAACCTTATTTTAAAGATAGCGGTCAAATGACAAACACCCCCAGTCCCAAAACTCAATTTTACATTCACAACCAACCCCCTTAGGAAGCCCCAAAAAAATCGTACCCAAAATAAATAATCCATTGTATAATACTCCTATAATTTATTAAAATTATTTTAACATCAAGCGAGAAAACAAGCAACATTCCAAAGTGTTTACAATGTAACGTTAAATTTACAAAATATCCTAATAACGATTCAGTTAAATTTACTGCATGAATTACGTGCTGGCAATTAAAATCAACAACTAATTGAAACCGTTGAAATAAAGTCAGTAATCCGTAAAAATCCGAAAAATAATAGCTACACATTTTGTATCATTAAGCCCACGTTTTTTGTAAACATTATTTCTGAATAATAATAGACAAGCGTAATTCTAAAAGTTTTTTTTTTTTGCGCTGCATAAGAAATTTGGCCACCAAAAAAAAAAATCTATATTAAAAAAGTTTTAAGTCAGTAGAGAAAGAATAAAAAAAGATAAAATTAATTCTCTTTCCGTTCCAGAATAAATACACATTCCAGTGTCATTTAAATTTCTTTTCGCTACAGAAAATGTCACGCCTGGAGGCTAAAATATGTACGAAGTCGAAAAAGCGACGCCTTGGCATAAAATGAGCATTTGGTTTCAAAATGCGTACGACATTTTACATTATTTTCTTACAGAGTTACAAAGAAAATAATTGCGAAACACATTTGGAAAAAGATTGGTCATGATTGGGTATTATGTGTAGTATTTATTTTATTTTCATGTACTATTAATTATTAACATTATAAAGTAATTATATATTATTCAGCGAACATAATAATGACACCTATGAAACATAAAAATATAGTTTAGACTAAAAAATTATTGTTGTAGATTTCAATGGGGTCGTTGCACATTTTTTTAAAAATTTATTTAATCAAAAATATACATTAAAATATCTATGTAGCTACATGTTTCATTATTTATATATAAATAGGAAAATAGATTTTAAAATTAAGTAAATGCAAATTTTGAATTTGCTCGTCGTGATGTAATAGTGTATCAGCAAGTATTCAGCGCCTATTGCGGTAAAAACAAAACAGTGTTGCCTATATCTGTTACATAAATTTGTGCTACACTGTAAAAAAAAACTAATTTACACCAGTTTTACAAACACCACAAGAAAATTTTTGCTTTTTCGAAAAAACAAACATACAATTGGTTTGAATTATTTTTACAAATTGGTATAAAACACTTTTCACTGATTGTGAGTGCAACGAATCAATTCAAAATACATAATTTATTATAATATATTAACAGTGACAAGTAAAAATTAAACGAAAACTGTTGAGTAATGAATGTTTCAAATTTTGATTGATTAAAAAGTGTAAAAATTAATTTAAGATGTAACTAACAAATTACACTAATCAAAAATATTTTTTTATGAAACACGTTCCTGTAACTAAAATAAAATTATTAAAAATGTTTATTGACAAGAATATATTTTTACAAAAAAATTTTCAAAAATTAGGAAAATTAATTAGATATCATTCTATAAGAAAAAAAGACTCCATTTGTATTAAATTTAATCCGTGTTATACTGTTATAATTTAGTAAAAAATGTACAATTTTGCTGTAAATCTGGAAACCAATAATGATTTAAAAAATGGTAATAATATTTAAAAATTTCCACATTCATGTAAAATTTAATATTACTGCAGCAGTAGGTGCATTTGTTTTTTAGATAATATACTAAACTTTTTGTTCAAACTTTTATATTAGCTTGTGTAAATTATTAAACTTAAATATTAAAAATTTAAACTAATTATACACCGCAAAATTTTTAATTTTTTCTCAACTTACTTAATATTTCAAAAAATAAAATTTTAATTAAAACACGTTTATGTATAACTGAATAATTAAAAGTATTTTTATATTTCTTTATTTATAAGTAAATTTGTAAATCATGGTATAATAAAACTTTTCAAATATTTTACATAGACAACTTTTAAACTATCTCTACGGAAGTAAATATACTTATTTCACAACATTTCTGATAGTTAAGAACATTTTGAAACACATAAAATAAATTTATAGTTAACTATAAAAAAACTTTGACGCAGAACTTCATATTCAGCTGCAGATATACATCAAAATTCAATTGTAGTAAGTTTCTGTCAGAATGCAATAGAAAATAAAATAGAATTTTTGAAACTTTAAATATTTTTTGCTATATTTCATGAATACCTTATACGAGTATTTCCTCGTTTCTTTTTTTATAAAAAAGTAACTTAATGTTCAAAGTGAAACTTAGGCACATCAAAATTTTTGATCGATGATTCTTATACTTTTGCCAATTTATAGGAAATCTTTCTGCAGATTGTAAATGTTTGTTTTCTTGAAAAATCAAATCTTTAAATAAAATTTAACTTTTTGTTTATGATAATACGAAATATTTATTTTATTTATTTACTGTATTAATATTTATTTATAATCGCGACGTTTCGACGAACTCAGCGTCCGTCTTCATGAGAAAAACTGATACAAATGACATTACATTAATGTCATTTGTATCAGTTTTCTTGATGAAGACGGATGTTGAATTCGTCGAAACGTCAATTATAAATAAATATTAATACAGAACTTTTACCTAAAACAGTTTTATTTAATAATATTCTTTCTCCCTTACTAATAAATAATAATAATAACTGATATCTATTATTTATTCAGCTTGATTTAAAGTTTTACTTATTTGACAGCTCTGAACTGCATTTTTATTACTTAATTGTAGTGAAAAACATAACATAGACAACAATTGAGAAAATTTTTATTCCTTTCGATTTATTGCATCTCGGATAATAATACATAAAATAGTCCTCAACTTTAAAATATAATTACTATTTAGTATTCTATATCTGGAAAATAATCTCACAGCTAAATTTTATTAAAATATCTAATATAATCAACTAATAGAAAGAGAAATTAATAAAATGTTCTTAATAGTACAAAAAATGTGATAATAAGCTACTTAAATTTTTGCTTTTATTTCATCTTCCAGCAATTAATTCGTAACATTATTTTTGACTTTCTGGAAAATTCTAGATAATTACTAGATAAAAATAATAAAATTGCAGCAAATTTAATTGGAAAAATAAGAAGACTTCTTCAATTTGTCGTGCCATCATCTGCTTGAATAAATTTTAAGAAATTTTACTAATATTTTATAAAAAAAAAAAAAAAAATGCATGCACTAATTAATTTCTTGAGAGTTAGTAAAAAAATTGATGAATATATTTAGAAATATTAAATAAAATAAAACTATTCTTAAAGATGACATCTGAAATAATAGAGGACTTATAAAAACAAAAGTTTATAGTTTTTACGTATTTCAATTAAAGCATTTCAATTCAAAAATTATTTTAAAATGTCAAAATCTTTATTCATAATTTTGTTAAAATAAGAATAGTTAATGGGCTGAAATGTGACGAACTTATTAAATTTAAACAATATTATGTTTTATTAAAAAATTGTATTGCAACATATTTTAAGAATTTTACTTTTTTTTTAAATTTCGTATTTACCATATTATTACTATATACATATAAAAAAAAATTTACTTAAAAAATATTTCAATGCACAACTTTTATTTTATATAATTTATAAAGTCTTTGTTTAGTTAAATTTTATGTAACTAGAAAATTTAGTTATTTCATTCGCAAGAGAAAAAAGCTTGCACGTTGCGCGTTTTATATTAATCACATAAATTTGAAAAAAACATTATTTCGAAAACTATATACATTAGTTTTAACTGCAAAACAAAAACGAATCCTAAGTTTACACCATACGTTTTTGTAGGCTTAACCAGTAATTCTTCTGCATCATACATTTTTTTGCAGATATTTTTATAAGCTGAAAACTATTAGCGTACGTAAAATATACTCATATGATGTGAATATGAAGTATTATTAATTAATTTGCGCAATCTTTCATTAAAAAAAATATAAAACTAAGATTTGCTAGTACCCCATGTCAAATAAATTCATCAAAACTTAAAAAGTTGTTTATTTTTATTAACTTATTTGAAATTTACAATCTTAAGAGAAGAAATACATGAAGTCCATCCCTCACCGAGTTGGAAGCGATTTATACTCGGCCGTAGAAAAGACGCCCTTGATTGGCGTGAGTAGCACTTGATAGAAACAAAATTACATTAACACTTTCTGTGGTTGGCTCTTGATGAAACATTTTTAAAAAAAATTATTAAGAAATAAAAATAACGATAAGGTTATATTTATTAAAAACACTTGGTTAGTTTCACAAATTATTAATTCACTCTACGATTGTTTCGACCTTTCGGGCGTCGTCAGGAGATCTTACAAAATTATCATTCGATTAGCACGAAATCACATTCCGCTCTAAATCAAAAAGTATATATATATATATATATGAGTTGTTTATATATACAACTGCTACAACATCTAACTGCTTCCAACTCGTTGAAAGTTGGACTTCAACTTCAAAAATATCGAATTTATAGCTGAAAATATATGTCTAATTACATGGTATAAACAGTTTTACTTTGTACGATTTTATTAAGATATAAAAAATTGTTGAAGAACACCTTCTTTTTTTAGAGTTTACACTGAGAAAAATAGATATTTAACAAATTGGATAATAATAAGTAGATATTTATTTGAAATATACGAGTATGTTTACTGTATTCACAAATTTATACATTTTTAAAATCTACTCACATATATATTTTAATACTATATTAAGAATTAAGACTGTAATACTATATACAAATTGATGGTATTAAATTTTTGTTTTTATTATATTTATAGTTAATTTTTAAATATACTTATTTTGTTATTTTTAATATCTTGTGTTTGTGTCACCTTTTTAAATATAAATACCGTTACGGTAACTATCCATTTTTATCAGTGTACATGTATTTCCCCCTTAATTTAATTTTATTTAATTAAAAAATTAATTTTAAATTTGTATCATATAGTAAAATACTCGTAACAATAACTTTATCTAGATAAAATGATACTCCAACATTTCACTACAATATTACGAGTGGTACTAACAAAATTTTACTGCTTTGCTTGTAATATAGAATAATTTCAAACATTACGAGTCAAATATTTTATACATATAACATATTAGTGCATTACAAACTTCGTTAACGAAAATTGCACAGTGCAAAATGTTGTTGCAAATGGCATCTACTTCCGTTAAAAGCATACAAAACTCAACAGTATGGTTATAATTCTGCCAATTTTCAGTTTTCCACTGAAAGCTATTGTCTCCGACCTGCCATCTTTCGCATGTAAACGTAAACTACAGCTGTTGAAATGATTAAGTTCCGATGCATATTCAGCATTTGGAATGAGGGGAGAAGGAAAGGTTCCTAATTCTCGTCAACATATTCATGTACAAGACAATTCGGTGTTAACGTTGTGAGGCTTTTCCAAGAACAAAATGGCGGAATGAAAACGAAGGGCACTATGATAATGATGAAGTTAAACAAAAGAGCATATATCTTTGAGTCGTTGCACGATTTCTTATGTACTAGCTGCTAGGCTCTACTTGGATTTCTCTGTATTTTCGCTTTTCTATTGTTTTGTTTTCTTTACTCTGTTTTTGTTTTGTTTTCGAGTCAATTGAGGTTAATTATAAACATGCTAAATAAAGATGGAAGTTTTGTTTAATTTTTTAAAATATTCTCAAGAAAAATTGTAAACAATTATTTAAATATTATTAAAGTATTTATTAAATAATAGTACTCATAGTTATCAATATAGAGCGGATTTATAACACAAAAATTTATTTCAAAACACAAAAAAACTTATCACTCGGCCATTTTTACGAATTTGTACATGCATACATACGCAAACACATCATGTACCCAAAAGGGTATGGCAAAAACTCTTTCCACTATGCCGAAATTAGTTTTCACCAAACATAGTAAATGTATATACAATGTTCTGTATTTACTAAACAATAACACGTTTCATTGCAATTGTAAAAAAATGTGAAAAATTAATATTCAAGTAAAAATAATAACAAAAATAACAAAAATATTATATTTATTAACATTTCTATTAACAATACAACTATGGTATATATTTATGTAAATATATATCTGTCAATACTTTCAAAATAAACAAACATATAATTTACATTTAAAAAGTCTACAATGCACTTTACAATTAGCAAGTTTCAAATGCAAAACAAGATGAAGTTTTAGATTTCACTAATTAATGTTTGCAAAAAATTGAAGGCTTCAAAAACAAAATATATTTATGAAGTTATTGTACGAAACAACAACAAAAAACTATAAAACAAAATGTAAAATATGCAACTTAAATCAATTTACCAACTATACATGTGTAATGCCTTCATTTGCAATTCTACATATACAACATTGTGTTTTTGACATAATTTGTTGAGTATTATTTTGAAATATGTTTCAGAGATAAATATTTTTCAAACTAAAATGTTTTTTTTTTTTTTTTTAGCTTATTCAGGTAAATTTGTAATATTTATATTTTAAATGTAATATATCTGACAATAACTATAATTTATACCTATAATTCATGCTACCAAATTAAATGTGTACGTTGATGTAAGATATTTTGCATATTAAAAATAATTTAATATAAAATTAAATATTCAAATTAGAAAGTGTATAAATTAAGTTCTTATTAAATTAAAAGTGAAATTTATATTGCAACACTGTTCTAATAAACTAAATTAAATTAATTTAAACTTTATATATAAAAAAAATCTTTAAAAATATTATAAACACTGCAAAATTGCTAAAATAATCTTTTTTTGACATTTTTTTTTGACTTTCACATTACATCACAAAACTCAGTAATAATTTTATAAATTTTGTCGATCTTAAAATATTTTATAAAATAAAACTAATAGCACGTTCACTACCAATTGCCCATATGTACAGGTTGTTTACAATCTTCTCTGTATCCTTTTACATTAATACTCCTCTAAAGGAATCGATAAACCTTAAAACGCCTTAATAAAAGTCATCTCATAAGCAAGATAATAATTATTTTAGCGATTAATTTGTTTTAAACTCTAGTAAACTATTACATAATTAGTATAATTTATAATAAATAAATTTTATGATATGGTTACTTATTTGTTACCTAGTATGTTTCTATGTTCTGTTTATTAACTGTAAATGTCATTTGTATCATTTTTCTTAATGAAGATGTACGTTAAATACGTCGATACGTCAATTATCAATAAATATTAATACAGAACTTCAAGCTAAAGCCGTTTTATTTTAATATAATGAGTTCTGAAAGATTTTTTACTATGTTAATAACAAAATTATATAGTTTTTTAAGTGATAATAAAAATAAAATTATTTAAAATTACATTCATACATCATTAGAATATATGCACCAAAACTTAATAACATTAGAAATAATTCAATGCACCAAAAAACACAGTTCCAAAAATAAATTTTTTATTATCCTTTCCAATAAAACTATAGCTACATAACAAGGTAGTTCGTACGAGTATAGTCGGTTAATTGCTTTTAGAGTTACTTGAAACATTTCAGCCAGTTCTGAAGTGGCTGAAAAACAGATGATGGCGTATTATTGAAACTAGTTTCGTGTTGCGAACATTTGGCTAGAATTGCTTCCGATGAGTAGACACAAAAAACTTTGACCCTGTTTGGCGAAATGGCATGCATTATTGTGTTTGGAATGACCAAGAGAACAAACTACTAGATATTATAAAACTTATGTAAGTTTAGTTCGATTGTAATATAAGCAGTTGTTTTCCAACAGATGTTTTGCAAAAATTATGGCCTGTATTCCCACCTCTTTTGTTTATGTAAAAGTGCTTTTATTTTTCATTTTAAATAATTTTTTATTTCCATCGCTCGTCAAATATGAGTAATATTTTATATGTAATACTATGAAATTCAAATATACTAATTAAAATTGCTTAATAAGTAATTTTCAGTAAACGTTAAAAGTAGTTTTGACAAAAATCTATTTTATAAGTTAGGTGAGAATACGGGTCTATGTTTTTATATGCAACAGTTTTATTTTTAATTTTTAAGTATTAAAGATATGTAAACCTGCGTTGTATTATATTATTTAAATTGCAACAGAAGTTAAACATAATTATAAAGTAATAGCATATTTAAATAATTTATCTCGAAGATTTGGATATCGAATCCAAATTTCAGATTCAGATCCGGATTCGGATCTCAAATTATCCGAGAATCGGATATTCGAATATTCAAATCTTTTTGGATCCGAGTATCCGGATCTAATTTTTTTAAATATTGACTCCACTACAAAAAACTTATAACGGGTTTCAAACTACTCAAACGCAGCAGATATTAGTTTAGTGGGATAAGGATTTGTTACCAAAATCATTTTTTAATTCTGGTGTGAACACGATTCAGAACTTTTGCAATCTGAATCCAACAAACTACTAGAAATTATTAGTAACACTCAATTTATTTTATATATATATATATATATATATATATATATATATATATATAATTTAAACTGTGACGTCACATATTTATTTTGCAAATTCTTATTTTTATTTTTTAATGTTGAATTTAAGTTGATCCTGGTATAAATTTAGTTATTAAATATATTTTGGCATCTGGGATCGTAAATAATATTATTTATCACCATTTGATATATATATATATATATATATATATATATATATATATATATAATTTATTGAGACGTTTCGGTCATAATTTGACCATCTTCAGTCATTCGACGTATATAATAATAAAAACATAATATTTAAATAATTTAAAAATTGATAAAATTTAACATCGTAAAGTTTAAAATCTGGAAACAAAAATTATTGCTAAAACACTTATCCTAATGTGCCATATGCAGATGACATTAATTATAATAACATAAATGTAATACAATATTAATATTATTGGATTATTTTAACACATTTAGCACATTAGGATAAGTGATTTAGCAATAATTTTTGTTTCCAGATTTTAAACTTTACGATGTTAAATTTTATCAATTTTTAAATTATATAAATATTATGTTTTTATTATTATATACGTCGAATGACTGAAGATGGTCAAATTATGACCGAAACGTCTCAATAAATTATATATATATCAAATGGTGATAAATAATATTATTTACGATCCCAGATGCCAAAATATATTTAATAACTATTTTTATTTTTAATAATATTTTTCTATTAGAAACGTCAGAAACTGTTGCTTAAAATATTTTTATTTAAAATATTGGAAATATTTGCATATGGCCAAACATACAAACTTTATTAGCTATTGTTTATATTTAAACACATTACATACGTATTTTACTAAATATGTTGTTATGTTATTCATCCAAATTTGTTTATTTTGATTCGAAACATTTAAATAAACAACATATTCATAAAGTGACACTTTATATATTAATAAAATTATATTCAATAATATCTACTTATAATTTCTTCTATGATTTCTGCTCTTACTTGTTGAAACTTTAAATTATTCATTATTAAGTAAATAATAATTACTCGGTTTTTTGTTTCAAAAAATATTTTATTTCGATGACTAATTTCGCTATACACTATTGGTCTGACGAATCTATTGTATAGCGAAACTAGTCACCGAAATAAAATATTTTTTGAAACAAAAAAACCGAGTAATTATTATTTACTTAACATAATGAATAATCTACTTATAATTTCAAAATACACCAAAGCAAACATCAATATCTGTTAACAAACCACTTTAATGAAAATTACAAATAATAAAAACATAATAAGGATAATACGAACATAATAAGAAATCTCGTCGCGACTTCACTTGTTTAACCGAACAAAAAAAGTAAAAAGAAAAACGTCGAAGAATAAAATAGAAAGAGAGATAGAAAGAGAACTGGAAAAAAAAAAAGAAAAGAAGATCGTGTTATCGGATACACACGGTTTAAGTTCGAAAGCGACATTGGGCTGCCAGTGGCCCGCAGGATAAAACGGTCAATTTCGACGCCATTTGCTCCGTTCTCTGTTTGAAGCAGAGGACGCTATCGGTAGGACCCTGTCGACTTTTTTTTTCTCTCTCTCTCAAACGTTCTCTTTTCCGGGCGTTCGATGTTCATTAAATGCTTCGCTCCGAAACGGGCGCAAGTTTCTTTTATTAGAGTCTCGTACGCGACGAACCGCTCAAGCGATATTCGAATAAAAATTTTATATTACGGATAAGCGGGTACGGGGACAGTTTCGATATTTTTCCGGAATATATATCCGGGCCGTATGACTTATTCGATGAACGAGAAAATCATACTAGTGTTACTATTCTGTTTTACTGGTTGAAACGAAAAATCTCGTTCGAAACATTTATTTTTACTCAACATATTTTATTTTAGTTGTAGTCAGAACATGTAACGCTTAACCAGTATCGAGAACTATATTTTAATATCGGTTTATGTTCTTTAACCGTCTTTTAATATTCTAAACCGGTTTTAACAGGTTAATTATATATATATATATATATATATATATATATATATATATTATATATATATATATATATATATATATATATATATATATATATATTATATATATATATATATATATATATATATATATATATATACCGAGTGTTCGTTCGTTGAGTTCGTATGGGCGTTTAACATGCAATTTCGATAATTTGCGATGTACTACTTTCTCGAGTAAAATTCGTAAAAAATACTTAGAATACTTTTCGATAGGGCTTCAAAAGTTCTATAATTTAGTTTTAGTTTTAATTTGCTAGCATGTGCCGTTTGGGCACTAGATTTTTTTTGATTTTTTGGTTTTTATTTTTTTCTCAAAAACTATGAGGTGTAAGAAAATAAGCATGATATGGAAAAATGCGGAATAATGAGTGCTATAATTAAGTGTAGAAACTATTATTCTAGGATGCATCGTTTAGTAGAAAAAAATTAAAAACTTAAAAATATATATACCGGGTGATTCATTTAACTTGGAATTTGTTATATTTCGAAAAATACGCATCGGACAGAAAAATTTGCCGAATCTAAACTTTAATATCTTAAAGGGGGGCATCCGTTAGTACTAAATTCCCGCTACCTCCCCAACCCTGTGGGCGGGGCGGGGGGCAACTTTGAAATCTTAAATAGGAACCCCTATTTTTTATCACAGATTCGCATTCTACGATAAAAACTACGTACATTTTGTCGGAAAAAAAATTTTCGATTGTCGACAGATGGTGCTGTAATCGCAAAAAATGGATTTAACCTGGAATTTGTTATATTTCGAAAAATACGCATCGGACAGAAAAATTTGCTAATTTAAACTTTAATATCTCAAAGGGAGGCATCCGTTAGTACTGAATTATCGCCACCCCCCACCCCCTGTGGGCGGGGCGGGACAAATGTTCCATTTCTTGCGATTACAGTGCCATCTGTCGAGAATCGAAATTTTTTTTTAGACAAAATGTACGTAATTTTTATCGTAGAATCAAAATCTGTGATAGGGGTCCCTATTTAAAAATTTAAAGTTGCCCCCCGCCCCGTAAACAGGGGGTAGGGCGGTGGCGGGAAATTAGCACTAACGGATGCCCCCTTTTGAGATATTAAAGTTTAGATTCGGCAAATTTTTCTGTCCGATGCGTATTTTTCGAAATATAACAAATTCCAGGTTAAATTTATTTTTTGCGATTACAGCGCCATCTGTCAAGAATCAAAAAAATTTTTTTGGACAAAATGTAGGTAGTTTTTATCGTAAAATCCGAATCTGTGATAAAAAAATTGGAGTTCCTATTTAAGATTTCAAAGTTGCTCCCCGCCCCGCCCACAGGGGGTGGGGAGGTGACGGGAATTCAGTACTAACGGATTCCCCCCTTTGAGATATTAAAGTTTAGATTCGGCAAATTTTTCTGTCCGATGCGTATTTTTCGAAATATAACAAATTCCAGGTTAAATGAATCACCCGGTATATATATTTTTTGTTAAAATAAAAATAAAATAAATATATGTTTAATATTATCGGACATGTACATTTCATTTCTGTAAGTGGATATCGTAAGGGCCTAGCACACTGATTTGCCCAGGGGTCCATAATGCTGTTAAGACGGTTCTGAATACACTAAAATACCTATTACGATTTAATTGTTCACTAAACTGAGTAAAAACTATACAGTATATGGACGAAACTAACCAATCTGTGAACTGCGCAATTTCGCTACAATTGTACCTACTGCAAAATTAAAAGTGAGCTAATACTGAAGATGAATGACTCACCATACAGACTATACATATAAATTTATTAAAATAATAATAATAATAATATATTTATTTGTCCATAACAGCAAAGTACATTAACCAGGACATTGTCATATACATGTAAATTACAATATTAAATAATAATACTAAATACAATATTTTATGTGCAGTGTTCAGCAATATCATAGTAACATTTTTGAATAAAGTGTGTCCGCAAACAGTTTTTGAAGATTTTGAAATTGTCTATGTCTTTAATTTATTGAGGAAGCGAATTAAAAGCTTTTATAGCATTAATATATGGACCTTTTGCAAACTGCAAAAATGAAATATAACTGCATATTATAAATGTAAAATAAACAATATTTACATTACCGTTGTGACCGCAATAATAAAGTTTAAATGAAAATATAAACATGGGTTTTTAAACTATTTATTTTAATTATAATCTCATTGTTTTTGTATATTTATGTAATTATAAGTATGTGTTATATGCGTACGTAAGGTGATTATCCCGCATATGCAATTAATGCAAAATGCATATAATGTAATTTCGTTGCATGTTAATATGTTTATAATTGTGATAAATTGCATTTATGGTGTGTTTATATAATCTATAAATCTTTTCCTATTCTCAGAAATACGTAGTTATTTTCATAATAATGTTTTATGTTTCTTATATATTATAAAACTTTGTCTTTATAATAAATAACTATCAAAATAACTAATGCTAAAACAAATTACATTAAAACATATAATTTAAGTAATAATTTTATAAATAATATATCAGGTGTCAAAGACAGCTGATTGGGGTATATTTATACTCGTGCAAATACGTTATTATCAGCCAATATAACACATATAAAATCTGTAAATTTTTATAAAAATTCTCAATTTTTGAAAGAAAGTGTCAATTATTACTTAAATTTATGTCAATTTTTTACAAAAATATTTTTGATATTTATATCTTGTATCTTGAACAAAAAATAACTCCATTTTTTTGGGTTTCGCCTAGTTTGCAAATTGAGTTCAACATAAAATAATGGATGAGGCTATTTATACATACAGTATGTATACGCAATTGGCTATTTATACATATTAAAAAAAAAAAAACCTGAACCAACCTGCTAACCTAACCTACCCTAAATAGCCAATTACGTAAAAATACTATGTATAAATAGCCAATTGCGTATACATACCGTATGTATAAATAGCCACTTTCTAAACTTAATACGTATACTTGACATCACAAAAAAAATCCTTCTAAATCTTTTAAGCATTTTTGAAAAAAACAATTTTTAATTAACTGTTAAATTTAAAATTGTCAGCTACATTTTTTTATCACTTCTGCTATGTAAATATAAATGTACTAAAATAACTAACAATAATTTTCAAAACTTGTTACATTCATTATAAGTTATACAATAAAATATTTTCACAAACTACATACTCGTAACACACACTTTCATCTGGATTATGTGCTAGTCAAAACTGGAAATTCACTCTTAATCTTAAACGAAAACCAGAAATAAGCTAGGATTAATCCGTACATCTGACACTGAAATACAATATATATAGTTCGTTCTTTGTCTTTCATTCGCAAAATTCTCATTAATTTTATTGCACATCTCTCTCTCTTCGTGTTTAAATTGTTTTTCTTCCAATATAAACGCGTAATATAATTTTCAAAGATGTACTCGTATGTTAATCGTTTAAAATTAAACTTTATATGATATTTTGTTTCATGACACTTCAGTAAAATTTCCTTCAAGCAAACAAACTAACTTTTGTAACTAATTTGTAAGTAATTAGCATCGGTACGTTTTGAGTTAGGTCTAGTTGAGCGAATGAAAGTTGAAACAGTCAAGATGTTATAAGTTCACTTTAGCTCAAAATATATGAAAAGTAAATTATACGGTAACTCATAATAATTTATACATATATATATATATATATATATATATATATATATATATATATTATTAAAAAAAAAATTTATAACTTACGTTATTTCAAGTTTTTCAATTCTAATGTTCTAATAGATTGGGAAAGTCGACTCACCTGTAACAAAAAACAAAAATTAATAATCATAGTTTATAAAATTATTAAAATAAAATTAGGTCTGTTCAGTAGCGGATTTCTTTTGTTGCGTGACGATTTTTTTAAACAATTATTCAGAATAGTATTAAATAATAATGTTACCTAGTAACTTATTTCTATATTCTGTTTATTTACTGTAAATATCATTTGTATCATTTTTCTTAATGAAGACGTACGTTGAGTTCGTCGGAACGTCGGTTATTAATAAATATTAATACAGAACTACAACCTAAAACCGTTCTATTTTAGTTACAAATATAAATAACATATATAGTATTTACTATTTTATAATCGTTAGCAAGATTAAACCGAAAGTGGCATATTATTGTCAATATACAAATATCGAAAAACCCCTTAACATAATATTATATAGTTTTTAAAATACGGATATCTTAAGCTCGTCAAATAATTTCTTATAATATTATTTAATATTTTAAACTTGTAATAAATAATTTTTAATTACACATATGCTAAAAAATTAATTATATGCTCACTGTATTAATATTTTAACAAACAATAATAATAATTATAATAATAATATAATTTTTCTTTAATATTTAAATAATTTTCACTCAATCTTTGTATATGAAATGATTATTAAAAACAAAATATTCTATTAGTAAAAAAATCTTTCAGAACTCATTATTTTAAAAAAACAGTTTTAGATTTAAGTTCTGTATAATATTTATTAATAATCGACGTTTCGACGAACACAATATTTGTCTTCATCTTTTTTCTGATGAAAACAAACATTGTGTTGGTCAAAACCTGAAGCTGTTTCATTTTAAAATATTCTATTGAAAATATCTATTGATTATCGACAAGTATAATAAATTTGCAAATTATAAAAACCAATTAACAATATCAGTTTGTATCTAGAGTTTCTAGTTGATTAACTTTTAGCTTGAAACGTCTAACAAACGCTTCTGTTTTTCGCCGGGAAATAGGTAAAGGGAATGTGAAAACGATTTTACAAAGAGGTTATTAAACATTACCAACCGTCCAATTTTATCGTAAATATACGGCCTAGCAAATTTTCAGTTTCAGCGACTGAAACTGTCATTGAAAGCAAAATCAATAATTTTATACCATTGAAATTGGAATTGATATCAAAATAAAACTTAATGAAATAATCATAATGTTCATTAATAAGTCGTTAATAAATCATTAATACATATAAAATTATTAAATTAAAAAATTTCTAATTTTAAAATTTCATTATGAAAGTTTATGTATTGGTTTATCGAATTTAAAATAATACCGTATGAAATGAGCATATTATAATGGTTTATAAAATTAAAATTTGCAATACAAGCCGTAGGCGAGTACAGTAAATTATAAAAGTAAGTTATAGCTATACATACAAGATTATAAAATAGAAAAAAAAAACACTTTTATAGTTATTGCCGGTTGCAAGGTTTTAGGTGTTTTGGATACTTTTGCTAAAAACGTAAATATTTCCAACGAAGCCCGTTTTAGTGTTTTGGTGCCTACGCTGATGTATGGTATTGAATGTTGTTGGGTTTAACTGTAAAAATATAAAAGGAAAATAACTGCTGTGGAAATGAAATTTCTGCGTGGAGTATATGGTACAACTAGAAGAAATCAGTGTAGGATGGGGACCGGGACGTTTTGCCGCCGCCGTTTAGCCGCCGGACATTTTGCCACGGACGTTTAGCCGCCGGACATTTTGCCACGGACATTTTGCCGCCGCGACATTTTGCCGCCGGGACATTTTGCCGCCGGGACATTTTGCCGCCAGGCAAGTATTAGGCGTAGCTTTCGGTAGAAAACAAAAGAAGAGATAATTCGATGAAATATTGGTTAGGTTAGGGTAGGTTAGGTTAATAGGTTGTTTGTAGGTGTTTGTCTTCTACGCCTAATACTTGCCTGGCGGCAAAATGTCCCGGCGGCAAAACGTCCGTGGCAAAATGTCCCGTGGCAAAATGTTCGGCGGCAAAATGTCGCGGACCCGTAGGATGAGTATGAAATTGAAGAAAATATTGTTGTAACAGTTGGTGCTAATCAGTTTAGATGGTTAGGTCATCTTGAGTGAATCTTGAACGAACGTTTAGTTAAAAAAATATATATGAATGATTTTGAAGATATACATGTACATGGAAGACCGATGAGCAGATAAATGGAGTGATATAATTGAGAGTGTTTTACGTGAGCGAAAAGTTCCAAGTAGTAAGAATAGAAGAGCATGTATGAGAGGTATCATGAATGTGAATGAAGCTAGAGTTGCTTGTCTGGATAGGAATGTTTGAAGAAAATTAATTTAGTGATGGTGAAAAGTGTTTGTACTACACCATTTTGGGTACATGGCGTGATTGTATATGTGGAAATACACGTACTTATATTTAAAAATTTTATTCAACAAAAATAGAAAAACAATTTTTTGTATAAGTACCTAAAATATCAAACTGTTTTTACAAATAAAAAATACAATTTATTACATTAAAAAAAATATATTTCATTTAATTTTCTATTATAACTTACATACGCGTAAAATTATTTCTCCAGAAATCTACATAGAAAAATCTGAAAATCCAGCTTAATAACAAAGCTGTTAAACTCGCTCTTCAACTGTTTATTCAACAAAAGAAACACTTGTTCGAAAATAGTTTTCCCAGTATAAACAGATATGTATATCAAGATTTTAACTCGAATAAAATAACCAACTTCACACTGAAGATTTATTACGAAATTCTGAGATATGCAAACAAAACTTTATCTTAAACTGAATTCTATCCAATCTAAGAATAACAATGCACATGTTTATTTATTTGAATGCAGAATTTTGACGATATAAAATCCGTATATGAATAAAATATTTACCTCTATAAATATATCTGTTTCTATATGAATGAATATTTACTTAGAAGTACTTATATCTCTTGTTTATTTCAAAAAGAATATTTCCTTGTTTGTTATTGATTTTGATGCCAGTTTCATTATTTGTTTACAACTATTAAAATATACAAATAAAAAGAAATTGACTCTTATAAAATGTTTTTAAATCAAAGATTTTACGCAATTCCTACCTACGTTCAGAAGATTTCATAAAATATATTCTAGAAGTAACTACTCATTTTAGTAAAATATACCCTGGTAATAAAATAATTAAACACTACACAAAGGTTAATTATTAACTGAAGAATAAATATAGGTTAAGTTACTCTATTAATATTAACAGAATAGAGTTATTCCTAAAATAACTAATCGTGAAATAAGAAAATATCTATTATTACTATAAATAATCTATTATTTTAAAAATTAATAAACATTAAATTAAGTAGAGTTTTACAAATATTTTAATTTCCACTTAATCATGGTTACTTATTATATAATTAGAAAATTTAATAAATTTGGAAAATATGTTGGCCTCGCTGGGATTTGATCCCAGATTTCCCGTTTTCGCAGCAGACGTAACCACTAGACTAGTGGGCTCGTAGTCTAGTGGTTAGAATGTAGTTAATGCGGCATTGCCAACTTAGATATCTAATTATTAACGAACAATGTTAAAACTAAAAATTAAAATAACTATTGTGTGTATCTCAAAAGTAAACTGACAGAAATATTAGTTTAGAACTAACGTTTTTACTATTAATTCGAAATAGATAATAGTACGTTATAGTATAACTTTTTGGATATCTATTTATAAATTTTCTTACTATTCAATTCCGGAAAAAATATAAAATTAAATTAAAAATTATTAATAATTTTTTACTTCAATTTTTTCCCAGAAAACACTGTATTTCCAAGCAAAATAGTAAATAATTTAAAAATAAATTATACTATAACTTACTATTGTTTATTTCTATTGAAAATTTTATTTTTGTTATAAAAACCCAATTTTACAAATCAAAAATATGTTAAAGTAATGTGTAATTGCAGAAATTGCCATTAATTTATTTTGATAAATCAAACAAGTCATTAGTTAATATAATAATAATTAATAACTTAATAAAATTAATAATTAAATAATAATAATACGTAATGATTTAATTAGTTCATTAGTTCATGGCGATTTCTGCAATTACACATTACTTTAACCTACTTTAATACTAATTTAACCTACTTTTTACAATTAATAATAAATCAAAAATATGTTGCGCTTTCATTACCGAAAACAAGTAATATTTTAGGCTTTTTTTATAGAAATAATAATTATTTGATATTTTTTATTAATCTTTAAGTGTAAAACCAATATTTGTGACAACATATATTGCTCCCAATCTTTTATTTCCTGTTTATCATATTAGTTAACCGTTAAATTGTAAAAAGTTCCAAAATGAAATCGAACGATTAATGGATTAATCTTAAAAAAACGTACAATCACAAAAAAAATAAACAAATTATTATTAGTTTCAAACAACAAGAATCAAACCACATGAAACCTCATTTCACGAAACTAAAAACTATAATTCCTGCAAAAACGTTCCGTGCTGGGATTTTTCCGGCAGTAAATAGTGTCACATTTTGGCAGTGTTTCAAACCCAACCCCAGAATCTCGTGTCCGATTTAAACGCATCACCCGTACCTAGTAACATTGTGTGTCGCTGTGCCCGTACAGACTGTCAACTCTATCCCCTTGAACGCGAAACGATCTAGTTCCCCAGTTGCTGCTGCTGCTGCTGCTGGTTGCGTTGTTGTTAAGCGTTGCACGCACGCAAGGAGAGCCGCCGTTGCCTTCGTTCCAGTTTCGCCCGCAGGTAAACGGGACGCGGCGGGCGACGCCAAAACTCTCCCGCTACACAGACGTCCCCAGGACACCCATTGCTGCGTGTGCAGACAAAGTGGGATACGAGCGCGACGCTAATTCTCCAAGCATTTAAAGAGAATCGGTTTTTGTTCGTTTGATATAAAAATCGATTTTAAAACTAGTATTTCCAATTTTATTTATTCTTAAGATAAATAAACAATTATTTTTTGACTGGTTAAAAATGTAGACTCAGAATAAATAACATTTCATTAGCTAATTTTTAATTATTGCAAGGATAAATTTATTCCAACATTTGAAAATACTGGGCCTTAAACATTAAGATAATTCTGTCGAATCATACTACTAAAACACAAAATACACAAAAGAATGAAAATAATTTACTAATAAATCTACATAGAAACTCTATTAAACTATAGTATAGTACCGTCAGATCTGTAGAAAGGCCCCTTGCGTTGTTAGTGAGTTTTTATTAATTATCAGAAACTTTTAATATAGTTTTTACTTGTAATAGTAATTAAATTCTGTACAAAACAGTTTTGTTTTCATTTTGCAATCTGTTTAAATTTACGAAATATAACCACCGCCGGTTAAACATTTACCAGCCTGCATCCCATCAATCGGTTATTTCCAGTCAAAACGATAAAAGTTAATAATTTCAAATCTATTTTAAAATATACTGAAAGTGATATTAAATCGCTTTATATCAGCTCAAGAAACTAAAAGCTACATTATGAATATAATTTATGAATTTTATATTTAGCATTTAGATTTAGCATTTTTATAACAAACTAAATTTAAATTCAATATGAAAATTTTACTCATCAAATCAAATGATTGGCTGTGTTTGTTATTAAAACTCTTTTAACTATGGCGAAATTAAATTTTTCCAAATATTCCTATGCAAATAAACAACTTTAGGTTCATCTAAATTTCATAATACCTCTCATACATGCTCTTCTATTGCTACTACTTGGAAACATTTGCTCACGCAAAACACTCTCAATCATACTACTCCATCTATTCATCGGACGTCCGCGCAAACGTATACTAAATAATAATACAAAATGACAAGATGACATCAAATTTTGTTTTGATATTCTTGTAGTTTACACATGTTGCTCTCAAAAATAAATTATTATAAAAATAAGAAAAATAAGAACAGAAATTTCTGTTATTTGTTGAAGCATTTTATAAAGAAAAACTTTGTCGCCTGCTAATTTAGTTTATAATTTATTTCAAATACTTTTATTTTGTAAAAATAAAATTTTAAATCTCTCTTAGCCATCTCACCACATTTATTTTTCAACTTCAAACACAGATTACTTTTATTTTAAAAGCTACAAAAAATTCATAAAAATAACTTTATTAATATTTATAATTGTAACTACATGAAGATAAAATAGATCTAAGAAAATAAAATTATTATTCCATTGCTATGTTCGAAGAAAACGTAAATATAATAATCACCAATGTTTTAAGAATTAACTACGTATTCAAAGTGCGTTTCTCGCATTTGCGGGCATGTGGGACCCGTTCATTCCCTACTTTCTTTTACTGTTTCTTGGTGTTTTGCATAAATGGGAATTGGGACACAACCGCTCCTCTATTCTATCTCCGCATTTCTGTTTTATTTTGGATACTAATGTCTAGAATTCAAAGCTACATCTAAATACCAAAATTCAAGCAAAGATTAAAATACAGATAGACGTGATTTTACTTAAACAAACCGATTTAAATTCTGGCAAGCTTTTTTTTTATCTGTTTTCGATTAACCAAATACAATAATATCCAATTATTTGAAAGAAAGTATTGCAGGTCAATTATTGTAAAATTGGAGCAAAATAAAGCTTCCACAACAAAAATATGAACATTTTCTGAAAAATATTAGTGGCTATATGTTGATATGTTGTAAAAAGTATTGTGTTTGATTGCAGAAACATAAAAAGTAAATGACTGCCGTGAAAATAAAACTTTTGAATCATATTATTAAAAACAATCAAGTACGCAACAGAATGGAATATAATAAATATAAAATTAAAATCAATATTATAAAATTGGACGTAAATCAGATTAAATGATTTGACCATGTTGAACTAATGTCTGATAAACTTACAAGGTGTAAAAGCGTTTAAAAAAATTGTAGAGAAATAAAGTTCTTTAGACTCCACCTACCACTAAAAATTTGTTTTTAGATCAAACAGAGATAACTAGATTATAGAGCAATCTAATGTACATTTAATGAAGCAAATGCATTTTATTTTCTATTGGAATGTTAATCAATGATAATTTTTTTGTTATGTTACCAGTGCACAGTCTGCCTTCACATAGACACAGTTTATCGGTATAAACTCACGTATGTGTTAGTAGAACTCTTTACAAGGTCCACACCATATGAGGGAATTTACATTTTTTTTTCTAAATTTAAATAAAATCAGATAAATAGTCCAGTCCAGTACATTGTACTCGTACACAAGTACCGTTCGTCATCAAAAATGTTTACAATCATGATAAAAATAAAATATGTTCAATTTTTTTTTCACAAAGGTAAATTTTAGTTTTCAATTTATTTTTAATGATACTTTTTTATTACTTATATACATATTCAATAACACCTTGTACTGAAAAGAGTATGAAACAAACTCTTTCCTCTATGCCTAAATTATTTTCCGACAAACATTTCTATGCAGATTAGTAACTTTTGCTTCATAAACATTTATAATACCTCTCATACATGCTCTTCTATTCCTACTACTTGGTAACATTTGCTCATACATAATACTCTAAATGTCTAAATCATATCACTCCATCTACTCATCGGACGTCCATGCAGTCTTATATTTTCAACATCACCACATAATTTCTTTTAACACCAACTTTTGCAACAATATTCTTCCAATTTCACACTCTTCATACACTAATTTATTTCGAACATATACCTGACTCCTTCTAGTTATATCACATACCCACACACAAAAATCTTATTTTCGCAGCAATCATTTTCCTTTTATGCTTTTTCAGAATTCAATATTGTAATATTTTTATTGTCCTTATCTCAAAATATATTCCAATGTTTGAAACATGTTTGCAAATAGATCAATAGAATAGATATCAAATGTGTTCTTATTTTTAATTTTCTGAAAAACTAAATCAAATAAACCCTGATCACTTTTCCCACTTGCTATTCATATTTATAAAAAGAAAAACTCATTTATTACAAATATCATTCGTATCAGTTTTCCTGATAAAGACGAATAACTTAAACCTAAAGCTGTTTTATTTTATTTTGAAAAACTGTATAAGCATTTTATACAATCTCTAACTACACAAACATGAATCCAGTTTAATTAGAATAATCAATAATTTTAATCAACTTAGTAAAATCTATCTAATTCTCCATTAATAAATTAATGAGTTTTAGCGAGAATTACCACAACTAAGATATGACAAACCTAGTTTGAAAACCGCGTAAACTTTTTTGTTGTCACACAAACGAATGACACTTACTATAATAAAAAAAAAAACATTAGACAAAAACATGTTAGCGAAGAAATATCTTAGTGAACATAAAAAACATTTGCTAGGTCTAAAACAAGAAATGTTAGAACCCTTTCTTCCCAAAAGGATACGAAGGTATTAGTTTCATTTTTTGTAATATGTGTTTTATTCGGAATCCTTCCAGGAATTTGACACTTAGCCAAGTAGTTATTGTTCTGCGCTAGAATGATTTATAAATTGTTGAAAATATGAATGAATCTCGCAAAACAAATTTGTTACAAATTTATGAGAATTTATGTAGCTTTCAAAAATACATTTAATTTTTATTTTATTCATTTTTCTATTTTCTTTTACATTAAGCGCATAAGAATTGCAAATTTTAGTAAACTCATATCGTTAAATTTAAAAATTATGTAAACTATACATTGAATGAATTTGTACGCATCATAATTTTAAAAAGATTTGTAAACAGAAACTCTTTAATGTTAAAAAATTATATTTATTTACTCCTGTTAAACAATACGTTTATAATATATGTGTATAAAATCATGATTTATGAATTTTGACCAATCTCAACTCTTTAAAATAATTTGACATCGCTGCTAAGATATCGTGCAACGTGCAAGTATTAAATCACATTTAAAATAAAACGGCATTAGATTAAAGTTCTGTATTAATATTTATTTATAATCAACATTTCGACAAACTCAACGTTCGTCTTCATCAGAAAAAATGCAATGACATATTTGTATCAGTTTTTATAAGTAAGTTAAGTTAATAATGCTGTGACCAACCGGGTTTTAATATTACAATTATTAAATCTGATTGCGCAAATAATAAATTATTTCTAAAAATTTTAATCAAAAATAATCTTCAGAAAATCACAAAGTTTTCTAATAATTTAACTTAAGAATAAATTGTCAAGTTACGGAAAACTTTAGAACTATTTCACTCAAAGTTACTTAAAGTATTATTGATATAACTTTTACAATAATATATTTGATTTTTGACGAAACTTTAATAAATTTGCTAAAGTTTATCTTTAAAATTGGATTATTTGTTTTTAAAAAAGTACGTATCAAAACATTTTAAAATTCTAACTAATTTATTACATTAATTTATAATAAAAATATATGTTAACTGAATATTTATAAAATAATTTATAAAGTTATAATATTTTTAAATTTCATTTTATGACTTATTTATAATATAGTATTTCATATTATCTGCAAAAAATCCTACAGTAAATACTACAAGACGTAAAAAAGAATCTTTTTTTGAATACCTTTTATATCCTCTAGGCATTGTATATAAAAGGCTTTATATTACAAAAAAACCCTTCTTTTTTAATATTCCATTTTTGTGTTTCTTATTTCCGTTTATTTTTCCTGGGCATTTAAAATTTTATAAATATTAAATTCGTTTCAATCGGATTTCTTAAAAAAAAGAAAGGAGATAATGTAAATGAAAATATTTATTTTACGATTCAACTTCTTGTTTTAAGAAGATTATTTTGACGCATTTTTGAAACAGATAGAAAATTACTTTTAATTGTTGTAACAAAAAATTTAAATAAATAAAAATATGTATTAACAAAGTAATAAAGTTATTTTTACGCTTGAAGTAAAAATAGCATATATCGACTCTGCCTCAGCCGCAAGTATATGAGTACAACACAATAAAAATCGCTTTCTGCTCCTTGTAACATAATGTACTATTATTTGTGTGGTACGCATCTCTTTTTGAGCTACGTGTCTGAACATAGCAATTAGAACCTTGTGAACCTACGTTAACAATTTCGTCAGACGATTTCTTGTTTCTTGTCACAAAGTCAATAATATAAAGAAAATAATATTTAAAGTTTCTGAACTGAATTGTTTATAGTAAAAACATAAAACAAATTTGAATTTGTTTTTCCGAAACTATTAAAATTGTATCATCCGCGATTGTATATTGCCAAAATTTGCAATAACTAAATTTAACCAAAAATAAAACCAAGATATTGACAACCAAGAATTGGCCAAACAAGAAATTGACTGATGAATCATAATATAACCTTATTTGATAAAAGGTTTGTAATAATACTCATATTTATAAAATTTCACTAAAATTTATTTAGTCAACAGACTTAAGTTTCGGCTCGCACCATTGTCAGTGTTATACAGTATAACACTGACAATGGTGCGAGCCGGTGAAATTTTACAAATATGAGTATTATTACAAACCTTTTATCTATCAAAGTGTTTCACAAAGTTAAAATGTCGACCATTAATTATAATAACCTTATTTTTTTTAATAAGATCTATCCGAAAGTAGTTTAAAGTAATTTGAGGTATATTTAGCCGACTGTACGGTAATTTTCACGTACTGTAACACGAGTACCAGTTATTATTAATAATCCAAAACTGGAAGTCAACGTAAGTGCCTCGACAAAGTGGTTTTGGGGGATGATTTCGATATACGAGTACGTATATAGCACCGTATTAGCTAACGCAAATGTATGTATAATACAACTAAAGTTTAGTTCAGCAATTATTACCCACTATTGAGTGGAACCGGTCTGCTTTGCAGTGAAGGCAATTTCTGTTTAGATAAGTGTGAATAATAGCAAAAGCGACGCCGTTTACTAATGCGGATTTATTGCTATTTTAAATCCCCCCGCTTAGAAGATAAGCGTCGCGAAACTTTATATTATTAAAACTTTGCTTTTCATCATTGTATTATTACCGATGTCATTTTCTTTTTTAATTTAGTTATTCAAGACTATTTATGTAAAGTGTAATGACAATAAGTCATCACGGATATGCGATAAAAGAATTGATATTATCAATCAGGGTTGAAATAAAATTTCAAATCGTTATGTCATTATATAACGTTATTTATTATTTGTTTTCGTTACATAGTTATAAATAATATTTAAAAAATAAATTGAGATAGTTCAATTTGAAAATATTTATATGTTGCATGAAATTTAATCATACTTTTTTTCAAACATTATTTACATAAAATTTATATATCTGATATATACTGCAACAATTTGATAACTTTGTGCAATTTAAGATGGCAAATTTTCTTCTGAGTAAATTTAGCATTTATTTAAAATGATTCCTTTCTCTGACTAGATAAAGTTGTAGTTGAATCTTGGTTAATGAATAATTACGATGGTAAAATATAATAAAATATAACTATAATTAAATAAATATTATTGTAAATTTAACATCATTTCCAAATATATCAAAATTTGATGCACTAAAATTGTACAACAAACGTTTACGTTACAATACTTGCAATTGTGATAATAAAACTGTAGAAAATTCGAATTGTTCGAAATATAACAGTAAACACAGAACATTATATAAAAATCTACATCAAAAAGAATGATTTTTATCAAGTATAACGGTTCTTCTAAGCAATAAAGATATAAAGATCAGAATATTTTCTTATTATTATAAATATATAATTTACAATTACAATAGTTCATACTACAAGCTCAGTTTTTGAATATTAAATTTAATTATCTAATATTGAATTTTATTTGCACCTTCTTTATGAAATGTTTATATTTAAATAAAAACTTTTTTATAATTACACTACTGGACACACTGTAGATTAATAATAAATATAAATTTAATTAAAAGTAAAATTAACTTAGAAAAATTTAAATATCGTTAATAAAACTGCATTACAAAAAACAAACATTTTAAAAACTCATAATTAAAAAAATTATAAACAAACTTTGCGCAAGAAAAATATTAATTAAAATTTTCCAAAGTCAACAAATTACACTCAGCATCTAATAACTTACAAAGTGAAAAAGAAAGTAATAACAAAAATAACGGCAAAAGAGGAAAAAAAAAGTACAAAATACACTTGATAAAAATAACGTAAAAGCAAAAATAAAATCGCCCTCTTCGTTTAATTAGTACGGACGACGTCAGTATAGCATGAAAAAAAATTGTTCCCATCAAATGAAAGAGGGGCATCCCGATAAGCAAGACAACATCGAAGCTATCGAAAAAACCAATGTATATAAAAAAAAGAAATACCATTTATTGCGCAAGCGCGGAAAATATCGAAGCTGCTTTTTTCCTGATCAAATATATAAGTTTTCGAAAGAGACGAGCTTCGTTACATTGAGGAGGCAATATTTTGACAGAATCTATGTGGGTGTATGTCGTCTATGACAGAAGGGTTGTGCGTGCATTCGTGTCACAACCAATAAATATTGATACCGTATCATTTTGGGGATGACAAACCTAATATACAATACTAGGGAATTAGGGATAGAGAGATATATTTTCTTGCTACCGAAACGATTTTTAGCAAAATGATTTTTTTTAAATTATCGGTAATAATATCAAACACATATTTTTGCAATTTTAAAAATTTAAAGGTACTTAATTTTAAATATATTATTTTTGCGATAAATTTGATAAAATTATAAAATAAATTGAACTTCTAGACTATCGTAATATTTAAACAAATTTTTTAAATAGAAGAAAGTAGTAATTAAAAAATATAATGTATTTAATCATTGCAATCATGGGAAGTTAAAGTATAACCGCTAAAAGCTAAAAACAGTTAATTTGTGTTATTATAAGCATAATTCGTGCTTATCTGTAAAAATCTCGATATGTCACATTTGGTTACAATACCTTCCTTATAATATGTGATATGGCGGTCGGTAAATATCTAGTAATAAAACATAGCAATTTATTAACAATAATACATACATCATACTTGTTTATAATACACACAAATTCAATTAGTTTTACTATTTAATTAAAAATTACGGAATAGATATTTTATCATAAACTGATACAAATTCTCTATTAAATTTTTAAATATAAAATTAACCGTTAGAAAAAATACCAATATGTTTTTATAACAAATAATTATATAATATATAACATAATGTTATGTGTATTTCGACTTGTAATATGTGTAATAAATAATATTGACGTGTTATTAATTAAATTCTTATCAGTAACATCATTTTGTAATATCTTCACAGGCAAATACGAAAACCGAATTATCTTCAAATTATATCTACATATTAAATTATCAATACAATTAACACAATTATTTTTTTATATACATAAATTGGAACATACTCGACTGCAATTAAATTTTTATTGTTTTGAATTGGAATAGAGTATTAGATAGATTAGATTAAATATCTGTTTTTGCTTCAATGTATGCTTTAAGTTTGTGAAGCTTTATAGTAATTCAATATATAAATATAAATATTCAGCACTTATTAACTTATTTGTTTATAAATAGAGCAAAATATAACTGATAAATAAATTTACTACATTAAATTGCAATTTTAAACTATTTTAGTATTATTTTATATAAAATTCGATACAAATATATTTATATAATATATTGATATAGATATTTTTATATTATAAAGTATGTTATACATTTTTTCGAAGTATAATCTCTGTTGCGAAATATTCGTAAAACACATAAAAGTGACATCAGTAAATTAACCACTTCTGGTTGGCAGATTTTTACCATAAGTTAAAGAAATTGAGGTATTCACCCCTCCAAAGCTTAAATATGAAATTTCATATTTTACTCTACACGTATCCACAGACCGACAGACAGACAGTCGAACATCACGCTAAAAACAATTGATTCATGTTACTATAAGCCTAATTTGTGCTTATCTGTAAAAATCTCAATATGTTAAATTTGGTATGATTTGAATACCTTCCTTATCAAATGTGATATGACGGCCAGTAAAAAGCTTTAGATTCAAACTCTGTTTCTGTGTTTTGTTGGTTTATTATTTGTCATTTGTACATATTTTTCCTGATGATAATATACGTATAATATATCGAAACGTCGAATTTTAATATAAAATAAAACAGAACTTCAACCTAAAGCTTTTTATTATTTTAACAGATTATTTTATCAAACTTTCTATGACATGAATGTAAATATTTAAAAAAAAATCTCAATATGAAATGAATAAAAGTGAGCAAACGGTCAGAGAATTTTCACAATAAAGCCTAATACGGACATAATCTAAGCGCTTGATAATCCATGAGAACAATAAATGAAAACGTTTCATTTCAATCAGCGTCGAACGTAATAAAGTTTTCCGGGGCCTCTTTCCGTCGCACCCAATAAAGCCACAAAGAAACCTTGTCGTATATATAACATCCACAAAGAGAGACGGACCATATGGCATCCCGACAGAAACACCAACACAATATCGTTCACTCTTTTCCACTCATATCACCGTCAAACTTTAAATGCTATTCCAAAATTTGGGTGGATTAGCTTCGGTCGGAGCCGTAGCGGTGTGATGGTGCGCGCGATCGAAAGTGACGCGTCCCAACGACGACACACCCTGTGGCGCCACAAGGTCTGAATGCGAACGAAGTGGTAAACATCGGGCGGATAGGTAGTTTTTCGATAGTTTTCGAAGTAGTTTGAGTTAGCTGATCTAGAACACTAGGTAGGGTTGTTTGTGCTTGAAATGGAATGTTGATCTCGCACCGGGTGACCTGTCTAAATGTATTTTATTCGTTTCGCACTAGAATTAGGATAAAAACTGACGTGTTTTTTTTTCCTACTATCTGAACTGTTTTTTTCTTGAATCAAAACAACTTTATGTATATAGGTTGAGTGATTGAGATTTTAAGAAATTAAAGCTAGTAGGTAAAGAGAAATTATTCTATTGATTTTTGTTAAAAAGAAATTTATAAAAATGTATAAATGTATTTACAAAAAATATTCATAGTTATACTTATAAATATAATTTATCATATCTATAATATCATATAAATATAGTTTAATAGTTTATAACTCAAAAAATTATTAACTGAAAAATTTTAAGATTTAACGTACATATAAATGGAAAACTACACTGAAAAAACGTTACTTTAAAACTAACAGTTTTACTATTAATTCAAATGTAAACATACTTTTAATCTGGAAAATTGCATTTTTAAAATAGAAATAATTTGTTTTAATAGTAATAAATAATAGGAGTAATAAGTTATAGTATAATTATTTTGAAAGTTTTGTGTGTATATTAAAGTAAAAAATTAATAATAATTTTCAATTCAAATACATATTTTTTTCCCAAATTGAATAGTAAGACAATTTATAAAAAGCTTTCAAAATGTATTCTATTATAAAAACTCTGTTTTACAAATCAGAACTATGTTTACTTTACAATCAATAATACAAATGTTGGTTTTCAAGTAATATTATTGGTTTGTTAGCAACTATGTTTTGCTAGGTTATTAAATTATATATATATATATATATATATATATATATATATATATATATAAAACTTTAATTTTATACAACCTAGCGACCATAAAAATATTATAAACAATCAATAAACGAAATCAACATGTATTGTTAAAGATAAATATTTATCATCATATTTCGTAGGAAAGTCCTAGTAGAGCCTTGCCCGCAAGTATAAAGTACTTGTTCCGCTGTTTTAGAGTAACTTCCCTTTATCCCTTTATAAACAAATGTTTTAAAAGTATAGAGTAAAATATATTAATAACATTTAAATATTATTTTAGGCTTTCTAATCTAATTTGTTATTACAAACCACCAAATACCAACATAACCACATATTGTTAAGTTTATAGTTTAATAAAATAACATAAATGTTTACAATAAAACAATGAATTTTGTAGTTATTTAAGATAAACAAATTAAAAATACAATACACATATGTTAATAATAAAATAGATATACGTTAAAATAATTATTATATTGAATGAATAAAATTATAGTACAGTAAATATATGTAAATGAAAATAATAATAATAAAGTAAATAATTATTATTAAATAATAAAAAATACCATTCGCACGTCGACTTTCATTTTGAATTTTCTATAGAACCGAATATCTCATTTATTACAGAATACATTTATTTGCTGTCTGCTGTGTGCACGATATGTACGCGAGAATCTTTTATCATCGACCAGCCAAACGCTGCAGAAACAAAAGCAGGTGTAAGACAATAAAAATGATTAAAAATAAAACGTACCGGACTCTCTCATTTTTTCGCCGAAAACATAATCAATCATAGCCGGTTTCTGTCAGTAATTTACCGTTTCACATGTACGCGTCGCGTCCGGTGACAAACTTACATTTTTATTATTTTTTTTTTTCCGGAAAACCGAAAATAAATAGTTTTCTACTTGTACTGTATCCATAAATGGAAGTTCGCTTTTGAAGGGGTAGCCAAATAGAAAAGTTTAAATTGCTCTATATAGAAGTGAGGAAGGGGGGGGGTTGATAGAGATATGAAACCATATCGTATCAGCCTGGCGGATAGATCGTATTTTTGATGTTAAGCCAGTAAAATAATTTTTTATGTTCCGAGCGTGAAAATTTTCTGACAGCTGTCAAAAACATCCAAGTTTTTTGACGCGTTTTCACGCCTGTTTTATATAAGAAATTAGAAAAAGATGTATTGTGTTTTTATATGCATTAAAGTTTTACGATTATTATTTATTAATAGTTGAATTACCGACATTAAATGTCATTTTGAAGAGCTATAATATACATAGTTTCTTACGTATAGTTAATTGAAATTTAAGTGGTTAAATAAAAAAAAAAAATAATATTATTTTCTTCTAGCGTATCAAAATATTGATATTACATTACTATATTGCCTATGTAGAAAAAGGTTATTATGTTACTAGTACAATAATATACATTACTATACGGTAGTTAGTTACTATATATATATATATATATATATATATATATATATATATATATATATATATATATCACTTGTGGCAGCAATAAACATGATTAGAAGATCAAGTGTATTTAATCTGACATTTTCAAAAAATTGATTGACAGTTGCATTGTTTATTTTTGCTTGAATTTGGATTTGATTATTAAAAATGTGTAAAGAAGTACAAGAAATGCAATGTTTACCGACAGATTTGTCAGTAATTGCATATTTCATCAAATTAACACGGTTAAGTGTATTTAATCTGACATCTTCCGGCTATATTGAAAATTATTAATCCAAATTAAGTTAATTGACATTTGCATTATTTATTTCTGCTTATATTTGAATTTAATTATTGAAAATGTGTGAAAGTGTAAAAAATCCAATATTAACCACCAAATTTGTTAAAAATTGTATATTCGATCAAAGACACAATAATTCTTATAAATCACGTAACAAATATAAATAATATATACATGTACCTACTATTCTACAACTGTTATTAAAGTTAAGGTTATTTAATATGTATTTTGATTTATTTTTAGTTTGGTTTTGTTTTGAGAAAAATGACACATGTCACTCGGATCAGAATACTCTTTTTATGTTTCGCCCAGAATACTTTGCCTCAGCTCTGCCTCGGCTGCAAGTAAAATCGTTTTCTGCTCCTCATAACATAATATACGACTTATTTACACTATTTATTTTTTTATTTATGCTAACATATCACAATAAATACCCACATCGTACTCCAAAAAGGCGGACGACTATTCGGTAAGTTATTTTGATTCCGTTAAAAATGTTTGTTGTTCTTCCTAAACTAATACTTCAATTCAGGACAAAACTTCGACATCCAAACATTGTCCGCTCCGCCTACGTGCATAGAAAACCAATTTCGCCATAGCCGTACGTCACCTACAAACTAGGGCACACTGCATATCACATCCGCCAACCCAACCAACCACTGTATGTGTACTTAAGCTGCATCAGGCACCGCTCTGCTCAAAAGCGATAAGACGTCTTCGCAACGAACCAAACGGATAAATTTTACGAGCTTGTTCCATTTTATACATCTCGTGGGGTAGATGCTAAAAATCTTCTCTCTAGCTTGCCCCTCGAAGAGCGTTTATCACAATCAAAACCGTGTGACTGGGAGTATCAGCGCCACACCTAGTCGAACAAGATAGAATTGTTACAATGAATCGTCTCCTGGTGCATTTACTGTGGTACAAAAAAACTTTTAAAATACTTGTATCACCTATTCTGTTTAGAACGGGTGTAGCGATGATTTCGTTCCGCAGATGCAAATGCAATCTTTCTTTAAAAGTATGTCTCGAAGAAACGTGGCTAATGCCTTTGAAATTTCTTTGTGTTAAATGTAAAAAGATATAATGTATGTAACAGTTACAGTCTTTTAAATATAACAAAAGATAGATTCAGATATAAGATTTTATTTAAAAATTGATTTTAATAGTATATTATTTTACGAAGAGTACAAAGTGATAATTAATGTGTTGAGCCCGAATACTTGTGTCATTCCAAATAAAAAACTCTTTTTATGTTCCACAAAATAAATAACCATTGCTTTCTACTCCTCTTAATATAATATATTATTTTCTTCTGATGATGGTATAATAGCCGAAATTGTACAATAAAGATTTATTTTTAAAACAACTCGAATTTTTAATTTTACATTTAATTATTATACTATTTTTTATTTTAGAAAGCAAATTGTACTTTTTTCGTGTCCGACATTTTAGAAAATCATATTTTATATATATATATATATATATATATATATATATATATATATATATATCGCATTTATGCCAATGAATATGTGTTAACAACTTATGTAAATAGATACTATTAACTCATTATAAATCTAGTTTAATAGTATGAAATGTACAAGCACAAAAACAATTCATCTTACCTACACGTCATGTGTTATAATCACTTGATATGTGTATTTATCGTAATTTAAACCTAAAATTCGTATTATATTACTAATTAACGTATACATTACTACTATAATATTAAATAATCACATATATAAATACCAAATTTATACATTATCGTATATAACATTAAATAAGTCATATCATGTTGCCAGTAGGATTATTAAATAAAAACATTCTTTGTTATAATATAGTAAAAAAAAATTCAAAACTTATTGTATAAAATAAAACGGCTTTAGATTTAAGTTCTGTAGTAATATTTATTAATAATCGAAGTTTCGACGAACTCAACGTGCGTCTTCATCAGAAACTTGTAACTTTGTTCTATGTTCTGTTATTTATTGTAAATGTCATTTGTATCAGTTTTCCTGATAAAGACGGACATTAAAATGACATATCTTAAATTTAAAACCGTTTTATTTTATTATTTGTTATATTTCCAATAAAAATTCATAAAATACATACAATTTTAAATATTTTAAACTAGTTAAAATATCCGAGATTGCTTAAATACTATAAACTTATTTCTGTTATGAAGCAATTTTTTTTTGCATTTATTCGTACCATACATTTTTAAAAATAAAACACTGTAACTGGGCATTAGAAGCTCGATTTTTGAATGTTTTAGTTCATTTATTTAGTCCTACTCTTAGGACAGTTGTATAGTCTTAAAACCGATTTAAAAACCAAACTTCTAATACCGACCATTATTACTTATTATTTGACATTGTATAGTTTTAGAACTTATTATATTAAAATAAAAAAGCTTTATGATTGAGTTATGTATAATTTTTAATTAAAAATCGACTTTTTGACAATAATAAATAAACATAAAAAAATAAAACAGAAACAAATTACTAGACAATAAAACACAAATAACTAGATTATGTTTTTCTACAACTAATAAACAAATTGATTTGATAAATAATAGAAATAAAAATTGTTTAAAGATTTATCATAGTTGTGGCATTTGATTTTACCGGAAAAATATAACTTACTAATTTTAAAAGTCGTTAAAATAGTTAGATAGTCATATAAAGTGAAAAAAAACATTAAAGTAAGTTTTAATTTCAGGACTGCAAAAAGAAAATATATAGAGCCTCCCCTTATACATTTGAAATATCCTTGACACAGAAACTTTTGAATTTTATACTTATCAAGTTTTACGCATTCTATCTCTCGTTTTATCTCGCTCACTCAACATATTTAATAAAACAAAAGTAAAGTTTTCTACATCGTTCGCGCAGAGAACCAATAAATTTCAAAGATAATTTCACGTAAATACATATTTCTTGTTTTTACGATTATTCTACTCAGTGAGAAAAGAACTGTGCATTATATTTTAACAATTTATATTTTCTATTTTTTTTTTATAAAATAATGTAAGTTAATTAATTATAACATAGTAAAACATCTTTTAGAACTCATTATATTAAAATAAAACTGCTATAAGTTAAATTTCTGTATTAATATTTATTGTAATTGACGTTTCTACGAACTCAACGTCCGTCTTCATCAGGAAAAATGATACAAATGACATTTACAGTAAATAACAGAACATAGGAACAAATTACTGGGTAACACATAAGTAACTAGATCATAAAATTTATAGATTTTTAAATAATGGAAGTCAAATTTTATTTAACAGTGACTGATGTTATCAATCTATAAATATCATGATCTAGTTAGGTACTTATTTTGGGTGTCGTGCCAGTTGCGTACAAACATTATTTAGTGCCACTTGCATACAAATAAGGGTCGAGTCAAACACAAGTAGTGAAGCTAGTTAGGCCGAGTGCCAGATGCGTACAGCGGTTTGGGAAGGGTCGAGTTGTGCTTATTGTCAAAATATAATATTTATAATACGCTATAATATCATAGCACATAATTTTTACAAATAATCAAGTCAGTATTTAATTTTAAAATTGACAAAGTTTATATTTATTGGTTTAAATTTGATTTGTGTAAATTAATATTTACGCAAGTGGCACGTACGCAAGTGGCACTATTTCCTTATTTTGTTACCTAGTAACTTGTTTCTATGTTCTGTTATTTACTGTGAATGTTATTTGTATCATTTTACGTCGATTATACATAAATATTATTATATAATAATATTATAAATATTAATTATTATATATATATAAATGTTGTCTTCTATTATTTTCATATGCTTCAAGAAATGTCCTAAGATGAGATCACGCTATCTCTATTTTAAAAACTATATAATATTATGTTACGAAATTTGGTATATAGGCGTAGTCGAGTGTGTTTAAGCGTCAGGTATTACCGAATATAGTACTAGATTACCACAAAGATCAGGTATTACGTAATTAAATACAATCGGATATAATAGTTTGATCAACTACTTGTCTTAAAATAGTTTAGATCTGGAACTCGTTGCTATTATATGCGAACGCACAACTTGCAGTTCCAAATGCTGTCTAAATGAATGATCACGGAACAAGTACTTTGAAATTCCGGTCAGTGCTCTGCTAGGACTGTCTTACCAAATATGATGATGATAATAAATATTATAGTAAATAAAACTTCAAGAACATTATAATTAGTATATATCTGTAACCATCATTGAATAAAAAAAATTCCATTCGCACTTTGTCTTTCATTTTAAATTTTCCATAGAATCGAATATCTCATTAATTACAGAATACATTTGCTGTCTGCTGCGTGCGCGTCTTTTCCATAAAGGCACATGAGGCACGAGCCCAGGGCCCCCAGTTCGAAGGGGGGCCCCACAGTGCCAACGTGCCACACCGAAAAAGATGAGCTCAATGTTTAGTGTATTTTACTAAAAATTGGCGTTAAAATTTCTAAATTTAAATGTAAATCGGAAATCCAATGTAATTTCTAAATATGTTTTAAACAGTGAACAAAATTTTACTAAATCTAAAAAAAAATTAAAAAATACAATCATCATAAACGTAAGTTCAATTCAAAACAGTAATCACTTTACTTATATTCAGTTTGGGTAAAGCTAACCGTAATAACCTATAAAGTCATTAAATAAAGATACATACTGATGCTTTTATTCACTTTTTTTTTTTACTTTTTAAAAGGGCCCCAAACTCTGTGTGCCCAAGGGCGCCTGCATGGTCACGAGCATATTTTATTAAATTTAATTAAACTAGATTAGATAAAAATGCAAAATTTAAATTTATCTAAGTAAGATAAAAAAATAACAAATTTTTATCTAGCTGAATTATCTAGATAAAATTATCTAATAGATAAATTCCAACAGACCAAAACAAACTTACAGATCAAAAATATGTGAAACTGCTTCATATTTGGAATCAATATTTTATTAGAAGAAAATATTGTAAATATAAAACATAATCTATGCCAAAGCAACTCTTCAATACTTAAAGATTAACATTTCCATACACTAAAAAAAAATTATTTCAAAACGAGCTTTACCAAAAAAATAAAAATTCTTTAGCGTTTCAGTATTTATATCACAAGCCGTCAACTATGATTAATAGATGTCTAGCACGGTCTTATTGGTCGAAAAAGATGCACCTGCGAGAGAAACTCTGGTGGATTACATCTAGTTTTACCCGGTTACCGGTTTGACAATATATTTTCGAGCGCTAGTCTATCGGCGGCAACGTGAGATGATTTTGAGTAAGTTTGCGAAAGAGCAGAACATGGGCATACTACCACCACACACCGGTCGCCATCTTCACGACGAAAAATGGAAATGCGATCGGCTGGAAGAAGCTATTACGGTATATATCCTAACAGATTATGTTTCGTAGGATGACTTTTTCCAGAAAAAAAATTCTTTTATTTTGATGTACCTGCTATATTGGGTTTGATGACCTGCACGAATCGGAGAGATAATACTGTAAGAAAATTAGTTTTTCTTCAAGCGAAAGAAAATATTAATATTACGTAGAATAAGGTCATTACGTTACTAGCATAATAATGTAGTTAGTTACTATATACATCACTGGTGGCAGCACCAAACATGACATAACATAGTAAAATATTTTTCAGAACTCATTGTATTATAATAAAACTGTTTTACGATAAATAAATAAATAAATAATTTTTTGACTTGATGAAGACGAGCGTTCAGTTTCGTCAAAACGTCGTTTTTATAAAATAATTAAACAGAATCTTATCCTAAAACAGTTTTATTTTATGACATAACATATTGCAAATTATTAATTTAAGTTATTTGAGAGTTGCTTATTGTTTATTGTTTATTTGCGCTTGAATTTAATTATTGTTAATATGTAAGAAGTGCGAGAAATACAATGTACTTAGCCAGATTTGTAAGAAATTATCAACCAAGAAAATAGAAATTCTCACACACAACATAACAAATGTAAATAATATATAGTATATATATTACTATTTTACAATTGTTACTAATGTTAAGGTTACTTGGTATGTATTTTTATTAATTTTCAGTTTAGTTTCGTTTGAAACGCTTGACGAAAAAATAGCATATATCACTCGGAGCGGAATGCTTTTTTATATTTCGACCAGATTGCTCGGTCTCGATTCTGCCTCGGCCGCAAGTATCTGGGCTCAATATAATAAAGATTATTTTCTCCTTAATATAATATACTATTGTCTGATACTTCTATTGTTAACTGCAATAAATACAAGTAACTGTAGAACAGTCATAATTTGTTGGACTGGGAGTTCAAAAAACCTTGGGTTTTGACCGCCCCGATAGTAGATTTAAAATAAAAAATATTTCTTAGTAAATATATTCACAATCACGCCATGTATCCAAAAGGATGTAGCACAAACTCTTTCCAAACATTACTATCTAAAAAATTAACGTTTCCTTTATCCACATTCCTGACACAAAAATTAATTACTAACATAAGAATTAATTCAAGTTAGGCTATTTTGTCAATATTAATAGAATAGATTATTTCTGGTAAACGTCAAATGCATATTTCGGCCATATTTGATTATATGAAATTCACAATATCCCTTAAAAATTCACTATGCCAATATAAAAAAAGGTACACACACTGTAAAAAAAAATATGTAATTTTACATAGGTTTTAACATTTGATAATTTTACTGTGATAATTTAATTAATATTACATTCTTTTATGAAAAATTACATTCACAAAATATGTAAAATAACAAATTGTATGTAAAATTATATAAAAAATTTACAGTGTACGTATCTTTATTCCTATCTAATGTCAAAACTTATAATCTGATGTTGGAAGTACTTTATACCTTACAACCATTAAATTTTTCTCAAAATTACATATTAATAATATCATATTTTACATATGTATATATACACAAAAATCAAATACTTTAATATTTACATGTATTTAATGTAAAATAATTTGACGTCATTTGCTAATAAAATACAACTTCAAAATATTCCATCGTTGTATATAAATTACAAAATTTGAATTTCCTTAATTTTGAATTAGCAAACCGTCAAAAACAAATTCATCCGATGTACGCGCGCTTGTATTCTAAAAAGGCACTAAATTAAAACGTAATGGAATCTGAAATCTGCTTCTTTAATTTAATTACGCTTATATTTAAAACATTTATATGCATACATACATTCCATATTCCATACATACAAACAAATTCATTCCGCAACATATGCACGTGTTTCTGAATAATTTACATAAACCTTCCTAGCCGAAAAAAAACGTTGTAGGAACGCTGATTTAGAAGATCGTCGAATATATAAGTTTCCGATGTCATGTAAATTATACACACCCTGTAGCATGGTAGGAATCGTTCCACTGCTGAGAAAGTGAAAGGATAAGTTGATCACTAAATTATGTAAGAATTTATTAGAATTTAATGCCGAAAACTACATGCAAATCGAATTAAAATTTACGCATAACGTAAACCAGTTCCGATCCAAAACTAACCAGAAACGTTAAGAAGAATGTTCTATTAATATTCTTTTCATCTGAAACATTGTCTTTTTTCAAAGTACCTTTCCCTTTTGATTCAATACACTTGTCTTAACTTTTTCCTAATGCTACAAATATTTATAGAACTTTTTAATATGTATTTCGTTCAAGACCTGCAACCAAAACTTATTCTAAGATGTTTTTTCCACTGCATAAATAATATTATATTTATGTAATTTTGTTCAATTTTTATTTTCATTGTCAATTGTGCGGGTCATTATTCCACAGCCAAACATGGGACCTACAGCTTATAGCGGGTTTCGAACCACTCTGACGCAGCCAATATCAGTTCAAAGGTACAAGGTTTAAATATCAGAAATAATATTTAAATTAATTTCTGGTGTGAGCGCAGACCTTTGGGGTACGATTCCAATACGCTACCACTGGTCTAAGGTTGCCTGTCATTTTCATATTGCTTCAAAAAGCTTCCTGAAGCACTTGAACAGATTTAGAATCAGTTTTTCAAAAATAAAACAAAACTTTATGCAAACTTTCTGTTGTTTACAAAATCAACAATCAGAAAAATAGCCAAATCAAAATAAACAAATCAGTTTATTCAGAATGGTGTAGGCGATACTTGTAAATAAGTTTAGAACAATAATAAAAACACTCGATTTTAATAATATTTTAATGTTGAGATTTTTCCCAAAAATTTCACAAGTTACTCAATCTTGTGTGTCTATAATCATTGATGCATAGCTTAACAACTTAACTTGTAAAATTTTTGGGAAAAATCTCAACATTAAAATATTATTATACTAATTTCACAGATGCAATTATAAACTTTTGTTTAATATTATTACTCGGTTTTAAGTTTCACAATTTTATTAAAAACTCTTTATTGACCAATATCAAACAAAAAAAAAATTATTGTAAAACTTTAAACCGAGTGTTTTTATAATTTATTTCATCGAGTTTACTGTAAAAAATTTATATAAATTTACATATTCTAAAAATGTAATTTTACGGGAAAAAATGTAATATTACATCAATTATTGTTAATAGTTGTGTAAAAATACGCAAATATATATTACATTTTTTACAGTGTACCAATAGCATCTTCATTTGAAGTTATTCAGAGCAATAGTTAAATTCCAGTTATTTTTGAATCTCCGTTCGTATACCCGTAGGTATATACGATAAGGGTGTAGCGCGCGTTACCGATATGAAAATTCAAAATGAAATTTAATTTTTAATTCAAACGGTTTGATAGATAAAATTGACGCAAAAGCGTTTCCCCGTGAAAATGTTACTGTAATCTCGTTTGAATATATTAAAAAGTTGGGTCATTATTATAGCTATACATTCGATGGTATATATATATATATATATATATATATATATATATATACCACCCTTAACATGACTAAATATTAAACTGATATTAATATGGTTAATTTTATGCATATAAAGTGTTTATGTATGAGTTTATTTCAAATTAAGTTGTACAATTTAATTTTCAAGCATATTTGTTCGATAATTTTTATATTTTTTCTCTCTCTCTTTCTCTCTCTTTCTGTTCATTAGACTCATTTGTATTTTTGCCGAAATTATTTTTATATACATATGATATTTCTTAATTAAATTTTAATTAGTTGAAATTAATTAATTTTTTTCTTTTTTAATGATCAGAATAAAGCATCATATTCATTACCCCACGTTTTTTGTTTTAAACCTTACAAGTATTGTCATATCTATTAGAAATTCACAATCACAAATTTTCAGGATAATCTGTATGGGATCAGAAATTTGTATGGGGTTATAAATCTGTATGGGATTAGGAGAAATTATTTTATACTTTTCAGTCCGTTTTGAAAACGTAATATTTTTTTTTTAATTTAAATAATTAATGCTGTTTTAGAGCAATATTTTTACGCTCTTAATATTTTACTTCTGTGTGCGGGCACAACACTATACTTTATATACTATATATATATATATATATATATATATATATATATATATATATATATATATATATATATATATATATATATATATATAATCTTTTTGTAAATTTTATCAGAATTCTAATACTTAACGATGCTATCAATGATTAACTAAATCATTGATTTAAAATATATTTAACTAATTGTAAGTTTTATGCAACCGAGTGTTAATATATAGAATTATCATAGAATCATAAAATATTTTTCATTTCTAATAAATAAAAAAACTTGCAATAAAAATAAATTTATATTTAATATAATAACATAAACAATATCATATCTTTGTAATATCAAAGATAAATATAAAAATCTCCACAAAGCTTATATACGAGTATGTGTTGTTCTTTTTGCCGCTCGATCGATAAGCATGATTGTGTACAGGACTATACTATTTCTTGTTCTTTCTTTTTCTCTACTTCAGGGTTTCAGACTCTTCGAACTTTTCGCTAAAACTTATCCATCAACTAAATGTTTGCAGTTTTTTGAACAAATCCGAGAAACATATAATATATCTATATTGCAAAATTGGAAATAGAGTAAGAGTTAGTTTTTTTTCTACGTCATCAATTTTCAAATAGCTTCCATTAGGCGTTCCAATATTACGTCACGATTTTCTTCAATATAGCAATTTATTTTGAAGGTATACGTATGCGTGGTCGTCCGATGAATAGATGGATTGATATGATTGAGAGTGTTTTGTGTGAGCGAAAGTTTCCAAGTAGTAAAAATAGATGAGCATGTATAAGAGGGGTATCATGAATGTGGCTGAAACTAGAGTTGCTTGTCTATAACTTTGTGACTTTGTGCGACACCATTTTGTGTACATGATTAAATGATTTTGTATCTAATTCTTATAATTTACAAAAATAATAACTACATACATAATACATATTTAATTGAAACTTATTTAATTTACCTAAAATTAAATATAAAAATAATTTTACATTATTTTTGTTATTTATATTTTAGTATATTAATCAACAAAATGGCTATAATATGAAAAAATTTGCTTTAAATCCAAGATACTTACTTTTAACTCAAAGTAAATATGTTTTTAAACTGTAAACTTATGTTGAAGAATATAAAAGATATTAGACATAATTTGAAACATATTTTCAAATAATTAAAACAAAATAAAAAAAAATCTTTAACAAAAATAAAATGTAATAAATTTATCTAGCATCATACGGTAAAAAAATTACCATATATATGTACCGTATAAATTTATTATTATTTTTTAATTACTTTCGAAAAATACATACAATGTGGAAAAAAATGTTTTAATACAATAGTGGTAGATTGTTTTAATTAAGTTTCTTCAAATTCATTTTTATTTCAAGCTATAATATAGTAATAATTTTATAAAATAATTTTAATAATTTTGTTTTAATGAACATTACAAATATTAATAAAAATAATAAAATATTAAATTTTTAATTAGTATTTTTATAAAAATTTAAAACAAAAGAAAATATTATATATAAAATTTTATTTTACATATAAAAATCGTATAATACAATGTTAAAATTAATTATCATTTTATTCATTAAGCATTTACAATACATAAAGTGCTCAAATTTCTAAAAACTATAATTTTTATTAATAAGTTTTTCTTAATTTTGAACATATATTTTTACATAGTAACGCAAATCTACTACGTACATATTTAAACAAAATATTTAAACAAATCCATATATACAAATTTTATAATTTTTTTTTTTTCGTTTAATATTTATTGTAGAACAAAATAAAAATATTTTAAAATTTATAAAATCCCTCAGTTTGATCAACTGCTTGTCTTAAAATATCAGTAACGCACGACTTGCAATTTCGAAAAGTATCTAAATGAATAATCACAGTCAAGACTCTTATAGGGCTGTCGTACCAAATACGATGACGATAGTAAATAAAACTCAAATACCACTTGATTGCTAGCACCTTTATAAATCAAAAATTACGACTAAAACATTTTGCAATACACTACCGTAAACAAAAAAAGCAATAAAAATAAGTGTAACACTATAAATTCCCGCGCTTAAGAACAGCAAACATTTGAAAAAACACATATATTTTCTAGTCAAAAAATTTACACTTTGAATTTAAATAAAGATCAATCACATTGTCCAATGGGACCTCCAGCTATAGTTTTCCTGGGTGCAAAACAGAAAAACCGTAAAAAAAATCCTCTCCCGAAAAAAAGCACATAAATCTACCGACACACAGATCCTAATTCTGATTCACACGGGTAAAAGGAATGCCGCCATTATTTTTACTTTACATATAAAAGGAAAAGTCATATTTCACTATTAACGATTTTGCGGGGGTATTATCTTATAATAAATTCACTTATAATTCGCTAGTCCCGAAAAGCAAACTCTCGATATAATAAAATTCTGTTTTTGAAAAGAGTAGATAAAATATTTATGTTTGTAACAAAAGCAGTTTTGTTTCCCTAACAAACAAGTATTATTTTCAAAGTATACAATAGAGTCTTTTGTAAGATATTTTTCAATTTTGAGCAAAAATATTTTAAGTGACAAAATATATTTTGCAAAAACAACGCACATATTTTCAGATTAAAGATTATTTCGTTAATTTAGGGCCACTATTTCCAATTTTATTTATTCTTAAGACAAATAAAAAATTATTATTATTTTAAAATTATTCCAAGGATTATTTTACTAAACCAAAGTTAATAATTCGATTAATACTTTTTTAAATCTAAACTATTTATGTTGCACAACATGCGCTAGAAAATCTTTATGATGTAAATTCGAAGATACTGTAATAATTTCAAGACCCATCAATATTAATAGTAGATTGATAAGAAAAGCAATAGAAATTTACAAAGAAAAAGATAACATCAATCAGTGAGTAGGTACTGATATAAATAAAATTTGGGTTCCTTTAATTAAATATTTATAAATTTTATAATCTAGTTATTTATATTGTTACCTAGTAACTTATTTCTACGTTCTGTTTATTTCCCGTAATGTCATTTGTATTATTTTTCCTGATAATGATGTATGTTGAGTATGTCGAAACGTCGAATATTGTGCAACATACTATAAATAGTTTAGGTTTGAAAAAGTATTAATCGAATTATTGAGTTTATTTCAGTAAAATAAATCTTTTTTACAACATTAACATGAAATTATTAAAAAAAAATACTATAATATAAATGTTATTAACAATAACAACATTATGACATTAACATAGTAAAGAATCTCTCAGAACTTATTATATTAAAATAAATTAGCTTTAGGATTAAGTTCTGTTATTAACATTATTTATTTGATTAAAAAATTAAACATCTTTAAGTTATGGTTCTGTATTAATATTTATTAATAATTGACGTTTCCATAAAATAAATAAATAAATAAATAAAATAAATATTAATACAGAACTATACCCTAAAGCAAAGGCGTAGCTGGGGAGAGGGGCAATCCGTCCCGGGTGACACCATTTTAGGGTGACACCATTCTCGGGATAACACATTTCATCAACTGAATTATTTTAGTGAATTTGTGATTTAAACACATTTAATAATTTGAATTTTTACTCTCAAAATGGAAGTAGTCTAAAAATTGGTTACAAGATTTGACCGTGACAAGCCGTGACAACCCGTGACAACCCGTGACAACAGAGTGAGCTAATGTAAGCCTGGTACAAAATGATATTTCTACTACAGAAAATGTATTACTTTTCAATATTCATGTGAATAATTTGAACAACTTATAAATTTCTATTTCCATTTGTCTGTTTTACGAATTACATATTTTAAAATTTCTAAAAAAAATACATTTAAGTATAGGGGTGACACCATTACCTCTGCCCCGGGTGACACCCACCCTAGCTACGCCACTGCCCTAAAGCCGTTTTATTTTAATATAATGAATTCTAAAAGATTTTTTACTGTGTTGATTAGAAAAGTATGAAAACTGACACAGATATGTATATATGACAGTATTACTTTTCCAAACGATCACAGTGCCGCCATCAGCAATTTCTGACACTAATAAACTTCATTTTATTTTTAAAATTAGCACAACATACTTCAAAACCTTAAATAATAACCAGACGTATTCTTAAAACATCAAACAGAAATTTATTTTTAATCATTATAACTACTTCAAAGAATATTAACCATCCTAATCAACATAGAAAAAAATCAAAAAAGAAAAAACTTCTTAATCCATTATACACTCAAATATGCTAATGCACGTTTGTCCTTCATTCAACCGCCCCTTTCCCCCCTTTCCTGCTTCCACTCGCCTATCATCTATTTGTGAAAACTGTCACGGCGGCCCCCCAAGATGGTCCATATCGATTTTATACATAACCAAGCCATTCACAAACTCATTTCGTTTCGGAGAAACAACACGTTGTAGGTTGTAGGATTAATTTCAGGACCAACATCGGACGATAATTAATAATAACAATATCGATTCGCATGCAAAAATCACACGAGTGTAGGATGATGAACGTGCCGATTTGACGGGTGGACCAGATTTGCCAAATTTTCGAATGGAATATGAATTATTGATTGTAGTTTCTGTGAAATATAGAATATTTGACATATATAATCAGAAACATATATGTCTAGGTTTCTAGGAACTGATTGTAATGTGTATGTTGTGTACGTGAATTTCCTAAATTTGAAAACTAAAGTTGTGTTCTAATTAGTAAATTTTGTGTATCAATGTGTCGACTAATTCTAACAATACACAATAATACGTTATTTATTATTTAATTTTGATTATAAAAATTTAAATTTGTAGTATGTAGGTGGTCAGAAATTGTATAGGATTGGTGCATAATTATCAGGCGTTTTTTGAACAATATTTATTATGAAAAAAAAACATAAAAATTAATCTACTTCAAGAACTGCTTCCCATTTTCTTGAAAGAAAATAAAATAATATTTTTATTAAAAAAAGAAAAAACAGCAATTTTTATTAACAAATAACTCGTCTAATAATTACGCACCAACTCAATATATTCAACCAAAGAAGGGTTAATGCTCACATAGTATTCTACAACTGTTAGTAACTAATTAAAATTATTTGGCATATACTTTTATTTATAGTTTCGTTTCGTTTAGAACGCTTGAAGAAAAAATCGTGAATATGTCAGACTCGGAATAGAAAGCTTTTTTTTGTGTTTCGCGCAGATTGCTTGGCTTCGACTCTGCGTCGATCACAAATATCTAGTCTCAATACAATAATCATCATCATTATGTTAATTATTATCATAATTCTTTTCAATAAGCGCTGGCAAAATATTAATGCATCTTCAAGAATTATTTAATTTATTATATTAATAATGAAACTAAACTACTTATAATTCTGACCTCAGCACTTAATACAATCCAACACTGATATTAAAATCTGTAGCTAAAGCAATTCCGAATTTCAATTAAGCCATTAAACAAGACCACGACGATTTCTGTAAATTTGCACATTGCAAATGGTTACGTTAAGGTCAGCAATAAACTCCAGACAAAATTGACTATTACAATAGATATATATTCCCACTCAAAAGAGATGTATACTCGTACTCAAGCGAACACATTGGTCAAATATTATACAAATTATGTAAGTGCACAGAGCGTGCATATGAAGTTTTGTCATTATAACTCTCAACTCAACTGCACACACGGCTGTAATGTAAGATTACAGGAGTATCGGGTCGGGTACGGTGTTACAAGTAAGGCGGTTGTACGATGAAGGCAGTTATGGATTTTCCTTAAGTGTATTAATAATTACTGGAGCGGAACAATACAATCATTTTAATTGCAAACATGTATTCATATTTGAACATGATTCTGCTTTATAATTTAGCTGTCAGATGCGCCATTGTATATGGCGAGATAAGTTAAACAGTTTGAAATTATAACAGTTTGATTCTAAGTAGGTATATAAAATTTACTAATCTTCACGCTTTCATAGACGGTATCCATTGAATTTATAAAATTTTCTGGGCTGGAATGCTGTAGTCGATTTATTCTCGCCGCAAATGTTTTTCCACATATCCTAAATAACATCTTCAGTGCTTGATGACTAAATTCAGTCACCAATCATTGAAAATATCATCTATAATATATGGTAAAACCATGGCATACCAGCCCAGAAAATTCTATAAATTCAATATATAAAATTTGTTTGACGAATTGAAACACATACACTGGTACTACAAGCTCGGTTTTAAAATTGCTGATAATTAATACCGATAATATATAAGATCAGTGACCAAATTCCATAGCATTTTCAAAATGATGTTTGTTCGAAAATAAAGTCATTTACTATAATTATAACGGATGCTATTAGTCACAGCTGTAAATAACGTCATTTTTGAATAACATCTCGAAGACGCTATGGAACTTGGCCCCAGGACTAAACAAATAAATTAAAATATCCAAAAACCGAGTTTGTAGTACCAACCAATATTTTTCAATATTTTACAGTTAAAATAGGAAAACCATTTTTATTATATTGTTTTTATTACTATAATGAAATATAAAAATATAAATTTAAACTTGTAATATTAATAATATTCAAATCGTGTTTATCATTATATTTATTAAAATATAGCAACTTGCGTTAAAATTTATAATATTTACTATACATACTACATAAATCAAGCTACTAAAGTAACTAGCTACTGTCCAGCTATGACGTGTAGTATACCGAAACGTCAAATTTTAATTTAAAATATAACGAAACATCAACTTAAAGTTTTTTTATTTTATTATATTTAAAAAATTTAATATTAAAATCTGTTTTTCTTTTTTTTTTTTTCATTTTGCATTAAAATATAATTTTTTTAATTTTAAAATGTATATTGGCAAAAGGAAAGTTAAGTTTATTTTATTAATAGAGTGGAAAAGTGCAAAAAAATATTTAATTTATATTTTGTTTTTGTTATGTTTTCATTAAAATAAGTGGTTTTATAAAATTTTAATTAAAATTCTGCAAAATTACTAGCGAGAATGTGGTAAAGTACAGGTATAACATAAAAATGCAAAAAACAGATTTTATAATGAATTTTATTATAATAATATTTGCTTGAAAATGTAATATTTACATGTATTTGCATTACTAAGCCAATATCAAATTTTAATAAAATTTTCGTATTAATTTTTAAGTCAAAAGAAATTTCTCCAATGTAATATAATTATGTACTAATAATTTCATAAATTTATTTATTTCATGTTTAATATTTTATGTTCAAGGAATATATCTTTAAGAATATCATATATTTTGAATGTTTTTATACATTTGCAACTATTACATATTTTTCCAATCAATTTCTAAACAAACATATTAATCCAATCAATAGGGAATAAGACTGTATATTCTGAGTGCGATTTTATTTTTGGGTATCAAAAAAAAAGGGAAGTCAAGTTTGAGTGTAAAACCAAGTTTTTGCGCCTTAGAGCGCAATTAAGGGCGAAATTATTTTTTTTATTTATCTCCATAATCGCGAGTTTAAAAATCATTTTTGTAGACAATGCAACTTTAATAATAAATTTTTATCGTAACGTAAATAATAAAAAGGTTAATAAAAAAAAAAACTTTAGTTTACAATTCTGTTTTTATTTTAAAATTCTAAATTTCGATATACTAAACGCATATCATCAGCAGAAAAAAATATATACAAATGACATTAATAAACAAACAAAACGTAATAAATAAAAATATGATCATATAATATAAAATGTAGAAACAAATTACTACAGGTAACAAAATAAAACTAACTTGATTACAAAATTTTATTATTTATTATTTACAGGAAGCATGATTTTATTTAAATCAGTGTCTTCACACTGATTAATGTTATTTTTTTGTTTAAAAATTTCTATTGTTTCTCTCATCAATCAATTTATCTATCATCAAATTTTACGTCACAAAAAATTTCTAACGCGCATTGTGAGATAGTGGATTTATCTGGATAGTAGACATAACAAAATACAAGTAACACTGTTGTTACAAAAGTTGGTGTTAGTCAGTTAAGCTGGTTCAGTCTTGAGCGAATGTCTAATGAACGTTTGGTTAAAAGAATATATATGAAAGATATTGAAAATATATCTTTGCGTAGACGTCCGATGAGTAGATGGAGTGGAATGATTGAGTATGTTTTGGATAAGCAAAAGTTTTCAAATAGTAGGAAAAAAAGAGCATATATGAGAAGTATCATGAATGAGGCTAAAGCTAGAGTTGCTTGTTTAAATAGGAATATTTGGAAAAAATTAATTTCGGAATAGTGCAGATTTTGTGCCACACCCTTTTGGGTACATAACGTGACTGTGTATGAATGTAAATTTAAACGTTATAAAGAAAAGTTTAAGAGTTTATTTAAAACCAGCAAAAGCCGAAAACTACACTGTTCAGAAAAATCTTTAAAGATAAGTTTTAATTTTTTTGGAATTTTAAAAAAATTACATATATCCGTTTTGTTTCACTTGTATAGTCTCCCGGTTCGATCTGATGATGAATATAAAATATTCGAAACCGGTTATCTATTAAAGATTATTTTGAAAAGTGTAGTTTTTGCCTTTTATTGGTTTTAAATAAACCCTTACACTTTTCCAAATATTAACTCAACACATTTGAGCTATCGCATCTTAATTATATTTAAACGTATAGATTTCTTATGTTTCTAGTAGAAACATTTTTACTTGTTTATCATAAAAAAGTTATCAACAGACAAATTTAAAAGTAAAAGACTTTTAAATGAGATAAAACTTTTTCAACTACCCTGTGATAAAAATTCTTCTTACCTTTTTTTATAGAGTATTTTCTAATAAACTATTTAATATATTTACTTTTTATGTAGTTTATTTTATTTGAAGGTAATGCATTACGTCATAGGAATTAAATAAAATTGTGATAAGAAGAACGTTTCTATGTTTATTTATATGAATTCAACGGGATCTCTTGATAAAGATTAAAAGTAAAGTATGCAAAATCTTTTAAACATCAAAAAAACCACAGTAACATTAACACAAATAATTTTTCTATAGTACAACATTGGAAAAGAAAATCACCGATAATGTATTTCTAATAGTCGCAGATTTGTTTTTGAACTCGATCCAAGAGCGAGAACAAACAAAACAAAAAAACTGGTATTCGGACCAAATTTGGCATGCGATTTTATTTAGCCTACTTCGATTTTGCACTAGACACAGCAATAAATTTCGTTATCGAGCACCGAAAACGGCACCGGAGAATTTTGCGAATTTTCGACAATTTCTCAAGTTCTTAACGTGGGCAACTGGCAAACGACAAGAACACGAGGTTATTTACACTATATGTGCTTCCATGGCTGTGGCTCACATAAATAATCCTTACCGATTTAAATTGTGATTGCTTT